>CM062819.1:340612058-341873118 GCA_031772625.1 Pinus tabuliformis | reverse complement strand
TTATTAAACTCTATTAAATATGCTGAATTTACTTTTAGAGAAGAATTGAATCTACTTTTAGTAGATATAAATTTTATGGAATTTCATAGATTTTGTTAATTTTAACTAATTTTATAGTAAAAATGTATGCAAAAAATTTCTGAAAGTCACTATGAATCATGATTTTCAAAATCTTATATCTTCCAAAATACACTGTGAAAAAATATGGAAAATATATAATGAATTTCGTTGGTTCATCTTCTTTAATGGGTAGTTTTTATATTTTTTCGTTTAACTAATATGTTGAGAAACATGGTGCTATGTTAAACATCTTAAAAATATGTTGTTTTTTCATATTGGTTCAATTCAAAAAATGCTAGTAATTATGTGTGCGTCTGCTGGTTTTGTAAATATAGTAATATTGAAGCTAGATTCTTGCAACACATTGTCACACATTGTCTAGATTCTTGCAATACATTTTTCTTTTCAAAAAAACAAGGTTAACAAAGCATACACTAGTGCGAAAAAACATGAATTTTTATGAATGCTTTGGCTTTTAAAGCATACACATTCAAACAATTGCCAAGTTAACATATCATTTGTAAATAAAAATATTCTAAAAAATAAGTAATAGAAAGCCAATAAAATTTCTAACAAGTTTTCTTTTATTGTAAAATGAAATTCTAAACAGAAAAATTGTTTTTTTGCCGAAAGTTGAAGATCTCCTAAAAATGATTTTTTTTCTCCAAAAAAAGCGAAAATTGTAACCCAACTTCACATTTTTTCTTAATCTAAACATCTTATATGCTTTGATCAAACTAAAATTCTTGCCCAACCCCCTTCTATTCCACTTAGATTATCTGTGAAGCCTTCACAATTGAAAAATATCCAAAATAACTTTAATGGGGAAGAAAATACAAATTAAGTGTCACATCCCTATGTAAATACATAAAAGAAATTTTTTTTTAAATGGTAAAATTATGTTACACCTACATAACCTTTAACGTAACCACTATTGCGCATAGTTATCATTTGCTTATAGCTAATCAAAGGTGATATGGTTTGGACACATTTTATTTGTTTAACAATCTATACCGTTTATTGATTTATGGTTCGGCTCGATTGCATGGGTTACATGTGTAATAAAATGGCAATCGGATTGCATGCCTTGTCCGACCCGTAGCCTTTTCTGGCGTTGAGTTGTTGGCGGCATTTAAGTTTTCATGACAGCGATTTAACAGGTGGCCTGGCTCACCCGCTTGGCCATGTGACTCGCCGATCTTTGCACCCTCGGCCTTCACGCCTCGGGTTCCCGCTCTTTTTCTACGGTGGAGATCTAATGCCCAGATCTGAGGGCAGGGAAACGTCTAAGGGTTTGAGGCTCTTCATAACCCTTAGAGCTTTGCTCGCGGCTCATTTGGTATTGGAATGGTTCTCGGGATTTCTCTGGTCTCTTAACACTTGGTTTCGGTTTCATTTATCGCCTGCCCTGGGCTTCATCAGCAGCTCCGAGATCTTATGCTTATTCTTCAGGGACACTGTGCAGGTAATATATTTTGTGTTTGAAATTAGACATAGTCTTTTTCGCTACAGATTATCTCCTATTTCCGGGAATTCGACACAAGTTTTGCATGCGTTTAATCATGAGATTTACTGCTAGATTGTGTGCATCTATTGACTGTTGTCCCTCGATATTTGTCATGTGCAGGTAAGGATTGTTGCAATGCCTCCTTTCTGCTTGCGGATTGACGGAGCCTAATGTTTCGACCTTCTCCGTCACGTGCTAGGTAAGCAAATCGGCCCTAAAACCTGGTGCGAAACCTGAGGGTTTTTTTTTCCTTGATGTGCCTGAAACGGCTGTGAATTAAACCTGTTTGCCTTCTTCTTTTGTTTCTTATGTTCACTGGCTTTCGGCTGTTTAAATTCCAAGCGAGGAATTCCAGAGGAGGTCCTCATGACTTGCATGTGTTTTCTCATATTCCCAGGTCTTTATGTTCCGGCTTACCCTGTTGAGTTATGAGGAACAGGCGGTTTCCCTTGCGCGGGATAAGCCTTAACCCTGTACAGCGGTTGAGTTATTCGAAGGCAACCTTGTCTTCCTATGTTTAGTCATTCAGATGCCACTGTTATATGTAAATGATGAGGCCGCTGTTGAACTGGCTGCTGTGTATGGACCCCTCTGGTTGAAGGGTGTTTTTATTTAGATTTAATGAATATATATTCAATTTTCTCTTTTAGTTCATCGCTTTTATTACAACTTGCTCTGTAATTGTTGGTTCGCTTCTGGTCTTTCCTCGAATAGTTAAATGGCATGCCGCTCATACTTACGGTATGCTCAGTTCGATATTATTGGCTTTCCATTCTGATTCGGTTAGTTGTTACGTCTAATCCTGTGAATGGTATGTATTCTGGTTCTTCCGCTACCGCATAATGCTATTATCCTCAGGAATGGTAGTTGATTTTTTCCTTGCTACTCATTTTTGTTTATATACTCCTTACACAGTTACGGAATGTTGTATTACCAGCATATGGGTTTTTACCGTTACTGAACTTAAGTTATAATAGAAATGTTGGATTGTTATAGAGTATACATATATATATTACCTGTTTTGAATGTACGTGCATACATGTGATTACTTACGCTGCCGTGTCCATAGCCACGGTTTAAGCAGTTTCTGTGGTTGCATTTGTTGTCCTTTGAATGGATACTAGGGAAACTAAATTTGGCTTGTGTTCCTTTGGTATCTCTTCTTAAGTTAATCATTCTCGAAATATTTACTTCTTCAGTACCGTTCGGTTAACTGTAATTGTTTCACTGTTAAAGCAACCTGTTTCGTAATATTTACCTTTTCGATGGCATTTGGTTATATGTGACTAATTCTCAGTTTTAAGTGAATTTTCTTGTTGTCACAGACTCGTAAAGTCTCTAAACTCTAAACTATGTTCACAATGTATATTTATATGATTTGTCCAGCGGGTTTTCGGTTAGGATAACACTGGCTGGCAGTCTAAAAAAAAATAGCTCGAGGCCTTTTACATTCCTTCTTTTAATGGTGGATAACACAGGTAATAAAAGATAGCCTAATCATTCTTTTAATGCACTAACTACTCGGATATCCACCGCAGTGCTTCTGGTCCGACTCATTGTTTATATGTTTCTTTTTATTGAACTACCATTAGCGTGTCAGGTTTTCTCTTTTACAGTTATCTGACATTTAAATGGTAATATTTTCCTGAATCAAATATATTACAGCAATATGATATCAATGGGAAATTTTATGATGTAATGGTCTGCACTGTCCACTACTGGAAATTTAGCCAGCAGTATGGTCAACATTCATTGTTGAACTAATTTTCCTTCAAATACTAATACGTACCTGGTTCGCCAGAGTTGTATATATATGCTTCAGAAATTCACCTGCAATCCATGTTTGCTCTTGTCCACCCAACCTTGAGACCCATCGCTAAGACTAGAATCTCCCCTCGAGCTATCTTGCAGGCCTACAGCCCTCAACAAGATACATGCACCTTGTGCCTGGTTATCTGGTCCTTACCAGACTTAACCAGCTTGTTTTTCCTTCTCTTTCTGTCTGTCTCTACAGCACGGAATTTTTGTCTCTGCCCCTTTTTCCCTTCGAGGACTTTCCCCGTTAGGGAGGGTAGTTTCATTCAGTTTTCATAACTGATTTTCTTCTTCAAATCCTCCTTTTAGAGGTTGCCAGCATTTCAAGAAGTATATATTTTCCAATATATATTTAATTCACAAATAAAATAATACGATTAGAGTTTAAAAAAAAAAAAAAGAACAACAGTCTTTCAACTCTTTCTCTTACTACAGTAAAATTCCAATATTTACATTTTCCAGGGTCATCACATCTCCCCCTCCTGAGATTGGACATCGTCCCGATGTCTGATTTCCATAAACAATTACGGGTAAGCCTTTTTAATGAGCTCTTTGTCTTCCCAAGTGGCCTCATCAGGCCCATAGTGCTGCCACTGCACTTTAACTTGGGTAATAGCTCGCTTCCGTAGCCGCACTTCTCTCCGATCAAGAATGTTCAGTGGCTCGACCAGAACCTCGCCTTCCGGTTCGACCTACAATCAACAACAATTCCAGTCACTTCCTGCCTGGGATAAAAGCTTAACTAGATCAACCAGATTAGTTCTTACCCGTACATCCTGCCATTTGATCACATGTTTAGGGTCGTGAACGTATTTTTTTAGTATAGAAACGTGGAAGACATTGTGGATCCTAATATGGCTTGGCAAGGCGAGTTGGTAAGCCACCGGCCCCACTCTTGCCAAGACCTGAAAAGGTCCAAAATAACGAGGAGCAAGTTTGGCACAACCGCTCCATTGCAGGGTGCTCCTTCTGGCTTGGATCCTCACAAAAACATGGTCACCGACCTGATATTCTTTGAACCTTCTTTTCCAATCCACAAAGCTTTTTTGTCTGTCCTGAGCAGCCTTTAAATTAGTACGCACCCTTTTTACCATGTCTTCCATTTCTTTGAGTATTTCTAGTCTCAATCTTAATTTATCCTCAGGTCCACCCTAGCTTGAGGGTGTGCGGCATTTCCGCCCATATAAGACCTCAAAGGGGCTCAGTTGTGTTGACTTGTGATATCCATTATTATATGCGAATTCAACCAGGTGTAAATATTCCTCCCATTGAGTTGGTTTCTGCATTACACATGCTCTCAACATGTCCTCCACTACTTGGTTCACTCATTCTGTTTGACCATCGGTCTAGGGATGATAGGCTGTGCTGAAATTCAGCTGTGTTCCCAGTTCAGTAAACAATGCTCTCCAAAAAGTTGACGTGAATTTTACATCACGATCAGATATTATTATCTTCGGAAGTCCATGCAGTTTGAACACATTCTGCATAAAAATATGAGCAATTTGCATAGCCTTATATGTGGACTGCACAGGTATAAAGTGTGTTGCCTTACTCAGTTTATCTACCACTACCATAATGGAGTCATTGTTTTTCTTTGTCTGAGGCAAACCGGTTATAAAATCCATAGTAATAGTTTCCCATTTCCACTCTGGAATGGGTAAAGGTTGTAGTAGCCCTGCTGGATGCAAATGCTCCGCTTTAATCTGTTGACACTCCAAACACCGTGCTAAGTATTCAGCTACATTCTTTTTCATTCCTGGCCAAGAATATTCTTTTCTAAGTGCGGTGACCATTTTTTGGTACCCTGGATGTCCAGTATAGTGGCTGACGTGAAACTCATCCAAAATCAAATTCCTAAGACCATCTTTATTAGGTACATACAGCCTCTTATTATAATACAGCATTCCAGCATCATCTAATTCATATCCCTGCTAAATTTTCCCGCTAGAAGGTTGTTGTACCTGCTGTTTTATTTGCTGGTATTTAGCATCTTGATCTGTTGTTGTTTTTATCATTTCAAACAAGGAATTCTTCCATTTACTGAACGAAATTTCATACAAGCACTGCACCTTCCGACTCAATGCGTCGGCTACACGGTTCTCCTTCCCTTTTAAGTGCTTAATTTCAAAATCAAATCCACTTAGAAAATCCGCCCAGCGGGCTTGCCTCGTATTTAAGGTAGGTTGGCTGAAATAATTTGTCAAGCTGTGGTGATCTGTTAACAACAGAAATTTTCTCCCCAAGAGATAATGCCGCCAAATCTTCAGTGCGTGTATAACGGCTGCCAATTCTAAGTCGTAGGCAGAATATTTCTGCTCATGTTCCTTTAACTTTCTTGATTCGTACGCGATCAGTCTTCCTTCCTGCATTAATACACCGCCCACACCCTCCTTACTCGCATCAGTACATACCACTTAATCCTTATTAGGATCATCTATACTCAAGATGGGTGCGGTGGTGAGTAAATGTTTAAGTTGCTCAAAGCTCCGCTGACACTCTGAGGTCCATTTGAATACCCTTCCTTTTTTTTGTAAGGAGGTGATAGGGTATGCTACCCTTGAAAAACCTTCCACGAATCTTCTATAATAGCCAGCTAGCCCCATAAAGGACCTGATATCTGCCACATCCTTTGGTACGGGCCATTCCATTATAGTCCTTATCTTTTCAGGGTCCACTGCAATCCCCTCTTTTGTGATTATATGGCCTAAGTATTGTATTTCCTCCCTGAAGAAATCACACTTGCTGAACTTAGCATATAGCTGATGTTCTCGGAGAGTTTGTAGCACTAATCTGAGATGCTCCTCGTGCTCCTCCCTAGAACGAGAATATATCAGAATATCATCGATAAATATCAACACAAATTTATCCAAGAACCTATGAAACACACTGTTCATCAAACACATAAAGGTGGCAGGTGCATTGGTCAAGCCAAAAGGTAGCACTACAAACTCGTAGTGCCCATACCGTGTTCTGAAAGCTGTTTTAGCGATATCTTCCTCCTTAATCCTAATCTGGTGATACCCGGATCGCAGATCGATCTTAGAGAACATTGTTGCCCCCTTCACTTGATCGAAAAGTTCATCAATCCGAGGTAAAGGATATTTATTTTTGATCGTGAGCTTGTTCAGCTGACGATAGTCTATGCACATCCGAAGAGTTCCATCTTTTTTCTTGACAAATAACACTGGGGCTCCCCATGGTGATACACTGGGGCGAATATAATTTTTGTCTAGCAGCTCTTGCAGTTGCATTTTTAATTCTGTTAATTCAGGTACGCTCATTCGATAAGGTGCCCGCGACACTGGTGCTGCCCCCGGTGTCAATTCGATGGTAAAGTCTATATCTCTCTTAGGTGGCAGCCCAGGTATCTCCTCTGGAAAAACATCTGCAAATTCTTGTATTACGGGAATATTTTCCAGCGTGGCTGTTTTATCCTTTTGATTTGCATAGCCTACCTGAATGGCATAAATTTGACATTTCTTTTTGATACATTTAGCTAGTTGGGATGCCGTGATCGGCCGGATCTGCACGGGGTGCTTGATCCCTTGCAGTTCTTGTTTCTCCCCAAAGTCATCTTTATAGTAAATGGTTTTCGTCTTGCAGTTTACTAGTGACCAGTGTTTTTCTAGCCAATCCATCCCAATCAGAATGTCATATGAACCCAAAGGAAGTACATTCAGATCCACTACTATTGGCTGTCCTGCTACGGTTAAAGAGCAATTATTAATTTTTGCCAAGACCCGTCTCTTGGCCCCCGTAGCTAGCTATACCAGCCATGGATTCCTGAATTTTTCAGATTGTAACTTACACTGTTCTACTATCTTTGGGCTAATATAACTTAAAGTGGCTCCTGGATCAATGAGAACAGCTATAGAAAAATTCGAAATTTTACCTTCAAATTCCACCATAGTCGGCTGGTATTCCGCTTGACGATCATCCAGGGCTGCGTTAATCCTTGGTACGCTACGTCCCACATCCCCAACGGTCGATACTTTGTGAATCTGAGATATCTGATCAGTACCCTTTCGCTGCGGGCAGTTTTTGACGTAGTGTGGTCCTCCACAGCCCCAGCATTGAACTGGAGGTCTGGGCATTCCTTCACCTTCTGGCCTAGTAGGCTATTCACTCACCCTGGACTCACTGGTTCGCCTAGCCCTTAGTGACCCTCTTGCTACAGTTTTGTTGTTCTGCCCTTTGCCAGCTCCCTTACTACCATTGTTGCGACTTCCTTTACTATTCCCAACTGTTTTGTTACCTCTTCTTTCATTCCATCTTTTATTTGGAGCATCTCCTCTCTGTTTATTCTGCTGGTAATAGATTCTAGCCTTGCGGATAGCTTCATCCATTGTCCTAGGATTGTCAAACTCGATCCTTTCTCTTATATATAGAGGTAAACTGCTAACAAATCTTTGCACCTTGGCTTTCTCCTCCTTAATATAGGGCACATAGCGAAGCAGGGAGGTAAAACGGTTGATAAATTCGTCCATAGTCTGCTGTCCCAACCGTAAATCATGGAATTCCCTTGCTTTTTCATCGTAGAAGTGCTCGGTCAGATATCTCTCTTTGAAGTATTTCTGAAACTTTTCCCATTCTATGGTCCGTTCGCTTACCCCCTTGACGATCTTAACTTCCTCCCACCACAGGGTTGCTTTACCTTGTAACTGGAAGATGGCCAATCGTGCCTTCAGGTTGTGGTCATATTCATACAACTGGAAATATTTGTTCATGTTAATTAGCCATGCTTCAGCCGCTTCTTCCTGTTCCCCATCAAAATGTGGGGGTTTAATTTTTCGAAATTCTCCCTGCAGCTCCACTCTCTGATGTTTTGAAGTCTGTTGTTCGAGTACATTATCAGAATGGTCCTCCTTTTCTTCTGAGTTTTCAGGTTCAGTTTGATAGTTTCGTTCTTCTGTCATCCTCTGATGTTCCGCACTGGGATTAGCTATTGGTGGGTTCTGCCTATCCGACAAACTCTTCAGAATTCTTTCTTGTTCCACCGCCAGTCGTGCATTATCCTCTCGTAAACGTGCCATCTCATTCTTCAGCTCCTGAACAGTTTCCAGTATTGCAAGGTTTGTGCTACGTGTCTCCTCGCCAAGCTGTACCCACAGCTCTGGGTTGTCCCGAGGATTTAGTGCAGGTTCCTGACCTGCCATCGATCTATGCGAAGCACTGCCGGCTCTCTGCATATTCACTGTTTTCTATCTGTTAGCTATTAGTTGTTATTTCCCTGTGTCTCACCCCTAGAAATGGGACAAGAAAAGGAGTTAGTTTAATTAACTCTCTATCTTACAGATGTATGAGATGGTTATCTGTACATTTTAAACATGCTGTTCCAGAGGCCACAGTATTGTAACCATGCTCTGATACCAATTTGTCACATCCCTATGTAAATACATAAAAGAATTTTTTTTTTTAAATGGTAAAATTATATTACACCTACATAACCTTTAACGTAACCACTATTGCGCATAGTTTATCATTTGCTTATAGCTAATCAGAGGTGATATGATTTGGACACATTTTATTTGTTTGACAATCTATACGGTTTATTGATTTATGGTTCGGCTCGATTCCATGGGTTACATGTGTAATAAAACGGCAATCGGATTGCATGCCTTGTCCGACCCGTAGCATTTTCCGGCATTGAGTTGTTGGCGGCATTTAAGTTTTCATGACAGCGATTTAACAGGTGGCCTGGCTCACCCGCTTGGCCATGTGACTCGCCGATCTTCGCACCCTCAGCCTTCACGCCTCGGGTTCCTGCTCTTTTTCTATGGTGGAGATCTAATTCCCAGATCTGAGGGCAGGGAAACGTCTAAGGCTTTGAGGCTCTTCATAACCCCTTAGAGCTTTACTCGTGGCTCATTTGGTACTGGAATGGTTCTCGAGATTTCTCTGGTCTCTTAACACTTGGTTCCAGTTTCATTTATCGCCTCCCCTGGGCTTCATCAACAGCTCCGAGATCTTATGCTTATTCTTCAGGGACACTGTGCAGGTAATATATTTTGTGTTTGAAATTAGACATAGTCTTTTTCGCTACAGATTATCTCCTATTTCCGGGAATTCGACACAAGTTTTGCATGCGTTTAATCATGAGATTTACTGCTAGATTGTGTGCATCTATTGACTATTGTCCCTCGATATTTGTCATGTGTAGGTAAGGATTGTTGCAATGCCTCCTTTCTTCTTGCGGATTGACGGAGCCTAATGTTTCGACCTTCTCCGTCACGTGCCAGGTAAGCAAATCGGCCCTAAAACCTGGTGCGAAATCTGAGGGTTTTTTTTTTCCTTGATGTGCCTAAAACGGCTGTGATTTATACTTGTTTGCCTTCTTCTTTTGTTTCTTATGTTCACTAGCTTTCGGCTGTTTAAATTCCAAGCGAGGAATTCCAGAGGAGGTCCTCATGACTTGCATGTGTTTTCTCATATTCCCAGGTCTTTATGTTCCGGCTTACCCTGTTGAGTTATGAGGAACAGGCGGTTTCCCTTGCGCGGGATAAGACTTAAACCTGTACAGCGGTTGAGTTATTCAAAGGCAACCTTGTCTTCCTATGTTTAGTCATTCAGATGCCACTGTTATATGTAAATGATGAGGCCGCTGTTGAACTGGCCGCTGTGTATGGACCCCTCTGGTTGAAGGGTGTTTTTATTTAGATTTAATGAATATATATTCAATTTGCTCTTTCAGTTCATCGCTTTTATTACAACTTGCTCTGTAATTGTTGGTTCACTTCTGGTCTTTCCTCGGATAGTTAAATGGCATGCCGCTCATACTTACGGTATGCTCAGTTCGATATTATTGGCTTGCCATTCTGATTCGGTTAGTTGTTACATCTAATCTTGTGAATGGTATGTATTCTGGTTCTTCCGCTACCGCATAATGCTATTATCCTCAGGAATGGTAGTTGATTTTTTCCTTGCTACTCATTTTTGTTTATATACTCCTTACACAGTTACGGAATGCTGTATTACCAGCATATGGGTTTTTACCGTTACTGAACTTAAGTTATAATAGAAATGTTGGATTGTTACAGAGTATACATATATATATTACCTATTTTGAATGTACATGCATACATGTGATTACTTACGCTGCCGTGTCCATAGCCACGGTTTAAGCAATTTTTGTGGTTGCATTTGTTGTCCTTTCAATGGATACTAGGGAAACTAAATTTGGCTTGTGTTCCTTTGGTATCTCTTCTTAAGTTAATCATTCTCGAAATATTTACTTCTTCAGTACCGTTCGGTTAACTGTAATTGTTTCACTATTAAAGCAACCTGTTTCGTAATATTTACCTTTTCGATGGCATTGGTTATATGTGACTAATTCTCAGTTTTAAGTGAATTTTCTTGTTGTCATAGACTCGTAAAGTCTCTAAACTCTAAACTATGTTCACAATGTATATTTAGATGATTTGTCCAGCGGGTATTCGGTTAGGATAACCCTGGCTGGCAGTCTAAAAAAAAATAGCTTGAGGCCTTTTACATTCCTTCTTTTAATGGTGGATAACACAGGTAATAAAAGAGAGCCTAATCGTTATTTTAATGCACTAACTGCTCGGATATCCACCGCAGTGCTTCTGGTCCGACTCATTGTTTATATCTTTCTTTTTATTGAACTACCATTAGCGTGTCAGGTTTTCTCTTTTACAGTTATCTGACATTTAAATGGTAATATTTGCTTGAATCAAATATATTACAGCAATATGATATCAATGGGAAATTTTATGATGTAATGGTCTGCACTGTCCACTACTGGAAATTTAGCCAACAGTATGGTCAACATTCATTGTTGAACTAATTTTCCTTCAAATACTAATACGTACCTGGTTCGCCAGAGTTGTATATATATGCTTCATAAATTCACCTGCAATCCATGTTTGCTCTTGTCCACCCAACCTTGAGACCCATCGCTAAGACTGGAATCTCCCCCCGAGCTATCTTGCAGGCCTACAGCCCTCAACAAGATACATGCACCTTGTGCCTGGTTATATGGTCCTTACCAGACTTAACCAGCTTGTTTTTCCTTCTCTTTCTGTCTGTCTCTATAGCACAGAATTTTTGTCTCTGCCCCTCTTTCCCTTCGAGGACTTTCCCCGTTAGGGAGGGTAGTTTCATTCAGTTTTCATAACTGATTTTCTTCTTCAAATCCTCCTTTTAGAGGTTGCCAACATTTCAAGAAGTATATATTTTCCAATATATATTTAATTCACAAATAAAATAATACGATTAGAGTTTTAAAAAAAAAAAAGAACAACAGTCTTTCAACTCTATCTCTTACTACAGTAAAATTCCAATATTTACATTTTCCAGGGTCGTCACATTAAGCCATTCATGGCTACCTCTAATTCATAATCTTAAACATTGAATTTTCAAAATTCCTTATCGTCCCTATTTTTTTCCTTTCTTTTTGATATTTATTAATAATTTATATTTATTTTCCTTTCTTTTTTATGTTTATAAATAATTTATAATTATATCCATAATTTATTAATAGTTTCTCTTTATTTACGTTATTTTTTGTTTTGTTTTGTTTTGTTTTCTTTTATTACCTCCCCTCTAATTTTCCCATTTCCATTCTTTTCATCTTTGCCCTTTCATTTTTCTTTTTTTCAAAATTAATTAATCAAAATTCTTACTCAATCATTTCAATAATAAATCTTTAAATTAATTAAATTCTTACTTAATCATCTCAATAATAAAAATTATTATATTTTGACTCTTACTATTATTTTAATCATATACGCTCTCCTCGAGCTCTTTGCCTTTTAAAATTTCCTCATTTTATTTCTTTAATATAATGAATATATTGAGAATCCTTAAAATACTTAATTTTTTTAAGTAGATAACGATCTCTGCAATTTTCCTCATTTTATTTCTTTAATATAATGAATATATTGATAATCCTTAAAACATGTAATTTCCTCATTTTATTTCTTTAATATAATGAATATATTGAGAATCCTTAAAATACTTAATTTTTTTTAAGTAGATAACGATCTCTGCAATTTTCCTGATAGACTGTGTATTTGTAACGTCTTTTTTTACCTAACTATCTTAACGTTTATGTTTCGACTTAACTTCTCTATGGTGTGCACTTTAAAAAACTTACATATTTTCTATGTGATCATTTAACTTCTCTTTAATGGGTGGAGTGTGCACCAAAAACCAAAAGGCTTCGAAATTATTGGAAGCAAGCTATTTACATTTTAAAAAATATCACTATTACATTAATTGTTTGATGGTATATGTTTTTATTGTGTTAAAATATTATAAAAAAGAAACTAAAAATAATAAATAAAAAGATGAAAGTAATTTTGACTGAATTATTTATAAAAATTTAAATTTAATGTCAAATTGTTATATATTGATTTTTTTATTAATTTGCGAATAGGTTTTGTTTATCATAACATGGTCAATATCATGGCTTATCAATATCACATGCCCAAAAAATATAACTTATTTCACAATCAAAATATTTTAGTTACTATAACATGGGCCAATACCATGGCTCATCAATACCACGTGTCCAAAAATCATAATTTATTTTACAATCAAAATATTTTACAAGAGTATGACACATTCTTAACTATGGATAGACTTTGTTACCATAACATGGGCCAATAATGCCCAAAAACCATAACTTATTTCACAATAAAAATATTTTACAAGAATATGACACGATTCTTAGCTATGGATATCCACCGTGGATATTATACCATGGGCCAATACCATGGCTTATCAATACCACATGTGTAAATATTTTATTTTAATTAATTTTATCGCATTTTTAAAATTAAATCTAAAAAGAAAAAGATTATCATTACTTTTGAGATTCTGATAAAACTTAAATCAAAGTTTCAATAAAATAAAAAATGAGAATACTTTTTATATAAAGATGTGAAATATATATAATATAAATAATGTGACTAAAAAATGACATACATCCATCTTAACTCTTTCTCTAAGCCACGAGAGCAAACAAATTGACTAACAATAATAGAGCAAAGACAGTGCAGAATTGTTTTAAATTTTTCATTATTGTATTTTCTTTTATATGATTGACCCAAAATATAGGTTTATTATTTTACAACCAAATGAAAATAGAGCAAAGACAGTGCAGAATTGTTTTAAATTTTTCATTATTGTATTTTCTTTTATATGATTAACCCAAAATATAAGTTTAGTATTTTACAACCAATTGAATTTCTTTAATTTAGATACTTTTTTAAACACAACATCATGATATCAAATTTAAAATAATTCGTTAGTCTTTAAATTAATTAATCAAATTCTTCCTTAATCATTTCAATAAAAAAATTATTATATTTTGACCGTTACTATTATTTTAACCATTTTCGCTCAACTCGAGCTCTTTGCCTTGTAAAATTTCCTCATGAAATATAATGAATATATTGAGAATCCTTAAAATATGTAATTTTTTTTTTTATTAAATAATGATCTGCAATTTTCCTAATAGATTGTGTATTTGTAACATCTCTTTTCACCTAACCATCTTAAGGTTTATTTTTTTGGACTTTAACATCTCCATGTTGTGCACTTTCAAAACCAAAAGGCTCTGACAATATCTACAACAAGCCATTTACACAAAAGTATCAGTATTACAACAAGCCATTTACACAAAAGTATCACTATTACATCAATGGTTTGATTGTATATTTTCTTATTGCCCCAAAATATTAAAAGGAAAAAAACCTAAAAAATAATAAATAAAAGGTTAAAAAGTAATATAAAATCGTCTTGATTGTATATTTTCTTATTGCCCCAAAATATTAAAAGGAAAAAAACCTAAAAAATAATAAATAAAAGGTTAAAAAGTAATATAAAATCTGACGCTGTAAACATTTATATTTTTCGCTGAATTATTATAAAAATTTAAATTTAAAGTCAAATTGTTATATCTTGGTTTTTTTTAATTAAATTTTGGTTGAATTAATAATAAAAATTTAAATTTAAAATCAAATTGTTATATGATGGTTTTATTTAACTTGTGAGTCAGCTTTGTTTACTATAACATGGGTGGAAATCATGGGTCATCAATACCACATGCCCAAAAACTATAACGTATTTCACAATCAAAATATTTTAGTTACCATAACATGGGTCAATACCATGGCTCATCAATTCCACATGCCCAAAAACCATAATTTATTCTACAATAAAAATATTTTACAAGAATATGACGCATTCTTAACTATGGATGGACATTGTTACCATAACTTTGTCCAATAATACCCAAAAACCATAAGTTATTTCACAATCAAAATATTTTACAAGAATATGACACAATTCTTAACTATGGATATTCACGTGGATATTATACTATGGGCCAATACCACAGCTTATCAATACCACATGTGCAAATATTTTATTTTAATTAATTTTATCGCATTTTTAAAATTAAATCTAAAAAGAAAAAGATTATCATTACTTTTGAGATTCTGATAAAACTTAAATCAAAGTTTCAATCAAATTAAAAATGAGAATACTTTTTATATAAAGATGTGAAATATATATAATATAAATAATGTTACTAAAAAAAAGTCATAGATTCATCCTAACTAAGGATCTAAGGATCAAATCCATGAGCGCAAACAAATTGACTAACAATAAGAGAGCAAACAAATTGACTAACAATAAGAGAGCAAAGATAGTGCATGATTGTTTTAAGTTTCTCATTATTGTATATTCTTTTATATGATTGACCCAAAATATAGGCTTAATATTTTACAACCAATTGAATTTCTTTAATTTAGATACTTTCTTAAACACAACATCATGGTATCAAATTGAAGAGAGAATTTAAGAGAGAGAGGAAGGCGAGAGGAGGTGCACGGAGATAGTGACAATAATCTAGGGTGAAGAGAGAGGAGGGTGAGAAGTGAGAGAGGGAGGGTGAGAGGAGGGGTAGGGAGATAGCGATGATACTCAAGGGTGAAGAGAGAGAGTGATGGGGGAAGAGATAGGGTGAAGAGAAAGAGTGACGAGGGAAGAGATAGTGACAATACTCAGGGCGAAGAGAGAGAGAGGGAGGGGAGAGGAGGGGCAGGGAGATATTGATGATACTCGAGCGTAAAGAGAGAGAGTGATGGGGGAAGAGAGAGTGAAGCCTAAAGAGAGAGAGTGATGGGGGAAGAGAGAGTGAAGCCTAAAGAGAGAGAGTGATGGGGGAAGAGAGAGCGAGTGACAACCGAGAGATGGCGAGAAAGTGAGGGAGAGAAGAGGCAAGAGAGAGAAGAGGAGAGGAGAGAGATAAGGAAAGAATGGGAAGAGAAAGAGAGGGGGGGAGACAAATAGCTTGAGGGAAGAGAGAGGAGAGAGGGAGGGAGATAGTGACAGAGTTAGAGAGAAGAGAGAGAATGATGGGGAAGAGAGATAGAGGTGGGAGAGAGTGACAAAGAGAGAGGAGAGAGAGAGTGAGAGAGATAGAGTTGGAAGGGGAGAGAGGAGGGAAGAAAAAACACACAAAGGGAGAAAGGTGGAGAGGGAAAGAGTGATAAGGGAGAGATGGAAAGAGTAAGAAAGAAAAGAAAGTGAGATAGAAAAAAGGGAGAAAGGTGGAGAGGGAAAGAGTGATAAGGGAGAGATGGAAAGAGTAAGAAAGAAAAGAAAGTGAGATAGAAAAAAGAGAAAATAAGAAAAGACACACTATTACGATTATAGATATTATATTATATTATAGATATTATATAACCATAGTAAATCCATTTTAATCTAAAATCTATCCATCCTCCCTGCATTTGATAAATCCGTCGTTATAAATTTTAGTTTTATTCAGTAAATGTAACCCTATACGATGCCATGTGCGGGAGACTATTGTGTAGACAAATTTTCAAAATAACTGAACAAACGACGCTTTTGCGCCGAAAACCCAGTACGCGCCCCGCGCCTCATCATTCACAGAACATTCATAAAGCCGGTTGAACCATAAAATATGAAATATCCAGTGGTTACTATTTTAGACACCCAAAACTCATCTGGTTACTATTTTAGATACCCAACATTCTGGTGCGCATTCAACCATACAGGAAAAATGGGCTGATACAGAACTTTCCTCGTCTACATGCAATCAAAGACATATAAAACAAACAAATAATAATAGAGACGAAGGATCTTCTAACGGAAAAGAAACTGTGCGTCCGTCTCCAAGGCAGCCATGAAATGAGGCACAAGACAGATCTCTACATCAACACCTCCAACCCCTTCCCTCGCAGGATATGCAGACATCTTGCCATCAAACTTGTTTGCCCACCCACTCCTTACACACACCGGCCGTCCCCATCCAAAGTCATTGTCGTACATTGGAAACCTTGGAGAGCTTCCCATCATCACACTGTTATCGCGGTTCGTTCTATCCAGTTTCAGAGCAGTGGGGCATTGCTTAAATTTTTGCAGCTCCGCCCTGATGTTTCCATCGCGGTGTGGCCGTATGATGCGGTGCAGCAAGCTCGCTGCAGAACGTATATCGCAGGCCAGGAGCTCCCCTGCGGTGACTGTGGTGCTAACGAATTGGATGGCGTTGCCTAAGTAAGAATAATGTAATGGATGTATCAATCTGGGTCGGCAATTCACCGCGAGCTTGAAGGTCGTCGGTTCGTGGGTAGGCAGGGCACGAGCCCGTGTGATGGACTGCCATATGTGCGCAGAGAGTGCCTGGAAGGACGAGATTGTATTTTCCTCCTCTGAATTCTTCTGGTTAGCTCTGTCCTTTAGCCTCGAGATCGTCTCCTTGCTGAAGTGAAATATTTTTTCGGTAAACGCAAACGGGGTAAATTTCTGGATCGTTTGGGTTATGGGCAGGTTGAGAGCTATGCGGGAACCCTTTATGTCGAAACACCGGCTGTGAAGTGGTGGATGAGAGATTGTGGTCTCTCCTCTGCAGAGATCGGCCCATGAGTTTATGAAATGCCAGAGTGAAGTCCCATCTACCACCGCGTGGTTAATTGTGAAACCTATAGCAACTCCATCTCTGAGCTTCGTAACCTGATCATAATCAAATTTAGAATCTAACAAAGAGAGAAAATCCGTTAACTAATTCCCTGAATTCTGATTTTTCATTGAACGAAAGGAAAGAGAGACATTTTGCCTTTCGAAAATGATAGGGACAAAGCCTCTCCCAGTATTTGAGTTCTTGATAAAAGATGAGTAATACTTTTAAACACGACATAAGGAATTTTAGAAAGGGCATGAACTCACCTGGACCACCAGCAGAGGGAGAAAATGACCGTTAAGATTGATAGCGCCATCTAGCGCAAAAAGCTGGCGAACGACCGGACCGACCTCCGGCCCCGTTATTTCTTGAATTCCTACATCTGACGCGGATGCTTCGATCAACTCGGCGCCGGCATCGTTGCAGTCGATGTACAGAACGCCATCAGAGGAAGTGATGAGCCTTCCTGCCAACGGGTAGAAGTGGACGAGTGCTTGTGACAGGCTGTTCTTGAGAAGCTCCACCGCCCAAACGAATTGGGCATCATGATCGGCGAAGGGCATGTGGTATATGAGACCCTTTTGAATATAATCGCAGCAGAGCATCTGCAAATCGGAAGGGCAGAGCTTCAATTGTTGGGGCTGCGAAGGACGAGCTGGGATTACGGTTGATGTTCGGTCCAGGCGAACCTGTCGAGCAGTGGAGGAGATTTGAGGTGTAACAGACATAGCGAAAAGCTGAAATGCTTGCAACGATGACACAACTTTTATAGTTCAGTGTGATGAGAAGGGGAAGCATTAAATAGGCCAAGCCCAGATGGTTTCGATCGGTTGAGCACAAGGATGATAAAGAATATGATTTATTAATAATATTCTTCAAACGAAGGATGATAATACTACACCAGACCCGAAAGGTAGATGCTGTGAAATATTAATTTTTAAACAAAATTTAATAAATTTTAGACTTTTTCAAAAACACGTGGCTCTGAATGAGTTGGTTTCCTCCAGTCGCGAACGACTATGTCATGAAGGATGTGCCCAAGAATAACATTGAAAATTAATATGGTAAATAAATATCAGTATTATCATTTTAATGGCTTTTAAAATATTATCGTTTAAATGAAAAATAAAGTAACTATTTTATAAGCAGTGGCATTTTACTCTGTAATTATTTTTATTCCTTGAATTTATATGATAATTTCTAAATATTATTATTTTGATAGTATAATTATTAGTTTCAAACAATTTTAAATAATATCTATATAATAACAATAATAAATGCTAATTTATATAACAATCATTAAATACACTTATCGTGATTGTGTAAGGGGTGACCTCACACATGTTTAGATATAATTAAATTCTAATATATAACAATTTTAATATTGGGTAGAAAATGAAATTCATAAATTATATTTAATATTATTTTTTGTTTTACTTAAAAAAAATATAAATAATATAATATTTTTTAAAATAAATTTATTTTAATATCCAAAATATTAAATATTACGAAAAATTATAATCAAAATAAAAATGAATATATATTTATTTAGTTATTTGAGATTTTTTTCTTATTTTATCCTTTTCCCTTAATATTATCAATATCTTATTGGTTGAATTGAGGCTTCTTTGATCCATATTAAGTATGAGAGAATCACATTATGAAATATTTGTGACGGGTTTCGAATAAATGAGTGTGGTTCATTGTCAAAACAAGTTGAAGAATCAGATCATGGCTGCATTTTAATAGGGAGAGCAGATCTTCCAACGGCTAAGACTGACTAGGAAATGGCCTATAAGTGACCGGACTAACGGCTATTTTTGACCATGTTTGACTGGACTAACGGCTATATTTGACCATGTTCCAACGGCTAAGATTGAGTAGGAAACTAACGGCTATATTTGACCATGTAACAGCTAACTTTGAGTAGACAATTGGACTGGACATGGACTAAAGGATAAGGACATGGACAAATTTATTTATTTATTTATTTATTTTTCATTTTTTATGAATTAATATCTATTATTAAAATATATAGTGAGTTCTGAATGTTAAATTAATGATTTTATGAATATTTCATTTTAATATTATAATGCTTAACTAACTTATAGTAAGAATGTTAATAATTAAGTAAAAAGTTACTATATTTAAGTTAAAATGTTTAATAGCGATTAATATTAATATTAAACATTTTAACTTAAATATAGTAATTTTTTACTTAATTATTAACATTGTTACTATAAGTTAGTTAAACATTATAATATTAAAATGAAATATTCATAAAACCATTAAACCCACTATATTATCCTTTGTCCATGTCCAGTCTGATTGTCTAGTCAAAATTAGCTGTTACATGGTCAAATATAGTCCTTAGTCCATAGTCCAGTCGCTTACACCCGTTTCCTAGTCAATCTTAGTCGTTGGAAGATATGCTCTCCTTATTAAAATGCAGTGGCTTATACCCGTTTCCTAGTCAATCTTAGTCATTGGAAGATCTGCTTTCCTTTTTAAAATGCAACCATGATCTGATTCTTCAACTTGTCTTGAGGATGAACCACACTCATTGGTTCAAAAGGTGTAGACAAATATTTCATAATGTGATTTACCCCGAAAAATCTCTCATACTCATTCATCAATAACCATTGAGTGAATTTTTTTACATGTAATATTTAGAAAGATGCATTGTATTCATAATATCTATAACTAAATAATATAATAGTTAATTTAGTAGTTATTTCATTAATTAAAAAAAAATCAAAACATGTGTTTACTAATATTTAAAAAAATTATTTATTTTTAGAATTTAGTAGGGAATAATTCAAGCTTATATTAATGAGGATTTTTTTTCCAACTTTAAATGTTTTAAAAATATAATAAATTTTTTTTTACATAATTAAAATTTTTCTCAAATCAAATTTCATGTATGGTGAAATAATATTTTTAATATTTTTCTATTACAAATAGATTTAGATTATTGAAATTTTGATTATAGTTTTGAGTAGTTAAAAATTTTGACAACATATAGGAGATATGTTATTGTTGGACACCTAATCCTTCAAAAGTTATGGTGTGGAAGATAAATAGTCAAAAGGTGTCCAAAAGACCTTGGAATATGGAATCTGATGGTCACTCCCATGTATTATAAATGTGTACCATTGGTTAATAGAAAAGGTATCCACTCTTTACCTTACTCACTGTCTACATTTCATGTGCATCTGAAATGGTATGAGAGAATCCAATTTTCACATCACCAATTTAGCTTGAACTTCTTCTTAAATAAGCGTTGGCATGAGCTTCCTACACTCTAGCTTTTTTAGGGGGTGTCTGACAATCCGTGCAGTAACGTCTATGTGCGTAATTCACCTAAACTCTACCGCGTTGAGCAGTGATGAAATCCCTGGCAGTTTAACAAATCTTCATCTGTTAGCTTGAATACAATCCTGAAATTAGTAAGAAAAAACATGGCGTTCGTCAAGACTGCATCTCTTATTTGTTACTCTTCTGCATGCCTCTAGAAGCTCTAGGTGTCGTTCTTGCATGCTCATTTACCGCATTCCAAAACCCTACATTTTCGCTACTCAAAATATGTCTCAACAAATGCAGAGAGGTTGTGTAATATGAGGTTGTGCGTTATAGAGTCTCGTGTGAATCATTCCAGATTTCTCATAGACAAAATGTTGCAGCAAGGGCTTACAGTTTGAAGGGAGATAGAAGTGATGCCATTAGAATTGATCTTGGCACCAAAAACTCATGCACAATAGTCATGCAGAGGAGAATCCAAATGTGATTGAAAACTCTGAAGACTCTCGTATAATACCATCAGTGGTTGCCTTTAATCAGAAAGGAGACCTACTCGTAGGGACCCCTACAAAGCGTCAAGCAGAAATTTTGAATCTTGGCCTTCATGTCACACACGTAAGAGCAACTCGGAGCATTGAAAAACCTCTCTAGATCAACTGACATGCTAAACAGTTGTTGCACGATGCTCATATAACTCAAATCCCATCAGTTGTAGCCTATCTCCCTCGTTGAAACATTAAGGCTTCATATCATAATCCTTGTCCCTATTGACATTGTTGACGTCATCAATTTGAGGAATGGAGGTGCCATCAACAGTCAATATCTTGCCTCGCCTTAATTTCTTGCGTTAGAACTAGAATCGATTTGTTGTAATTCCAGAGTAAACATTGGAGCTCGAGACATTGTTTTTGATGTGAAAAAAAATATACTCTCCATAGTGATACCACACTATTTTTCCACTATAGTGACAACACAATATTCAATGCCCAGAAGAATAGTCAAATGGTTGAGGAATGCTTCACAACAGAAGCCTGGTCATCTCTGGTGGTCAACTTTGGTGAGCAGCACATGGGTTGTGGGATCTCTTTGAATCAGTTGATTGAACACTGATGTCCCCATTGAATTAATCTCTTGTGCGTGGAACCCCTCCATAATTTTGAAGTGATGAATTTGATTGAGCGTTGGAATTTGTTAAAGAGGCTGTGTATTATGCCGAATGGTGAATTCAAAGTCAAAGTTATTCGTAGATGAAAGGTACGAATCTCTTTGTGTAGGATGAGTTTATTATTATCCTACTACCTTGGATTAAGTTTTCAAGCTATATCAGTTCGTGGAGGCTTTCTGGGCAAGGACAAGTTGTATCTTCTCTTTCTTGGGTGTGTTATCTCTACATCTCAAGCTTATACTCACTCTACTTAGTGTGCCAAGCACTTCTTATTCTTGGAACGTGATTTCTTACATTCATGTTGTGATGTATGGATGAATGGGTACGTGAGATCTCATTCTTGACGGTTGAGTCACTGTCTTCATATTTGTGTAGTGTATCTCTGTGAAAATGAGCTGTGAAGTTTTTCAACATCCTACAGCTGGAAAGTGCCATCACAACCGGAGAGCGCAGATATAGTTGTTGTGCTCATCACTGACAATGGTTTCGAATTTCTTGCTATGGTGGGAAAGCAATGTAGAAAATATGGCAAGCCATCAATGAAGTATAAAACCCATGTTGTCATTTTGTTAAAGGGGCAGTCGACCTGTGCCAAGAATCTGAGTCTTATTTGGGATGTAATGACCACTCCACTTCATGTCACTATGATCCAAACTTCTCTTTCAAGGAGTTCATTCGAGAGGCATTAGATCACCAACGTACTTCAGATAAATTTATATCGGAAACAATGATTAAGTAGGTCTCTTATCCGAAAGTTTCTACTGGTTATTAGTTGATTTTGTCTCTGCTCATTATTAGGACCATACATTTAAATGCATTATATTCCTCTCAACTTTGCATTGAGTTGAAACTTTTTTCGGGTGTCATTTTCTCTTGTTAAGACCAAGGCTTTTTTGCATCTGGAAGATTGTTTATAGCCTTTTTCTACTTGGAGTCTACTCCTCTTCTTAATGTGTTAAGAGTACAAGTGGGTATATTTTCCTCATTATCCTATCATTTGTTGAAATAATGGTCAAAAGTGATAATTTATTAGACTTATTAAGAACTCTAATCATTTCAATTATTTAAATCACATTTAAAGTCAGTAAAGACGCTCTCATAGATATTCAAACCTCTCTACAAAATGCACAAGAACAGATTTATTTTTTGCAACTTGAATCTCAACTGCAACAAGAAGAATTACAATAGTGGAGTCATCATTCTGAACCCGTTTCTGTTTAGAACATTGAAATAGACTCCCATAAGTGGCAAGTTGATTCAGATCCAGTACCTAATGAAGGAGAAAATCTCCATGCAGATGCAGAAATTTAGTCATCACTTCCCAAGTCAGTGATCAGACCTTGGGAAGATATTTTTCATAACAAGCACATACCAAGTATTGTATATGATAACGAGGTTTCCTTTCATATTCCAGATTACTCATAACCAATCAAATTTCAGAGTGTTGGGTTTCTTCATATTGTTTCACCTTGACCTATTCTAGATTCTTCTCCTCTTCCACAACAACAACAACAAATTTTTTAATGCCAACATTATGAAAGAGTTGGTCATATGAAAGATCATTGTTCTGATCTTCATCCATGTAAGAATTTTCATAAAACCCCTCACTCTTCAAACAAATGCTTCAGAAACTCGCCTCCTACAAGAACAAAGATTCATCCTAGATGGATCGCTTCTTGGCAATGGGTTTCAACAACCAAGAAGATATTTCATTCATATGTAAGAACTTGTTCTAGAGTATTGAACAGTCTCGCAGTTGAGTTTTCTCCATCATCTCACCTTGCATTTGACAGGGGGGAAGTGATGGTCGTCTACAAGCTTCAAAGTTACATCAAGCAAGCCTGAGCCACAACCTGCCATACTAGATTCATAGTTTTAGATAGAGACAAATATGCCCCTGAGCATGCCTTCGGTTGATGATCAGCCTTAAACCATCTATGCAGGGTTGAGAGATATCTTCAAAGAATTGGGGACACTTCCTCTAGTAGAAGACTTCATCTCCTTTCTAGTTTTGGAAGAGTTCCAGGAATTGCATTAAGTATTCCAAAGTTGGTGGTCATCCTTAAACCATCATAGGTTGAGACCTCCCTTTTCAGGTTGAGGTTCTCCCTTTTTATGTGGGGTGAGACCTCCCTTTCAAGGTTGAAGGTTTACCTCTTCAAAACATAAGGGGCACATCCTCTAACAGAAGAACTCAACTTCATGCCAAACTTGGAAGAGTTCTAGGAACTTCACTAAGCATTCCAGTGTTGGTGGTCATCCTTAAACCACCCCCCTTATACCAACATTTTAGAGAGCACATTCAACCTAGTACTGCCATACATTTTTGCACATATTGTATTACATCTCTCTTCTTGGACTCATACATACTCCTTTGAATTGAGGGGGGGAATGTTGGGAACCTAATCTCCTAAGGGTTATGGTGTGGAAGATAATTGTCAAAGGGAGTCCAAGAGACCTTGGATATGGAATCCAATGGTCACTCCCATGTATTATAAATGTGTACCATTTGTTAATAGAAAAGGTATTCACGTTTTACCTTATTTGGCTATCCACATTCCATGTGCATCTTACAGTTACAACATTAAATGATTTCATTTATGATTTGAGCACCTTATTTATGCATCCTTTAATATAAATTCAGTTTTATTCTCCATTTTGTTATTGAACGATAAATTAATGTTTAAAATAATATATATATATGAATGACAAAGGATAAGGATAATCTTTTTGAACCTTTAGTAGTAGATAAAATCACATTGCTCATACATTTATGCTTGTAGGATGTATTGTTTTATATACATGTCATTGTATAATACCATTTGAATAGGCTAATATCGTTATGTAATTATATTTATATAAAAGTGTTGTATCAAATATATCTACATCCAACAGAGTTGAAAAACATGAAAGATCATGGCTTCACTTAATTCTATAAATTTAATGTGGCCTGATTTGATGGGTAAGGTATTAAGTTGGAATCTTCTATTGAAAAGAGGTACAATTGGTCCTAGCATTTCTGTATTTTATAAAACAAGTGCAAAATACAACTAGTGTATATCCATCTTAAGTAAAGATCTAGCATGCACAGAGAGAGATCAATCTCTTTAGGTGAAAATCTCTCTCTCTCTCTCTCTCTCTCTCTATATATATATATATATATATATATGAAAGGCCCAAAAAAAATTACCTAAAGAGAGAGCAAAATGTAAAATAGTGAAACCACTTGAAATTTAATTTAATATTATGAATTGAATGAATTACGCATTTCCTTCTTATTATTCTTATTAGGAGGTATTTCATATTTTTTATTTTATTTTTTAACCTTATTCCCACTTTTTTTTTCTTTTCTTTTTTACTTTTAATTACTTTATTTCTTTTTAAAGCTATGAAACTATATTAGGTCATGTAGTAATAGAAATATTTTAGTTATGAGTGAGAATGAGGAATTTTTTTTTACCACATTGGGTTGTAATATCAATAAAAAATTAAATGACCATAGTGACGGTGAGATTATATATGTTTTATAATGCTTTTAATTAAAACTAACTAAGAATGAATTCATTTATTTATTTTGTTATAGACGTTGATTTTCTATTAGAGAATATTTTAGTTTTATTTTAAGAGGTACACATGTCAACTCCACACTAAGCATAGACATAATAACACATCATCCTCATATTGGCATAACCTTTTGGCACCAAACGAGCCTATTATTATACAATATTATTCTTCACACATGGTTGGGGAATACAATATATGTTGAACCTCTACCAAAAAGGATTTTTTAAAACCTTAGAATGAGAAGTATTCTTTGAGAAAATAGAGAGTTTTTCCTTTCCTAGTTGTATGGGTATTTGGATTGCTCATGAATTCATCAATTTCATGTATTTCTCTCTTTCTAAAAAAAGGACCCAAATTTAATGTATTGCATCTTACTTCGTTATTAGAGATATCACCAACGCTGCCAAACTTGTTAGTTGTTGTTTGGTTTGATTTTTATTTTTATTTTGTGTATCAAGCAAAATCGACTACTAGGCCTTCCTTGTACTTGAATGACATGGCGTCAATTCCAATAGCTACCACTATAACTACCTAGGTGGACACTCATTGCCCCAACATGAAGCCACTAGTTAACACCCCAAAGATTTGAACCTAGGGCATTTTTACTCACATTTACTTTACATGTTCACTAGCTTTCCAAGTGAGCACCTTGGGGGGGGTACCAAAACCCCTTAATTTATGAGGAGGATGATCTTGTATAAGCATCGACCCTAGGTTTTATTGATCGAGCTTGTAGAGATAGATATTCAATTATGGTCCTAGGATTATTCTCATTTTGTTATATGGACACTACTACAGTTCTAAAGCTAATGGAGGTCCTACCACAAACAATGTTGGTGATTTTAGTGCTCTACTTTATCTTTTGAAATTTTCTCTCTAACATTTAGTCAACTCTTTGCAAGTCTTTGGCATTATTGATAATCAATTCGATGAAAGATAAGGATTATGTGGTCAATAACTCCTTATTTCATTGTGAGACTTTGTTATAGACTTTGAAGGACTAATTCCAAAGCATTGATTTCAGCCATATCTATAGGGAACAAACATGAAGGCAGATAAACTTTCAAATGTGGATTTGATCTAGAAACTAGTTTATTTATACTTCATGAATTTGATTCCTCTAAGATCCTATCAAATAAAACCAACTAGCTAATTCATTTATGGTTTTTTGTGGTCTCATTTAATTAGAAAATTGTATCTTTTAGAAAATTTATATATAACATTTTACTAAAAAGTTAGTCAAAATACATAATTATTAGAGACTATAAATTATTATTTTTTAAGATTTTTTGGATCATAAGCTTCTAGCTTCTAAAGTACTTAATGTATTTAGACCTTTTCCCAAGAAATATACATTTTTTTTAAGGAAAAAAAATATACATACCCCTTTAAACTCATATAAATTATATTTTAAAATTTTATTTATCAAAAATATAAATATTATATAAAAATAAAACATATAAAAAGATAGGTTAATTAACCTTCTCTATTAATTTATTATTGTTGCATATAAGAATCATCTCTCTGTTAATCTAGAACATCATAATTAAAATAAAAGTATTGATGATCACCTTACCTTTTGGAATCCTCCCCTATTATAAGCAAGCTTATGTGAAACATAATTATATAATCCAGTCCGGAACCACGTATTGGTGTGCAACATAATTATATAATGTAGCACAGAACTATGAACTGGTCTTCCTCTATTTTGGAGATCGTGACGAAAATAACGTTTGGTGACCTACATAGTTGGCAACCATGTGAGCCCTTTCGCACACCATGTATTCCTTTCTCAAAACCATTTATCCAAAGATGGCAACCTTCATTGTCATGACTCTTCATGATATTTTTATTCTTCAAGAGGCGTATCTCCTTTCTTTGTCAAGTAATAGCGACAGGGCTTTCCCTCTTATCCGTAACTAACTGAGTGAATGAAGCGCCCCATCCGAATGGGTGACCATATTCAGAGCACTTATCACAATAAAACAATTCACAATTATTTGAGTTCTCGTCCACTCCTCGTCATATGGAATATAGGTGTAACGAAATCATTGGAGCATTTGCTCCATGACTGAATGGTGATGACATATAAAGAAAAAATGGAAATTAGAGACTTTTCCATGAGCGAATATTCAAGTCCGTCAAAATACCACCATGCGAGGGATACATCGGCCATTTATATGTAATGTGCGATTAAATCGCGTTTTTTTTGTTTCCATTGGATATAATAATATTGTTTACTAAATTATTGTCCTTTCCTCAAGTAGGTAGATAAAAGCATTTGATCCTGATTTAATTGGTTGTTTCGTTAAAAATTAAAATGCAATTTCTAAAGTTTATATTATAAAATAATAATTAATTTAGTTCTTAAATTATTTTAATTTTATTTTTATAACATTTAATTAACTGAAATGATTTAGGTCTTATTTTGGAATGATTACAATTTTGGGAAATCTGCAAATTTCTGTTATGACAATAATCATTCACACTATGCATGTACATATGGAATTTCACATGTTGATATCGTTCATGTGGGATAAATGAATGGGATGGCCTATGACTATACACTTGTCGTTCTCATGATGGACCACAGAGTCTTGGCAACAATATACTTGTCGTTCTCGTACTGGGCTACGCGACATCTTCCCATGAGATTTTCATGTGACCTTTGTACTTGGCATATTCACGATGGGGATCGAATTTGTGAAATCGAAGGGCTGAGACAGCTTTGGAGGAAACCTAATTGTGATACCCTAGTACCCTATCTCTCATTCAACTTTCATTTGGCTTTTGAGGTTCACTAGATCACCGCTCTGAGGGTTTTGAGGTATCAAAGGCCCTTCTTGAATTCTCTAACCACTTGGACCTCATTATACTTGTAATGTTTTCACCAAGACACCTCGCATTTCTAGGTAGAACTTGATACGCTCACATTGGTATAAATTATGGGTTTCTTTTCATTCAATTTTATGTATTTCTTTCTATTCTTGTTTCTTGTTTGCAACCGTGCTTAACTATTCTGAATGGGTTGCAGGTCCTATACAACATTAGGGTGTCCATTTTCAACTCCATATAAGAATACAAGTTTCATGGCTAAAAAGGGGTTTCAAAATTAAAACTTGTTTCGTGTGATGCCACAGAGGTAATTCTGGAACTTCTACGACCATAATTTTTCAGGATTTTTGTTTTATACCTTTAGTTATTAATCTTCATTTAGATTTTCACAAAACCCTGTGCTATATCCCAATCTTGGCGAATGTTATCTTTGGTCGCTTCATAATGTTGGTTTTAGTGAGAGCATGAGAAATTACTCTCACTGTAAACTTGTTTAGTACTGTGTTGCTCGATTTATAGTATGAATAGAGGGTTTGAAATTCCATTTTTCTTTTGTCAGACTCCAGTGTATTCAAAGCATTCTCCGAGAGAGAAATTGAGCAATTATTCTTATCACTGTTGATTCTTACCACTATTGGTGAATTTCTAGTGCTCTAGTATGCACAAAATTAGAACAAAGGTGTGGTGCTAGGTATAATGGTTATATTTTCCCTCCTTGGGGTATTGTAATTGTTTTCTATTCAACATTTAAGGGTTATAACCCCAATTGTTATTCATAAAACAATAATCTACAGGTTCACTTCCTCTCAAATTCCACTCAAGCATGGTGAATGTGTATTTCTGATTTGAAAAACCCTTGCATGGTTTCTAAATGTTATTTTTAATTTGTCATTTTCTACCCTAAGAGGGCTTGAAAAACACTAAATGGATGTGGCTTTTAATTGTTATTGTAACTATCACATGGTGCCTTAAATGTACTATAATGTCCCAAACCAAATAGTCTAGGCCCAAACCAAACCATCTACATTGAGTCCAGGCCAAAACCAAACCATCCCCAAAATTAAAAAGGTAAAAACATTTTTATCACAGATTCCACAACAATCTTGCTGAGTGCTCGCAACTCCATTAGAAATAGAACAAGGAAAACATCAATAGAGAAGAGAGTTTTATTGGAGTGCAATGGTTAACATATCCACTATATTGTTTTCCTCCTCAATGGAAAATGAAGTAACCATTGACATGTACGCTAGATGAGGAATGTGGTTTTCTTGAAATTTTGTGTAATTTAAATGTGAAAGTTTTTGTTGTAATAGATTGTTTTGACTAATCCCAATTTAAGTTTAATCTAATTACCAAAAAGAAAAATTAATTTGCAAGGTGATAATTCCTAACATACCAACCTCAATAGGCTAGGAGGCTAGAAAGTCTCTCCTCCACCTTGGTTAGGTTTATTGATATTGTCACTATGGACTGGGGCCTTAACTGTACTACAATGGGTCTTTTATATGTTGTCAAGTTTAACATACTTATCAATACTTTAGATTATATATATATATATATATATATATATATATATATATATATATATATATATATATATAGATATAGATATATATATCCAACTGGTTGTCTATATGCATGCGTAACTCTGTGTATGAAATATTTCATTACCTCTTGGTTTTTCCGAAGAGAGACAAGGAGGTTTATTTTCTTCCTCTAACAGAGGCACTCTAGGGAATATTTATATAATTACATTTTTTGGGACTTTATGTTATCATATGTAGTTATAATTGGAGATAATTAATCTATTCCAATTTAGGTTTCCTCTAGTCTCTATTGAGTGATAGTTGCTTAATAGCCATAACAAAAATACTATAGATTCATAGAATCCACATAATAGAGAACTAGTACTAAATAGTTTCAACATAACTTCATACAATATGCAAAGGTCAAATTTAAAAGCTATGAGTATGTTTGTATCAAACATAGGTATGTTATAAGGAAAGTCCAAAGAACTAGACCTAAAAACTAGACACCACAAAGCTAAAAGAATTGACATATGGGAAAGTTAATTATCTTCTTCAGTAATAGAGTCTACCAAGAAGTAGACATACTGGCTCCTAGTCAATGAAGCTTTTAGTGTGCCATTATAGCTCAACCATTCTAAAGAATTTTGTGTCTTGGCTTCTAGAGAATTCTTGTGTCAAGATTATAATTATAATCTCTTCATCAACTTTCTCAATATCTTTATCTTCTCAACCCCAGACTTGATGGATGCAAAGGACGTGCTATGGTAGCGGTAAAATTCTTCCATGGCTTCTTTTTTTGTTTGGATTTTCTCAACGTGTTCCATCTCAAACTAGTAGAGAGCCTCTACCTTCTTTTAAAAGGTTTTGAGCTTTGTTGAGACTACAAACTAGAGGATATAAATGGTTTTGACTGTGATGGATTTTAAACACACCCAAAGGACTAAGAAATTTTCTCACCTACAGTGATTTGAATCTCTTCAGCTACCGGAATTAACCAAGATCTTTTACTTTTGTGATGTCAACAAAATCGCATATAAAGGAGTATTGAACAACCACATGTGCATGCTTTAAGGCAAATAAAACATACAAACAATCATCAAATCAATGAACATAGACATATTGACAATGGATTTCACCCAATATGGGTTACGTCTCTGAGCCCTGGTGTCAAGATTGGGCAAGTTGCTTCGTTAAATGCTGCAAAGGATGATGTTGTACATGGTATGTTATTTTTCATTATAGGGATGAATACCCTCAATTAGTGTGGCATGTCTCTCCAGGAGATGTTCTCAGGAACTCTCACTCATATGGGAAAATTCCCTCAACCAGAGTGGCATGTCTCTCCCCATAATGTTCTCCCTGTAGGAACTCTCACTCAAAAGGGGTTTTCCTTCAGCATGAAAAGCTAATAAAATCTCACATAGTATGGAATTCACGTATCCCTCGACATAATAGTAATCATAGATCGTCATAATAAAAACATCATCTCAGCAAATCAAAAAGAAAGACATATCATAACTGCATCATATACCTTCACTTTTTAGGATGGCCAAAAAATGAAAAGCTCAGCTGCTGAAATGGATTGCACCACTGAATTCTTGGTGATGAGTGGTGAAAAATTGACTTTAAACTTGTCCAATTGTTACACCATCAAATATTGGGCCTGAAGATTCCCCAAAGATTCCTTACTAAAGATGGTTGGAACATACAATGCTCCGATGAAGATTATGAGCACACCACTATGCTCCTTGTGAAATTTTGAGAAAAATAACTATAAAGTCGGCATCATTCCAACACTGGCAAAAACCAACCTCTAAAGGAATCTTTTAGATTCCCTAAGATTCTCTAAAGAAATTTAGCTATTGGACATCTACATTTTCACTACTCAAATGGAGATTTTGACTACACGGTTGGAACCCTTGCGAGAAAACATGCAAAAATGACTATCCACTTGTCAAATTCTGTCACTGGCATCTCTAGACCTTACGAGAATCGTTTCAACATCTTAATATTCCCAGTTTCATGGTTATGAATCTCTACCTGGGAAAGGTTCTACCATGGTCACTGTCCCCTTCCTCATGGTTTTGCGCTTCCAAGTTTTTCATGTCTAGTCCAATGGTCCACTGGTTCCCCCCCGCTTCAAATGGAAGGTCAATGTTTAAGTATATATTCTTCGATAGACATAACAACAAGTAGGTCGTTGGCCTAACAGTAGCTCGAGGGATTAAGTGGGGAGTGGGTTGGTTCAAAACCTGCCCACCCCAATTTTAACATGGGAGCTCGATGGTTAACCAAATTAGTTGAAGGCTTTAACAAAATGTTTTGGCACAAAATTATTGAAATGGAAATGGTTAACATTTCTTCGTGGTCTAATGATTCTTTTGAACTAATGGATATATTTTTTGTTGCACAGTTACATCATATATGCGTTGGCGCGGTCAGCGTTGCATTATATTTTGGAAACGGTTTGGAACTTTCTAACATAAATTTTGGGGAATGGTTATTGTAACAATATTTTACCATAAATATAGTTTAGCCCCACACATAATTCGTTGGTGTTTTTTTTATATTGACCATATGCCTTTTGTGATATGGTTGTTAAAATAACCAATTTTTTATATTAAAAATATTTTTCTTTGATATGTTTATGATCTTATTATATTTTTAATATATGTTTTTGGTTTTTTTTTCTTGCAAGTCTAGGATTAAATGCTAGCACGCCATTGTTGGTGGTTTAATGGAAATTTGGTTGCCACATACACAAAGTGGGTCTCACATCTTCATGTTACATGACAACTTCTGTCGATAATAAGTTGGTCATACAGGCTTGGATTTGAGCGTTGCATGTGCCATCGGGTTTGTATCAATGAGCATACAGGGCTAGGAGTAAACTCTAGTGCGCCATGTGTCGATGGTTTAGTGGCCATTTGGTTGCCACATACATAGACTGGGCCTCACACCTTCATGTTACTTGAAAACTTCTGTCGATAATAAGTTGGTCATATGGGCTCAGATTTGAGTGTCGTCTGCGCCATTCGGTTCATATCAACAATATTTTCATCTTGATGACAATGTTTCTAAAATTTGGGAATTTAAAAAATTGAATCTTTCTAGATCCACCTGGATCATACGACCTAGTGTAAAACCCTAATTCCTAAGAGATATCTGACTGAAGGTTTCTACTCACGTGAAAACAAACCTTGCTATTATGAAATGCCAATAAATTTGCAAGTTTGTGGGTAGATAATTCATCGGAATATCAATCCCCCTTAGTCGGATGGATGCATTTTCAAGCCAACCTCCAATAACATCATATAGACTGATTCGGTGGATCAAAATAATCCTCAAAATTCAAAGTGCTCTGACTGGGTCGAAACTAGTGCCAAAGCGTAGATCTCATCGCCTTGAATCCAACGCAACTCATTTCACTCAAATCTGGCATCGGATGCTCTTGGAATCACGTTCTATTCGTTTTGGGAAACAATTAAAAAAATTGAAACTTGGGTTGCGAGGATGCCCAGTCAGTAGTCCGTACGATGAATGGGCCATGACTTGCTAGGTTGACTGGTCCTCCATTGGCCAATGAATGTTCGACACTTAGAGCAACATGGTTGGTTCCATTTGGTGAGTTTCTATTAGTTGACGGTTTGGTGTGGTGGCCCAATGAGCGAGTGCCACATGGGCCAACCAGTGGGTGCCACGTGGCCTCCTCATGGCTAACCAAAGTTTTGTATGGAGCTCGAACAACCCCTGGGGAATCGAACACTGGACCTCGAATAGACAAACCAAGTGTTCCATTGTCCCGCCTACATTGGTTCTTATTAGCTATGGGCAGTAAATGTCATTTAATGAAATGCGCCAATGTGGGGAAGGGAATGGGCTAATCCTTAGCCCTTGGCCACCCCAGCACCACGAGATCATAGGCGAGAGGCCAAGTGCTAGGCCTTAGCCTGGCCCAGAGTTATGGTTGTGACCATAACAAACAGTCAGATTTAAGCATATAACCAAAGGCCAGCAGAGAGGAGCCATCCCACAGGGGCTAGCCCTTAGGCACATGGTGCCACGAAACCACATGCACGAAGGCATTGGGGTGCTAACGCACGGAGGGACCAGTAAATGACCACTGATGGAAGTGAAAGGGGCACGGAAATGGAGAGGGACCAATCCACGGTCACCATCACAGCATAAAACTAAGGGCGTGCACTAGATGTAGGGGCTAGACAGAGCCTGGAATGCTTGACCCCCTATGTGGGCTTTACTGTCATCATGTGACCATGATTTTTGACACTAGGGACTTAATGGGCAGACTAACCATCCTACAATTTTTCCCATTGACATGGAACGTAGGCTAGGTTTGCGTGTTGGTTCAATGTTTGGGGCGCTCAAGCCAAGTTTAGGTTGAATTGGAGGATGGTTAGTAGCATAATTTCGGAATATAAAGAAACAGTGATAACTTTCTTAATTTTTTGCCAAATAAGGTGTAGAAAGAACTAAAATGGGGGTTTTTGACAGTGTTGGATCCATTGGAGACATTCTTGTCCTATTTGGATGTGTAAAGCATGTAAACACACTTTTGAGCATTTTTAATGAAAGAGGCCCTGCTTTGGAAGCTAGACCGGGAAATGTATCCCAAGAGAGGGTTGAACTCGTTTATCATCCTTTATGTTATGTGTTTAATATATGCTTATTTGTCTCTGTTTGGCTGTAAAATTTGGTTAAAATTTACTTGTTTATGTGTTTAGTAAACTTATCCTCTACCCAAAACACATATACATTTAACTTGTAAACTATTTAAAATCTTTAAGTTTACACACGTTTAGATCCTTTTGGTATCAGAGCCCAAGGTTATTGTGAAGATTTGATTTGTTTTCAAGTCTTTTTATGATGCTTACAATGTTGAAGCTCAAAAGAGGAGAAGGAGAACATGTGGAGCCAAGATCTCAAATTGTTTCAAGGAGAAAAAACACTCTTGAAGCTTCAATAGTCATGGCACGTGAAGAAGGTCCTAAAGAGATGCTTGAAGATGGGAAGACTTTCATAAAAGCATTCTTTGAGATTTAAGAGATGGTTAAGGTTTTGTATGAGGAGAGGAATTCCAGACTATATGGAGAGAGCTCAAAGCCTCCAAAAGGAGATGGAGGAAAAAGAGACAAGCCTCCAAAAGGGAATGGAGGGAACGGTGAAAAACCACCACGTTAACCTCTAGTGTCATCCTCATCATCATCTTCATCCTCATCTTCAACTTCTTCTACTATTTCACAAACACATCCAAATTCCCCAAGGGGTCATGGTAAAACTCCTTTGCTTAAGCTTGACATTAAGTTTGAATTTCCTATGTACAAAGGAGAGGTAAATGCAGAGAGATTAGATAATTGGATTCATCAGATTGAAGTGCATTGCAGGATACAAAGAATCAAGGATGATGAAACCAAGATTTGGCTTACTTCTCTTAGATTCAAAGGTGTAGCATTAATTTGGTGGGAAACCAAAACTCAAGAGGACATGAAGAAACAGGTAAGGTTTTATCCCCTTGAAATGATTTTATTATTGCAATAAGAAGGTAGTTTATCCATTAGCATACATGCAAAAGCTATTATGGATTGGAAAAAATTTAGGCAAGCTAAAGGGAAAAATGTGAAATCTTATACTGAAGAATTTTGGAAAAGATCTTTGAATTTGGGTATATATTTTTCCTCACAAGATACTTTACTCAAATACATTGGAGGATTTCATAGTTATTTGAAACATACCATTCTCATGTTTAACCCTACAAAACTAGATGAAGTTTGTGTTTAGGCAACTCATTTAGAGGTAAGAGGGAAAACTGTTTCTGGAGAAACTAGTGAGAGTTCCTTTGGGTCTAGAGAAAAAGGAAAGGGTAAGTTTAAAGGAAAATGAAAGAAGAATGCTTCCATCAAGATGGAGAAACAAAAGATCGCATGTAAACATTGTTCCAAAGAGGGCCATGATGAAGATCATAACTGGAAATTTCATCCAGAAATGAGACCCAGAATGCTTAAGAACAAGGAGAAAGAGAAGACAGTTGCAACTACACAACATGATTTAGGTTCATATTCTGGAGGTGAAACAAAGATCACAACCATGTGTTGGAAATAATACTGAGAGGCAAGGGGGGGGGGGGGGGGGGGGGGGGTGAATCAGTATTAGCAAGTCAATAACTTTTCATTCCATAATCAGATTTATATACGCTACTTTAGTTAATGGAACTCGTGTTTACATGCAACTGTATTTAAGGCAACTAGCCTATATCCAGTAAACTTATGATTCAATTAATTCATCATATGTTCATCTTTTATCAGTGCATCAGTACTTCATTATCCATATAAACAGTGACCAGGTGCAGTAAAAATAGAACGTATCATCACACATAAGAAACACACATGAACACCAAGATATAAGGTGGAAACCCAATGTGGGACAAAAACTACCTGCTGCTGTCTTCCTTTTAATATAAGAAAAACCTGTTTACAATCTTGTACTGGCGCAGAATCATACCAGTATGTGGGCACCCACCTGCAAGAGGCTACAACCTTCTCTCATTCTCCAGCTTCAACTAGAAGGGAGCTCCAACCCCCTGGCTCTTGTACTAGCCGCTATATTTACTAGTATGTAGGCATCGACCTACAGAAGGCTACAACCCTCTCTCATTTTCCAGCTACTACTAGAAGGGAGATCCAACCCCTTGGCTCTTGTACTAGCCAATATATTTACTAGTACGTAGGTGCCAGCCTATAAAAGGCTGCAACCTTCTCTCTTCCTCCAGGCGCCACGTTTCATAAATTTTCAGACTGGATACTCCTGGAACACAACTCCACAATATGAAGGCCACGTTTCATCCAATTTTCGTACTGGACACATCAACAACATTGAAGCTCAAAATCAGTCACCACTGCAATACAAACATTGCATTAACCAATCATTAAATCCTCAATCATCAATCCCTGAATCACCCATCAACTGAATCAGTGAAGCCTTGTCATCAAAACACAGTCACCAGAACATAGAGCAGAACCCAGAACACTGCAACAATCACTAGAACCAACTGCAAATTCAGATATCATATTTCATAACGTATACACTACTCTGATGAGCCGAACCAGCATGTATATGCACTTTTATCAAAGTGAACCCGCGTACAGATCTGCAAATACTAACTTAAACACCTCACAACTATTTCAGAATTCAGTCATGCCCAAATCATAACATTTGCATAATAAGACATGCACCAATATTCAGATCTAGTCTATCAATGATCAAACCACATAATGATAATACATTCCAAGCCTTACGATCTCGATCCATCATCCATCATCATCCACATAGGTGCATCCTTGGTTCAGATCAAGCAAAGCATCATAAACACATAACCTACATACTGGATCTCACACTTCAGCAGATATTCAATACTTGCACACCTTGGCCTAATGATCTTCTCCACCTTTTATAGTTTGTAGGCCTTTCTCAATACCATGGTCCAAAACCACTTAGGACGAATACCTTGGACCAAATACCTAGGGTCAATTCCTCATATCAGATACCTTGGACCAATACCATGGATAAAAATACCATGGACCAAATACCTTGGACCAAAACTTAGTTTTCCAACATGTACGTTCTTTCCCTCTTGTTAAGGTGCGTGTGTATGTTATACGCTCCTTTTGGTCTATTAACCCACGTGTATACGCTCCTTTGTCAAGGTCAACCTGCGTATACCTCTCTTTATTCATTCCTTGTAGTCTCATCATTAATTCTTTGCTATTGACTTGCTGCAGTATGATCTGTCATCTGAGTGAGTTGCCACCAAGGACAACACCTGTATCATAATGCCAACACCATGGGTTTGAAAGGTAATGACATTACAATTACTAGTTCTTCAAATTGTCTCAATGAAACTCAAGATGAAAAAACAAGAATAGAGCTTTTCCATATTAGATTCATTTCAAAACATACCAAGATAGATACACTGTTTGATAGTGGTTCACAAGAAAATATTATCTCAGAAGAAATTTTCAAGAAGTTTAATTTAGAAACCATTCCTCATCCTAAACCTTATCCTTTAGGTTGGATATGTGATAATGCAAAATTGCATGTGACAAAAATGTGTAAACTGAAATTTGCAATCACTGCAAACTTTATAGATGAGATAGAGCTTGATGTAATTCCAATTGATATATGTTGTATTGTTTTGGGAAGCCCATATCTATATGATAGGAGAGCTATTTTTCATCGCCATGAGAAAAAGTATCATTTTTCAAGAATTGGATTGAGTACATTGTTTGATCACACAACAAGAAGTTGAATGCATCTCTTGTAAATGAGAGACAAATGAAGAGGATTGTTAATGCTAGTCATAAAATTGCATTGTTAATGATCAAACATGAAGGTGTTGAGGAATCTAAACCCTTTCAAGGATAAGAATCAAGTTTGAAATCTTATTTCGTTGATTTTTTTAATTCATGTGATAAGATGTTTCAGGAGTCTAACATGTTGCCTCCTAAAATAGGTAAACAAAGTGAAGTAAATTTCTAGCTACATGCATAATTGCTGAACATTGGTGTGAACAATATGGTAGTGTTAGAGAGTGCAGAGGCCAAAGAGAAAATGAAAAAGAAAATTGACAAAGAGGACATTGGTTCCAAAACTTCATCTTGTGGGTTTCACAATGTGTTGGCTTTCAAAAGGGATGGTGCATGGCGATGGTAATCACATTTGGTCAAGAGTCGAGCCATGTACAAGGCTAGACATGGTAAGCATTGTCATGATGACAGCATTCAAGGTGAGAAGAATTTTATTTTGTTTAAGCTTGCTTTGATTGGAGACCGAGGAGGGAATGTATTTATTCCTTAAAAGGAATTTTTTTGCTTTGCATATTCTAGGAAATTGCAGGAAGATGTCATCTATGACAACAAGACAAGGACTCCAAAATCAAGGAAAATGATGCATTTTCATGAAAAGCTCGAAATGAAAAATTCAAGAAAAGTTCAATGGATTGAGACAGGAAGGGTGAGGAGAAGTCCCCTCATATATTAATTGGCTGATAAAGAGATTTTGGAGGTCCAAAAGATTCCAATGGGGAAGAGTGATCTTACAGATCAAAATAGATCAAAAGACATAGCATAATTGCATCATATACCTCCACTTTTGAGGATGGCCAAAAAATGAAAAGCTCAACTGCTGAAATGGACTGCACCACTGAATTCTTGGTGATGAGTGGTGCAAAATTGACTTTAAACTTGTCCAATTTTGACACCATCAAATATTGGGCCCTTGGGAATCTTGAAGATTCCCCAAAGATTCCTTCCTAAAGATGGTCAGAACATACAATGATCGGATGAAGATTATGAGCACACCATTATGCTCCTTGTAAAATTCTGAGAAAACTAACTATAAAGTTGGCATCATTCTGACACTGGAAAAAACCAACCTCTAAAGGAATCTTTTAGATTCCCCAAGATTCTCCAAAGAAATTTAGCTATTGGAGACCTACATTTTCGCTGCTCAAATGGAGATTCTGACTACACGGTTGGAACCCTCACAAGAAAACGTGCGAAAATGACTATCCACTTGGCAAATTTTGTCATTGGCATCTCTAGCCCTTAATCGAATCGTTTCAACAACTTAATATTCCCAGTTTCATGGTTATGAATATATACCTAGGAAAGGTTTTGCCTTGGTCACTGTCCCATTGCTCGCGGTTCTATGCTTCCAAGTTCCTCCTGTCCACTCCAATGGTCCACTCGTTCCCCCCCGCTTGAAATGGAAGGTCAATGTTTAAGTATATATTCTTCGACAAACATAACAACAAGTAGGTGGTTGGCCTAACAGTAGCTCGACGGACTAAGTGGGCACCTGGTTGTGTTCAAAACCTTCCCACCCCAATTTTAACATGCGAGCTCGACGGTTAACCAAATTAGTTGAATGCTTTAACAAAATGTTTTGGCATGGAATTATTGAAATGGAAATGGTTAACGTTTCTTCGTGGTCTAACGATTCTTTTAAACTAACGGATATATGTTTTGTTGCACAGTTACATCATATATGCATTGGCGTGGTCAGCGTTGCATTATATTTTGGAAATGGTTTGGAACTTTGTAACATAAATGTTGTGAAATGTTTATTGTAACAATTATTTGACCATAAATATAGTTTAGCCCCACACATAATTCATTGGTGTTTTTTTTTATATTGACCATATGACTTTTGTGATATGGTTGTTAAAATAACCAATTTTTTATATTAAAAATATTTTTCTTTGATATGTTTATGATTTTGTTATATTTTTAATATATGTTTTTGTTTTTGTTTTTTTGTGCAAGGCTAGGATTAAATGCTAGCGCGCTATTGTCGATGGTTTAATGGCAATTTGGTTGCCACATACGCAAAGTGGGTCTCACATCTTCATGTTACTTGACAACTTCTGTCGATAATAAGTTTGTCATACGGGCTCGAATTTGAGCGTCGTCTGTGCCATTGGGTTTGTATCAATGAGCATCCAGGGCTAGGAGTAAATTCTAGTGTGCCATGTGTCGATGGTTTAGTGGCCATTTGTTTGCCACATACACAGACTGGGCCTCACATCTTCATGTTACTTGAAAACTTCTGTCGATAATAAGTCGGTCATATGGGCTTGGATTTGAGTGTCGTCTACGCCATTTGGTTCATGTCAACAAGATTTTCATCTTGAAGACAATGATTCTAAAATTTGGGAATTTAAAAATTGCATCTTTCTAGATCCACCTGGATTATATGACCTAGTGTGAAACCCTCATTCCTAAGAGATATCTGGCTAAAGGTTTCTGTTCACATGAAAACAAACCTTGCTATTATGAAATGCCAATAAATCTCCAAGTTTTTGGCTAGATAATTCATCAGAATATCAATCCCCCTTAGTGGGATGGATGCATTTTCAAGCCAACCTCCAATAACATCATATAGACAGATTCGGTGGATCAAAACAATCCTCAAAATTCAAAGTGCTCCGACTGGGTCGAAACTAGCACCAAAGCGTAGATCTCATCGCCTTGAATCCAACGCAACTCATTTCACTCAAATCTGGCATCAGATGTTCTTGGAATCACGTTCTATTTGTTTTGGGAAACAATTAACAAAATTGAAATTTGGGTTGTGGGGATGCCCAGCCAACTGTCCATACGGTGAATGGGCCATGACTTGCTAGGTTGATTGGTCCTCCATTGGCCAATGAATGTTCGACACTTAGCACAACATCGTTTGTTCCATTTGGTGAGTTTCTATTAGTTGACGGTTTCATGTGGTGGCCCAATGAGGGAGTGCCACATGGGCCAACCAGTGGGTGCCATGTGGCCTCCTCATGGCTAACCAAAATTTTGTATGGACCTCGAACAACCCCTGGGTAATCGAACACCGGACCTCGAATAGACCAGCCAAAAGTTCCATTGTCTCGGTACATTGGTTCTTATTAGCTACGGGCATTAAATGTCATTTAAAATTTATGAAATGCGCCAATGTGGGGAGGGGAATGGGCTAAGCCCTAGCCCCTGGCCACCGAGCACCACGAGATCGTAGGCAGAGGGCCAAGGGCTAGGCCTTCGCTTGGCCCACAGTTATGGTCACGACCACAACACACAGTCAAATTTAAGTGTATAACCAAAGGCCAGGGGAGAGGAGCCATCCCACAGGGGCTAGCCCTCGGGCATATGGTGCCACGAAACCACATGCACAAAGGTAATGGGGTGCTAGCCCACGAAGGGACTAGCAAATGACCATCGACCAAAGTGAAAGGGGCATGGAAATCGAGAGGTTCCAACCCATGGTCACCATCGCAACATAAAACTAAGGGCGTGCGCTAGAGCTATGGGCTAGACAAAGCTTGGAATGCTCGACCCCCTATGAGGTCTTTATGGCCGTCATGTGACCATGATTTTCAGAACTAGGGACTTAATGAGCAGACTAACCATCCTACAATTTTTCCCATTGACAGGGAATGTAGGACAAGTTTTCACGTTGGTTCAACGTTTGGGGCGCTCAAGCCAAGTTTAGGTTGAATTGGAGGATGGTTAGCAGCATAATTTGGGAAAATACAGAAACAGTGATAACTTTCTCAATTTTTGGCCAAATAAGGTGTAGAAAGAACTAAAATGGGGGCTTTTGATAGTGTTGGATCCATTGGAGACATCCGTTATCCTATTTGAGATGTGTAAAGCATGTAAACACACTTTTGTGCATTTTTAATGAAAGAGGCCCTGCTTTGGAAGCTAGACCGAGAAATGTATCCCAAGAGAGGGTTGAACTCATTTATAATCCTTTGTGTTATGTGTTTCATATATGCTTATTTGTCTTTGTTTGGCTATAAAATTTGGTTAAAATTTACTTGTTTATGTGTTTAGTAAATTGATCCTCTACCCAAAACACATATACATTTAACTTGTAAACTGTTTAAAATCTTCAAGTTTACACACATTTAAATCCTTTTGGTATCAGAGCCCAAGGTTATTGTGAAGATTTGATATGTTTTCAAGTCTTTTTATGATGCTTACAAGGTTGAAGCTCAAAAGAGGAGAAGGAGAACATGTGGAGCCAAGATCTCAAATTGTTTCAAGGAGAACAAACACTATTGAAGCTTCAATAGTCATGGCACGTGAAGAAGGTCCTAAAGAGATGCTTGAATATGAGAAGACTTTCATAAAAGCATTCTTTGAGATTTAAGAGATGGTTAAGGTTTTTTATGATGAGAGGAATTCCAGACTATATGGAGAGAGCTCAAAGCCTCCAAAAGGAGATGGAGGAAAAAGAGACAGGCCTCCAAATGGGAATGGAGGGAATGGTGAAAAACAACCACCTTAACCTCCATCATCATCCTCATCCTCATATTCATCCTCATCTTCAACTTCTTCTACCATTTCACAAACACATCCAAATTCCCCAAGGGATCATGGTAAAACTCCTTTGCTTAAGCTTGACATTAAGTTTGAATTTCCTATGTACAAATGAGAGGTAAATGTAGAGAGATTAGATAATTGGACTCATCATATTGAAGTGCATTGTAGGATACAAATAATTAAGGATGATGAAACCAAGATTTGGCTTACTTCTCTTAGATTGGAAGGTGTAGCATTAATTTGGTGGGAAACCAAAACTCAAGAGGACATGAACAAACAGGTAAGGTTTTATCCCCTTGAAATGATTTTGTTGTTGCAATAAGAAGGTAGTTTATCCATTAGCATAGATGCAAAAGCTATTATGGATTGGAAAAAAATTAGGCAAGCTAAGGGGAAAATGTGCAATCTTATACTGAAGAATTTTGGAAAAGATCTCTGATTTTGGGTATATATTTTTCCTCACAAAATACTTTACTCAAATACATTGGAGGATTTCATAGTTATTTGAAACATACCATTCTCATGTTTAACCCTACAAAACTAGATGAAGTTCGTGTTTAGGCAACTCATTTAGAGGCAAGAGGGAAAAATGTTTCTCGAGAAACTAGTGAGTTTCCTTTGGGTCTGGAGAAAAAGGAAAGGGTAAGTTTAAAGGAAAATGAAAGAAGAATGCTTCCATCAAGATGGAGAAAGAAAAGATCGCATGTAAACATTGTTCCAAAGAGGGCCATTATGAAGATAGTTGCTGGAAATTTCATCCAGAAATGAGACCCAAAAAGTTTAAGAACAAGGAGAAAGAGAAGACAGTTACAACTACACAACATGATTTAGGTTCATATTCTGGACGTGAAACAAAGATCACAACCATGTGTTGGAAATAATGCTGAGAGGGGGTGGGGGGGTGAATCAGTATTAGCAAGTCAATAACTCTTAATTCCATAATCAGATTTATATACGCTACTTCAGTTAATGGAACTCATGTGTACACACAACTATATTTAAGGCAACTAGCATATATCCATTAAACTTATGATTCAATTAATTCATCATATGTTGATCTTTAATCAGTGCATCATTACTTCATTATCCATATAAACAGTAACCAGGTGCAGTAAAAACAGAACAGATCATCACACATAAGCAACACACATGAACACCAAGATATAAGGTGGAAACCCAGTACGAGACAAAAACCACCTGCTGTTGTCTTCCTTTTAATATAAGAAAAAGTTGTTTACAATATTGTACTGGAGTAGACTCATACCAGTACGCAGGTAGCCACCTGCAGAAGGCTACAACCTTCTCTCGTTCTCCAGCTTCTACTAGAAGGGAGCTCCAACCCCCTGGCTCTTGTACTAGCCAATATATTTACTCGTATGTAGGCGTCGACCTATAGAAGGCTACAACCCTCTCTCATTTTCCAACTGCTACTGGAAGGGAGATCCAACCCCTTGGATCTTGTACTAGCCGATATATTTATTAGTGCGTAGGTGCCGGCCTACAGAAGGCTACAACCTTCTCTCTTCCTCTACGGACTACGTTTCATAAATTTTTAGACTGGATACTCCTGGAACACAACACCACAATATGAAGGCCACGTTTCATCCAATTTTCATACTAAACCCATCAACAAAATTTAAGCTCAAAATCAATCACCACTGCAATACAAAAATTGCCTTAACCAGTCATTAAATACTCAATCATCAATCCCTAAATCACCTAACAATTGAATCACTGAAGCCCTGTCATCAAAACATAGTCACCAGAACACAGAGCAGAACCCAGAACTCTGCAACAACCACTAGAACCAACTACAAATTCAAATATCATATTTCATAATGTATATGCTACTCTGATGAGCCGAACCAGCATGTATACGCGCTTTTGTCAAAGTGAACCTGCATACAGATATGAAAATACTAACTTAAACACTTCATAGCTATTTTAGAATTCAGTCATAACCAAATCATAACATTTGTAGAATAAAACATGCACCAGTATTCAGATCTAGTCTATCAATGATCAAACCACATAGTGATAATACATTCCACATAGGTGTATCCTTGGTTCAGATCAAGCAAAGCATCATAAACACATAACCTGCATACTGGATCTCACACTCCGTCAGATATTCAATACTTGCACACCTTGGCCTAATGATCTTCTCCTCCTTTTATAGTTTGTAGGCCTTTCTCAATACCATGGTCCAAAACCACTTAGGACTAATACGTTGGGCCAAATACCTAGGGTCAATACCTCGGACTAGATACCTTGGACCAGTACCATGGATCAAGATACCTTGGGCCAAAACTTAGTTTTCCAACATGTACGTGCTTTCCCTCTTGTTAAAGTGCGTGTGTACGTTATACGCTCCTTTTGGTCTGTTAACCCGCGTGTATATGATCCTTTGTCAAGGTCAACCTACATATACCTCTCTTTATTCATTCTTTGTAGTCTGATCATTAATTCTTTGCTATTGACCTGTTGCACTATGATCTATCATTTGAGTGAGTTTCCATCAAGGACAACGCCTGTATCATAATGCCAACACCATGGGTTTGAAAGTTAATGACATTGCAAGTACTAGTTCTTCAAATTGTCTCAATGAAACTCAAGATGAAAAAACAAGAATAGAGCTTCTCCATATTAGATTCATTACAAAACATACCAAGATAGATACAATGTTTGATAGTGGTTCACAAGAAAATATCATCTCAGAAGAAATTGTGAAGAAGTTTAATTTAGAAACCATTCCTCATCCTAAACCTTATCCTTTAGGTTGGATATGTGAAAATGCAAAATTGCATGTGACAAAAATATGTAAACTGAAATTTGCAATCACTGCAAACTTTATAGATGAGATAGAGCTTGATGTAATTCCAATTGATATATGTTGTATTGTTTTGGGAAGCCCATATCTATATGATAGGAGAGCTACTTTTCATCGGCATGACAAAAAGTATCATTTTTCAAGAATGGGATTGAGTACATTGTTCGATCACACAACAAGAAGTTGAATGCATCTCTTGTAAATGTGGGACAAATGAAGAGGATTGTTAATGCTAGTCATAAAATTGCATTGTTAATGATCAAACATGAAGGTGTTGAGGAATCTAAACCCTTTCAAGGATAAGAATCAAGTTTGAAATCTTATTTCGTTGATTTTTAATTCATGTGATAAGATGTTTCAGGAGTCTAACATGTTGCCTCCTAAAAGAGGTAAACAAGGTGAAGTAAATTTGTAGTTGCATGCATAATTGTTGAACATTGGTGTGAACAAGATGCTAGTGTTAGAGAGTGCAGAGGCGAAAGAGAAAATGAAAAAGAAAATTGACAAAGAGGACATTGGTTCCAAAACTTCATCTTGTGGGTTTCATAATGTGTTTGCTTTGAAAAGGGATGGTGCATGGTGATGGTGATCACATTTGGTCAAGAGTCGAGCCATGTACAAGGCTAGACATGGTAAGCATCATCATGATGACAATATTCAAGGTGGGAATAATTTTATTTTGTTTAAGCTTGCTTTGATTGGAGATCGAGGAGGGAATGTATTTATTCCTTCAAAGGAATTTTTTGTTTTGCTTATTCTGGGAAATTGCAGGAATATGTCATCTATGACAACAAGACAAGGACTCCAAAATCAAGGAAAATGATGCATTTTCATGAAAAGCTCAAAATGACAAATTCAAGAAAAGTTCAATGGATTGAGACTAGAAAGGTGAGGAGAGGTACCCTAATATATTTATTGACTGATAACGAGATTTTTGAGGTCCAAAAGCTTCCAATGGGAAAGAGTGATCTTACAGATCAAAATAGTGCTCAAAATTCAGAGTGTTCAGGTTGACTTGAAACCAGTACCAATGTGTAGATCTCATTTCCCTTAATCCAACATAACTCATTTCACTCAAATCTGACATCAGATTCTCCCAGAATCACATTTTGTTTGTTTTGGGAAACAACCAAAAAAAATTCAAATTTGGGTTGTAGGGATGCCCAGTTAGTAGTCTGTACTCTGATTGGGCCATGCCTTGCTACGTTGACTGGTCCTCCATCGCCCAATGAATGGTAGACACTTGGCGCAACTGGTTGGTTCCATTTGGTGAATTTCCATTGGTTGATGGTTTAGTGTGGTGGACCAATGAGGGAGTGCCACATGGGCCAACTAGTGGTTGCAATGTGGCCTCCTCATGGCCATTCAAAATTTTGTATGGAGGTTTAACAACCCCGAGGAATCAAACACCGAACCTCGAATAGACCAACCAAGCCTTCCACTGGCCCGCCTACATTGGTTCTCATTAACTATGGGCATTAAAGATTATTTAAACATTATGAAATGCGCCAATGGGAAGAGGGGGTCGGGCTAAGCCCTAACCTTTGACCACCCCAGCACCATGGGACTGTAGGCAGGGGTCCAAGGGCCAGGCCTTAGCCCAACCCATGGTTATGGTCGTGACCACAACACATAGTAAGAGTTAAGCATATGACTGAAGGCCAGCAGAGAGGGGCTAGCCCCAGGGCACATGGTGCCATGAAACCACAAGTGTAGTCGAATTGGGGGCCCATCCCATGGGGGGACCAACCCTCGGTCATATGACCCATAACATGACCACCGATGGAAGTAACAGGAGTGCAGAAATGGAGAGGGGCCAACCCACAGTCACCAATGCAACATAAAATCAAGGGCATGCGCCAGAGATGGGTGCTAGACAAAGCTCGCAATCTTCAGCCCCTGGTGTGGTCTTATTGCCACCACGTGACCATGATTTTTGGAATTGGGGGCCTAATGGGTGGACTAACCATCCTACAATTTTGCCCACCAGGGGGGGATGTAGGCCAGTTTTTCATGTCGGTTCGACTTTTGGAGCGCTCAAGCTAGGTTTAGGCCAAATGGGAGGATGGTTAGCAACAAAATTTGGGAAATTGAAGAAACAATCATAACTTTCTCAATTTTTGGCCAAATGAGGTGCACAAAGAACCAAAATGGGGGTTTTTGACAGTGGTTGATCTATTGGAGACATCAATGCTACCATTTGAGCTGTGTAAATCATGTAAACACACTTTTGAGCATTTTTAATGAAAGAGGCCTTGCATTGTGTTGTAGCAGCTACAACCACCCTTCAAAATTTTGCCTTAGCTTCGTTTTGGAGCCTCCCTAACAACCATCCTTAGCAGCATGTCTTGCACTGTCAAGTACACAAGTTTCAATGGTTTTCTAGTATATTTTAGCCTATGCATGATAGCCTGTTGCATCCCTCTCATAGGTTGTTTCTCTGGACTTGGTCCAATTGCAGGCTAAATAGCTCCACAAGAAATTGTGCAATTCTAGAGGGGAACCAACCTTCCCTCTAGGAATTGCGGAATCCTGACTGACAACCTGTTGGTCTCTAGAATTGTGCAATTCTGCCTATAAACCTTCACTGGAAAAACTGCACAATCTCGCACAGTAGGACTGCTCATCCCAAAAATTGCACAATTCTGGGTAGCAATCAGCTGCTCAACCCAAAATTTGCACAATCCCTCTAGGTAGCCAGCCCAGCTCCCTCCCATAAATGCACAAACTTCTCCCTCATGCAAGTAGGTTGTTGCATGTGCCATTAGGTTGGTCGGTTTCACCCAGGACCCAGAAAACTTGACTTGCATGCATGGGCTACATTTTCCTGAAATAACGAAAAACAACATGCAAAAAACATCCCTAGATTTTAGGGAGATATTTTTACCAGCGGGAGGTTACATGCAAAGATTGTTTTAGAATCTTTCCTATAAGTGTTGTTTTTTCCTAGATTTGTGGCATGCACGTCATGAGTCTCAAACTTATTTATTCGATGCTTCAGAACTCACTTATTCACATTGATCTTGGAGCTCTAACATCCCACATCTCATGTAGTAGTATTCGACACATCTAGCTCAATTATTCATGGATAAGTCCTCTTAACTTTTCTTTTGCAACATTTCTGTTGATTTTTTTGTTTCGCCTTGTGTGAGTGTTGTTTGCTTGATTTCTGTGGATACTTTTTGTTGTTTGCATGCATATTAGCCTGTACTAGCACTGTTTCATTTTTCACTAGCATCTCACCATTGTTGCATGCATGACACTGTTTTGAATGAACAGTTGTCAATTCGACGACTCGCTTCACACACATGCATGTTGTTTTGTTTTATGAAGCTTTCATTCACTGTTTTCATGCACAATCATTCACTCTTGCTTACACTCAGTATCACCATGCATTCACATTCATATTTTCTTTTAATTTCCCATCAGCGAGTCTGGGCAGCCTTGCCTCGAACTCTGCCTCACCAAGACAAGATTGCACAATCCTGAGAGGGAAGGCTCTTCCTTCCTCTTAGAAAATGTGCATTATGCCCAGTAACTATCCTCTAGTCTTGCATTGCACAATACTGAGGAGCAGTGACTGCTGGCCTAGAAAATTGTGCAATGCAGTCACCGAGCCTGCAATCCTTGCCAGCAAAAATTGCGCATTGAGCAATTCCAGTAGCCAGCATGCCAGTCTATATTGTGTATTTCAAAATTCCCATAGCCATCTAGCCTCCCAGTAGTCCAGACATCCTTTTGCATAGTTTCGGCAGCCAGTCTCTCAACCTCCCAAAAAAAATTGCACAATCCTTTCAAGTTAATCTCCAGGTATGTTGCATGTCTTCCTCAAGTTTTGTTTGGTTTTATCTAATAGATTCCTTGCCATGCATGTTGCTATGTCTCCAGATCTAGAAGGTGTTTTTCTGCCTCTCAGCAGTGCAGGATCAATGGCCTTGAAGATAGAAGGATCAAAAGACACTAACGGAAGTGAAACTGGAGAAACAATTGAGCGAGTGTCTACAAGTCCACCGATCTATGAAGACACCAAGTTGATTGTAGACAAGGACATAAAGTTGAATGGCAAGGGGTCAATGATGCATTTATAGGCACATTTTGGGAAGACCTCGAAGACTTCCAAGTCTATGTGAACATCCACAAGTCTATCTTGTACCGGATTGCATGTATGTATCCCGTGCTCCCATGCGTGAACATGATGCATCTCGCACACTGACCCTAAGACGATGACATTGAGCAGTTTCAGTGGGACAGAGATCGCTACCTTCAAGGCATAGGATTATGAACAAATGTATCATATGTTGAAGCCAGTGGTCACCATGGAGACACCCTTCATCATACCTAACAATAATGCCAACTCCAGAGATATCTTGAAGAACTAGGTGAAGGAGCCAACCAAATTCATAAGGACACCTAACCAGATCTATAAGATGAAGATACTGGGGAAGGCGTATCAACATTTGGTCATCTTTGCATGTCACTTTTATGGCCAAGAGAGCACGGAAACATTCCTGCAGAGTTGAGTGATCACGTTGGACCAACTAGCCAGTGAACGCAGAGCATGCAACTAGTCTGACATGTTGGCTCACCGGCTGAAGGAAAAGGTAACAAGAGATCGACAGTCGCCCAAAGGTCAGCAACCAAAAATATACATCTCGACTTACATCTTGGTTGCAATCTGTGCACGTCAGGAGTTCCCAGGCTTGAAGTGGGTATGGACATCAGCGGAAACCTCTGTGAACACTTACTGTAAAATGTTGTCCGAATGCATCTTCAAAGGAGTTATTACACAACTGTCTGATAATTTTGTCACCCAAGTGTACAAGATGATATTTGAATAGGATCCAACCTGCATGTCGAAGGCAGCAATGGAGGCACTGATTGAAATAGTAGATTGGTATGCCTCACCATCTGACACCTTCATATGGATGTACAACACAAAGAAGCCTCCACATGTTTTACCGAAGTTTTCCTTGGACAAGCTTGTCATGCAGGAAGTATCATATCACATCTCGACAGGACTATCATCTAGGTTGCACTGGATGAAGAAGGCACCTTGGCCCGCTCTTCCATTACAGATCAAGTTATATGAGATATGGAATTTCAAGCGTGTGGATGTCAAAGCAGAGGAGATGAAGAAATATCAATTCAACGCCCGAAGCTACAATCTGTATGACCCGCATTATTTTGTGAAATATCACTGCACAAGAGTACAGTTTCCATGGATCCATGTGGCGTTTCATTGGGCGGAGGAACACCCATGGAGATATTTTTACAACTTTTCCAGGCCCAATGAACTAGTCGGCATCACTATGGAATGGTTAGCGAAGCAGCATGAAGTAGCATCTAAGAGAGCACCAGTAGAAGCAGAGGTAAACATACTAGCATGCGACAAGGGCAAGAGAAAGATTGTCGATAACATGGAGGAAGAACAAAGCTACAAGTTCTGAGTAGACCCACTTGTGAAGAAAGCAGCTTTGGCAATAGAGGTGAAGAGGCAACAAGGCGACAGGAGGAACGCACAAAGGTAGAGAGAAAAATGGAGAATGGAGGAAACAGAGAAGGAGTTACATGAGTTGAAGGAGCAACTATGGAAGGAACGGGAGCTTCACATACAGGAGAAGGAAGTGTTATCACCCCAAGAAACTCTCCTAGGTTGTAGCTCGAAGATGCTCAGGAACATTACAAATTCAACTCATTGTTGCAAATGGATGAATGGAAGGAATGATGCTTGTTCAAGCCAGATAACCACTTCTACTTTGCCTGACTCCAGACATGTGTGAACACCCTAGACTACAAGGCTTTAGACCACCAATTACCCACAGTTTAAGGATTTGGTGAATATGGAGAATACTGAGCACACCAGTAGATGCACAAAACTATGTGATGGTCGGCTGCAACCAATAAAGAGGTCTGCAAATCTAATTCCCTAATGTACAGGCAGGATGATAGCTTTCTCGCACTAGGTGAAAAGAAACCTGAATAACTCATTCACTGATACACACAATACTTTAACACATAGGTAGGTTGACAACTCCTCTAATGCTAAACATCAAGAGTTTCGGAAAACAACATATCAAGCATTGCCTGGAACAGAAGAGAAATGGAAAGTGAGCGATTAACAGCAAAAGAAGCTTGTATTTGCTAAAAATGAAGACGAGATGTTGCAAGTATCAAAATAGTTGCAGTCTCCAGAAGTTGAACGTTACATCAAAACATTAACCATCAACCCTGATTACATCTTGTTGGTGGGTATATATAGAGTTTCACTACAAAGGCACTCGGCCATCCTAAGTATGGACGGGTCATAATTGACCACCAACTGCTTTAACTGCTTGATGGAGGCTCAGGTGCATTTGCTTGCTTCAGTAAATAAATCTGATCCTTTCTTGCGCTCTGTTGTCCTCTCAGGTGGCTGAGGTGTCATATAGGATGGAGTTCCATAACTGTTAAAATGCATTCACCTGCTCAGGCTCTGTCCTTTTCCTTCTTGGCCATATTGTTGGTTAAATATGGTTGTTGAGTTGCGATTGCAAATGGTACTAGAAAAATGGTCACCTTCGTCCTTCGGGTGCATGGAATGGTCAAGGTAAGTAGACTGTGTGGCGAGTGTACAGGCAGGATAGAAGAGCCATACTAGCCATTGGATCGGGAGGATAGACGGTGAGGATGAGTTGGCATGGCTATCGGGAAAAGGCGAGGTGGTATGAATGTGAGCCGTTGGATCTCAGCGGGCAGATCCGATGGTCGTCGGGTGGTAGAAACACATGGGCGTTAACGGGCGGGGACAAAGGATGTGCGGTAAGTGTTATTTCTCACACCAGCATTGGGGGTTGGGTGGTAAAGGTACAATGGCGTGTGATACCACTCGAAGTATGACGCGTGGCAGCGGGGGAAGGATGAAACCACTTTTCATCGTGTGTTATCGTCCTAGCGGCTTGAAGGTGCGGGGAGAGCGACTGTCATCCGATCATAGCAGAGATGATCGGATGGCGAGGAAACGGTCGTGTAAGTTACTGCAATGGTAGCCATTAGATCAGGGTGGTGGAGATCAACGGCTGGGGTTACGGTGAAGATTTTATGGAGGCACGTGGTCGTACGGGCACGGGTTTCAATGCCCAGGGTGTTGGAAATAATACTGAGAGGGGGGTGAATCAGTATTATCAAGTAACTTATTTTCTTTTTCAAGCCCAGATCATATACGCTACTTCAATTAGATAAAACCGCGTATATACGCAACTACAGAGAAGGAAACCCGTGTATGCAATGCAAACTTATAATTTAATTTATCTTACTGATGTTGATCATTTATCTGTGTATTAGGATCAAATAAATAGTAACCAGAAATAGTAAAACATATTTGAAGACAATCACACACACAAGAACACAAGATATAAGGTGGAAACCAAATGTGGGTGAAAACCACCTGTTGCAATTCGTCTCTATCATCTTTTAATTAGAAACTTCTTTTTACAATGTACTGGTGTAGTCCTTTACCAATACGTAGGATGCAACCTGCAGAGAGCTACAACCCTCTCTCATTCTCCAGCTTCTCCTAGAAGGGAGCTACAACCCCCTTATCTCTTGCACTAGCCAAGATACTAGTACGTAGGTGTTGGCCTACAGAAGGCTACAATCTTCTCTTTCTTCTAGGGACCACGTTTCATAAATGTTCAGACTGTATCCATGAACATCAATCAATCATCAAGAATTTCTGCATCAAACAATCTCCTTTTCACCAATTAGAACTGAATCAAGTAGATGCTTCTCTGACAACTGTACCCAAAACACAGTAACAGTAACCACACACCAAATTCTGAACCCAAAAAACTGCAGCAACAAATAGAAGCAGCTAGATCACAACTCAAAAGATATACGCTACTTCAATAACCTGAAACCTGCGTGCATACGCTTCTGTGTTTGGAGAAACCTGCATATACACTGTTTTTATTCACTGAACCATCATGTATACGCGCCTTCGCTTTACTGAACCTCCGTACAGATCTATAAATGATAATTCACTGTTTCAAATATTTAGACCCAGATTATCAAATTTATAGATCAAGCATGTGCCACATATAACAGATCAAAATCATACAAAGATACTACCATTCAAGGCTAAAGATTATTACCCATCAATAGAACTCATCCTTCCCTTTGCACTAAGGTTCCTCCTTCATTCAGATCCAGATCTGCACCATAACCTCAATCACCAATTTCAGATCTAGCACTTATTAGATATTCAATTAATTCAGATGGATCTTTGCCAAATGATCTCCTTCCTCTTTTATAGTCTTATGCCTTTCACAATACCACGGTCCAAGACCATAATAAAACAATACCATGGACCCAATACTTGGGATCAACACTTCTGACGAGATACCATGGTCCAAAACCATAGGTTCAAATACCAAGGACTAACTACCATGGACCAAAAGTATGTTCTCCAACATATATGCTCTTTTCCTTGCGTGAAAGTGCGTGTATACGCACACGCGCCTTTGTAACGTCTAACCCTGTACTGAGATTTGTCACCAAAGAGAGTTGCCATCAAGGACAACACTTGTGCCATAGCTCCAAACCTGTGCCATAATGCCAACAATCTCCCCCTTTGGACTTGATGGCAACCCCAAGATCCTCAAAGTCATTCTCCCCCTTTGTCATCAAGGGCAAAGGGTTGTGTGTTGGCCCTCAGTTTTGGTCTATTTTTGCTTAGGAAAACTTACCTAATTCTTATATTTTCCATCCATTTTCCATCATATCCATCTCATTTTCATGTATTTTATGCATATTCAGGTGTTTAATTTTAATTTTGCAATTCCTAGAAGTTTTTATGAAAATTGAGTTTCAAGTGCAATTTTGGACTGAATCGGAAATTCTCGTAATAGCTATGTGGATGACATGTTTTTAGGACACTTGGGCTCGAGTTTGATGCATGGATGGATAGCTTGGGAACTAGGACTAAGCTACCTCCACTTGGTTTGGCCAGAACAAGCTTTATTAGGCCCGGTCAAGGCTGGTCAAACATGACTATTCACTAGAAAATCCCTAGGAAATGGGGCAGTTTTGAGATTTTATGGGATTGACCATATTTCTTGGGATGAATTGGATGAGTTCGAATTAGATAGGTGGATATGAGTAGATATGAGTGTTAGAGATAATATAGATCAGTTTGTTTCATTAAACCTCTATTTAGAGCCAAGACTTTGATGGCTTTTGGAATGGAATTTATATGTAACTTTTGTATAATTGGAGTTGGGAGCTAATTTGAAGAACTTGTTTCATTCCACTTTTTTGTTCATGCTTGGTTGATTTATTGAAGTTGTTGTAGCTGAGATTTCTTCAAGTGTGCAAGGCAGGGGTGGAGGGCCCCCACACCAAGCTAAGTACACTTCTTGGTTCAATTTTCATAGTTTTCATCGACTAGTTTTTGTTTCAAATGTATTTAGATGTGTGATGATTGCTGAATGAATATTGGTTTAATTCTAATCTACATATGAAGGGACACAAAGGAATTTAAGTTAAATTCCCCTTCTATTTGATCTTGAACTAAAACTGAATTTCATTCTCCATTTCTCATTTGAAGTTATTTTTGCATTTCTGGTTTGAAACAATGGTGATTGTGATATAGTAGGATTGTGAAGAAGGACAATTTGGACCTCCTTAGTTAGGAGCATCTTCTTTTACATCTTCTGCATCATAAGCCATTGTTAATTAGTGATCTTAGATTTATCTTCATGAGAGTAGTATTGTAGGGAAGGACAACCTGGTTCTCCTAAGTTAGGAGCCTCTTCCCTCATATATTACATAAATGAATTAGAAATTGTTAAAATATGTTGATATTTGTAATATGTACTTCCTTAATTCTTCAAATTTTATCTTCTAAAATTGATTATATCTGATGTCCATATAGAGTGGATTTGCCTCCAAGTTTTACAAACCCGGATTGATAATTAAATACTTGTGTTAATTTAGTCAATAAATTAGCTCAACATTTTGGCGTCATTGCCGGGGAGGTAATTATCAACATAGTCAAATAGAAGATAAACAAAAACACTAAAAAATTAGTTAAGATACATTTCTCTTAGTTATGTTTCTTTATGCCTAGAAATAGAGATCCTAAAATTAGGTTTCCAAAACAAAACCCCCCAACAAAAACATAAAATCCAAAAACCAAAACTACAAAATCCATTTACACGACAAGATCTAAAAATGATGTTAAAGAATGGGTTACAACACTACTCCATTCTTCAACATTCTTTCTCATCAAATCTTTATGATCAAATAAATTTTCATATCCAAACATTCATTAAAGTATATTTTTCAAATTTGGATATGCGTTTACTTATGATCTTGTTTCGAAAATGGATGCACTGGAAATTCTCTTATACTTGAGAGAATGAATTATTTTTCTAAAATAGAATAGGATAGAATAGAATAAATGAACAAGTAGAATAAATTCACAGTAAGACTTCCGTAATAAATTTGTTTCAAACTATTTCTTCAAATCATTGTTCAATATTCATTTGAAAGGACTACATGGAAAAATGCAGTAAGAACAAGCCTATTTTGGGTAACCATATAGGATCATTTTGAAATCATGGTTTATTTTACATATCTCTTGAAATCTAGTTTTGGAATCCATTTTGAAGTTTTCAATTTATATCACAAATAAAAATGTGATCAAAATCAAAACTAGGTCTCAAGTGAAATGTTGAGGACAGAGTTAGTACAACCTATATTTGAAGTGTCTAATGGAAACATTTTTATCTGAAATTCATAGGGAAGATAGCACTTGGAATATAGTTTCCAAATCAATTTGAATCACTTCAATCAGGTATCATATGAAAAAGTTATTCTTGAAATACTAATTGCTTGTCGAAAAATCTGCATGGTGACAATTCTAGGTCTTGACTGTTCATTGGCATATTTGAAATACCAAATCATCTTCTTTTCAAAACCTGTTTATATGGGAGATATATATTCAAGTTTAGTTTAATACACAATTTGAATCATCCCATTTTGAAGTGAAATGAAAATGTTATGCCACATTTAGTGACTGCATGTCTTCAAAACAGTATAGTAAAACTCTGCCTCCTAGGTCTGTTCATCACCAATTTTGTGATATCAAGCCTAAGAATTTTTAAAACCTATTTCTACTGGAAATACAAAAATGAATATACTTTAATCTCCAAGTGGAATCGCCATATGAATTCACTTCAACTTGGCTTTGGAATCACTCTAATAGGATATCAAACAAATATTTTGTAAACAAAATACCGCTAGGAGGTCTAGGCTGGCCACCATTCCTCAAAGGGGTAAATAAATGCATTATGTTTGTCTATCATATTTGGACTTGTTTTCTAAGCAATGCTTGTAATGATTTACATGTTTATTGGAAGAAGAGAGACTATACACCTCTCTTCCTCCATCATCTAATGTTGTATTGCAGGCAAGTGCTATGTTTTTGTAGGTCATAGGAAGAATGAAGGAGTGAATTCCATGGATGAAGTAATTTTCAAAGTCAAATTCATATTCCAGAATATGAATACAAATGTTCAAGTCAAAGAAAAGTGAAAATTCACCTGATGTTGAGTTCATTCAATGAAACTCAAACTCTTGAAGCTTGCTCTTCAATGTTGACCAACAACATCAACAAACCCTACAACATGATCGAGATCAAGGCAAAAAGACATGAAGACAATCATTAGAAGAAGCAGTCAAGTTCAGTACCATGTCAAGTCACATCAATCTTCAAAGAAACCTTTCATATTGAATTCATATTGTTCATGATTTGATCCTCATCATTTGTTCATGATTTGAATTCATATTGTTCATGATTTGATCCATCATCCATACTGTATATTAAGCTCCACGACCATGCATGTTGAAGTCCAAACTTATTATCTATCAATTTACTACTTCAATATAACCTATTTTCATAAGCTTTTCATACTTCCCTACTCCATTACACCCCACCTCCATTCAGAAAAGAAAAAAAGATAAAATAGAAAAAGATAAAAAAAAATAATAAAGGAGTTTGGTTGTGAAAATCTACGAAAGTGGCACAATATAAAATCGAATTCATATTGGAAAACCAACCAGCTTGGCCAATATGAATTCTCTATTTTGTTTTTACCATTTCCTCAGTTTAAGTTTGCAGGAATCATTCTCCAGAATAAACAAGACTTGAGGACAAGTCTTCTCATCAGCAGGGGGGGAAGGTTCGCAAAAATAAGCTTAGTTGTGCAACTTAATTGACGATGGAACTTGTATTGTTGGCAGTTGGGACCTGAAATATTTTTGAAATCAATTGCAGAGGGACCTGAATGACATCAACAATCAATGGACCAGAATCAATGAAGGATGCTAGAACATAAGGCATAAATAAGCTCTATCTATCTATGATATTTGATCAAGACAACTTCATCCAATATTGTTAAAGAACAACAACATTCATCCAATACTACAGGGAAGTACAAGAATAGTAAGTACAAAATTTTGCTCTTGCAAATTTACATTTTTGTAGAAATTTCTAGACTTTGTTAAAATTGACTTAATACCTGAATGCATATTTTATATTCATCACATTTTTAGCCTATATCCATCCTACATTTACATTCTACATTTACCCTAGACCTAATCCAATGTACATATGTACATATTTTTCGTTCCATAACCCTAATATGCCATTATCCTTATATTCTACATTCCCTTCATATATTCCATATTCATAACCCTAACCCTAAGTATTTTTTTTTCCATAAAGCAAAATGGATCAATGTGAGGATTTTTAAAAAATTTGAACCTGCACAAACAAACCAAGCAATTAGCATCATGGAAACAATTTTTAACATGACCTAAAAATGGTCATTTTAAAATTAAGGAAATACATTGCAATACATATGGAATAAGTGCAAATCGAAATGATTAACTTTATCATAAGCAATGCTATTATTATATATGCATAGTTTAAAGTTATGGAATATGATGATGGCAAACCTTATGAAAATATGCAATGATATCAAACATATGGTAAAGGGTAAGATCATTTCAATAAATAGTAAATACATGCGCAAAGGAAATAAGGAAAGCAATATTTCATAAAGAAATATATGCACATTTTTGAAAGGAAGTGAGAAAGGTAATACAACATCATATGCACATTTTGAATGAAAATAAAACAAAGACACGTCCATTTTGAAATGTATTAAACACAATATTCTTGCGCATAATGGGGGTGCTGCCCAGGTCTCCACAGAAAATGGCAAACAAGGAAATAATTTCATATAATTGCAACGAGCTTGCAACCATTGAAACAATGTAATTTCAGAATACATGGTTCATATTATGCTGAGGTAAAAATCATGGGTAGTAGAAAGTACGCAAACATAATTATGATGCACACAAACCATTATACATTTGCATGGCTGGTGCATTCAACCACTTCAACGGATGACGCATTGGCAAGGCAAACAAACCTGTGATTAAATGATGCAAGCAGTTGTAAGATTTATGCAACCAATGTGGAAATCAAAACAAACAATATATACAGCAGTCACGGCATAATAAGTCGGTATGCAGGATGTCTAATTAAACACAGTTCCATTCAGCAGTTTGATGGATATGTGCACGACATTCCGGTCAGAGCACAACAAATCAAATCACAAAACAGTCAAACGTATTTTAAAAACAACAGCGAAAACCCTGTACAGCTACATTCAATGGTAAAAACGTTTTGACATGAACCCTGTACGTTCAAAGCTCTACCATTGTTGCCATCATAGCCATTGAGAGGCTCAGGAAATCGAAAGAACAAACGGTTTTACAGAAAAAAAAATGGAGAGAGAAATGCAAAGCTAAGGCGTAGAAATAAGGCAGTTCTACATAAGTTTTAACGCCGAGTTAAATCCCATAGATTGCGTAGGTGAATAAGGTAAGATTTGATGTTTAATAAATGCAACAGAGGTTCTGAGGAAAACACTACCTGTCATTTAATGATCAACACACCTGTTCTTGCCAACAGTCAGCAAAACGATGATATAGGGATTTGGAGTGCCATTTAACAATCCTCAGATTTTGCCAATAGCAGGTAAACGCCAAAACTACACCATTGATTCCAAAAGTTAATAAATCTAAGGGTTAGATGAACAACAGTGTATTAATGAAGTTGTGATAAGGAAACATGATTCGGTGTAGTTGCATAAATCAAGGCGCTGAGTAAGGCATGAAAATTATGTAAAATAACGCGAAAATCCAACCATATTTTGCATGCAAAACACGTCATTCAAATATCTTTGGGATCATATGTGACCTTGTATAGCAGAGGAGGCAGAGTGCTATTGTTATTGAGCCGAGGATGTGTTTTTTAAATGTTGTTACAAGGATTATATTGCAGGCACTATAGTGTGCATTTTTGCATAACAGGTATTGTAGATTGCCAAAACAGAGGTGTTTTTACGTGCTGTTAAAGAGATTGTATTGTGTGAACAGATGAATTCTAAATGTGCTTGTATTGAGTCTGTTGGTGGATCAAAGACTGCCGGGTACGGAAAAAGATACACCAAGAGAGCCGGGCCGGGTAATGGCTTTGGCAACGTAGAATTCGATGCCAACAATGGTTTTTATAAGGGAAATCCTTGAACACATATTCTGGACATTGGTAGTAAGGCCTCATAAAATTCTTTCATCATCAATATGACGATTTGTGTTTCATTTGAGTTTCACCGATAGTATAGCAAGGTTTGTGTGTAACAAAAGAAAAAAACTACTTTTAGAGTTTGGTATTTAGATTCCAATGGTATAAACTGTAAGCTTGTCTCAGTTTATGATGTATATAAAAATGCCCATAAATAAAAGTAGCTTGGTTTAAAAAAATTTATGCTAATGGAATCCTGGTTTAGAGAGCATAAGCGAGAGGTAACAAGGATGCTGGAGAAACATTTGAAGAAAAATTGATTGCAAATTGAATGATCATTCAATCTCAGGAATGCATTACAATTTTGAGAAGCTACTATTTTTCGTTGCTTCTTCTGAGCAAAATAAACTGAAATTTGAAAAACGAAAACATGGGTTTTCTTCAGAACGAGCCTAATTAGACTCCATGCTGACAGTTTTCCCAAATTCATTTTTATTTGGGATATTTTTATGGTTCTTTCGACCCCTATTTTGCAGATTGCATGGGTAAATGAGTGGCTAAATTGAAAGTGAATGCCCAGACATAAAAAAAAATTGCTTCTTTTAATAAGATGTAAGGGAAACTAGTTATTGGATCCTTTGAGTAAAATTGTTGATTTGAGAGGGACATGAATCCTGTGTCAGAATGTATTACAAAATTCAAGTTTTATTTGTCATCTGAAGCTGCTCATCCAGAATGATATATTGGTAAAGAATGTCATCCACAAGAAAAGAGAAGAAGTACATGAAAGCATAGATATCCTTTTATAGGTAGCTCAAGAGAAAGCTTCATTTTCAAGGGACAGAGCCATTGGTAGAACAGCAAGGGAGGTCAGCATACAGAGGCATAAGATCAATGAGACAAAGGCAAGCATGAGGACATGCTTGAAGATCAGCAAGGGGGAGATGTTGGCCCTCAGTTTTGATCTATTTTTTCTTAGGAAAACTTACCTAATTCTTATATTTTCCATCATATCCATCTCATTTTGATGTATTTTATGCATATTCAGGTGTTTAATTTTAATTTTGCAATTTCTAGAAGTTTTTATGAAAATTGAGTTTCAAGTGCAATTTTGGACTGAATCAGAAATTCCCGTAATAGCTATGTGGATGACATGTTTGCAGGACACTTGGGCTCGAGTTTGATGCATGGATGGACAGCTTGGGAACTAGGACTAAGCTAACTCCACTTGGTTTGGCCAGAACAAGCTTTATTAGGCCCGGTCAAGGCTGGTCAAACATGACTAGTCACCAGAAAATCCCTAGGAAATGGGGCAGTTTTGAGATTTTATGGGATTGACCATATTTCTTGGGATGAATTGGATGAGTTCGACTTAGATAGGTGGATATGAGTAGATATGAGTGTTAGAGATAATATAGATCAGTTTGTTTCATTAAACCTCTATTTAAAGCCAAGACTTTGATGGCTTTTGGAATGGAATTTGTATGTAACTTTTGTATAATTGGAGTTGGGAGCTAATTTGAAGAACTTGTTTCATTCCAATTTGTTGTTCATGCTTGGTTGATTCACTGAAGTTGTTGTATCTGAGATTTCTTCAAGTGTGCAAGGCAAGAGTGGAGGGCCCCCACACCAAGCTAAGTACACTTCTTGGTTCATTTTTCATAGTTTTCATAGACTAGTTTTTGTTTCAAATGTATTTAGATGTGTGATGATTGTTGAATGAATATTGGTTTAATTTTAATCTACATATGAAGGGACACAAAGGAATTTAAGTTAAATTCCCCTTCTATTTTATCTTGAACTAAAACTGAGTTTCATTCTCCATTTCTCATTTGAAGTTATTTCTGCATTTCTGGTTTGAAACAATGGTGATTGTGATATAGTAGGATTGTGAAGAAGGACAATTTGGACCTCCTTAGTTAGGAGCATCTTCTTTTACATCTTCTACATCATAAGCCATTGTTAACTAGTGATCTTAGATTTATCTTCATGAAAGTAGTATTGTAGGGAAGGACAACCTGGTTCTCCTAAGTTAGGAGCCTCTTCTCTCATATATTGCATAAATGAATTAGAAATTGTTAAAATAGGTTGATATTTGTAATATGTACTTCCTTAATTCTTCAAATTTTATCTTCTAAACTTGATTATATCTGATGTCCATATACAGTGGATTTGCCTCCAAGTTTTACAAACCCGGATTGATAATTAGATACTTGTGTTAATTTAGTCAATAAATTAGCTCAACATCATCAAGGGAAAAGGGTTGTGCTCCCCCTGAGTACATGCTGAAATCTCTGCCCTGCTGTGCTGACCATGCTCCCCCTGACTATAGGCAAGCTCTGCAAAAGGATGTTCTTCAAGAAGAACCATGACTTATACATCATAAAAAACCTTCCTATCATCAAAAGACTTAATACATACATCCATCACCCAACCAAGTGCGGATCATCCACCCAACCAAGTGGGGATACAACAGGAATTTGCATATGACAACCAAGTACATTACATCTTCATCCCAGGCATAGTGGGGAAACCAAAATAGGCCGTTACATGACCTTGACACCATAAAAGAGATACATGACATAGAGATGAAATATCTAGAGCAAGACTTATGAGAGTCACCAATAACTAATATCAGCAGCATCTGTCAATCACCATTCAGATCAGCAACCATGATTTCCTTTTGTTCTCCCTCTACCTTTGTTCCACCTGAAACCAACAACAGCTGTGAACTGGAAAAAAACGCTTTTAAGATAATGCCAACAATGCATCATTAGAAGTTTATCCGCTCCCCCTGAACCTGTGCCAGATGGTCTCTGTCAGACCCATATCAGACTATCTTCAACCAGAGCTTGTCCCTACTGATATCCATCAAGCCTCCATATACGCGACTGTCTCTGCACAAACCGGCGTATGTACGCAGATCCTCCTTAGGAAACTCGCGTACACCCATTTTTCTCTGAAACAGACAAGTTTTAACAACAAGATGATGCATCAACTACTCCCAGCTTTTGTCTGAGGTATTCAAAAGTTTCCCTGGGTAGTGGTTTGGTGAGTATATCAGCAACTTGTTCCTTAGAGGGAACATACTCCAGCTTGACCTTTTGTTCCAGCACTTGTTCCTGGAGAAAATGATATTTGATAGGTATGTGCTTGGTCTTTGAATGCATGACTGGGTTCTTTGAAATGTTGATTGCACTTGTATTATCACATTAGATGGAGATAGGTGGAGTACAAGTGATTTGAAAATCCTGCAAGGTTTGCATCATCCAAAAGAGTTGACTGCAGCAAGATGCAGCAGCCACATATTTCACTTCAGCTGTAGATAAAGCCATCGAACTCTGTTTCTTGCTGAACCAAGATACTAATCTGGAACCCATAAAGAATGCACCACCACTTGTGCTCTTTCTGTCATCCACGCTTCCAGCCCAATCTGCATCTGTATAAGCATGAAGAGTGAGATCTGTATCTCTAGGATACCATAAGCCATAGTTTTGAGTTCCTTGAAGATACTTGAAAATTCTCTTCACTGCCTGAAGATGAGTTTCCTTTGGATTTGCCTGAAATCTTCCAACTATTCCCATTGCATGCATGATGTCTGGTCGGGTACCTGTCAAATAAAGCAGACTTCCAATCATGGATCTATAGGTTGGTTGATGCACTGCTGCTGATTCATCATTTGCACTGAGGCTGCATCCTGTAACCATAGGGGTACATACTAGTTTTGCATCTTCCATGCCATATTTCTTCAAGATCTGCTTGAGATACTTGGTTTGAGACAAAAAGATACCGCCTTCATTTTGTTGGATTTGCAATCCAAGAAAATATGTCAGTTCTCCAAGCAAAGACATTTCGAATTCTTTCTGCATCACCAAGGCAAAGCTTTGACTCATAGCTTCTTCATTGCTGCCAAAGATAATATCATATACATACACAACAAGTATTAGCAATTTGTCATTTTCAATTTTTATATAAAGATTGCTATCTGCTGATCCTTTTGAAAAACCTTGTTGATGAAGATATTTGTCCAAACGATAGTACCAAGCCCTTGGAGCTTGTTTAAGACCATAGAGAGCCTTTTTTAGTCTGCATACAAGATTTGGATCATTCCCAAGAATGAAACCATCTGGTTTCTCAATGTACACATCTTCTTCTAATTCTCCATTCAGAAAGGTTGATTTCACGTCCATTTGAAATACTTTGAACTTCTGAAAGCTAGAGAGATCAAGGAACATTCTGATGGCCTCAAGTCTAGCAATGGGAGCAAAAGTTTCTTCAAAATCTATTCCTTCTTGTTGAGCGTACCCTTTACAGACAAGTCTGGCCTTGTTTCTAATCACTTCCCCATTTTCATTCAACTTGTTTTTAAAGATCCATTTTGTGCCAATGACATTCTTATCTTTTGGTCTAGGAACCAACTCCCAAGTGTTATTCTTTTCGATCTGCTCAAGTTCTTCATCCATTGCCTTGACCCATCATTCATCTTTGCATGCCTCTTTTACATTTTGTGGTTCAGTGGAGGAGAGAAAAGCCAAATAGCTTGAGGCTTCTGCAATTGTTCTTCTTGTTTGTATACCTGCCTCTTTTTGCCCCAAAATTTGAGATTCTGGATGATTCTTCTGAACGTACCTAGATGGAGTCTTATCTTCTATCGTTATCTGTTCTTCTGGTGCCTCTTGAGCTTCTTCTTCATCATAGTTCCGATTTGATGTTGAAGGATAGTCCTCATCATCTTCGAGATCTTCGGAATTCACTTGCCTAGGAATGTTTCCTTCCTCATCAACCACTACATCAATGATATTGACAATTCTTCCAAGTCTTTTGTTGTAACACTTATATGCTTTGCTGTGGGGAGAATAACCAAGGAGAATGCCTTCATCTGCTCTAGGTTCAAACTTGCCAAGATTTTCATCATTATTTTTAATATAGCATTTGCTTCCAAAAATTTTGAAATGTTTTACCGAAGGAGTCTCACCATACCAGAGCTCATGAGGAGTTTGAGTGTTGTTCACCCGGACATTTGTCTTGTTGAGAATAACAACTGCAGCAAATGCGGCTTCACCCCAGAAAGTTGCGGGAGTTCCAGACTCATCAAGCATTGCACGAGCCATTTGTTGAACCGTTCTGTTCATCCTTTCCACTACTCCATTTTGCTGAGGAGTCCTAGCTGTAGATAATTCCCTTCTTATTCCATGTTCTTCACAAAAATCAAAAAATTCATTCGAGGTAAATTCTCCTCCTCAATCAGACCTGAGGCATTTGATTCTGAGATCTGATTCGTTCTCCACCAAGGCTTTGAATGATTTGAATTTTTCAAAGGCTTCGTCTTTGTGCTTCATAAGTCCTATCCAACACATCCTGGAATAGTCATCAATGAATAATATAAAGTATTCTTCTCCTCGAGGTGACCTTTTCCTAGTTGGTCCACATACATAGGCATGGAAAAGTTGAAGCGGCCTGCTGGCTGATCCTTCCTTCTCAGGGAAGTTAGTTCTATTTTGCTTAACAAACTGACATGATTTGCATATTGTATTGTCTGGGATTCTGATGTCTGGAAGACCACGAACTGCCTGGTATTTGCATGCTTTCCTTATCTGTGCGAAACTAAGATGCCCCAAATCTTCTGTACCATAGCCAGTGTTCATCATTCTTGCTCAGATAGCATTGATGCTGTCCTTCTTTGAATATGTGTAAATTATTAGGAGTCCTTATGCCTTTGATCACTGTTTTTCCTGTATCAAGATCACGAACACTACCTCCATTTGATTGAAATATTACCTTAGTTCCTTGATCACACATCTGGCTGACACTTAATAGATTATGCTTTAAGCCATCAACATACATGACATTTCCAGCTTTGACCCTTTCTTTCAACTGAACAAAACCTTTACCTTTTATGAGAGCAGGGGTGTCATTTCCAAACGAAACCTTCTTCTCCTTCTCTAAGGCACTATATGACTGAAGTTTTTCTTTATCACCTGTCATATGTTTCAAACATCCACTGTCGATGTACCATTGATTTTCTTGCCCTTCCGCATATAAGGCTATACCACATCTTTCTGGTTGTGGTTCTTTGATTCTCCATGATTTGGCACTTGAGGCTTGCTCCTTCTGAGTTGTCTGCCGAAACCTGCTCCTGCATTCAGAATCTTCATGACCGAAATTGTTACAAATAGAACATTCTATTTCATTTTCAAGAGCAGAGAATTTGCTGTAGGTCCTTTTCATGATCCCAATCATACTCCTCTGTTTATGAGCTTCTCTAGTCATGATTGTCTTATAGGCAACACATTGAGCTGCTTTGTGACCAAAGTTATGACATGAAAAACATTGGCCATTGAAGAAACTCCTGTGATTATCAAATCTACCAGCCAAATGATTGTAGTTCCTATTGACATCCATTCTTGAGACAAATTGAGAAGGTTTTAGCTGTGGCTGGTTGTAGCTTCTGTTTGTCCTTAAAGTAGATTACCCTTGATTTACCTGGTAGTCTTTGTTCATTCTTGAGGTAAATTATCCCTGATTTACCTGGTGATTTCCATTGGGTCTTTGTTCACTTCTCCTTGCAGCATCAAGATAACTCTTGGAGGTATATGGTTTCTGCACTTGAGTTGTTTCTTCATTATATCCCAGACCTATATTTATTAGTGGAGAGCACTGCACTTTGATAATCTCATCTAACGTGTCATATCCTTTAACAAATCTAAGATTAAGAGCTTTTGTTTTCTCAATCTCTTTTCTCAGTCCCACAATTTCACATTCTAACTTTTCATGATGTTTTTCCTTTTCAGCAAGTTGGAATTGTAGAGTATCTATGATCACATTCTTCTCTTCTAAACCAATTTTGAGTCTAGAAATCTCTTCATAAATACTTTCTTCATCTATAGCATCCACAAAATCATCATCTTCAAAAGCCATTAAAAGTTTATATTTTTTACCTTGTTCATCTTTGTCACTATTGAAAGTCCATCACTATCTTCATGAGTGTAATAGCTTTTCTTATTTACATTCTGTTTCTTGTTCCATCTAACAGGTTCCTTCCCCTTGTCAATCTGATCATTATGAGGACATTTGGCAGCATAGTGACCGACTCTTCCACAAGCAAAGCATTTGAAAGGTAACTTACCTCTGAATCTTCCAGCACCCCGTTGAAGGTTCTTGACAAAATTTGATTCCTCCTCTTCTTGTGACACGTGTCCTGACTCATAGTAATCTCCTTTGCCTGAAGCCTTGAAAGCAGCTTCTCTTCTGTCTGATGGTCCTCCTTTCCTCATTTCATAAGCAGTCAGAATTCCGTGCAACTGTGACATGGTAAGGTTTCGTAGATTCTCTTTTTCTTCTATTGTAGAAAATTTAGATTCAAACCTAGGGGACAAAGATCTTAGAACTTTTTCAAACACAACAACCTCTTTTATTTCTTCACCCAAATTTTTCATACAATTAACAATCTCATCTACACGAAGGAAATAGTTAGCCACACTTTCATCATTGTGCATTCTGAGATTTTCATACTGAATTCTGAGGGTTTGAAGTTTTGCTCGCTTTACCTGGTCATCTCCTTCATAGCTCAGAACAATCTTGTCCCATATTTCTTTTGCGGATTTATACTACATAACCTTGACGAATTCTGATTGAGATAGACATCCTAATAGAGTATTGACAGCCTTTGCATTTGTTTCATATTGCTTCTTACCAGCCGGATCTGTAGGAGTTGCTGAAGGAAAAGTGTACCCTGTATCTATGATATCCCAGACTTCAGTACCAAGAGATTGAAGATAGGCTGTAACTCTTACCTTCCAATAGATGAAGTTGGTCCCATCAAAAATTGGTGGCCTGATTGATGCTTATCTCTCGTAGTTGCTCATGATGATGGATCTTCCTTCAAGCAATCACGCTTCTTCAGAAGGACCTGCTCTGATTCCAATTGTTGGAAATAATACTGAGAGGGGGGGTGAATCAGTATTATCAGGTCACTTATTTTATTTTTCAAACCCAGATCATATACGCTACTTCAGTTAGATAAAACTGCGTATATACGCAACTACAGATAAGGAAACCCGCGTATGTAATGAAAACTTATAATTTAATTTATCTTACTGATGTTGATCATTAATTTGTGTATTAGGATCAAATAAACAGTAACCAGAAACAATAAAACATATCTGAAGACAATCACACACATAAGAACACAAGATATAAGGTGGAAACCTAATGTGGGTGAAAACCACCTGCTACAATTCGTATCTATCTTCTTTTAATTAGAAACTTCTTTTTACAATGTACTGGTGCAGTCCTTTACCAGTACGCAGGCTGCAACCTGCAGAGAGCTACAACCCTCTCTCGTTCTCCAGCTTCTCCTGGAAGGGAGCTACAACCCCCTTAGCTCTTGCACTAGCCAAGATACTAGTACGTAGGTGCTGGCCTATAGAAGGCTACAATATTCTCTTTCTTCCAGGGACCACGTTTCATAAATTTTCAGACTTGATCCATGAACATCAATCAATCATCAAGAATTTCTGCATCAAACAATATCCTTTTCACCAATTAGAACTGAATCAAGTAGATACTTCTCTGACAGCTGTACCCAAAACTCAGTAACAGTAACCACACACCAAATTCTGAACCTAGAACACTGCAGCAATAAACAGAAGCAGCTAGATCACAACTCAAAAGATATACGCTACTTCAGTAACCTGAAACCTGCGTGCATATGCTTCTGTGTTTGGAGAAACCTGCGTATACGCTGTTTTTATTCACTGAACCATCGTGTATACGCTCCTTCGCTTTAGTGAACCTGCATACAGATCTATAAAGGATAATTCACTCTTTCAAATATTCAAACCCAGATTATCAGATTTATAGATCAAGCATGCGCCACATATAATAGATCAAAATCATACAAAGATACTACCATTCAAGGCTAAAGATTATGACCCATCAATAGAACTTATCCTTCTCTTTGCGCTAAGGTTCCTCCTTCATTCAGATCCAGATCTGCACCATAACCTCAATCACCAATTTCAGATCTAGCACTTATTAGATATTCAACTAATTGAGGTGGATCTTTGCCAAATGATCTCCTTCCTCTTTTATAGTCTTAGGCCTTTCACAATACCACGATCCAAGACCATAATAAAACAATACCATGGACCCAATACTTGGGATCAACACTTCTGACGAGATACCATGGTTCAAAACCATAGGTTCAAATACCAAGGACTAACTACCATGGACCAAAAGTAAGTTCTCCAACATATATGCGCTTTTCCTTGCGTGAAAGTGTGTGTATATGCACACACGCCTTTGTAACGTCTAACTCACGTGTATACGTGGTTTAGTCTAGATGAACCTGCGTATATGTCTTTTCCTTCATTCTGAAAGCCTGTACTGAGATCTGTCACAAAAGAGAGTTGCCATCAAGGACAACACTTGTGCCATAATGCCAACACAGGGCTTAAGAACAATGGTTTTTAATATGATTTTTGACAAAAAACGCAAGAAATGGAGATGAAGGGAGGGTGAGAGGGTGAAGTAAAGGAGAAGGTGAAAATGAATAGTATAGGTCTCCTTTGAGCATAATCAAGGACTGAGCTTATTGCTAACTCTCAAAATATCAAAATATGTAGCAAGGCTAACACTGGCTCCTTCTAGGGATGAAATCCTCCCTGTGAGGTCTCAAGAACTTGCAGACCAATGCCTTGCCTGTCAAAACCACATTAGCAAAATCTCTTAGTGTTCCATTGGGCATGGAGTCTAACTGAGTCTACACTAAAACTGATAAAATAACATATTTACAACTTTAAGGCCTGAAGACCTTAAACAACATAAATTTTCAAAAATTGGCCATTAACTGGGCCATGAAAAACTGTCTCCCCTTCCATACTTTGCAGCATGAAAGTATTGATCCCTTGGATCTAAGAAATGATAAAAGACCCTATCCATAAAGCATCAAACTTTCCATGGTTTCCATTCTTCTCTTTCAGTGCATCCCAGTTAAGAACCAAGTCTCCAACCTAAAAATTATCTATCTTTGTCCTTCTGTCAAAAGCTCCCTTGATCTTCTTTTGATGTGCTACGGACTTTTCAACCAGCTGTTCTCTGATTTGATGTACCTCTACTAAATAAGTGATTCTTTCTGCCATGTCTTCTTCCTCATTCTGTTCTTCTTGCAAGAACTTTGCCACAGGGAGGGTTAACTGAATTGGGAATACAGCCTCAGTGCCATATACTAGCTTGAACGGAGAATTCCCTGTGGATTTCTTGGTGGTTACTCTGTCAGCCCACAGTGCATACTTGAGCTTATAATCCCAATTCTTTTTTTTGTCTTCCAACAGCTTTTTAATTATCTTTATGAGGCTCTTATTGGAGGATTCTGCCAAACCATTGCCTTGAGGGTAGTATGAGGTGGAATGAATCAGTTTAATGCCCATTGAATTACACATGTCCACCAATTCTTTTGCTCTGAAGGCTGCTGCATTGTCTGTGACCAATTTATGTGGACAACCAAACCTTGTGAGGATATTCTTTGTTAAGAACCTCATGACCACATGATGATCGGCCTTTCTAGTAGGGATTGCTTCAATCCACTTAGTGAAGTAATATGTTGCTACTAAGATCCACTTGTGCTTGCCACTAGAATGTGGATTGATCTCTCCAATGAAATCCAAACCCCATTGTTGAAAAGGTCCATTAGCATGTATGGGTTTTAAGGGCAGGGACATCAGGTGTTGCTTCCGTTCAAATCTCTGGCACCTATCACAAGATTTAACAAACGAAAAGACATTAGCAAACAAGGTGGGCCAATGGTACCCAGCTTTGAGGATCTTGTGGGTTGTAGTTTTCCAATAGTGATCCCCTCCACACATGCTGGAATGAAACTGCTGCATCACTTCCATGGATTGTTCTCTGTCCAGACACCTCAAAAGAATTCCTGAGGGGTCCCTCCACTAGAGCAAATTTTCATGAATGTAATATTTAGCTGCCCCGATCTTAATAGTTCTGGCTTGGCTTGAGCTAAGGCCTGGAGGAATTTCTAGCTTCAGCAAGAATTGAGTTATTGCAGAGTACCAATCACAAGAAGCTATATTTTCTGCCACTGACTAATTTTCCCTCGGTTCAATTGTTTCTTCTTCTGTTCGACCATTTTCTGAAATTGCAGTCATGATATTTATGTCCAGTGTTCTGTAATTTTCTTCAGCCATTAATCTAGTAAGACCCTGACCTATAACAAGCTTGGTGGGCTTCAATTCTATGCTAAATTAAATCAGCTTTGCAATCCATTTAGCCGTTCTTCCATCCGCATCAGGCTACGTTAGGACATCCTTTATTGAAGCAGAGAGCACATATGCAATTACCTTGGAGTGCAAAATGTAAATTCTGAAAGCTTTCAAAGATTTGATAAGGGCATATGCTTGTTTCTCCATGATATCATACCTCAGCTCAGCATCCCTTAAGGTTTTGCTAAAATATGCCACTGGATGTTCGGAACCTTCCTCGTCTGCTTGCAATAAAACTACTGCAAGGGTGTCTTCTGAGGCAAATGAAAATATATGAAACTCTTTGCTATAATCTGGGCTGATCAAAGTAGGAGCTTCCATAATGGCTTTCTTAATGGATCCAAAGGATCTTCTTGCTACATCAGTCCATTTGATCTCTGATCCCTTTTTCAACATGGAGGTAATGTGCTTTACAAGTTCTGCGAAATTTGGGATAAACCTCCTTACAAAATTTATCTTGCCCAGAAAGGACTGGATATCCTTCTTTGATCTCGAAATAGACAAAGTCTGTATTGCTCTTACTCTTTATGTGTCGATTCTAACACCTGTAGCAGAAACAATATGTCCTAACAACTTGCCTTCTTCTAAAGAGAATTATGACTTTTTAGGATTGACTGAAATCCCAAACCTTCTGCACTTCAAGAACACTTTCTTCAAATGCTGTAGATGGTCTTGATGGTTGTTGGAGTACATTGTAATATCATCTAGGTAGATAAGGACAAACTTTCCCTTCTCTCCTACAAATGCTATATCCATAGCTCTTTGGAAGGTGGCTCCATCATTCATTAGTCCAAAAGGCATCTTGGAATACATAAAAGTGCCCCAAGGAGTGGTGAATGCAGTCTTCTCTTGGTTGTCTGGATGTACAAAAACCTGGTTATACCCTGAAAATCCATCCAGGAAATACTTTACTTTGGCTCCTGAGACTTTTTGCAGCAAATGCTCCATCCTAGGTAGAGGATAATTGTCTTTCTTAGAGCATTTGTTTAAGTTTCTAAAATCAATGCAGAGCCTGATTTCTCCACTTTTCTTCCTTACCACTACCAAATTGGATACCCATTTTGAATATCTGAGAGGGACTATGATTTTGGCAACCAGTAACTTCTTGATTTCCTTTTCAATCAGCGGGAGGAGCAAAGGATTTATTGGCTTCAGCTTCTGTTTGAAAGGGATGGTGTCTTTCTCTAAAGGGATTTTATGCTAGATGATATTTTTTCATATGTTTTCAGGTCACTATATCCCCAGGCAAAGACATCAACAAATTACTTCATTAAATTGCAGTATTCAGAACATTGAGCAACAGATAGGTGGGTGGACAGATTTATGTATCTTGGATGATCTGGACTCCCTATATTATGTCTATAGACTGTAGATTGGTCTTCTTTTTGGGCAGCCTTATAAGGCACATCATTCTGGTCAAACAGCTTTTCCAAAGGAACCAGACCCTTAGGTATCTGATTGCTGGGAAGTTGGACAATGATATCTTTACCAATTCTGTTTCTAAGCCGGGGCTGGGGACTTTCTTCCAATGCTTCATTCTCTTGGTCAATTTGCATTTCAAAGAATTCGTCAATGACTTGCAGAAATCTATTCACTTCATCATCATCTTCAAAAACTTTCCAATGATGGACATTATCAGGCAAGGATGGTCTGTATTTCTTCTGGACTTCATAAACTAGTTTGGGAGGCATGGGAGGGATAAACATGCTAGCAGACACAGCAAGGGAATCAACAAGTTGATTTTTGACTCTAGGGATATATGAGATACAAAAACTATCAAAAGAATCTTTAAGTCTCCATACCTCATCTCTATACACTTTCAGTCTTGGGTGCTTTGCTTGAAACTTTTTGTTTACTTGCTAAATGATGAGATCAGCATCTCCAAACACCTCTATGTTCCTGATTCCTTTGTCTTTAGCTGCATTGAGACCCAATATTAGAGCCTCATACTCTGCTATATTGTTGGTGACTTGAAAAACCAGCTTAAAAGACAGATGTGTGCTTTCTTGTTTTGGAGAAATCAGCACCACCCCTGCTCCTGCAGTCTCCTTAGAACATGCTCCATAAAAAAATATTTCCCAAACCTGACTTCCTTGCTCTCCCTCGGCCTGGACTATTTGTTTCTTAAGCTGCAATGAGGCCTTTTGAGATTCTTCTATTTGGAGAATACAAGCTCCAAAGTCAGCGTCCACGGCATAAATGGGATGATTGGAAGGATTCTTCTCATCACTGATGATGTAGGCCAATTGTGCTTCTCTGTACAATCTCCTGCTTTCTCCTCCAAAAATTTGGATAGTGGCATAGGATAAATCATTATGTAATGTCCCACCTAGTCTCTTAATCCACCCTCTGGACAGCAACATGCCAAACTTGGGAGGGACATCTACCACCACAATGTCCATAACCATGCTCTTCATGGGCAGCTGAGTTAGGGTAATAGCTAAATCTTTGATAAATCCCAAACATTTCACCTTTCTTGAGTCAAATGAGAATAAATCATGATATGGTCTGGTGATATCAAGGCCTAACTTTTCCATGACAGCTTTGGGCATCAGATTGTGGCTGGCCCCTGTGTCTAGCAGGCAATTGTGGAGGATTTTGTCATGAATGGTCAAGGAGACATAAAATGATGGAGAATTATCATCAGCAGGTTCTGTCATTGGGCTAAGCACAACTACAGGCTTATAATTTTACAAATTGACATAGTCGATGGGGGCTTGTATGTCCTTTAGCTCAAGAGCATCAAGAATAGGCTTTCTAAAAACTTCACTCTTTGCAAGTTCTATCAGAGGCACATATATTTTTAACTTCTGGACTTCTGATTCAAAGATGAAAGGGGAAGGGGACTTGTCAAGACCTCTTACCTCTTGAGCTGGTGCTTTGAGGATGACTGGATCAGCTGCTGGTCTTTTATGTTTGATGTTCTGATGCTCTATTGGGACAGCAACGTTTTGGGCAGAATTCTCCTTGACACTGTTTGCTTTTGACCTCAGATTATATCTTTGTTGTTCACCAGTCTATAGAAAAACCTCTCTATCCCATTCTTGACTGGTTTAGTCTTGTAATAATGATTCTTCGTAGGCAGCCAATGTCAAAAAGGCAGCACTGCCTTTATCTTCCATGCAATGAATTTCATCCTCTTCTTCAAACTGCTCCTCCTCCATGACTACGTTTTGGAAAGGAGCCTTAACCCTTTGTTCTTCATTTGTTTCTTTACCACTCTGAATGATTTTCAATTGTTCATTTGCTCTTCTAAATGGATTTGGATTTCTTGGAGAAAATGTGTTTGGAAGCCTTGCTTTTCCAAAGTTCTGCTCAACCTTCAGCTTAGATATCTCAGCGGCCAATGACTCTGTCATCTTAGTAATTTTATCTAATTTAGGTTTTGAGTATGAAGCAGAGGAAGAAGCAGCGTCACCTCTCTGCCTCCTTCTATCAACATGACTCTTGAGCTTTTCTGTAGCCATGATATTAGATTCCACCTCTAAAGCTGCATCTTGCATTTCAGCCAAAGTGGCACACCTTCCTTCTCTTAACAGCAAGCAAAAATCAGAATCAAAAGCATTGGCATAGGTGAGTTTGGCAGAGGTTGGGGTTGGACTTACTTTAGCTGGTATCTTACTATACATATGATTGAATCGTTTATTAAAATCAGGCAATGATTTCCCATTTTCCCTCTTGAGGTTTCCAAACTCTGTATGGTAATATAGTAGGTCTTTTTTATCTCCCCAATGCTTCAGAAACGCATCATCTAAAGCTTCAATATCTGCTATAGACCTAGGGGCCAATTCTCTGAACCACTTTCTAGCCTCTCCATCAAGGCTCTGAACAAAAACTCTCATCCACACGTCATCCTCACTGATATCTAGGTTATCAGTATAACTATAAAAAGACTCAAGGTGTTCTTCAGATGTTACTCCCTCTGTGCCAGTGAACTTAGGCATGTATTTCTGGTATTCTCCTATAGGAATGGCATTCAAAGGAACAAGCAAGACCAAGGGTCCATGCCTAGCAACTATAATTCTTTCCATCTTTGTGGGTGCTTGCTGGCCTGCCATGACTGGGATGGGTGGAAGGATACTAGAAGATTGCATGGTAGGAAGCAATGAAATAGATGACAAGGACACAAGAATATAATGGAGTGTATGGGAGACTTTCTTTGGACTGAGATCCAAAGGGGAACTAAATGAACAAGGAGCTTTATGAATCTCTGCAGATATTTCTTCACTAACAATGCTAGGCTCTATATCTTCAAACTGTATGTTCTCAACTATAATATTCTCCTGCAGAGATACATAATATTTTTTAGACTTACCTAATCCTGATGCTCCTTTCTGTGATGTTTTCTTCTGCTTAACAATCTTCTCAGGGTCAGGCACTGGGTCAGCTGGTGATTTCTGAGGATTTCTCTGGGTATGCCTCACAAACTGAGCCAGAACTGTAATGTGGAGTCGCCACCAGGTCGTTTCTCCAGTAGAGTCGCCAGATAGAGGATTACAACCGGAAATGTGTCCAAACTTTGTCTATCATCAAAGCTGGAACTGTTTCGTTCTCCCAGGGAAGCTGAGCTTCAATTTCCTCTCCATGGCAACGGTGCCAATTAATGTTATCACCCCAAGAAACTCTCTTAGGTTGTAGCTCAGAGATGCTCGGGAACATTACAAATTCAACTCATTGTTGCAAATGGATGAATGGAAGGAATGATGCTTGTTCAAGCCAGATAACCACTTCTACTTTACTTGACTCTATACATGCGTGAACACCCCCAGACTACAAGGCTTTAGACCACCAATTACCCACATTTTAAGGATTTGGTGCATATGGAGAATACTGAGCACACCAACAGATGCACAAAAATGTGTGATGGCCGGTTGCAACCAGTAAATAGCTCTGCAAATCTAATTCCCTAATGTATAGATAGAATGACAGCTTTCTGGAACTAGGTGAAAAGAAACCTGAATAACTCATTCACTGATACATACAAGACTTTAACACAGAGGTAGGATGACAGCTCCTCTAATGCTAAACATCAAGAGTTCAGGAAAACAACATATCAGGCACAACCTGGAACAGAAGAGAAATGGAAATTGAGCGATTAACAGCAAAAGAAGCTTGTATTAGCTGAAAATGAAGACGAGACGCTGCAAGTATCAAAATAGTTACAGTCTCCAGAAGTTGAACATTACATCAAAACATCAACCATCAACCCTGATTACATCTTGTTTGTGGGTATATATAGAGTTTCACTACAAAGGCACTTGGTCGTCCTAAGTATGGAGAGGTCATAATTGACCACCAACCACTTTAACTGCTTGATGGAGGCTCAGGTGCATTTCCTTGCTTCAGTAGATAAATCTTATCTTTTCCTGTGCTCTGTTGTCCTCTCAAGTGGCTGAGGTGTCGTATCGGATGAAGTTCCATAACTGTTAAACGCATTCACTTGCTCAGGCTCTGTCCTTTTCCTTCTCGGCCATATTGTTGGTTAAATATGGTTGTTGAGTTGCGATTGCAAATGGTACTAGAAAACTGGTCACCTTTGTCCTTCAGGTGCATGGAATGGTCATGGTAAATCGACTGCGTGGCGAGTGTATAGGCAGGATGGAAGAGCCATACTAGCCATTGGATCATGAGGATAGACGGCGAGGATGAGTTGGCAGTGCTATCGGGAGGCGAGGTGGTATGAATGTGAGCCATTGGATCTCAGCGGGCAGATCCGATGGTCATCAGGCAGTAGAAACGTGCGGGCTTTAATGAGCGGGGATGAAGTACGGGCGGTAAGTGGTATTTCTCACACCAGTGTTGGGGGTTGGGCGGTAAAGGTACAATGGCATGCGATACCACTTGGAGTGTGACGTGTGGTGGCGGGGGAAGGCCGAAACCACTTTTCATCGGGTGTTATTGTCCTAGCGGTTTGGAGGTGTGGGGACAGCGACTATCGTCCGATCATGGCGAAGATGATTGGATGGCGAGGAAATGATCGCGTAAGTTACTGCGACGGGAGCCGTTAGATCGAGGTGGTGGAGATCAATGGCTAGGGTTACGGTGAAGATTTTATGGAGGCGCGTGGTCGTACGGGCACAGGTTTCGACGCCCAGAGCTTAAGAACAATGGTTTTTAATATGATTTTTGACAGAAAACGTAAAAAATGGAGGTGAAGGGAGGGTGAGAGGGTGAAGTAAAGGAGAAGGAAAAAATGAACAGTATAGGTCTCCTTTTGAGCATAATCAAGGACGGAGCTTATTGCTGACACTCAAAATATCAAAATATGTAGCAGGGCTAATATGAAGCACAACAAGAACAGGTACAACAGGGGGCACAACATGTATAGATAGATGAGACTTCACTCGTACAAGTAGTCGGCTGATCCGAACACCTGGCACCAAGAAGACATGGTGAGAAATCATAGGAGCGGGACTTTGCTCAAGAGATTGAACAAGCACTTGAGAAAATGGATACGGATACGGAGCAACAAGAGTTAGAGAAAGATATTGACCTCACGCCTCACCACCAAGAGGTTAACGAACTAGCTTCACCAGATCCAGAAGAAGATAAAGTCCCAAGTGACCAAGGAGACACTAAAATCCTTGGAGAAATGCACAACATCTCATTCGATGAGTCCCAACATAGAGTTTTGTAATCTCGCAGAGGGTCGACTCAAGATGATCACACATCTCTTGCAAATTTTGAGGAATGAGTGATCATGTCTGACGTGCGCAAGCATCTAACAGCATTGGCTGACACTACCAGAGCATATGCTGAAGCCACTAGCTCGAGTGTTCACTTCCTGATAGCTGAGAACAAGAAAATGGCTAAGTAGTTAGAGATGGCCAAGCAAGGGGGAGAATTGGCTACAACATCTACCTGAGTAGAGTTGAAGAAGGCAATACTGGATGAAGTATTGTCCCTTGACACAGTCATGCGGGCGTTGTATTCCAGGTTTGGTATTGTGCATAAGGCAGTTGTCCATTTGAATGGTTGGCAGTAGTGATGTGCTAGGAGAGAACGTATCTTGTCGAACGTACATGTTGTTGTTGATTACATGGAAACATGGACAATGAGATATAAGGGAGCCCCATTACACTTGCCAAATATGATGAAGCCCAGAGCAGTCGAACTCAAGGAACGTATCCAAGTCAGATTCAGAACTATGAAGATCTGCCGCATCTCATCACTACTTTACAAGATTCCCATGCACGGTTGTTGAGGAGTTTGGATGTTGTTGTGCACGCACATCTGATCCCATCTCTTGGGACACTCACCAAAGCGAAGACAAAGGCATAGGTCTAACTAGAGCTCAACTCGTACTTTGACGAGTTGATGCGCATAGCCACTAGCCCAGACTCTGTGATCAATGTAGACACCATGCACAAGTATGTCACTGCTCCATCCGCACACAAGACAATGATGCACATGATATCAGATGAGTTGGACAGAGGACCTCGAGCACTATACCTAGATGTTATGGAGGCAAGAGTTCCTTTCCAGAAAGATATCACCTTATAATACACGAACACCATCATGGACTATCGAGCTTGGCATCAGTTCGCTACTGTCGACCACCATGAGGATGTTGAAGAGCTGGTCTTCTCATAGTTTTCTGAGTCATAGGGATGTCTCGTATGGCTTGTTTAAGCCTAATTTGTCTCACATGGGTACATGTGTAGATTGTATGTAATGTCTTGTACAGTGTAAGTTCAAGTGTCAATATTTGGATGTTAGAGTCATAGGGTAGATGAAGAGTCATGAGGGTAAATGAATTGTCACAAAGGGGAATGTCAAGGGCCACCCAACCCTTTGCTATATATAGTCCCTCATAACTCATTGTATAGGATTTTTTTTAGCCAAGCTTCCAATAGGATTATCTTAGAGAAAGCTTGGACACTATTGTAACGAGCCTTGGCTTCTCCACTACGTAGAGCTAGTATATCTCTTTGGAGGTGTAGGCGGTAGTGACCTTAACATTCCGCTGTCGGAACTAGTGGTTGGACATGGATGTATTGTATGACTAGAACTTACACTTCTTAATATAATAGAGCCAACACGTTTCATTCATATGTCATATTGTATTTCAACTATCTTGTTTACTCTAAATGGTATATGTATATATTTACTTATGCATGCATGTATAGCTATTTTTGAATATGTATGTATGAATATTTCTAAAATGTTCTATTGGTTTAACCATCACTTTGGATTTCTAGATTACCTGCCTTCCATAATATGATGCATCTTTGCTCATGTGTTCCCTTATTAACTCCATGCTATCACAAGTTTCCAAGGGGTGCACTCACCTCACCCTCCATGTGCTAGAACTACTCATGCACCTTCCTTGATTTACTACGTATGTCACACCGTTTCTACCAACAAGGACATCTTACTTGCCTCTTTGCAAAACCACATCAAGGCGATAACCTACGACCCATTGTTAGGACTCCTACACTAAACTGTCTAAGGTCTAATAGGGACTTCTTACTGGGGAGATCCCCTAACATGTTGGCGGTCCAGCACCGTCAACTTTTCTGGTGCTAGAAGGAGGGCCAGATGACAAGTTGTGTCCTCTCTTCCTGTTTTGAACCTTTTCACATCTATCATGGATGTTGTTACACTCATCCCTCCATGATGTCTTTTGCATGCCGAGCCTCTCAACATCAGGAGGGAGTTTTTTGATCTCTTGTCTAAATTCATGTATGATGGTGAAGGTGAAGTGGCCTGACCTATGTTCTTACATGATTTTCTTTCCATGCTTGACAAGGAAGATGGATGTTTTGATGAACAAGCCAGTCTATTGCTTGCACACTCACTTTGCAAATCCCCATGACGGTGGTGTTGTAGCCTACCGGCTGACAACATGCACTCACTTGAGGATTTCTATGATCTCATTGAAGATACTTTCCATAATTTTGATCCAGATCATCTTGACCAAAAACTTTTACAACAACGGAAGGTTCCACATGAATCACCTATGGATTTTTGGTAATGCTTCCATGATTTGCATTTTCAAGCTTTGAAAAGCCAGATGAAATTTCCTTATCTTTGGGATAGATTCAAGTATTGTCTTCAGTGATGGAGTTTTGCAATCACAAATGGATATGGTCACTGTCACAAACGACTATCCGTAGTCCCCTCATCAAATAGCTCCACCAATGCAGAGTGATGTGGGAGAGCATGCTCACACAACTGTTCAACTGTCACATCCTCCCAACATCACTTCACTTAATTTTCATGCAGATTTGGTTGTGAGTCCATTGAGTTCTCACATGCATTTTGTACTACAAACTTCATCTTCATACTCAGATAATCCTCCAGATGATACTATCTTGTTTTCTCCCATTCTGGACTCTACACTTATTGTGAATGAGGATCAAGCCATCCATGGAGTTGGTGTTGCACAACCAACATGCGTTGTCATTCATGAAAAGTATGACTGGGAGCTTGAGCATCAACACTCAGCAAAGGATGACTGCTTTCTGTCCAAGCCTCCTCTGTTCTTTCCTCACATCTTTGGTGAACCTGTTGTCCCTGATTTCACATATGTTTCTCCGTCTATGGATGCATCCATTGTTGATCATTCATAGGACATGTCGGATGTCAGTCCATCATCCGACAACAAAGAGGATAAATTATTCATTGAAAATCCACTTGACTTTTCATCTCCTTTTTCCAGAAACACAGAGGGAAAATTTGTCTGCTTCTCGTATGCCCCTCTTTTTGATTCATTAGATCATGAGGATGTCGATGAAATCATTTATTTTGCTGATTGTAGTTGTCGTGATCTATTTACTCCCATATTCAATCACAATTATTGCAGTTGATTCTTTGAAGCCAATTGTTTATGATGATATATCTATTGACAAAGTTGAAACCCCCAGATTATCAAGGCACTTCAGCCCGAGATGATGGTTACATCAATCCCTCGCTGTCCTGAGGTTACTTTCACTTTCGATCAGGAAATTGTTGAAACAACCAAGGCTCCTCATCACTCATCTATATGCATTGAAGATCAATCTCACACATAGATCATGCTTCCTCCACTGGAATTGCAAGATCTTATCGCTCATGCATTGGAGGAATATTACATTGCAAGCACATGTGCATGACACAAGTTGTCTTTTTCTCTTTTGTTTCTTGCATGTCACAGTCAAGAGTATGCATATGCTTCACAGCTGCACGTAGTGTCACACAACGCCATGATAAGTCCACAGACTATATATCATGCACTTGCTCTCATTTATGTCTTGTCGACACATTCGAACATGGAGTGTGTTTGTCTCCATTTGTTAGGATATTCCGACACATAGGAAATAGTTAAGTATAACTTGGTCTAGTATAGAGTTAGGTAAAGTGTGCTTCTTTACTATGTATATTTTGTAACTTACAATTCGACGGTCATGATATGTAGTGATCTGACGGTTCATTCTCTCCTCGGTATTACCGACACTTGATCCATGGCTTAACACCCGATTGGTCCATGATCTCTATTTAAAGAGCATGGAGAGTCATTTGTAGGGTAACCGTCCATGAGAGAAGCTTATGTAAATTTTCATTCTTTTATTAATAAATTTCCTGAAGTGGCTGCATTGGCTCAGGCCGTGGACTGTTTCCCTCTTTGAGGGTTTTAACCACGTCAAAAATACTGGTGTATTGATCTATGATTTGTTTGTGAGCAGTGTCCTTTGTTGTTCTGTTTGAGGAACTTACCCTGTAAATTCCTACATGGTATCAGAGCTATTTGAGGGCCGTGTCCGTTGGTGATCCAAATCTGAAGCCAGAAGAACTGCATCCGACTGTCGTTTCCTAGATCTACTATTTTTGACTACTTTCGGGCCGAGAGGACTGCTCTATTATGTTAGGATCATCTGCTCCATTGAGGAACCCCTTTTGTTTCATGCGAAAAGGTTTCCGGTAGCCCTAGCTACATCATTTTTAAGATCTGGAGGTATACAGTGTTTATTTGCAGTTTACAGTTATTTTCTCTGTTTATTTCGGTTTATTTAGCTTTTTTTAATTACCAGATCTATACCTTTCATTTCTACGTATGCTCTTTGCCCCACGACTCTGTGCGATCTGGGCAAATCAGAAACAGAAAGGAAGGATTTTTCTCATGTGTATGCTCTTTTCTGCTGCGCCTCAGTGTGATCTCGGAAAATCAGAAACGTTGAGGAAAATATTTAGTTTTCGGCTAAAGCTAACTTCGAGCCGTAAGGTTCATTTTTTTTGTATGTCCATGTTGGGTTTTGTGTTTTTTGTTTTGTAGGGAAAAAGAGCTTTCTCAAAGTAAGCACGCACCCCAAAGCTTCAGTGACCAAAAAAAAAAAAAACCTTCCTCTTTTCCAAAAATTACTAAACTTTTAGTTTAGCTCACTTGGTCCAAAGCTACTTTATGAGAGTAGAGGTCTTGAGTTCAAGTCTTCTTTTTGTTGAGCTAATTAGATTAAGTTTGGAAAGGGGGCTGATTTTTTTTTATAACATTATCATTCATTTCCGCACATTCCCGCACTTCGTCAGCATCCTCATCAAATTTTCTTCAAAAAGCCATAACTTCTTCATCCGTAAGCCATTTTCAGAGCCGTTTTTTTTAACCAGCCTAATTTTTTGAGATCTTTCCATTGGAGCACTTAGTTTTAGCATCTATAGCTTTAGTTTTTGTTAAAATGGAAAGTCCATGCTAAGTTATTCTTGATAGCACCAACTACTTCCAATGGTGGTCCTACATTGTGGATTTACTTAGAAGTAAAGGTCTCTACAGAATAGCCTTAGGCCAAGAAACCAAACCGAAAGATGAAGATAAGACAGCTAAATGGGAAAATAGGCAAGATCAAGCACGAGGGTTGATAGGGATGTCTATTTCTCTAGATCTTAGATTCCATATTGCAGAACTTGATACTCCTGAGGAAGCAATGAAACAGATCACTAAAGTTTTTGGAATTAAAAATGAACTTAAAGCCCATCAACTCGAAATGAGTTGCTTACATTGGACCCCAATAATTTTTCTTCCATTGAAGATATTTTGTCCAAGTTCAAGACCCTTAGACTTCTCTTGGAAGGTGTTAAGGTTAAGAAAGAATATAGTAGCCTTATCTATTCCATTCTTACTAAGTTGGGACCAGCCTATTCTGTGTTTGTTTCCACCTTCCATTCTACAAGAGAAGCCTTCATTTCTCAAGGAAAAGCCTACAAGTCCCCTTCCTTTGATTCCTTTTGTGATTCTTTAATAAGAAAACAAGAAAAACTCTTACACCTTGGTCTTCTTAATCTTGGAAACTCTTCTAAGAAAGCGTTAGCCACCCAGCAGCAACCAACTTCAAAGAATCCTAAGAAGTTGTATCCTAAAAGGAATAATCCTAAACCAAACAAGGGTCCTAAGCAATTTCAGCCTCAAAATGAAAAATCATTTCAAAAAAATGATAAGACAAATAAAAACAAAGGGAAGAAGAATGATAGACATTGCAACTTTTGTAATCGAGATGGCCACTTAAATTCCAAATGCATTAAGAAGATGGAAGCCTTGGAAGCAGCAATTAAGAAGCATAACATCCATTTGGAGCACTCTTCAACTTCAACTTCATCTTCAGGAATAGCACTTTCTGCATGTTGTTGTCAAGCATCTTGGTCTGGATATGCACTAAATGTATCTTCTTCTTCTCATTCTCATGAGTGGCTCATTGATTCTGGAGCTTCTTATCACATGGCAAAAAACAAAGCCATGTTTTCTACTCTAAATGATTGTAACACCAAAAATATATATGTTGGTGATGATAGACAATGGTCAATTTAGACAATGGTCAATTTAAAGATGTATTATGTGTTCCAACCTTATCCTGCAACCTTCTATCTGTATATCAGATAACTCATTCAGGTGAAGGTAAAATCGTTGAATTTTCACCACACGATGTTGTAATTAAGGACCTAAGAGATCCTAGACAGATTTTATCTACTGGAATTGCTGATGATTCTACAAGGTTGTATAAGTTTCACAACTTTGGGTCATCAAATCTTCCCTCGATATTTGTTGCTCATAACGATGAAGTGAGCAAACTTTGGCATGAGTGATTTGGTCACTTAAACTATCGCTCCCTTCAGAATCTATGTAAAGAAAATGTGGTGACAGGTCTTCCAATGGTATCTTGCAGATATGGTGTTTTTTGTGGATGTGTACTCGGAAAACATCAATGGGATAGTTTTGAAAAACGTGCCTCTTGGCACACCTCAGCCCCTTTACAGCTTGTGCATAGTGATTTATGTGGTCCACTTCCAATTGTTTCATTCTCTGGCTACAAGTATTTCTTAACTTTCATTGATGATTTCTCCAGACACACTTGGGTATACTTCTTAAAACTCAAGAGTGAAGTATTTAACATGTTCTTGGCCTTTAAGGCCTTTGTTGAAAAACAATCTGGACATCAAATTCTTAAGCTAAGATTTGATAATGGCCGAGAATATGTTAACAACAAATTCATCAACTTTTGCACTGAGAAAGGAATTCAAATTCAACATACTGTTCCATATACTCCACAACAAAATGGTGTAGCTGAAAGGAAGAATCACACCTTAAAGGAAATGGCTAATTGTATGCTTCAATCTAAAGGACTTGGTCTTAATTTTTGGGTAGAAGAAATTAATTGTGCAAATTACATAATAAATCACACTCCTACTAAGGTTTTAAAGAATATCACTCCAGAAGAAGCATGGAGCTCAATTAAACTAGATGTAAGTCACTTTCGAGTTTTTGGAAGTGAAGCATGGGCCCATATTCCAGATGACAAACATAAAGCTTTAGAACCTAAGAGTGAAAAATGTATTTTTGTTGGATATTCTGAAGATGTCAAAGGATATAGACTTATTCCACTTAAGTCCAAAAATTTTATCATTAGAAGAGATGTAAAGTTTGTTGAAAATATATCGGCCTACGAGCCTAGTTCAGCGGATGTGCCACCTCTCCCTATCTCTTCTACTTTTGATAATATTTCTTCTTCAGATGATGAAAGCGAGGATGACAATCCTCCCCCACCTTCTCAGGATCCTCCTTCACCTCCTCAGCTTCCAAAATGGGTCCGTGCTACTCGGGATGCAGCAGGTGATCTTGCCGGTGATCCTACAGATCAGCGACGTACACGTTCTCAGTTCGATAGAGCCTCTTCTTTACTGGCTCAAGCTTCAGTGAATTATGATCCTGACACCTTTGCAGAAGCTTCAGGCCATCCAAATTGGGACGCAGCTATGAATGAAGAATATCGTTCATTATTGGAAAATGATACATGGGATCTTGTTTCTCTACCAAAGGGACGAAAACTTGTTAGATGCAAATGGGTTTACAGAACCAAGTATGGACCAGATGGGAACATTGATAATCATAAAGCTCATCTTGTTGCTAAGGGTTTTTCACAAGTTGAAGGCATTGACTATACCAAAACCTTCTCCCCTGTTGCGAAAATGAACTCTGTCCACCTTGTTCTTTCCCTTGCTGCCTCTTTCAAATGGGAAGTACATCAGATGGATGTTAAATGCTTCTTGCATGAAAAAATCTATATGTAACAACCTATTGGCTTTATACAAACAGACTCCAGCCTTGTATGTCGGCTTAAGAAATCCCTTTATGGTCTCAAGCAAGCTCCTCGGGCTTGGTATGCCAAAATGGATAACTTTCTTTTAGAATCTGGCTTTTCTAGGTGTCATTCTGACAATACTGTCTACACCAAGAAAGTGGGCAAGTCTTTTATCATTCTTGTTCTTTATGTTGATGATCTTATCCTCACTGGTAGTGATCCCAACCTTATAAACCATGTGAAGTCCAGCCTTAAAAAGAAGTTTGAAATGACAGACTTAGGACACTTGCATTATTTTCTTGGTCTTCAAGTCTTGCAATCCAAGGAAGGTATTTCCCTTTCCCAGTCCAAGTATGCCTATGATCTTCTAAGCCATTTTCACATGGAAGACTGTAAGCCAGCCCCTTCTCCCTTTCAGTCTGGAGTCAAACTTTCAGTCACTTGCACTTCCCCTGAAGTTGATGCTACCTTATACCGTCAACTTGCAGGAAAACTTTTGTATCTGACCCATACTCGTCCTGACCTTTCCTTTGTCATTGGCCTTGTTGCTCGGTTTATGGAAAACCCACATGAAATTCATTGGAAAGCATCTAAAAGAATACTTCATTATGTTCGAGGTACAGTTCAGTTTGGGATTCATTATAGTGCCGAAGCATCTCCTCTATTGGTTGGTTTCAGTGATTCCAATTGGGCTGGTGACCCTGATGATCGGAAGTCTACTGCAGGTTATGTGTTCACTCTCGGTTCAGGACTTATTACATGGGCTTGCAAGAAACAAGGTGCCATTTCTCTTTCTGCAGTAGAAGAAAAGTATTGTGGTGCCATAGAAGCTAGTAAGGAAGCCTTGTGGCTTCGTCAGATCCTGTCAAAGTTTGGCTTTCAGCAGCAACATCCGACTACACTTTGGTGTAATAATCAAAGTGCCATTCAACTAAGCAAAGATCTAGTCCAACATCAGCGCAGAAAACACATTGAACTGCACATGCACTTCATCAGAAAGCTCATTCATGACCATGTTCTCGAAGTGCAATATTGTTCAACAGATGATCAAGTTGCAGACATCTTTACAAAGGCTCTCACAGAGGCGAAGTTTACTAAACTTCGATTTATGGTTGGAGTTCAGGAAGTTGTCACTAAGGGGGGATAGGCTCTAGTGCCTCCTTCCTTCTCCTATTGTGTCATATTTGTAAATCCTTCAATCCTATCCCAAGTTGTTCTTAAGGGGGGATGTTAGGATATTCTGACACATAGGAAATAGTTAAGTATAACTTGGTCTAGTATATAGTTAGGTAAAGTGTGTTTCTTTACTATGTACATTTTGTAACTTACAATCCAACGGTCACGATATGTAGTGATCCGACGGTTCATTCTCTCCTTGGTATTACCGACACTTGATCCGTGGCTTAACACCCGATTGGTCCATGATCTCTATTTAAAGAGCATGGAGGGTCATTTATAGGTTAACCGTCCATGAGAGAAGCTTATGTAAATTTTCATTCTTTTATTAATAAATTTCCTGAAGTGGCCGCGTTGGCTCAGGCCGTGGACTGTTTCCCTCTTTGAGGGTTTTAACCACGTCAAAAATACTGGTGTATTGACCTATGATCTGTTTGTGAGCGGTGTCCTTCGGTGTTCTGTCTGAGAAACTTACCCTATAAATTCCTACACCATTGTTATATCTTTCTTTTTTTCTGGTTCACACAACCGGGTTGCTCGCGGAACATGCCTTCACCAACATGGGTCAACCAATGCACTGGTGGCTACATTGGAAGTATTACTTCACATGATCAAGCCCATGCACCATTATCTTAGGAGTATGATTAGTGTTTGCTTTTGGTTGTTTTGTTGCATGCTTGTGTGCTTACTTACCTCGCATGTTTGTTTGTTTGCTTACTTGTTTTCTTACTTGCTTTTCTTTTTCATTTACTTCTGCTTTCGCTTTGTTTTATGTTTATTTTCCTGTTTTGCGCTCGTAGGTTAGTTTCGCATGAAACCGTGTGTGACTCTTGAAACAAGCTATGTAAAGTACAAGAGGACTTGTACATCTATCAACATTTGGTTATTTGTTGTTCGCCCTCTTATGTAAGAACTTTTTATCTTTATTCCATGATACGTCGATGGAAAATATGTATTGTTCAAAGTGAACCTTGGTGAAATAGAACACTTTCACGCTAACTAGTGTCACCTACTCTAGTTGGTTGTTTTTGGGTTAACCCTTGGAAGCTAAGTCAAGTAGAGTAAGGTGAGGGGGAAAACACTAACAAGCATGTCAAAGGTATACATATAAACTACTTCTCTTAAGGAACAACCTATTATGATCTAAATAAGTCAAGATCCCTCTTCCACCTCTAAACTGAATATGTGCTATGCACAATTATGAAAATGAAAACTGAAAAAAATAAAAGTGAAAATTTTCAAAACGAAAAAATGAATAAGGCGAAAGAAGAGAAAGGCTTCCTGCACAAAGAGGTGAAGCAATTAACTCTGTCGGGGTACTGACCAGGCTCGCTAGCAGCAGAGCAATGCTTGTGTTCCTGCGTGACTCCATCGGGGTACTATCTAGACCTGCTAACAGTGGAGCAACACCAGAGATGAAACCGAGACTCTGACGACTATATTGCTTGTGCACCAATATACCCCTCAACCCCAATTGAAACAACTGTGTTGTATTGGCTTGGAATGTGTGTCAACCGACCAAGAACTTGGCAAATGCTACATCTTACAATCAAGCCAGTCTGGAAACCAAGATGAGCTGAGAACTGAACAATACTTTCGGAGGTGTTAGACTTACTTTTCACGAACAAGGTCCATTCAAAGAGCTATATTTCTACCAGTGTGTCACCAAGTGTTGTAGCAGCTACAACCACCCTTCAAAATTTTTCCTTATCTTCATTTTGGAGCCTCCCTACCAACCATCCTCAATAACATGTGTTGCACTGTCAAGTACACAAGCTTCAGTGGCTTTTTAGCAAATTGCCAGCCTATGCATGATAGCTTTTTGAATCCCCCTCATAGGCAGTTTCTCTGGACTTGGTCCAGCTACAGGCTGACTAACTCCATCAAGAAATTGCGCAACTCTGGAGGGGAACAAACCTTCCCTCCATAAATTGTACAATCCTTACTGGGAGCCTGCTGGGCTCTAGAATTGTGCAATTCTTCCTATCAACAATCAGTGGAAAAATTGTGTAATCTGGCCCAACAGGACTGTCCAGCCCATAAATTGTGCAATTCTAGGTAGGAGTCAACTGCTTAACCTAGAATTTGCGCAATACCTCTAGGCAACCAGCACAACTCCCTCCCAGAAATGTGAAAATTTCTCCCTCAGGCAAGTAGTTGTTGCATGTGCCATCAGGTTCACTGTTTCCACCCGGGACAGAGAAAACTTGAATTGCATGCATGGGCTGCTTTTTCATGAAATAGAAAAAAGCAACATGCCAAAATCATCCCTAGATTTTAGGGAGCTATTTTTAGTAGCTGGAGGTTACATGCAAAGATTGTTTTAGAATATTTCCTCCAAGTGTCACTTTTTCCTAGATTGTAACATGCATGTCATGAGCCTCAAAATTATTTATTCAACGCTTCAGAGCTCACTTATTCACATCAATATTGGATCTCTGACATCCCACAACTCATCCAGGAGTCTTCGACACATCCATCTCAGCTATTCATGGGTAAGTCCTCTTAACTTGTCTTTTGCAGCGTTTTTATCGCTTTTTGTGTTTTGACTTGTGTGAGTGTTGTCAGCTTGATATATGTGAACGCTTGTTGTTGTTTGCATGCATATTAGCTTGTACTAGCATAGTTTCAGTTTTCATTAGCATCTCACTACTGTGGCATGCATGACACTGTTTTGCACGAACAGTTGCCGATTTGGTGACTCGCTTCACACACATGCATGTTGTTCCATTTTCTGAATCTTTCATTCACTATTTTCATGCACAATCATTCAATCCTACTTACACTAGGTATCACCATGCACTCATATTCACATTTTCTTTCAGTTTCCCATCAATGTGTCTAGGCAGCCTTGGCCTAGACTCTGCCTCACCAAGACAACATTGTGCAATCCTAAGAGGGAAGGCTCTGCCTTCCTCTTAGAAAATATGCAATTCTGCCCAGTAACTGTCCTCCAATCTTGCATTGCGCAATTCTGTGGGGAAGTGACTGCTGGCCCATAAAATTGTGTAAGACAGTCACTGGGCATGCAATCCTTGCGAGCAAAAATTTCTCATTGCACAATCCTAGCAGCCAGCAGGCCAGTCTAGATTGTGCATTGCGCAATTCCAATAGCCAACCAACCTCCCAGTAGTCTCGACTTCCTTTTGTGCAGTTCTAACAGCCAGTCTCCCAGCCTCCCAGAAAAAATTGCACAATCCTTGCCAATCAATCTCTAGGTATGCTGCATGTCATTCCTCAAGTTTACTTTGGTTTTAGCTAACATATTTCTTGCAATGCGTGTCGCTATTTCTCCATATCTAGCAGGTGTCCGTGCGCCTTTGAGCAGTTCAGGATCAAAGGACACTGACAGAAGTGCAACTGGAGTAGCAGTTGAGCGAGTGTCTACAAGTCTGTTGATCTATGAAGACACCAAGGTGATTGTAGATGAGGACATCAAGTTGAAATGGAAAGAGGTCAATGATGCATTTGTAGGCACATTTGGGGAAGACCTCAAAGAGCGTCAAGTCTATGTGAACATCCACAAGTCCAGCATGTACCAGATTACATGCAGGTATCTCGTGCTTTGATGTGTGGACATGATACATTGGATTTTCTCACACAATGACCCAGCGATGATGACATTGAGCAGTGTCAGCGGGATGGAGATTGCTATCTTCAGGGCACAAGATTATGAACAGATGTATCATATGTCGAAGCCAACGGTCATCGTGGAGACACCCTTAAGTATACCCAGCAACAATGCCAACTCCATATATATCTTGAAGAACTGGGTGAAGGAGCTGACCAAATTCAGAAGGACACCCACCAGATCTACAAGATGAAGATACTATGGAAGGCGTATCAATACTTGGTCATCTTTGAATGTAGCTTGTATGGACAAGAGAGCACAAAAACCTTCCCACAAAGTTGGGTGATCGCATTGGACCAACTGGCTAGTGAAGGCAGAGCATGAAACTAGTCCAACATGTTGGCTCACTAGCTCAAGGAATAGGTAGCAAGAGCTTGACAGCTGCCCAAAGGTCAGTAAGAAGAAATATACATGGCTACTTACATCTTGGATGCAATATGTGCCTGTTAGGAGTTCTCGGGCTTGAAGTGGGCATGGACATCGATGGAAACCTCTATGAACACTTATTATAAAACGTTGTCCAAATGTAGCTTCAGAGGAGTTATCACATAGTTGTTCGATCATTTTTCCATCCCGATGTACAAGATGATATTTGAATAGAATCCACCATGCATGTTGAAGGCGACAAGGGAGGCACTGATCGATATAGCATATTGGTATGCCTCATCGTCTGACACCTTCATATGGATCTACAACACCGAGAATCCTCTGCATATTTTACTGAAGTTTTCCTTGGACAAGCTCGTCATGTAGGAAGTATCATATCACATCTCGGCAGGACTGTCTGCTAGGTTGCACCCGAAGAAGAAGGCACCTTGGCTTGCTCTTTCATTGCAGATCGGGTTATACGAGATACAAAATTACAAGCATGCAGAAATATCCATTCGATGCCCGAAGCTACAATCTATATGATCCACATTGTTTTTTGGAAGATCACTGCATGAGAGTATAGTTTCCATGGATCCATGGGGCGTTTCATTGGACGGAGGAAGAACCAGGGAGATATAGTTACAACTTCTCCAGCCCCAATGAACTGGTTGACATCGTTGTGGAATGGTTAGTGAAGCAGCATTCAGGAGAGCATCAACAGCAACAACAACAGAGGTAAACATACTAGCACATGACAAAGGAAAGTGAAATATTGACGACAATGTGGAGGAGGAATGAAGTTGCAAGTTCTGAGCAGACCCACTTGTGCAGAAAGAAGCTTTGGCAATAGAGGTGAAGAGGCAACAACACGACAAGAGGAATGCGCAAAGGTAGAGAGAAACATGAAGAATGGATGAAATATTGAATAAGTTGCATGAGTTGAAGGAGAAATTTTGGAAGGAACAGGAGCTGCGCAGATAGGAGAAGGAAGTGCAGTAAGAACAGGTACAATAATGGGTGCAAAATGCATAGACAGATGAAATTGCACCCATATAGGTAGTCGACTCATTCGAATAGCTGGCACCAAGCAAACAGGGTGAGCATTTGCAGGAGCATGACTTTTCTCAGGAGATTGAACAAGCACTTAAGCAGATGGATACAGATATGGAGCAACAGGAGTTAGAGCAAGATATCGACCTCATGGCCCACCACCAAGAGGTCGACCCACCAGCTTCACTAGATCCAGAAGCAGAGAAAGTCCCAAGTGACCACATAGACATTGAAATCATTGGAGACAATCCAGAGGGAGAGATGCACAACATCTCATTCGATGAGTCCCAACCTAAAGTCATGCAATCTCGTAGAGTTTTGACTCTAGATGATCACACATCTCCTACATAGTTTGAGGAACGAGTGATCATGTTTGATGTGTGTAAGCATCCAGTAGCATTGGTCAAGGCTACCAGAGCATATGCCGAAGCCACTAGCTCGAATGTTCACTTCCTGATAGTTTAGAACGAGGGAATGTCTAAGGAGTTACAGATGACCAAGCAGGGGGGATAATTGGTTACAACATCCGCCCGAGCAGAGTTGAAGAAGAAAATACTTAATTAAGTATTGTCCCTTGAGACAGTCATGCGGGCGTTGTATTCCAAGTTCGGTATCGTACATAAGGTAATTGTCCATCTCAACAGTTGGCAGCAGTGATGTGCTAGGAGAGCACATATCTTGTCGAACGTACATGCTGTTGTTGATTACATGAAAACATGGACAATGAGATACAAGGGAGCCTCATTACACTTTCCCAAGATGATGAAGTCCAGGGTGGTCGAGATGAAGGCACATATCTAGAGTTAGATCCAGAACTATGAAGATCTCCCGCAGCTCATCACTAGTCTACAGGCTTCCCATGCACGAGTGTTGAGGAGTTTTGATGTTGTTGTGTGTGCACATGCGATCCCATCTATTGTGACACTTACCTAGGCGAAGACAAAGGAATAGTTCCGACTAGAGCTTAACTTGTACTTTGACGAGTTGATGCGCACAACCACTGGCCCAGACTTGGTGATCAGTGAAAACACCATGCACAATTATGTTTCTGGTTTGACCGTGCTCAAGACAATGATGTGCATGTTATTAGACAAGTTGGATAGAGGAGCTCGACCAGTGTACCCGGATGTTATTGAGGCAAGAGTTCATTTCCAGAAAGATGTCAGCTTAGAGTACACAGACACCATCGTAGACTACCGAGCTTGGCATCAGCTCACTACTGTGGACCACCATGAGGATTTCAAAGAGCTGGTCTTCTCATAGTTGTCTGAGTCATAGTGATGTCTTGTATGGCTTCCTCAAGCCTATTTTGTCTCACATGAGTACATGTGCAGATTGTATGTAACGTCTTGTCAAGTGTAAGTTCAAGTGTCGATAGTTGGATGTAATAGTCATAGGGTAGATGAATTGTCACAAAGTGGAATGTCAAGGGCTACCCCACCATTTTCTATATATAGTCTCTCATAACTCATTGTATAGGATTTTGGTAAGCCAAGCTTCCAATAGGAGTATCTTAGAGAAAGCTTGCACAATATTGTAACGAGCCTTGGCTTCTCCACTACGCAGAGCTAGTATATCTCTTTGGAGGAGCAGGTAGTAGTGACTATAACGCTTCGCTGTTATAACTAGCGGTTGGACATCGATCTATTGTATGACTAAATCTTACACTTCTTAATATAACAGAGCCAACACGTTTCATGCATATGTCGTATTGTATTCCAACTATCTTGTTTACTCTAAATATTATATGTATATGTTTTGTTACACATGCATGTATAGCTATTTTTTGTATATGTATGTATGAATCTTTCTGAAATGTGTTGTTGTTTTAACTATCACTTTGGATTGCTAGCTTACTTTCCTTCCATGTTTTGATGCATCTTTTCACGTGTGTTCCCTTCTTAACTCCGTGTTGTCACCAGTTTCCAAAGGGTGCACTCACCTCACCCTCCATGTGTGAGAATTGCTCATGCACCTTCCTTGACTTACTACATATGTCACACCCTTGCTACCAACAGGGACATCTTACATGCCTCTGTTCGAAACCACAATCAACACAATACTGTACGACCCACTATTGGGACTCCTACACCAAACGGTCTGAGGTATAATTGAAACTTCTTATTGGAGAGATCCCCTGACATGTTGGTGGGTCTAGCTCTGTCAACACATTGGAAGCGGGACCAAGAGATGTAGACTAAGAGAGGGGTGAACTCCTTTATCATGCTTTGTGTTATGTGTTTCAAATATGCTTATTTGTCTCTATTTGGCTGTAAAATTTTGTTAAAAATTACCTGTTTATGTGTTTAGTAAACTGATCCTCTACCTAAAACACATATAAATTTAACTTGTAAATTGTTTAAAATCTTCAAATTTACACACATTCAAATCACAGAAATATGAAACTCCAACATAGTTTCAACACTATTAACCTTTCCTATAACCTCATAGCCTTCGTAAAGTTTCCCTTTACAATTAATCTCTTCTCTTTCTCCATTCAAAAAGAGTGACCATGTGATTTCATCATTGTGACAAGGAATTTCAATGCTTGATAGAGGTGGTGATCGGATCTACAAGAGAAAATAACCACACAAAACCATAACATGCATGTAGAATGGAAGGACCATGTGACTTCACCGCTATGACAAGACATTCAGATTCTTGGTGTAGGTGGTGAGCATTCATATTAACACCATTTTTCATGATAGAATCCTACTCCCAATTGTCATTATTATTGACGGGTGTACTCCTCTTCAGCTTTATAGTGTAAACCATCGCATATATGGGAATTATAAACTTCAATGAGAGGCAAACACATAAAAAATGATAATGTTTGTATGGATTTATTTGAATTATCTTTCGCAAAAATAGATACCATAGCTTCGTGTTCATGGTATCGCCTTTTTTAAAGTTTAAAATATTTATTATATTTTTTTCAATTTAATGATTTAAATTATAATGAGTTAATTTGTAACTAAATTCATTAATTTTAAGAGATATTAGTTCATATTAATTTTTTAATTAGTGATTTACATTGAAATATATGAATAAATATATAAATTTAATTTTTATGAGTTTTTTAATTAAATTTTTATTTTAATTAATTTATCTATTTAAAATGTAAATCATTTAAAATATTTTAATTAAAAATTTGAATAAAAAATATAAATGTTAAGAAAATTTTTAAAACTATTTTAAATTTTAATAAAAAATAAGATAAGTTTAAATTGAAATAACATTCTCAATTGAATAATTGGAAATTAAAGGAATAAGTGATTTTGCAAAATATGGTTACATTTATATTTAAGGAAATTATGTACCAGAGTAAAGAATTATAGGATAAAAGATAATTAATATATTATAATGAAATGGTTAATTTTATTCTATAAAATCAAAACTAGCTTGGAGTGTTGACTAATGTTAAAAAAAATAAAAATAATAATGTTGCTAATCTTTGATAGTAAGTTTTATGTTATTTTTAGGCTACAATTGGAGTAAAAAGATTGTACACGGGAAAAGTTGTATAGTGAAATTGAAAATTGAACAATTCCAAAAACACTTCGATGCAAAAGAATCTATCATTTTTTCACTCATGCCCAAATTAGATCCAATTTGAAAATATTTATCAATATACTCATTTTCCTAACATTAAGTCATCAAAACTATGATAATATTGAAATGCTTCTCTTAATGCCTTTCCAACACATAATTTTTTTAAAAAGAAGTTTAATTAATCTCTTTCTTTTCTTAAATGTCAATAAACCAATTCTAATTGAGTGAGAATTAATCATCATGATTAAAATAAGTGATATCAATCAAAATTTATATAATCTTAAACAAAATTTCTATTCAGCTTAGAAAATAATTGAGTTGATCTATTTAGCAACTTAAATATTTTTAAATGAATAGAGTGCGAGTTATGTAACCTTGTTTAAATTTTGTGTTAAAAAAAATAAGGGAAAAATATATTGAAAAAAACTAACTTAATTAAAGGATGATTTCATAAATGGCTTGAGAATATTGTATTTTTAATTCCATGTGTTAATGGATGGGATATAATTATGAGGGTTCATTTTATGAAAAGTAAAATGAGTATATTTTAGATATTAGATAGATGGGATATAATTATGAGAGTATTTTATGAAAAGTAAAATTAATATATTCTAGATATTGAAGATGTAATGTATTAAGGTGGGATATAAAATAAGTATTTATTAATGATATACATAGTAAAGGTAGGAAATTGTATGTGTTATTTTTTAAAATTTGAAAAATTTGATGACTTTTCAAATTTATCAATTGTGTAACTGGTTTAATAAGGTGTTATATTAATCAAAGTTGTTATATTAATCAAAGTTTAGAAAGTAACATAGCTGGCAATAAATTGAGAGAAATAATTGAAAGTGTAAGAGTAGAAACCTCTCGAGGGAAAATGGTTATGAACCACTCCTATTATTAATATATGAAAGAATGCATATGAAAAAAAAAAAAAAAAAACATATAAAACTAATTTGGTTAAATTTTTTATTTAAAATATGTATTAGAAAAATATTCATTAAAATATTTTCAAATATATTTATCAATATTTAATAAAATAATATTTTTTTTAATATTCCAATATTTATATCACATATTCACAAAATAAAAAACATAATTACAATAAAATATTTATTATATTTTTCAAAATAAATTTGAAAAACTTTCTACACTCTTACGTTCATAAATTAACATTCTTTCCCCACCAAAACAAACTTCCCTCTGAAAACTTAATCCGTAAAAAATAATTTAATGCAAAACCACCTTCTTTCCCACAAATTTGACAATGTTTTCCCACTATTCGACAAAGGTTATTCAAATTCAACTTCAGTTTTGAATTTCAAACATTAGGATCTAAGGACTCTTCTCGTAAGATAAATGTGAGGATACACATGTACGAAGGGGTTTCTGAATCTAGAATTTTGGTACTAGTTAAATAAAACGATCTTTCTTCATAATGGACCTAGATTCTCCAATTGCATTGATCATTAAAACATTAACAACTACGATGAACAACGAATATGCTAAAATTTCTCTTATCGTCATATGGGAGTGAATGCCTCCAATATTTGCATTCTAAATTAGGAGAGGGGATACTATAGTTTAAATTCTTTTCTTTTCGTTTTTTTTTTAATTAAGAACGGATTTAAGGTAAAAATTTTGTTGGTTGGTATATATCTATATATATAAATTTTGTTTATATATATATATATAATTTTAAGAATGAAAAATATTTTTTGGAATTCTTTTTTTTAATTTTAAGAAAAATATTGCAAGATCATTATAGTTTCGCTCAAATAAAATGTAAATAAATTTATTAGTGTAATAAATATTTTTAAATATAATTTAAATATAAGATGTACAATTTATGTGAAAGTGTTTTTTTATTTTCAACTTTTTTATTGTTACAAATGTGACAAATTATTTATTCCCAAAAAGTTTTAGGCATTGGCTTGTTTTTTTTTTTTTTTCTAAATAAGACTATACTATTATTCACAGTAAAAGAGTAAAATTACAACATGTTGAGCATAGTGAGCCAACTAGCCTGAGAGGAAGGCCGTTTGAGACAGACAGTATCCAAAACTGAGAAATTGGACGAGATTTTGTTTTGCAGTCCCACGCAGGGGATCCAGAAGAACACAAACAGCGAGAAAACACAACAGAAACTAGAGATTGACCTCGACACGATAGCAGAAACAGAGTTTGACACATTTAACAAAAAAGCCCTATCAACTGGGCCGCAAAACCTGTTAAGAAGCTGCATAGCTTGATTAAACATCTGGTATCTCCTCCACGATCCTGCACCAACCCCCTTCAGCTAGGTCCTGAGCTTGGGTCGCCTCATTTTCGCGTGTGACCGGAGGAACAGGCGCCATTGGATTGACATTGACAATGTTGGCCGGCGGTTCCATCTCTCGCTGCAAGCCTGCAATTGACATCAGAGCACTGGGTTCGCCCTCTTCATGGGCATCCTCTGTAATTGGCATTGGAGCACTGGGATCGCCCTCTTCTTGGGCTTCCTCTAGAAAGAGGACAGAAACGTGTGCAGTGATCCGAGGGCGATTAAGGGAGCAATTGAAGGTGAAGATAGCAGAGCCGAAGGAGGGCGAAGTCGAAGAGCCTGGAGAGCTGGGTTCGAGGAATTGGCTGGGCCTCAGAATGCCCCCTCTTCCACTGCGTGATCGAGGTTCCTGACTCGAGGCGGCGTCACCGGAGGAAGGGCGTGAAGGAGCGCCCCGCGCTGAGCCTCTGCGGCTGAGCATCCTTTGGCGGAGCCGAGGCATGACAGCGGCGCGAATGTAAACAACACAAACAACAGGAGAGGTACAACGCGGACCGAGCACACAAGCCTGCGGACGGGTGCCCACAACCACAGCAGAGGACAGTGAATAAGAGCCAGAGCCCAACCACCACGAAGCCTTTGCACCAGCAGCACCCGCAACCATCCAAAACAGCATAAGAAACAACATAGTATAACCATGGCGGAAACTGGCTAATAAACAATTTCCTCTACCTCGAGACCCTCCCGCCATAACTATGGCATTCATGGGAGCCGAGGGCCGATAACAGTCATCGCACGCGAGGAGGGACGGCGTATTAATGCTGGCCTCAAACATTCCCTTACACTCTATTAAGCCCACCTGCGGATGATCCTCCCTCCACATGGCCTTCAGTCCTCTGTACATGGCTGGCAGGTGGCGTCTCGACTCCGTCCACTCCAGTCCCATCGCTGTAAATGCGCCTCTAATCACCCGCATCCAGGGTTAGGAATTGGCTTGTTGGAAGTAATGCTTCTTTTATTTTTTTTAAATGGTATTAGAGTCAGTACTAGCTAGACTACCTCAAGGGAGAGCCAGGAATATGTGAGAGAACTTTGAATTGTATTGCTCTATAATTAGAATAGTTGTAGGTTAGATGTGTGTGTGAAATTTCTAGTGTGGTGGAAAATATTGTTGTGTTTTGTGTGTAGATTTATCCCACTATCTATGTCTAAATCTAAGTACTGTATCAATATATTGGACAAAGTTGGGCTGCGTCCTCAGGATAAATTAATTGATGTTGTAAATGTGTTAGGAAACCTGCACAGATGAATCTAGCTAGTAAAGGTTGAAGACACAGCTTTGCAGAGCAAAAACACTAAAAGAAAATAGAAAGAACAAAAGAATGATTCATTAGAAAATAGGTTACAATGCTCATGATATAGCATTACTAGGTGAAGATCCCAAGGTAATGCACCATAGTGGTGATCAATGAGAAGACTCAACACCTACAACAAGTTCTAGAGAGAACTAGCCAGTTCCGGAGTGAAAGAAGGAGAAAATCAGGGAGTAAATCATGCAGAAGAACTAACCAGTTGCGGAGTTAAAGAAGGAGCAAATCAAGGAGTAAATCATGTAGAAGGAATCTTGCATGTAGTCCCATGCTCTAACTAAGAGTCTGCATGTAGGTGTGTAGTAGTTCCAACACCCCCCCTGAACACCACTATGGGGAAAATAGAAAATGGGCCCTGGAAACTAAGGCCAAAGGTCACCCAAAATACAGTGCAACTTGTACTAAAATTGAGGAAAGAGGGAAAACCTCATGGGAAAAAACCCCCCCTCAAAATACAATGTAATCAAAAGAAAAGAGAAAGAAAAGACAGTTGCTAAGCAACTGTGTCCTTCACTCCAAGACGATCGCGCAGAGAGCGAAACTTCTGCTCAGTGAATGTCTTGGTGAAGATGTATGTAGTCTGTTCTGCTAAAGGAAAGAACCGCAAATCAATCACCCGATCATGTACTAAGTCTCTGATGTAGTGCATATGGATCTCTGTGTGCTTCGTCCGCTGCTGTTTTACTGGATCCCTGCAAAATTTGAGAGTGCTCTGGTTGTCAAACCAAATGAAAATGGGCTAGTGGAACTGGACGCCCAACTCAGTGAGGAAGTGTTGTAGCCACAGAGCCTGAATGGTGATGTTGACTACTCCTTTGTACTCGGCCTCAACTAAAGAGACAACAATAGTAGCCTGCTTCTTGCTCGACCAACAGATAGGGCTAGATCCTAGACTAAGTAAATATCTGGAGGTGGACTCGCAATCAATGTTGTCTCCCGCCCAATCAGAATCTATGAAGTCAAGGAGATTCAATGCACTGCCTGCTACATAGTGAATCTCGAAGGTGATGGTGCCCTGCACATATCGAAGGATGCGCTTGGCAGCATTCAATTGTAGCTCATGCGGCTCTTGCATTTATCTAGAAGCTGCCCCTCCTGCATATGAGAGATTTGGTCTAGAGTGGTTGAGGTACAATAAGATCCCCACAAGCTGTCAGTAGAGAGTGCTATCAACTAATGGAGTGTCACCTCCATCCTCAAGGTGGACCCCAAACAGAAAAGGAGTCGGTGCTGGCTTGCAGTTAGTCATGCGAAATCTCTCAAGGAGATCCCGTGCATACTTATCCTGAGAGAGTTTGAGGCCTGTGGCATCCTAGATGATCTCAAGACAAGAAAGAAGTGTAATGGACCCATGTCCGTCATCAAGAACCTATCATGCTAGGCCCTCTTGACTGTAGCAATGGCTGAAGCCGAGCTGCTAGTGATTAGGAGATCATCCACATACAAAACTAAGATAAGAAGAGAATCATGTGTCCTAAGCATGTAAACATTCGGATCAGACTTACATCTTTCAAAGTTTTGTGATAAGAGAAAATAATCCATCTTCACATACCAAGCTCTCGGGGCCTGCTTAAGGCCGTAGAGAGATTTCTTCAGTCTGCAAACCAAGGATGAATCCTGAATGAAACCATGTGGCTGCTCCATGTAGATCTCCTCAGATAGGTCTCCGTGAAGAAAGGAATTCTTCACATCCATCTGATGTACTTTCCACCCTTGGGCAGCCGCAATGGCAAGTGTAAGGTGTATGGAATACATCTTTGCTACTGGAGCAAAGGTCCCATCATAATCAATGCCATGCACTTGTTGGAAGCGTTTGGCTACTAGCCTTGCTTTCCGTCTAGTGATTTGCCCATTTGCAGCACTCTTGGTCCTGTAGACCCATTTGCATCGGACAAGTTTCCTTCCTGAAGGAAGGGGGACTAGATCCCAGGTCTGGTTCTCGAGGAGGGAGTTATACTCCTCCTCCATGGCGGACTCCAAAGTGGATGCCCAACAGCCTCAGCATAAGACTGTGGATCAGAAGAATGAACCAAATGACAATGCCAGGATGGCGATGGTTTAGTGGCAGTGAGGGCAAGAGGAGGCTCAATAAACTCTGAGCTAGTCCTCTGCAGATCAGAATTATCCCCCACAAGACCATTTCTAGCATATGGGTGGTCTTGTGCATATATCTCACATAAAGTCCTTGTTCTCTAATTTATGACAAGGGAATTTGATTCACTGTTGGAAGACCGATCTGGGCTTGGATGTGGATCATCATATGCATGCACTGGATTTGTATTTGAAGACTCTATCTCTACATCTGCATGCTCTACCACAACATATGCAAGCTCTGTATCTGCATTTGAGTGTACTGAGTCATCATCTTGGACATGAGGTAGATAAAAGGTGTATGCATGCGGCAATTGAGGTGCATGCGAGAGACTTTCCTCAAATTTGACACTTGGCTCAATGATGAGCTTGTCCGTAGAGGAAATCAGGAGTCGGTATCCCTTCACACCATCAGGGTATCCAACAAAGATGCACTCAATGCTCTGTGGATCAAGAGCTTTCCTCTTTTCAGAGGGGATCTTGGCCCATGCTCGGGAGCGGAAAACATGGAAGTGGGTGACGTCTGGTTTAGTGTCGCTCCAAGCCTCAAAGGGGGTCTAATCCTTGATAGACCTATGGGGATATCTGTTTTGGATGTAGTTAGCACAATTAAGTGCTTCAACCCATAGCTTATGAGGCAGTGACTTAGCATGCAACATGTAGGAAGCCATCTCTTTGAGAGATCAGTTCTTTCTCTCAGCAACTTCGTTTTGTTGTAGAGTGTATGGAATTGTGTACTGCAACTGTATGCTGGACTGAAGGCAAAGGTTTCGAAGTGTTGTGTTAACATATTCCGCCCCATTTTCTGTACGGAGGGCTTTGATCTTTCTCTCTAGCTGTGTCTCAACTAGTGCTTTGAAATCTTCAAAGTGCGCAAAAACTTCAGATTTGGCCCTGAGAAGATACACCCAAGTATACCATGAGAAATCATCAAATAAATGTAAGCACATACCTTTCTTTGTTGATGGAAGGATGAGGAAAAGGCCTCATGAGATCACTATGGATCAGATCTAGAGGAGAGGATGCTCTGTGAGTCTTGCCGGTGTCAAACTTTTCTCTAGGATGTTTGCCAAGGACACACCCTTCACAAACTCCTTTGGAGAAACTGATATTTGGCAAGCATTCCACCATCTCATGCTTTCTTAGCTACTACATATACCTGTAATTTAAGTGACCAAACCTCTCGTGCCAAAGCCTACTACTATCATCAGCATGTGTAAGCACCAAGGAGGATTCAGATTGAATAAATTCAAAAAATGTATACAGTCTGGCTCCATTGTTTACCTCACCGGTTGCAATTTTGGAGTTGCTATGTAGGTCATATATGTTCACCACATTTGGAGTGAATTCCACTCTCTTTCCAGTGCCAGAATGAGTGATCTGATAAACTGAAAGTAGTTTTACCAAAAGTTTTGGAACATGAAGCACATCTTCAAAGCTTCCGTGTAAAAGTTCCACTCTACCTTTTCTGGTGACCTCAATAGGTGAGTCATCTCCCATGAGGATGGGAGGTCCTTTGCATGCATCCAAATAGGAATAGACTTCCTTTGCAGCAGCCATATGATGTGATGCACCAGAATCTATAATCCATGCATCAGGGGAAGAATTAATTACAACTAAGCATGAAAATTGTTACCTTTCCCGTGTGGCGGATCCTCAGTTTTCTTCTTGGAGCCCTGAGGGATGTGGTCCCCAAGGTTGTGCTTTTGAAGGATTTCTGCCATTTGGTCAATTTGTTTCTTCATGAAAGAGGATTTTGGATGGAATCCTCTTTGACAGTAGGTGCATATGTTTCCTTTCTTCCCTTTCTCATTTCTCAAGCCGGAGGAGTAATTGAAGGGCTTGGTGTACCCTTCCTTCTTTGGATGGGAATGCGCTTTTCCCTTGTCTTTTTGCTACTGATTTTTCTGATTTGAATCAGATCTGTGATTTTTATTGTGGCTGCCATCATGCACAACAAGTGCATGCACTTTTGGAGGTTTGATTTTCCCCATGCCAATGAGTTTATTTTGCTCAAAAGTAAGGGACTCCATGAATTATTTTAGAGAAGGCATAGTGTAGGATTTACCTGTTGTAAGCCTTACGGAATGAAATGTAGACACAAAGATGGAGTATTCGAGTTTGAGCTTTGACATAATAGAGAGAACTTGGTGACTCTCCTCCTTGGATTTGTCAATTCCACAACCCTTGAGTTGCAGCAATAGATCATTATATTTGGTGAAGAAGTCTTGAATTTTGTCATAGTTCCATGGATCCAATGATAGCAGCTCCACTTCGAGCAGATGTCCTTTCATCTCATCCTATTTCCTGTAGAGTTCTTCAACCTTTTTCCAAATCTCATTAGGAGTATTGCAGGCAAATAGATGAAACTGCAACTCTAGAGAGATGCACATGCATATGGATCCATGAGCCTCATCCATACGGTTGAGGTACTTGGATTTCTCTATGGCTGAAGTGGGTTCCACTTCTACAACCATGGTAATCTTGTACAACCCTTTTTGACGAAGGTATCGAGCCATTTAGTCCTTCCATTCGTGATAGTTGTATGGTGTTAGGATCGATGCTTTGGGAAACTCCATTTTTCTATCAATCTTCGATCTCCAAGATATAATACCTACCAAATAAAGTACTGGTGCACCTTTTATCTAGCAACCTGTGGGCTCTAATACCATGTAAATGTGTTAGAAAACTTGCACAGATGAATCTAGCTAGTAAAGGTTGAACACACAGCTTTGCAGAGCAAAAACACTAAAAGAAAATCGAAAGAACAAAAGAATGATTCATTAGAAAATAGGTTATAATGCTCATGATATAGCATTACTGGGTGAAGATCCCAAGGTAATGCACCATAGTGGTGATCAATGAGAAGACTCAACACCTACAACAAGTTCCTGAGAGAACTAGCGAGTTGCAGAGTGAAAGAAGGAGCAAATCAAGGAGTAAATCATGCAAAAGGAATCTTGCATGTAGTCCCATGCTCTAACTAAGATTCTGCATGTAGGTGTGTAGTAGTTCCAACAGATGTGATAGATAAGTGTTGGAATGAACAAGGTGAGGAAGTTGTGAGGCAGTCATTGTTTCCATTGATGCATTTGTGCTCTTAGAGCAGCTTCTATTTCAGCACGTAATATTTTTATGCCCATTCACTGTGGAGTACAAAGCCTTTGATTACACAATTGTTGGTGGAGAAGAAGAGTAATGGAGGTAGTGTTGCAGGGGTGTACAACAACGACCGTAGAGGTGATTCGCAGCAAAGATAAGAACTCCGCACAATAGGGGGCTAGTGATTGACTGGTTCTTGTGTTGGCCCAATATGTGTAAGAGATTAAGGGTTGACTGCTTATTACCAGCAAAGGTGATGGTCATTAGCTGCGATATCATTCAGATGCTCGAAATTGTTATTATTTTTATTCAAAGAAATCATGGCAGCATAGATCCAGCACTCACATTATTGCCTTTTCATTATGGATGGAAGGCATGGATGAAGCAACGAGGCTGCCAAAGAGAACAACCGTATCCCCTTATCAATGGATGGAAAAGGCTCCACTTCCATTGATTTCTGTTAGAAGACATCTTGTGGAATATTGGATATCATTAAAATGGAAACAATGCCTAAGATGGAAATAGATCTCTTAGAAGCACTTCGATCTGCTAATCAAAATAAAAATTGTAGAACCTTTTGGTTTTTGAGATCGGTTATGAAGGTGAGACCAAGATCTGTTGGGAACGATATGATGTTGCTGATGGAAATTTTATAGCCATCATTGCTTTGATCGAGATCGACATAGATCGAAGCGTTAATCTGTTTTGGGTTTTGTCTCAATTCGTTTTGGTGCATTTTGGAGTTTGGTTGTGATTTATAAAATTGTTTTTGGTATATAAAAAAATAAAAAAATAAATAAAAAGAGAAATTGTATTAGTTAGAGTGGTTGTTATACATGTAAAATTATTTTGGGGTGCAAAAAGAAATTTAATGTAGAAACACAAAGAAAGAATTGACTATTGAACGGATTAATATGACCCGTAGTGCTCGGGGAGTCATAGGGAATTTTTAATAAGGTCAAGTTGGTGTGACCCGTGGTGCTCCAGGAGTGTCAGTGCATGTTATCTTATAAGGCCAAGTTGTAGAATTGTCTACGGAAGGCATCATTGTGTACCGAAAATGTTATCCTAGATAACCGATGAAGGCTGCGAAGGGTCGTGGATTCATATATGGTGGCAGTGCCATAGGATAGTTCAGTATGGAGAGTGACTTGATGCATTCCAGGAGGTTGAGAAGCTTCAATTATGCAAAGTACATCAATGATGGCCTTAAACGTTATGTCTTAAATGGATCTAGAGGGAAGCTCGAAACTGTGGTAAAGAAAAGAGGGGAAACTGTGAGATTTCAAACTGGATATGATGTTTGTCATGATTATATTAGACAAACATGACAACAATTCATTTATTCTTGTAATGTGCGTTACATGTAAAATGGAGAGTGTTGGAGGTAATGCTTCCATGTGTTGCTCTGAGTTGTCATTGAGAATCCCTAAATATTGGTGATCTACAACTATATATGTAATAAGTTATGTGCTCAATAATACACTGTGTAATTTATGGTGTGTGAACAATCTCTCTGTGCTCTTCTATTTTTTTTAATATAATTAACTCTTAATTCTACCATATAACTTATAAACATTTCTTATTTTAACAAATACCCACTTTTCTAAACAATAAATAAATATTTTTTATTTTTAAAATTTAAATTAATCACCATTTTATATTGAAGAAGATGATGATGATGATGGTTACCATCCACTGAGACCAAATTGATCTATCAAACCTATAATTTTCTTTCTTAGTTTCTAATTGTCTGGCTCCTCGCCTTTTTTGGCAAAATTGGTGTTGTAGCTTTCTTTTTTTTCTCTAGGGCCTTCCAACTTTCGTTATCTTGCATCTCCTTCATCTCTTCTGATTCTTGGGGCATTGGTGTCTTAGCTTCGCGATCAATTGTGTTCATCCTTTTGAAGATAGTCGGAGAAGAAATTTGGTCTAGGAGATCTGCTTTGGTGTTAAATGGAGATTTATTTTGTGCAGTATTCGAACCCTCATAACTTGAGGGGTTGTTGAGTTCACTCTTTTGTTGTTGGGCGGGGCTTTCCCCCTGCTTGTCTTGAGAGTTGTTTCTTTCTTGCCCGATTTCTTGTGATTTAGAGTTTTCTCGAGAGTATTCTTCTTGATGACAGTGTAGTGTTCCTTTTGTGCTCCTTCCCACCATGTAGATCTGTGGTGATTTTTTCTAGCAGAATTTTTCTGGGATGCTTTTGGGCAATTTTTGGCTAGGTGGCCTATCTCAAAGCAGGATTGACATCTAGAGAGGACACTTTCATAATCAGGTTTCTAGTTCCACACATAGTCTTTACTTGTTAGGTGTATTCCAGCTGGGAATCCAACACTGAAGTCCATTTCCACACAGATGCGTGCAAAGGTAGTTCTGGCATATTCCTCTGTTTCTGTGCACCTGCAGTAAAATTTCCCAATTACATTTCCAATGGCTTTTAGCGAAGAGAAATTCGAGAGATGCAAGGGTGGGTTTGGCAATCTCACCCAAACTGGTGTTGAGGGATCGAATGATGGATTCCATGGCCTCATGAATATGCCAGATTTTTCCGAAAACCAAGGGCCGGAATCTGGAATACATTGTCTGCTTTCAGGGTTTTCAAAATCTACTATAAAGAAACCCCTAGCACAGGGGTAGATATTAATTGCATCAGGAATTATAGGCTTCCATACCTTCGAGATCCAACTGTGGAGAGCTGTCAGCCGCGGCCAAAAACATTGAATCGGCATATTAGGGCACTTTCAAAGAACTTCAAAGCCTCATCGAGTGAGGCCTGGACCACATGGACAGTGGGAGTTGGGAATTTATTGACGATATGGGTAGGAGCTTGCCCCCTAAAGGCGGACGGAACTAAGCCAACAACTATTTTTGCGAAGCTGGGAGCCATCTAGAGAATGCTCTCTTGCTGAGTATAGAAGATTGCCGAAAAGAAGCTACAGAATCGACAGATCTACAACTTGGAGAGCCACAGATCTAGAGAACCACTCTGTATCTCAATAGAGCCGCAGACCTGGAGAAATATAAAACCTAAGAGCCGCAGAGGAATCAACAGACCTAATAAATCATACCCCGCAGATCTAACCACAGAAGGCCCAATCGAGCCGCAGATCTAACCGTAGAAGGAATCGGTAGACCTGTGAGAGAAGCTGCAGACCTGTGCGTAATCAAATCTCTTCTTGCATGTTCGGGTGATGGAGAGCCACAGATCTAACTTGAAGAGCCGTAGACCTATGCATAATCAAATCTCTTCTTGCACGTTCAAGTGATGGAAAGCCGCAAATCTAACTTGGAAAGCGGCAAACCTAACTTGGAGAGCCGCAAATCTTGGAGAGCCCAATTATTTGATTTGCCTTTACTCTTTTTAACTCCATATTATTCCAGAAATATAATAATAAAAAATCTATCCCACCCTAAACATTATTATATAAAAAATAAAAAATTATGAACATGAAAGTCAACCCCATTTCATACCTAAAAACAATGTCACGTCAAATATTTCTAACTCGTCACGGCAAAACATTTCTAACGATTAAAAAGGATTACGCTAACACATTACAATTGAAAAATTTCGTTCTTACAAATAAAAATAAACTAAGAACGTCATGGCGTTCACATTATACCTGAAACCATGTTTAACAACAATAAATTTAAGAATATAAATTTAAGATATAAAATTGATTAAATTAGTTTTAATAGTTAAATTGTATCATTACAAAAAATTTGAAAGTGGTTCGAAACGGTAAATTTATTTTGGATTATTTTTAATTTGCGGTCAAAATGTTTGTAACTATTGGATAAATAAAAACATAATACCAATATATACATAAAGATAATGGCATATGAACACCATAGTTTATTTTGAAAATTTTTGCAATAAAAACAATTTTTTAATAATAAGTTTATTATTTTTGGTCCAAAAGTGTAATATAATGTAATCATTATTCTTTTAAATATAATATATTATATAAAAATACCATTAGAAAAGCAATGTGTTATTGAAAAATTGAGTTCATAACCACGCACAATAAATATGTAAATGATATTATCAAATTAACTTTATGATGAGTCTAGTTTACTTAACTATCTTAACAATTATTTTCTTAAAATTAACTTGGGGAGATTAAATTATATATTTTGTTTTCATACATTGATCCACGTCGATCCATATGCCTCCTTGCTGCAACTCAACTAACTTCAGCATAAGATATGTTGCACCCATCTCTCCTCATTCCATAGATAACCACACAACCTCTATTGCATAAAATGTTTTTCCCACAATTCTAATACGAATATTCAAAAAATAAAGATAAATAAAAACATATTAACAATGTATAAATGAAATAACACATTGACGCCATAAATTATCTTATAAACCAATGTGGGAAAACTACCTCCTAATAATAAACTGTTATTCTTTGTCCCAAAAACATCATATAATGGATTTACTGATATATTTGAGTCAACATGCCTTTAAATATACTACTTACATGAAAATACCATGTGTTATCAAAAACTCACTCTTATAAACTACTAACATTCTACTCGTTAATGATCATATAAAATTGAGTCAAGTTTACCTTAACATTAACTTTAAATAAACATCATTTTCAATTTGTATATTAATTATGTAACAGGTAATATAAGTATAACTACACATTAAATTAATCTTTCCATTAAAATAATTAATTAAATTCAACCCTGTTTGATAGGAAAAATGGACCTCATCTGCGCTAGGGTTTCATTGTTTGGGTATGCGTGATTAGGATTGGAGGCTAAGATCAGTCCCTTGGAGGGCTCACATGGTGACTACAGAGATGAGGGGCCTAGCCTTTGGTGGGTTCACATCTCTAGGTGGGCGTATGTTGAGCCTCCCTATATGCACAATGGGTACCTGGAACTTTCAAAGGAAGGGGATCATGGCCCTGTAGCGACTTCCTGACTTGGGGAAACCAAAGCGAACACGCTATGTCACAAACGATTCGTCATACTTCTTGTGCCTATTGAAGATGGCATAACAACCCTAATGGATTGGTTGCATAGGACTTGCTTGACAAAAACTTTGCGTGTGGGATTGGAGACTTTGAGGAAGGCAGCGACAACATGGTTATTTGCGGACATATCCTATGCGACACGCCGATATAGCACCCTAGGACCCCTTTTCTATCACAAGGGAGACGATTTCGTCACCGCAAACTCAAACGAAGAAACATCGATATGCCTGGATTTGTAGATCTACTTGCATATCGACACTGTTGTGGAGGTTGGGTGTATGAAACAAAAAAACACGCTTGCAGTCACAGATCTGGATGAACAAATACCAGATTAGGGTCCACCAGGCACATATATAATAGGCTCAAAAGTCAATAAGGACAAAATCCCTCTGTTCCAGGAGTTCAACTGCTATTTTCGCTCTCTAAAGCCAAATCCATAGCAAGCATAGAGATTAGGCATAGATTGGGTGGCTCTTGTTATGAACCTCTCCAACAATCACTCCAAATAGACCTAATTGCAAAATGGGTCATTTGAAGCGGAACCAAATTTTCGTTAATAAGATGGACATAGACTCCCTGCATATGATAAAATTATTTCACTTTAAAATCTTTCTAAAAACCCCTGCTTGGATGTCTTTTTTAGTTTGGGTGCATGCAACAGACAATGTGATACATCTAAAGCAAAACATCTCACAAAATATTGGATACCCTGTGCGTCTGCAACATTTGATCTATTGGGGCAGATCATTGGAGGATAATCGGTTCCTCATGGATTACAATATCCTATCAGCATCCTCCATAACCCTCAATCTGTGACTGAGAGGTGGTGTTGTGACCTCTAGTAAAATAAAAAGTGCAGGAGGAGGGATTGGGAGTAGTACATCAAATGTCACAGAATTAAAACAGAAGAATATAAATGGAGGTCTCTCCTTCAAGAACATCCTAAAGGGAAGAAAAGCAACTACAACACCATCAAATCAAGTAGGTACTTCTCCTAGTCCATACATAGTTGAGAAACTAACGTACACTCCAAAAGTAAACATAGGCACTCTAGAAATAGATGAGAATTGTGCTAAATTTGAATCACTAGCTGTTATATGTCGATTCAACTATTTCTAGCCAAAACCAGTAGAGCTTTTTCATTGGATCTTCACTAATTGGATGGTACATTGTGAAATTCACCTCTACTCCAAAGGGCTTTTCATTGTAAAATTCCCAACATCGAATGCAAGAGACATTATCCTTCAGGAAGGACCATGTTTCTGGGGATAAACGAGTCTCTTCATCACACCTTGGTTTCCATAATTTGATGCAAATACCATGGTCGTAACCAGAATGCCGGTACGGGTTCGATTGTACAAGCTCCCTCTACATTTTTGGGACAATTGTGTCCTAGGTGGTATTGGGAACATCATTGGGCAATACATCAAAATAGATACACAAAGATTAGAGGAAAGAGTCTTCACCTTCGCATTAATATGTGTGGAAGTAGATCTTAGCAAAGGCTTACCCAATCACATACAATTGATTCATACCCATCGAAACTAGACACATACTTTAGATTATGAGAACACAACCTTCAAATGCAGAATCTGCCGACAAACATGACACCTTCAAAATATGTTTCCTGAAGCAAAGAAAGACACCCAAAGAAAGAAGAATAGTAGGAAACAGCCCAAAGGATGACAATTCCCCCCACCTGTGTCTAATGAGGAGGAGGATGAAGCAGAGGAAGAACCCACAGAAAATGAGAACAATCAGACACCAAATGAACCAGAATTACAGGGGGAAATCTCATAAGATCCAATTGAACCATTGAGAAATCTGGTACAAACAACAAAGATACCATAAGCAATGGATACCAGTGGAAACAAACATCTACATACATCAAACACCTCAGATTCAGACAAGGACACTGTAAGACCTGATGTTGTAAATCAGCTTGCTCTTGTCTCTTCGTCGCATCACAGAGGGTGTCACAACCATGATTCATGCGTGAGATGTGTGACAAGTTGGGGCGACGTGCCCTCTGTTAAACATGATGAGCTGGTGTGCGATGAGTCGGTGGGCGATGAGTGAGTTAGTGGGCGAGTTGGTCGCGATGAAATATTGTGACGATGGGATGAGTTGTGTGCACCTTGAGCATTCAGTTAAACGCGCCCGAGACACCAGTTATGACAAGCCAAGACGAAGGGTAGTAAAACTGAAGAGTCAAAATTTTGTCTAAGTATGGAGATTTGCAATGGTGAGCTTATACGGTGCACGGTTGGGTAAGTGGACCCAATGAGCCACTGTATGGGGGCAAGCCAATGTGAAGTTAGGGTGCGATGGCCAACTTGAGAGGTTGACATGGGTAGGCCAGCCCACATTACATCCATGGACGAGAAATATATATGGAGGATGCATGGGAGGAGGAAAGGCATCATTCAAAGTTGAAACATTCCAAGTGCGAGTTTAAGTGATGGTGGGCAAGCTAAAGGAATGGCGAACGATGTAGGGCGAGGTGCATGTGGCTTTGGACTGTAGCACTGAGCTGAGGAAGAGAGTCTGAATGACTGAGCCAAATGGAGGTCTGAACAACTGAACAAAATTCTGTATGATCGAGTCGAACGGAGGTCCGAACGAAAGTCTGAATGACCAGGTCGCATGGAGGTCTGAACGACTGAACGAAAGTCTGAATGACTGGGTTGAACGGAGGTCTGAACGATCGAACAAAAGTCTGAACGACCAGGCCAAATGAAGGTTCGAACAATTGAATGACTGGACTAAATAGAGGTCTAAACGACCGAATGAAAGTTTGAACAACTGAGTTGAATGAAAGTTCGAAAGATCGAGCTAAACAAAAGTCTGAACGACTGGGCCAAATGGGAGTTTGAATGATGAGTCGAAAGGAAGGCTAAATGATAGACCCAGTGAAGGTCTGAATGGCGAGCTAAACAAACGGAGTGTGAGTTGCACGACAGGCGTGGGCTACCCTGAATGACAGACTTAGGCACTGCTGAATGGGAAGGTCGAGTTGATGTGTTTTGAAGAGATTGCCACGGTGAAACTTGGGATTGCCTGGCAAAGGCTATGATTGTAAAAATACTTCTAAAAAGATTATTATTATTATTTGGGCAGACTCTAGCCAAGGAGTTGCCCCTCCATTAAAGATTGTATATGTTGTGCATATGTTTATAAAATGATGATGAATGTATTTTTGTTGTGTTAAAAAGATGAATTCGTAGTGAAAAGTGAAAAATAATCCAAGTGTTGAATGTTAGGCATAGTCCGTAGTTTATAGTGTTGGTGAAAAGAAATGGGTAGTGGTGCCGCACTTGCCTATGTGCGGTTGAAAGACTACTGCGAGGATAGGGGTGTGACAAGTGGTATCAAAGCCCTAATTCAAAGAACAAGTTGAAGCTGATCTCATTGCACTTCGTGACAAGGATCAGAGGCTTGATTAAGAGAATTGAGGTTTGCAAAAGTGAAGTGTTATTACTACACTTCGTAATAGGTTTAGCAGAGGTGATACCTTGTGCTTGGGCCAAGATGAACGAAGAGACATGCAAAGTTGGATAGAATGCCAAGGGAGGCTCTTGCTGACCTTATATAGGTTGAAGTTGATGAAAGAAGAGAACCCATCGATTCGAGATGAATTTTAAGTCTTGGAAAGAAATGTTGAAGAGGAATTTTTTTGACTTGGTTGGGCAATGGAGCAGGATGCAACTATCGATTTCGATGATAAAGAAGAGGAATTATTGATGTATGAAGATGTTGTAGATGTGACAATGATGGAGTAAGAACTTGAAGCACTTCTAATTGCTTAAGCTGGACAAGGATCATACACTTTGGAGACATTGATGGATGAGGATACTCACATGGAGGAGCCTCATGATGAAGTAAGTATTCCTATTACTGCCTGTGTTTCATTGGAGCTTTTGGAGGATGGGCCATTTGTAGTGAAGGGAAAAGGCAGCTTGTTGATGTGATGGACAACCTTACCATGGATGTCTACGATGAGTCCTTGTGTGGAGAAGCAAGGACCATTAATTGTTGCATGGCTTGTTGGAGCAATTTTTGACCTCCTCGCAGGGTGTGCAAATGCTCGTGACAAGGGAGGAACATGATGATCATTGCGAAGGATGGGTCATGCTTTTTCATATGGACAATTAGCTAAGTGCTCGACATGACTCATGAATAGATTGGAGAAAGGGCACACACTTGGAGTTTTGATGATACTTGGGTGTTACAAATCCAGTTGGGCACATCAACCCCAACTTATAGATCAGTACAATTAGGGCTCATCAACCCCTAATTTAGTTGTTACATTCCCTAAAGAAGTCAACCAACAAAATTCCTAGCTTTCCAAGAAGTTCCATGACCAAAATCATCCAGAAACTTCCTCTAAGAAGATCAGTGCAGGCAAGCCTTCATTAGGGTGTGCTGCGATGCATACCATACACTGATAGAGTGCTATGCAGTGCACTTGGTCCCTCTTTGGCTTGTGCTAGGTGAATTTGAGCGAAAGAGAATTGGGGTTCGGGAATATTCTTATCCATTGGATGCGTCTAGAACTTTCCCAAGTTTATCTACTCCTTTGAGCTCGTATTTAGATGAGGAAGGGAGTTAAGGAACACCAATCCCTTATCCCTTCCTCCATGGAACTAAATTCTAAGTTTGGGAGGGAATTCATTATCACCATTTATGGCATAACTTCCTTCATTCACCTATAAAAAGACCACTCATTCAAGTGATCAGGGGCTAGAAATTATTGAATTATAAGGAGACACTATTAGTATGAGACTTGAATTGATTTAAAGTATTGTAATGATGTCAAAATGTCTTGCTTGTTATGAGGAGAGGATGGGACTCTTCCTTTTACTAATAAAGTGTTCAAAGCTTTTTCCATATGCTTGTGTTATTCATTTATGCTTTCATATGTGTATCATGTACTTGATTCCATGCTATGTTTAATCAATAGATCATTATCATATGCTTTGATCGGTTGTTGTCTTTTGTTTATGTGTAGGTACTATTTGAGCGGATTAAGTACAGAGAGGAGCGACAAAATTGATCAAGGGAGATAAGGAGTAAGCGAGAGCTACAGGTAGGCTTCTTTACCTCTTATTTAATTTGTTGATCATAGAAAAAGTAGAGAATTCTTTGCATTGTTGTTCTAGACTTAGCTACTAGTCTAGGGTTTTAAGCGTTTATCTGTAGACACTAAAACTTCCCAAAACAAATTGGTGACTCCACTAGGGAGAAATCATCCATCTTAGTAGATTATCATCCTCTTAAGATATTTCTACATATTTTACTTGTGGTCGTTGATTGAATTTCAGTCTTCTTTAATTGAAAATTGAGCCAAAACTGTGCGAAATTGTCTTCAAAATTGCTTATTATCACCAACGCAACACAGTGAAGGACACAATGCGCTACAATGCACTTCTCGCATAGATCCAGTGCACTTCAATGCACTGTCTCTCACTGCTACCTGCAATGATCCCTTGAGGGTCGGTTTCCCATCTAGGAGTTGAAGTTTTTGAGTGAATTTTCTCCCGTTTGAAAGATTTGTTGAATTTCAATGATGTCTTGTCTTTGAAAATAGGTTTTCATCTCCTTAGTCAGCCCTACTTTGATTGGATTTATTAATGTTTCTTTAATGTTTTCTTTGCCATTATCAGTCTATAGTCAAAGCTAGTTTTTGGTCGATTGATCTTTGTCTAAAGAAAGTGTCGTAAAGTCATCTTTTCCTTCGAAAATTGAATTGTCATAAATTCTTCATTCATAAAAGATTGATTGACTGAAGTGTGCATATGATTAATCTTTGTTCATATGAAAGTGTCATAAAGTCGTCTTTTCCTTCGAAAACTGAATTGTCGTAAAGTCTTAATTCATAAAAGATCGATTGATTTATATGTGCATATGGTTTTTCTTTTTGTCGAAAGTGTCGTATTTCGTCATTTCTTTTCGTCAAAAGTGTCCTAAATTCTTCCTTTCCTTGAAAATAAATTGTTGCAAAATTTTCATTTTTATGAAAAGATATTTTTGATCGATTGTGCATATTTCCTTTTTGTTTATCATAAAATTAAGGGATTTGAAAAGAAAAATTTGCATCTTTCATATTGTAGTTTGTGAATGTTTGAAAGGAATAGCTACGGAAATTAAATTAATTGTGCTCTTTGCTCTTTGTCAAAGAGCTAATTGCTCTATCCCTACTAGCTAAGGATTTTCATTGTCAAATTGAATGCAAAGAATGCTTACCATATTAGTTGCATTTTATGAATTGCAAACATACAACACATAGTGAACCTTGAAAGGCAAATTCTAAAGAATATTAACTTAAAATTTATTTGAATTTACATAATGGAGCATTGTCACCTAACGAAAAACATTTAGAGGTCTAGGCTACAAATGTGTTCCAACATCGTAAAACAAAGCAGTCGTTGCTAACTTGTCTGCAATACATCCCGAGTGTGATACCTCATTCCACGTATGTGAGTATATCGTAGCTCGTCCACGTACCTTTGGGTATATAGGGCGGTGTTACAGTATGTAAAGTATATGGGAATGCTCTCACTGTGCGGTTTTGCATTAGACAATGCTTATACGGACTGGGCCTCCACGTACCTTTGCGTATATATGGGAGGACAAATCTAGGTTGCTATCCATCCTTAGGTAACCGGGTTAGCCAACTTGGACATTGTGATACACCAAACACAACATTCAGGGAGATTGCCTGCCCATACTTCTTGGTTCACCAGGAGGTATTCTACACTTCACAGTTGCTTGGTAAACCTTTTTGCCTAGATTATCCCTCTTTTGTTTTTCTATGTTACTTTGATTAAAATAAAATTAATTGACCATGGATAACATCCTCCTCACTCGATCCTTAATTGATCTTAGGTTGAAACATATGGCGACAAATCCAGAGTCCACCGATCAAGGAATTCCTTTTGATGGGTATCCTAGTCCTTTCCCTCCTTTCGGAAATATCGGTGCTCCTTATATGGCTACATTGTCCCTTCTAGGATTTACCATTGGCTTGCCAGTATGGTTATTTCAACCTCCTTGGTTCAAAATATCGTGAATTCTCTGCAGTCGAGTACACCTCCAACTTGACAAAATCAACCTCTAGCTGATCCTAAAGTTGACCCTTTGCCTTCTTCCTCGGTTGTTTCTTCCTCCCCTTCTTCCTCTTCGCCTAGTGAAAGTGTTGGTACTAGTAACCAGGTGGCTAAGAAGAAGAAGAAGAAGAAAATTCAGCAGAGGGGCAACCAAGCAACCATTGCTTTGAATGCAACATCTGATGAGAAATCATCCATCAAGCCTCACAAAGTTTGATATCCATGCAAACTTTGTGCGGGAGACCATCTTCCTCGAAATTGTCCTAATATTCCTCAGATATTAGAAGAATGGTCTTCCCATTCACATCATCCTGTGTCATCAACTTCTAGAGATCATGCTCGTGACACACCATCAACTAGTGGTAGTAAAGTTCATGGAAACAAGGGTAAAGTTAAGTTTCCCTATAGGTTATGTGAAGGGAATCACCCAATTCACCTTTTTCCCTATCTGGATGAAGCCCAAAAAGCGTTGGATAATCGTCCTGCTTCATCGTAGAGACTTCCATATGGTTATAGGAAAGTATCCCTAAATCTTTCACTAGTATATGAATTGACTGACCAAAATCAACCATCAGTCGAAACCACTCTCTCTGAAAGTGAATCCTATGAGTTTATGCCCGACCCAAATCAACAGGTTGAGGTAACAGTTAGCTCGATTTCACCTTTAGTAAATCGTACCATTCCTGAAGAGAGTGAATATGATACACTCAAGTTCTTTTTGTTTCTTCACATTCAAATGACCTTGGGGGCAGTCCACTTGTTCCCTCAAGACAGGAGGAAAATCCTCCAGTTCTAGAAACTCAAGGGGTTAATTCTCTTGTTTCTACAGTACCCCTCCAAGTAGTCTTGATATGATAATCACCCTATAAGTGATCTCAGTTAAGAATTATTAAATGGAGGTATTACAGACTCATGTGTTGGTGTGTGTCTAGGTTATTTAAGCAACGGATCGATCAGATTGCAAATACATAAACACTTGAAATGGAAGACAACAGAGAAACACAGTAAGCAAATATAAGAACACAAGAAATTAATAAGGAGTTCACCCTATCCTCCAGGGTTACATCTCCGGTCCAACTTTCAGTGGTGGCCTTCTTTTTATTGTGTCTTAAAGTAGAGAATTATAAAGAAGCAGCTCAATAAGAGTCTCCTGTCACATGATAGCTTGGCAGGGTGGTTCTTGGATTTCCCAAGCCAATAGAGTAGACAGACTCTTGGCCTTACCAGCTTTTTGACCTCTCGGGTCTACAATGGAAGGAGCCCAATGTGGTGCCCGGTTGTTATGAAACCAACTCAAGAAAAGATAGAAAAGATAGATCAACGCCTTAGAATTCAGTCTCTTCGAGGGGGCAACCTCCTTTACATTACATAAATGAACAATTCTTGGATGATTCAAATGACAAAACCTCCTTTCTATATATAGGAGTCTAAGGAGTCACAATATAATCCAGCCGACCTAACAATAATAATATAAAGCCACAAAAATAACAATAGAGGGATTCTATGGGGCACAGTAATAACAATATGGGGGCAATAGGAGCACAACAATATTAATAAGGGGTATAACTACAATAGTAATGGGGTAATCACTAGTATTATAGGGACCCAACATGCCCCTCTCCTTCAAAAAAGTGTTGTCTTAAACGCTTGAGTAGTTCTGGATACTTCTGCATAAAATTCTCATCCTCCCATGTGGAATCTTCAGCGGATAAGTTCTTCCACTTCATAAGATACTCTGAAATTGAACGATTTCGTAGCTGTCGAGTTCTTGTTTCTGTGACTTCTTCCAGTTCCAATATAATTTTTCCTTCCTCGTCAAGTTCTGGCAATATTGTTTGAACTGGGAGCTTGTCGCCTATAACCTTCTTTAAACATGAAACATGGAAAACTAGGTGTAATCGAGAAGCTGCAGGAAGCTCCAATTTGTATGCCATAGTACCAATCTTTTGCAACACCTTGTACGGACCATAATACTTTGGTGATAATTTATTATCCTTCTTAGCTTGCTTGAGGGAAATTTTCTTATATGGTTGTAGTCGTAGGAATACCCAATCACCTACATCAAAACTTCTTTCACTGCGATGTTGATCTGCCTGTTGTTTCATTATATTCTGTGCCAACACGAGGTTATCCTTTAAGAGTTGGAGGACTTGTTGTTGATGTTCGATGTGATGTTCCACTGCCTGAACCTTAGAATTTTCTCTTAAATATGATGTGATGGATGGTGGTTGATACCCATAAAGTGCCATAAATGGGGTCATTTTTTTTGTTGTATGGAAGGATGTGTTATACCACCATTCAGCCAGAGGCAACCATTTGACCCATTGTGTCTGTTTATCAGATACAAAGCAACAAAGATATCCTTCGAAACATCTGTTTACTATCTCAGTTTTCCCATCAGATTGAGGATGATAAGATGAGCTATGAGCTAGCTGAGTACCAAGACAAGAAAATAATTCTATCCAAAAATTTCAAGTGAAAATGGGATCTCTGTCACTTACAATAATCTTTGGGTTTCCATGTAGCTTTTGAATTGTTTCAATAAATGCAGTAGAAACTGTATTGGCTATAAATGGATGTGATAATGAACAAAAGTGTGCATACTTGGTAAGTCTGTCAACTACCAGCATGCTGACACTCTTTCCCTCAGACTTGGGTAAACCTGTGATAAAATCCATTGAAACCTCCTCCCAACGTTGGCTTGGAATGGATAAAGGTTTTAATAGACCCGGTGTCTTAATTGTTTCAACTTTATTTTGTTGGCAAACCAAACATTCAGCCACAAACTTTTGAATATCTGATTTAAGGCCATCCCAAAAAAATTCCTTCTTAACCCTGTGGTAAGTTTTTAAAAATCCTGAGTGCCCTCCTAAGGGAGAAGTGTGCAATTCCATAAGAATATTTTGTTTTAGCTGGGAATTCTTACAGAGGTATAACCGATCTTTGTACCATAACGAACCATTTTGCCAGCTAAATGTACCAGACGTATTGGAATCTTTTTGTAACTTTCGAATAAGTGCCCACACTTCTTCGTCATTCTTCCATTCCTCCCTTGCTTCGTTTATCCAATCTGGTTGGATAATAGAAATGGCACACAACAATGCTTCCACATCCTCATCCTTTCTTGAGAGTGCATCTGCCACCACATTTTGCTATCATAACTGTAACAAAGCCCTTTTGCTCTTTTTTCTTCCAATTGTTGTGGTGTCAATCTTATAGGTTGTGGAAGACTAGGGGCAACAACACTTGCGTCTTTATAGTTGTGAGTGGTATGCTTCCTGGTTGCCATAATTTTGCTTTCCATTTTTCTTGCTAACCTGAATGCCTTCTCTAATGAATCAGGTTCCCAAAGGCGAACATCATGTTGGATATTATCCTTTAAAGACCCTATGAACACATCAATCCTATGCTCCTCTGGAATATCTTTTACCCTTATGTTCAATTTTTGGAACTCCTCAATGTGCTCCATTATTAAACCCTTTTGTTTGAGACTTATCAATTGGGTAAAAAAAGTGTTGCTTTTTGTATCCTCATAATGTGCTATCAATTCTTCCGTAAAAATTGCCCAAGTGATAAATGGTTTACAAGAGCAAAGCCATTGATACCATACAAACTGATTTGGTTCCAAATATAAAGTTGCCATACGTACCTTTTGTGTGTTTTGCACATTATTGAGATCGAAGAATTGCTCCATCTGTAATATCCATGTGGCAGGATCCTTGCCATCAAACTTCCTCATATCGATTTTTGGAATATGGTGAGTCTTTGATCCAACATTAGTGTCTATGGAAGCATGATTAACATTTCTTTTGTTCTCATCATGAGTTTCCTTTAGTACTCTTTCACCCTTAGGGACCATTTCTTGTAGCAACTTATTCATATTTATCTTCAATTCGTCCATGTCTGTCTTCAAATCTATCTTCAAATCATCCATCTTAGCTTCCACGTCAATCATCTTAGCTTCTATGCCTTTCTTTAAACAATCCATCTTAGCTTCTACACCTTTCTTTAAACCATCCATCTTAGCTTCTACATCTTTCTTTAAACCATCCATCTTAGATTCTGTTCTTTTTGTGCAAGGGAGAGTTGTTGCACTTGGTCTTGTAATTTTGATATATCATGTTGCATTTCTTCTTCTTCTTCATGAGTCATGCTAGAGCTTTCAGGTTCCTTACTAGGTGTTTGCATTTTCTTTCCTCGGGGCATCAGTTACTGATAATAATGCTCTACTATGCCCTTTGAATTCCTTCAAAATAAAATTTCAAACCAAGCTTAAGCAACAATTTAAGAAAATCTACACACCTTTTTTCACTTTGTAGGAGCTCGATATTGCCTCTGATGTATCTCTATACTTTCCAATCATCTAGTTCTGAATTTGTGAGATGCAGTAGCCCTCTGTGTCCTCTTTCCAATGCCACAAGTCTGACCCAAATTGGATTCTCCAAGGAAGGGTTATGTGAAATCTCCCACAATGACTTGCTTATAGACTAGTTCAGTAAAGAGAATTTGTACGATGTGCCACGAGTCACTGTTTCGCCCTTTGGATCTGAAACATGCATAAATGAAACTAAAGTCCGTCCTCTTTCAATACCTTCTTATGAAATTTCAATCCAATCCCCAGAGAGAAAGTTATGACGATTTTCCCCAGGTCACCTGTTTTGTATGTAATTCAGAAGTCTACAAAAAGACCAACTTCCTCAGATCATATCTCCGCAAATATCGCGCGAAAATCTCTGAAATTTGGACCCAAGGTTCGGCGCGATTTCTTCTCAAATGGGTTTTTTTTGTGACTTCTGAAACATCACAAAAAAAAAGTTATAGCGAAAATTCTACGATGACCTGTTTGGAGCAGCGAAACCCTAGAATCCAAAGCTCTGATACCAAATGCTATGAAACCAGCTCAAGAAAAGATAGAAAAGATAGATCAACGCCTTAGAATTCAGCCTCTTCGAGGGGGAAACCTCCTTTACATTACATAAATGAACAATTCTTGGATGATTCAAATGACAAAACCTCCTTTCTATATATAGGAGTCTAAGGAGTCACAATATAATCTAGCCGACCTAACAATAATAATATAAAGCCACAAAAATAACAATAGAGGGATTCTATGGGGCACAGTAATAACAATATGGGGGCAATAGGGGCACAACAATATTAATAAGGGGTATAACTACAATCGTAATGGGGTAATCACTAGTATTATAGGGACCCAACATCGGTCATGATAGATCCCCTTTAGGGATGGCTCAAATTTCTCAAGCCCTCTGGTGCTCGACACTGCCTTTGGTCAGCTCAGCCCTCTATCTTCTTATTTCTTTTTTCTCTCTTTGTCTATTTTCTCTATTCTTCTCTGTATGTGTGTCCCTTCTGCTGGTCGGGGCATGGCTTTATAGCCACTCGAGCTCATGGTTGTTTGATTCCTCTTCCAACTCCATCAGATTGCCTACTATAGCTTCGCTTGGAGTTCCCTATTTCAGCATCATCATCAGACTCACAAGGAGTGGCCATTTTTCCTCTTGCGAACTGCGCCAGCTTGGTTCGTCGAATTGGTTCTTCAGTTATGTCGTGGACTAAATCATCCACCACCTTGGTGGTCAAAGAAGACCTCAAATTCTTTTGAATCACAACTTAATCCCTCGTTACATCCGGTCTTACCATCGGGTGCGATAATAACTGTTGGATCTAGATCCCCCAAATCCAATGCCATCTGCTCATTTCACACGATTGACTTGCTCGATAGTTAGTGTGCGATGAGCGACGATTTTCTCTCTCCTCCTCTTGCCACATGTTGGGCGTTGAGTGGAATCACTCCGTTTTCACCAAATCTGCTTACCACCTAAGGATGCCCTTGATGAATATTGCCGGTTTTTAGAGCGCGGTTCCCGCCTTAGCCTTTAGCCTTTTGCCCCACGGTTTTCCCAGCTGTCATGCAACCGAGTGCTCGGGGTCCCTCCTTTTCGAGGGTTTTTTCCCAACGATGCACGATTAGTGCTAATCAATTGCACATCAAAAACTCCCTCCGTTTCTCAATCCAGGCTTCCCAGGGGCTAATTTCGCCTCCTGCGCAGTGTCCACGGGCCTCAGTCAGCGCGCTTTGACCGAGGTCCTCGTCGTTCCACACTGGCTGCCAACTGCCACTATTTTAGAGGTGTTTTTTATCGCTGCTCTCAATTCTTTGAAGTCTATCCCGACTTGGTACAACCATGGTTCTTTTGATTATTCTTTATGGATCCAATTCAGATCACGGACTTCCCACTGAAAAGCGTTTGGACCACTAAAAGTTGGTTTTTCAAGCATCAACTAAGTGAGGGTACTGCTGTCTCACTTGCCCAATCTCAATCCACTTTGCACTGCTCGGTTTCAAACCTTTGATTCCAATTCTGAGGTACTCAACATCTCCTCTGCGCGTTGTCCTCGCCTTCCTGTCCAAGACTGTGTATTCTTGTAATTCATTCAGATATTCAGATAGCAGGTCATCAATAGAAGGCAATTGAATTTTTTCTGCAAGATCCTCAATCATTGAAGGTTTAAACAACCTCAAGCAATCGACATTTATGACTGAGTAGATGTGCATGTAAGCTTGTAGATCAAGGCGAAAAGAATTTTCATCAACCCTCTCAAGTATCTTGAAGGGTCCATACTTGATAGGCTTTAGCTTTTTACCTTCACCTTGCATCCTATCCTTGCTGATATACAGCCAAAACTGGTCACAAACTTGGAAACTATGCTCCACTCGATGCTTGTCATGCCTTGCCTTGTATTGGCTTGTATCCTTTCCAGCTGTTCTTACACTGCCTGGTGGATCTCCTGGATCTATTCAATGAACCTAGTTGCCTTGTCCACATCACTGTGTCCATCAATGATGGTATCTTTACCAAAGACAAAATCCAAATGAGACCTTGGTGTGAAACTAAAATAGATTTCAAAAGGAGATCCCTGTGTAGAAGAATGTTTTTCTTTGTTGTAAGCATGTTCACATAACACACGTGTTCATGCCAAAGCTTAGGATGTTTGCTCCAATATCCTCTGAGTAAATGGATCACTTTCCTGTTAACTACTTCTGTTTGGCCATTGGTTTGTGGATGAAAAGTTGTGCTTTTCTTCAATTGGGTGTCCATAAGCTCCCACAGACTTGACCAAAACTTCCCCACAAATCGGGTGTCTCAATCAGATACAACAACAGTGGGCAACCCAAAATGAACCCATGCATGTTCAAAAAATAGGTTTTCAGTTTGTTCAGCTATAATCTGCTTATTACAAGGCATCAAAATGCACATTTTGCTAAACCTTTCCATAACCACATACATATAATCATGACCTTTTCTAGACTTAGGCAGTCACCCAACAAAATCCATGGAAACACTTTCCCAAGGGTGAGAAGGAACTGGTAATGGAGTGTACAGGCCTAGTTTTCTATTGCTGGGCTTGCTTTTGGCACACATAGTACACCCTCTCACATATCTAGAAACTATCTCATTCATTTTTGGCCAATAACAAAATCTTTGCAGCTGTGCAACTGTTTTACTTACCCAAAAGTGACGTGATATCAGAGAAGTGTGTGCCTCTATGATTATCTTTACCCTCTCTATTTGTGGAATTCAGAGTTTCCCACAATGATATAAGAGTCGGTCCTTCACATGATAATCCAATTCTTCTACCCTTTTTCCTTGACTCAAAGTTGCATATACATCTTTAAAGTCTATATCTTGAGCATATTATTCAATGTAGCTTTCATGTAGTACAGAATTATGCTTAAGTATAGTAGATGCATTTATAATGGGTCTAGATAACATGTCTGCAATTTTTTTATGTATGCCCTTTTTATATCTGATGACTAAATGAAACTGTTGTAGAAAACCCATCCATCTATAGTGCCTTGATTGCTGCAATTTAGTTTGGGAGTGTAGATATTGAAGTGGTTGATGATCAGTATGTGTTACTGTCTCTTTTCCCATTAAGTAATGTTTCCACTTTTTCACACTCTAAACTATTTCATACAATTCTTTATCATATGTAGGATAGTTAACTACTGCAGGATTAAAATTCTCAGAATGATAACATATGGGTTTACCGTGTTGTTTCAACACTTCTCCCATGGCATAGTCACTGGCATCTTTTCGGATCTCAAATGGTCTTTGTAGATCAGTTAGTGCTAGCATAGGTGTTGTACTAATCTTTTCTTTCAAGGTGTTGAAGGCTTCTTGATGTTTGCCTCCCCACTGAAGCACCTTGTTCAATCTTGTCAAAGCATGTAAGGGAGCTGAAATTGAGGAAAAGTTAGAGTTGAACTTCCTCCAATATTGTGCTACTCCTAAGAAGCTTCTCACTTCTATAGCAGACTTGGGTTTAGGCCAGTTTAGAATGACTGCCACTTTAGAGGGATCTATTTTCAATTCACCACCCCCTACTATATGACCCAAATAATTTAGAGATGTTTTGACAAATTCACATTTGGAGAGTTTGACATAAATTTTTTCTCTTTTCACAACATCTAAGGCCTGCTTAACATGCTTGAAGTGTTCCTCCCACGTTTTACTAAAAATCAGAATGTCATCCAGATAAGCAATAACAAAATCATCAAGAAAAGGTCTGAATACATCATTCATTAATCTCATGAAAGTAGCAGGGGCATTGGTTAATCCAAAAAGCATAACTAGCCACTCATACAATCCCTGCTTTATTTTGAAAGCAGTCTTCCATGCATCTTGCTCTACAACTCTAAATTGATGGTATCCACTGTGCAAGTCCAGCTTAGTGAAATAAACAACTTCCTTCAATTGATCTAAAAGATCATCTATGCGAGGAAGGGGATAACGATATTTAATTGTTATCTTATTCATTACTCGGTAGTCAATGCACATTCTCCACGAGCCATCTTTCTTTCTCACCAAAATGATTGGTGACCCACAGGGTGATGTGCTAGGCTTGATAAACCCCTTCTTGAGCAACTCCTGCACCTGCTTCTTGATTTCAGCATTCTCTAAAGTAGACAACCTATAAATTCCAATGTTAGGCAATGGAACATCTTGCTGCAAAATAATATCATGTACTATTTCCTTTTTGGGTGGCAGACCTTTAGGTTCTTGAAACAGGACATCATACTCTGAAACAATCTTTTCTATATTAGCCTGTTGCTTAGCATTACAGACATCAAATATATTGGTTTTATCAGGTTTCTTTTCCTTTACAACCATTAGTAAGAATTGTTTGCACGAATTTATCATTCTTTTCAGCTGCCCTGAGTTTATGAGAGTATAGTTATTCTTGAGCTTATGAGCTCTTACAAAGTATTCGATTCCATCTTTAACAAGTAGATACTTGTTCTCAACTCTATAGAAAATCTCTTTTCTATCATACAAGTAAAGACTCCCTAAAACATTTCCACATATATCCAAAGGAATTATGTCTAACTCAACCTCATCTACAAATGTTGACCCAAAAGAAAACTTGAGTTTGCATTGTCTAGTCACTTGTAGTTGTGCTTTATCATTCAACCATCCTAATGGGTATGGTTTCTTGTGAGGTGTAGTTGCTAATCCCAATTTCGTTACAATTGCTTTAGAAATCAAATTTACTTGTGGACCACTATCAAACAAAGCATTAATCTTTTGATGTTTGGAAACAACTCAAATATGGAAAAGCTCATGTCCTTTTCTCTCATGTTCTTCATCAATAATAGATTGAGCAGAATTACTAGTAGATGCTTTAGAGCTCTTACCTTTTATACATGTGGCTGCAATGGTTGTTTCATCTCCCGAGTCTGACCCCAAATCTTTATGAATAGCTACAATAATATTCTTCTTCTTGCCCTCAGACTTCTTAGGTCTTGGCTCTGGATGCATAATCCAACAGTGCTCATCATCATGCCCATCCTTTTTACAGTGAGTGCATCAAGCTTTTCTTTTCTATGCAATGTTAGCCTTCCTTGCTTTCCACTTCTGCTTTCTTTTCTCCTTGCTCTTGCTTGTAGTGGGTTGGGATGGTCCCCCAACTTTTGGATTTCCATTCTTTCCTCTAGCCTCTAGATGAGTAGCTTGTACAAATACCTCATCTATACTAGTGGGATTAAACATGAGGATGGTATGCCTCATGTAGCCATGTAGACCACCAATGTACTTCAAAAGAGTCTTTGGTGAGTCTAATGAGATTCCTAGAATCAATGCTCTCTTTCTAAATTCTTGAGTGTACCCTTTCACACTTTTCCCTTTCAACTGCCGAAGAGTTTGCCAACTCATCATGGCTTGTTGCATGTAGGCCAATGGATAGAATTGCTTCTTGATGGCAGAAACAAATTCATTCCAGACAGAGATAGTCTTACCATGTCTTTTCATGTCAGCTTGGGTTCTGCCTTCCCACCAAACCAAGGCAGTGCCTCCTAGGTGTAGGCTTGCCAGCTAAATTTTACTCTTGTCTAAGTCGATGTTCTGCACTTTGCAATACACATCAATTTGTCTAATCCAATTGTCCAACTTTTCAGCATTTAGCTCTCCATCATATATAGGCAAGTCGAATTTAACATCTAGCTTGATCAAAGATGCTTTCTTATTATGCACAGGGCTATTAGGAGGTGTGAGAAAGTTTTCCTCTTTCCCTTTTCCTTTTGAGTGCTCATGGGAATGAGATTCATATTCTTCTTTATCTTGTTTAGAGCCTGATGAATCTTCATCCTTATGTTTCCTAAATTCCATATACGTTTATTCTACCATAGAATTTATAGCTAGAAAACTTTCTATGAATTGAGGGTCTAGCCCCACAGAACCTTCCTCTGACATGGTCTTCTAAGAATAGACTCTCCCAATCTCACGATTAGTTTCAACCAACTCTCCTTCTCCTAATTTGATCTTTGATCTAGTGAGCATTCAACAGCTAAACCAACACAAGCTTGTCTAACCTTATAGCCTAAAGCTCTGATACCAATTGATCTGATAATCACCCTATGAGTGATCTCAGTTAAAAATTATTAAATGGAGGTATTACAGACTTATTTGTTGGTGTGTGTCTAGGTTATTTAAGCAACGGATCGATCAGATTGCAAATACATAGACACTTGAAATGGAAGAAAGCAAATAAACACAACAAGCAAATATAAGAACACAATAAATTAATAAGGAGTTAACCCTATCCTCTAGGGCTACATCTTTGGTCCAGCTTTCATTGGTGTCCTTCTTTTTATTGTGTCCTAAAGTAGAGAATTACAAAGAAGGAGCTCAATAAGAGTCTCCTGTCACATGATAGCTTGGCAGGGTGGTTCTTGGATTTCCCAAGCCACTAAAGTACACAGAGTCTTGGCCTTACCATCATTTTGACCTCTCGAGTCTACAATGGAAGGACCCCAATGTGGTGCCCGGTCTGGATAGATCCCCTTCAGGAATGGCTCAAATTTCTCAAGCCCTCTGGTGCTTGACATTGCCTTTGGTCAACTCAGCCCTCTGTCTTCTTACTTCTTTTTGCTCTCTCTGTCTGTTTTTTCCATTCTTCCATGTGTGTGTGTCCCTTCTACTGGGCTGTGCATGGCTTTAAAGCTACTTGAGCTCATGGCTGTTTGATTCCTCTTCCAAATCCATCAGATTTCCTGCTATAGCTTCGCTTGGAGTTCCTTGTTTCGGTGTCATAATCAGACTCATAGGGAGTGGCCACTTGTCCTCCTGTGAACTATGCCAGCTTGCTTTGTCAGTTCGGTTCTTCAGTTACATCGTGGAGTGAGTCATCTGCCACCTTGGTGGTCAAAGCAGACTTAAAATTCTTTCGAGTCACGGCTTAATCCCTCGTTACATCAGGTCTTACTGTTGGGTACGATAACAACCATTAGATCTGGATCCCCCAGATCCAACACCATTTTCTCATTTCACGTGGTTGACTTGCTCGACCGTTAGCATGCGATGAACGACAATTTTCTCTCTCCTCCGCTTGCCACGTGTCGGGAGTTGAGTGGAATCGCTCGGTTTTCACCAAATCTGCTTACCGCCCAAGCATGACCCCAATGAATATCGTCGGTTTTTAGAGCGTGGGTCCTGCCTTAGCCTTTAGCCTTTTTCCCCACAGTTTTCCTGGCTCCAATGCGACCGAACGCTTGGGGCCCCTCCTTTTTGATGTCTTTTTCCTAGTGATGAGCACAAATCGCGCATCAAAAACTCCCTCTGTTTCCCAATCCAGACTTCCGAGGGGCTAATTTTGCCTCTTGCACAGTCTCCATGGGCCTTGGTCAGCATGCTTTTACCGAGGTCCTCGTCGTTCCATGCTGGCTACCAACTGCCACTATTTTAGAGGTGTTTTTGATCACTGCTCTTAATTCTTTGAAGTCTATCCTGACTTGGTATAGCCATGGTTCTTTTGATTATTCTTTATGGATCCAATTCGGATCAAGTCTAGTCACTTCCTTTGATTGGAATCGACTGGGAGGATTCTGTCTTCCTTCTTATATGCCTTTCTAGATCATAGTACAGGTTTGTAATATGATTATATCTGGAACCATTATAGATGAAGGTGCATCTGTGAGTATCCTTTCCTCAAATGCTTGGCAAGCGCTTGGTTCACCACCGCTTGTGCCTGTTACCCAGAATCTGTTGGCTTTTAACAGAGGAACCAGTTGACCATTAGGGATCCTCCCTCAGTTACCTATTACTTTTGGAGGAAAAATCATTTATCTAAACATGATGGTAGCCCTTTAGATTAAAATTTACTTCTAGGGCGCGACTATGTTTATGACATGGGAGCTATTGTTTCAACACTCTTTTGAGTGATTTGTTTCCCGCATGAAGGTAGAGTTGTGACTGTTGACCAACTTTCATTTCCCAGTCCAAATATGGATCCTAGTCAACCATCTTCCCTAAATGCTCAATTTGTCCCAATGGTATCATCCTTTCCACGGGTTAATTTATGTGGCAACCTGTTCCATACCTACATCAACTGATGATCATTTCAATGATGTTGTACATCATGTATTGGGGTGTTGGAACCATATCTCTCCTTCATGAATTCTTATGAGTTGTGATCCAAGTCCATGAGGATAGTTCTTTTACTGTGTCAACCTCAGTAAAAAAATGAAATAGGCCCCATGAGGATAGTTCCTTGTCTTGTGTCAACCTCATTAAAAAATAAAACCAAGGATATGAGGATAGTTATTTTACTGTGTCAACCTCATTAAAAAATGAAATAGGTCCACGAGGATAGTTCTTGGTCTTGTTTCAACCTCGTTAAAAAATGAAACAAGGAATATGAGGATAATTCTTTTCTTGTGTCAACCTCACTAAAAAATGAAACAAGAGTCTATGAGCATAGTTCCTTGTCTTGTGTCAAGCTCGTTAAAAAATGAAACAAGGAATTTGAGTAGAGTTCCTTGTCTTGTGTCAAGCTCATTAAAAAATGAAACAAGGTCCCAAGTTCCAAGTCGAGTCCTTGATTAGATCTCTTAAAATCCCAGTCGAGTCTTTCACTTAATCTCGTAAAAGAACCTTCATTCCATCCACCTGATAGCCACGACTAGTCTACTTAGCTGAATGTAATGAATCTTGGGGGGCATGCACCTAATGGTAAATTTAAGTTTCCTTATAGGTTATGTGAGGGGAATCACCCCATTCACCTTTGTCCCTATCTGGACGAAGCCAAAAAAGTGTTAGATAACCGTCCTGCCTCATCGTAGCGACTTCTATCTGGTTACAAGAGACCCTCCCTTTCTTCATGCCAGGGGCATGTAAACCAATCTTAAGCATAGTTTTTCATTTTAAGCTTGCGTAAGAATGAAATTGAATCCAAGCATAGTTTTTGTTTCAAGCTTGTGTAAACATGAAACTGAACCCAAGCATAGTTACCTATGGTTCAAACTTGTGTAAAAATGAACCCATTTCCATTTGTAACCCTCGTAATTGCCATTCTATCGGCCTCTTTAGTCAGTTGAGCCTTAGTTGTTTTCATCCCATCGCCATCATCTCTTGGGCCGATCATACGCTTTCACTTGGTTGTTTACCCTTTTTAAGGAACAACTGTAATGAGTGGTCTTATTAACCAGCCTCTTCACATAAATCAACATGTTTTGAGAAGTTCCAACATCACTAGAACCAGTTGCTACCCTAGACACCACTCATTCCTCAAAATGGAGTCCTCTTTAAGCTCTTTCCAGACTCTCTAAACATGAAAATATTGTCGAGCGCTTGTCCTTTCCAGCTCATTAATGGATTGGAAACAATATCTCTCTTGTATTATTTTATGCTTTTTTGGATTTGAGAGATTATTTCACGAAAGAGAACTTGTGGAGTTTCCTTTTTGTCCCTTTTCAAACTCTCTAAACATGAAAAGGACTGAGTTATCTTTGTCATTAAACTCGTTAAAACCATCAAATAGCGACAAACTTGTCCATCTAGACAAGACCAAGTTTCGCCTTTGCTAGACTCGTTAAAGCATCAAATAGCGATGGAGTCACCCGAAGGGTGAAATTATACAATAAGCATATGTTATCCTCCTCAATCTTCATAAAAATAAAGAGGTACTAGTGAGCAATGACTTGGGAAAATTGGAAAAAGTTGAAAACACTTTATGGTAGCAAGTGGCTCTTGAACATGACACTTTCACCTCATCATTGTGACTATGTGGGTTGGGTCATTCAGCTTGATGGTTATCACACCGTTGGTCTATTATACCATCCATTACTTTGTCTTGGGTCAATGCTACCAATTCATCTTAGTGTCTTTGACATGTTCAAGAGAAGTCATTCAGTTCAAACTTCATCCTTTGCAATACCATAAACCTTTATTTTCATGATCGCCATTCCTGAACCTTTTGTCGTCAGTCGATTTTTCATCTACAAAATAATTTACCTTGTTTTGTGTCGTTGATGTGGGATACATCAAGGCCCTCCTACAACGATTCACTTCTTGTCGACATCAGCACATCATCCAAGAATTTGACTTAGAGACACCCCTTCAGTACCTTAAGGCTTGCATACATCAGTGGTAGGTTTCTCACTTCCTGTGATAGGTTGACATCACTGGCCTTCAACCGAAAGACTTTGTATGGTCTTCGACATCAAATAATTTATTCACACCATGAGAAATGTATTATAGTACCTTGAGGGTCATTATCATTATCGGTGATTCCTCTCGCATCTGTTAACAGCTTACATCATTGGCTGGTAATTAGATGATGTCTTTCCATGTTCGACTTTAGATCATCTATTCACATGGTTAGAATTGTACTTGAGCAAAAGATTGAACGAGTTTGAAGACCTCAGATCTAGTTTCATCCATTCGTGCTAAGATATTTTCAGGAGTACTAAATCAAATGTACAATGGCATTACATTCATGGTCATCCATTCATGGGTCTATATCTGTAGATGACTATATTTGTACATGTAATGAAAGTTTATAAGTTGAGCATGGGTATGCCTTCCCTCAGCAAGTTCATGAGAAAAAATCAAATTATCATGATTTGTGTATTGCAATTGATGCAGGTCACCTTCCGCTTCAAAACCTCCACTTCATATGATAAACCATTTCACTCGACATACATATTTACAATGTTTTGGGAAGTTTTAGTGTCTACGGAGAAACGCGTAAACCCCTAGACTAGTAGCTAAGTCTAGAACAATAGTGCAAAGAATTCTCTACTTTTTCTATGATCAACAAATTAAATAAGAGGTAAAGAAGCCAACCTGTAGCTCTTGCTTACTCCTTATCTGCCTTGATCAATTCTGTTGCTCCTCTCTGTACATAATCCACTTGAAGAGTACCTACACACAGACAGAAGACAACAACTGATCAAAGCATATGATAATGATATATTGATTAAACATAGCATGGAATCAAGTACATGATACACATATGAAAGCATAAATGAATAACACAAGCACATGGAAAAAGCTTTGAACACTTTATTAGTAAAAGGAAGAGTTACAACCCATTGCTTGATTCAGCATCACTCCCCCAGTTAATTCCCATCCTCTCCTCATAACAAGCAAGACATTTTGACATCATTACAATACTTGAAATCAACTCAAGTCTCATACTAACAACATCTCCCTATAATTCAATGATTTCCAGCCCCTAATAAATTGAATGAGTGGTCTTTTTATAGGTCAATGAAGGAAGTTATGCCATAAATGGTGATAATGAACGCCCTTCCAAACTTAGAATTCAGTTCCATGGAGGAAGGGATAAGGGATTGATGTTCCTTAACTCCCTTCGTCATCCAAATACGAGCTCAAAGGAGTAGATAAACTTGGGAAAGTTCTAGATGCATCCAATGGATAAGAATATTCCCGAACCCCAATGCTCTTTTGCTCAAATTTGCCTAGCGCAGGCCAAAGAGGGACCAAGTGCGTTGCATAGCACCCTATCAATGTATGGTATGCATTATAGAGCACCCTAATGAAGGCTTGTTTGTGCTAATCTTCTTAGAGGTCATGGAACTTCTTGGGAAGCTAGGCATTCTAATGGATGATTTTTTTAGGGCATGTAACAACTAAATTAGGCATTGATGAGCCCTAATAATATTTATTTGTAAGTTGGGGTTGATGTACCCAAATGGATCTGCAACAGTTGCCCCCTAAAGTCTTGATGTATGAAGATGTTGCAGATGTGACAACGATGGAGGAAGAACTTGAAGCACTTCTAATTGCTCAAGTTGGACCAAGATTTTACACTTTGTAGACATTAATGGATGAGGATACTCACATGGAGGAGCCTCATGATGAAGTAAGTATTCCTATTACTACCCGTGTTTCATTAGAGATTTTGAAGGATGGGCCATCTGTAGTGAAGAGAAAATATAGCTTGTAGATGTGATGGACAACCTTACCATGGATTTCTATGATGAGACCTTGTTTGGAGACGCAAGGACCATTAATTGTTGCAGGGCTTGTTGGAGCAATTTGTGACCTCATGGTAGGGGGTGAAAATGCTCGTGACAAGGGAGGAACATGATGATCATTACGAAGGATGGGTCATGCCTTTCCATATGGAGAATTAGCTAAGTGCCTGGCATGACCTATGAACAGATTGGAGAAACGGCACACACTTGGAGTTTTGATGATACTTGGGTGGACTTCTTCATGGATGAAAACTAAGAGGTAGTCTTGGTGGAACTTTAGTGGGGGAGCGATGATGGAAGGAACCTGTATGATACGATATGACTTGATGACATATGTGGTTTGGGTGACCAAGGGCTCTAAACCTAATTGAGGATTAGGATGAGATGACTAATGTTGTGATGGGTCCACTTAGTTGGACAACTTGGGCATCTTGAGTCATGGACATCGAGTTGGATATATGGAGCATGGAAGACACTATGCATGGACATTACGTAGGTGCACTTGTAGAGATGTTACTTATGGGCATCCAATGAGGAGTGCGAAGGCAGTGATGTTGTGTAGATGGATTTGTTGATGTGACATGGGGACCTTATACTTATGAGCCGATGGAGATGTTGTGCACTTTCGTACAACAAGGCCATGGACTGGTTGGGTTTGTGAGCAGTCTATGAGAGCATTCCTACTACAAGGATAGTTGAGGAATCTTGCAATGACCTTTGAGGCTGAGACATGTATGCTTGTAGAGATGTTGGATGGAGATGATTCATGGAGCTCATGATGACTTGAGATTGTTTCAGCCAATGGAGACTTCATATTATAGTGGGCTTGGAGCATCTTATGCATTGAGGAGCTAAGGTCAGTGGTGTAACTAACTTTGATGCAGTATGGGGTACATAATTTTGAGCACATTTATGGGTGTGCTTGGGAGAGTGACTTGATGGGCAGGATTGAGATGAGACACTTTGGAGTTGATGGAGTTGCAGCGATGATGATGCCTTGGTGGAAACACATGGGCATGGGTTGAGACAAGACTTAACCACTTTTGATACATGATGGCTGATTGGTTTCTGACCATGGGTAGCACATGGATGATGAAGCAGGTGTATACTTGCTTCTTTGGAAGACTTGAGGGATGATGCATTATAGATATGATGGAGGTTACTTCATGGACCTGGATGTGGCACATTGAGAGTTTTTTTGATGAGAGGGTCTCTTCTCTTTTAGGAGATGGATATTACATATATATGGATGATGATGTTGGGATAGATGCGAAGGATTGACATGCAACACATTGAAACCAACATCATGGACATCATGTTGTAGATGAGATGGAGATTACTTCATGGACCTGAGCATGGCTTACTTACATTTTGATGGAGATGGAGATGGATTCTTGATCAAGATGATGTTGTGGCAGGAGGATGAGAGAAATAACCAATGATGGCATGAGGAGGTGCATTCTTATGGTTTAAGAATGACAATTGGACTGATAACCTGACTAGTTCGAATCATGGTGGTCGATAGTGTATTGAGATATGTTAGATTTGGGTTGGAGTATCATGGCAACAATTCACATGATGATGATACATGATAGCATCGACACGATATTTGTAGTGATAGCATGTAGCTTGAGTTGGAGGGACCAATCTTCCATGGTGGGGTAGCATTTGTGATAGATGTGGTTGATGATCATGGATTGAGGAGACTTTCCTATTCATGGAGACATGAACCTTGATGGTTTGTACGATGGCAGAGTAGAGGTGGGCAGCATTGAGATTTTGGATGGTGTTGTCGAGGAAGAAAACTGTTTATAGTGTGGGAGTATGTCATGCCCATGAGCCGTGCGTGCGATGAGCAACAAGTTGGGGCGATGCGCCCTTGGTTAAACATGATGAGCTGGCGTGCGATGAGTTAGTGGGTGACGAGTCATAGAGAGAGTGAGTTAGTTGTGACAAAAGGTTGCGACGATGGGACGAGTTGGTGTGCGATGAGTTGGGTGGTTGGTTAAACGTGCCTAAGAGACAAGTTGCCATGAGCCAACACAGAGGGTCAAAAAACTGAAGAGTTGGAAATTTGGCTAAGTATGGAGATTTGTGATGGTGAGCTTATATGGTGCATAGTTGGGTAAGTGGACTCGACGAGCTACTATATGGGGGTGAGCTGACGTGAAGCTGGGGTGTGATGGCCAAGTTGAGAGGTCGGCTTAGGCATGTCAACCCACGTTACATCCATGGTAGAGGCATATATATGGAGGACACAAGGGTCGAGGAAAGGCATCATTCAATGTTAAAATATTCCAAGTGCGAGTTCAAGTGATGGTGGACGAGATAAAGGAAGGGCGAACAAATTAGGGTGAGGTGAAGGCGGCTCTAGATCGTAGCATCGAGCCAAGGAAGAGAGTCTGAATGACTGAGCCAAATGGAGGTCTGAACGACCGAACAAAAGTCTGCACGACTGCATCAAACGAAGGTCTGAATGACTAAACGGATGTCTGAATGACCAGGTCAAATGGAGGTTTGAATGACCGAATGAATGTCTGAATGACTAGGTCAAATGGAGTTCTGAATTATTGAACAAAATTCTGAATGACCGGGCCGAATGAAAGTCCGAATGACCAAATGAAAGTCTAAATGACTGGACCAAACGGAGGTTTGAATGACTAAATGAAATTCTGAACGACCAAGTTGAATGAGAGTCCGAACAATCGAGCTGAATGAAAGTTTGAACGACCGAGTCGAACGGGAGTCTGAACAATGAGTTGAATGGAAGGCTGAATGACAGGCTGAGTGAAGGTCTAAATGACGAGCTAAACAAACCAAGGGCTAGTTGCATGACAAGCATGGGCCGCCCTGAACGACAGACTTAGGCACTGCTGAACGGGAAGGTCAAGTTGATGTGTTTTGGATAGATTTCCAAGGTGAAACTTGGGATTGTCTGGCAAAGGTTGTGATTGTAAAAATACTTGTAAAAAGATTATTATTATTATTTGGGCAGACTCTAACCAAGGAGTTTCCCCTCACATTAAAGATTGTATCCATTGTGCATATGTTTATAAAACGATGATGAATGTATTTCCGTTGTGCTAAAAACATGAATGGTTAGTGAAATGTGAAAAATGATCCAAGTGTTGAATTTCAGGCGTAGTCTGTACTTGATAGTGTTGGTGAAAAGAAATTGGCTAGTGGTGCCACACCTACTTATGTGCGGTTGAAAGATTACCGCCAGGATAGGGGCATGACAAGTGGTATTAGAGCCCTGAATGGAGGTCTTAATGACCGAACAAAAGTTTGAACGACTGGACCGAATGGAGTTCTGAATGACTGAACGAAAGTCTAAACTACCGAGTTGAACAAAATTTCGAATGACCGAGCTGAATAGAAGTTTGAATGACTGGGCCGAATGTGAGTTGAGTGATGAGCCGAATGGATATCTGAATGACAGGTCGAGCAAAGGTCTGAATGAACCAAGGGCGAGCTGCACGATAGGCGTGGGCCACCTTGAATGAAAGACTTGGGCACTGCTAAATGGGTAGGTCGAGTTGATGTGTTTTGGACAGACTCTCAAGGTGAAACTTGGGATTGCCTAGCAAAGGCTATGATTGTAAAAATACTTATAAAAAGATTATTAATATTACTATTGGGGCAGACTCTAACTTGTGAGTTTCCCCTCCCATTAAAGATTGTATTTGTTGTGCATATGTTTATAAAATGATGATGAATGTATTTCCGTTGTGTTAAAAAGATGAATGCTTAGTGAAAAGTGAAAAATAATCTAAGTGTTGAATGTTAAGCGTAGTTCGTACTTCAGAGTATTGGTGAAAATAAATCGGGTAGCAGTGTTGCACCTGCCTATGTGCAGTTGAAAGACTACCGCCAAGATAGGGGCATCACAAAGGGAATGGTGGAAGGTAGAGAAAAAGAAAGAGATAAAATCCTAACTTTTCTCTTTATCTGTATATTAGTTGTTTTTGTATGAACTTATGATCAACAATCATGGACTTGATGATGTAATGCGCCATAGCATATGCAACATGTAATTTTGTTTTCATTAATAAAATTACAATTTTTTTCCTTGAGAAAAAAATTAATTAAATTAATAAATTTTTTATCTACTAAATTAAAATTTATGTTTTTTTAACTCATAGAGAAATGAATTCATGTTTTCCAACTAAAATTTTAATCTAGTTAATTAATATGATTTTTTTAATAACTAACATAAATTTAAATTTGAATGGAAGTATAGATAAATATTGCTTTTTTAAATATTTCTTTTCAAGAAGTTAATGAGCAGTGTTTGGTTTCATTTATAAGATTAAAATTAAAATGTTATTAAAATTATATAACTCTATTAAAGGTGGTATCTATAATTTCATATATAAAATTAAGGTTCAAATATTATTAAAAATATATCAATCTATTAAAAATGGTATCTGTAATGACTATAAAAGCATTGGTTTTTTAAAAAAAAGAAAGAAATTTAAATTGAAACTATATTTTTGAAATTATTTATAATATGCTTAAAAATCAACATTAAAAAATCATTTTTCTAGGTAAGCAAATTATTATTTATGGCAAATAACATGATTTTAATTTTAAATAAAAATGATTGATGATTCAACTTACACACCCTAATTAAAATTAAAATAACGGCCACACACCCTAATTAAAATTAAAATAACGGCCATTTTTTATCACTTTCGGGAAAATTATAATTAATCATACTACTAAAACTCAATTCCATTAAAGTAAAAAAGTATTGTGTAATATTAAAATACTTATTAAAAAAATACTTGTTATCGTGAAGATGCTTTAATTTTCTTCTTTTAAAAAGCTAAGGGGCATTTTAAGCAAGTGCTTATTATGTCATTTATGAATTATTAAAGGCTACAAGTGAGACCGCCACCATATTTGTGTATTGGAAAGTCTTTTATTGGAAAGCCAGCGATAAGGCTTGCCCCGACACTTTTAAATGTGTTTGAATGTTGGGCTTTAATTATATTTTTCTTTCTCTGAAGTGCTAGAGAATATGCTTTTTTATTTAAGTGTTTGTTTTTTCCCTAAACAATGTTTCGCTTTTTATGGGTAGAGAATACTATATTTAAGTCTTGCCCCGATCCTTTTAAACGTGTTTGAATGTTGGGCTTTAATTATATTTTTCTTTCTCTGAAGTGCTAGAGAATATGCTTTTTTATTTAAGTGTTTGATTTTTCCTAAACAATGTTTCGCTTTTTATGGGTAGAGAATACTACTTTATTTAAGTGTTTTTTAAAATAATTTTATTATAAAATATTTATTATACCATATTCGGATTCTTTTGAGTAAATTTGATTTTTGATTGGATTACCTTAAAGAACTATGCAACTTATTTTTACATTGTTTATCTCTATGACTTGAGCATCTATAAATATTAGTTGATTGGTAATTTTTTTCTTGACCACACTGGATTATATCACATTTCTCTTTTCTTTCCTATTTCTTTATCTAAACTTTCTTTTTCTTTTTTTCCTTGTTCTATTTAAGAATTAATTGGAATGTTGGCTCTCTTCTTACTCGAAACCTTTGCTGCTTGTTGCTAATATTCTCATAGAAGTTCACTACTAGAGTGAAAGAATCATGCCTCTTCGTTTTTCTCTTAATTTTCTTGAGCAAAATATCAGATCTCTGTTGATTTCTTCTCCCTTTTAGCACAATACCTTTATGCTGAGCACAAAAGGCAAACTCATCTTCCTCTATCATTTTATTTCTTCTCATATTTAATGGCTAAGTTACCTTTTTTGGTTGCCCATTTTGAGAGGGAGGCGTTGTCTTGCTATATCCACATTTTTGCTACCATGTTCATGAAATTTCCACTATTGTCGCATTGAACATGACTTAAGAAAGGGGAAAAATAATTATTATTCATAACAACGTTCATACCATTTCTTCTCTTGTTGCTATCTTACCCACTCCTAGGGTTATTACCAGCTCTCTTATTGTTGTTACTCAACATGCCTTGATTTCTTACACACCATCTAGTTTCTATGGCTTTATGTCCAAAATTATTGCAGGAAAAAAATAACCATGAAAGAACCTTTGATACTTGAAGGTAATTTGTCTTTGAGGGTGATAGGGCCTTTGTTGGTTATTTAATCGTCTTCGTGGTTGTTTTAACTTTTGTTATGAGTAGTTCTATGTTGCTACTATTTTCTAGTTCCTTTTCTTTGTTGTTGATGTGCACCACTATTCTTTATCTTTCTCACATATTGCTGCTCCTTAAGGCCATTATCCATATTTATTTGTTGTTTTTGTTTTCTTTGTTGTTGATATTGTCCACCCCTTCCATTGATTCGATTGTTAGTAGACCTTTTATCTTCCCTAACATGTTTATCTACTCTTTAGTCGCCTACCATTTAAGAGCTTGATTCTTCTTTAAATCCCAATACAGTCTTAATGATAGGAGATCTTTGGCTACTAAGAATCACATCTAAGATCTTGGAGCCCTTTCCAACCTTTTAATATTGAGACAATTGATCATTGGCCTTTTCTAAATAATGTTTCAATGTGACTATCTTAGCTTCTATTATTTCACAATAATCTTCCTTTTTATTGAGATGATTTTTCAATCCTTCATTTATTGTTTCACCTCTTCTTACTCAGTGTTCAAATCAATAACTTTCTTGCTGAACTCATCATTCTCAAGCTCATATTCTTGCAATTGCTCCTTTTTCTTTTGGTTTTCTTCTGTGAGCTCCTTGATCTCTTCCAAGGTAGAGATGGGTTTATTTCTAATGTAAATATTCTCATTTAGATATTCTTCTTATTGAATCTTCAAATCATCGTTTACTTTATCTGCACCTCCAATATCATGACCCCTTTTTGAATCTAAAGGTTCTTCCATTGACATGAGAAGTATTCCTTCTTCATCACTACCAAATATTCTCCCATGCTTTTCATTGGGTTCTCTCTCCTCTTGTTGAGAGGTATCTTCCTCAGCTATTGCTACGAGTCTAGGTCATTCTTCATAGCTACTAGATGTATACCTATCTTTTTCTTCAAAACAATCATATGAACATTTAGAATATAAATGACCTGTTTCTCTACATTTATGGCATAATAACATCTTGCCTTCTAAACTAGAATGCATCTCATCTAATTAATTTACATGATGATTACCAACCTGCACATGGGAGAGATGATCCTCAATATTCTAAGTATCTCTCTTCTGGGATGCCTTCTTCTTCTTCTTTTTCCTTTTCTTCTCTTTATCTCTAGCAACATCTTCTTTCGAATTTCATTCATTGTAAGAGTATCAAGGTTCTTCAATATCTACTTGCGCCCATTGATCTGCTCCATTTTTCATTGAATCGTTTCTAGCATTTATGTGATAGACTTGCAATTTCTCACCTTATTCGAGTCAGAACTTGATTCGTATCTTGGGGGGAGGCCCCCAACATATGAAAAGTCAAAATTCCAAAAGAAAAAAAGAGAACACATAATAAACAAAACCACAAAGATCTTTTTTATTAAAATAGAGAACAAATGTAAAGCTACAGCGTGGTGGACAATCTGTCCTTTTACAAAATGCGACTTGTTACTTATAGCCTTTTTTTGTTGAAATACCACAGGTAAATTCCATGAGTGGGTAAATACCATGGGTGAATGAATACCATGGATGGATGTCACTTACAATACCATGGGAAAATACTATGGGTGAATGAATACCATGGGTTGATTTCACTTACAATACCATGGGTAAATTCCATGGGTGGATGAATTCCATGGGTGGATTCCACTTACAATACCATGGGTGGATGCCATTTTCCATTTAGATCACCCTTCAAGATAATATATCTTGATTCACTATCATACTCATCCTTCTCTCCATTCACTATAGAGCACCAAATATTAAAATCAAAAGCCGTTAAATAGGCTTCCATTATTATCATCCAGAGCACATACTTTGGCCCATTCAAAAATGGTACTCCTTATGGTGTTGGCCAATCCTAATTAGCCATGCTTCCTTTTGATTTACCTTCTAGCGATTGAGATGTTTGTGAAGGAACTTTGTCTAATAACAATTAAAAAAATAATGAAAGAAGGGGTTGAATTAACATTAATGCTCATTTATAATTATTTCCAATTTATAATCTTTCCTTTGCTTGGAAACCATTCATGCAAACAACCAAAAACATCTTATGTAAGAAACAACATATTTCATCACATGAAGATCACAATAACACCATGGGTAGCATGCACATATGAACACAGAACATTAATGTGGAAAACCATAAAGGGAGAAAATAACAAAACTTATTTGTTATGATATAAATCTAAAGAAACTACTCATATTACATCAATTTTTTTGAGCACCAACTCATAGGAAGCACTGAATCCCTTAAATTTTTTTGTTGGCACCCACTAGTAGAAAACACCAACTCCCTTAATCTTTTTATTGGTACCTCCTAGTAGGAAGCACCAACACCCTTAATTTTTTGTCGGCACCCACTAGTAGGAAGCCCCAACTCCCTTATTTGTTTTTATTAGAACCCACTAGTAGGAAGCACCCACTCCCTCCTTTGTAGACATCTTACTAGCTTAAAATAAGCACCAAATACTTGATTTTGCAACCAATCATTTGTAGGAAGTACTAACCCGCAAGCTATTCCTTAGACATCCACTTAAATGGAAGAAACAACTTGTTGATGTGAAGGAACTAACCTATTAAACCTACATACAACACTTTCATGTGATTTTCGAAATGTACCCACAAGTGTCTTTTTTGCATTTGTTTCTCTCATCTATGTCTCTCACTTGCCCTAATGCAAAACCTCAATCAGCTCTCATCCCTCTGTTATCCTCTACACTCTTCTCTCTCTACTCATCCCATTGAGCTTTTAGCCTTCTCCTCTCCTAAAACACATACACCATTATTACTTATACATTTGACATGCTAAATTAAATTGTGCTATAGAAACACTCATTCTTCTGTATGCTTCAAGATAACATAACCTTCTTCTGCAACTCACTCTCACAACTACATACAACACTTGACCTTCTGTTTTTCATTATACCAACCAACAATTGCTTCACAGAGGTTGCCCCTTTCATAGCTTCCATCTTCAACTATGTTCACTCTAACATGCAAATAACACATAATACTTAAGGATGCACTTTAGTATGGCTTTACCCCACTAAGAATCGATACTATTATTGAATTTACTATCTCTACCCAACATAGCAGCCCATGCTTTTATGCAAACATACACAACTTGAAAAGAGCTTCATTAAATATCTGTGTAACTTGAGAAGGAATTCATTTAAAATTGTAAGGCTCAAGGACAACCTTCATTTACTCTTATAGGGCTCGAGGAAATACTTTAGTATGGCTCACCCTACTTCCAATTGAACTTTTATACATTTAGGGGGATTAAGTATGGCCTTCATTACCAACCTTAATAACTTAAGTAGTGTCTCCATTGAATTCTACACGGTAGGAGGGTCTTACATTAGTTTGGTTCACCACCTTGTCCTCCAAGTTTCAAGAACACTACCTTCAAACCACTGCATTGTCTCATTTCATGTGATGCTCTCTCAACCTCTATTCTCCAATGCGATAGCCTCAATCTATTAATGGGATTACCAATCATTCCTCTCGCTTGTCTAGTATGTCATAGCCCCTGCAACTAAATTATTTTTTTAGAACAAACATATGGGCTTCATTTATTATGAAGGATTTACTTGTACAATCTTGCCATTAATTTCTCGGAAATTTTAATCATCAATGGGATAGCCATTTGTTATTCTCAATGTGGTTTTCCTTTTAACATAGCAATATCGAATGAGAAAATTACCGATTACCCATTTTTTTGAAGTAGCAAAACAATCACCCAATTTTGAAAAGTGGCTATTCAAAATAACCTTTTGTTTTTTAGCATATCTTTGGCACTTTAAACTTTCTTATGTATATGAACATCTTTTTTTAATGTTAGTGATTTCCATGCTGATTTTGGAAAGTGTTGATGCAACATCAACCCCCTTTTCTTAGGGGGCTTATTTTTGACACTTTAATTTTTTTAATGTATTAAGTGTGAATAATTTTTGTTTTAAATGCTGATTATTTTACCAATTTTCAAGTTGTCTTATTCATCTTTCTTTTCACCTTAAGATGTTTATTTTTTAAGGGTTTTTCAACCATGTGTTTTTTGTTTTTCTTTGCAATGCTATCTTATAATGATTTTTTTTAATATGTTTTGCAAAGTTTGAAAAAAATAATAACATTAATAATTTGAGGTTATGATTTTTTATATTTTTATATATCGTTAATTAATATTTCAATACACATAAAATAATTGTCACTAAAAATTAACAATTTTAAACGCTCGACAAAAATTACACATTTTGCATATAGATATAATGAAAAGAATATGTATTTCAGGACTTTTTCGCTGACATCAAAATGTTAAATAAAATATTTTTATGAAAATATTGAATAAAAATGTTCAAAGAATAACAATTTTCTATCCAAATATGATGACGTTTTAAGTATTTTTTCTAAAAAAAGTGTTTCAATTAAAGATTTAAAGTAAAAATAACAAAAAAAAAAGGTTAAAAAAAATAGCACATACAATTTTAAAAAACCAATATATATACACACACAAGTAAAAAAAAAAAAATGAAAAAAATAAAATAAAATAAAAACAAACAATTAAAGAAAAAATAATCAAAACAACTTTTTTTTTTTTAATTAATTCAAGAAAAACATATATATATATATATATATGGAGAAAAATGAATACATTTTTATTTATTTATTTTAACTCAAGAACAACATTAAAAATAAATAAATGACATACATATATATATATATATATATATATATATATATATAACAAAAACATAAAAAGGAAATCATATTAAAAAAACAAAATAGTCCCATAATCGACTTTTTCTTCCCAAGGTCCATAGAGCCTAGCCCTTGGCAAGCTATGAGCTGCGGGAAGCTCCCCGCCCACCCAGGGCCAAGGCCCGACCCCCCTGAGTGGTTGGGCAACTACTGGTCCTAAATTTTCAATTTTTTTTTTTAAATTATTTTTCATATTTTTACTTATATGTAAATGTTTTTCTTAATTAAGATTTTAAATCATATATATATCTATATATATATATATGTTTGGTTTTTTCTTTTAATTTTTTTTTTTTTTCAAATAGTTTTTTTTGGTTAATTTGAAACAAAAAAAAATTGTTTTTTTTTTTTTTTTTTTTAGTTTTTGTTGTTGTTGTTTTTTTTATTTAACTGTATTTTAATTTTAATTTTTTAATTTTTAACGTTATTAATTTTCAGTTTTAGGTTTTATTTATTTTTTAATTTATTGATTTTAAAAATTGTATATTCTATTTTTTTAAAATTTTTGTTTTTATTATTTTTATTTTAAATCTTATTTAAATAAGTTTCTTTTAAAGAAAAACCTAAAATATCATATTTTAAAAAATAAAATTCATAATTTTTTTTTAAAATTTATTATTTTTTGAATTTTTCATAAAATGTTTAAAATGGTTTTTTTTTAGTTTTATTTATTTATTTATTTATTTTTAATTATTATTATTTTTTTTAATAATTTATAGTTTGTTTTTAAATGCATTTTTCTTTTCAAATTATTTTTTTAATGTTTTTTTAAATTATTTTTTGAAAATTTTATTTATTTATTTTTAAATATTTTTATTGTGCATTTTTTTAATGTTTTTTGTTTGTTTGTTTATTTATTTATATTATCAATATTATGTATTTGCTTCTTATGTTTCTTTTCTTTTGGTCAATTTTTTGAATTATTTTCTTGAATTATGTTTTTTTGAAATATTTTCCATTTTTTAATTTTTTTTGTTTGATTTTGTTAATTTTATTTAGATTTTTATGTTTGATTTTTTTTGTGTTTTTTATATATTTTTTTTCATGTTTGTTGTTTTTATGTTTTAATATATATTTTATTTACTTATTATTATTTTTTAAGCTTTTTTTTTTTATGTTTTTTGTTTTTTTTCAAACTTTTCATATTCGCAATATATTTGATGGGATATATATGTCAAAATAAAGAGTATGAAGAAGTAATACGTCTAGGAGAACAATTTTTTGTTGATGGTGTACTTCTTGTGCAGTTGATAAGTTTATGGAAATGACAATTTCTTTCTTCTGTTTTTGTAATCTTCAATATGTTTATTAGTTTCGATTTATTAAATTCAAAAGAATTATTATTATTATATATAAAAATTAGCTTAATAAATATATATTTTTGAACAATGAAATATACTTTTTAAAAAACAATTTGCAAATTTCAAAATTTTAAAATTATTTCAAAATAAAATATTTACATAAATTTCTAAAAAAACAAATGTTTTAATGGAGAGAGTATCAAAACTCCAAAATCACATTAATTTGTTTTGTAAAATTGTTCATTCATCATAAGTGAAGTGTTTCTGACTTCAATACATTATATAAAAAAGACATTATATTTAATAAATTGTTATTAGTATGATAAACTTAAAATAAAAATAAATTAATGTAAAATAAATTTTTGAAAGAATATTAACAACATGGCTGAAAATTCATAGAAATTTAAGACTTTTCATAGAGGTGATATTTTATCTCTAATGCTATGCCTGAAAATCCTTGGAATTTGAAGGTTTTTTAGAGACATGATATTTTATCTTTAATACCAAGCCCGAAAATCGTTGGAATTTTAAGACTTTTTAGAGACGTGATATTTTACCTTTAATGTCATGAATATCATTGGAATTTTAAGGTTTTTCAGATTCATGATATTTTATCTTTGATGTCATTATTAAAAGATGTTGAGAATTTACCCCGAAAAAAAAAAGACATTATTCCAACATCAACACTTTTCATTTTTAGGGTGTTTTTTGCACACAAAAAATTGACTTTTACATTTGTTTTTAAAAAAGGTTGAAAATTAACCTTGAAAAAAAAAAAATTATTCCAAGATCAACACTTTTCGTTTTTAGGCCTATTTTTTCATGTCTTTTTGGGGTTTTTTGGTTAAAGTTCTCGTTTCGAGCTAATAATTCTCGTTTGATCAGTAACTTTGTTTTTTATAACTGTTTCACATCAAGTGCTTTGGGCAATCAATCTCTAGCTTTTCCTCCTAGAAAATATTTCTTTTGAATGCCTTCAATAGACTTGATTATCACAACAACCATCCAACATTTTCTTCAACCTACCTTATCATTGTACTTTGGTGATTGAATAAACATACACCACAGGAGGTTGTGTCTACACCTTTGGTGCTTTCCACCAAAACAACTATGTTTCACTTTTGCTCAATCTACTATGCTTTTGTTCCCTTGATTCTTGGCATCATATTCCTAAGAGCCATCAACGTGATCTTAACATGATACCATGCCTCTTAATCCATGTGGATATTGGTGACCACACATCTATTCCACTTGCACCCTCAACATTGTTTCTTTCAGTTTCCTTAATTGTAGCACAATTTACTATTTTTTGTGCTTTTTTTGGGTCCTAAACTTCTTGAGCTATTTCGAGGCCCTAAACAATGTTGTTTTGGAGAAAAAGGAAAACCTATCAGATATGGCAGGGTTCTATAGTTTAAATTTGTAGTCCACAAATAGATCATTCTAATGAGGTATCGTACGCATCAAACAATGATTGTATATCAAATTTACAACCTCGGAAGTTGATGTACCAATTAATGTCAATGGGGAGCACAAACTTTTGGTGTTTCATCTCCTAGGGTTAGTTCTTTGGATGTTTAAGCTTTCCCCTTGTTTCTCAATAATAAAAAGGATTGGGCGCCTAATTGTAACATAGTTCAGAGGCATGTAGTCATCACATCTCTTCTCATAGATAAGCTACCATGGCCTGAGCTAGTTGATTTCCATTCTGCATGTAAACAGTAATGATTATTTTGTTAATGATGAATTAAAGTTTAGTTTTCGTTGTAGATATATGTTTGGATTTGAATCTGTATTCCATTTTATTCTTGCGTAAATCTAAATCAATTCTATTAAAGAGGTCTGCTCTCTCTCTTTGTTTTTCTATGCATGTCCCTAACGAGGTCGGGGGTATAAGGAGTTAGGACTTTGGCTAGTTGAACCATTTCAATATCAACCTCGCTGACCACAACAACTTCCCATGGAAAAATTAAATAAAGAGAGGGAGTAGGATATCCTTTCAAAATATTTATCGAAGAATCCTTGGAGAGTAAAAGGAACGAGATGATGGATAACCTTTCCCAGATCTCTCGGCAAGTATCAGCAGGTGAATCCTCTTTATCTGGGAGCCACCTCAGGGGTGTCAGCCACTTCAAGGTACAATTTAACTTTGAAATTCCTATATTTGAAGATTAGATAGATGTATATGCCATAATTAAATGGTTGAATCTGCTAGAAGGATATTGTTCGGTCCATAATTTTTCCAGTAGGGAAAATATTACTTTTGCACTCCCCAAGGTTTCCCCCTATGTCTAGGACTGGTGGGACCCTATTGCTAGTAGAGGGATGAGAAGGATTGATCTGAAATCACTTGTGAATGATCTCAGTTAATTAATGAAGGTATTACAGACTCATGTGTTGGGGTGTGCCTATGTTATTTTAAGCAACGGATCAATAATATTGTGAAATACACAGGCACTTGAAATAGTAAGAGAAACATAGTACGCAAATACAAAACATAACAAATTTAATAAGGAGTTCACCCAATCCTCATGGGCTACGTCTCCTAGTCCAACCTTCGTTGGTGACCTTTTCTATTGTATCTTAAAGCAGAGATTTTACAATAAGGAGATCAATTTGAGTCTCACTTAACAGAGAATGATCAGTAGGATTGTACTTGGATCCCCCAAGTCTCTAGAGTACAAAGACTCCCCTTACTGAATCTCGACCTCAACTGGTCTTAGTGTTATGAGCCCATTTTGGCACTCAATACCTGACAGGTCTACATAGAGGAGTTGCTTGAACCTCTCAAGCCTTCTCTGGAGTTCACAGACTCTCGGACTCTCTTTGTTTTGTCTGCTCAATGCTGCCTTTGCTCTACAGGTCAGCTCAGCTTCTTTTCTCTCTGAAATTCACTTCTTTCTCTCTACTAAATTGTTCCTCCTTCTCCTCTCTTCTTTTTTTGTCTGTTCATGGCTTAAAGCCAATTTTCTCCCTGACTATTCATTTCTGCTTCCCGGCTCTTTGGATCGCCTGCCTCTGTCCACTAGAATTCCACTGCTCTGTGTCATCATCGCTGTGTAACGCCTCACAGAGAGGCGGCCAATTGTTTCCTCATGAGTTGAGTGTCAATTCTTTTTGAACGGTCATTATTTCCGTTACTCCAAGATTTCCCACAAAACTGTTCCTTTGCCAACTCATCGGTCACGTCGGACCACAAATCTCATGTACCTAAATCTATTTCCCCATTAAATTTGGTCTTCCATCAGTTTGATTCTCTGTCGTTGATCTGGAGCGTCCAGATCCTACAGTCTCCATCTATATCGTGTAGGTTAGTTGCTCGACCATTACTCACGTGATGTAAGTGGGTTTCTCTCACATCCGTTGGACGTGTGTCACCCGGTGTGTGGCATCATACTAAACTTGGCCAAACCCGCTTATCACTCGAAGTGCACGCGATATCCTGCCAGTTTTGGGCATGGGACCCGCCTTCTGATAGTTTCTGCATGGTTTCTTGTTTTCCTCATGACCGAATACTAGGGGCTTTCCTTCACTAAGAGTTTTTCCCTGCGATATGTGATTAGCACTTTGCGCTAATTGCGTATCAGAAACTGCCTCTATTTTCAGATTTGGGCTTCTGATTTCTAATTTGCATCCATGCACGACCTCCATAGGCCAATGGTCAGCGCGCTTTGACCAAGGGTCCTCGTTGTTCTGTGCTTGCCACAAATTGCCATTGTCCAGAGGTCATTTCTAATAAGCTACTCATTCATAATATTTTGAAGCCTGACATAATTTGAAACAGTCATGGAAATGTTTTAAGGATCCAATTCGGATCACGGCCTTCCCACTGAAAAATATTTTGGACCATCAAAATTTGGTTTTCAAGCATCGACTAAGTGAGGGTATAGCTGTCTCACTTGTCCAATATCTATCCATTTTGCATTTCTTGGCTTTGAACCCTTGAGTCCAATCCTCAGGTACTCAACATCTCCCCTGCATGTCGTCCTCACCTTCCTGTCTAGAACTGTGTCTTCCTACAATTCATTGAGATATTTAGGTAAGAGATCATCAATAGAAGGTAATTGACTCTGCTCTTCGTGATCTTCAATTAATGAAGGTTCAAATAGTCTCAAGATGTTTGCATTAACGACTGAGTAGATGTGCATGTAAGCTAGTAAATCAAGGCGAAAAGCATTCTCACCAATTTTCTCAAGTATCCTGAAAGGTCCATACCTTATTGGCTTTAGCTTTTTACCTTCACCTTTCATTATGTATTTGCTGATATACATCTAGACTTGATCACCAACTTGGAAACTATGCTCCATCTGATGCTTGTCATGCCTTGCCTTGTATTTGGCTTGGCTCTTTTCCAGTTGTTCCTGTACTGCTTGGTGAATCTCTCGGATTTGTTCAATGAACTTGGTCGCCTTGTCCACATCACTATGTCCATCAACTACTATGTCTTTACCAAAGACAAAATCCAAGGGAGAACTTGGTGTCAAACCAAAGCATGTCTCGAAAGGAGATCTTTGTGTAGAAGAATGTTTTTCTCAGTTGTAAGCATGTTGTACATAACACAAATGTTCATCCCAGAGTTTGGGATGCTTGCTGCAATATCCTTTGAGCAACTGGATCATTGTCATGTTGACTACCTCTGTCTGTGGATGAAAGGCTGTACTTTTTTTCAGTTTGGTGTCCATCAGTTCGCATAGACTCTACCAAAACTTCCCAACAAGTCAGGCGTCTCAATCAGATACAATGGAAGTCGGTAATCTAAAATGAACCCATAGATTCTAAAAGAACAACTTTGTAGTTTTCTCAACTGTAATATGTTTATTACAAGGCATCAGAATACACATTTTGTTGAACCTATCCACAAAAACATATAAATAGTCATGACCTTTCCTAAATTTAGGCAGTCCTCCAATAAAGTCGATGGAAACACTTTCCCAAGGATGAGAAGGAACTGGTAGTGGAGTGTACAAGCCTAGTTTTCTATTGTTGCGCTTGCTTTTAGCACACATGGTACACCCTCTTACATATCTAGAAACTGTCTCATTCATTTTTGGCCAATAATAAAATCTTTGCAGCTGTTTAACCGTTTCACTTACACCAAAGTGACCTGATATTATAGAAGTGTGTGCTTCCCAAATTATCTTTACTCTTTCAGTTTGTGGAATGCATAGCTTCCCATAATGATGCAAGAGTTGTTCCTTAATGTGATAATCCAGTTCTTCTACTCATTTTCCTTGACTTAAAGTTGCATATACATCTCTAAAAGCTATATCTTGAGCATATCGTTCAAAGTAGCTCTCACGCAGTACTGAATTATGCTTAAGTATAACAGATGCAGTTATAATAGGTCTAGATAACATATCTGCAACTTTATTGTGTATGCCGTTTTTATATCCGATGAATAAATGAAACTGTTGTAGAAAACCCATCCATATATAGTGTCTTGATTGCTACAACTTAGTTTGGGAGTGTAGATATTGAAGTGGTTGATGATCAGTATGTAAAATTGTCTCTTTTCCCATTAAGTAATGCTTCCACTTTTTCACACTCTGTACTAATGCATACAATTCTTTATCATATGTAGGATAGTTAGCTACTGCAGAATTAAATGTCTCAGAATGATAACATATGGGTTTACCATGCTACATCAACACTGCTCACATGGCATAGTCATTGGCATCTATTTCAATCTCAAATGGTCTTTGAAGATTGGGCAGTGCTAGTACTAGTGTTGTACTAATCTTTTCTATCAAGGCGTCGAAGGCTTTCTGTTGTTTGCCTCCCCACTGAAACACCTTGTTCAATCCTTTTAAAGCATGTAAGGGAGCTGCAATTAAGGAAAAGTTAGAAATGAACTTTCTCCAATATTGTGCTGCTCCTAAGAAGCTTCTAACCTCTGTAGAAGATTTGGGTTTAGGCCAGTTTATAATTACTGCCACCTTAGAGGGATCTATCTTCAATTCACCACCCCTACTATATGTCCCAAATAATTCAAAGATGTTTTGCCAAATTCACATTTTGAGAGTTTAACATAAATTTTTTCTCTTTTCAAAACATCTAGTGTTTTCTTAACATGCTTTGAATGTTCTTCCCACGTTTTGCTAAAATAAGAATGTCATCGAGATACACAATAACAAAATCATCAAGAAAAGGTATGTGTACATCATTCATTATTCTCATGAAAGTAGCAGGAACATTAGTTAAGCCAAAAGGCATAATCAGCCACTCATACAATCCCTAATTTGTTTTGAAGGTAGTCTTCCACGCATCTTTTTTTGTAACTCTGACCTGATGATATCCACTATGCAAGTCTAACTTGGAAAAAAAAGAGCTTCCTTTAACTGATCTAATAGATCATATATGCGAGGAAGGGGATAATGATTTTTTATTTTTATCTTATTTAGTGCTCGGTAATCAATGCACATTCTCCACGAGCCATCTTTCTTTCTCACCAAGACAATTGGAGACCCAACTGCACCTGCTTCTTGATTTCTGCATTCTCTAAAGTGGACAACCTGTACATTCCAATGTTAGGCAATGGAGCATCTTGCTACAAATTAATATCATGCACTATTTCCTTTTTGGGTGGCAGACCTTTAGGTTCTTGAAACAATATATCATATGCTGAAACAACTTTTTCTAAATCAGCTTATTGTTTAGCGTCACAGCCCTCAAATACATTGGTTTTATCAGGTTTCTTTTCCTTTACAACCACCAGTAAAAATTGTTTGCATGAATTTACAATGCATTTCATCTGCCCTGAGTTTATGAGAGTATAATTATTCTTGAGCTTATGAACTCTTCCAAAGTATTCTATTCCATCTTTAACAAATAGATACTTGTTCTCAGCTCTATATAAAATAGATTTTCTATCATATAAGTAAGGACTTCCTAAAACAATTCCACATATATCCAAAGGAACTATATCTAACTCAACCTCATCTACAAATGCTGACCCAAAAGAAAACTTAAGTTTACATTGTCTAGTCACTTGTAGTTGTGCTTTATCACTTAACAAACCTAATGGGTATGGTTTCTTGTGAGGTGTAGTCAGTAATCCCAACTTCTTCACAATTGCTTCAGAAATTAAATTTACTTGTGAGCCACTATCAAACAAAGTATCAATTTTTTGATGCTTGGAAATAACTCGAATATGGAAAAGCTCATGTCTTTTTCTCTCATTATCTTCATCAGTAATAGATTGTGCAAAATTACTAGTAGATGCTTCAGAATTTTTACCTTTTATACGTGTGGCTACAATGGTTGTGTCATCTCCTGAGTCTGACCCCAAATCCTTCTAAACAGCTACAACAGTCTTCTTCTTATTGCCCTCGAACATCTTAGGTCTCAGCTCCAGATGCAAAATCCAATAGTGCTCATCATCATGCCCATCCTTCTTACAGTGAGTGCATGAAGACTTGCTTTTCTGTGCAGTGTTGGCCTTCCTCTCTTTCCATTTCTATTTTCTTTTCTCCTTATTATTGCTTGCAATGGGCTTTGATGATCCCCCAACTTCCGGGTTCCCATTCTTTCCTCTAGCTTCTAGATGCGTAGTTTGAATAGATACTTCATCTATACTAGTGGGATTAAACATGAGGATAATGTGCCTCATGTAGCTGTGTAGACCACCTATGTACTTCAACAGAGTCTCAGGTGAGTCTAATGAAATTCCTAGAATCAAAGCTCTTTTCCTAAATTATTGGGTGTAACCTTGTACACTTTTCCCTTTCAATTGGCGAAGAGTTTGCTAGCTCATCATGGCTTGCTACATGTAAGCTAATGGATAGAATTGCTTTTTGATTGCAGAAACAAATTCACTCCAGACAGAAAGAATCTTACCATGTTTCTTCATGTCAACTTGTGTCCTACCTTCCCACCATACCAAGGTAGTGCCTCCGAGGTGTAGGCTGGCCAACTGAATCTTACTCTTGTCTGAGTCGATACTCTGCACTCTGCAATAAACATCAATTTTCCTGATCCAAATATCCAACTTCTCTACATTCAACTCTCCATCATATATTGGTAAATCAAATTTAACATCTAATTTAATCAAAGATGTCTTCTTTTCATGTTCAGTGCTATTAGGAGGTGTGAGAAAGTTTTCTTCTTTCCATTTGCCTTTTGAGTGGTCATGGAGGAGAGACTCTTCTTCTCCTTTTTCTTTTTTGGAGCCTGATGAATGTTCATATTTATGTTTCCTAAAGTCCTTATACATTTCCTCTACCATGGACCTCATGGCCAGGAAACTATCTATGAATTGAGGGTCTAGTCCCAAGGGACTTTCTTCTGACATTTTCTTCTAAGGATAGACTCTTCCAATTTTTGGGTTAGTTTCGACCAACTCTCCTTCTCTTAATTTAAGCTTTGATCTTGTTAGCATTCAACAACAAAATCCAGCACAAGCTTATCTAACCTTAACAACCTAGGAGCTCTGATACCACTTGATCTGAAATCACTTGTGAATGATCTCAGTTAATTAATGAAGGTATTACAGACTCATGTGCTGGTGTGTCCCTATGTTATTTTAAGCAATAGATTGATAAGATTGCAAAATACACAGGCACTTGAAACAGTAAGAGAAACACAGTAAGGAAATACAAAACACAACAAATTTAATAAGGAGTTCACCCAATCCTCATGGGCTACGTCTCCTGGTCCAGCCTTTAGTGGTGGCCTTTTCTATTGTATCTTAAAGTAGAGGTTTTACAATAAGGAACTCAATTTGAGTCTCACTTAATAGAGAATGATGAGTAGGATTGTACTTGGATTCCCCAAGTCTCTAGAGTACATAGACTCCCCTTACTGAATCTCGACCTCAACTGGTCTTAGTGGTATGAGCCCAATTTGGTACTCAAAACCTGACAGGTCTACATAGAGGAGTTTCTTGAACCTCGCAAGCCTTCTCTGCAGTTCACAGACTCTTAGACTCTCTTTGTTCTATCTGCTCGATGTTTCCTTTGCTCTACAGGTCAGCTCGGCTTCTCTGTTATTTGCAATTCACTTCTTTATCTCTACTTTTGTTCCTCCTTCTCCTTTTTTCTTTCTTTGTCTGTTTGTGGCTTAAAGCCAATCTATTCCCTGACTGTTCATTTTTTCTTCCCGGCTTTCTGGATCGCCTACCTCTATCCACTGGAATTCCTCTGCTCTGCGTCATCATCGATGTGTAACACTTCACAGAGAGGTGGCCACCCGTTTCCTCATGAACTGAGTGTCAGTTCTCTTTAAACGGTCGTTATTTCCATTACTCCAAGATTGGCCACGAAACTGTTCCTTTGCCAACTCATCAATCACATCGGACCTCAAATCTCATGTACCTCAATCTATTTGCCCGTCAAATCTGGTCTTCCATCGGGTTGACTCTCTGCCATTGATCTGGATCCTCCAGATCCTACCGTCTCTGTCTATAGTACGCGGGTAAGTTGCTCGACCATTACTCACGTGATGTAAGTGGTTTTAACTCACATCCGTTGGACGCGTGTCACCCAATGTGTGGCATCACGCTGAACTCGGCCAAACCCACTTACCACTTGAAGTGCACATGATATCCTATTGGTTTTGGGCACGAGACCTGCCTTCTAATGGTTTCTGCATGGTTTCCTGTTTTCCTCATGACCAAGCACTCGGGGCTTTCCTTCACTAAGAGTTTTGCTCTGCGATACATGATTAGCGCTAATCGTGTATCAGAAACTGCCTTTGTTTTCGGATCTCGGATTCCAATTGCCAATTTACATCCATGCTCGACCTCCATGGGCCAATGGTCAGCGCGCTTTGACTGAGGGTCCTCGTTGTTCCATGTTGGCCACAAATTTCCATTATCTAGAGGTCATTTCTGATAAGCTCGTCATTCATAAGATTTTGAAGCCTGACATAATTTGAAACAGTCATGGAAATGTTTTAAGGATCCAATCCGGATCAAGGATACCTCACTATTTTCAGCCACACCCACATGGAATTATTTCCAAGACATTATCAAGGAAGAATGTTACCCTGTCAGGAGCTATAAATATAAGTACATAACATGGATGACACCACGGCAGGGAAGGGACCAAGATGTGTCGAAGCTCACAAATTTTTTTCATACCCTTTGCATGACGTTGGGTATTAAGGATTTCGAGTGGCATATGTACTAAAGTATTATGGCTTTCCACATAAATACATCCAAGATGAGATGGATTTCTTGGACATCTACTCTCTTGGCAACACATACTGATATTTTGTCAATATTAAGCAAAAAATTAAATAGAAGAAGTGGGAATTCAAATCGAAAAATCCAAAGCAAGTAAAAGGCACCCCCAAACCATATAACAAAGGATAAACCAAACTATGGTGATCCAAGACAATGCATCACATTAGCGAAAATTTGAGGTCTAAAATGGGCTTCCTAAGAAAAATGTACAACCAAAATTAATTTATAAGAACCAATAGGATTCAAGATGATGTTGTCCACGGATGGAGGAGAGTGGAGTGGATTGGAAAGGGCAATGAAGGGAAGAGCGTAGGGTTAGGGTTTTGGCAAGGTTTGCCTCAGGCGGACCTGGGCCTGGACAGGGTGCAGGGACAGCCTACAACCACTTGCACCAGATCAGGACAAGTGAGAGCTTCGGGTCGATTGGAGGGAGGTAGACAGAAAATAGGTGGGACTGACAAAAGAAATGACAAAGCTGGGTGGGGGGGGAGATCCACTCCTATAAAAATGTAGCTGCAGGAGAGACAAGCAGGAATGGACTGAACGGAGGCACAGGGAAACGTAACAAGGACGAACCAGTCATGGGGGCTCGATGGCATGTAGGGTTGGGAAACATATGCCTACCTAGAGTGACGAAAAAACCCAGGTTCGTAATCCCAAATAACAAACTCAAAGAGTATAGAGGATATATGAAAGATCACGCCTTCATCTGTAAGTTTGTGGGGACATGGTCATCTGCGAAAGAACTGGCCAAATGGATCCAACAGAGATGGAAGCCCAAGGGACATATTGACCTAAAATTAGGGGCTAAGGGCTTCTTTACGGTGATTTTTGTCAACCTGGAAGATAAAGAGAGAGTCTTTGAGGAGGGACCCTACTTCTTTAACAATGTAGGCCTATTTATGATACACTGGGAAGAATGCTAAATCCTAGATAAGGAGAAAATATTAGCGGCACCAATATGGGTCAGATTTTTTGGACTCCCAATCGAATTCTAGGATCCAGAGATTCTAGAAGGTATCAGGAACTCAATTGGAACTTTTTTCAAAGTGGCAGAAACCACCAGAAGAGGTAGATATACGTCCTACACTAGGATTTGTCTATACATGAATATTACAGAACCACTTCCAGACTATATCGAAGTGGAATATCACGATGAGGTGTGGCAACAACCAGTGGATTATGAGCACATCCCATTCCGCTATAGAAGATGCCATGAATACGACCATCTTTTCAAATCATGCCCTTTGAATGCTAATGGAGAATCAACAGATCTAAGGAAAAAGGAGGATGCCAGGAAGGAGGAAGCGACGGGCATGGAGGATGATGAAGGGTTTAAAAAAGTGCCTCGTCGGAGAAAACCCCAAAAAGGACCGCCTAATCAGAAACCACCCTCTACGGAATTAACCCAGAAAACCCAGAATAAGTTCGAGATACTACAAGAAGAGGACATGGAGGCAGAAGGTGGTGATAGTGAAGAAGAAACAATAGAACCTATAAAGGAAGACAAAGGAAAAAATAAAACGCAAACAAGTATGGAACTAGATAAAGAAGGAGAAAGATCAGAAAACCCTCAAGACCAGACCCAAATGGAGATCGATCCACAGAAGGACAAAGGAAGCGAGGGGGAACAAGTCATGAAGAGACTTCTACATGAATGGAGGAATCTGGATGAAAGATTCATCCCTGAAGACCAAAAGCAATTATACAAAGACATGTTCCAAAGATACAAGGAGAAAAGAGGAGCAGTCATAATAAATCAGCGAGAACAGCTAGGATCGCAAGGAAGACAGAGCACAAAAGTGGGTACCGCAGGGAAGGGAGGAAGAAAACGAGGAAGAAGACCTATGAGCGAGACCATCCAGATGGTTGGAGAAATGCTGGTAAATTTAGGAAGAGTCGTACCTCTATTAGAGGTATTCCAACAACCCCTCGAACTGTTAAAATGATAATTACAACTTTGAATATTAGAGGTCCGAATAGGAAAGGAAAATAAAGATATCTGAAAGAGAGACTTAGGAAAGATAAGCCCAACATAATGTTAATCTAAGAAAAAAAGATTAGAAAATAGAAACTAAAAGAGATAATGAGCAAAATCAAGCTGCATTATGAGATAATAGGTCAGGATGCCATAGGAAGTGCAGGGGGCCTGGAAATTCTTTGGAATCCAGAGGAGATTCAATTTGAAGATTGGGTCAGTGTACCTAGGATTATTTCAAGAAAATTCAGGAATATTGGGTCTCAAGAATTGGTACTTCTCACTGGAGTATATGATCCGCATATACCGGGAGAACGCAGGACATTCCTTTAGAACTAGGAAAAAATCCAAACCATCTTCCCAGAATCTCCATGGATTGTTGGAGGAGACTTCAACATGATCACTTCTCTAAAGGAGAAAATATGAGGCCTAAGAAGATCAGATTCCGATATGGAAGCCTTCAGGGAAATGATTGAGGAACAAAGATTGGACGACATACCAACGATAAATGGGATTCACACATGAAACAACAGAAGGGGAGGCATGTGGTGGGCTCCAGTATTGCAGCAATAATGCTGCAACTCTTGTGACTCCCTTCTTTACATTTATCAACCCGGTAGTTCGTAACAAACTTTGAAGCGATGGTGTTGTATGCACAAGTACTAGCTCTTGCCGCAGATATCACTTGGTCAGCTGGCACAAGTCCGCTAGGAGCTTAAACCAACTTCTATGAGCTCTGAGAAGAATATTTTTAACTGATGGACGAAAACTAACTCAAAGAAGGCTGATCTACTTGCAGAAAGAAACTGGAAATTTGAAAGGAAACGCAAACCTTAGCAAACCCTAATTTTACCAGCTAGCCCTACTGATGCAAGAAAGAGGATGCAGGCTACTGAAAGAGATGCCATTGACTTCTAGGAAGGTAGAATGCATGTGTCTAAGCTACTTCTACAGTGACATCTGAAAAAAAAAATCTTTTTGTCTTTTTGAATAAGTTGTCAAAATTATCATGCATGCGATTTAATTGTTTTTGACTGTGCAGAGGTGGATTGGCGAGAGGAAATTCTTGGAGGAGGTTGGGAAGGTTCAGAGAGGGCCTAAGGGGTTGCTAACACCTTTCTAGAGAGTTTCACAGAGTTTGGCTATCAAGAAGCCTCATTCGTGAGCTCCTACAGGAAGTCTGCACGGGTTCTACAGGATGTTCTAGAATTTCTACAGGATGCCTGTAATTTTCTACAGGATGCTCAGAAATGGGATTTTGGATAATGGATGGAGAGAGAAAGGTGAAGGAGTGAGTATGGAGGTAGGGCAAGGGTGTGAGGAGGTCCAGGACTTGGTGGATGGAGCTGAGGAGAGATGAAGATGGCTGGATTTGTTCAAAGAGAAGAGAAGCAACGTTGCACAAAAATTAGGGTTATGTGAGCAACTGGAAAACGTGAGGCAAGAATTCGTGTTAAGGGATGGAGCAGATGAGATTGATGGAGTATGGGCAGATAGAGAAGTGGTACGGGTGCTCTGCAAGTTTTTTCTTCAACTGAATCAACGAAGACTTGGAAAATCAGAGACCTAGTTACGTTAACCTAATCTGATCTAGCTAACAATAAAGAGAATGAATAGAATTTTATTTGCAATGAAACCATGTATAACAACTATGCAACGAAGCAATCAAGAATCTGAACATGTAACCAACTTCTGCAAATAAAAATCGAACACTAATGGTTGCATGGCGAAGCAAAGATAGTGTTTTTGGTGGTAGCAAGGTCACCTTGATCCCAGCTCCTGATCCCAATGAGGGAGAGGTGAAATCAGAGGTGCTTGATGGCCTTTTTCCGAAGCTTGTCCCTATTAATAACCTATCAACTCAATCTGAACATCAAAAGTCTTTCTAATCATCAACAATGTCCTAGATAAACAACAAGATTTTAATCTACTTAACAGAAATTATTTTGCAAAGACATAAAAAGGAAATAACAGTACATAAGGAAGCCTTGGCACTTGGGTTGGGCCCAACCCCAAGAGCTACAGGCTCCTAAAGAAAACTCAGAGCTGATGCCAAATAGAGCTGCTTTTCATTATCCAAAAATAATCATGTCAGAAGAAAGTTATACAGCAGTAGCTACAATAACGAGCTGAGACAATGAGAGCACTATAGTGCAAAACCCAACAGTTCCAAAAGTAAACTATGAAGGCTGAGGTCTTCCTATTTATACACTACAAGGGGCATAGCAGCCCTCCTTAACTCAAGAGACTCGGTTGTTCAAACTGCCAGTAAACAATCACTCTTCCCAAAGGTGCTTGGCTGCCTTTAGGTTTCGTTTTGGTGGTCTTCTGTGCTCCGAGTTGAGGGTGGAGATTTCGAGGAAGCACCATTTAATGCAAGAGACAACCTCCCTTCGAATCCTCACCCTTGCTTCCTCATGCTTGGCTGTCACCTGGCTCATAATTGCTTGGCTTTGCTCCAAAATTTGTCCAAAAACCTGAAATAACCACGTATTAGCCTCCTTGATAAAGTGACCACCCTTATTCATTCAAATAACATAAACATACTCAAAAAACATGCATAATCTATGAAAAATGGTGGATTGATCAAGGACAATTAGGCAAAATGAGCCTAATAAGTTACCCAATTCGGGGCTCATCATCACCCCCTGCTAAATGGGTTGCTCATCCTCTAAGAAACTAGTACAGCTCATCATCCTTTATAGCTTTGACCACCTCCCTCACGTCCCAGGCCTCTGCGGTGATATCTTCTTCCTGGTCATGGGATCTTGCTTTCCTTTCCACTTCCTCCCACTCTCTGTCTTCCTCCTCTTCCTTAACTCCTTCTAGCAATCCCAAAAGTAGAGGAGGACTGAATTTCAAGCCAATCTAATTAGCCTGCAAATTTTGCATCAACTGTTTGTAGAGAGATACCCTTGCCAAGGCCTCCCTCACCCTGGTGGGAGAGTGGTATTCTCTTATCTTCAAGCTTTGAGGCAGGGTGTTCCACTGCCTTGTGCAGGCATGGAGGTAGTTTTCCCCCAATAGTCTCTCCATGTCCTCAAAGTGGGCAATAGCTTGAGCCTGTTGCTCAATGTATTCTGGTAAATCCTGAGGGTTGTTGGCCAAGTGTTGGTGGGCGCTTATCACTGCTGAGGGGTCATCCGGCTCTGCTCTGATCATTAGTGGCTCACTGAGTTCTCTGCTCATAATACTGCGGACCTCTGCTGCTCTCTTTTCCTCATGATTCATCCAAGAGGCCATGGCCATAAGTTGGACATCTCCTATCACAGTGTTGGGATCCCATGCATTCATGTTTGGAAGGGCTAAGTTGTGCAAATAAAACTCTGATAATTTGGCCCTGTCCTCTGATGAACTACTGCCACATAAAGCTGCAAATTGATGATAATTTTGAAATGGAGTGATGCCCCTTTGGGCCAAGGTGTTAATCTGAAACTGTAACCACTGATCCTTAAGGTATAGGGCGTATGATTTGGTAGGCTGCCTACACTGCAGAGCTTCCATCGCCTAGCTGGCCATGCAGGCCAGTTGGGCCTCCTTTTCTTGTACCTGCTGTTTCAGAGACTGTATCTCTTGGCCTGCTTGCAATTCCTTCTCCTGTAGCTGTCTATTTAGTGTCTCAATTTCAGCCTGTGACCCATCTCTCTTCTACTGTTCATCAGGGGTTTCTTAGGCTATTGTGGGCTCCTCCTGTTGCTGTTGTTCTCCCAAGATGTGAGGCCTATCTTCCTTCTTCTGCCCCTGTAGTTGTAGCTACTATTTAAGCAGCTCATTTTCTTCTTGTAGCTTGGCCTGCTGGCTGCTCTCCACATGCCGTACCATAGCCACTTCCTTTCTCGACTCTTTGAGTTGTTCCTCCAGGGGACCTATATCTGCCACACCCTTAGACTTAGTGATCTTCATCCAAGTGTGGGTCCTCACTCTCTCTTCTTCTAGTGCAAGGAAAAGTGGCACTGTGAATTTTTGGGGAATGATCTTTCCGGCCTCTAAGAAGTTATAGTAGGAGCCCAAGCTGGGCTGGGGGCTAGGTTCCACAATGTTCTCCACCTTTTCTTCCTCCTGTGGTGATTTAGCCACCTCCCCTTCCATTTCTTTGGTCTCCTTTAGCCTAGCCAGTGTTTCCTGAAGAACAGTCTCAGCATCCTGTAGAGAGGCCTTTGTGTCCAACATTTTCATTCTTTCTCTCCAGGTGGATGTCTTCAGGCTTCCCCGTTCATAGGTGATGGATGCCTTTGAGGGAGACCTCTCCTTTTTTGTAGCTGGGGTGTCTACAATCGTGATTGGCTCTTTTGATGGTGGCTGGGGTCTACTAGTCTTTATCCGCATGCTCCTTCTTGCCTTAAAATACATGGAAGGCTCCCTCTTTCGTTTCCCTTTTTGCTTTGGATATGTGCTTAGGGTAGCCAGCGTAGCTACTGCCTCCCTGGCTAAAATATTAGGTGATTTTTCCCTTTGTTGCCCTATTTCCAGACTTCCTGTAGAAAGTCCTGTGTCGACTGTTTTCTGGCTTCCTGTAGAAACTGTTTTCTGGCTTCCTATAGAAACTATCTTCATTGTTTTGGTCTACTTAGCTGGGGGTGCCTTTCCTTTTAATTTTGGTGTGGTTGTCTTGGTTGTGTCCTTACTTTCTTGGAATTTTTCAGTCCTCTCTGCCCTGCTCTACAATCATTTCTCCCTTGGTGTTTGTGCCTTTGTTCCACCCATAGTTTTGGGCTCAGTAGCTTGGCCTTTCTCTCGTTTCTCTTCTTTTTCTTCCTGTGGTGGTCTGTCTTGCGTTTCCTTACCCCTGGCTTTCTCTTCTGCCTCGATGTTCTCCCTTTTCTCACTACTTGATGAAGCGAGTTCCTCGGCCAGAATTCGAATATCATCATCCTTGGACATGTTGCAGAAAATCTCCCAAGAGAGAGGGACAGTGTAGGTATGGAGGGAATCTTCCACTAGAAGTTTGATAAGCCCATGATGGGCTAGCTGATCCGGTGTCCCTTCCTTCAATTTTGGGCCACACTCAATTAATGATTGTAGGAGAAAATAGGGGATGCTTAACTTCTGTTCTGGGGGTAAATCCATCCCATGTCTGAGTTCACTTAGCAACCAGAAGTGATAACCATAGACAATACTGAACCGCCCCTCACAGGTAATGTATTTCATGATCTGAAGGCTGACCTCGCTCCAAAAAGGATGTAGGCTAGCTCTCCGAACCCCATTCTTATCTTCTGAAAACCGTTCCTCTAGTAGGAAGAATTCTTTCTTGGATTTTTGGCCCAAAGCCCTCTCCTCTTTGCTCCAGGGTATTCCTAATGGTAGATCAGTAACCCGACTAATGAGTTGTGGGGTAAGCTTTACGTTAACCCTCTGAAATTCACAGTGGTCAGTGTCTTTGATTTAGGCTACAGGGACATTAAGAACTCTTCTGTTACCTCGTCATCATGACCTTGAATTCTGTCACAAAAGGTCATCCAATTGGCATAGGTGAAGAGGTTCACCACCTTGGAAGTTTCATGCAATTTTCTGGAATCCAAGGGTTCCTTTCTGATAAACCCTCTTGGCATGGTGAGAGTGCTCTATTTTGGTTTGTGCTCTGATCAGTAAGGGGAATTCTGTTTATGGTTTCCTCCCTGAATCTTCAAGGAATGATATCTCGAGTGTTTAACTTTTTAACCTGCACCGATTCCTTGGTTCTAAAACTTTTGCTGCCAAAACTTTGCTGTCCGAATGTAAAAGGAAGGATCAGGTTTTCACAGATAGGGCACAGAGCTCAATTTTCACCCCCCAGCATACATATAACCATGTAAAATTCACATTCTTCATGCACAGGTTAGCCCTCACAGTGGTTTATCGTTTCTAGCGGAGGAATTTCTTAACAGGAACTATGGAGGAGAATTTGACGCAGAACCAACTGAAAAATTCCGTGTAACACACAGGCAAACTACTATTCTTGACCCACAGGTAGACTTGTCTCTAATTCTCCTACTCCAGACAGTTCAATTCACCACCTTTCGAAATATACCATGCAGGGAAGAGTGGTTTTCGAGCCTACCTCTTTCGGGACTCCAAATTTGTCGAAGAAAAATCCATTTGCTCTGCTCCGGAAGGCTATGCTGTATTTCCTGTAGAGCTTCTTCCTGTAGAATGCTTTGCTGGCTTCTGGAGGATGTTACGGTGATTCTGAACAAGCCTAGGATGCAGGAGAATTTTGAAACAGGCCGAGAAGCTCGGACTAATAGACTATGGAGGAGGACGACGCATACGTTGCTGAGAACGGTTGCAAGTGTAAATGACAGCGGTTAATGTGAGTTTTTCGGCCAAGCATTTTTGAATTACGGTGCATTTCATGGTGAGGGGGTGAGGTGGCCAGGCCGATCCGTTAGCCAACGTCATGGCCATCATTCCTCTGCGTGTCTATGACCGCTGTTACCTTTCCTCTGCCATTAACCGCCGCCACCAATGCCAATCCCATTGATTCTCCCCCGACTGAACACTTCCCACGTGTCGGATACATGTCTCTTTGGAAAATTTGAACGTCACCGAGCTCGTTCGGATCCAACGAGGCCATTCGATTGACTGTGGGTGGTCAGTTGACTGGCCACCGAATTCGTTCAATCTGAACCATTCACAGACATGCAGTTTTCAGAATATAGTCTATGCAATTTGACGAATAAGGTTAGACACTTACCTGTGTGGCCGTGGACATGTTTTGCAGGCTTTGGGACCTGGAATGACGGCTTTGCTCACTGCTGCTTCGTGCACAGGTGCTAGAACTCCTTCTTTCATTGGTTGACGCTCTATGCACGGCTTTGGAACCCGATCCTTTGGTTGTAAATACTGCATGCACAGGCTTTGTCTGATTTCAGCTGTCGAGGAGTTGTTCATTTTCAAGCGGAGTTCTTTTTACATGTCCCCTGTGTCGATTTTAGTTACTACTGACTCCAGAGTATGTGCTCCAGACGGATCAGCTGCTACAGGATTCCTATAGGACATCCTGTAGCTGCTTATCCTCTTGGGATGCATGCTTAAATGAGCAAGGTTGTATTCGCGGATGAAGAGTCCTGATGGAGCTTTGACAGGTAGAGTGTGAAAGCCTTTGTGTGCTTGATTTGTCACTTGGGAAAAAAATTTCAATCTGAGGAAAACATGGCTCTTTGTATGACTGTGTAAGAATTCACAACCAGATTGTTGCAATGGCGGTGGGAGGAGATGAAACGGGTGATGGATGGAAGAGAGAGGTGGCTGCAGGCCTAATCAACAGACTTCAAGCTTCAAATCCCCTTCCAAAATCAAATTTGGCCTGCCCGAAGGCTCTATAGGATGTTTCCTGTAGAAATGCAGAACTTCCTGTAGAAAGCCCAAAATTTCCTGTAGGAGGTGGAATCTCGAACCGAATGTGTTCAAATCTTGGGAAAAGTGAGTGGCTATGGAGGGAGTGTCTGTAAGGATGTCCTGTAGCCTAGTATAGACCCCTGTCCTCGTTTTGCGTGACCTTCTTTATCTGCAATGTATTCCTTGCAACCTGCAATAATTTTCCAGAGATTAGACCTGTTCCTCTTTCTTTTTTCTTTTTTCTCTTTCTTTTTTATTTTTTCTCCTTTTTTTTTTTCTGTTTTTTTTTTTTTTTTAGAGACAGCAGGGGCGCCTCCATGAGGTTTTCACCCCCACTATCTGCCCTGGGCGCCTCAAAGAGGTTTTCACCCAAGGATCTTTTTTTTTATTCCATTTCTTTATTTTCTGAGAGATAGCTGGGGCGCCTCCATGAGGTTTTCATCCTCACTGTCTGCCCTGGGCGCCTCAAAGAGGTTTTCACCTAGGGATATTTTTTTATTCCTTTTTTTTTTTTTGATGATCAAGGTGTGGGCGGAAAAGAGGTAGAACCCTGCTCCACTACCAGCACTGATTTTTCCAAAGTTTCAATGAACTCCTGCCTCGAAAGGGATTTCCTGTATATTTTCAATCGATACCCATTGACAAGCATGAGGATGGCTTCTTCATCAATGGTTCTGATAAGGGCTGAACCATTGTCATTGCATTTCTCCACTATATATGGTCCTAACCATCTTGTCCTCAGCTTTCCTTTGAAATCCTTGTACCTTGAGTCATACAGCAGCGCCCAATCTCTCGGCTGGAATTGCTTGTCATTAAGGTGTCGGTCATGCCATATCTTCCTCTGGAGTTGAACTACTTCTGAGTGGAGGAGGGTCTGCATTCACTATTCATCTAATCCATTCAGCTGTAGTAATCTTTCACGTTGAGCATGGCTGAGATCTAAGTCCAGCTGAGCTACCACCCTCAATGTATTGTACTCGAACTCTATGGACAGCAAAGCTTTCTTCCCGTAGACCAGCTCATAAGGTGTGAAACCTGTTGTAGTCTTCCAAGTGGTGTTGTAGGCCTAGGTGGCCTCAACCAGGCGATCTTCCCAATCCTTCCTGCTGTTGCTCACCACCTTAGTTAAAATCGCTTCCAATGCTCTATTAGTGACTTCCACCTGCCCATTTGCTTGAGGATGATATGGGGTGGAAGTCCTGTGCTTGATCTTGTGATGAGCGAGCAAGTCTTCAATCAGGTTGGAGGTGAACTGGCTTCCTTGATCAGTGACTAACTCTCTTGGGTAGCCAAACTTGTAGAAGATATTTTCCCTTAAAAACTCAGCCACCTTTTCTTCTGTCGCTGCTTTGATTGCCTTTGTTTCTTCCCACTTTGTCAGGTAGTCGGTGCACACAATGATGTAAGACCTTTGCTTTGACGGAGGGTTAATAGGACCCACAAAATCCATGCCCCACTTCTCAAATGGCTCGAAGGTCACTGGAGGTTGGAGGGGCATTTCATCCCTTGGAGTCGGTTTCCCCATCGTCTGACATTGGTCACACTGGCTGATGTATCTTTTGACATCTTGGTGAAGAGTAGGCCAATAGTAGCCTGCCTGTAGAATTTTGAAGGCAGTCCTTTTTGCTGAAAAGTGGCCTCCACAAGGTCCGTCATGACAGGTTTGGAGGATGTCAAAGACTTCCTCTTCCCTAACACAACGCCTCAAGATCTGATCTGGGCCAAGTTTGAATAGGTTGCCCCCGATCCAAGTGAATGGGGCACTCTTCCTTACAATTTTTCTCTTCTCCTTTGAGGACAGATGCGGAGGGAACTGTGCTGAGACCAAGTAATTTGCTATATCAGCAAACCAGGGAGAGAGTAATGAGATAGAAAATAGGTGTTCATCTGGCATCTGGTCATCCATTGTCCCTTCTTTACCTGCAGGCAAATCTAATCTAGAGAAGAAGTTAGCAACAACATTTTCTTTACCTGGCTTGTCGACAATAGTCAAATCAAATTGCTGCAACAAAAGTAACCATCTAATGATACGAGAATTTACATCAGGCTTATTCATTAAGTATCTAATCGTAGCATGATTGATGTGTACGAATGTTTCATAACCAGTGATGTAGTTTCTAAACTTGTTTAGGGAATGGACTACAGCTAGGAACTCTTTCTCGATTACGGTATAGTTCATTTATGCCTTGGACAGGTTTTTGCTGACGAAGTATATGTCATATGGCAGTTTCTCCTCAACTTGTCCTAAGGCTTCCCCTATGGCTTTGTTCAAGGCATTAGTGTGGATGTGGAAAGGTAGGGCCCAGTTTGGACCTCTTAAGATTGGGGCGAACACCAGCTTATCTTTCAACTCATCTAGAGCGCCTTGACAATCATCAGTCCATTTGAACTCAAAATCTTTCCCTGAGAGGCCAAAAAATGGCGAGGCTAGCTTACTAAAATCTTTAATGAATCTTCTATAATATCCTACTAAGCCTAGGAAACTCTGAACATCTCTCACCTTTTGAGGAGGTGGGACCTTCTGGATGATAGAAATCTTGTAAGGATACACATGTAATCCTTGCCGAGAAATGGTATGACCTAGCACGGTCCCTTCAGTCATCAGGAATTCACATTTTTCGGGACTGAGGGACAGGTTCATCTCAATGCACTTGGTTAGGACTTTTCCCAGATTAGTCAATGCTTCTTGGAAATTGGACCCATAAGGAGTAAAGTTGTTGATATAGATTTCTACCAAATCATGGACCAACTCAGAAAATATACTCAATACTGCTCTCTGGAAAGTGGTAGGAGCATTTCATAGCCCAAAGGGAAGGACCTGATAGGCAAAGGTACCCCATGGACAAGTGAAGGTGGTCTTATCTTGGTCCTCCGGGCTGATTTGGATATGATTATACCTGCTGAACCCATCTACGAAAGAGAAGAACTTCTTCCCTTCCAGTCCATCCAACACTTGATGTATGAAAGGAAAAGGGAAATGGTCTTTCTTGGTGGCTTTGTTAAGTTCTCGGTAATCTACATAGATTCTCCACTTCCCGTTCTTCTTGGGCACAAGCACTAGAGGTGAGACACACTCACTATCAGAGATGGGGTAGATGAATCCTGCATCCAACAATTTTTGCAATTCTTCTTTGACAATGTCCTTAAGGGCTGGATTCATTCTCCTCTGAGGCTGCCTGACTGGTTTACAATATTCTTTAATGTAAATGTGATGGGTACAGACTGAAGGGTGGACTCCTTTCATCTCCTTATAGCTCCAAGAAAAAGCATCCAGATGATTGTTCAGTAAGCTACACAGCTCCTTCTCCTGAGAGGGAGATAGGGAGGAACTGATCTTCAAGGTTCTTTTGGGGCCAAATTCCACATTCTTAATTCTGGAAGAGGTCAGATCAGTCACACAGAGGTCCATTAAAGTGCTGGCTTGGGTATCCTCCACCAATTCCTCCAAGGACAGTGCACTGGGAGGTGGATTTTGAATCAAATTCTCAATCAAGTCATCCTCGGTTTGAGGGTCTCCCCTAGTGGTTTCTACTGTGCACAATGGTGCATAGTAAACCTCATCCTTATCTCCCTCTTCCAACCAAAGTGGTAAGTCATGTTCTAGCAGAGGTTGGGCAAGAGGGTATAGGACTAGATGCTTGGACATAGGTCCATTCTTGATGGTCATGCTTCCAGCTCGACAACTGATGTAAGAATCCACAGTGGCTAACCACGACCTTCCCAAAATTAGGGGGTATCCAGTGAGCTTTGCCTTTGGCTGAAGGACCAAGAAGTCTACAGGGTACTCCCAAGAGTCAACAGAGACCAAGACATCATCCACAATCCCTTCGGGAGTCACGGTCTGCTAACTGCAGGATTGTCGAGGTCTTCGTTAAGGAACTCTGAAGGTTGAGTTTAAGCATGGTTTCCCTGGTCATCACATTAATGGCAGCCCCTAGATCAATCAAGGTATGGGGGATTATAGTGCCATTGATGTGGACATCAACTACAAGACTCCCAGGGTCCAAATACTTTGGACAGATTACTTGCCCCAACATTAGATCGGACAATTGTCCTATGACATTGATAGTCGAGGCATCTCTCTTTCGCCTACCTGGGTACCTGAAACACTTCTCCTTAATCAATTTGTTGTGTATTGGTACATCTTTCATGGCCTGGAGAAGTGGTATTTTCACACACAACTGTTTAAGTTCTCCTAGAAGTTTAGTCTCTTCTGGGTTTGGTTGCGTGGTTACTGTTAGTCGCTCAAGAAAGGGTGGAATGGCTTTGGGTTCACTTTCCTGGTTCTCTTCCTCATCCTCTGGGGGAAGAGGTTGGTGATCTGGAAGGGTCTTCCTAGATCGCAGGTTGATCTCCTGGATCTCCACAACATAGGTAGGGCATGTTGTCTCCCTAGTGTATACCTGGTGGGCCTGTCGGTTGTTGGGGTTCGGGTTCGGTTGAGCAGGCATTTGGGGTTGTCTTGGAGGAGCAGGAGGTGATGGTTGTGGCTGAGCTGGTGGTGGAGGCAGAATTGCGAGAGGAGAGTTGTATTGGAGCCTCCACCCTGGTTGAGGTGCATTCCACTGAGGTTGTGACTGGACATGTGAGTGAAACGAATGAGCAGTGGGTTGAGTATGGTATTGAGATGGATACGACTATGGAGGAGGTGCGGACCAGGAAGGATGAATAGGGGGACCCCAAGAAGGTATGTGAGCAGATTGGTTGGGGCTATAATAAGCTTGGGATGTCGCTTGCATCCCCTGCTGGTAAGGTCTGGGCCCGTGCGGCCTCCTTTGGTTGAGGAAGTAGATAGGTTCAGTGGTTGCCACAGTCCCTTGGTACATGGCTTTAAATCCAGGCAAGGTTGGGCATTGGTTTGTGGGGTGGTTTTCCTCACAAACGAAACATACCTCTACTCAGTGCAATGGAAACTCATTCTTAGGGTGCTTCCTCGTACATCTAGGACAAAAAATGGCCAAAGCCCTCTCAGATTCCTCTTTATTTTTCGGATTTGGAAAGTATCAAGTTGCATGGCAATGGTCCGTCTCATATCACCATTGAGGTCTTCCATCTGATTAGCAAACTCATGCTTGGAGAAGGTGGTACTCGCTGAAAGTGGATTCCCTCTACCTCTTTTCTGGGCTGCCCTAGAGTGGTTTCTAAACACAGTATTTATGTCCTCATAAGGTATTTGGTAGATGTCTCCTCCAGCTAGCATGTGAATGGTTTCTAGAAGATCTTCAGGGACTCCTTGGAGCAGAACCAACTTTAGAGATTCAGGGTCAACTAACTAAAATCTATCTTGCAGAAATGAAAATGTGGAATTGAAATGAAAGCAGGAAAGGACTAATCTATTTTTCTGAAATCAAATTGCAGGAATGAAATGCTAGACTACACTTGCAGAATTGAAATTGCGGAATTGAAAGGATAATCTATGAAAGCAGGAAATGTCTAATTTACTTTTGCAGAAATGAAATTGTAGAATGGAACTGAAATAAACTACTTAGCAGAAGGTTGGAGCAGAAAAATAGAAGAAAAGCAGCAATCACAAATACTCTGACGCTTCCCTGGCAATGGCGCCAAAAAGAATGGTGGGCTCCAGTATTGCAGCAATAATGCTGCAGCTCTTGGGACTCCCTTCTTTACTTTTATCAACCCGGTAGTTTGTAACAAACTTGGAAGCGACGGTGTTGTATGTACAAGTACTAGCTCTTGCCGCAGCTATCACTTGGTCAGCTGGCACAAGTCCGCTAGGAGCTTAAGCCAACTTCTATGAGCTCTGAGAAGAATCTTTTTAACTGATGGACGAAATTTAACTCAAAGAAGGTTGATCTACTCGGAGAAAGAAACTGGAAAGCTGAAAGGAAATGTAAACCCTAGCAAACCCTAATTTTACCGGCTAGCCCTACTGATGCAAGAAAGAGGATGCAAGCTACTGAAAGAGATGCTGTTGACTTCTAGAAAGGTATAATGCATGTGTCTAAGCTACTTCTATAGTGACATTTGAAAAAAACATCTTTTTGTATTTTTGAATAAGTTGTCAGAATTATCATGCATGCGATTTAACTGTTTTTGACTGTGCAGAGGTGGATTGGCGGGAGGAAATGCTTGGAGGAGGTTGGGAAGGTTCAGAGAGGGCTTAAGGGGTCCCTAACACCCTTCCAGAGAGTTTCATAGAGTTTTGCTATCAAGAAGCCTCATTTGTGAGCTCCTACAGGAAGTTTGCAGGGGTTCTACAAGATGTTCTGGAATTTCTACAGGATGCTTGTAATTTTCTATAGGATGCTCAGAAATGGGATTTTGGAGAATGGATGGAGAGAGAAAGGTGAAGGAGTGAGTATGGAGGTAGGGAAAGGGTGTGAGGAGGTCCAGGACATGGTGGATGGAGCTGAGGAGAGATGAAGATGGCTGGATTTGTTCAAGGAGGAGAGAAGCAATGTTGCACAAAAATTAGGGTTATGTGAGAAAATGGCAAACGTGAGGCAAGAATCCGTGTTAGGGGATGGAGCAGATGAGATTGATGGAGTATGGGCAGATAGAGAAGTGGTACGGGTTCTCTGAAAGTTGTTTCTTCAACTGAACCAACGAAGACTTGGAAAATCAAAGACCTAGTTACGTTAACCTAATCTGGTCTAGCTAACAGTAAAGAGAATGAACAGAAGTTTATTTGCAATGAAACCATGTATAACAACTATGCAACGAAGCAATCAAGAATCTGAACATGTAACCAACTTCTGCAAATAAAAATCGAACACTAATGGTTGCATGGCGAAGCAAAGATAGTGTTTTTCGTGGCAGCAAGGTCACCTTGATCCCAGCTCCTGATCCCACTAAGGGAGAGGTGGAATCAGAGGTGTTTGATGGCCTTTTTCTAAAGCTTGTCCCTGTTAATAACCTATCAACTCAATCTGAACATCAAAATTCTTTCTAATCATCAACAATGTCCTAGATAAACAACAAGATTTTAATCTACTTAACAGAAGTTATTTTGAAAAGACATAAAAAGCCAATAATAGTGCATAAGGAAGCCTTGGCACTTGGGTTGGGACCAACCCCAAGAGCTACATGCTCCTAAAGAAAACTCAGAGCTAACACCAAATAGAGCTGCTTTTCATTATCCAAAAATAATCATGTCAGAAGAAAGTTATATAGCAGTAGCTACAAAAACGAGCTGAGACAATGGGAGCACTATAGTGCAAAACCCAACAGTTCCAAAAGTAAACTAAGAAGGCTGAGGCCTTCCTATTTATACACTATGAGGGGCCTAGCAGCCATCCTTAACTCAAGGGACTCGGCTGTTCAAACTGCCAGTAAACAATCACTCTTCCCAAAGCTGCTCGGCTGCCTTTAGGATTCATTTTGGTGGCCTGTTGTGCTCCGAGTTGAGGGTGGAGATTACGAGGAAGGGCCATTTAATGGAAGAGACAACCTCCCTTCGAATCCTCACCCTTGCTTCCTCATGCTTGACTGTCACCTGGCTCATAATTGCTTGGCTTTGCTCCAAAATTTGTCCAAAAAACCTGAAATAAACACGTATTAGCCCTTGGTAAAGTGACCACCCTTATTCGTTCAAATAACATAAACATAATAAAAAAACATGCATAATCTATGAAAAATGGTGGATTGATCAAGGACAATTAGGAAAAATGAGCCCAATAAGTTACCCAATTTGGGGCTCATCAGCATGCACCAAATTGCCTCAAGACTGGATAGATTTCTAATAATAGAACATATCATAAACTGGGACATATTCATAGAAGCAATGATTCTACTGGGAATGGGTTCAGACCATTGGCCAATTAAACTAGAATGTGATATTAAAGCTAGCCCCAAGAAATGTCCATTCAGGTTTGAGGCCTTCTGGCTTAGAGACCAGAAGTTCATGACGAAAGTGGAGGAATGGTGGAAACAAAGCCAACAAAGGGGAAGAAACAGAATGCAGACCTTCCAATTAAAACTAAAAGAACTGAAAGAAAGAATTAAAAAATGGAATAAAGAGGAATTTGGAAATATCCTCAAAGACCAATAGCTCTTGGACTAGAATATGAAGAAACTCCAACAAGAAATTATAATAGCTGGTAGAAGTGAGGAACTTGCCAGAGAGGAAGGTATTCTGACTGGCTAGATTGAAGAAAGAAGGAAACAAGAGGAGATTCTTTGGAGACAAAAATCAAGAGTGAACTGGCTACGAGAAGGGGAGAGGAACACGAAATTCTTCCATCAGGCAATGATCTAGCAGAGACAGGGAAACAAAATATTCTCTATAAAGAACGAAGAAGGACTCCGATTAAATGAACATGAGGATATGGAACAGACCCTGGTAAGGCATTTCAAAGACCTCCTTATGGAGCCCCAAGGAGACAAAAGAGAAGCTACTAGGAGAATCTGCAATGAGATACCAAGCATGAGTACCAGAGACCAAAACCTTGCTCTTATGAGGGTAGAAACTCTAGAAGAAGTGGAAGAGATCGTGAAAGGGATGAAGAGGAATAAATCTCTTGGACCAGATGGATTCACAGTGGAATTTTACCAGGCAGGATGGCAATTATTGGGTCAAGACATTCTAGAAGTGGTGGAAGAGTCACGAAGAAACTAGAAGGTATGTCTAAGCTTAAACTCAACTCTCCTGTCTCTTATTCCTAAAACTACCAAGTCTGAAGATCCCCAAGGTTTTAGACCCATTTCCCTTTGCAATGTGATTTATAAAATTATTGCAACTCTTATGGCCAAAATACTTAAGCCAATCCTTTCTAGCATTATCTCCCTGAAACAAACAGGTTTCATGGAAGGGCATCAAATTTTGGATGGATTGGTAGCATCACAAGAAGTAGTGCATTCTTTGAAAACCAAAAAAGAAGCTGGAATGATGATCAAACTGGATCTCTCCAAAGCTTATGATTGTCTGAATTGGGCATATCTTAAATCGGTACTAACGGCCTTCGGTTTCTGCAATAGATGGATAGAATGGGTCTCCGCCATGATCTCTACCCCGAATTTTTCCATTCTCCTAAATGGATTGCCATCCACAACCTTCAAGGCCTCTAGAGGATTGAGATGGGGGGATCCTCTATCCCCCTTCTTGTTTATCATTGTGGCGAAGGGGTTAGGGAGATATATCAAAAAATAATTGAGGAAAAGGAAAATCAAAGGCCTTTAGATTTGGGGGAATAACCTCCCGATCACACACCAACAATTTGTGGACGATATCATGTTGTTCTGCGCAGTTTCTCTGAGAGAAGTAAAAATAATAGAAGGATTCTAGATCTCTTCATGGAAGCCTCTGGTACTCAAATAAATAAAGAGAAATCTTGCATATATTTCTTCAACACCGTCGGAAATGTCAAAACATATTTAACAATATTATTAGGTTTCCGTTCGGGAGAATTTCCCACAAAATATCTTGGAACCCCGCTAGCCTTGAATCCTCTAAAGATGGTGAATTGGCAACAAACCATTGAGAAACTTACCAGTAGATTGGCCAATTGGTCCTTCAGAACCCTGAGTATAGCAGGAAGAGTAGTACTAGTTAAGGCAGTTCTGCAATCGATTCCAATCTACCAACTCTCAGCAATGGCTGCCCCCAAAGGTGCGTGCACCAAAATGGTGGAGATCTTCAAAAAATTCCTCTGGGGAGGACTAAAGCAGCAAAGAAAGTGGGCATTGATATCCTGGAAGGGCCTGGTTAAGAGTAAAGATGAAGGGGGATTGGGCTTGAGAGACCCATACTCTTTGAACCAAGTAATGGGAACCAAACTTTGGTGGAGATGGATGAAGGGAGGGGGAGACCTATAGAAAAGAATATGGACAAAAAAATATAACATGCCAGCAATACCAGAGGAAATCTTAAGATTGGAGGAAACCCCGAAAGGCTCGACAATATGGAATCTGGCCAGCCAAAACAGAGACATAGTATCCAAGCATGCCTTCTGGGAAATTAGGAATGAAAATTCAGCCAAATTCTAGGAAGAGGCTTGGCAACAAAGGGAGAAACTTTATAATGTTCAGGCTCTAAGAGACACATGCCAGAAGGAAAAAGAGGAAGGTTTTAACTACGTTAGAGAATTTTGGAACGAAGCTCACTAAGAGGAATCCTGGAGAACTTGGAAAAATCCAGATGAATGGGATAGGCATATTGATATGGAACAAAGAGAGATGTATATAAAAGAAATGAAGACAAGGAAAATAGCTATTAGAATAGGTCCAAATATATTGAGATGGGGGCATTCAACGAAGGGAAACTTCACGATAAAAGAAGCTTACAATCTCATTACACAGCAAGACCAAGATGACATGACACCCCTATGGAAACAAATATGGAAGGGTAATTGGTGGCCGAAAGTGACTCACTTCCTATGGATGGTTGGTAAAGGCCAAATTATAACCTGGGAACAACTCCAAAAATGGGGAATTCAGGGTCCCCCCAGATCTTGTCTCTGTAAACAGGATCAGGAAACGTAGGAACAGCTCTTGAACTCTTGTCGAGTTGCCCAACATCAATGGGAGGAAATAAGAAGACTTTTTGGCAGGACAAATAGAGATCATCAAAACATCAAAGAAACTATAAAACAATGGGGATGGGGTCAATTCACGAGCCCTGTGGTAAGAAGAGCTTGGAGTCTAGCAGTAGGCATGAATATATGAATGATATAGAAAGAAAGAAATAGGAGAATCTTTCAAAACAAAGAGCTGCCTCTAGTGCAGGTCTGGAAAGGAACCCTAAGTCATATAAGAGAAACTATTCTAGCAGAAAAATGGAGTCAAGAAGATTGGAAAATGAAACCTGAGGAAGAACGGATTCTGAATAAGCTTAATTTAGAACAAGGAATGGTAGCACCTCAGATGTGGAAACTCCCTGACATACGCAGCATTAGCCCTACTCATTTTTCTTGCCCCTTGGTAGGCTTCATCAAACATAATTTCGATGGAGCCTCCAAAGGCAACATGGGGCCGGTAGGGATTGGTGGTATGTTCAAGTATGACCAAGGCAGATCAAGATGGATATACTCAGACTATGGAGGAATTATAAGTAATAATGAAGCAGAGCTTATGGAAGTCTACCAAGGACTAAGAACAACGATAAGAAATGGCTACAACAACCTGGAAGTAGAAGGAGATTCTCAACTAGTTGTTGACATGATAAGAAAACTAAATAATGGGAAGACATGGGAAAAAGTTACAAAAAGTTGGAGGACGGCGAGCCTAGTTCAAGACTTAGAAACCATTATAAAGAGATTCGAATATGTGATTATCAATCATGTTAGAAGGGAAGGAAACAGAGTAGCGGACTTCCTCGCAAATTATGGAAGTAACGAACAAGGAGGTAAGCTGGATAGCATCTGGCCAACCTAACTAGAGGAGCCCAAGTTAGAGCCCCTCAAAGTAATCATTGCCCAAGATTGCCATGAAGACACTACTTCAAGATAGTGGATACAGGTGGCCCCTAATCAGGGTGATAAAGAGGGAATGTACGATAAAGGGGACAGCGCAAGGGAGAGGATGGCTAGGATGGCCACCTACTGCCCTCACCAGAGATCAAATGGCTATGGTGGCGTCTTGCATGGTTGCGGGAATTCCAAGGCAGCGTAGTGGAAGAAGTGAAGGGAGAGAGGAGGTAAGAAGTGGCGGCGGTAGTGGGATGGGACGTGGGCCAGATGGGTTGGGATACATGAGGGTGGTAAGGGTGGGAGAAAAACTTAATATGTAGCGAAGGGAGAAGGAGAACGGTGCAGCATAGGAGCAGGGATCTTCGGTGGGCGAGCGTGATTACGGGTATGTCCCCTTTGACTCTCCTCCTACATTTCACTCTGGCCTGTTTAGTTTGGTTGGGGGGGGGAATGACGGGAATTGCTGGGGAGGGGAGGTGCTTGAGCATATCTCCTTCTTACACGGCCCTGCATGGTAAGGAAAGAGAGTGGTAAGATGGGATTTGTAGGAGAAGGGCTGAGGCTGAATGGGTCAGAGGGTTTCCTGGGGAGGAAGAGAGAGGATATAAGCATAGCTATGGTGGGGAATTTTATTGGTGGGGCTGAGGGTTAGCCAGAGTATTCCAAGAACCCCATCCAGGCAGAGGGAAGCATGACAGAGAGCTTGGCCACCTTCCTTTGTCCTCTGATGCTATGGGGATGGTTAGGGTGGGGTTGGAAGGTTAAGTGACAAAGAAATGCAGACTAATGGGAAGATTATAGCACCCTGAAAGCTAACCTTTGCTGTTGATAACTGCAATCAGGAGGCAATAAAGGAGAAAATGGCTCGCCTAGGCAGAGGCAGGGGCCGCGGAGGCAGAGGGCGATAGAGCCAGCAGTGCTGAAACGAGCTGTCAACCTCGGTGCCAACAAGTTAGAGGAAAGGAAGGAAAACCATGAGGATGACAGTCTAGGAAGCTGCTCGAGCCTATAGAGAAGGGACGGACGTGGATATTCAGCAGTTAATTCAAGAGATGGAAGACAATATAATGGAAGAGGAATCAGAACCTGAGATGGAGGAATGGGGAGATATTATCCCCAACCCAGGGCATACTAGAGGCTGAATGACACTGTATCAGCAAGCTCTGCACATATACTGGGTTTTAAAGCGGTTACTAGCTAAGGCTCTGGAGCAGGTGGCAGGAGAAGTGGCAGCAATAGCTCAAGGCATGCCTAATATTAAAAAGGAAATGAAAAACTTGCAGATCATCATGATAATGCAAGACAACAAGCTGGATGAAATCCAGCAACAGTTGAAGAAATTGTCACCCGCACCAAATGACTCGATGGCAGCACCTGTTAATGCAGATTCTGATGAAGAAGACCGGAAGGATTAGTCCTTTACAGTTTTCTTGTCTGATTATTTTGCGGCTAGCTTTTCTTTTCAGACGTTTGTATGTTAGTGTGTAGTATGCTCGGTGTTTTTAGATGTGCTGTTTATGTAGAATGGATAGAAAGACTAATTAAATTTTTCTATTGGATGGCTCATAACGAACTTAGGTGGCCAAAAGACTTGGTTTCCCATATGGGCAAGTTGAGGCCACCAGAATGCTATATCTGGACCAACTTGTTTATTAAATAGAAAAGGAAGGTACCATCCTAGCTTACAAAAAAAAGTAAAGATGATGATGTCCACCATGGGGGATGATTCACCATTTTTGGAGTAAAAAAGTAAAAAGATTAAAAAATAATAAAATAATAAAACTACTTTTTCAACTCATATTTTCAACTTATCTCCCTATGGTTTTACTCAAATTTTGAGTGGGAGTACTCATTGGATGCAAAATCTAATTCCCCATCCAATGAGTAACCATGTTTCATAATTTTAATGGACCTTGATACACAAAATAGGAGGAATACATGAAAAACATGATTGTAATCATGTTTTTCAAGTATTTCTACTTTTTTGTGTAGCAGGGTCTACTGAAACTATGCAACATGGGTATTCCTTGGATGAGGAATAAAATTTTTCATCCAACGAGTGTTTCCACTTGAATTTTGAGTAAACCCATAAGAATATAAGTTGAAAATACGAGTTGAAAAAAAGTTTTTTCTTTTTTTCCCTCTAAAATTTGATGATGTAATGTAATCTTAATTTATTATTCCACTATTATTTTATAATTTCGTTATGAGGCCCATTTTTAACCTAAAAATTCCCCTAATGAATCCACAATAAAATAACAACACCATGAAGACAAAGAAGGACACAGGAAAGTGGTGTGGGTTCCACAAGAGCCCCACTCACAACACAAGTGAATGTCTCGCAAAGCAGTCACTGGTAGTCGAACTGAAGGCTTCAAAGTTAGATGGATGTTTTGAATCTAAGTTAGAACCCAATAAATGGGATGAAAAATGAAAGTAGATTATCGAAGCAAAGCCTAGTACCATCATCTCCACAACCAAGATTGAGAAGGTTGAGCCATAATATCCAAAGGAAGGGGAGGCTCTCTTCCACTAATAGATGTGGGTGAAGGGGTCTCCATTGCAGTTTCTTTTTATGGCAGGAGCCAAAATAACCTCATACCAAAGGAGTTTATTAATTGTTTGGGCCAATCAACCAAATCCCATACACCACCATACACCGTCAAGTGGCTGCATCAAGGACGAGATCTTTGCATCATCCAATAGTGCTTCCCTCCCTACAACGTCAAGCCCTTCATGGATGAGGTATTCTGTGTTATTAGTCCAACCATACTTATGGAAGCGATATGTTGTGTATGAGTTTAGGCCTTGCATTATTATTATTATATTAGGTAGTAATTTATAAAACATACCAAAGGTAGCCTTGCCTTCTGCCATTTCTTTGATATTTGCTAAGTAATGCAGTAAGATAATCTCCTAGACTGAGAAATTTGTTTTCTTTTTTATTCACTCTCAAAGTAGGGGGAAGATTTTGGCCACATTTACGGTCATCGAGAAGGGTTCCACCATGAAACAGAAGTAGGTGGATATGGTCATGGAAGAATACAGGGACATCTTCTCCTCACCTGCACAAGTACCTTTTATTGTCATGTTAAGAATTAAATCGATCTGGCTCCCAGAGTACCCCCATCCGATGGGATGACATAATGTCACTCTATTACAAGAAACAAAAAAATCAAGAGGCAGATTTAGGAATTGTTTGAAAAGGGGCACATCCAACAAAGTTTCTCACCTTGTGGGATCCCAATTGTACTTGTACATAAGAAGGATGGGACATGGAGACTCTGCATTGATTATTAGGCACTAAATAAAATCATGGTCACGAATAAGTATCCAATCCCATGGATTGACGACCTTCTTGACCAGCTTAAGGGGGCAAAGTACTTCAGCAAGATCGATTTAAATTTTGCCTCTCACTAGGTTCCAGTAGAGCCTACAAATGTATGGAAGACTGCCTTCAAATACAAGAAGGGACTTTTGAGTGGTTCATCACACCTTTCGGGTTGAAAAATTCCCCTACAACTTTTATGAGGCTAACGGATGACACCTTGCAACCGTTTACAAGCTCATTTGTGGTTGTATACCTAGACAACATCCTCACCTTTAGCAAGATTTGGGAAGAGCACTTGCATCAAATTAGAAAAGTCCTTCAAATCCTTTAGTAGCACAAGTTATGTGCGAACTTGGATAAATGGACCTTTGGTGTGAGCCAAGTCCAACATCTGGGTTACATCATTAATGAGTATGGTGTGCATGTGGTTCCAGATATGATCCAAGTCATTCAGGATTGGCTAGCCTCGACCACTCTAAGAGAGCTTCACAACCTTTTGGGCCTTGCCAATTTTTATCATAGGTTCATGCCAAGGTTCTCTCATATCACTTAGCCTTTGAGTCAGGTTAATAAGGATGAAGTGAAAGCAGATATTTTTTGGTCTAAGTCCTAAGAGAAGGTTTTCATTGAGCTCAATTACCACCTTTGCTATGCACTAGTACACACATTTCCAAACCTTTAACAACCATTTGAAATTGAGACGGATGCCTCTGATTATGATATTGGTGTAGTTCTCACCCAATAAGGGAATCCGATGGCATATCATAGTGATACACTTTACGATAAAATTCAAAAATACCCCACCTACGATAAAGAGATGTATTATATCGTGTAGGATTAATGACAATGGAAACATTACATTATGGGGAAGGAGATTGTCATCCACACATATCATTGACCTCTTCAGATTATACAGACACAAGTGAAGTTGTAGAATGATCACTGTCAAAGTGGTCAACATATTTTCAAAATTTCCATTTAAACATTAAATAAAATACGGGCAATGCCAATCATGTTGTAGATTGCCTTAGTGGGACCCCAATTGCAGCACTGACCACTATTCTCAACTATTATGGCCATGAAACCTCTGGATGGCCACAAATATACAAAAATGATCCAATGTTCACCACCACAAACTAGATGCTAGTGGATGCAAGAAAGTTTCAAAATTCCACCTCTAGGATGCATTATTATTCTACTTGGGCCATCTTTGTGTTCCTTCAAGTGAGCATGACAAGCTGATTTTGGGAGGCACACTACAGCTGGATCACATAACACTTTGGTGTTGAGAAAACTGTTAAAGTACTAAATACGTGTTTTTATTGGCCAAAACTCCGCCAAGATGTTGGAAAATGTATCAGATCCTACACTGCATGTGCCATCGTCAATTCAACCACCTAAAAAAAGGCATGTACACCCATTTTTCTACTCACATTCAACCTTCGAAATCCATCTCCATGGACTATCTATCTCACCTCTCTTCTACCAAGCATGGTAATTACTATGTATTTGTGGTCGTGGACAAATTTTCTAAGATGGATGTATTAGCAACCTGCAAGAAGTGTATCATAACTGAGGACACTGCCAAACTCTTCTTTGGATGAGTATGGGTACATTTTGGGATCCTTCAGTCCATTATATCAAATCAAGATAATAGGTTCTTGAGCACACTCTGGTATAGGACACCAAGCTCACCAGGTCGACTACATTCCATCCCAAACTAATGGCCAGACAATGTTGTCAACATGATGATCATGCACATACTATGCATATACAACTCCAAGAATCCATGCACATGAGCCTTCCCTATCTGAAGGATGACTACAATAGATCTCTCCATAACTCAACATGCCATTTCAAGTGGGTTTGGGATTTCAACCATTGTGTCTGATTGATTTTTTCATGCCTCATGCGACTACATAGGCATAAGTTGCGCATGTACAATATGAGGTTGATAAAGGAACCAAGTATATCGAATGCATCCACGACATCAACAAACATGTTGAAAACATATTAGATAAATCCAATAATAACCATAAACAACGAAATGATCAACATTAGGTCTCACATTAGTTTCAGGTGGGAAACAAAATTTGGCTCAGTTGCAGAAAGAATGCCTTGGAAGATCCCATTGGAAGCTATGCCCACTCCGATATGGACCTTACACCATCACCAAGGCTATGGGAGACAATTATTTCAAGATCAACATTCCCTCATTCCTTGCCTAGCACCTAATGTTCAATTTAGACCACCTGCGGCAATATGGTCCACCATTGTTGGACACCTTGGACATTGTCGAATAGCTAACGCCAAGAGAGTTGAATACAGATTGCATAGAATAGGACACACCTGATTAGATCATGGAAAAAAATATCAAAACACTTTCCAACAATGGATTCAACTATATTTGGTTGTCAAAGATGGCGAACTCTTGCACCAAGGCAAGTGGCTCACCAGGGACCAACTTCTATGGAAGTTTCCCCATTTCGTGGAGGCACTCAACGTAATAGGGACATTGCTTCCTAAGGGGGGAGGAATGATCTAGGTGGATATTGGTGGCCACCTTCCTATTCCATTTGGACCCCCAACAATTTTTCTTTCTATTTCCTTATTTGTAGCACAATTTACTATTTTTGGAAGTTTTTTGGGTCTTGACTATAGAGCCGTTTTGAGGCACTAAACAATGTTTTTTTGGATATATAGACCATTCAAAAGTCTTATTTATCACATAGATATTTCTAATGAGGTATCATATGTGTAAAACAAAGATTATATGCCAAAGATATGAACCCAGGAAGTTGATGTACCAACTAACCCCAATAGGGTCCACATTCGTTTGTCGCTTCATCTCCTAGGGTTAGGATTTTACATGTTTATGGTTTTCCATTTATTTCTAAATGATAAAAAGGCCTAGGAGCCTCATTCTAACACATTTTAGAGGAATGTTTCCATCACATCTCTTCTCATAGATAAGCTACCATCGCCTGAGCTAGCTTATTTCCATTATGCATGTCAACAGTTATCAGTATTTTGTTATTAAGGAAAGTAAGTTCACCTTTATCTATAGTTCTATGATTCTATTTTAATCTGTATTTCATTTTATTCCTGTATAAATTTTGATAACTTATGTTGTGAGCTAAGATGTTACACCCTTATGTCTTAGCTCTATATGTATAAGTATTGTGACATTGGTTTTATAGTTCTCTGCTCCATCATGCCATTTCTAGTTCCATTTTTATCCTAAAATAACCCAGGGCATGAAATTCTTTTCAAGCAACTATGTTGTGAATGGTTATGTCTTCCAACTATATCAATTATGGGACCATCCACTGTACCATCACTCCTGAGCTTTGTTATTTTCTCCACCATGTTAGCACTGTGTTAACACGAGAAACTGTCCATGAAGAGGGCCCCATCACAAAAACTTCAAGAACATACGACATCACTTGCCACCTTAACTATTATATGCCATGTCATTATTGACATCGGCACTGCCATGTGGCAGCCTTTAAGTGGTTCCATGTATCTCCTATAAATGGGCCACTTGAAATTGCTAAATCAACATTCCATGTGACACATTCATGAGACTCCATGTCATCATTGTGTTGATGTCATTGCTTATGTAGCTACCACATCATCATAGACAACTAGTTTTATTACACAAGCTATCACTATTTTCAAGTCATCTAGTATGGAGTTATATGCTCGAGAGACCTTTTATTTGTCATTATTTTCCTTTGTTGAATTAAAAGGTCTGGGGTGCAAAATGTGCATTATATTCCATATCTAGGTAGAATCCTTCTCTCCCAAAGTCTATATTGTGGCTCACACCTTTCTAACACATTATTTATATATCAATGGTCATGCTCCTAGGGTATGGAATGAATAATAATATTAGCTATTGCAACCATTCTCATCTCCCAGCTTCGCTACCCACATCACAATCTAGTTTAGGTCATCCAATGATGTCGTCTAGGGTGAGACGTGAAAATTCACATTTACTAATCAGAAAATTACCATCCCTTGCCTTTGTCAACAAACTTCTCCTCGACATAATGCTTCTAGGGAATGAACGTGAATAACCCCAGTAGATGATGGAAAAGGTTTTGTCTCATGGCCTGCATCTACCACACTACTACCCAGATTTCACCTTCCACAATCTTATCTTCCCTATGGTGGAAATTAACAAGAAACTGATGGAAACAAGTCCATCTCATGGCTATTTTTAGTCTATGGAACCTTGAGGCTCTAAAACCCTACCAAAATTCAACTAGCCATAACTCCTCAATGATTAGGAGCTTTTTTGGTTGTCTTATATTGTTAGAGAGGTATCTCTAAGCACAATCCAATCATAAAATCTACAAGAGAATCTACAATGATTTAATAGGGAATAAATTCCTTCAAAGATTCATTCGTAAGAACACACATCCAACAATTATATTAGTCAAGGTTTTTAATATTTATCGCTTAACTTTTTTCTATGATAGTTATCGAATAATAACTGCACATACCAACACACTTTCCTTGATTGTGATCCCCCATTCAAAGCTGACACAACAATGCCAACCATCTCCCTTGGTATTATCAACTCATCCATGCATCAAAGTCGACATTAATGCATTTAAGTTGACATTAATGCCAACATCCTCCCCTTCAAGTTCTTCAATGGTTGATTGTAATGGAGAAATGTACTAGATTTCTTGAGAATGAAATGTTCCCTTAGTCACCCCTCTCTTATCCTTTATCAATTTTTCCCATTGTGCTGATGATATCAAAGGTTACCTTCTCACCTTTAGGTAATCTATATCTAATCTCGACATCAGATAATGTGTTAAAAAAGGAAATTCACAAGTCAATTTTTCTAATAGTATCAAAATATTAAACACTTTCAGGAGGGCTTGTATAGTCAATTCATCAAAAATGAATTTTGTACCTGACTTGGGTATATAATTAAGTTTCTTCTAGAAATTGACCAATGCTTCCCCATATTTATTTTGTGATTTTATCCAATTATCTTGTGTCATGGCTAAGAAATCCAAAACATAGTGTGTAATTATATTCTTCTTTAAATTAATTTATTTCAACTCCAACCTAAGCTATTCCGATTTTCATAAGCCTAATTTCCCAATTATTTTCTCTAATTCTTATTATAGTGTGGATGGCTTTTTCCCTATATGTAGTCCCAAAAAATTCATGAATATATTCATCATTAGATTTAATCCATTGCATGATTGATTTCAGTTTCCAAAGATGACGTTCAATTTATAGCAATATCTTCTTATATCCAATAGGTAATTTTCTATAGAAATAAATTCTTAGTGGAATACAGTGATTTCTAGTTGAATGCCGTTAATTTTATCAATGACATAATCCTAAATTTCTTCTTTGGCCTTCATCAGAGTCTTCTTTCCCAAATTTTTTGAAATTAATATGTTTTGTAGTGAATGCAATTTAGATTCTTCATTTCCTAGCATGCGTTGATTCAATAATCTCACCATTTTTATTTATAAAAGGTGGTTTTGTTCATCATTTCTAGTTCTTTTCGAAATTGTGTTTTTTATTTATGTCTCTAAATTTGCAACATTTTTTTTATCTATCAGGAATCAACAACTGGGTTGGTCACTTACTCGTATGATACGAGATCAATTCCAACTCTTACCACTATAACTTCTAGTTTCAAACATATACCCATTTCGTAGGAACAAGTGAAGAAGGCGGATTTGAACCTGTAACCTCCTCGCACATATCACTTCATTTTCATTGCCATTACCAATTGAGCTACCCCCTGGGGGCCCTCCAAAATTTTTAACCCTAAAAAAAACATTTAATTCTTTTAGATGATTGATCAAATGAAACTTATGATGAGTCATGATTAAATATATTTTACTTCAAGATAGAATTTGGGTTTGTCTTGTATTCAATGTTTTCTCTTGATATCACTTTTCCCTTTTTTTAAATTCTTCCATTAGGTCAACATTTTCTTGTTGGATACATCATATTTGAGAATTGATATTTTCTCTATCATCAATCGTTCCTTTAAATTACAAGGAAAATTAATTTATTTCCTCATATGATGCAAGTAACTCATTATAAAGTAAAAATTAGTGCCCTTATAAGCACACTTTAAACCATGTATTTCTTTCTCTCTGGAGTCTAATATCAATTTGGTGTTGTTCTCATCCTTGGGCATGTAAAAATAATGCTGATTTTATTTTATAAACCATTTAAATTGTTGGAGCTACTCTTGAAAATTATCTTTGTATTTTTGAGCTGTGTATCCATCCTGCTTAATAGCACCAGTAACATATTCACATTTTTAGTAGACATAATTAGCATTTTTTCTGCCATTTCCTTTGTCTTCCTATGCCATTCCAGGATGTCAATTGCATTTACATGATTAAGATAAGCCTTCACGAAGTATCCATAACGGATGAAAATTTAATTTCCCCTTTTGTTTTTGGCTAGATAAACAAAATATTTAAAAAATATTTATCAAAATTAGTCGAGGATAAGAACCTTATCACCATAATTTCTTTTCAACTAGTGATCTGATAATCACCCTATGAGTGACCTCAGTTAAAGATTTATTAAACAAAAGGTATTACAGACTCATGTGCTGGTGTGTGTTTTGTGTTATTGAAACAACGGATCGATCAGATTTCCAATACACAGACATTTTAAATGGAAAGACAACAGAGAAATATAGTAAGCAACACAAAGACACAAATAGTTTTAATAAGGAGTTCACCCTATTCTCCAGGGCTATGTCTCTGGTCCAGCTTCAGTGGTGGCCTTGTTTTATTGTGTCTTACAGCAGAGAAATTACAATACAGGGACTCAATGTGAGTTCTCCTGAAGCAGATTTTGCTTGGTAGGGTGGTCCTTGGATTCCCCAAGCCACTCGGAGTATACAAAGTCTTATTCTGCCTACCAGCTCTGTGACCCTTGGTCTAAAGTGGAAAGAGCCAACTATGATGCTCAATCCGGACAGATTCCTCTATGGGAAGGCTTGAATCTTCAAGCTCTCTGGTGCTCAACGCTGCCTGTGGTCAGCTCGGCCTTCTGTCTCCTTTGCTCGGCTTCACTGTTCTCTGTGTTTAGTCCTCCTCTCAGGGTTCACTTTTCACTGTGTCTCTTGGTCGCTTGGACTCTTCTCAATTCTTCCTTTGAAATCTTAATCTAAATTCGACTGTCTCCATTCATGGCTTTAGCCATTCGATCCTCGGCCTATTCGGTTCCTCTCCCACCTACGTCGATTCGCCTACTGCCCGTGTGGTTGGAATTCCCTATTCAGCGTCAACATGAACGCTCGGGGAGTAGCCACGTGTCTCCATCGGAACAGCGCCGGCCTGTTCATCGATTCGTTTCTTTCTCCACCATGGCGGTCAATGGATTCCAAGTCCCCTTAAATCATGGCATAATTCCCTGTCAATTCCTCTCTGTCTATCAGGCGCAATCTCAGCCATCCAATCTGGGCTCCTCCAGATCCAATGTCATTCGTACGTCGAGTGTGGTTGACTTGCTCAACTGATAACACGTGATCATGGCGATTTTTCTCTCACCTCCGCTGCCACGCGTTGATCGGTGAGTGTGATCGCTCCGCTTTTTCCAAAACCTCTTACCATTCAAGGGCGCCCCGATCAAACCGTCAGTTTCTAGGTTGTGGGTCCCACCTTCGTACGATGGCGCTTTTCGTTTCTCCGCCCATGGTCCTCTGGCTCCCAACGTGACTGCGTGCTTAAGGCTCTCCATTTCAGCCCTGTTTTCCTAGGTGCTAATTGCGCATCAAAAATTAGCTCCTTTTCCCATTTCGGGGCTCCCAGGGGCTACATCGACCTCCTGCGTAGTCTCCATGGGCCTCGGTCAGCGCGCTTTGACTGAGGTCCTCGTCGTTCCTCGCCGGCTACCATGGCCACTAGTTTAGGGTGTTTTCAATTGTTGTTTTGGATTCTTCAAGGATTTGTTTCGTCCCGATATAGTCATGGTTCTATGATAATCATTTATGGATCCGTTTTTGATCACGGCATCCCAACTGAAAAGCTTTTGGACCACCAAAAGTTGGTTTTCTTCAAGCATCGACTAAGTGAGAAAACTGTTGTCTCACTCGTCCAATCTCAATCCACTTCGCACTGCTTGGCTTCGAACCTTTAAGCCCAATTTTGAGGTATTCCACCTGTCCACTGCATGTCGTCCTTACCTTCCTGTCCATCATGGTATCTTCCTGCAATTCATTAAGATATTCAGGTAGTAGGTCATCAACAGAAGTCAATTGACTCTGCTCTTCAGGGTCCTCAATCATTGAAGGTTCAAACAACCTCAAGCAATCTGCATTCATGACTGAGTAGATGTGCATGTAAGCTGGCAGATCAAGGTGAAAAGCATTCTCACCAATCTTCTCAAGTATCATGAAGCGTCCATACCTGATAGGTTTTAGCTTTTTTCCCTCACCTTGCATCCTGTCTTTGCTGATATACGGCTAGACTTGGTCTCCAACTTGAAAACTATGCTCCATCCAATGCTTATAATGCCTAGCCTTGTACTTGGCCTGGCTCTTTTCCAGTTGTTCCTGTACTGCCTGGTGGATCTCCTAGATCTGTTCAATGAACCTAGTTTCCCTGTCTACATCACTTTGTCCATCAACCATGGTATCTTTACCAAAGACAAAATCCAAGGGAGGCCTTGGTATGAAACCAAAGTAGGTCTCAAAAGGAGATCTCTGGGTAGAAGAGTGTTTGGCTCTGTTGTAAGCATGTTGCACATAGAACAAATGCTCATCCCAAAGCTTAGGATGTTTGCTGCAATATCCTCTCGATCACTGTCCTATTAACTACTTCTGTCTAGCCATCTTTTTGTGGATGAAAAGTTGTGCTTTTATTTAATTTGGTGTCCATTAGTTCCAACAGACTGGACCAAAACTTTCCCACAAATTTGGGGTCTCGATCAGATACAATAGAAGTGGGTAATCCAAAATGAACCCATACATGTTCAAACAATAATTTTTCAGTTTGTTCAGTTGTAATCTGTTTACTACAGGGTATCAAAATACACATTTTGTTGAACTATCCACAACAACATATAGATAATCATGACCTTTCCTAGATTTGGGTAGTCCTCCAACAAAATCCATGGAAATTCTTTCCCAAGGGTGAGAAGGAACTGGCAATGGAGTGTATAAGCCTAGTTTTCTGTTACTGGGCTTGCTTTTAGCACACATAGCACATCCCTTTACATATCTAGAAATTTTCTCACTCATTCTTGGCCAATAGCAGAACCTTTGCAGTTGTGCAATTGTTTTACTGACCCCAAAGTGACCTGATATTAGAGAAGTGTGTGCTTCCCTAATTGTCTTTGCTCTCTCAGTTTGTGGAATGCAGAGTTTCCCACAATGATATAAGCGTCGGTCCTTTACATGATAGTCCAATTCTTCTACTCTTTTGCCTTGACTCAAAGTTGCATATATATCTTTAAAGTCCATGTCCTAAGCATATTGTTCTATGTAGCTTTCATGCAAAACAGAGTTATACTTAAGTATGGTAGATGCATTTATAATGGGTCTAGATAACATGTCTGCAACCTTGTTATGTATGCCCTTTTTATATCTGATGACCAAATGAAACTGTTGTAGAAAACCCCTCCATCTGTAATGTCTTGATTGTTGCAACTTAGTTTGGGAGTGTAGATATTGAAGTGGCTAATGATCAATGTGTATTATTGTCTCTTTGCCCATTAAATAATGTTTCCACTTTTTCACACTCTGAACTAATGCATACAATTCTTTATCATCGGTAGAATAGTTGACTACTGCAAGATTAAAATTCTCAGAATGATAACATATGGGTTTATCATGCTGTTTCAACACTACTCCCATGGCATAATCACTGGCATCAGTTTGGATCTCAAATGGTCTTTGTAGATCTGGCAATGCTAGTACAAGTGTTGTACTAATTTTTTCCTTCAAGGTGTCAAAGGCTTTCTGCTGTTTGCCTCCCCACTGAAACACCTTGTTCAATCCTATCAAAGCATGTAAGGGAGCTGCAATTGAGGAAAAATTTGAAATGAACTTCCTCCAATATTGTGCTGCTCCTAAGAAGCTTCTCACTTCTGTAGTAGACTTGCGTTTAGGCCAGTTTACAATGACTGCCACTTTAGAGGGATCTATTTTCAATTCACCTCCCCCTATTATATGACCCAAATAATTTAGGGAGGTTTTGCCAAATTCACATTTGGAGATTTTAACATGAATTTTTTCTCTTTCCAAAACATCTAATGTCTGTTTAACATGCTTTAAATGTTCTTCCCACGTTTTACTAAAAATCAAAATGTCATCTAGATACACAATAACAAAATCATCAAGAAAAGGTCTGAGTACATAATTCATTAATCTCATGAAAGTAGCAGGGGCATTGGTCAAGCCAAAAGGCATAACTAGCCATTCATGCAATCCCTGCTTTGTTTTGAAAGCAGTCTTCCATGCATCTTGATCTGCAACTCTGACCTGATGGTATCCTCTGTGCAAATGCAGCTTGGTGAAATAAACAACTTCCTTCAATTGTTCTAAAAGATCATCTACGCGAGGAAGGGGATAATGATTTTTGATTGTTATCTTATTCAGCGCTCGGTAATCAATGCACATTCTCCACGAGCCATCTTTCTTTCTCACCAAGATGATTGGTGACCCACATGGTGATGCGCTAGGCCTGATGAACCCTTTCTCGAGCAACTCCTGCACCTGCTTCTTGATTTCAGAATTCTCTAAAGTAGATAACCTGTACATCCCAATGTTAGGCAAAGGAACATCTTGCTGCAAAATAATATCATGTACTATTCCCTTTTTGGGTGGCAGACCTTGAGGTTCTTGAAACAAGACATCATATTCTGAAACAATCTTTTCTATATCAGCTTGCTGATCAGAATTATAGCCTTCAAATACATTGGTTTTATTAGTTTTCTTTTCCTTTACAACCATTAGTAAGAACTGTTTGCATGAATTTATCATTCTTTTCATTTGTCCTGAGTTTATGAGAGTATAATTATTCTTGAGCTTATGAGCTCTTACAAAGTATTCGATTCCATCCTTAACATGTAGATACTTGTTCTCATCTCTATAGAAAATAGCCTTTCTATCATACAAGGACTTCCTAAAATAATTCCACATATATCCAAAGGAATTACATTTAACTCAACCTCATCTACAAATGCTGACCCAAAAGAAAACTTGAGTTTGCACTGTCTAGTCATTTGTAGTTGTGCTTTATCATTCAACCATCCTAATGGGTATGGCTTCTTATGAGGTGTAGTTGCTAATCCCAATTTCTTTAAAATTGCTTCAGAATCAGCTTTACTTGTGAGACACTATCAAACAAAGTATCAATCTTTTGATTTTTGGAAACAACTCGAATATGGAAAATCTCACGCCTTTTTCTCTCATGTTCTTCATCAATAACAGATTGAGCAGAATTACTAGAAGATGCTTCAAAATTCTTACCTTTTATACTTGTGGCTGCAATGATTGTTTCATCTCCCAAGTCTAACCCCAAATCTTTTTGAATAGCTACAGCAGCTTTCTTCTTCTTGCCCTCGGACTTCTTAGGTCTCAGCTTTGGATGCAGAATCCAACAGTGCTCATCATCATGCCCCTCCTTTTTATAGTGAGTGCATGAAGCTTTTCCTTTTTGTGCAGTGTTAGCCTTCCTTGCTTTCCACTTCTGCTTTCTTTTCTCCTTGCTCTTGCTGACAGTGGGTTGGGATGGTCCCCCAACTTCTGGATTTCCAATCTTTCCTCTAGCTTCTAGATGAGTAGCTTGTACAGATACCTCATCTATACTAGTGGGATTAAACATGAGGATGGTATGCCTCACGTAGTTGTGTAGACCACCAATGTACTTCAAAATAGTTTCTGGTGAGTCTAATGAAATACCCAACATAAATGCTCTCTTTTTGAACTCTTGAGTATAACCTTGTACACTTTTCCCTTTTAACTGCTGAAGAGTTTTCCAACTCATCGTGGCTTGTTGCATGTAGGCCAATGGATAGAACTGCTTTTTGATGGCAAAAACAAAGTCACTCCAGACAGAGATAGTCTTACCATGCTTCTTCATATCAGCTTGGGTTCTACCTTCCCACCAAACCAAGGCAGTGCCTCTTAGGTGTAGGCTTGCCAACTGAATTTTGCTCTTGTCTGAGTCTATATTTTGTACTCTGCAATACACATCAATTTGTCTTATCCAATTGTCCAACTTTTCAGCATTTAGCTCTCCATCATATATAGGCAAATCAAATTTAACATCTAACTTAATCAAAGATACTTTCTTATTATGCACAGGGCTATTAGGAGGTGTGAGAAAGCTCTCCTCTTTCCCCTTTCCTATGGAGTGGTCAATGGAATGATATTCATCTTCTTCTTTATCTTGTTTAGAGCCTGATGAATCTTCACCCTTATGCTTTCTAAACTCCCTATATATTTCTTCTACCATGGACTTTATAGCTAGGAAACTTTCTATGAATTGAGAGTTTGGCCCTATAGAACCTTCTTCTGACATTGTCTTTCGAGAATAGACTCTCCCAATTTCAGGATTAGTTTCCACCAACTCTCCTTCTCCTAATTTGAGCTTTGATCTAGTCAGCATTCACAGCTAAACCAACACAAGCTTGTCTAACCTTACAGCCTAGAGATCTGATACCAATTGATCTCATAATCACCCTATGAGTGACCTCAGTTAAAGATTTATTAAACAAAAGGTATTACAAACTCATGTGCTGGTGTGTGTTTTGTGTTATTGAAACAATGGATCGATCAGATTGCCAATACACAGACATTTTAAATGGAAAGACAACAGAGAAATACAGTAAGCAACATGAAGACACAAATAGTTTTAATAAGGAGTTCACCCTATTCTCCAGGGCTATATCTCCGGTCTAGCTTCAGTGGTGGCCTTGTTTTATTGAGTCTTACAGCAGAGAAATTACAATACAGGGACTCAAAGTGAGTTCTCCTGAAGTAGATTTTTCTTGGTAGGGTGGTCCTTGGATTCCCCAAACCACTTGGAGTACACAGGCTCTTATTTTGCCTACCAGCACTGTGACCCTTGGTCTAAAGTGGAAAGAGCCAACTATGATGCTCAATCCAGACAGATTCCTCTATGGGAAGGCTTGAATCTTCAAGCTCTCTGGTGCTCGACGCTGCCTATGGTCAGCTCGGCCTTTTGTCTCCTCTACTTGGCTTTACTGTTCTCTATGTTCAGTCCTCCTCTCAGGGTTCACTATTCACTGTCTCTCTTGGTCGCTTGGACTCTTCTCAATTCTTCCTTTGAAATCTTAATCTGAATTCAACTGTCTCCATTCATGGCTTTAGTCATTCGATCCTCACCCTGTTCAGTTCCTCTCCCACCTACGTTGATTCGCCTACTGCCTGTGTGGTTGGAATTCCCTGTTCGGCGTCAGAATGAACGCTTGGGGAGTAGTCACGTGTCTCCATTGAAATAGTGCCAACATGTTCATTGATTCGTTTCTTTCTCCACCGTGGCAATCAACGGATTCCAAAACCCCTTAAATTGCAACTTAATTCCCTTTTAATTCCACTTTGTCTATCGGGCACAATCTCAGTCGTCTGATCTGGGCTCCTCCAGATCCAACGTCATTCGCACGTCAAGCGCAGTTAACTTTCTCGACCGATAACACGTGATCACGACGGTTTTTCTCTCACCTCTGTTGCCATGCATCGACGCTGAGTGTGATCGCTCCGCTTTTTCCAAAACCTCTTACCGTTCAAGGGTGCCCCGATCAAACCGTCGGTTTCCAGGTTGTGGGTCCCACCTTTGTACGATGGCGCTTTTCGTTTCTCCTCCCACGGTCCTTTGGCTCCCAACGTGACTGAGTGCTCAAGGCTCTCCATTTCAGCCCTATTTTCCCAGCGATGGCGCTAATCGCGCATCGAAAATCAACTCATTTTCCCATTATGGGGTTCCCAGGGGCTACATAGACCTCCTGCATAGTCTCCATGGGCCTCGATCAGTGCGCTTTGACCGAGGTCCTCGTCGTTCCTCATCGGCTACCATGGCCACTGGTTCAGGGTGTTTTCGATCGCTGTTTTGGATTCTTCAAGGATTTGTTTTGTCCCGATATAGTCATGTTTCTATGACAGTCATTTATGGATTTGATTTGGATCAAATAGGCAGTAATATGACCACATTCTCTTCCTTGATTCAATATTATTTCTATATTCTAATGGTAAATAAACATAAGTAACTCCCTATCTTTAACTAAAATGTCTAGGGTGATTTCCAATGAAATGATGAAAGTAGGTTTTTCAATTTTATTTGGTTGGATCTCACTTAGCAACTATCAACCTATTTCAAAAGTTCATCTTGAACTTCATCCAATGATTCTTGTTCCAAGATGCTTACTTTCATTATTTTTACACTTGGGTTTCTTTAGAGGTCATTTACGATATTTCCCTTTTTTAGAAGATTATCGAATCAGAATATTTAAAGAAGCAATTTTAGTCAGGGTTTCAATCATCCACGTGAATCCACTTAAAACAAGGATGGTTGACGAGCAGCAAGTTCCTGCCTTGAGTGCAAAACATACAAGAAATCATATGTTCAACTTAAATCGGCTAAGATGCTAATGACATTGTGACATTGTGTATGAAAAAAATATAAGGAAAGAATATGTTCAGCTTAAACCGACTAAGTTACTTGATGCCACTGTGACATTAATGATTGTATCAAATTATTTTTATGATCAGTCTAGTTTACCTAACTATCTTAATAATTATTTCCTTAAAATTAATTTGGGGAGATTAAATTATATATTTCGTTTCCATACATTGATCCTCATCGATCCATATGCCTCCTTTCTACAACTCAACTAACCTCTACGCAAGATATGCTACACCCATCTTTCGTCATTCCATAGATAACTACACAACCTCTATTGCATAAAATGTTTTTCCCACAACTCTAATACCAATATTCAAAAATAAAAATAAATAAAAACATATTAACAATGAATAAATGCAATAACACATCGACACCATAAATTATCTTATAAATCCATGTGGTAAAACTACCTCCTAATAATAAATCTGTTATTCTTTGTCCCAAAAACACCATACAATGGATTCAATATAATTGAGTCAGCATGCCTTTAAATAAACTACTTACATGAAAATACCATGGGTTATCAAAAACTCACACTTATAAACTATTAACATTCTACTCATTAATGATCATATAAAATCTATTCAAGTTTACCTTAACATTAACTTTAAATAAACATCATTTTCAATTTGTATACTAATAATGTAACAGGTAATATAAGTATAAATACACATTGAATTAATCTTTCCATTAAAATAATTAATTAAATTCAGCCCGATCTGATAGGAAAAATGGAGCTCCTTTGCACTAGGGTTTCACCATTTGGCTATGTAGGATTAGGATTGGAGGCCAAGATCAGTCCCATGGAGGGCTCACATGGAGACTATGGAGATGAGGCACCTAGCCTCTAGTGGGCTCACATCTCTAGGTGGGCATATGCTGAGCCTCCTAATATGCAAGGGAAACTTGGTTTCTCAAACATAGGGTACTAGGAACTTTCAGAGGAAGGGGATCATGGCCCTACAACAACTTCCTCACTTAGGGCAACCAAATCAAATGTGCTCTGTCACAAACGATTCATCATCCTTCTCGTACCTATTGAAGATGGCATACCAACCCTAATGGATTGGTTGCATAGGACTTGCTTGACAAAACCTTTATGTATGGGTTTGGAGGCTTTGAGGAAGGCAACAACATCATTGTTACTTGCAGACATAGCCTATGCGACACACCGATACAACACCTCGGGACCCCTCTACTATCTCAAGAGAAACTCTTTCGTCGCCACAAACTCAAACGGAAAAACTTCAATATGCACAGATGTGTAGCTCTGCTTGCATATCAACATTATTGTGGAGGTTGGGTGTATGCAACAAATAAACATGCTTGCAATCACAAATCTGGATGAACAAATACCGGATCAAGGTCCATCGGGCATAGATATAATAGGCTCAGAAGTCAATAAGGACAAAATCCATATGTGCCAGGAGTTCCACTCCAATTTTCACTCTTTAAAGCCAGATTCAGAGCAAGCACAGAGATTGGGCATACATGGGGTGGCTCTTATTACGAACCTCTCCAACAATCACTCCAAACAAACCTCATCGCAAAATGAGTCATCTGAAGCAGAACAAATTTTCATCAACAAGATGCACATAGACTCCCTGCATCTGGTAAAATCATTTCACTTTCAAATCTTTCTAGAAACCCTTGCCAGGATGTCTTTTTTAGTTTGGGTGCATGCAACAAACAACTTGATGCATCTGAATCAAAACCTCCCACAAAATATTGGATACCCTGTGCATATGCAACATTTGATCTATGGGGGTAGATCATTGCAGGATAACCATTCCTGATGGATTACAATATGCTATCGTCATCCTCCATAACCCTTAATCTGTGACTAAGAGGTGGTGCTGCGACCTCCAGTAAAATAAAAAGTGTAGGAGGAGGGAATGGGAATAATACATCAAAAAACATAGAATCAAAACAGAAGCAGATAAATGGAGGTCTCTCCTCCAAGAACATCCTAAAGTGGAAAAATGCAGCTACAACACCATCAAATCAAGTTGGTACTTCTCCTAGTCCATACATAGTTAGGAAACTAAAGTACACTCCAGAAACATATGAGGATTGTGCAACATTTGAATCAAAAGCCATTATATGTTGATTCAACTGTTTCTAGCCAAAACCAGGAGAGATTTTTCATTGGATCTTCACTAAATGGACGGTACATTGTAAAATTCACACCTGCTCCAAAGGGTTCTTCATTGTAAAATTTTCAACATCGGATGTAAGAGACATTATCCTTCACAAGGGACCATGGTTCTAGGGATCATCGAACCTCTTCATCACACCTTGGTTTTCAGAATTTGATGCAAATACCACGATCGTAACTAGAATTCTGGTATGAGTTCGATTGCATAAACTCCCTCTACATTTCTGGGAAAATCATGTCCTAGATGGTATTGGGAACATCATTGGGCGATATATCAAAATAGATACCCAAATATTGGAGGAAAGAGTCTTCACCTTCGCATGAATATGTGTGGAAGTAGATCTCAACAAAGGCTTATCAGATCGCATACAACTAATTCACAGCCAATGGAACTAGACACATACTTTAGATTATGACAACACAACCTTTAGATGTAGAATCTGCCAACAAACATGACACCTTCAAAATATGTGTCCTAAAGCCAAGAAAGACACCCGAACAAAGAAGAAGATTGGGAAACAGCCCAAAGAATGACAATTCCCCCCACTTGAGTTTGATGAGGAGAAGGACGGAGTAGAGGAAGAACCCACACCCAATGAGAACAATCAGACACAAAATGAACCATAATTACAGGGGGAAATCTCACAAGATCCAATTGAACCAAAGAGAAATCTGGTACAAATAACAAATATACTAGAAGCAATGGATACCAGTGGAAGCAAACATCTACATACATCAAACACCTCAGATTGAGACAAGGACACTACAAGACTTGATGTTGGAAGTCAGCGTGCTCTTGTCTCTTCCTCACCGTCACAAAGAGAATGGTGCAAGAAGGAGAAAAAGAAAGGGAGAAAATCTTAACTTTTCTCTTTATCTGTATATTAGTTGTTTTTTGTATAAATTTATGATCAACAATCACGAACTTATGATGTAATGTGCCATAGCATATGCAACATGTAATTTTGTTTTCATTAATAAATTATGATTTTTTCCTTGAAAAAAATTTAATTAAATTAATAATTTTTATCAACTAAATTAAAATTTATGAATTCTTGTTTTCCAGCTAAAATTTTAGTCTTGTTAATTAATATGATTTTTTTTATAACTAATATAAATTTAAATTTGAATGGAAGTATATATAAATATTGTTTATAAAAATTTTTCTTTTCAAGAAGTTAATGAGCAATGTTTGGTTTCAGGTATAAGATTAAGGTTAAAATGTTATTAAAATTAAATAACTCCATTAAAGGAGGTATTTATAATTTCATATATAAAATTAAGATTCAAATATTATTAAAAATATAGTAGGACTCTATTTGCTTGGTTTCAAAGTTAAAATTTTATTAAAATTAAATAACTCCATTAAAAGTTGTATTTATAATTTCATATATAAAATTAAGATTCAAATATTATTAAAAATGTATGACTCTATTAAAAATTTATCTATAATAACTAAAAAAAATATTGGTTTTTCTACCCATATTATTTAAATTAAAGCTATATTTTTAATATTATTAATGATAGGCCTAAAATCAACATTAAAAAATCATTTTACTAGGTAAGCAAATTATTATTTATTGCAAATAACATGATTTTAATTTAAAACAAAAATGATTGATGATTCAATTTACATAGCCTAATCAAAATTAAAATAACAGCCAATTTTTATTACTTTCGGGAAAATTATAATTAATCATACTACTAAAACTCAATTCCATTAGACTAAAAAAATATTGTGTAATATTAAAATACTTATTTAAAAAATATTTGTTATTGTGAAGATGCTTTAAGTTTCTTCTTTTAAAAAGTTAAAGGGCATTTTAAGCAAGTGCTTATTAATGAATTATTAAAGGCTACAAGTGAGACCGCCATCATATTTGTGTATTGGAAAGTGTTTTATTGGAAAGCCAGCTATAAGTCTTGCCCCAATCCTTTTAAACGTGTTTGAATGTTGGGCTTTAATTACATTTTGCTTTTTCGGTAGTGCTAGAGAATATGCTTTTTTATTTAAGTGTTTGTTTTTTCGCTAAACAATGTTTCGCTTTTTATGGGTAGAGAATATTATTTTATTTAGGTGTTTTTTTAAATAATTTTATTATAAAATATTTATTATATCATATTCGTCTTCCTTTGAGTAAATTTTATTTTTGATTGGATTACTTTAAAGAACTATGCAACTTACTCTTACATTGTTTTTCGCTATCACTTGAGCATTTGTATACTTTAGTTGATTGGTCATTTTTTTCTTGACCACACTCGACTAGATCACATTTCTCTTTTCTTTCATGTTTCTTTGTCTAAACTTTCTTCTCCTTTCTTTTCTCGTTTTATGATTAAGAATTAATTCGAATGTTCGCTCTTTTCTTGCTTGAAACCTTCGCTTGTTGCCGCTAATACTCTCATAGAAGTTCACTACTAGAGTGAAAGAATCACGCCTCTTTTTTTTCTCTGAATTTTTTTGATCAAAATATCAGATTTCTGCTGATCTCTTCCCGTTTTAGCGCAATACCTTTATGTTGAGCACAAAAGGCAAACTCATATTCCTCTACCATTTTATTTCTTCTCATATTTAATGACCAAGTTACTTTTTTTGGTTGCCCATTTTGAGAGGGAGGCCTTGTCTTGCTATATTTGCATTTTTGCTCCCTGGTTCATGAAATTGCCACTATTGTAACATTGAACATGACTTAAGAAAGGGGAAAAATAATTATTCTTCATAACAACATTCATACAATTTCTTCTCTTGTCGTTATCGTACCCACTCCTTGGGTGATTACCAGCTCTCTTATTGTTGTTACTCAACATGCCCTGATTTCTTGCACACCATGTAGTTTCTATGGCTTTATGTCCAAAATTATTGCAGGAAAACAATAACCATGAAAGAACCTTTGATACCTGAAGGTGATTTGTCTTTGAGGGTGATAGGGCCTTTGTTGGTTATTTAATCGTCTTCGTGGTTGTTTTGTTATGAGTAGTTCTCTGTTGCTACTATTTTCTAGTTCCTTTTCTTTATTGTTGATGTGCACCACTATTCTTTATCTTTCTCATTTATTGTTGCTCCTTAAGGCCATTATCCATCTTTATTTGTTGTTTTTGTTTTCTTTGTTTTTGATATTGCCCACCACTTCCATTGATTCCATTACTAGTAGACCTTCTATCTTCCCTAACATGTTTATCTACTCTTTAGTTGCCTACCATTTAAGAGCTTGATTCTTCTTTAAATCCCAATCCAGTCTTAACGATAGAAGATCTTTGGCTACTAAGGATCACATCTAAGATCTTGGACCCCTTTCCAACCTTTTAATATTTAGACAACTGATCATTGGCCTTTTCTAAATAATGTTTCAATGTGACTATCTTAGATTCTATTCTTTCATAATAATCTTCCCTTTTATTGAGATGATTTGTCAATCATTAATTTATTATTTCACCTCTTCTTACTGAGTGTTCAAATCAATAATTGTCTTGCTGAACTCATCATTCTCAAGCTCATATTCTTGCAACTGCTCCTTTTTCTTTTGGTTTTCTTCTGTGAACTCCTTGATCTCTTCCAAGGTAGAGATGAGTTTCTTTCTAATGTAAATATTCTCATTTAGATATTCTTCTTACTGAATCTTCAGATCATTGTTTACTTTATCTGGACCTCCAATATCTTGACCCCTTTTTGAATCTAAAGGTTCTTCCATCGACATGAGAAGTATTCCTTCTTCATCACTACCAAATATTCTCCCATGCTTTTCATTGGGTTCTCTCTCATCTTCTTGAGTGGTATCTTGCTCAGCTATTGCTACGAGGCTAGGTCATTCTTCATAGCTACTAGATGTATATCTATCTTTTTCTTCAAAAAAATCATATGAACATTTAGAAGATAAATGACCTATTTCTCTACATTTATGGCATAATAACATCTTACCTTCTAAACTGGAATGCATCTCATCTAATTAATTTTCACAATGATTAACAACCTACACATGGGAGAGATGATCCTCAATATTTTAAGTATCTCTCTTCTAGGATGCCTTCTTCTTCTTCTTTTTCCTTTTCTTCTCTTTATCTCTAGCAACATCTTCTTTTGAATTTAATTCATTGTAAGAGTAGCAAGGTTCTTCAATCTCTACTGGTTCCATTGATCTCCTCCACTTTGTATTGAATATTTTCCATCATGTATGTGGTAGACTTGCAACTTCTCACCTTATTCGAGTCGAAACTTGATTCATATCTTGGGGGGAGGCCCTCAACATCTGAAAAGTTAAATTCCAAAAGAAAAAAAAAAGAGAACACATAATAAACAAAACCACAAAGAATTGTTTTATTAAAATAAAGAATAAATGTAAAGCTGCATTGTGGTGGACAACCTGTCCTTTTACAAAATGCGACTTGTTACTTATAGCCATTTTTTATTGAAATACCACAGGAAAATTCCATGAGTGGGTAAATACCATGGGTGAATGAATACTATGGATGGATGTCACTTATAATACCATGGGAAAATACTATGGGTGAATGAATACCATGGGTGGATTCCACTTAGAATACCATGGGTAAATTCCATGGGTGGATGAATACCATGGGTGGATTCCGCTTACAATACCATGGGTGGATGAATACCATGGGTGGATGCCATTTTCCATTTGGATGATGCTTCAAGATAATCTATCTTTCTTCATGATGTAGGAACTTCCAACACCCTTCATCAAAAGAAGAATTCAAAGCGGAGCAAGGAGAGGATGTGGACCATCGAGCAAAACAGGGGACATTTCTGTGAAAATAGAGCTTAAATGATGAAATGGATAAACTCTCTCAAAGACTTTATTAAATGTAATCTGCCACATATGTATGCATGTGGAGAGAATTAGGGACAGTTGAGTGATTCATGGAGAGGATAGATCGGATCCTTTTAGTGATCCGATCCAATGTTCCTTATATATATTATGAACCTGCGTGTTCAATGGGAGATAGAGAAGAATATAGAGTGATATAGGTAGATAATACACAGGAGAGAGTATTCACAATGTAGTCGAGAGGAAGCTTGTTTCTAAGGCTGAAATGCCTTAGTCTGTATTCAATATTGTGTATAATGAATATATGTGTGTTGTGTGCCTATGTGTTTATGTAATAATTCGTTTTCGTGTTATCTATATATATATATATATATGTGTGTGTGTGTGTGTGTGTGTGTGTGTGTCGATGGCTTAAATCCTGTGTTGCGAGATTGTTGATCGACCAACGATCACTATAAGATCGATGGTGATTCAATGAAATACTGTTATATATGTAATTGTTGTGTCATGTGTTCATGGAGTGTGGCAGAGGAAAGCCTGAGAAAGGCATAAAATCCATCAATAACAAGAGGAACCAAGTCCAAGAGGAAATGAAGAATTGACGCTCAGGAACTGTTAGATCTGTGAGATCAATGATCCAGATTCAATCGTTGTGGAGCAGAGACTTTATATCACATCGGTGGAAACCATTGGAACCCTTTATGTGTTATTGGAATTGGCCATGGAGAGATTGTGATTGCGATGATGTGATAGATCATGGACTGTTGAATCGAAAGTCAAGATCGACAGTCGCTATCTAATCACTGATCACTAATCCTAGAGGTCAAGCGCAGAGGCTAGTGGATATGTGATACATCGATATGCCGATAGTGATAAGCGCTGATCGGTAGTTGAAGATCAAGCCGATTGGTAATCAGAGATTAGAGAAGTGATGTGGAGCGACTAAAGGTGTGGACTCGACGGTATATATAGATTTGGGTGAATAAATTTTGAGATTTGACTTTGTGTTTCGGAGCAGGGTTTTCTCGTATTTCTGTGTATTGCGATAAAGAGTTGATGTCCCGAGGTTTTAATGTAAAATAGCAATGTAATGCTCCCAATAGTGTAAAAGGCTCTGATATGTTATATGGTCCGGTTTTAAAGTTTTAAAGCCTTATGGAATGCTTCCAATAAGTGATGGGATCATAACCCATAGGTCCCAGAATCGATATATAAATGAAGGGATTTTGGCTATACCCCAAAATCTCTTTTCGGTATCCGAGTAGGGAAAGGATTTCCTGTGAGAAGGAAGAAGGAGTGCAAGTGAAAGGATAAGGAGGTATAGTTGTGGTGAAGACCAGAGAGTTTATGGTCTTACCTTCATGCAAAGAATGGTAGTGGAAGGTGAGAAGACTTGCAGCAACCTAGAGCAAGGAGTGCTCAATTGGTTCTAGAAAAGAGAACCAAAAGGATGCCAAAAGACTGAGTGAAGAGAGCTTGAGGTATCGTGTAGAAGAGGAAGAATAATACTGCAGAGGTTGGTTGCAACTCACAGAAGATCATGAAGGCAGTTCCACTGAGAAGTGGGTAGAATTGCTAAAGATAAGGAGAAGCATATGACCATGAGGTCATAAATTTTTGTGCCTTGGGAGTCTGATGTAGGAGCATCCATCACCCTTCATCAAAAGATGAATCCAAAGCGGAGTAAGGAGAGGACATGGACCATCGAGAAAAACAGGGGACATTTATGTTAAAACAGAGCTTAAATGATGGAATGGATAAAGTCTCTCGAAGACTTTATTAAATATAATATGCAACATATGTATGTATGTAGAGAGAATTAGGGACAGTTGAGTGAATCATGGAGAGGATTGATCAGATCCTTTCAGTGATCCAATCCAATGTTCCTTATATATATTATGAGCCTGCGTGTTCAATGAGAGACAAAGAAGAATACAGAATGATATACGTAGATAATAAACAAGAGAGAGTATTCACAATGTAGTCGAGAGGAAGCTTGTTTCTAAGGCTGAAATGCCTTAGCCTGTATTCAATACTGTGCATAATGAATAGATGCGTGTTGTGTGCCTATGTGTTTATGTAATAATGCCTTTTCGTGTTATCTATATATATATGTGTGGATGGCGTAAATCCTGTGTTGCGAGATTGTTGATTGACCATCGATCATTGTAGGATCGATGGTGATTCAATGAAATACTGCTATATATATAATAGTTGTGTCATGTGTTGACGGAGTGTGGCAGAGGAAAGCCTGAGAAAGGCGTAAAATCCATCAATAACAAGCAGAACCAAGTCCAAGAGGAAATGAGGAATTGATGCTTAGGAACCGTTAGATTTGTAAGATCAACGGTCCAGATTCAATCACTATGGAGTAGAGCCTTTATATCTCATTGATGGAAACCATTGGAACCCTTTATGTTTTATCAGAATTGGCCATGGAGCAATTGTGATTGCAATGATGTGATAGATCATGGACCGTCGGATTGAAAGTAAGGATCGACAGTTGCAATCTAATCGCTAATCTCTAATCACAGAGGTCAAATGCAGAGGGCAGTGGATATGCGATACGTCGATACGATCATAGCAATAAGTGCCGATCGATGATCGGAGATCGACTTGATTGGTAATCAGAGATCAAAGCAGCGTTGTGGAGCGACTAAAGGTGCGGACCCGATGGTATATATAGACTCAAGTGAATAAATTTTGAGATCTGGCTTTGTGTTTCGGAGCGGGGTTTTCCTGTATTTCTGTGTAATGCGATAAAGAGTTGATGTCCCAGGGTTTTCATGTAAAAGAGCAATGTAATGCTCCTGACAGTGTAAAAGGCTCCGATATGTTATATGGTCTAGTTTTGAAGGCTTAAAGCCTTATGGAACACTTCTGATAAGTGATGGGCTAATAACCCATAGGCCCCAGAATCGATATATAAATGAAAGGGATTTTGGCTATACCCCAAAATTTCTTTTCATCGCTTCACTATCATACTCATTCCTCTCTCCATTCACTATAGAGCACCAAATATGAAAATCAAAAGCCATTAAATAGGCTTCCATTGTTATCTTCTAGAGCACATACTTTGGCCCATTCAAAAATGGTACTCCTTATGGTGTTGGCCAATCCTGATTAGCCATGTTTCCTTCTGATTTACCTTCTAGCTATTAAGACATTTGTGATGGAAATTTCTCTAATAACAATTGTAAAAAAATAATGAAAGAAGGGGTTGAATTGGCATTAACGCAAATTTTATAATTATTTCCAATTTATAATCTTTTCTTTTCTTGGAAACCATTCATGCAAAAACCAACAACATCTTATGTAAGAAACAACATATTTCATTAGATGAAGATCACAACAATGCCATAGGTAGCATTCACATATGAACGCAGAACATTAATGTGAAAAACCATAAATGGAGAAGATAACAAAACTTATTTGTTATGATATAAATCTAAAGCCACTACTCATATTACATCAATTTTTTTGAGCACCCACTCATAGGAAGCACTGAATCCCTTAACTATTTTGTTGGCACCCACTAGTAGAATGCACCAACTCCCTTTATTTCTTGTCAGCACCCACCATTAGGAAGCACCAACTCCCTTAATTGTTTTATTAGCACCCACTAGTAGGAAGCAACCACTCCCTCCTTTTTAGACATCTTACTAGCTTAAAAGAAGCACCAAATACTTGTTTTTGCAACCACCCACTTGTAGGAGGTACCATCCCCCAAGCTGTTCCTTAGACATCCACTTACATGGAATAAACAACTTCTTGATGTGAAGGAACTAACCTATTAAACCTACATACAACTCTTTCATTTGATTTTCGAAATGTGCCCACAAGTTTCCTTTTTGCTTTTGTTTCTCTCATCTATGTCTCTCACTTAGCCTAACGCAAAACCTCAATCAGCTCTCATCCCTCTGTTATCCTCTACACCCTTCTCTCTCTACTCATACCACTGAGCTTTTAGCCTTCTCATCTCCTTAAACAGATACACCAGTATTACTTATACATTTGACATGGTAAATTAAATTGTGCTATAACAACTCTCATCCTTCTCTATGCTTCAAGATAAGAAAACCTTCTTCTACAACTCACTCTCACAACTACACAGAACACTTAACCTTCTATTTTTCATTATACCGACCAACATTTTCTTCACATAGGTTTCTCATTTCATAGCTTCCATCTTCAAATATGTTCACTCTAACATCTAAATAACACATAACACTCAAGGATGCACTTTAGTATGGCTTTACCCCACTAAGAATCTACACTATTATTGAATGTACTATCTCTATCCCAACATAGTAGCCCATGCTTCTATGCAAACATACACAACTTGAAAAGATCTTCATTAAATATCTACGTAACTTGAGAAGGAATTCATTTAAAATTGTAAGGCTCAAGGACAACCTTCATTTACTCTTATAGGGCTCGAGGAAATACTTTAGTATGGCTCACCCTACTTCCAATTGAACTTTTATACATTTAGAGGGCTTAAGTATGGTCTTCATTACCAACCTGAATAACTTAAGGAGTGTCTCCATTGAAATCTACATGGCATGAGGGTCCTACTTTAGTATGGTTCACGATATTGTCCTCCAAGTTTCAACAACACCACCTTCAAATCACTACATTGTCTCATCTAATGTGATGCTCTCTCTTAACCTCTATTCTCCAATGAGATAGCCTCAAACTATTAATGGGATTACCATTCATTCCTTTGGCTTGCCTATTTTGTCATAGCCCTTACACCTAAATTATTATTTCAGAACAAACAGATGGGCTTCATTTATGATGAAGGATTTACTTGTACAATCTTGCCATTAATTTCTTAGAAATTTTAATCATCAATGGTATAACCATTTATTATTCTCAACCCAGTTGTCCTTTTAACATAACAATATCAAACGAGAAAATTACCAATTATCGATTTTTTTGAAGTAGAAAAACAATCACTTGATCTTGAAAATTAGTTATTCAGAATAACCTTTTGTTTTTTAGCATATTTTTCACACTTTAAATTTTCTTTGTATGAAGTATGAACATTCTTTTTTAATGTTAGTGATTTTCAAGCTAATTTTGAAAAGTGTTGATGCAACATCAACCCCTTTTTTTAGGGGGCTTATTTTTGACACTTCAAATTTTCTAATGTATTAAGTGTGAATAATTTTTGTTTTAAACGTTGATTATTTTACCATTTTTCAAGTTGTCATATTCATCTTGCTTTTCGCCTTAAGATGTTTATGTTTTAAGGGTTTTTCAAACATGTGTTTTTTGTTTTTCTTTGCAATGCTTCTTTATAATGAATTTTTTAATTTGTTTTGCAAAGTTTGAAAAAAATAATAACATTAATATTTTGAGGCTATGATTTTTTATATATTTACATATCATTAATTAATACTTCATACACAAAATAATTGTCACTAAAAAATAACAATTTTAAACACTCGACAAAACATACACATTTTTCATATAGATACAATGAAAAAAATATGTATTTCAGGACTTTTTCGCTAACAACAACATGTTAAAAAAAATATTTTTATGAAAAATTTGAATAAAAATGTTCAAAAAATAATAATTTTTTATGAATTTTATATTCAAATATGATGACATTTTAAGTAATTTTTCTAAAAAAAATGTTTCAATTAAGATTAAAGTAAAAATAACAAAAAAATGGTTAAAAAAAAATAGAACATACAATTTTAAAAAACAAATAAATTATATATCTATATATATATATATATATAAATTAAAAAATTAAAAATTAAAAAAAAATTGAAAAAAAAGGAAAAAAAAAAAAACACCAAAGAAAAAAAAGCATCAAAACAATTTTTTTTTTTTAAATTAACTCAAGAAATATATATATATATATATATATATATATATATATATATATATATATATATATATATTATAAAAACTAAAAGAGACAAAAAATAACAATTAAAACAAAAACATAAAAAAAATCACATTAAAAAGACCAAATAGTCCCATAATAGACTTCCCCTGTCCAGGGGATGTACGGCCTAGTTTTGGCGAGCTGGGAGTTGTAGGAATCTCTGCACCCACCCAGGGCCAGGCCCTGGGCCCCCGGGGTGGTCGGGCAACTTTTCGTCCTGAATTTTCAAATATTTTTTTAATTTAATTTTTATAATTGAATTTATTTTTTAAACGTTTTCTTTTAATTATTATTTTAAATTGTATATATATGTTTGGTTTTTTATTTTAAATTCTTTTTATTTTATTTCATACTCAATTTTTTGAATTTTTTTTAAATGGTTTTCTTTGGTTAATTTGAAACAAAAAGAATTGATTTTTTTTTTAGTTTTTGTTGTTGTTGTTGTTTTTCTTTCTAAATATTTTTTTTAAAATTTAACTATATTTTTTACTTTTTTATTTTTATTTTCGTTATTAATTTTTAGTTTTAGGTTTATTTTTTTTTTATTTTTTATTTATTTATTTATTTATTGGTTTTTAAAATTGTATGTTCTATTTTTTTAATATTTTTGTTTTTGTTATTTTTATATTAAATATTATTTGAATAAGTTATTTTTTTTTTTTTTGGCAAAAAAACGCTAAAATATCATCATTTTTAAAAATAAAATCCATAAAAAAATCTTTAAATTTATTATTTTTTCAATTTTTCATCAAATGTTTAAAATGCTTTTTTTTTAAGTTTTTTTTTAAATGTTTTTTTTATTTATTTTTAATTATTTAATGTTTTTTGTTTAATAATTTATAGTTTGTTTTTAGATATTTTTTTATTTTTATTTTATTGTCTTTTTTTAATGCTTTTTTATAAGTTTACTTTTTTTAAATGTTTTTTTTAATTATTTATTTTAAGTTTATTTATTTATTTATTTATAATTATTTTTATTGTGCTTTTTAAATTTTGTTTCTTTGTTTCTTTTCTATCTTTTTCTTTTTTTTTGGGTCAATTTTTTGAATTATTTTCATAAATTGTGTTATTTTGATTTTTTTTGGTTTTGTTAATTTTGTTTTCTTTTATACATTTTTATATTTGATTTTTATAGTTTTTTTGTCCTTTTATGTATATATTTTTTTCATGTTTTTTTTTTTAATATATATTTTTATTTACTTATTATTATTTTTAATTTTTTGTTATTTTTTTGTTTTTTGTGTTTTTATTTTTTCATTGTTTTCATATTCGCAATATATTGGATGGCATATATATGTCAAAATAAAGAGTATGTAGAAATAACAAGTCTAGGAGAACAATTTTTTGTTGATGGTGTATTTCTTGTGCAGTTGATAGGTTTATGGAATTGACAATTTCTTTCTTTTGTTTTTGTAATCTTCAATATGTTTATTAGTTTCAATTTATTAAATTTAAAAGAAATATACTTTTGATATTAAATTATTATTATTATTATTATTATAATATATAAAAATTAACTTAAATATATATATATATATATATATATATATATATATATATATATATATATATATTTGAATAATGAAATATACTTTTTTTTAAACAATTTTCAAATTTCAAAATCTTAAAATTATTTCAAAATAAAATATTTACATAAATTTCTAAAAAAGCAAATGTTTTAATGAAGAGAGTATAAAAACTCCAAAATCACATATAAATTAATTTGTTTTTAAAATTGTTCATTCATCATAACTGATGTGTTTCTGACTTCAATACATTATATAAAAGACATTATATTTAATAAATTGTTATTAATATGATAAACTTAAAATAAAAAAATTAATATTAATTAAATGGTAATAATTTTCTAAAAGAATATTAACACAGCTGAAAATTCTTGGAAATTTAAGGCTTTTCATAGAGGTGACATTTTATCTTTACTGTTATGCTTGAAAATCCTTGGAATTTGAAGGTTTTTTAGAGACATGATATTTTATCTTTAATACCATGCTTGAAAATCGTTGGAATTTTAAGACTTTTTAAAGATGTGATATTTTATCTTTAATGTCATGAATATCATTGGAATTTTAAGGTTTTTTAGAGTCATGATATTTTATCTTTAACATCATTATTAGAAGATGTTGAGAATTTACCCTTAAAAAAAAAAACAAGAAACAAAAAAAAGCGTTATTCCAGCATCAACACTTTTCATTTTCAAGGTGTTTTTTGTACAAAAAAAATTGACTTTTACTTCCATTTTTAAAAAATGTTTAAAATTAACCTTGAAAAAAAAACGTTATTCCAACATCAACACTTTTCATTTTTAGGCTGTTTTTTCTTGTCTTTTTGGGGTTTTTTCGTTAAAGTTATCGTTTTGAGGTAATAATTCTCGTTTGATCGGTAAGTTTATTTTTTATAATTGTTGCACATCAAGTGCTTTGGGAAATCAACCTATAGCTTTTCCTCCTAGAAAATATTTCTTTTAAATGCCTTCGATAGACTTGATTATCGCAACAACCATCCAACATTTTCTTCAACCTACCTTTTCATTGTACTTTGGTGCTTGAATAGTCATACACCACACTAGGTTGTGTCTACACCTTTGGGGCCTTCCACCAAAACAACTATGTTGCACTTTTTCTCAATCTACTATGCTTTTGTTCCCTTGATTCTTGGCATCATATTCCTAAGAGCTATCAACGTGATCTTAACATGCTACCATGCTTCTTGATACACGTGGATATTGGTGGCCACCCACCTATTCTCATTGGACCCTCAACATTGTTTCCTTTAATTTCCTTAATTGTAGCAGAATTTACTATTTTTTGCAGTTGTTTTGGGTCCTAAACTTTTGGAGCTATTTTGAGGCGCTAACTGATGTTTTTTTGGAAAAAAAGGAAAACTTATCAGATATGGCAGGGTTCTACAATCTAAATTTGTAGTCCTTGAATAGACCATTCTAATGGCGTATCGTACGCATCAAACAAAGATCGTATGTGAAAGTTACAACCTTGGGAAGCTAAAGAACCAATTAATGTCAATGGGGACCACAAATGTTTGGTGTTTCGTCTCCTAGGGTTAGTTCTTTGGATGTTTAGGCTTTTCCACTTGCTTCTCAATAATAAAAAGGATTGGGAGCCTAATTGTAACATAGTTCAGAGGCATGTAGTCATCACATCTCTTCTCATAGATAAGCTACCATCGCCTAAGCTAGTTGATTTCCATTCTACATGTAAATAGTAATGATTATTTTGTTATTAATGAATTGAAGTTTAGTTTTCATTGTAGCTCTATCTTTCTATTTGAATATGTATTTCATTTCATTCCTGCATAAATCTAAATCAATTCTATTAAAGAGGTATGCTCTCTCTCTGTTTTTCTATGCATGTCCCCAACGAGGTCGGGAGTATAAGGAGTTAGGACTTTAACCAGTTGAACCATTTCAAGACTAGCCTTGTTGACCACAACAACTTCCCATTGAAAAATTAAAGAAAAATGAGGGAGCAGGATATCCTTTCAAAACATTTCTCAAAGAAGCCCTGGAGAGTAAAAGGAACGAGATGATGGATAACTTTTCCCAAATCTCTTGGGAAGTATCAACGGGTGAAGCCTCTTTATCTAGGAGCCACCTTAGGGGTGCCAACCACTTCAAGGTACAATTTAACTTTGAAATTCATATATTTGAAGGTTAGATAGATGTAGATGCCATAAATAAATGGTTGAATCTGCTGGAAGGATATTGTTCGGTCCATAATTTTTCCAACAGGGAAAATATTACTTTTGCACTCCCCAAGGTTTCCCCCTATGTCAAGGACTAGTGGGAAACCTATTCTCAGCGGAGGGATGAGAAGGATCCCTCACTATTTTCAGCCACACCCACATGGAATTCTTTCCAAGACGTTATCAAGGAATAATATTACCCTGTTAGGAGCTATAAATATAAGTACATAAAATGGACGACACCACGACAGGGAAGGGATCAAGATGTGTCAGAGTTCACAAATATTTTTCATACCCTTTGCATGAAGTTGGGTATCAAGGATTTCGAGTGGAATATGTACTAAAGTATTATGGTTTTCTACACAAATACATCCAAGACGAGATGGATTTCTTGGACATATCCTCTCTTGGCACCACATACTGATATTTTGTTAAGATCAAGCAAAAAATTAAATAGAAGAAGTGGGAATTGAAATTGGAAAATATAATGCAAGTAAAAGGCACCCCCAAACCATGGAACAAAGGACAAACCGATGTGGGGTGATCCAAGACAATGCATCACATTAGTGAAATTTTGAGGTCTAAAATGGACTTCTTAAGAAAAATGTACAACCAAAATTAACTTTATAAGAACCAATAGGATTCAAGATGATGATGTCCACCATGGGGGATGATTCACCATTTTTGGAGTAAAAATGTAAAAATATTAAAAAATAATATAATAATAAAACTACTTTTTCAACTCATATTTTCAACTTATCTCCTTAAGTTTTTACTCAAATTTCGAGTGAGAGTACTCGTTGGATGAAAAATTTAATTCCTCATCCAAGGAGTAACCATGTTGCATAATTTTGATGGACCTTGCTACAAGAAATACGAGAAATACATGAAAAACGTGATTGCAATCACGTTTTTCAAGTATTTCTAATTTTTTTGTGTAGCAGGGTCTATCGAAAGTATGAAACATGGGTACTCGAATGAGGAATCAAATTCGGCATCCAATGAGTGTTTCCACTTGAAATTTGAGTAAACCCATAAAAAGATAAGTTGAAAATACAAGTTGAAAAAAGTTTTTATTTTATTTCCCTTTAAAATTTGATGATGTAATCTAATCTTATTTTATTATTCCAACTATAATTTTATAATTTCCTTAGGAGGCCCATTTTGGACCTCAAAATTCCCCTACTGAATCTGCAAGAAAAGAAGAACACCACGAAGACAAAGAAGGACACAGGAAAGTGGTGTGAGTTCCACAAGAGCCCCACTCACAACACAGGTGAATGTCTCGCAAAGCAGTCACTGGTAGTCAAACTGAAGGCTTCAAAGTTAGATGGATGTTTTGACTCTAAGTCAGAACCCAATAAATGGAATGATAAAGGAAAGTAGATTATCGAAGCAAATCCTAGTACCATCATCTCCACAACCAAGATTTAGAAGGTTGAGCGTAAGATCCAAAGGAAGGGGAGGCTCTCTTACACTCACAGATGTGGGTGAAGGGGTTTCCGTTGTAGTTGATTTTTTATGGCAGGAGACAAAATAACCTCATATCAATGGATTTTATTAAGTGGTTGGGCCTATCGACCAAACCACATACACAACCATACACCATCGGGTAGCTCCATTAAGGAAAAGATCTCTACGTCATCCAATAGTGCTTCCTTCCCTACAACATCAAGCCCTTCATGGATGAGGTATTTTATGATGTTTCTCCTCTTTAAGTTTGTGATGTGTTATTAGTCCAACCATACTTATGGAAGAGATATGTTGTGTATGAGTTTAGGCCTTGCATTATTATTATTACGTTAGGTAGTAAGTTATACAACATACCATAGGTAGCCACACCTACTGCCATCTTTTTGATATCTGCTAAGTAATGTAGTAAGATAATCTCTTAGACAAAGAAATTTATTTTCTTTTTTATCCACTCTCAAAGTAGGGGGAAGATTGTGGCCACATTTATGGTCGACAAGAAGGGTTCCACCATGCAACAGAAGTAGGTGGATATGGTCATGGAAGAATACAGGGACATCTTCTCCTCACGCACATGAGTACCTTTGTATTGTCATGTAAATAATTTAATCAATCTGGCTCCTAGAGTGCCCCCATCCAATGGGATGACATAATGTCACTCTATTATGGGAAATGAAAAAATCAAGAGGCAGATTCATGAGTTGTTGCAAAAGGGGCACATCCAACTAAGCTTCTCACCTTGTGGGAGCCCAATTGTACTTGTACATCAGAAGGATGGGACATGGAGACTCTGAATTGATTATTAGGCACTAAATAAAATCATTTTCAAGAATAGGTATCCAATCACATGGATTGATGACCTTCTTGACCAGCTTAAGGGGGCTAAGTACTTCAGTAAGATCGATTTAAATTCTAGCTCTCACTAGGTTCCAATAGAGCCCACAAATGTATGGAAGACTGCCTTCAAATACAAGGAGGGACTTTTGAGTGGTTAGTCACACCTTTTGGGTTGAAAATTTCCCCTACACATTTATGAGGCCAATGGATGACACCTCGTGATCGTCTACAAACTCGTTTGTGGTTGTATATCTAGACAACATCCTCATCTTCAACAAGATTTGGGAAGAGCACTTGCATCAAATTCGAAAAGTCCTTCAAACCCTTTAGTAGCACAAGTTTTGTGTGAACTTGAATAAATGGACCTTTGGTGTGAGACAAGTCCAATATCTGGGTTACTTCATTAATGAGTAAGGTGTGCATGTGGATCCAGATATGATCTAAGTCATTCAGGATTTGGTAGCATCGACTACTCTAAGAGAGCTTCACAACCCTTTGGGACTTGCCAATTTTTTTCATAGGTTCATGCTGGGGTTCTCTCATATCACTTGGCCTTTGAGTCATGTTACCAAGGATGAAGTGAAAGCAGAGCTTTTTTGGTTTGAGTCCCAAGAGAAGGCATCCATTGAGCTCAATTACCACCTTTACTATGCACTAGTACAAACATTTCCAAACCTGTAACAACCATTTGGAATTAAGACGGATGCCTCTGACTATGATATTGGTGTAGTTCTCACCCAATAAGGGCATCTGATGGCCTATCATAGTGAGACACTTTATGATAAAATTCAAAAATACCCCACCTACATAAACAAATGTATTCTATCGTGTAGGATTCCGGAAAATGGAAACATTACATTATGGGGAAGGAGATTATCATCCACATGAATCATCGACCTCTTCAAATTATACAGACACAAGTGAAGTTGTAGAACGATCACTGTCAAAAGTGGTCAACATATTTTCAAAACTTCCATTTAAACGTTAAATACAAGAAGGGAAACACCAATCATGTTGTAGATTGCCTCAGTCGGCCCCAAATTGCAACACTGACCACTACTATCAATTCTTATGGCCATGAGACCTTTGGATGGCCACAAATATACAAAAATGATCCAATGATCACCACCACAAAACAAATTCTAGTGGATGGAAAGAAAGTTCCAAAATTCCACCTCTAGGATGCATTATTATGCTACTTGGGCCATATTTGTGTTCCTTCAAGTGAGCATGCCAAGCTGATTTTGGGAGGCACACTACAGTTGGGTCTCATAACACTATGGCTTGGAGAAAACTGTTAAAGTACTAAATAAGTATTTTTATTGGCCAAAACTCTGACAAGATGCTGGAAAATGTATCAGATCCTGCACTGCATGTGCCATTGTCAAGCCAACCACCTAAAAAAAGGCATGTATGCCCATTTTTCTACTCGCATCCAACCTTGGGAATCCATCTCCATGGACTATCTATCTAGCCTCCCTTCTACCAAGCATGGTAATGACTATGTATTTATGGTCATGGAAATTTTTTCTAAGATGGATGTATTAGCAACATGAAAGAAGGGTATTATAACTAAGGACACTGCCAAACTCTTCTTTGGATGAGTATGGGTACATTTTGGGATCTTGAAGTCCATTATATAAAATAAAGATAATAGGTTCCTGAGCACATTCTGGTATAGGACACCAAGCTCACCAGGCTGACTACATTGCATCCCCAAACTAATGGCCAGACGAGGTTATGAACATGATGATCGTGCACATACTATGCATGTACAACTCCAAGCATCCATGCACATGGGATGAGAGCCTTCCCTATGTGAAGCACAACTACAATAGATCTCTCCATAACTCAACATGTCATTTCAAGTGGGTCTTGGATTTCAACCATTGTGTCTGATTTATGTTGTCATGCCTCATGCGACTGCATAGGCATAATTTGCACATGTACAATCTGAGGTTGATAAAGAAACCAGGTATATCGAACGCATCCAACACATTAAGAAGAAGGTTGAAGACATATTGGATAAATCTAATGGTAAGCATAAACAATGAAATGATCAACATCGGGTGTCACATTAGTTTCAGGTGGGCAACAAAATTTGGTTTCATTTGCAGAAAGAATGCCTTTGTAGAGCCCATCAGAAGCTACAACCACTCTAATATGGGCCTTACTATTAGTGCTAGCATGTTCACACTGCCATCAGTGATCAAAATCTGCTCTTTTGCATTTTCATGTTGGGAGTCCCGTACTGATGAGTTTGCATTTCATCAGGTCATGGATCCATTGATGGTGGTAATCACTTCAGTTTTTCCCTCATGATCTGTACTTGTTGATCCGCTTCCATATAGTTTAGTCATGGTTCATATTTACTTTGCAGTTCATTTCTAAATCTTAGGGTTTTGTCTAATTAGGTTTTAGGGTCCCACCATGGTCAAAATTTGATGATTATGTGCCAATAATGATTAGAAAAGACATGAGAATGCCAATAGTGATCAACAAAGACATGAGGATGCCAATAATGATAAGCAAAGTCATAAGTTATTATTTCGAAAGCCTAATGTAGTTCTCACCTCAAAACTTGTTTTGAGGTGAAAACAAGGTATTTTGTTTTTATCTTCATTTCTTATGTAATTTTATGTTTCCATATGTAATATTGGTTCCCAGTTGCTCCTAAGCATCTAATTATGTTTCCAAGCACCTTCCACTGCAAAAACCAAGTCATCATGAGCACCAATTCACTTGCAAAAGCAAAAGAGAAACAAGCATTAAAACCCTAAATTCCTCTCCCACTGAGCTAGGGTTGGCCATGGGAGCAGAGATATCTCAACATAGGAGGAAAGAGAGATATCAGAAGGTATGATTCCATTTCATATCATCAAACATCATGTCTCCATCATTTGTCAAGAAGTCATTCCAAGGAACAAGCCTTTCACCACACATAAGGGACGACTTTTCTTCAAACCGTGTTTTTGAGAAAGAAAGGATGTATTTGAAAAAAGTGAGAGAGGTTTTTGTCCATCATAGACCCAAGAAGAAAACCCTCCTTCCCTTTGTACACAACTGTCATGGTTTTAGAGAAATGTGAAAAATACAATTGCTACAAGAGAGTTGATGCACCTCTAGAGTGACCTTGGTAAACTAAACTTTTATCCTTGATGGAATGACCAAATGACTAGTTTTATGAGCCAACTAATAAGTAGACACAGATAGATTTACAATGAGCTATCATGAGCTCAATTTGGAGTTGAGGATACCTTCGAAAGTTGATTGCAATAGCACTATGCATTTTGGCAACCTCATTCTGCACATTTTGACCAGTCTTGGGAGATTGAGCTTTTGACAGGGAAAATGAACTCCAAATTGAAACATTCAAGATTTTCTAGAAATCAGACTCGACAAGCTTTCCAACAAGATATCACATGCCAAATTTGGACATTGGAAAGGCAGCCAAAAGTCATTTTGAATTGGCACTGCGCTTAGGGAATTTTTCTCAGTTCAAAATATAACGGGCACTGCGCTTAGAGGATGGCACTGTGCTCCTAGGTAGTGGCACTGTGCTTAGGCAATCCAACCCAAAAAACACTCCAAGCTTTAGATTTATGGAAAATTTCCTCCAATTCCACAGTTACCAGGTAAGTATCACTCCTCTCCCTTCAATTTGGTTTACACTTGTTAAGATTTTCATAAGTTTTCAATCATTACATAAAACCCTAATTATCATCATAAACCCTAAATCATTTGGTTTGTTTCACTACGTAGCTTCATAGCTACAGCCCTCCACATATCATCTCCTCCATCCTCACCTGTTCCTCATCGCTTGTTTTTCATCCCCACAAACCCTCCTTTCATTCTCATAATTTTTTACCTAGCTATAAATACATACAATCACTCATAAACCCTAGATCCTACCCCTCATTCCATTCATATTGGTCTCCCTAAACTGTAAATTTCTGTGAAATTAAATAGTGAAACCATGGACAGAGGAAGTGATTTTGAATATGATGAAGAGACAACCAGTGACAGTTCTGTAGGGAGACATAAGCACATGAAGCCTCACAAGGGAGGAAAAATCATAAGAGAAGAGCCCACCATTTTAAGATAATTGCAATCTTTCCCACTTGCAGTCTCTTGTTTCAGACAACTTGGATGTTTTGAATTCTGTGAAATAGTGGAAAGAGTCCAATTTCATCATAAGCTTGCTAGACTTTTTGCGGCTCACTTGCATAACTATGAAGTGACACTCGCTAGAGTAACTTTCAAAATATCACTATCTATTATTTCAGAGGGCCAACAAAGATAACCAAATGATGAGACACATGGCTTATCACTACAGGACACAGAACAAAATTTGCAACATGAGAATGAAGAGGATGAAAGCGAGGTTGAGGAGAGCCTTAGAGAGTAAGAAAGAGCAAGATAGGTTGAAGATGTTGGCTGAAGCCTCTTTGGAAAAACAAAGTACTTTATGGTGGTCCTCCATGCCAAATTTGGGAAAATTTTGAGAAGCTTTTGTATTTTTGAAATTTTGAAATTCACAACAAAGAAAATTTGTCGAGAAGCGTAGCAACACTGACGCTGCGCTTTTTCCTAGGACATCCATTGTAAAAAAAGTTGACTTTTTTGGGTTCAGAATGATGAGGAAAACGCACCCTGGAAATTTTTAGAAGTTTTGGAGTAGATATGGTTCACCAAAAGGTCCAAAAATACAAAAACATGACCTCTCTGCCTCTTTTTGGACACACAGAAGCAGTCCTGGGAGATTCAAGTTTTGAGGGGGGAAATGACCTCCAAATTCAGAAATTCTAGGTGTTCCAGAAACTAGACGTGAAGACCTTTCAAATGAGATATCATGGGCTCAATTTTGCTAAGGGGAAGGCCTCCAAAATTGGGTGGAAAGCGGTGCTGCGCTTAGGACCAGTGGCACTGCGCTTAGGGCCATTTTGCTCAGGGAACTAAAATTCACCTGTTTTGATTGTGAATTTGATTTCTCTCTCCTCATGGATGATTTCACTGATGTAATTGATGACATGGAATGTAACTTAATGGTAAAATAGTGTTATAGGGTAGATTCATTAGTTATAGGTGGTTTTGAGGAAAATGAATCAGTTTCCCCTCTTTTAGAGGCAAGTTGCTTGACTTCCTATATTCTAGTTCTTTGTTGGGAAATGGTTGAAACAACCCCTCTTCTCATGGATTTGACCCTTGAAGGTCAGGATGAGTAGTTTATATGTCTATATTATGTGTTTTCTTGGTCATTTGGTGGGGTTGGATTCAACTGGATGCTAATGTACTGAACACTTATCATTTTGTAGCAGTTGTGGCAGGAAATTAATAAAGTTGCAGCTATTTTTATGGGATACCTATGGTATGGCCTTTAGCATGTTTTTCTTCTTATGTTAATATGTCCTCATGTTATTTATGTATGCATCTTTCATATAATTACTTCTGATTGGTTGTTTTCAAGTCAGATAGGTGGAATACATTAGGTTTTAATGCTTTGCCTTGGGAAAACACCAGTATTTCATGTTTTCTTTTCCTTAGGAAGGATTCATGAACTGGTCATGCCCTTCTTAGCTCCTCACCAGTCTAGCCTTTCACTCCATCAAGCTTAAGGTGTTGAAGATCATACCTACCTTGCCCCATAGAATCCCCTGCAATTTTGACATAGTTTCCCAGACCCAAATTGCCAAGTTCCTCCTGATCTGGCTAAAAACACCAACAAAATCAATCAAAACCTTTCGAGCTACTATACCTAGTCTAAAATCCTTACCTACTCTAGTAATCTCAAATGAGATCCTAAAGGAGAAAGCCGTCTCCCAGCCTTTTAGGGCTAGCTACAAAGCTAAGCTTGGTTTGTGGTTACCCTGGAATTGCTTCCCTTCAGCCTGAGGTCAATCTAGGTGATAACATATTGGCGACCATACTAGGGAACATAGTTTTATGTTTCTCAGCAAAATTTATCAAGTTTCGATCTAATTGTTGATGGTGGACAACAATCAGATATCTGAAGGCTGAAATCATTCACCTAGCGACTCTAAATCAGTTTCGAGATCAGATCCAAGGGCTCCTCTAGAGGATGAACTTGACCAGCAAAAACATGAAAGGACAATATGGAAAGATTAGGTTTTCAAGTTGGAATTTCATCCAAGACATTACGTTCTTTGTTATAAATTATTTCTTCTCATTTCTCGAGAATGTCAAGAAGGCTTTACAAAGTATACTGTATTTGAGAAAAGATCCTAGACCTGCATTTGATTCTTTCCCTTTGAAGTTGTGAATACCAAATATTTGTATGCCTTTGATCTTGATAAAGACCCTTCTTCCAAATATTATGATGATCGTCTTCAAACTGATGAGCCTAAAGAGACCAAGACTGATTCTACAGCTTTTGTATATACTCCTATACCTTGTAAAATTCCAAATAGATACAAGCCTTTGATTTTACCTCCTATATCCCATGCTTTCCCTAAAAATCGTTACCTTTATCTACCAAGATTTGATGGTGATTGTGACAACATCACTGTTGAGAGACATGTATTGAATTTTGAGTCTTTTATTAACCTTTATGAAGTTGATGAAGAAGATGTTAGTGTTAGGATTTTTGCTCTTTCTTTGCAAGGAAAAGTCAAGAGTTGGTTCAAAACCCTGCCCGATGTGAGCATCTCAGATTTTTGGCAGTTTGTCAAAGTTTTCCACGACAAGTGGGTGGTCAAATAGAACCCTTTCTTGATTCTAGAAGAATATAACCAGCTAAAAAGACTACCAGGGGAGACAGTGCAACAATTTTCTATCAGGTTTAACCAAGTCTATTTTTCGATGCCAGTTAATATAAGACCTCCTCTTGGATCCGCTCTCTTACACTACTCGGAAGCCATTGATCCATAAATGGAGTTTCAGCTGAGGGAAAGGAACCTTGAAAAACTTGAAGAGATACAAAACAGTGCAGTAGATGTAAAGGGTAACCTACTGATGAGAAGGGAAAGGTTGAAGGAAGAAAATATGAAGAACATAGATCCAGAGGAATTGACATCTTTAGAGGTAAACCTCAACATTTTGGTAAGTGCAGTGGAAGAGATGATGCAAAAGATCACCACAAGAAATGAGTATGATGTTCAATACCATGGCTCGCTGATTGAAGAAGAACAAGTGGCTGATCCAAAACATTTTCTTTCTTATCCCAGTTGTCATAGATCTGATAATGATTGTTTTATAGATCATCCTGGAGAAGAGAGATCTGTTGATATTAAATGTATGCTTGATGACGTGTTTTATACTGATGTTTTCCCTAAGTTTGATCAGTATGATGATGATTATGTTCTCCAAATAGAAGCTTGTATTGCAGACAAATCAGCAGCTAGTTTGTTGAAGAAGGAAGTTCACTTTCAGTAGCTCAAATACAGTGATCAGATGTTGCATATCATCTATGGAAGTGAGGAGGAAAGTGCAGCAAATGTTGAAGTAAGTGAAGGATCTTTTCCTTTTTGTTTTTCTTCGTTTCAGTTCATCAGAGACAACTTTCATGCAATCAGAAATCAACTGTCGACAAGTTTTGATCTGGACCATCTTGAGGGCAATGAAATCCTTGTTCAAGACTTCTCATATATAGATTTGCAGCCCTCGAATGCCATTGATTGTCAAGTTGTAGATGAAGACTTGGAAGCTGGAACATATGATCAAATGATGCAAGATGATTCTGTACCATTCTGTTTTGAATCATTTCAGTTTTTGAAGGGAAATTTGCATAGTATATCTTCAAATGAGCAGCCTATAGAAAATCATGCAATCTCATTAGAACCAATAGAAAATGGGTTGCAACAGTCTTTTCAAGTTTTTCACGATCCAATAGCTGATGTGTTGGATGATGTCTACAGTCAAAGTCCTTCTCCATTAGCTAACTATGAGCTTGGAAAAAGTATTAATACAAACTTGATCCGGTAGCCGGTTTCTTTGTCATTTTTAGCAGGAGTCTCATCACAAAGCTTAAATGAATGTTTGCATTCATGGTATGAGGAGAAGAAAAGTAATCCATTGGATGAGCTAAGTCCCAGTGCATATGAATTTCAAGATCCTTATGCAGTATTTTTGGAGTCGGATAGAGAATTCGTATTATTCAATCTGGGAAAATTTGGATCTGTTTACAAGTTTTCATGGCAGTTGCATTGAAGTAGTTCTCTCTTCCTTTTGATAAACAAGCACTTGCGGAGAATTCAACAGCAGCTAGAATGCTTACTTGGTTGCTTTGTTTGTTTCATTTCACTTGATCAGGTGATGAATGGAATAGTTAAAGTAGGTTTTATTCAATAAGCTCCATTTTGAGCATCTTTTCCAGTTTGTCAGTTGTGTTTTAGTATCGAGTTAGTTTTTAGTTGAGTAAAAGTTAGTTTGTGTCGTCAAGTCATCAGTTTATAGTCATGCATTTCAGTTTGAGTTTTTTACTCCATGCCCAATGGATAAGGCTACTAGGTCTACGGTGTTCTTGGCACCTCCAAGGAGCTACCATCCCCATTGGAGCCAATGTTAGTGTCAGCATTTTCACACTGCCATCAGTGATCAAAATCTGCTCTTTTGCATTTTCATGTTAGGAGTCCCATACTAATGAGTTTGCATTCCATTAGGTCATGGATCCATTGATGGTGGTAATCACTTCAGCTTTTCCCTCATGATCTATACTTGTTGATCCTCTTCTGTATAGTTCAGTCATGGTTCATATTTACTCTGTAGTTCATTTCTAAATCTTAGGGTTTGGTCTCATTAGGTTTTAGGGTCCCACCATGGTCAAAATTTACTGATTATGTGCCAATAACGATCAGAAAAGACACGAGGATGCCAATAATTATCAACAACGACATGAGGATTCTAATAATGATCAGAAAAGTTATAAGTTATTATTTCGAAAACCTAATGTAGTTCTCACCTCAAAACTTGTTTTGAGGTGAAAACAGAGTATTTTGTTTTTATATTCATTTCTCATGTAATTTTATGTTTCCATATGTAATATTGGTACCTAGATGCTCCTAATCATCTAATGATGTTGCCAAGCACCTGCCACTACAAAAATCAAGTCAGCATGAGCACCAATTCACTTGCAAAAGCAAAAGAGAAACAAGCACTAAAACCCTAATTTCCTCTCCCACTGAGCTAGGGTTGGCTATGGGAGTAGAGATATCTGAGTAGAGCAAGCATGAGAGATATCAAAAGGTATGAGGCCATTTCATATCATCAAACATCAGGTGTCCATCATTTCTGAAGAAGTCATTCCATGGAACAAGCCTTTCACCACACATAAGGGACGGTTATTCTTCAAACTATGCTTCTGAGCAAGAAAAGATGAATTTGACGAAAGTGAGAGAGGTTTTTGTTCATTATAGACCCAAGAAGAAAAACCTCCTTCATTTTTACACAAGTGTCATGGTTTTAGATAAATGTCAAAAATATAGTTGCTACAAGAGAGTTGATGCACCTCTAGAGTGACCTTGGTAAACTCAATTTTTATCCTAGATGGAATTACCAAATTACTTGCTTGATGATTCAATTGATAAGTATACATAGAGAGATTTCCAATGAGCTATCATGAGCTCAATTTGGAGTTGAGGAAGACCTTCAAAAGTTGACTGCAACATCACTATGCATTTTGGCAGCCTCATTCTGCACATTTTGACCAGTCTTGGGAGATTGCGCTTTTGACAGGGCAAATGAGCTACAAATTGCAAAATTCAAGATGTTCTGGAAAGTAGACTCGACAATATTTCGAATGAGCTATCACACGCCAAATTTGGACATTGGGAAGGCAATCAAAAGTCATCTTGAAGTGGTGCTGCGCTTAGGGAAAGGCGCTGCGCTTAGGGACTTTTTGCTCAGTTCAAAATATAATGGGCACCGCGCTTAGAGGGTGGCACTGCGGTCCTAGGTAGTGGCACTGCGCTTAGGCCAGCCAACCCAAAAAACACTCCAAACTTCAGATTTATGGCAAATTTCCTCCAATTCCACACTTAGCAAGTAAGTATCACTCCTCTCCCTCCAATTTGGTTTGCACTTGTTAAGATTTTCATAAGTTTCCACTCATTACATAAAACCCTAATTCTCATCATAAACCCTAAATCATTTGGTTTATTGCACTACATAGCTTCATAGCTACAACCCTACACATATCATCTCCTGCATCCTCACCTCTTCCTCATCGCTTGTTTTTCATCCCCATAACCCCTCTTTTCATTCTCATAATTTGTGCCCTAGCTATAAATACATACAGTCACTCATAAACCCTAGAGCCTACCCCTCATTCCATTCATATTGGTCTCCCTACACTATAAATTTTTGTGAAATTAAACAGTGAAACCATGGATAGAGGAAGTGATTTTTAGTATGATGAAGAGACAACCAGTGACAGTTCTGTAGAGAGACATAAGCATAGAAAGCCTCAGAAGTTAGGAAAAATCATAAGAGAAGAGCCCACCAGTTTAAGAGAATTGCAAGCTTTCCCACTTGCAGTCTCTTTTTTCAGACACCTTGGATGTTTTAAATTCTGTGAAATAGTGGAAAGAGTCCAATTTCACCATCAGCTTGCTAGACTTTTTGTGGCTCACTTGCATAACTATGAAGTGACACTCACTGGAGTAACTTTCACAATATCACCATCTATTATTTCAGAGGGCCAATAAAGATAACCAAATTATGAGACACATGGCCTATCACTACAAGACATGGAACAAAATTTGCAACACGAGAATGAAGAGGATGAAAGCTAGATTGAGGAGAGCCTTAGAGGGCAAGAAAGAGAAAAATAGGTTGAAGATGTTGGCTGAAGCCTCTTTGGAAAACCAAAGTACTTGATGGTGGTGCTCCATGCCAAATTTGGGAAAATTTTGAGAAGTTTTTGTATTTTTGAAATTTTGAAATTCACAACAAAGAAAAAATTTGTCCAGAAGCGCAGCGACACTGACACTGTGCCTTTTCCTGGGTCATCCATTGGAGAAAAACCTGACATTTGTGGATTAAAAATGATAAGGACATGCACCCTAGAAATTTTCAGAAGTTTTGTAGCAAATTTGGTTCACCAAAAGGTCAAAAAATACCAAAAAATGACCTCTTTGCCTCCTTTTGGACACACAGAAGCAGTCTTGGGAGATTCAATTTTTGAGGGGGGAATTACCTCCAAATTTTGAAATTCCAGGTGTTCCAGAAGCTAGACATGAAGAACTTTTGAATGAGATATCATGGACTCAATTTGGCTTAGGGGAAGGCCTCCAAAATTTGGTGGAAAGAGGCACTGCACTTAGGACTAGTGGCACTGCGCTTAGGGCCATTTTGCTCAGGGAACTAAAATTCGCTTATTTTGAATGTGAATTTGATTTTTCTCTCTTCATGGATGATCTCACTGATTTAATTGATGACATGGCATGTAAATGTAATGGTAAAACAATTTTAGAGGGTAGATTAATTAGTTAGAGGTGGTTTTGAGGCAAATGAATCAGTTTCCCCTCATTTAGAGGCAAGTTGTTTGACTGCCTATATTCTAGTTCTTTGTTGGGAAATGGTTGAAATAGCCCCTCTTCTCATGGATTCGACCCTTGAAGGTCAGGATGAGTAGTTTAGATGTCTATATTATTTGTTTTCTTGGTCATTTGGTGGGGTTGGATTTAGCTATATGCTCATGTACTGAACACTTATCATTTTATAGCAATTTTGGCAGGAAACTAATAAAGTTACAGTTATTTTTATGGGATACCTATGGTATGGTCTTTAGCATGTGTTTCTTCTTCTGTTAATATGTTCTCATGTTATTTATGTATGCATATTTCATATACTTACTTCTGATTGGTTGTTTTCAAGTCATATAGGTGGAATACGTTAGGTTTTAGTTCTCTGCCTTGGGAAAACACTAGTATTTCATGTTTTCTTTTGTTTAGGAAGGATTCATGACCTCCTCATTCCACTCTTATCTCCTCACTAGTCTAGCCTTTCACCCCATCAAGCTTAAGGTGTTGAAGATCATATCTACCTTTCCCCATAAAATCCCCTACAATTTTGACTTAGTTTCCTAGACCCAAATTGCCTAATTCCTCCTGATCTGGCAAAAAACACCAACAAAAGCAATCAAAACCTTTCAAGCTACTTTACCTAGCCTAAAATCCTTACCTGATCCAGTAATCTCGACTGATATTATAAAGGAGGGAGCCCTCTCCCAGCCTTGTAGGGCTAGCTACAAGGCTAAGCTTGGTTTGTGGTTACCCTGGAATTACCTCCCTTAAGCCTGAGGTCAATCTAGGTTATAAAATAGTGGCGACCATACTGGGGAACGTAGTTTTATGTTTCTCAGCAAAATTTATCAAGTTTCGATCTGATTGTTGATGGTGGACAACGATCAGACATCTGAAGGATGAAATCATTCACCTGGCGACTCTAAATCAATTTGGAGATCAGATCCAAGGACTCCACTGGCGGATGAACCTGACTAGCAAAAACATGAAAGGACAATATGGAAAAATCAGGTATTCAAGTTGGGATTTCATCCAAGACATTTCATTCTTTGTTATAAATTATTTCTTCTCGTTTCCCGAGAATTTCAAGAAGTCTTTACAAAGTATATTGTATGTGAGAAAAGATCCTAGACCTACATTTGATTCTTTCCCTCTGAAGTTGTGAATACCAAATATTCACATGCTTTTGATCTTGATCAAGACCCTTCTTTTGAATCTTATGATGACTGTCTTCAAACTGATGAGCCTAAAGATACCAAGACTAGTTCTACAACTTTTGTATTCCTATACCTTGTAAAATTCTATATAGATACAAGCCTCCGATTTTACCTCCTATATCCCATGCTTTCCCTAAAAATCATTACATATATCTACCAAGATTTGATGGTGATTGTGACAACATCACTACTGAGAGACATGTATTGAATTTTTAGTCTTTTCTTGAACTTTATGAAGTTGATGAAGAAGATGTCATTGTTAGGATTTTTTCTCTTTCTTTGCAAGGAAAAGTCAAGAGTTGGTTCAAAACCCTACCTGATGCAAGCATCTCATATTTCCAGCAATTCGTCAAAGTTTTCCGCGACAAGTGGGTGGTCAAACAAAACCCTTTCTTGATTCTAGAAGAATATAACGTTGCTGAAAAGATTGTCAGGGGAGACAGTGCAACAGTTTTCTACCAGGTTTAACCAAGTCTATTTTTTGATGCCGGTTAATATAAGACCTCCTCTTCGATCCGCTCTCTTACACTACCCGGAAGCCTTTGATCCAGAAATGGAGTTTCAGCTGAGGGAAAGGAACCTTGCAAAACATGAAGAGATGCAAAATAGTTCGGTAGATGTAGAGGCTAATCTGTTGATCAAAAGGGAAAAGTTGAAGGAAGAAAGGATGAAGAACATAGATCTAGAGGAATCAACATCTTTAGAGGTAAAGCTCGACATTTTGGTAAGTGCAGTGGAGAAGATGATGCAAAATATCACCACAAGAAATGAGTATGATGTTCAAGACCATCGCTCCCTAATTGAATAAGAACAAGTGGCTGATCCAAAAATTTTTCTTTCTTATCCCAGTTGTCATAGATCTCATAATGATTGTTTTACAGATCATCTTGGAGAATAGAGATCTGTTGATATGAAATGTATACTTGGTGATGTGTTTTATACTGATGATTTCCCTAAGTTTGATCAGTATGAAGATGATTATGTTATCCAAATAGAAGCTTGTCTTGCGGACAAATTAGCAACTGGTTTGTGGAAGAAGGAAGTTCACTTTCAGCAGCTCGAATACAGCGATCAGTTGTTGAATATGAGCTATGGAAGTGAGGAGGAAAGTGCAGCAAATGTTTAAGTGAAGGATCTTTGACTTTTTGTTTTTCTTTATTTCAGTCCATCAGAGACAACTTTCATGCAATCAAAAAATCAACTGTCGACAAGTTTTGATCTGGACCATCTTGAGGGCAATGAAATCCTTGTTCAAGACTTCTCATATATAGATTTGCAGCCCCCGAATGCCATTTATTGTCAAGTTGTAGATGAAGACTTGGAAGCTAAAACATGTGATCAAATGATGCAAGATGATTCTGTACCATTCTATTTTGAATCATTTCAGTTTTTGAAGGGAAATTTGCATAGTATATCTTCAAATGAGCAGCCTATAGAAAATCATGCAATCTCATTAGAACCAATAGAAAATGGGTTGCAACAGTATTTTCAAGATTTTCACGATCGAATAGCTAATGTGTTGGATGATGTCTGCAGTCAAAGTCCTTCTCCATTAGCTAACTGTGAGCTTGAAAAAATTATTGATAAAAACTTGATCCGACAGCCGATTTCTTTGTCATTTTCAGCAGGAGTCTCGCCACAAATCCTAGATGAAAGTTTGCATTCATGGTATGAGGAGAAGAAAAGTAATCCATTGGATGAGCTGAGTCCCAGTGCATATGAATTTCAAGATCCTTATGCAGTATTTTTGGATTCAGATAGAGAATTTGTATTATTCAATTTGGGAAAATTTGGATCTGTTTACAAGTTTTCATGGGAGTTGCATTGAAGTAGTTCTCTCTTCTTTTTCATAAACAAGCACTTGTAGGGGATTCAAACAACAGCTAGAATGCTTACTTGGTTGCAATGATTGTTTCATTTCACTTGATCATGTGATGAATGGAACAGTTAAAGTAGGTTTTCTTCAATAAACTCCATTTTGAGCATCTTTTCTAGTTTGTCAGTTGTGTTTTAGTATCGAGTTAGTTTTTAGTTGAGTAAAAGTTTATGGGATACCTATGGTATCGCCTTTAGCATTTGTTTGTTCTTCTATTAATACGTTCTCATGTTATTTATGTATGCATATTTCATATAATTACTTCTGATTGGTTGTTTTCAAGTTAGATAGGTGGAGTACATTAGGTTTTAATGCTTTGCCTTGGGAAAACACCAGTATTTCATGTTTTCTTCTATTTATGAGGGATTCATGACTTGCTCATGCCCTTCTTAGCTCCTCACCTGTCTAGCCTTTCACCCCATCAAGATTAAGGTGTTGAAGATCATACCTACCTTGCCCCATAGAATCCCCTGCAATTTTTACTTAGTTTCATAGAACCAAATTGCCCAGCTCCACCTGAACTGGAAAAAAACACCAACAAAATCAATCAAAACCTTTTGAGATACTATACCTAGCCTCAAATCCTTACCTGATCCAGTAATCTTGACTGAGATTCTAAAGGCGAGAGCCCTCTCCCGGCCTTGTAGGGCTAGCTACGAGGATAAGCTTGGTTTGTGGTTGCCATGGAATTACCTCCCTTCAGCCTAAGGTCAATCTAGGTGATAACACTTACACCATCACCAAGGATATGGGAGATAATTATTTCAAGCTCAAAATTCCCTCATTCCTTGGCTAGCACCGAGTGTTCAATGTAGACCACCTGTGGCGATACGTTCCACCATTGTTGGACACCTTGGAAATTATCGAATAGCTAACACCAAGAGAGCTCAACCTAGATTGCATAGAATAGGCCACAACTGATTAGATCATGGCCAAAAATATCAACAAAACTCTCCAACAATGGATTCAACTATATTTGTTGTCAAAGATGGCCAACTCTTGCACCAGGGCAAGTGGCTCACTAGGGACCAAGTTCTCTGGAACTTTCCCCATTTCATGGAGGCACTCAACGCAATGGGGACATTGCTTCCTAAGGGGTGGGACTAATCTAGGTGGATATTGGGGGCTACCCTCCTATTCCATTTGGACCCCCAACAATGTTTCATTCTATTTTCTTAATTGTAGCACAATTTACTATTTTTGGAATTTTTTGGGTCCTGAACTTCCAGAGTCATTTTGAGGCACTAAATAATGTTTTTTTTGGATATATAGACCATTCAAAGGTCTTATTTATCAGATAGATATTTCTAATGAGGTATCATATGCATAAAAAAGAGATTATATGCCAAAGATATGAACCCAGGAAGTTGATGTACCAACCAACCCTAATAGGGTTCACATTCTTTTGCTGCTTCAACTCCTAGGGTTAGGATTTTACATGTTTATGGTTTTTCCTTTATTTATAAATGATAAAAAGGCCTATAAACCTAATTCTAACAAAGTTTAGAGCAATTTTTCCATCGCACATCTTCTCATAAATAAGCTACCATCGCTTGAGCTAGTTTATTTCCATTATGCATGTTAACAGTTCTCAGTATTTTGTTATTAAGGAATTTAAGTTCACCATTATCTATAGCTCTATGATTCTATTTTAATCTGTATTTCATTTTGTTCCTTCATAAATTTGGGTCACTTATGTTGTGAGCTAAGATCTTACACCCTTATGTCTTAGCTCTATATATCTAAGTATTGTGACATTGGTTTTATAGCTCCCCGCTCCATCATGCCATGTCCAGTTCCATTGTTATCCTAAAATGACCCAGGGCATGAACTTCTTTTCAATAAACTATGTTGTGAATGGTTATGTATCCCAACTCTATCAATTGTGGGACCACCCACTATGCCATCTCTCTTGAGCTTTTCTATTTTCTCCACCATTTTAGCACTTTGTTAACACGAGAAACTATCCATGAAGAGGGCCCCCTCATGAAAATTTCAAGAACATACCACATCACTTGCCACCTTAACTATCATATACCATGTCATTATTAACATTGTCACTGCCATGTGGTGGCCTTTAATTGGTTCCATGTATCCCCTATAAATGGGCCACGTGAAACTGCTAAATCAACAGTCCATGTGTCACATTCATGAGACTGCATGTCATCATTGTGTTAATGCCATTGCTTATCTAGCTACCACATCATCATAGACAACTAGTTTTATTACGCAAGCTATCACTATTTTGAAGTCATCGAGTATGGAGGTAAAGGCTCGAGAGACCTTTTATTTTTCATTATTTTCCCTTGTTGAATTAAAAGGTTTGGGGTGCGAAATGTGCATTATATTCCATATCTGGGTAGAATCTTTCTCTCCCAAAGTCTATCTTGTGGCTCACACTTTTCCAACACATTATTTATTTATCAATGATCCTGCTCCTAGGGTATGGAATGAGTATTAATGTTAGCTATTGGAACCATTGTCATCTCTCGGCTTCGCTACCCATAACGCAATCAAATTTACGTCATCCAATGATGTCGTCTAGGGTGATACATGAAAATTCACATCTACCGATGGGAAAATTACCATCCCTTGGCTTCGTCAACAAAATTCTCCTCGACACAAGGCTTCTAGGGAATGAGTGCAAATTACCACAGTAGATGATGGAAAAGGTTTTGTCTCATGGCCTCCATCTACCACACTACTACCCATATTTCACCTTCCACAATCCTATCTTCCCTATTGTGGAAATTAAAAAGAAACTGATGGAAACAAGTCCATCTCATGGCTGTTTTTTAGTCTATGGAACCTTGAGGCCCTAAAACCGTACTAAAATTCAACTAGAAATAGCTCCTCAACACTTAGGAGCTTTTTTGGTTGTCTTATATTGTTAGAGAGGTATCTCTAAGCACTATCCAACCATGAAATCTACAAGAGAATCCACAATGACTTAATAGGGAAGAAATTCCTTCAAAGCTTCATTCGTAAGAACAAACATCCAACAATGATAGTAGTTAATGTTTTTAATATTTATCACTTAATTTTTTTCTATGATGGTTATCGAATAATGACCGCACATACCAACACACTCGCTCTGATTGCGATCCCCCATTCAAGGCTGACACAACAATACCAATCATCTCCCTTGATATTATCAATGCATCCATGCATTAAAGTTGACATTAATGCATTGAAGTCGACATCAATGCCAAAATCCTCCCCTTGAAGTTCTTCAATGGTTGATTGTAATGGAGTAGTAGACTAGATGTCTTGAGAATGAAATGTTCCTTTAGTCACCCCTCTCTTATCCTTTATCAAATTTTCCCATTGTGCGGATGATATCAAAGGTTACCTTCTCACCTTTAGGTAATCTATATCTATTCTCAACATTAGATAATGTGTTAAAGGAGGAAATTCATGAGTCAATTTATCTGATAGTATCAAAATATTAAACTCTTTCAGGAGGGCTTGTATAATAAATTCATCAAAAATGAATTCTCTACCTGACTTGGGTATATAATTACGTTTCTTCTAGAAATTGACCAATGCTTCACCACATTTATTTTGTGATTTTATCCAATTATCTTGTGTCATGGTTAAGAGATCCAAAACATAGTGCGTAATTATATTCTTCTTTAAAATTAATTTATTTCAACTCCGACCTATGCTATTCCAATTTTCCTAAGCCTAATTTCCCAATTCTTTTCTATTATGCTTATTATAGTGTGGATGGTTTTTTCCCTATATGTCATCCCCAAAAATTCATGAATATATTCATCATTAGATTTAAGTCATTGCATGATTGAGTTCAATTTTGAAAGATCACATTCAATTTCTAGCAATACCTTCTTATATCTAATAGGTAATTTTCTATAGAAATAAAGTCTTAGTGGAATACAAAGATTTCTAGTTGAATGCCATTAATTTTATCAATGACATAATCCTAAATTTCTTCTTTGGCCTTCATCATAGTCTTCTTTCACACAAATTTTGAAATTAATATGTTTTGTAGTGAATTCAATTTAGATTCTTCATTTCCTAGCATGTGTTGATTCAATAATCTTACTTTTTTAGTTACAAACGGTGGTTTTGTTCATCATTTATAGTTCTTTTCCAAATTGTGTTTTTCATTTATGTCTCTAAATTTGCAACATTTTCTTTTTATCTATCAGGAATCAACAATTGGGTTGGCCTCCTACTCATACAATATGAGATCAAATTCCAACTGCTACCACTATAACTTTGAGGTGCCAACATATACCCATTTCGAAGGCACAAGTGAATAAGGGGAACCTCCTTGCACATAACACTTCATTTTTATCACCATCACCAATTGAGCTGCCCCCTGGGGGCTCTCCAAAAATTTTAAACCTAAAAAAAATAAATTAATTATTTAGAATGATTGATTAGATGAAACTTATGATGAGTCATGATTGAATATATTTTACTTCAAGATAGAATTTCGGTTTGTCTTGTATTCAAATGTTTTCTCTTGATATCACTTCCCCCTTTTTTAAATTCTATCATTAGGTCAACATTTTCTTGTTGGATACATCATATTTGAGAATTGATATTTGCTCTATCATCCATCAATCCTTTAAATTACAAGGACAGTTAATTTATTTCCTCATATGATGCAAGTAACTCACTATAAATTCAAAATTAGTGCCCTTATAAGCACACTTTAAACCATGTATTTCTTTCTCTCTAGAGTCTAATATAAATATGGTGTTGTTCTCATTCCTGGGCATGTAAAAATAACACTGATTTTATTTTATAAATCATTTAAATTGTTGGAGATACTCTTGAAAATTATCTTTGTAGTTTAGAGTTGTGTATCCATCCTGCTTAATAGCACTAGTAACATATTCACATTTGTAGTAGACATAATTAGGACTTTTTTCACCATTTCCTTTGTCTTCCTATGCCATTCCAAGATGTCAATTGCATTTACTTGATTAAGATAAGCCTTCATGAAGTATTCCTAAGGGATGAAAATTTAATTTCCCCCTTTTTTTTTGGCTAGATAACCAAAATATTAAATATATATTTATCAAAATTAGTCGAGGATAAGAACCTTGTCGCCATAATTTCCTTTGAACTAGGCAGTAATATGACCACATTCTCTTCTTTGACTCAATATTATTTCTATATTCTAATTATAGTTAAACATAAATCACTCCCTACCTTTAAATGAAATGTCTGGGTGATTGAAAATGATATGATAAAGGTAGGTTTTTCAATTTTATTTGGTTGGATCTCACTTAGCAATTTATCAACCTATGTCAAAAGTTCATCTTGAACTTCATGCTATGATTCTTGTTCCAAGATGCCTACTTTCACTATTTTTCCACTTGGGTTTCTTCAAAGGTCATTTATGATAATTCCCTTTTTTAGAAGATTCCCCAATCACAATATTTAAAGAAGCCATTTTAGTCACGGTTTCAATCATCCACTTGACTCCACTTGAAACAAGGAGGGTTGATGAGCAACAAGTACCTGCCTTGAGTGCAAACATACAAGGAAAGCATATGTTCGGCTTAAACTGGATAAGCTACTTGATAACGTTGTGACATTGTGTATGAAAAACATATAAGGAAAGCATATGTTCAGCTTAAACTGGCTAAGCTGCTTGATTACATTGTGACATTATGTATGAAAAACATATAAGGAAAGCATATGTTCATCTTAAACTGGATAAGTTGCTTGATGACACTGTGACATTGACCAAAAAAATTATTTTATCCTGCAAATTGATTTCTGGAAATGTATTTATGTGCAGCCAGAAACGTACTAATTTTCTTTAAATACTCTGAAACAAGATCCTTTGGTAGAATGGGAAGTACTACTTGCAATATTCCAATCTGGCCAAGAGTTAGAGGTCTTTGCATCTTGGATGCAATATTTTTGAGATGTCTTGAAGAATCAAAATAGTTGTTGCATCTTCCTGCAGACAGATAAATTCTTTGATGCCTTTAATTTCATGTTTCAGAGGAAAGAAAAATAAATTTTTCAGTTCCATGTTTTAGAGGAAGGAAGAAATGAAAGGAACATTCTTTACAGTCATTCATCACTCCATCAATATCTGTTTCTTGTCGTAACCCAGGGAAAATTTTAGGGGCTAATATTAGCCCATGGGCTAATATTAGCCCATGGGCTAATTTTCTATACTTTTTCCAAAAAAAAGTTTCGCTAATTTCCATTTTTTTGTAAAAATGATTCCCCCAAATTTTATAGAATGAAATTATTTTACCCCAAAAATCGCATATATATATATATATATATATACTATATAAAAATACTATAAATTTGAATATTTTTACAAAAATATCTCCAAACATTTTATTGATTTTATATTATGGACTAGTGGGATTCGCCAAGGTTTCTAAACTTTAAGATAAATTTCCATCCTTAAAATTTTCCCTGCCGTAACCAAGTCGGTCCAGTCAAGTGCTCCATATTTTTCAAATATTTGAAAACCTGATACATTTAAAGCCATAGCTCTTGATCAAATTTTGCAACCTGTGGAAAACCTCTCTATCGAGTGAAGAGTTCAATATTTTTCAGAGTTTCTAAAACTTGAAACCTTTTAAGTAAAAGATAAGATAAGATGGTCCTAGATAAGATAAGATAATTTTATTAATGTCCTATAGAGCACCTCTCATGAAATAAACAAATAACTGGAATTTTGAATATTTCTTTGTGGCTGATGCAGATATCCCAAGCTAGAGTGAAAACATAGATGCTTAACAAGCATGGAGTCATATTGGAGTGCAAACATAGATCCCTAATTTGGCTTCTAAATTTCTAATTCCTTCAATAGATTCATGAATAGAATGACTCTACTTCTTAAACATAGAAACAACATATGTCTTAGCCAACTAATAGAAATCCATAGCATGGAACACCTTAGTATCTCTGGACTTAAGAACCCTTTATCTTGCAGCAAACCTTGGAACTCGACCATAATTTGTTGAGTTGAGGTATGTTGATGTCCTTGTCTAAGTTAACCAAAGAACCAACTGTAGCATGAGTATAAGGTGAGGTATATTACTGGTAATGTTAACTAGCCATTCATGCAACCCTATCACCCTTTGTACCTAATATCATGGAGAGGCACTATAGAAAGTACAAGCATCACATATCTTGCTTGGCTCAAGGGCTTTGTCACCCACCATAATAACAATAGTGAAAACATGATGCAGAAGTTAACTCGAGTGTTGGAAAGAAATATTGGAGAGGCTTGAGATGCATAAATACCAATAGGTGCACAAAAAATAAGGGATGGCTCTTAAGACTTGGAAAAACAGAGCATAGATAAAGCCTTAAAGGAAAACAACAGGAAAAATCTGTCAACCAGCAATTGAAATGGAAAGAGTAGGTCAACCTCGAGGAAAATCATTGAAGAAATCTATCTAAAAGGAAAAAAAGGGTCACATCCTCTTTGAATGAACAACCTTTGCCATTTTGGAGCCTTTTTTCCTCTTTTCTCATCATCAAAGGCAACTTGAGTTGAAGGAGATGAGTTTTCTTATATTTAGATCTTGGAACCATTGTAGGGATTAGACAGTTCATTATTGAAACATCCAAAGGATCTTTACTACCACCTCTTGTTCAAAACCACTTGACGATAAGATTGGAAACATGTTTTAACATAATAAATTTTTAAACAATAATCATTTTTTCTGTTTGGGAGACAGTAAACTAATAAATGAAATACATTTGTTGTAGAAAGGCTATCAAGAAATATTCCATATTAAAATACTATCTTAGACTAACTATACATCTAAAACATAGACAACACTCATTTAGATTGAGCGACCATACAATGAAACTCAATTGGGATATACCATAAAATTTGGCACAAAGAACTCATAGTAGCAATAAGCTCAAGAATCCTAATTTGATCCCTAATAAATAGTCAAGAAAATGTAGTGAATACCATAGAAATAGACAACACCAGCTATATTGGTAAAGTGTTATCCATTGTATTTGAATGCAACGTGTGTTTACAATCGAGCCAACATAAAACTTACATTTCGTATTTTTAATCCATTCATAGTAATTTCCTTTTAGACTCGCTGACAATCATTATAATATGAAGAGGACGATAAAATGATCATTCTTATATGGTTCAATTTCCTGATAACTAGAACAATATTCATAATTTATATTTTCGATTTCAAAATCCCAAAATGTTTAACAAATCTCACAAGTTTCAAAAGCCCTCTAAAAAGAAAAATAGTAATTAACAAATAGTAGTCAAATCTGGTAAGCTTTAGATACTTTCTTCTTTTTCCAAGTTGTTTTTATTTTTTCGTAATTTTACTAGCATCCCTTGACTTTTCCATAGCTACAAGTATCTAGTGTTTCTATGTATTATTCTTCGATGACATAGAACTAAAAATGCTAGAATTTTTTGTCACTAAAAAGTAATATAGAAGTCAAGTACTTCATGACTTCTTCAAGAGTAGTTGAGTATCCCAAATGAATAACAATCAATATTATTAGTGAAAACCAGAAGCGTGAATCAACCAATACTTCATTAACACCTTGAATAAGAAATCCATAGAAATTCAAAGTCTTAGGATACTTTTATCTAAGGCCTTCATTCAACAACCTCTCAGGTAGAAGGTCAGTAAATTAAAAAGTCTATTAATGCACATCAAACAACCAGTTTATGAAAGTTAAAAAAATGTTCTAATGCAATAGAAAAAAGGTTCTATTATAGTTTTTAGAAGAGAAGGAATTAGTTAAGTGAGTTGAACCATAACCCACCCCCAAAACAAGCAATGTGTTATGAAACCAGCTCACAAAAAGATAGAAAAAGATAGATCAACGCCTTAGAATTCAACCTCTTTGAGGGGGAAACCTCCTTTACATTACACAAATGAATGATTCTTTGATGATTCAAATGACAAAACCTCCTTCCTATATATGGGAGTCTAAGGAGTCATAATATAACCCAGCTGACCTAACAATAATAATATAAAGGCACAAAAATAACAATAGAGGGATTCTATGGGGCACAGTAATAACAATATGGGGACAATATGGGCACAACAATATTAATAAGGGATACAAATACAATAGTAATGGGGTAATCACTAGTATTATAGGGACCTAACATGCCTCTCTCCAAAAAAGTGTTATCCTCAATGCTTGAGTAGTTTTGAATGCTTCTGTATAAAATTCTCATCCTCCCATGTGGAATCTTCAGTGGATAAGTTCTTCCACTTGATGAGATACTTTGGAATTGATCGATTTCGTAGCTGTCGAGTTCGTTCTTTTGTGACTGCTTCCGGTTCCAATATAATTTTTCCTTCCTTTTCAAGTTCTGGAAATATTGTTTAAACTAGGAGTTTGTTGCCTATAACCTTCTTTAAACATGAAACATGGAAAACTAGGTGCACTTGAGAAGCTGTGGGAAGCTCCAATTTGTATGCCATAGTACCAATCTTTTGCAACACCTTATACAGACCATAATACTTTGGTGATAATTTATTATCCTTCTTAGCTTGCTTGAGGGACATTTGTTTATATGGTTGTAGCCGTAGGAATACCCAATCACCTACATCAAAACTTCTTTCGCTGTGATGTTGATCTGCCTGTTGTTTCGTTCTATTCTGCGCCAAAATGATGTTATCCGTTAAGAGTTGGAGGACTTGTTGTTGATGCTCGATGTGATGTTCCACTGCTTGAACCTTAGAATTTTCTCTTAAATATGATGTGATGGATGGTGGCTGATATCCATAAAGTTCCATAAATGGGGTCATTTTTGTTGCTGCATGGAATGAAGTGTTATACCTCCATTCAGCTAGAGGCAACTATTTGATTCATTGTGTCTGTTTATCAGATACAAAGCAACGAAGATATCCTTCCAAACATTTGTTTACTATCTCAGTTTGCCCATCAGATGAAGGATGATAAGATGAGCTATGAGCTAACTGAGTATCGAGACAAGAAAATAATTATGTACAAAAATTTCTAGTGAAAATGGGATCTCTGTCACTTACAATAATCTTTGGGTTTCCATGTACCTTTTGAATTGTTTCCATAAATGCAGTAGAAACTGTACTGGCTTTAAATTGATGTGACAATGCACAAAAGTGTGCATACTTGGTAAGCCTGTCAACTACCACCATGATGACACTCTTTCCCTCAGACTTGGGTAAACCTGTGATAAAGTCCATTTGAAACCTCCTCCCAATGTTGGCTTGGAATGGATAAAGGTTGTAATAGACCCAGGGTCTTAATTGTTTCAACTTTATTTTGTTGGAAAACTAAACATTCCGCCACAAACTTTTGAATATCTGATTTAAGGCCATCCCAACAAAATTCCTAACCCTGTGGTAAGTTTGTAAAAATCTTGAGTGCCCTCCTAAGGGAGAAGTGTGCAATTCCATAAGAATATTTTGTTTGAGTTGGGAATTCTTATATAGGTATAAGCGATCTTTGTACCATAACGAATCATTTTGCCAGCTAAATGTATCAGATATACTCGAATTTTGTTGTAACTTTCGAATAAGTGCCCACAATTCTTCATCATTCTTCCATTCCTCCCTTGCTTCGTTTATCCCATCTGGTTGGATAATAGAAATGGTGCACAAAAATGCTTCCACATCCTCATCCTTTCTTAAGAGTGCATCTGCCACCACATTTTGCTTCCATTTTTTGTAGATGATTTCAAAGTCATAACCCAACATCTTTGTGACCCACTTTTGTTGCTCTTCATAGGATAATCTTTTTTCTAAAAAGTATTTAAGGCTATCATGATCTGCTTTTACCTTGAAGTGTCTTCCCATTAGGTAGGGTCGCCATTTCTTAAGTGAATGTAGTATTGCCAACATTTCCTTCTCATAAATAGCTTTTTGTAAAAACTTTCCCTTGATCGGATGACTTTCAAAAGCAATGGGTCTTTCATCTTGCATTAAAACAACACCAATTCCATTTCCTAAAGCATCACATTCCACAATAAAGGTTTTTGTGAAGTCTGGTGTAGCTAAGACCAATGCCTGGCACATTGCCTCTTTAAGATGTTCGAAGGCCTTTGTTTCTTTCGGACTCCATGAAAATACATCTTTCTTCAATAATGTTGTTAGAGGTGCTGCTATTCTCCCATAATTCTTAACAAACTTGCGATAATACCTTGTCAACCCAAGAAATCCTTGCAGATGCTTTATGGATGTGGGGATTTTCCATTCCTTAATGGCTTTAATTTTGCTAGGGTCTACCTTAACTCCTTCATGAGATAAAATATGACCCAGATATTCCACCTCTTGTACTCCAAAGAAACATTTGGACCTTTTTGCATATAATTATTTCTCTTCCAATAGTTGTAGCACCCTGTAACCATGTTCAACATGATCCTTCCAAGACTTGTTGTAGATTAGTATATCATCAAAAAATACTGACACAAATTTTCTAAGGAAGGGTTTGAAAATGGAATTCATCAAACCTTGAAATGTAGAAGGTGCATTGGTAAGGCCAAAAGGCATGACCAAAAATTCATAATGACCCTCATGAGTTCTAAATGTTGTTTTCGAAATGTCTTCAGTCTTCATTCTGATTTGATGATATCCTAAATGAAGATCCAACTTGGTGAAGTAAATTGATCCATGCAATTCATCCGGTAATTCATCAATGACAGGAATGGGAAACTTATCTTTAATAGTGATCTTGTTGAGCTCCCTATAATCCGGACACATGCGCCATGATCCATCCTTCTTGTGCACCAATACTATTGGAGCAGAGAAAGAACTTTGACTAGGTTGAATTATACCAACCTCTAGCATTTCTGCAACCATACGTTCAATTTCACTCTTTTGGGCATAGGGATATCTGTACGACCTGATGTTTGGAGGAAAACTTCCTGGAATTGGATGAATAGCATGATCATGATCACGAATAGGTGGGAGATGTTATGCTCTTAACCTGCAAAACGATACCCAAATACAGAATATGCGAAGAGAAGATACCCATAACACAGAACAACAATGATTTTATTATTTAGAGAGTAATGTTCACTTGCCTCTTCGAGGGGGAAACCTCCGATAGAGTAGAGCTCGATTACAAAATAAGACACGATGCTCCTCGCAGGGAGTCTCTATCCTTTATATATGACTCATACATGCAATACCACGAATCAATACCATGGGTTTTATTAATACCATCTATCTAATACTACAACCCATTTGCAACTAACTGTGGTCCCGTCATTAATTGCGGGTTAACCACTTACAATTATTAATATGGGCTTTATTGACTCTTGACTATGGCGTGATCCCATTACATAAATAAGGGGGTTAGGGTGGGACCCTAACAGGAGACCTTTGGGATTCTCAAATACCTTGGAATGATGGTCCAAGACTTTTCAGAGATCTGGAGAAATAGATGATTTCAATGTGGAAACATCTAGCAAACATAATTGTGCAATTACACCTCGTTGTTCCTTTTTTAGAAGCTTTTTCATACCTTTAGAGCTGATTATCTTTCTCAGTTTCCCTGCAATACCCCTTAATTCAACTTCCTTTCCTTCCGTAGAAAATTTCATGAAAAGTTCTTGAAAATTAAAAGCTATTGTACACAAGGATTGTAGCCATTGGACTCCTAGTACAACATTAGCACCTCCCATTGGAATGGAAAGCATTGGGCTAGTCAATACATATTCTTCCATGGTTAGCTTGATATTATGGCACTTTCGAGAGAAATTTATTCTTCCTCCATTTGCAACCATCGCTTGAAACTCTGGTGCTAGATATAGGAAGCAATTCAATTCTTTTTCTACCTTATATTGAATAAAATTTTGGGTACTTCTTGGATCAATCAACACTATTACCTTTTTCTTCTTGATGTGTCCTTCTATCTCGATGGTTTGAGGAGTGGTAATTCTAGCCAATGCATTAAAGGATATGGTTGGATTCATTTCTTCTTTATCTAGGCTTTGTTCCTGGAGTATATCCTCTTCTTTTGACCTTTCTTGCTCCTTTTCTTCTTCCTCTTCATAATCTATGTAGAATAATTTCTTCTCAGCACACTTACGACCTTTAGTGTATTTGCTATCACAACTATAACAAAGCCCTTTTGCTCTTTTTTCTTCCAATTGTTGTGGTGTCAACCTTATAGGTTGTGGAAGACTAGGGGCAATAACACTTCCATATTTATAGTTGTGAGTGGTATGCTTCTTGGTTGCCATAATTTTTCTTTCCATTTTTCTTGCTAACCTGAATGGCTTCTCTAATGAATCAGGTTCCCAAAGGCGAACATCATGTTGGATATTATCCTTTAAAGTCCCTATGAACACATCAATCCTATGCTCCTCTGGAAGATTTTTTACCCTTATGTTCAATTTTTGGAACTCCTCAATGTGCTCCATTATTGAACCCTTTTGTTTGAGACTTATCAATTGGCTAAAAAAAGTGTTGCTTTTTGTATCCTCATAATGTTTTGTCAATTCTTCCATAAAAATTGCCCAAGTGATAATTTGTTTACGAGAGAAAAGCCATTGATACCATACAAACTGATTTGGTTCCAAATGTAAAGTTGCAATACGTACCTTTTGTGTGTTTTGCACGTTACTGAGATCAAAAAATTGCTCCATCTGTAATATCCATGTTGCGGGATCCTTTCCACGAAAATTCCTCATATCAATTTTTGGAATATGGTGGGTCTTCGATCCAACATTAGAGTCTATGAAATCATGATTAACATTTCTTTTGTTCACATCATGAGTTTCCTTTACTACCCTTTCACCATTATTAAGTATTTCTTGTAGAAAATTTGTCAAATCTGTCTTCAAATCTATCTTCAAATCGTCAATCTTAGCTTCCACGTCCTTTGTCTTAGATTCCACACCATTTATCTTAGCTTCTATTAGATTTTGTAAGAGTGAAATTTGTTGCACTTGGTCTTGTAATTTTGATATATCATGTATAATTTCTTCCTCTTCTTCATGAGTCATGCTAGAGCTTTCAGGTTGCTTATTAGGTGTTTGCATTTTCTTTCGTCAGAGCATCAGTTACCGATAATAATTTTCTACTATGCCCTTTGAATTCCTTCAAAATAATTTCTCAAACCAAGCTTAAGCAAAAATTTAAGAAAATCTACACACCTTTTTTCACTTTATAGGAGCTCGATATTGCCTTTGATGTATCTTTGTAATTTCGAATCATCCAGTTTTGAAATTGTGATCTGCAGTAGCCATCTGTGTCCTCTTTCCAATGCCACCAGTCTGATCCCAATTGGATTCTGCAAGGAAGAGTTATGCCAAATATCCCACAGTGACCTGATTATAGAGTAGTTCAGTAAAGCAAACTTGTACGACGTGCCACGTGTCCCTGTTTCGACCTTTATCTCTGAAAACTATATACAAGAAACTACAATCCGTCCTCTTTTTGTAACTTTTTATGAAATTTCAATCCGATGCTCAGAGAGAAAGTTATGATAATTTTTCCCAAGTCACCTGTTTGGAAAGTAATTCAGGAGTCTGCAAAAAGGCCAACTTCCTGAGGTCATATCTCCGCAAATATAGTGTGAAAAGCTCTCAAATGGGTTTTTTTTCGCTTCCGAAACGTCGTAGAAAAAAGTTATAGCGAAAATGCCACGATGACCTATTTGGAGCAATGAAACCCTAGAATCCAAAGCTCTGATACCAAATGTTATGAAACCAGCTCACAAAAAGACAGAAAAGATAGATCAACGCCTTAGAATTTAGCTTCTTCGAGGGGGCAACCTCCTTTACATTACACAAATGAATGATTCTTTGATGGTTCAAATGACAAAACCTCCTTTCTATATATAGGAGTCTAAGGAGTCACAATATAACCTAGCTGAACTAACAATAATAATTTAAAGGCACAAAAATAACAATAGAGGGATTCTATGGGGCACAGTAATAACAAGGGGACAATAGGGGCACAAAAATATTAATAAGGGATACAACTACAATAGTAATGGGGTAATCACTAGTATTATAGGGACCTAACACAATGCATGATGGAAAATAGTAGAGACCACAAATTCACCTTGTGCTTTACTCATTGTAACCATCTTCCCTTGAGAAACAACAACAACATGCCCCCATTTCTCTTGTTGATTCTCTGACCTTCTACTTGTGAGCACCATGATTAAGTGCCCACGGTGAGTTATGAAGGCCTTTCTACAATCCTCAACATGATTATTATGAACCTACCAAGTATAGACTTAGCACCATTGCACTTGAAATAAAGCTTAACACTGCCTTCTATAACCAACAATCATGCAGTTTTATAGACATGGGCATGTATTTGATTCTTTAAAAATTCTAGGTCATCCTAGGTTTCACTCTGTTCATTCAATGAACAATACAAAATCAGCAAGACACAAAATTTAAAGGTGGAAATTTTCAAAATTAAAAGCATAGTCTAGAATATGCATACAAGGGAAAACACCCAAATACAAAAATAAATCCTAAACGTCAATCTAGACTCTAGAAATAAAAGCAGTGACAGAAACAATCAGACTAAAGCAATAATTTTTTTTCAAAATAGAAATAATGATGCTACCAGAATCACTCGAAGTAACCCTTTATAGGCACAAAGCACAGATCCATGGAAAAATCCTGAGAATGCAAGTAAACCAACTGCTAAACTACTAAACTATTGCATTGAGCTAGATAGAAGTGTTTGATTCCCCAAAATAATGTAGTATCATCTGCAAAGCCACCAGGAGAGACATAAAACATGAATGGGGATATCTTCTATAGAATTTAATTCAAAATTGATAAATTAACCAACAATAGTAGTCTCTTTGAGAAACCATAACAATCATTCATATCATCTAATTGAAAATTCCAATGAACACTTCGACAAATTGGTTATCATCATACAGAGCCCCTAAGTGCTAATTATAACAACATACATGAGCTAGCAAATTTGCTAAGATTCAAGCCACAAGTTTTAAAGCCATTATTGAAACAAATCAGTCACTAAAAACTATATGTAGAGATGCATCTCATGCATTTTCCCTACTTGAAGGAAAGGCTATTTTGATGTAATGATGGCTAGGAGGGTACTCTTTGAAGGGTTGTCAGTTGCATCTCTTTTAGTAATTTAAGAATCAACATTTTCAAAATAGAAAAATAGAAAGTAAAAAATATACATAAAAATGTAATGAATTGGGCCAGAGTTCAAACCTTGTCTAAGGCCATCTTGGCTGCTTGTTCTGCATCCTTCTTTTTGGTGAAAATCGCGGAAGTTACTAAAAACTCAGGAATTTCCAAGCAATAACAAAATTTCGTTTGTCTAGGTTGAGGTACAAGCAATTTTGGGCATCAGCTGCAAGTTCGTCTTGAACAGACACTATTGTAAATACTGCTCTGGCACCATATTTGTTGTTAATTATGGTCTTTGGAGTAGGGGTTGACATATGGATTCTAGGTATAATCTGCTTGAGGTTTCTGAGACACCCAAGTACATCAATAGTGTAAAAACATTGTAAAAAAATGCCCAAATAGAAAAAATAACTACCAATGCATCGAACAAACAAGTTTATCAGCAGTAAAATCCTGACAAACATTAAAAACACCAGATATAATAAAAACCTTGAGGGAACAACCAAAAATAATAAGCCTCCCAACCAACTGAACACATATTTTCCTACATAATCGATGTTGCGTTATTCAACTACATAATCGATGTTGCGTTATTCAATTCGCCTATTTGCCCTGAATACTACAGATTTTGGAGAGGGAAAAATGTAAATGTGTAAATTTTGGAGGGGGGAATGGCTTCTATGAACAACTTGTGTAGAATTTGGAGAAGAAGAATTGTCCCTGATAGTCCATGAAGCCGTTAAAGTGACGTTTAAACACAACATGTCGAATAATGTTTAAACACCAAGTCATTAAAGTGACTTTTAAACACAACGCGTCAAATAATGATTTTTAAACAACATGTGGAATAAAAAATAAATTAGAAACGATCATGATGGCCCTTCACATTTCACATGAGAGTCTCCTGTCCTCACTGCTGAGTCTCCGTAACATAGTGTATAAGCCTAAATGAAGGTCACCTGTCCTCACCGCTCGGTCTCCATAACATATCGTGTAAACCTCAATGATGCCCATTAACATTGCATCATGCTAATTTGACTGGTCTGTAGTGTTTGTGTCAAATTGAAACGGTTTCTTAATTGAAGGATTCGTGAGAGAGAATTGTCCCAGGCATTAGAGGATCCCCAATTTCCTAAAAAATAGAGCCTCGTTGAATTGTAGATGGAGGCAACCATCTATAATATGGATAATATCTTTGTGTTCTATTCCTTCCAAAGTCTTGAGAAAATAGTGGGTTCATCAATGGCTTATTATCTCAGGAAGAAATGAACTATCATAGCTATACACCCTTACGTTGACTGAATAATAAATTGATCCATACAATAATGAAAGAATAATTTTATGAGGAATGAGCTGATAGAGCTCAGATGGTTTCTAAAAGGATGATCTATTATATGTACCTTTTTCTTTGAGCCATTGTTCTTATGATCGATGAAAAAAGAAACTTCGAGCTACCTACCTACTGGAACTGACAGCGTGGGAGTGGGCCAAGTTGAAGGAAGAAGATCGCCTTCGGCTTGACGAACCTCTGCCTTCGGCTAGCAATAGCAGGTGGTGAGTTTGCTTCTTGCTTTGATGTTGATGGGTAGGCTACAACTTCAACTGAGACTACTTCAAGGTTCAAAACTGAAGTTCCTTCTTTTGCATATGAAAGCTCTGGGATTGGGCGAAGGAAAGATGGAATAGAATAGGATGTTGGCTTTCAAATAGGCTTTCTGAGACATTCTGAATGGAAGGTATGTGATCCAAATAACTCTTCTCCCTCTAGGGATTATAGAGTGCTCTATGACCTGCGTCTTACCATTAGAAAGCACACATTTCTAAGCCCTGGTAATTTTTTATTAGTCCTATGCTACTATTTTTGCTTCCTTGGTTCATTGTAATACACTTTCTATTGTTTTGTCACCTTTTCCTCTACACTTGATCGTGTAAGTCGAGTGAGCTTGCTTGATGTGAGTGAGCTTTAATGTCCCCTTACCATAGATAATCCAGACCAGAGGGAAGTCCCCTTACCGAAGAGAAGCTCTTACCACAAAGAATTCCTTACCAATAGGTGGAAGTGAAAAAACACACAGTGATGAGGACCCTTGGTTTCCCTCCACTAGGCACGTGGACAAACACAACATAACTATGATCTTCTTCTATTCTCTCCAGCTTTAGTTCCCTTTAGTTCAACTTCGGTTCCATAGACACCACAATAAAATGCAGCAATGCCACACTAGACACAACAACAACAGGTGGAAAATTTAGAGACTAAGTAGCAACAGGTGGCAAATTAAAAGACTAATAAAATCCAAGAGAAATCCCATTAGTCACAGGAGGAAGCATGTACTGATTCCCATATAGAAAATACCAATTCCCACATAAACAATACCCAGAAGCTAGCATTTTAAACTGGTAGACTAATGTTAGCATTAGTCGACAACTTTGAAAAATGAACAACACAAAGCCAAGATAATATATGTTTTCAGCCTTTCTGCCTCGGGAAGAGGCGAAATAAGATGATAAATCACTATGCACCTAAGACTTTGATTATTCTCAATGAACTAGCACTAGAAAATAGGTCAACTAATGTTAACTTCATCGTTTACGATTACTGTAGTCCCATGTCGAGACGGAAGGGACTAATAAGATTGACTTCTACTATGATTCATTTTGATTTTGTAGCTTCAAAAATTGTTTTAGATCATTCTTTTTAGTTGGTTGTTCAATTGATTTTACGTACATATTGAGATTGTTTCTTTCTTATGTTATTGACACGTGCTTAATAGTAGAATTATTAAAATGTTGAAAGGTAGAAAGATCAATACTTTTTATCAATTCAAAAATGATGTTATGTGGATCATATTTCCAAGAATTTTTTTTTGTAACTTTAAGGATAAAATATTTTCTTCCAAAATAACACAATTATTTCTACTCTTAACAATAAGAAAACAAATTTGAAATGGCACGAAAGGAATTCCCTTTTAGTTTTATAAATGAAATGTACCTCATCTACATTTAATCTTTGTCCAACCACTTCACAAGAAAATATATAATAGGAAATGAAATCTAGTATATAGAAGGGTTCTCCTTTCTATTCATAAATCCTAATTACAACCTAATATTATACAAATATTAGTTCCTTATCTTGATTTATTTACTTAATTATTGTTTTTTCTTATATTTCTCCAACATTCTAGGATCAATTAGATATTTTTGCTAAGGTGTAAATTTTATTCAAGAAGATATTAGAAAAATCCATAAAATCTCCTCTAAGGTACAAAACATGTGTCCATTTTGTCACACCATGTATATTTATGTCCAACTCATTATTAGTAAAAAACTTAGAATGATTGAATAAGATTATATGCATTAGATAAGTCTAATATTTAATGAGGAAAAGGTGGTGATAGTGCTTAGTTGAATTGTTTCTACGATGAAACTTGATAATCCAATGTTATAATCTTAGGATTTTTTAATTTCTTGAATGCATACCAACATTAATTTATCCATCTCTCTATTATCCTTATACCCCAAGATAGCGAGATACAAAAATTTCAAAATCGTTTTCCTTTTGTTTACCCTTGAACATATCCATTATTTTAAAATTTTGCTTGATGTTATCATAACAAATTTAAAATAAAAATTAATACCATTATTTCCTAAAAGATGTTGTATAGTCATCATAATTCATCTTTATGGAAAAGGGTCACTATGATCTAGGAAAAAAAATCTATAGATGCTGAATGACTTCTACTCTAACAGAGGTATGCCTATTTAACATTGAGTAAAAAATGTTTATGGTAATTAAGCCTGAAAACATCACTTATGCTAATTTGATGTATGACAACAAAATTTTGGAGGAAGCAACTTCATACAAGTTTCACAGAATTCACCTTCATCAAAAACTTAATTGGAACTATAGCATCAATAAAATGATAAATGGAGGATGCAAGGCTTAATATTATGAGGTTAAAAACAATTGTAAATCAGTGAACCTTTGGCTAGGGGATAAAACAAACTCAACTTTAATATTTTTTCATTCTTGTTATGTTATATGATTGTGAAGTTTTGGTTTCCAACATTTCTAGTGAATCATAGAGAAATATAGAGAAATCCAAAAGTTATTTATAACATATGATTTAAAAATAAAAAGAAATGCACCCTGTATTATCCTCCTCATAAAAGAAGTTATTTGTCCCATTGAGCACATGGTTATGATTAGGTACTTAATGTGCAAGAACAAGATAACAACACAAAAAACAAGAAGATTCCTAATATTTATTAAAATTCCAATAAAAATGACGTATAGGTAAAATGAGGTTAATATAAAAATTCTAAGTCTTGGCTAAATCATTGTTGTATAGAGGAAGATGTCACTCTATAAAATAATGATAATATTAAAGATATTATTACATGTAATTTTAAGGATAAATTGTAGTGCCATAAATAATTAGTGGATAAATTTTAAAAATAATTATATAAGGATGTAATAGACCTTAATTTAAAAGATCAAAAGTATTTATTTTTTTAACAAGGGTAATAGTTGTGATGCAAAATAGTCCCTACCTCTACCGCTATTTAATTGTGCAGAATGAAGATTGACATAAAATATTGCTAATATACGAGTTGACCTTTGCATATGTAGACCTTTCCACTTTGTAAAGATTCATAGCTTTATAAAATCAGAGCTCTATGTAATTTCTCTCCCACACATACTCCACCCTATGCACAGTAAAAAGTCCACACAAGGAAATCTTTCAACATTAATTTCATCCTCGCCAAATAAAGTTCCTTATGCACCCCAATTTTCTCACACTCATCCTTGCTCTCCTAAACACACCCCATTTTTCCTAAGCATTAATACGATATATGATGTGGAAAATTGTAAAAATAATAGTCATCTCTAAACAGTATGCATCATTGTGTTGCAAAAAGTATGTGCAATTATGCATTGTAAATAAGGAACATTATACCCATTATTAATCTATTAGCATATTGCATGGAAATCTTTTAACAATAATTTGTTTATGTTGAATAAAGTTTTCTATGCACTCTCATTCTCATGTACATATATTGTCCTGCACAGTGTAGAAGATATGCACAATGAAACATAATAATATTAATTCGAAATTTGTTCATAGTTAAAAAATTAAAGTTCCTTCTCCATCTCCTTAAAAGGTTTTGTTATAAATAATACATAACTTTGTATTTTTTTTTATGCTGTATTTATATGCTTTTTATTTCAATTGAAATTTTAGATACATTGTGCACATTATTTTGTCAAAACAAGGTCAGTAACCTTGCGAGGAACTCTATGTAGTATACAGAAGAAAGAGGATCTTCACCAAATCTCTAAATCATCTATGTTGCAAAAAATAAATCCTACTAGTAAAACACACTTGCATAGAATAACCACACTTGCATGAAATTAAAAGTAAATTAATCTATGAAATCAAGAAACTATGATGCTTTTGATACAACACTAAGTGAGAAGCTATGAGAGAGTTAGTCCTTTCCCACAATAAAATAATGAATGGAACTCTTGGTCCTAGCTTAGCTTGCAAATCAGTTTTTCTTCAAAAGTAGCAACTATTTTATGATATTTTGTTCATGAACACCACACAAATACAAGAAATAATATGCAAGAAGTAAAATTATGCAAAAAACAAAATATGCAATGGAATAGAATGTTATAATGATCCATTTGGAGTGAGCTCATTTATCCCAAGAACAAAGTAGAAATATATCCCATAATCCTAAACTAAAACACTATACATATAAACTAGAAAATGGATATATGAGAAAAGAAACTTGATATTATTCCATCATAAGTTGGAAAATTTCTCTAAGATTCCTCTCCTTTCAAATGGAGATGGCATTCTCTTTTATACACAAACTTTCTTGAAACTGACAACCAACTTGAGGATAAGATATTATCAAATGGTTACAACAACTTGCTAAATATAGATCCACTAGGGAATATCCTCAAATGGTTATAACAAATATCTAGATATAGTTCCACTTGAGGATTTGAGATTCTGTTACATCCCTAAAATAGTAGTGTATTCCCGTTATTTTTATTAGTGTATCCCCCTATTGTTATTGTTGTGCCCATGTATCATCCATGTTGTTATTATTGTGCCCCATAGAATCCCACTATTGTTATTGATGTGCCCTTACATTCAGGGAAAATTTTAAGAACCCCTCCTAAATTTATATGTATAATAAATGGGCGAATCTCCATGGTATATAGGAAAAATGGAAGGCGATTTTATCAATAATATAATATGTATATATAATTTTTTGGCCAATCTCTCACCAGCCATGGTGAATATTTTACTCAATTATAAAATCTTGTAAGATCTTGGTGAGTCTTTCACTAAATAATAAAACTTTGTAAGGTCCTAGTGAATCTTAGCATTGTGAACTCCTAGAGAATTTTTTGAAAAAGTATAAAACCATATATGACAAGAGCCACATGGTGGCAATATCACTGTTTTTTTAACATTTCCATGAAATGGAACTTGTTTATGAAATTATAAAAAAGCCAACCAAGTCCCTTATAATATGCAGGTAAGCTTATAACAGAGTCTGATACATCTACTATGTTTGTCTTCATTCAAGTGTCATAGCTGCTATACTTAACACTGTGAATCACAACTCTCTCAGAACTCAACTCTATAGTGTAATTAAAACCTTTGGAAATTGAATGTGACAACTCTATAAAAAGGATTAGTGAAATAAAAGCTTTTGTGAATGAGCCCACTAATTATCATTGCTAAACGATCAATCCAGACTATGAAGTCTTCCATATTGATCACAATCGTTCTCACGACCAAGGGAGTGCGACCACCTAGCTTGACATAATGGACATCATAGCTTCCAATAATCAACAACCACCTTGCAAGGACATCCTAGCTCATGTCTCATGAATTTTATTCATCAATCTTAACTAATATAAATCTTATTAAGATAATATTAGAATCCTCTCCGGATTCACTGTTAATACAAGGGTAAAGGAAATTTTCTAGCTCAAGGCACTAGCCAATACCAACTTTGGTATTTGTGACCCCTTTGTGGGGATGCACCTACCCTACCCCGTTGGGTTTCTTCCTTGTAACATAGTTCAAGGATCACAAGACTTTCCAATCTTCCTACTCCATTAGACACACTTTATATGCTATACATAGTGAATGGAAAAGAAGCATTATAGAACACACAATTTTACAGAGGGAAGAAAAATCTTAGCCAGTTCAATGTCAAAATCTTAACCACTGATTAATAAAGAATAACAAGTAGTGTAATGAATTGTTCCAAGTTATTTATTTACAAGCTGTAAAGAATGTAGTGGAATGGAAAATATTATGTAGGCAACCCTTCAATATTTTCTACTAATATGTCTATGCATGTACATATGAAATTAAGAGCATTGTTGAATACAAAGTTTCCTTTTCTCTTGCCTCCATTTTGACAAATCAGTGTGAAATCAGTGTCACTTTGAATCTCCTTTCCTGTGTGGATGTTTTGACAAATCAATGTGAAATCAAAGTCACTTTGAATTTCCTTTCCTGCGAGGGATGACATCCATAGTTGATTAGTAAAATATAATCTACTATATATTATGTTCAAGAAACTGACTGCAATCTACAGTGGAAACGAGACCTCAATTCTTATTCTGAATTTGAATATCTTAGGACAACATAAGAGATAAAAATGCATATGGCCTTAGTAGCTAGAAAACAATCACTCCATCATTACAAGACCACCTAGATTTTGGCACTTAATCTAAATAATGGCACTAGTTGTAGTGCTTATTTGCATTAACACTATGGAAAAGCAACAACAATGTTTCAAAGTACACTTACTAGAAAAGTTGTAACGTTCTGAGAATATTTAATGATAGCATCTGAACCTTATAGCTATGGTGGGGAAACTAGGGAACCCAAATATTGGAAGATATCTCATACCAAATTTGAAAAAAAAATAAAAAAGGGAAAAAATCAAAATCTATAAATCAAGCAATGAATTGTTTACAAATCAAATACAATTCCTTTAACTAACAGTTCAATTGTGGTGATATATTTAAATATTTAGTAAGAGGGTAACTTCAAACCATGGAATATTACCTTTGTCATTATTGTCATCCCTCAGTGACTGAGATTACAAATCAATAGTTATGGAAATATTGTAAGAAATTCTGTGAAATAGTAAAGCATAACCTCTATTTTCAAGCAACAAAATGAAGACATTGTTACATCAAGAGCCATAATTGATACATAATCAATGAATCAAGTCCTTGTATGGAAAAAGAGTGTTTCACAACCTCTATTTTCTCAATAACAAAATCAAGACATTGTATGTGGTTATTGCCAAAAGGAAACTGCGTTCTAATTTGGAAGAGGATCTTATCAAAAGACATGGATTTATTCAAAGCTACAAAGCCTAATGGGTTACTGAAAAATAAGTTGGAATATGGGATCATGATACTTAAATTGAAAAAATATGCTTTCCTTTTAGAAACATTACAATTATACAATGTTTTTTGAAAGCATTAGAATTTGAAATTGGGCCTTTCTATCAAGACAAATTTTCATTAACAGAATGTACTTTCCTACCTGAAACGTTGTAGATATCCAAGAAAAACTTGAAAAGCATAAGAGAAATTAGCATAATGTACTTTCTTTCCTTCCTTAACATTCTTAAAGAGTTTAGGTTCCCCAAGTGAACAGGTAACTTTCGAAGGAAATGACAGTTAGTAATAGTCCAATTCACAACTAAATATGAGTCACAAATACAAGGGGGCATCTCCTCCAAATCACAAAAGTATTCTAGGTTAAAATCTAGCATTATTGGAAGCTTAATGCTCAACTGGTTGTTATTGAACCCAGACATTTTTCCATTCTTCACTAAAAGCTTAAAGATAGCTTCTCTAAGTTCTACATGACTTTACTATGCTCTTGAAGTGGGGGCACATGCAGGCTCTCCAAGTGAATAGTCTTAAACTAAGTGGAGATAAGGCCGATAGATCATTCAGTGTGGATCTCTTTAACCAATAATTGAACACTATGTCTCTCTTGAACCCATAATTGAATACTATTAGGACTTTCAAATTTTTCATGGAACTCAAAAATGTTGGAAGAAAGTATTTGCTTCCAAAAAGAGTAAAACTAAAGCCTCTGCTTGAGGACAATTGATGTCACACCACTAACACTTCTCCATGGAATCTATATAGGTAAACCAAAAATGTAGAATTCCATTAGAATATTGTGTTTATTGAACACACAAATGAAATCATTGCATTTCTTTAAAATATCTTTTGAAATCAAAATTACTGAAATTACATATCGATAACTTAGTGGGTGTAGGATAAAATTCACACGTCTCATTCACAGAAAGCATGAGAAAAAACCTAATAATATATATAAAACCAAGAAAAATTCAAATTCATCACTTCTAGGGACCTCGTAACCACCCTGCCAATACACAAGTATGTTCCTGTTTGCAGCTAGAAAAATTACCCAAATTACAATCTGTTTACTCCAGCATATGTTGGAAAGTTGTAGAAGGATGACTAGTGCAATCAATCCATTCCTTTTATCCCTGGAGTTGTTTCAATTTAAAACAGAAGTATACAAATATACTTGTTGGGAGATTTAGTTGTCTGCTAAATCCCTGTCATTTAATTTGTCAATCCGGGGTATCGTAAACTTAGAAGCAAACCAAAATATATGGGACCTAAGATGAAACAGGTGTAGGAAGTTTGTTTAGAATGGAAATGCATATTACAAATCTAAACTATCAGATCTATTTTATGAAAGCATAAAGAAACATGTTTGATCAATGGAATTATTTTACTTTAGAAGATAGAGAAGAGTCTCTTGTTCAAGAGTCCTGATTGTCCTTCTACAATCTTCCTATAATAACATTATCAAACACCTAAGAAAGCAAGAAAGAAAACATATAAATGAAAGCAAGTAAATATTGTTTTCAGTTCAGTTCTTAATGGAGAAGAGTCTCCTAACTTAGGAGGACTTGATTTCTCTAGATACTGAAAGGGAATCAATATTCACATAAATGTAATCTAGGAAAGCATATGAGAAAGTAAATCTTATTTCAATTTAATCTAGCTCATGGAGAAGAGACTCCTAACTTAGGAGTTCCTGGTTTTCCTTCTCACATCAAAACTAGCTACTGAAAGGAGATCAACCTTCACACAACAAAACATGGCCACAACATGAATTCATACTAAAATTATCTACAAGTATTTAAAAGAAAGAAATAAGATGAACATCATAATTAAAATTAGTATATATTCACAACATTACTTTACAACAAAGCGCACTTATCTCAGTATGGGGATCCTTCCATTCCTCAATGAGCACACATGAAAAACTATCAAACCTTAAGAATCAAACAACACTCATAACTCATGATTTGGAGAAAATAGTATTATTCATGTTGAATGAACATAAATCTAATGCTAATGAATAAGGGATAATTGTTTTCTCTCCCTCCTTCATAACATGATTTGGAGGATGCTCTTCTTATTTATACATTAATTAGGGATATCTACTCAATAAATGTAGATCCCTTAAATATCTACTAGACCCATACTTGTCTCAACTTATCCCTAAATACTAGATACAAATCCCATGACACATCAAAATCTCCATGATCTTTCTCCTTGGAATATGGTCCACCTCTTGAGTTGAAATTCGAATTTGATCTTGGGAGGCCACATAAGGGTGCCTTGGAAGCTTCCAAATGATCTACACATGTCATCAAACTGAAGCCACTTTTAGGTATAAGCAAATACATGTTATTTCTCTAACTTTTAATCATAAATTCACTCTAAATACATGAAATTAATAACTTTGGAAAATGAAAATATAAACTCATATGGTAATGGAAATATAGGGTTATGTAATGATAATATGGTGAAATGAGATGACAAAATGAGGATAAAAGGAGTGAAAATTGAGGTTAATTTGGTTGCCCAACATACCTCCCAACTTAAGTTATTGCATGTCCTCATGCAATCTATTGCATTGATCATGATTTGATCTTTTGAATTGTCTTTCTTTTACATGAACTTTGGCTGATATCGATTTTTTAACTTCACATATTTTTCTTTTTGACAACTTTGTTCCTTTTTGCAAAGTCTTCTCTCTTAAAAACATTTGATTGCAACATATTATTTTGGTTGGTTCTTGTGTGACAACCAAAAATTGTTTAGTATTGGTTCTTGTGTAACAATACTTTCATTGTTTTTTTTTGTTGCATCAAAATACTTTGAAAACATTTAATCGAGTGCAACATATTAGTTTGGTTGGTTCTTGTGTAACAACCAAAATTTGCTTAGTATTGGTTCTTGTGTAACAATACTTTCATTGTTTTTGTGTTGCATCAAAAGTCTTTGAAAACATTTAATCAACCTTTCTTTCTTTGATCATTATTTGCAAAACATGTAACATTTGAATCATAATGCAATAGTAGTTGTTTGGAAAAAGTATGTTGGTTAGAAAAGGTATGTTGGTTAGGATGATATGTGTAGAAAGGACATATATGACATATGGAAGGTGATAATGGTGTATGGATGTGAATATGAACATGGTGAAACATTTTCCAAAAATTATAATTTTAGTATTAAAGGAATTGTATGATAAAAAGCTAGAAAAGAACATACCTTTACTTACCTGAGTGGACAAACTGTGTATATGTAGAAATGTGTAGCTCCTGCTGTTGAATCATGGAATGAAGAATACAAGAATGTGATATGTGTCTTGGTTGCATATATGATGGATGAAGTTGCGAATGTGGATCTTTTATTACTATTACTGAACCTGTTGAATCTTCTCCTGAATCATATAGTCTTCGTCTCGTCCCATATCGTGGCACAATTCTTTCCATGTGAATGAATGTGTCAATGTCGAACATGGAAAGAAGTCATTGGATTACCGACCATTGATGAATGTCGTTAACCAATGCGAGGCAAACTCACCATTAATGTCAATGAGTGCCAAGGTACCCAAGTACATCTTGCGAAGTGCGAATGAATGAGATGATGTCGAGCCACTTGCAAGATCCAACAAACAAGAGACATTAATGTATTCCCATTGTTCATTGGCGAGAAGACTTGCCATTAGGGCATGCAAGCCTCAAGGTACTAATAATGACTCTAGTCTTTATCCTAGATAAGGTGCTGAGGTCGATGGGTCAAGACTTGTTGAAAGGTGGGCCTTAAGGAATCCCACGTCAGTCAATGCGAGTTCGTACAAATGATTGGTAGGACTATAGATACAAGATGTTATGGTCAAACAGTTTTTATGGCAAGGAAAGCAAGGCAAGAATTTATGCATGAGGTAAAAAGATGAACTGAAAGGTAGGCAAAAATTTATGCGACTCAGAAAAGTAGACATGTATGAAGTCATGATGGATAAGGCAATGAATCAATGGACTTTAACATGAATGGCTGATGATGCTTTGAAGGAGAAGTGTGGAAAACAGATCATGACAACAAAACATTTCTCTGTAGTGACAAATGTCACGACATCTGTAATCAACTCCTTCAAGCTTTCAATAATGAATGTGATTTCGAGAGATCACATCTTCATGGACTTGGATCATCGCGCACCTGTCAAAGCTCAGTTCGAATCTTGCATGAAAATTGTGAGAGCTTTTTGAAGAACATAAAATACAAGTAGAAATGCTAGCAACAAAATAAAATGAAATGCATTTTTTTACCTGTTGCCTTTGCGCGCTAGTTCCTAACTCCAACAAGACAAGTTAGCGTAAAATGTTTTCAGCTGTTATGAAATATCCATTTGCAAAAAAATTCTTAATTATTTTGAATTATTTTATTTTATTTTATTTTATTTTAATTGGTTTTTAAATTTTATTTTTTTTTAATATTTTTTAATGGCTTTGATTTTTTTTTTTTATATATATTTTTTTTAAATTAAAATTTGTTTTGGAAAAATAAAAATAAAATAAAAACAATTTTTTTGCATTGTTTTGATTTTTTCTTTTTTTTTTTTTTTTTTGGAGAAAAAAGACTTTAAAACTAAAAAACATTTTTTTTTTTATTTTTTTTATTTTTTTACACAGCTAAGTGAATTTTCTAGTTAAGCAAAATCAACATGCTTTGTTTACAAGACTATGCCATGAGAGAATAAACTAGAACACCAGATTGTTAAATTGGCATCCTACTAGAGTCATTGGCGCACACTTAAAAAAAAAATGTATTTTGAGAAGTTAAAGTTCGCAGAGAGGATTCGAACTCTCGCTTCTACCACGCTAAATCTGATATGTAAAAGACTCCAACAACTTCAGAAGTCTTCACGTGAGGTTCAAACCTTCACTTTTGTCTCCGTTATTCCATGGCTATGTCAATCAAAGGGATCCATGGAATTCGTTTGAAATGTTGCACCTTTAAAAATTTTCTTTGGAGAAGTGGCTTAATGCTGGTCTTTTTAAATGCCTACTTCCTCCACGCTGGTTCATCGATACATCCATGTTGCAGAAGTCCAGGCAGCAGCAAAAAAATCCGGCATGGTATTATCTTTGAGGCAGGTCCTGTCCATGCATAGTCAGTACTTTAACGCTGGATGGTTCACACTATTCTCTTCAATGTTCTTGGCTCCCCTAGGAGTTGAACTCGTTCAGCCCTTAGTGAGGTAATACTCGGTCCAACGAAGGGAAAGAGGCACCACGACCTTCACACCAGCTCTCGACTAACTCGGCTCCTTCAAAATAAGCTTCTGTATGGCTTCATAAAAGACATCACTACAGTCATATAAACACAACCTCAGTGAGAGAAATGTTGCTACAAGCATATGATCACAGCCTCTAGAGAAGTTTCTACACGCATGTATAAATTCGACCTCAAAAGAGAAGTTCTGATCTGAAATATGAGCTTGACAGCGATCTGATATCACAATAAATTGCTAGAAAATAGTACAAGAAAATCTCCACCATAAGACTAATTTGATCCTCCTTGCAGGGATGTTTTGGCATTACGGATTTCACCCTTAAGTTAATAAGTCTTCTATAGTAAACCAAGTTGCCGGATGGATGTTATTCTGGAGCAAATTACTAGTCACAAAGGATATTCGACCCTTTCCTAATAATGCACAGATAAATCAAATGCAGCGTTTGTACCATTTACCATACCTGCAAATACTCCTGTCCAAGGGGCAGAATTGTTCTCACTTGATATAGAAGATTCTTTCTGTGCAGGAAGATTGGAAACCTTTTCAGCAGGTACATTATTCATCTGTCCTGAGAGTGAATCTCTGAGCATGTGAACGTTTGTACCAGGAATCCCTACAAAGAAGTCAGAGCAGTATTCCTTTTCCAATGAATCATCAAGAGGGTAGTGCAACCACGAATCCATTACATCTTCATGGATGGAACTAGCATTGGCTGATGACATGGCATGCACAACCGATTCTAGAGTGTTATCCTTTCCCACAGGGGAAGGCTTCCCAGGTAACACAGCATCATCATTTTGTAATGTTTTTGAAATAGAGGATCGAATATAAGAAACAGAGGATCACCATTTTCCCATAGAAGTTCTTCGATATCATGCTCTAGCATCGTGGATCTCTTCTGCGGTTGCACATAATCCCAATTCACCTTTGCCATAGGCGGGAAATCAGATCCACAACTTCCTCTTCCAGCGAAGCACTCAACAATGAAGCGCTCACCTAATTTTAGGATCTCAGCCAGTGAAGTGCTCAACTAATCTTCCGATTTCAAAAATTTAGCTCAAAGGATATCTTCTACAATTTACATGAGGAATTGGCGCGATCTCTTCCATATTTTATGAACTGAAACCTGATTTTCCTTGTCCATTATTTTTGGGATTCGTTGCCATCTTGCCACTTTTTCCAACGCAACAACTCTTTTAGGTTAGGAAAATGGTCGTTTCTGCAACTGGATCTCTTGCTGCCTCCCCCACCATGACGAGAACAGCGATCCTATGCCAGTAGCGGCGTGAGGTCGAGAGATCGAGTGCCGGCATTGCAAGAAGGGCCTGGCTGGTACCGCCGCTAGTGAGATTGAAGACGATGGCCTTGATTGTTCGTTGGGTTGGGTGGCCGAAATGTTGTAAGCCTGGATTCCAACTGTGGACGATGCTGCAAGCGCCGCTGAAGCCATTGCTGCCGATGAGACCCAGTACCTCCTGCAATGCCGATGAAAACCTTGAGCTGCTAAATACACATTTAGGTGAGTGACCAGGCGTGACCCACCCCTACAGAAATGAACTGCATTAATAAACTCAGCTACAACGATTGACTAGATGCCCTCTGTCTCACTGTCTAGAGACTGCTTGCAAAGGGATCCTTCGAACCCAAATAGTCCCGATACTCCACGTCTTCCCAATGATAGAGTCACCATTTTGATTTTCATGATTTCTAAAATCCCTATTAAAGCCTCTACTTGTGGACATTTTGTAATTGAAATGATTTGTGTCACCACTCTCTCTGTTCCAGTGCAAAATGGAAAAACTTATAGATGGATCATCATTTGCGCAACTCTCTTCACAACAATCTGCAGATAATAATTGGAATGTATCTTGCTGAAATACATCTTTGCAAGCTTCATACTGAAGTTGAAAGGCATCAACTTGGACAACACCACACAAGAGGCTCTGTAGGTCTTCGAGCACAGTGCTAGTCCCTAGGGCATCGGTCCAGCTAGGCACCCACGTGGCAGGAAAGACATACGGCTCTCCCTCGTAGCTATTTCGTATCCTGTCCAGCTCTGACACGTCGGATGGAGCTTGCGGGGAGCGCTTCACTTGGACGAGAGAAGGAAGAGACGCTTCTAGTACAGGGAGACGATTTGCAAAATGTTCCAATATTTGGCGACCACTTACCATTGCCTCTACCATGTTGTCCTATGTTTTATTGTTTTGTATTATTATTAAGAAAAATGAGTTTTTTTAATTTGATTTATTTCCCAATGTTTTTTTTTCTAACTTAAAAAAAAATAAAATTGATTTATTTTGTTTTTTTGTTTTTTTAAATTAGTAAACCATTTTTTTTTTTAACTAAAAAAAAATAAAAAATTCTATTCCTAATTTGTTTATGTTACTACGAAAATAAATAAAAAGAAATTAAATTTATTCCTAAGAATTTTTTATGTTAAAATCAAAATCTTGTTTTTTAAAAAAAAAAAAAAAACAATTGAATTTATTCTAACTTTTTTTTTAATTTTTATATTGTTTTAAAATCATTTTTTTTAAAGAATTTAAATTTTATTCTAATCCTAAAACAATATGGAAAATTTATTGATTTAGGATGAAATTTTTTAGCAAATGGAGACAACTATATTGCTACCCTGAAAACATTTATAAACATTCTACTTTCTGATCCTCGAGATCGTGTGAAAACACAGGAGGAGAGCATATTTATTCGAAACATAAAACATGATCCTACCTACTCTATGCTAATTGAAAATTACAGACTATTACGTGTAATTAAATTTCCAGTGTAACCATTCACGCAATAGTAGTAAAAATATATTCATTTTCAATTTCCCAATTTTAAAATGAAAATATACAAGGATGATCGAATCTAGTTTTTGTGAGTATGATCTAATGAAATAAAAACGAAATCGATCTAACCTCGTACTTGTTTGAAACCATTGAATCCACTTGTCGATAAAGCTTTTATAGGCGTGATTTCCACTCTGATTCAGATCGTGCTCCAACGTCTCTTCGTCCTCCTCATTCTCCTGTTCAAATAGTTGTTCATCATTAGATATACAGGATGATTCTTCAAATGTTAATTCATTGTTTTCTTCTAGAGGAGTAGTTAAGCTTTTGGCTGCTGTCAAGATCTCTTCTTCGCAAGAAGAGGAGATCCTAACAATTGCTAGGATCTGAGCGAGTTGTTCCAAACTTATACTCATAGTTTTTCCATATATACATATGGATTTTTATTGTGTTTTTGTTTTTTCTAGTGAATGGGGGGTTTTCTTATTTGTGTTATATTTCTATGTTTTCTATATGAGAATAAACTTAAATGAAAATTCCTAAATGCAATTAACCCTAAATGATCCTAAATAAATTTTTTTTCCTAAACAATCTTCTTAACTAGCTTACATCTAAGTTTGCTTCCCCGGCAGTGGCACCAAAATGTTGGGCGATTTAGTTGTCTGCTAAATCCCTGTCATTTAATTTATCAATCCTGGGTATCGTAAACTTAGAAGCAAACCAAAATATATGGGACCTTAGATGAAACATGTGTAGGAAGTTTGTTTAGAATGGAAATGCATATTACAAATCTAAACTATCAGATCTATTTTATGAAAGCATAAAGAAACATGTTTGATCAATGGAATTATTTTACTTTAGAAGATAGAGAAGAGTCTCTTGTTCAAGAGTCCTGATTGTCCTTCTACAATCTTCCTATAATAACATTATCAAACACCTAAGAAAGCAAGAAAGAAAACATATAAATGAAAGCAAGTAAATATTGTTTTCAGTTCAGTTCTTAATGTAGAAGAGTCTCCTAACTTAGGAGGACTTGATTTCTCTAGATACTGAAAGGGAATCAATATTCACATAAATGTAATCTAGGAAAGCATATGAGAAAGTAAATCTTATTTCAATTTAATCTAGCTCATGGAGAAGAGACTCCTAACTTAGGAGTTCCTGGTTTTCCTTCTCACATCAAAACTAGCTACTAAAAGGAGATCAACCTTCACACAACAAAACATGGCCACAACATGAATTCATACTAAACTTATCAACAAGTATTTACAAGAAAGAAATAAGATGAACATCATAATTAAAATTAGTATATTCAGAACATTACTTTACAACAAAGTGCACTTATCTTAGTATGGGGATCCTTCCATTCCTCAATGAGCACACATGAAAAATTATCACACCTTAAGAATCAAACAACACTCATAACTCATGATTTGGAGAAAATAGTATTATTCATGTTGAATGAACATAAATCTAATGCTAATGAATAAAGGATAATTGTTTTCTCTCCTTCCTTCATAACATGATTTGGAGGATGCTCTTCTTATTTATACATGAATTAGGGATATCTACTCAATAAATGTAGATCCCTTAAATATCTACTAGACCCATACTTGTCTCAACTTATCCCTAAATACTATATACAAATCCCATGACACATCAAAATATCCATGATCTTTCTCCTTGGAATATGGTCCACCTCTTGAGTTGAAATTCGAATTTGATCTTGGGAGGCCACATAAGGGTGCCTTGGAAGCTTCCAAATGATCTACACATGTCATCAAACTGAAGCCACTTTTAGGTATAAGCAAATACATGTTATTTCTCTAACTTTTAATCATAAATTCACTCTAAATACATGAAATTAATAACTTTGGAAAATGAAAATATAAAATCATATGGTAATGGAAATATACGGTTATGTAATGATAATATGGTGAAATGAGATGACAAAATGAGGATAAAAGGTGAAAATGGAGTGAAAATTGAGGTTAATTTGGCGGCCCAACAATACTTGTCCAATGTCTATGCTTTAACCATTCACCTTAAAATGTTTTTACAATATAATTTCCTAAGTCTATTTAATATCTTCATTATCATACAAACCAACCGATATCCATCTTAACTCCACATCTACCACTCTTAGGAGGGTGAAATCTATTTATCCCTCTGAGCACTTGGTAGACCCAGAATTAAGATGGATCTAAGATGATAGAATTTCCCCTTTAAATAGTCTATGCTCACATGAATACCATGGTATTACCATGGGTCAATACCATGGGTTATCATAAACCTAGAGCTTAAAAATTACTATTAGTAATTTATAAAAATTAATAAAATTAATAGTTGAATTTTATTTTAACCAAGCTAAAATGTTTAACATACATTAAATTACAACATCCATTTTTACTCTTGATCCACCAAGCTCAAATATTTTTTCGCTCTATGCTAGTTTGCATATCACGATATTTGATACCTCTCGGGGGTTAGTAGATCCAGAGTAAAGATGGATCTATGCTAGTTTAATTCACCCATTTAAATAGGCTACATTCCAGGTGAATACCATGGGTCAATACCATGTGCCATTTTCGTGAATAACATGGGTCAATACCATGTTCCATTTTTACTTTTAATTAGTACTAATATTAGGGTTAATAATGTTTTTTTGCATGGTATTAATAACAATCTAGTCCATGGTATTTGTCCCATAGTATTTTTCCCATAGGTTTCACCTAAATATAACACATTTTAAAAGTGTTTGTAAATATAAGGTGACTTATGGAGTAAATATAAAAAAATGTTTTATTTGTTTACCATACCTCTCGTTTATTTATATTTTTATTGATTTACCATACCTCTTTTACAAATATGGTATTTGGCCCATAGGATTCACTTAAATAAAACCTCTTTCTTGAGCCTTCATAAATAGAACGAGGGTTATGGACTAAACATAAAAGGAGGTTTTATTTATTTACCATACGTCTCGTTTATTTATATTTTTATTTATTTACCATACCTTTTGAGTAAGTATAAAAAGACGTTTTTTTTATTTACCATACCTCCACTTTACTTATATTTTTATTTGTTTACACCCTTGCATGTATATAAGGTGACTTATCGAGTAAATATAAAAAATGTTTTATTTATTTACGATACCTCTCATTTATTTATATTTTTATTAATTTACCATACCTCTTTTATAAATATGGTATTTGGCCCATAGGATTCACTTAAATAAAACCTATTCTTGAAAATGGGTGAATGGAAGGTTGTAACTCCTAGTTTCAAGGGCTAAATTTACCTTTTTTTCCCTCTCCCTTAAAATAAGGTGGGCTATTTGAGGTGATTTGTAAAAATGTGCTATGATACAAAATATTCGCCCACTAAACATTTAAAACCCCTTAATTTCCCCAAAGGGAGAACATTCGCCCCTAAAATTTTCTATGCTTACATTACTATTTTTATGTAGGCTTTGAATATATTATGACCCCTTATACTCCTATATATACCAAGGAGGTCTTATCATTTGAATAATCCAAGAATTGTTCATTTATTTAATCTAAAGGAGGTTTTCCCCCTAGCAGAGAATAATTTTTAAGTCGTTGATCTATATTTTTTGTGAACTCACTGCATAACATTTAGTATCAGAGCTTTGCATTCTAGGGTTTTTCTTTTTTGCTTCTTCAAACATGTCATCTTGTGATTTTCACTATAGCATTTTTTATACGAGGATTTAGAAATTGAAATTTTGACCACGTGGAGATGAAATCCTGGTGAACGTCTTGTACAAATTTCAGATGTTGGTATGTTATATTTTCTTATATATGATCAGGGGAAGTTAGGGTTTTTACGAGCTCCAAAGTTCCATCTTAGACAGACGATCTAGGGAAATGCATCATAAGTTTCATTTCAGAGATCAAATTTTAATTTTTGAAACTACGGTTTAAAAGTACACAAATTGTAGTTTTTTCTATAGAATTATAGGGCTGAATGTTGAAACGGGGACACATGGCATCCCGTACAACTTTTCTCTACTGAACCATTCCATAATTAGGTCATTGTGGGAGATTTGACATCTTTATATTGAAGAATCCAATATTGGTCAAACTTGTGGCATTGGATAAAATATTCATAGGGTTACCATAGGACCAATTTTAAGACCTTGGAAATTCGAAATTACAAAGATATAATAATTGCACTATCGAGCTCCAAAAAAGCAAAAAAAGGTGTGTATTTTTTAACTTTTGTCATAACTTTTGTTTTGAAAAATCGGTTTGAAGTGATTCAAAGGGAATATTGGAGCATACATATAAGTATTTGGTTCTAAATTCCTTCAAAACAAAATAATTCCACACCCATCAAGCCCTCATAAATCTCTACTATTGTCATGCAACCAACTCCCAGAAAAGATAGATTAACTGCTTAAAAATTATCCTCTTTGAGGGGGAAACCTCCTTTACATTAAATAAATGAACAATTCTTGGATGATACAAATGGAAAGACCTCCTTTGTATATATAGGAGTCTAAAGGGTCACAAAATATCTAGAGCCTACATAACAGTAATAATGTAAGGGCACAACAATAACAATAGTGGGCTTCTATGGGGTACAACAATAGCAATATGTGGGTTACATGGGAACAAAAATAATAATACGGCAGTACATTAGTATTATAGGGGCCTAACATGCCCCTCTCTTTCAAAAAAGTGTTGTCCTCAATGCTTGAGTAGTTCTGGATGCTTTTGTATAAAATTATCATCCTCTCATGTGGAATATTCAACGGGTAAGTTCTTCCATTTAATGAGATACTATGAAATTGATCGATTATGTAGATGTCGAGTTCTTGTTTCCATGACTACTTCGGGCTCAAGTATAATTTTTCCTTCTTCACCAAGTTCTAGAAACACTGTTTGAACTGGAATATTGTCACCTATAACCTTCTCTAAGCATGAAACATGGAAAATTGGGTGTACTTGGGAAGATGCAGACAACTCTGATTTGTATTCCATAGTATCAATCTTTTGCAACACCTTTTAAGGATCATAGTACTTGGGTGATAATATATTATCCTTCTTATATTGCTTGAGAGACATTTTTTTGTATGGTTGTAGTCGTAAAAATACCCAATCACCTAATTTAAAACTTCTTTCCCCGTCATGTTGATCTGCCTGTTCTTTCATTTGATTTTGCACCAGAGTGAGGTATCATTTGAGAGCTGGAGAACTTGTTTTTGATGCTTGATGTAATCTTCCACTTCTTGAACCTTAGAATTTATCTTAAATATGATGTGATGTATGATGCATGATATCCATAAAGTCCCATAAATGGGGTTACCTTTCCTACAATATGGAAGGAAGTGTTATACCACCATTCAACTAGAGGTAACCACTTGACCGATCGTGTTTGTTTATCAGATACAAAGAAACGAAGATATCCTTCCAAACATTTATTCACTATCTCAATTCTCCCATTAGATTGACAATGATAAGATGAGCTATGACCTAATTGAGGACCAATACAAGAAAATAGCTCATCTAAAAATTTCCAGCAAAATGGGATCTCTACCACTTACTCTAATCTTTGGATTTCCATGAAGGTTTTGGATTATTTCCATAAATTCAGTAGCAAATATATTGGCTTTAAAAGGATGAGATAGTGCACAAAAGTGTGCATAGTTGGTAAGTCTGTCAGCTACCACCTTGATGACACACTTTTCTTCAGACATGGGTAAACCTTTGATAAAATCGATTGATATCTCCTACCAATGCTGACTTGGAATGGCTAAAGGTTGTAACAAACCTGGGGTCTTAATTGTATCAACTTTATTTTGTTGGAAAAACAAACATTCTACCACAAACTTATGAATATCATATTTAAGGCCATCCCAAAAAATCTTCCTTCTTGATCCTGTGGTAAGTTTTTTAAAGTATTGAGTGCCCTCCTAAGGGAGAGGTATGAAATTCCAAAATAATATTTTGTTTGAGTTGGGAATTCTTACAAATATATAAGTGATCTTTGTACCATAATGAATCATTTTTATAGCTAAATGTATCAGATGCATTGGGATTTTGCTGCAACTTTTGAATAATTGACCACAATTCTTCATTATTTTTACATTCATCCCTTGCTTGAGTTATCCACTTAGGATGGATAATACAAATGGCACAAAGTAATGCTTCCACATCCTCATCCTTTCTTGAGATTGCATCTACAACAACATTTTTCTTCCCTTTTTTGTAGATGATTTCAAAGTCATAACCCAGCATCTTTTTCACCCATTTTTTCTACTCTTCTGAAGATAATATTTTTTCCAGAAAGTATTTAAGACTATCATGATATATTTTAAGTTGAAGTGTCTTCCCAATAGGTAAGGTCTCCATTTCTTTAGTCCATGTAGTATTGCTAACATTTCCTTCTCATAAATAGGTTTGTGTAAATAATTTCCTTTGATTGGACAACTTTCAAAAGAAATGGGTCTTCCTTCTTGCATTGAAACAACACCAATTCCATTTTCTGAAGCATCACATTCCACAACAAATGTTTTTGTGAAGTCTGGCATAGCTAAGACCAGTACTTGGTACATTGCCTCTTTAAGATGTTCAAGACCTTTGTTGCTTCTGGAGTCTAATAAAATGCATCTTTCTTCAATAATGACATTAGAGGTGCCATTATTTTCCCATGATTCTTAAAAAACATGTGATAATACCTTGTCAACTTGAGAAATCCTCAAAGATTCTTTATGGTTGTGGAGGATTTTCCATTCCTTAATGGATTTAATTTTTTTAGGATCTACCTTGACACCCTCATGACATACAACATGACCCAAATATTCCACTTCCTGTACTCCGAAGAAACATTCGGAGGTTTTTTGCAGATAATTGTTTCTCCACCAATAGTTTGAGCACCCTTTCAACATGTTGAACATGATCCTTCCAATACTTGTTATAAATTAGTATATCATCAAAAAATACTAACACAAATTTTCTAAGGAATGGTTTGAAAATGGAATTCATCGAACCTTGAAATGTGGAAGGTGCATTAATAAGGCCAAAAATCATGACCAAAAATTCATAATGACCCTTATGAGTTTTGAATGCTATTTTTGGAATGTCTTCAGCCTTCATTCTAATTTCATGTTATCTTGAATGAAGATCCAGCGTGGTGAAGTAAATTGCTCCCTGTAATTCATCCAACAATTCATCAATGACAGGAATGGGAAATTTATATTTATTATTGATCTTGTTGAGCTGCCTATAATATGGACACGTATGCCATGATCCATCCTTCTTGTGCACTAATACTACTAGAGCAAAGAAAGAAATTTGACTACGTTGAATTATACTAGACTCTAGCATTCCTACAACCATACCTTCAATTTCACTCTTTTGGGCATAAGGATATATTTAAGGCCTAGTGTTTGAAGGAACACTTCTTAAAAGCAATTTCATTGCATGATCATGATCATGAATATGTTGGAGGCCTTTGGGAGTCTCAAACACCTTAGAATGATTGTCCAAGACTTTTTGGAGATCTAGAGAAATATATGATTTCGTTGTTTGAACCCCTAATGAGCATAATTGTGAAATTACACCACATTTTTATTTCTTCATAAGATTTGTAATGCCATTAAAGCTAATTATATTTCATGGTTTCCTTGTGATACCCCTTAATTCAACTTCCTTTCCTTCAAAAAAAATAATTCAAGAAACATTCTTGAAAACTGAAAGCTATCATCCCCAAAGTTTGTAACCATTGGACTCATAGTACAACATCAACACCACCCATTGGAATGGAAAGATATGGAGTATAAAACAAATATTCCCCCATGGTTAGCTTGATATTATGGTACTTTCCAAATAAATTTATAGTTCCTCGATTTGCAACCATCACTTCGCACTTTCGTGTTGGATATAGGAAGCAATTTAATTCCTTGGCTATCTTACAATAAAAAAACTTATGGTTACTACCCGAATCAACAAGCACTATTACCTTTTTCTTCTTGATATATCCTTCTATATTGAGTGTTTTAGGAGTGGTAATTCTTGCTAACGCATTACAAGATATGGTCAGATTCATTTTTCTTTCTCTAGGGTTGGTTGTTGGTGTCTATACTCCTCTTTTTATGTTTCTTGTTCTTTTTCTTCCTCCTCTTCACAATCTACGTAGAATAATTTCTTCTCAGCACACTTATGACCTTTGGTATATTTTCTATCATGATTGTAACAAAACCCTTTTTCTCCTTTCTCATCCAATTTTTGTTGTTTCAACCTTGTAGGTTGTGGAAGACTAGGAGCAACAACATTTCCATGAGTGGTAGAATTCCTTGTTGCCATAATTTTTCTTTCAACTTTTCTTGCCACTCTAAATGACTTCTCCAATGAATTGGATTACCAAAGGTGAACCTCATGTTGGATGTTATATTTTAAAGTCCCTATGAAGACATCAATTCTATGCTCCTATGGAATATAGGTTACCCTGATATTCAATTTTTGGGATTCTTCAATGTGCTCCACCATTAAAACCTTTTGTTTGACATTTATCAACTAGATAAAGAAAGTATTGCTCTTCGTATCTTCATAATGTGCTATCATTTCCTCCATAAAAATTGACCAGGTGACAAGTGGTTTACGAGAACAAATCCATCTATACCTTAAAAATTGATTGGGTTCTAAATATAAGTATGAAATACATACCTTTTGTTTCAATGGTGAGGCACATTGAGGATACAAAGAGAAACACCTTCTTTAGGAAATTGATAAATCTCAAACAAAAGGGTTCAATGGCAGGGCACATTGAGGATTTCCAGAAATTGAATATTAGGGTAACTGATATTCTAGAGGATCATAGGATTGATGTATTCATAGGGAATTTGAAGGATAACATCCAAAATGAGTTTGGCCTTTGGGATCCTGATTCATTGGAGTAGGAATTTAGGGTGGTAAGAAAAGTTGAAAGGAAAGTTATGGAAATAAGGAATTCTACCACTCACAACTATAAATATGGAGGTGTTACTACTCTTAGCCTTCTACAACCTACAAGGTTTTTGCCACAAAAATTGGAGGAAAAATAGCAAAAGTTGTTTGTTATGGTTGTGATAGAAAATACACTAAAGGTCATAAGTGCTCAGAAGAAATTATTCTACATAGATTGTAAAGAGGAGGAATAAAAGAAACAAGAAACATCAAAATGAGAGGATATGCACCAGGAACCAACCCCAAAGAAATAAGAAATGAATCCAACCATATCTTGCAATGCATTGGCAGGAATTACCTCTCCTTAAACTCTTAATATAGAAGGATATATCAAGAAGAAAAAGGTAATAGTGTTAATTGATTCAGGTAGTACTCATAATTTTATTCATTGTAAGATAACTAAAGAATTGAATTTGTTCCCAAATCAACTTCAACACAGATACAAGCACAAGCCTGCATGTTGTCTCTCGGCTCACTTCGGTCAATGTAATTCCCGACAGCATTCCCAATAGCACGAACAGATTCGTCTCCCCAACAATGCAAGGGTAGGTGAGGAAGTCGAACCCATACAGGAACCGCATTAGGGATATCAAGTTCCGGGTCAAAGTCCAGAGTCCATTTGTTCAAGTACAGACCTCTAGAATCCATGAAGTAAGGACCATTGCGGAAGATTAAATCCTTGTCTTCCTTAGTCTCAAAATGGAAGGTGAAGCAACCCTATCCATAGAATCTGATAGAAATTTTCCCTTGGGTTTTATCAATCCAGTTCCTCTCCACCCATCTCTGAATGGTTTTTGGGGAGGGCCAGAGCCCTGTAAATTGTCCTATTAGTCCTTTTTCCGCCAATGCAAGAGCAACCTTTCTGGGCAAGGAAGGAGGAAGAGAGACTTCCTGTAACCCTTCAGTTTTTTTGACAAATTTGGATACAGAAGGGCGAGCACGTTGAGCAGGTAAAGATTTAATCAAAGCTGAGAATGCTTGTTGGAGCGCAGCCTCCTCCGGAGGCGCTTCCGGAGGAGCCATCCGAGCGGCCGAGGAGGTATCAGGTTTCAATGGCGGCGGGAGCAGAGGAGCGCGCGTAGCAGCCCGCAGCTAGGTATGCATTGGCCAAATTTTAGCAGTACCTAATGGGCAACAAATTTCGGGTCGTAAAATGTTCTATTGGATCTTCTATATATATATATATATATATATATATATATATATATATATATATATATATATATATATATATATATATATATATATATATATATATATAGATATTAAGAATTGAATGAATTGCACATTTCCTTCTTATTATTGTTATTAGGAGGTACTTGATATTTTTTATTCTATTTTTAACTTGCAATTAAACATTTTGTTTATAGATATATATGAATAAATTAGTTAACATAGATCTTCAAATAATTTATTTAAATCTTGTGTTGAATTATGTTTAAAAAGTATATGGTTTAAACATCTTACTCATTTTTTTTCTTTTACTTTTAATTAAGTTATCCCTTTTTAAGGTTGAAATGAAATTATATTAAGTCATGTAGAAATAGAGATATTTTATTTATGACTGAGAGAGGAATCTTTTTAATCATAATGGTTTGTAATATCATCAACAAATCTGGTGACCATAGTGAGATTGGGATTTTTGACGTTTTATAATTTTTTTTATTAAATCTAACTAAGAATGCATATTAATTTTTGTTTTTTAATTATCTCCTACATTTCTTCTCAAATTAGAGAATATTTTAGTTTTATTTTAAGAGGTACACATGTCAACTCCATGTTGATCAGATATGAAATCACACACAATCCTCATGTTGGGTTGAAGAGTACACCTCTCGACGCAAAAAAAACCACCTATATTTATACAATACTCTTCTTCACACATGGTGGGAGAACAAAATATATGTTCAGCCTCTACCATAGATGGTTTTTTAAAATCCCTATTATGAGAAGCATTTTTTGAAAAGACATAGAGTTTTACCTTTCCTAGTTGTATGGGTATTTGAATTGCGCATGAATTCATTACTTTTAGTTATTTTTCTCCTTGGTCCAAATTTAATCTATGGTGTAGATCAGTTAGGCCCCCAAAGTTGTTAGTTGTTTTTTTTTTGAGGTTTTTTCTTTGATTTTTTTGTATGAATGGGAATCAACAACTAGGTGTCACACGGGTCAATTTCAACAACTACCACTATAACTATCTAAGTGGGCACTCATTGCCCCTATCACAATGCTACTAATTTTCATCCCGATAACTTGAACCTCAGATTTTGTACTAACATTTACTTTATATTTTCATGGGCTTGCCTAGTGAACTCCTTGGGGGTGGCTACCAAAGCCCCTTAAGCTATGAAGAAGATGAACCTGGATAAGCATCAGCCCAAGGTTTTTTTGATTGAGCTTGCAGATATAGATATTCAATTATGGGCTTGGGATTATTCTCATTTTGTTAGATGCACACTACTACAATTCTAAAGCCAATGAAGGTCCTACCACAAATAATGTTGGTGATTTTAGTGCTCTGCTTTATCTTTTCAAACTTGCTCTATAGTTTTCAATCAACTCTTTGCAAGTCTTTGGTGACTCATTATTGGCAATGAATTAGATGAAGGATAAGGCCTTTGTGGTCAATAACGCCTTATTTCATCATGAAACTTTGTTGAAGGACTAATTCGAAAGCAGTGATTTATCACATATCTATTGGGAACAAATATGGAGGCAAAAAAACTTTCAAAAGTAAGATTTGATCTAGAACCCAGTTTATTTATACTTCAAAAATTTGATTCCTCTAGGATCCTATAAAATAGAACCAATTGACAAGTTTATTTATGGTTCGTTGTGGTCTCGTTTAATTGAAAAAGTATATCTCTAAAAACAAATTTAAACATATCCTTTTGTTGAAGTGTTAGCCAAAATACATAATGATTAGAGATAGAAAATGATCATTTTTTGTTTTTTTACCATAAATTTATAGTCATTTATAACTATAAAAACTTAAATATATTTAGATCTTTTCTAAATAAAAAAACATTTAAAAAAAAAAAAACATTTTCAAACTCATATAAATTGTAATTATATTTTAAAACTTTATTTAACATATATATAAATATTATATAAAACAATAAAACATATAACCAAATAAGCTAATAATTTTTTTATATTATTTCAACATATTAATTTAATTATTTCCCAATTAAATCATTCTCAATTAATTTATTAATTGCATATTAGAATGATTTTTTTGTTAATATAGACCGTCATAATTATTGATGCTAACCTACCATTTAGGAATCCTCCATATTATAAACAGACTTATGTGCAAAATAATTATATAATCCAGTATGGAACCATGAATTAATTTGCAACATAATTATATAATGCAGCATAGAAATATGAACTGATGTGCAACATAATTATATGTTATGCTATTGAAAGATGAAAAATGGGCTAAAATTAAAGGATCCTTCCTCTAGTTTGGAGATTGTGAGGAAAATAGCGCTGTTGGTTACATACATAGTTGGCAACCATGTGAGCCCTTTCTCACACCAACTAAAAGATATGGATATTCAAGGCCATCTGTCTAAATATATTCTCATCCAACTTATGCTTAGATGGCAACCTTCATTGTCATGACTCTTCATGATATTTTTATTCTCAAGAGGTGTATCTGCTTTCGTAATAGTGAGAGGGCTTTCCCGCTTAGATGTAAGTCAGTGCATTTGAGTGCACGTCCACTCCTCATAACATGGAAACGAGGTTCATCTAACTCGCTCGCTGGACCACTCGTTCCATGAAAGACTTCGCATTTATCGGTAATGCGCGAGAAAATTGTACTTATTTCTATGTTTTTACTTATATTCTAGTATATTTATGGTTTATAAATTTTTTTAATCGTTTAATAAATTATTATTTTTGTCATAGGTAGAGGATATTGTATTTAGTTTATGGGCAAACTTATATTATTTTGAAATTGATTTAAAAAGTTATCAAGTTTTCATAGTTTATTTTTAAATATTGAAATTTTTTATCTTTTCATATTATTTAATTTATTTTTCTGTAATTTGATTTGCTATGAAAATAAACATGTTATTGCTCAATGTATAGATTAATGAGACAAAATACACATGTTCCATCATAAAATATGGCCATTAATCTTCTTTTTATAATTAACCATTTAAAAAATCTATTGACACAAATTCCAATAACATAAGTTAAAAATTTAATTATTAAATATCTAAATTTAAATAAAATCTAATTATTTAGAAACTTTTTGGGGAAATCACATAATTGATCATTTGTTGACGCGTTTCGAACCAACTAGTGTGGTTCATCGTCAGGACAAGTTGAAGATACAGATCCAGTATAGCGAGTTAAATAGTCCAAGCAGAGACTCCAACGGCTAAAAAGACTAACGGCTATTTTTCAACTTAAGGACCCAGTGAAACCCCCTTTAACTAAATTAATATTAATATTCTTTATAATTATTATTATACTTCTAGAGCTAAGTAAACTGGGTAAAAATTTTAACCAGATCAGAGGTTATTAATCTATTTATATATTTAAATTATTCTATACATATATATATATATATAAAAATATATAATTATATATAATAATATTTTTCCATACCTAATATAATCCTATATTTAATATTTAGTTTTTAAATTATTTATATAAATTATTAGAAAACTATAATTTTTACTAAAAATTGAATTAGATCAATGGTTAGTTATCAAAACTAAAATAAACATATAAGTATATATATAAATTAATATATTACCATACCTAACATTCTAATAATATTATATTTAATGTTTAAATATATATATATATATGTTTTTAATTATATATATAAATATATCAATTTAAAATTCTTTAATATCTAATCATTCTAATAAATTTTTATTTAAGGTTTAGATATTAAAATATTATATCAATTATCAGCCAAACCTATATAATTATTAAAACTTAAATAATTACCTTACAATCTAAGGATAGTTCAATTATTCTTAATCATATATTATGCTAAATATTCCCAGGTTGCCAAATTTAATAATCTTCGAATATAAAGGGAAAAATAAGGGACTAAATCAAGACCATAAGGGCGATAATTAAAAGAAGAACAAATCAAATCAAGAGAAAATCAAGCAAATAAACCACAAACCCAAAGGAAACAATTCTTAAGGAAAGGAAACAAGAAACACTGAGACCATACCAAGAAGGGACCGCGGAGGCTAGGAAGATAGGGCTGGGACCCAGCAGCTGCTGATCTTCCAGCCATCATCCCTATTAAGATTATTCGGCCTTTTTTCAATCTCCAGGGCCTCCCTAAACTTGCGATGGTGAAACTGAGCAACTCTAGCAATGACTTGAACCTCTTCGATACATACATGATGCATCGTCTTCTCGGCATGCTCTGCCAAGGCTGAGGATTTGGTCCTACCATGCCTCAGGTCGGCTGAATGCTCGCTAATCCTTTGATTGATAGAGCGTCCTGTCTCACCAATATATAGAATCCCACAAGAACAAGGGATGACATAGACGCCCTTCATGTCTTTAGGGTCAATAGGATCTTTTACAGACCTGAGGGAGCTACGGATAGTATTAAGAGGTCTAAAAGTTGCGGGCACATCAAATTTTTTCAGAATCCTCGCAATCCTATCCGTGGTCCCTTGGATATAAGGAAGGTTAACTCCCATGACATGATCATTAGGATCCCTATAGATTGACGGCTCCGTTTTAGCCTTGAGGAAGGCCTTTTGACCCAGGTGCCTATCATAACCATTTTTCAAAAAGACATCTAGGAGATGAGCCTTCTCCTTTTCCAAGCTCTCTTCATCCGAGATTCTAACAGAACGGGTGGCAAGAGTGCTTAGAACACCTAACTTTTGAGCTGGGAAATGATGGGAAGAAGCATGCAAGTATTGCTCAGTATGCGTCTTCTTCCTAAACACTTGATGAGAAAAGGAACCATCCGCTTTCTTAGAGATGAGAACATCCAAGAACGGAAGACAACCATTGTCTTCTTTTTCCATCGTGAATTTTATGGCGGAGGACTGGTTATTAAGATGATTGAAGAAATGATCAAGCTCATCAGGACCATGAGACCAGACAACACCAGTGTCATCAACGAACCTTTTCCAAAGCTTCGGAAGGAGACGAGACGAGGCCAAAGCCTTAGACTCAAAATCCTCCATAAAGAGATTGGCGACTACCGGGGACAAGGGGGAGCCCATGGCAACCCCACAAGTCTGCTCATAGAATTCTCCTTCGAAGCTGAAAAAGGTGGAGGTAAGGCAAAGCTCAACTAATTTCACCGTATCATGGTCGGTGAGCTTATAAATCACCTTCATGGCCTCATTGATAGGAATACAGGTGTAAAGAGAGACCACGTCGAAACTTACCAGAATGTCCTCGGGCTCAAGCTTAATCCTTTTTAGATCATCAATAAAGGAAGCTGAGTCTTTGACGAAGGACTCAGTATGACCAACCAAGGGCCTCAATCTAGCAGCAAGGAACTTGCCTAGGAGGTAAGTCGGACCACCTATGGTGTTGACAATGGGTCTCAAGGGGACCCCTTCCTTATGGACCTTTGGAAGGCCATAAATCCTAGGAGCAATGGGGTTTCCCTCAATAAGCTTCTAGGATAGAGGAATAGTGGAATTGCAAGATTTGATTGCAAGAGCGACTGCTCTGGATACCTTCTTAAGGGGATTCTTCGACAACTTCTTGTAACTTCCACTATTACAGAGATGATCGAGCATCTTATTTCTGTAATCACTTCTATCCATAATGACGGCAGCCCCACCTTTATCAGCTTTCAAGACCACGATTTCACGATTCTTGTTCAAGGCCTTCAAAGCCTCAAACTCAGTCTTGCTGATATTGCTACGGGGAGGCTTAGCTCTCCTTAGGGCCACGGCACAATCTTGCCTGATAGTGTCTTTAATCTTATCCGGAAGGTTCTTAATGCCAAATTCTACATCACAAATGATGTCATCCACCGGGATTTTCCTGGGTGCTAAGGCAAAGTTAAGACCCTTTCCTAAGAGACTAAAGACCGCAGGCGAAAAAGAAAAACTAGACAGATTTAATACCTATTTGCCTTAGCACCCAGGAAAATCCTGGTGGATGACATCATTTGTGATGTAGAATTTGGCATTAAGAACCTTCCGGATAAGATTAAAGACACTATCAGGCAAGATTGTGCCGTGGCCCTAAGGAGAGCTAAGCCTCCCCGTAGCAATATCAGCAAGACTGAGTTTGAGGCTTTGAAGGCCTTGAACAAGAATCGTGAAATCGTGGTCTTGAAAGCTGATAAAGGTGGGGCTGTCGTCATTATGGATAGAAGTGATTACAGAAACAAGATGCTCGATCATCTCTGTAATAGTGGAAGATACAAGAAGTTGTCGAAGAATCCCCTTAAGAAGGTATCCAGAGCAGTCGCTCTTGTGATCAAATCTTGCAATTCCACTATTCCTCTATCCCAGAAGCTTATTGAGGGAAACCCCATTGCTCCTAGGATTTATGGCCTTCCAAAGGTCCATAAGGAAGGGGTCCCCTTGAGACCCATTGTCAACACCATAGGTGGTCCGACTTACCTCCTAGCCAAGTTCCTTGCCACTAGATTGAGGCCATTGGTTGGTCATACTGAGTCCTTCGTCAAAGACTCAGCTTCCTTTATTGATGATCTAAAAAGGATTAAGCTTGAGCCCGAGGACATTCTGGTAAGTTTCGACGTGGTCTCTCTTTACACCTGTATTCCTATCAATGAGGCCATGAAGGTGATTTATAAGCTCACTGACCATGATACGGCGAAATTAGTTGAGCTTTGCCTTACCTCCACCTTTTTCAGCTTCGAAGGAGAATTCTATGAGCAGACTTGTGGGGTTGCCATGGGCTCCCCCTTGTCCCCGGTAGTCGCCAATCTCTTTATGGAGGATTTTGAGTCTAAGGCTTTGGCCTCGTCTTGTCTCCTTCCGAAGCTTTGGAAAAGGTTCGTTGATGACACTGGTGTTGTCTGGTCTCATGGTCCTGATGAGCTTGATCATTTCTTCAATCATCTTAATAACCAATCCTCCGCCATAAAATTCACGATGGAAAAATAAGACAATGGTTGTCTTCCGTTCTTGGATGTTGTCATCTCTAAGAAAGCGGATGGTTCCTTTTCTCATCAAGTGTTTAGGAAGAAGACGCATACTGAGCAATACTTGCATGCTTCTTCCCATCATTTCCCAGCTCAAAAGTTAGGTGTTCTAAGCACTCTTGCCACCCGTGCTGTTAGAATCTCGGATGAAGAGCGCTTGGAAAAGGAGAAGGCTCATCTCCTAGATGTCTTTTTGAAAAATGGTTATGATAGGCACCTGGGTCAAAAGGCCTTCCTCAAGGCTAAAAAGGAGCCGTCAATCTGTAGGGATCCTAATGATCGTGTCATGGGAGTTAACCTTCCTTATATCCAAGGGACCACGGATAGGATTGCGAGGATTCTGAAAAAATTTGATGTGCCCGCAACTTTTAGACCTCTTAATACTATCCGTAGCTCCCTCAGGTCTGTAAAAGATCCTATTGACCCTAAAGACATGAAGGGCGTCTATGTCATCCCTTGTTCTTGTGGGATTCCATATATTGGTGAGACAGGACGCTCTATCAATCAAAGGATTAGCGAGCATTCAGCCGACCTGAGGCATGGTAGGACCAAATCCTCAGCCTTGGCAGAGCATGCCGAGAAGACGATGCATCATGTATGTATCGAAGAGGCTCAAGTCATTGCTAGAGTTGCTCAGTTTCACCATCGCAAGTTTAGGGATGCCCTGGAGATTGAAAAAAGGCCGAATAATCTTAATAGGGATGATGGCTGGAAGATCAGCAGCTGCTGGGTCCCAGCCCTATCTTCCTAGCCTCCGCGGTCCCTTCTTGGTATGGTCTCAGTGTTTCTTGTTTCCTTTCCTTAAGAATTGTTTCCTTTGGGTTTGTGGTTTATTTGCTTGATTTTCTCTTGATTTGATTTGTTCTTCTTTTAATTATCGCCCTTATGGTCTTGATTTAGTCCCTTCTTTTTCCCTTTATATTCGAAGATTATTAAATTTGGCAACCTGGGAATATTTAGCATAATATATGATTAAGAATAATTGAACTATCCTTAGATTGTAAGGTAATTATTTAAGTTTTAAAAATTATATAGGTTTGGCTGATAATTGATATAAATTGATATAATATTTTAATATCTAAACCTTAAATAAAAATTTATTAGAATGATTAGATATTAAAGAATTTTAAATTGATATATTTATATATATAATTAAAAACATATATATATATATATTTAAACATTAAATATAATATTATTAGAATGTTAGGTATGGTAATATATTAATTTATATATATACTTATATGTTTATTTTAGTTTTGATAACTAACCATTGATCTAATTCAATTTTTAGTAAAAATTATAGTTTTCTAATAATTTATATAAATAATTTAAAAACTAAATATTAAATATAGTATTATATTAGGTATGGAAAAATATTATTATATATATATATATATATATATATATATATATAGAATAATTTAAATATATAAATAGATTAATAACCTCTGATCTGGTTAAAATTTTTACCCAGTTTACTTAGCTCTAGAAGTATAATAATAATTATAAAGAATATTAATATTAATTTAGTTAAAGGGGGTTTGACTGGGTCCTTAAGTTGAAAAATAGCCGTTAGTCTTTTTAGCCGTTGGAGTCTCTGCTTGGACTATTTAACTCGCTATACTGGATCTGTATCTTCAACTTGTCCTGACGATGAACCACACTAGTTGGTTCGAAACGCGTCGACAAATGATCAATTATGTGATTTCGCCAAAAAGTTTCTAAACAAACGTTATGGATCACAGAAGTCTAAATTCCTTGAAAATCTAATTAATAAATACAAGTAAAACTTAATAATATCTTCTAATATATATTAAAAAAATTTAAAAATTATATAGTACCTTAGTTATGTAAATATTTCCTTGTCATAAACCCATAAATTCATATACATGTATAGAACTATGACTTATTGACCACTATATTAAGTGTTTCTATCATGTTACAATTAATTATATGTTTTCACTAATTATATTTTCTTAAATTAAAAATTGTTTTCTTTAATTATAATATTTTCATAATTATTTAATTTTGTTTTTAAATTAAACATACATTTTTTAAATTTTTGGTTTTTATTATATAATATTCAACTACAATTAATTAATGATTCCACATATATATATATATATATATATATATATATATATATATATATATATATATATATATCTATATCTATATCTATATATTTCTAAGTAAGAGTAATCTATTAAAAGAAAATAAAAAGGTATTTACAAAGTTGTTCTGGCTGTGAAGGAACACAACCTATCTCAGCTTGCTGCCATGTGACTAGATTTGAGACTGCCCCAATAGAGGGGAAACCAGTCTCAAAGAGAAGGAGATGCAAAAAGGAAGACAACACTGGAAATTAACCACAGTTTTCTGAAGAGAGCCAGTAAACCCGCGTTGTAACCCCATCTAATCTACCTAAGAACAACCGACCACCCATAAACCCAGCAATACATCAGTCGCCTATGTTGACAAAAAGAGGAAGGGAAAAACCAGGAGTTAAATGAAGTGCCACCTAGCATTCGTAATGTGATTAATGAAATCCTCCATGGCAGGTTCCTCCTCTATCGGGCAACCCCAATCATCTGGGTTGTCTGGCTTAGTTTGGTCCACGGCCTGCTGCCCGCCTTCTTTGCTGCTTGTGTCCAGCTGAGGGTCTGACACGTTCAGCCGTGGTTTCGACACGTCCATCCTGCGCCCTTCCATAACTTACGTGTCATTCTGTAGTTCCAATTCCTCATGTAGGTTGCCAACGACGGCCTCCCCTTTCTGATTGGTCTGACCCTCATGACCTCCGTGTGCTTCTTCCTTGTCTCTATTTTGACTCGGTCCAACTCTGTGCATCTCGTCCATGGAGAAGGTCATCGGGATACTCCGCTTTGCTTCCTCAGAAAAAGAGGTGGAAAGAGTGGTGATGATGATCGGTTTATTGAGGGAGCTTCTGAACTAGAATTGTGTGGTATGGGGGGTGTGATGTGAGGGCAGAGGGAAGGGAGCTTTGCAAAGGCCAGCACGACCATGTCCGCTTCTTGTGTTAGGATAGTGGGGGTTTTCCGCTGAAGAAGACGAAGAGTCTAAGGTACTATGCCACCTGGCCTAAGGCCAAGAGCTACTACCCCGAGAGCCGCCCCGTCTGCTGAGCATTCGTTGGCGTACCATGGTGGAATGAAGAGCAGGGAGAGTGCTGGGGTAAGCGGAGGGGGAATTGATAGGGAAATTGGGAGAAGACAGAGGCAGCGTCGCAGAGTTGGCCAAGCATAAACAAACAACATACCAAAACGCAACTTTACCAGACCAGCAGAGCACCGGAGGCTTCCAAACGATGGCAGAGCTGAGCCTGTATTTAGCCTCATCCTTCCTTCCTCGGATTGCACCTGCCATAACTCCAGCATTGAAGAGAGCTGAGGCCCAGCTCAGGTCAGAGCATGTAGAAGCGATGGAGAAATCGGTGTACAGGCTATGCATAGCAAAGCCACATGACGTGAGACCAAATAAAATCCAATGCCTCTGTTTAAACTTTTTCCGGCGATGAACCAAGTGGTATAGGGCCGGCAGGTGTCGTCCAACCTCGCTGCACCCCTGTCCCATTGCATTAACCAACGGTATAAGCACCCGCATCCGGGGAATGATTCCATATATTTCAATCGATTAACAATTTATAATTTAATCTTTTTTAAATAAAAAATGTGTTTTCTTTAACTAAAATATTTTCATAATTATTTAATTTTGTAAAATAATATGATAAGCTATAAAATCTTTAACATATTTAAAAAGAAATAACTATAATTATTGAAAATGTTCATGGAAATAGAATTTTATACTTCATGAATATGACTAATAAAACATTATTATGGTTGGTGAATAAAATTAGATTCTCTAGTGTACAATGCTAAATTATAAACAACAACATATCTTAATTTACCAATCAATAAAATATAAATAGACCAAATTCAAAAATAACAATTCAATAATTTTACTTTAATGTAACTATATTTAAACTAAACAGATATATAAAAACGTAATTGAAAAATGATCTCATGAATAGTTTAGAAAAACGTAATTTTTATTTTATATGTTAATAGATGGGAGCGTTCATTTTTTCAAAAACAAAATTAATATATTCTATATAATGGATTTGGATTTGTTAATGGATGAGATATAATTTTGAAGTAATATATTTTAGATATGGAAAATGTAATGGAGTAAGGAAGGAATAAAAAATATTTATTAATATATATATATGTATGAGAAAATAAGAAATTATAAAATGTGTTATTCTCTCACAATTTTCAAATTACATTTATTTCCAAATTGGTCAATAGTGTAATTAGTCAAATGAGTATTACATTAGAGAATGATGAAAGCAACCCTAAATAAAATGAGTATTAGAGTAGAAATGAGTATTAGAGTAGAGGATGATGAAAGCAACCATAGATTTAGGGGAAGAATTTAAGGTGTAATCTATGAGAGAATGTATAGATGAGGGACGACATATAAGACTAATTCGATTAATTTTTTTTATTTAAAATAGGTATTAGAAAGAGATTCATGAGAAGGTTTTGAAATATATTTATCAATATCAAATATAGTTAAAAATATTTTTTAATAACACAAAAATTTATAAATCAACAAAATAAAAATCGTAATTACAATAAAATATTTACATTATTTTCAAAATAAATTTTAAAATTTGAAAATATTTGTATTCTCTTTTCACATTCATGATACATTTTTCTCGCCGTAGTTTAACTAGCTGAAGGAATTTCTCGGAAAGTTATGGAAATTCTTGTCGTATTTAGAGAAAATTCGGCAAGGATTTTTGTAAATCGAACTTATAGTTGTTAAACTTCAAAATTTTAGGTGTCCTCGACGTTTTTGATGGTTCTGAATCTATTTCTACCATAAAAAACATGATTCAAACACTATCTCTACAAGATTTTCTGAATTTTTTTTACCCAGATTCCAACCACTTTTGACAGTCCAAGCAATTCCTCCGCCTTGTTAGAAGACTCATTCTTCTCCAACCAAAACAAAACTCCCACTCATAAAAATAAAAATTCACACCTGACTGTATATTTGAAAACTTAATCGCTAAAAAGTAATTTAAAAACAAAACCATGGGGCTTTTGAATCTGGAATTTGGCTAGCAATTAAATAAAGCGATCTTTCTCCATTAACAGCTATGCCGAACAACGAATATATTAAAAAGTTTTCTTATCCTTAAATGGAGTGAATGCCTCCAATATTTGCATTCTAAATCTATTATAGGAGATATGATAGGTAAAATTCTTTTTTGTCGGCTAAGAAGGTTATAAAAAGAGGTTATAAAGTTGATATATTGATGTTTTTAAATAGTGTTAATGATTAATATTTATTAAAAATGGTTTATTTAATATTAAGAAGGTAATATATTATTTGGAATTAAAAAAAATAAAAAATAGTAAAAACATTTTAAGATAATCATAGTAAAAATAAAAAGTAAAGAGATTAGTAGTGTGTTTGAATTTAAATATAATTCAAGTATATGTTGTGTAATTTATCTCAAAGGGTTTTTTATTTTCAACTTTCTTAGTATTATAAAGATGACAAACTCTTTTATCCAAAAAAAAATCAAGAATTAACTAAGTCTTAATTTTACTATATAATTCATGAGAATTTCTTTTTATTTTCACAGTATTTTTTTCTTTACACTAACAAATAAATTTTATTTTTTAAAATTAAATTAATCACCTCTCTATAATATTTAATTTCCTATTACGCTATTTACTTCCATATTATTCCGTGTGTTAAATATTTTATGTACTAATGGTTAGATTTATAATTTCTTGAATGCATGTGATATTTAAAAAATTATAAATACCTAAAAAAATTATTTCAATATCTACTCTAAGTAAATATTTTTAATATATATATGATTTAATTTTAGTAGTTAAGAAAATATATACTTAATTAATTGAATTTGGTTTTATTAATTAAAAGAAATGATTATTAATTTTTTTTATTGAAAAAACACAATTAAATTCTTAAACATTTATATTTTATTAATTATAGTAGAATTTTCCATAAAAAAAAATAAAAAAAAATTGTGGGAAGTCTTTCAAGTACAAAGACATTTTATGCCATATTAAATTCTCAATCAAATCAATTTTCATCTATCCATAGAAATTAGTTCCATCTCTATTTTGTGATTATAAAAGGATTGTGAATTTAGAAACTTGATCTCTATTTTGTGATTACAAACTGATTGTCAATTTAAAAACATGAGATAATGTTGAGAAACTATAAAAAATATGTTACACACAAGATATTAATTAAACGCTAAATCATACAACTCATAATTTAAAGCTTGAGATAATGTTTAAGAAATTATCCAAAAGGTTAGAGCGATTGGTATTTATAAAAAAATCACAATACTTCTGTATTAATATTAATAATGTTATTATATAATGAATTTATTTATTTTTATTAATATTAATTAATGTTTATGGCCATTGTCTGACAGTTTTGGCCATCCTTATTTCTTACTGATCCACTTATACCAGCGGTGGCAGAGCGCTGTTGTATGAAACCTGGTTCTCCCAGTCCAGTCGATCACAGAAGCCTTGCTGCCAAACTTTGAGATTTTGCATCAAATTTTGATCTGGGTGACTTGTGTTATTGTCCTCCGTGTGAGGGCATTTGCAGCTGGCGGTTTTTTATTTAGTTCCACCACGCCATTAGAACATTAGCGGCATCTCAATTGGATCAGATCGGATGGAAGGATCCGTGTCAAAGGTCATCGAAGTCTGTTGTGACTGGTCAAAGAACAATGACGTGTTTTTTGTTTTTCATCTTTGGATCGCCACTTGTATCTCCTGGGAGGAGGAGCGTTGGTGAATGCAATCTTCAGATTTTCTGACTTTCGGAATTGCAATGCTGCCTGGTCCTACTGAGGAATGCGGTTGCACTGGTCAAAGGAGAAAAGAGGTCGAGGAACTCGCTCGCAACACTGAAAGGTTCTGCCACAATTCGTCAGCATAATCGTATACGGGCCAGGACAGTCCTCCTCCTATTCTGCAATTGTCCGACCAATCAAACCATGGAGGGCGGGCATTTACAATCATGGGCGCATAGAATTATTATTCAAGATGCTGCATGTTGGTACACAATAACCTTTCTCCTCTCTATCTTTTAAAAGGGAGCACATGAGCCCTCTATTTTTTTTAAAAGAGGTTTCGTTATATTTAAAAGAGGGCTTTGTTTTGAGTGCCCATGTGAAGGACTATATTTAAAAACTAAATAAAAAATTATATTGTTTTTCAAAAATGGAGCAGCCCTTTGAAATTCATAATTTGACTTATTTGAGTTATTGGAAGTCCTCTTGAAGACATTGGGAGAAGAAGGTTAAATTTTTTATAGATACATTCTTGAACGAACATCAATTGAAAATTCAAATTGTGGACGCTATTGGAAGGCTATGGCACCTGGACTATTACAAAGGGGGATGAAGCAAAACCTGTTGCAGGCACGAAAGCTGCAACAATTCAAGACTAGGAGAAGCGAGAAAATAAAGCAAATGTACTCCTTAGACTGTGTATCAAAGATAGCATAATTTCTCATATCCACAATTGTAAGACTTCTACCGAAACTTGGAATACACCGAAGGAATTATATGAGGCTAAAAACACAAATCGAGTTCTCTTCTTGAAAAGTAATCTCTTGTACATTAAAATGGAAGAGAATGAATTTGTTAATGCCTTTATTTCTAGAATTAAAGAATTGAAAGATAAGTTGGGAGACATAGGAGAGTTAGTACCTAGTAATAATCTGGTAATAATGATGTTGAATGGAATGTTAGAATACTATCAGATGTTTATTACAGGTCTCGCAGCAAGGGAGAAAACGCCAAAATTTGAGGAATTTATAAGTATATTGATGCAGGAAGAAGAAAGGCATAAGAATTTGAAACCTCGGAATCCAGGTTTGACACTTTTGGCGAAGAAGAAATTCTTCAAAGGGAAACAAGGATGAGAAAACAAAGGTGGAAGCTCATATCAGAAAAGGTCATTTCCGAAATCACATCAAGGTATGTCACCTGGAATAAAATGTTTTTGTTGTGGTAGAAGTGGACATCTTTCCAGAGACTGTTATAAGAAGAAGAATGATGATTCTAGACATAAACATAGAAGACAGTGAGGACACTTTACGGGAGAAGCCTTGAATTCTGATCTAAAAAATCTCAAGCTATTTGTGTCTAATGCTGCATTGTTTACTAAAATGGATGATGTTAATACATGATTTGTGGACCCTAGAGCTTCAATTCATATGACATGCAACAAGGGTTGGTACGAAAACTTCAAAGAAATGAGCAATGGCAGAAACATTTACCTTGGAGATGATCCTGCGTAGAAGATCATGGGATATGGAGATATACTTGTGACTTTACCAAATGGAATTATATGGTGCAACCATAATGTTATGTATGTTCCTAAGATTAAGAAAAAATTAATCTTTGTGTCTACAATTACATATCAAAACCTGAAGGTTGAATTCTTCAAAACATGTTGCATAGTGAAATATTTGTTGGATGACTACAAACTTGTTGTTTAAGGAGTCAGAGTTGGAGGCCTATACAAGCTTGATATTACCGGCAAAAGTCATCAAATACTGACTTCTACAACTATATCAACAGAAAGTATTTGGCATAAGAGGTATGGTCGCATGAACTATCATGATTTATTGTTGCTATAGAAACAAAGTATGCTTGAAGTTCTCCCTATGTTAAAAAATGAATATTCTACTCGTGAAAGTTGTGCATCGGGTAAAATTCATAGAGATGAATTCCCCTATAATTCTGATAGGAGAAGAAGATATGTATTAGAGCTTGTGCATTATGATGTTTGTGGATCCATGCAGACTAGATCCTTAGAAGGAGCTTATTATTTTATGTTTCTTATTGATGATTACACAAGGTAAACTTCGGTGTACTTCCTCAAGAAAAAGAGTGATGTTTTTTGGTATTTCAAAGAATTCAAAAATATGGCAGAGAATCAGACAAGGAAGTTCATAAAGATCCTCCGTTTAGATCAAGAGAGAGAATACATATTGGTGAACTTCATCAAGTACTATAAGGATCATGGAATAGATCAACCATTCATAGTACCCTACACTCTGTAGCAAAATTGTGTTGCAAAAAGGAAAAATAGGACATTGATGGAGTGTGCAAGAAATATGATCAAAGGTAAGAACCTCTGAAATGTTTTTTGGGCTGAAGCCATTAGTACTGTTGTTTATCTAGAGAATAGAATTCCAATAAGGAATCTTGATTTTAAGACTCCATTCGAAGCCTTGCATGGTTTTAAACCAATAGTTCATCATTTCAGGATATTTGGGTGTAAGGCTTTGCACATATTCCGAAGAGAACTGTAACAACTCTCGTGAAAATTTCATGTAATAAATGTTGAAAACAATAACCACAGATGACTGGGACACTTATTCCAAGCTGACTGTTGGGCAAGACATCCTAGGGGATGTTCATTTGGTTGTTTATGGCTAAGGAAATTGGAAAAGGAAAAGGCTAAGGCATTAAAAGGAATTTTGGCACAACTGTTTATGAAAATAATGTAAATTAGGACAAAAAGAAGGTGAAAGGTCACATGTTGCATGTGAGGAGGAAAATGAAGGAAAATAATGGAAAATGAAGAAAATAGAGGCCTCGTTCATAAAAAGGTTTTTGAGGATCAGTTAGTAACCTTTTGTTAGTTCAATGTTGGAGCTCTCTCATTTTCTCTCTCTCTCTCTCTCTCTCTCTCTCTCTCTCTCTTGGATACCTAGAGTTATTTTGGAGCACTCTTGGAGGGTGTGGCATACTTGGATTTTCGGAGCAAGAAAGAAAAGGAAGAGTAGGAAAGTGCCAAGGAGGCATAGGCATCAACAACTACATCATATTTTCTTGCAGGTACCGAGTTGCATGTCTGATTTCTTCACTATTTTTTACATGCATGACATATGCATGTAGATTCTTTCTCATGATATGTCATTGGCATGGAGGATTTCCTAGATTGACAATGGATTGCCTAGCCTTGCCATTTCCTGAATAGCCATGGTGATTGTGGATTTATTTTCATTATTTTGTTTTGGTTGGTTCTCATGTTCCCTTAGCTTGGGTTGAGTTATTAGTTCTTAGAGGCTTGGTTCGACAAATGCTCTGGAGCCATGTAATAGCTTGGGTTGAGTTACTAGTCCTAGAACCTTGTTTGGACAAACACTTTGGAGCCCTTGGTGGGTTGAGTTACTAGTCCTGGATCCTTGGTTGGACATACACACTCAAGCCCGACAACAGTTGTGGGTTGAGTTACTAGTCCTAGAGCATTGGTTAGAACAAAAGCTCTAAAGACCTAGATGGCTAGGATGGAGACTGATACGATGAAGGTTTTGGTGATGTCTGGCTATGAGGTGGAATCACTATTTGATGGGTTGATGTGGATGGCCTCTAGAAGCCCTAGATGATTTTTGATTGATGTGTTCTATGAGATCCCACATTCATGCTTCAAATATGGCACGGGGGTGAATGGCTAAAGAGAGATTTGGCTCAGCCATTCTACAGTCGAGTAGAATGTGGTAGTCACATCTCTAGTTGGTTCATTGCATTCATTAATGAGAAATTAGTTCCCTTGATTTTCACGTGTAAAGGTATTGATGTATTTATGGATTTGATAGTTGATATGTTTATTATGTTTATGTTCCTATTATGCTGGTTATATGCACATTTTATGACAGCAGTTATGTATGTCTTTCAACATGTTTTTACTTGTATGTGAATGGATAATGTGTCTATGACCTAATAGATGATAGTGCAACAAATGGCATGAGGGAACAATGGTTCATAGCGAGTATCAAATAAGTATGAGATACCTACACTTTACACTTTTATTTACACCTATATATTACTTGTCGATGATATGTTTGACGAAATGCTTATCATGGCTAGTGGGGATCTAGTCAAGGCCTTGAAAAAGTATTTTTTTAATGATATGATTTCCATGTAAATTTACTGATCTAAAGGGATCTTCAGTTCTGAGCAGTGACTTGGGCTCTGGGTATGAAAAAGTGGCTCAAATCCCGAAGTCACTGGCACAACACAGACAACGTTTGTCCACATTCGCTGGCAGGAAGTCCTATGAGAGTGACTTTAGGTTGTTGGTCAATTCCTTGCCCATAACATGAGAGCGACTATGGCCCAAGAGACCTAAAACAACAACGGTACCCAGGGACATACTATCTATGTGGCTAACTTGTCCTCTGAGGTTTCTGTTGATGATGTTAGATGTTTGTATGGTGTGTTTCTGTCGGTTCCACTTCCTTAAGGTGACTTAGGAGGTGGAATCCTATCATAGTGGCCTCTCATTGCTTGTTTACCCCGGCTGGCTGGTTGGTTGGGTAGATGTGGGAGGAGGGTGTTACAGAGTGGTATCAAAGCATGGTTAACCCCTCAGACTAGATGCACTATGTGTTGGTCATGCATGCATGTCAATTACGTGTGTATCTCTTACACTTCTATACTTATTGCAATTCCTTGATGTCAGATTAGGGTTGTAATATGGTTCTCATGTAGAATTTGTTATTGATTTCATGAAATGTGTTTGAAATGAGTATGTGACTGACGGTGTATGGAATACATGTCAATTTCATGTTACCTACTTACATCGTTGTATGTTAGGTTACATTTGGAATATTTTGATTACATGCATTAGTCTTGTAGGTTGATTACAAGCATTGATTGAGTATGTTCGACTACATGTGGTTATGCATATTTGTAATTGGTTTGGCATTTCTTATGCATATTGTTGGTTGCATGTGGCAATGTGTACAATGGAATAATGGTTGTTGTCACGCATGAGGTCATAGGATGCATTATTGATATGGCCTTGCATTGATGACTGGACACTAGTTAGAGTAATGATTATGAGTTGATACATTTACTTGCATATATCTATATGATCTTATGATTATGTTACACATGTATCATGCTAATCCGGTACTATTGCAGACAAGGTAACCTCCCCAAGTTATGCTAAGGTACATGATTTATTGTGATCGTTTATTTGACATACTATGCCTTGCAGGAAAAAATGTCATTTAGCTAGTAAGATGGTTGACTACAAAGACTCTCCCTATGAATCCAAAGAGTAGTATGGTGTTTGGAACTATTATGACATGGTAGTGACACTGAGAATTTTAAAGGAAGAGATCAAGAGTTGTAAGGTGGATAATGACTGAATCGTGCAGTCACAAGAAAAGTCAGTAGAGGTAAATGCAATCATACTTTAGAGCATGTCAGATTTGCAATGACAAGGACCACTCTTAATCAGTCATGAGCAGGAGGAAAAAAACTAATGGATCATAGGGTAGCTGGTCTCGTAGTAGAGACAGGTTGGATTGATCTGACACCATCTAAGATGGCATATTGTTGGACACTCCGGAGAGGAGAAGGGATAGACACAGTTATGATTCTAGTTCTAATGCAGATAGGCACTACGATGGTCATCGGTATCATCCTTACAAGAGGAGTGATAGAGGGTATTTTCCGAATGAATTTAAGAAAGAAAAGCCACCGACTTTTGATGGGTAAATGAAGAAACCATAGGATGTAGAGGCATGGTTTCTTGGCATGAGGAAGTTCTTCAGGTTGCATGAATATTGAGAGAACATGAAAGCTAGAGTAGCTACCTTGAGTCTCAAAGGTAAAGAGGACATTTGGTGGGAAGATGTGAAGAATGGCAAGTGTATTTATGAGGAAGATTTGTCTTGGAGTGAGTTTGTGCAGCTATCTAAGAAGAATAACTTGTCATAAAGGTACTTTGATGATAGGGAAAAGTAATTTTATGAGCTAAAGATGGGTTTTTCCATGACAGATGATGAGTACAGTAGTAGATTTTTGGATTTGATGAGGCATGTGCCTTATCTTACTGAGGAAAATGCCAATATTCAGATGTTCATTAGTGGATTATGATTTGCATTCAGAGACAAGATCTAGTTCGATGAGCCTAGATCATTAGAGGAGTCCATTCGAAAGATAATACATTGCTATGAACAATTGAACTGTAGAATTGAGACTAAGTTAGACTGGAGAGGTGAAGTAAAGAAGAAAGGAAAATGGGATGAAAAGTGAGCAAGGCCACTGAGTATAGATAACAAGGAGAATGTTGTAGCACCTAAGAAGTCCAATGAATGAAATAGAAGATAGGGATATCAACCTCAAGAGTATAGTAAGGAGATCGTGCATTGTTAGAATTGTGGTGAAGACCACCTTAGGAGAGATTGTCCGCAGCATCAGAGTGGTAGACCTCAGATATACATTTCACGAGAGGCACAAACTATTGGAGATGTAGGGTAGAGTATTTCCCATATTTATGCAGTCGTGGATAACACATAGTATGAGCATCAGGCATCTATCATTGAGATGGACGGTAAGCTCTATGATCAAGTTATTTCCATTTTGATTGACCCTAGATCTAGTTATAGCTATGTTAGTCCTGACTTGGTGGATAAGTGTGGTTTGAATAAGGACTTGTGTGCAGAGTATTGGTTAGTGCAGTTGGCTACAGGTATGAAGAAGTGAGTTCATCATTGGGTAACAACTTGTGCATTTGACTTAAATGGTATGCCTACCACATCATGTTTGAATGTTTTACCATTGGGTTCATACAATATGTTTTTGGCCATGGATTGGTTGTATCAACATAGAACCAAGGTTGACTACTATGAAAAGGCCATTGAATGTGTTGACGACAATGTAGAACCAAGAGTCTTACAGGGTAAGAAGAAAGCCACATCAGTTAGGATGGTGACAGCTATGCAGAAAAAGTGTAGCCACAAGAAAGGTTGCAAGCTATTTGTAGTACATATTTCTAGTGATAAGGGTAAGGAGCTTGAGGATGTAGATGTGTTGAATAAGTACCCGGTTTTATAGCAGTTTAGAGATGTATATCTTGAGGAAATTACAGAGTTTCCACCTCATATGGAGGTATACATTTCTATTGAGTTAGTGCCAGGGGAAACTCTAGCATCGAAAGCACCTTACCAGATGTGCGCAGTTCAGTTGGTTGAGTTAAAATTGAAACTGAAGGAGATGTTGGACAAGGGATACATTAGGCCAAGTGTATCACCTTGGGGCATAATGGTCTTGTTTGTGAGTGAGAAAGATGGTACCATCATATTATGCATTGATTACGGGCTGTTGAACAAAGTGACTATCAAGAACATGTAACCTTTGTCAAGGATTGATGACTTGTTTGATCAGTTGAAGGGAGTAGTAGTGTTCTCGAATATTGACTTGAGATCCGGGTACCGTCAGGTACACATCAAAGAGGATGACATATACAAGACTGCATTCAGGACCATATATGCACATTATGAGTTTGTTGTGGTTCTATTTGGCTTAAATAATGCTCCAGCTAAATTCACATGCTTGATGAATAGTGTGTTGCGTCCATATTTTGAAAACTTTGTTATTGTGTTCGTTGATGATATACTCATATATTCTAAAAATGAGGAAGATAATTTCGAGAACTTAGCAGTAGTGTTGAGATCATTGAGAGAGCATCATTTATATGCTAAGATCAACAAATGTAGTTTCTTTTAGACTGAGGTACACTACTTGGAACATTTTGTCTCCAAGGAAGGTATTAGAGTTGATCTAGAGAAGATAACAGCCATCACGGAGTGGTTAGATCATAAGAGTGTGCATGAGGTGAGATATTTCATGGGTCTAGCAGGCTATTATAGGAGGTTCATCAGGAAATTATCATTATCCCATTACATCATTGCAAGGAAAAGGTAAGAAGTTCGAATGGACTGAAGATTTTGGGAATAGCTTTGAGCAGCTAAAGCAGTTGCTGACACATGCACCAGTACTACAGATTGATGACCCAGACAAAGAGTTTGCGGTAGGTACAAATTCTTGCAAGAGAGGGCTTGGTAAAGTCCTTATGTGAGATGGATAGGTGGTATGTTATGAGTCCTAAAAATGAAATGAGCACGAGAAGAACTATCCCATGCATGATTTCGAGTTGGAATTGATTATACATGCATTGAAGATGTGGAGGCAATATCTTCTTGGCAGGCTGTTTATGCTTATGAGTGATCACATTGGGTTGAGATATTTGTTTGACTAGCTGAATCTGAATGTCAGGCAGGCTAGATGATTGGCCACAATCAACGAGTTTGATTTCAAGATCAGGTACATCAAAGGCAAGGAGAAAATAGTGGCATATTCTCTTATCAGGAAGGTAAAGGTGAATCACTTAGCATCTATGAGCTCTTATGGGACAAATTTACATGACAGGATCTTTTGGGGAGGACAATAGGATGTCAGATACATGGAGATTACACATAGGTTGCAGAAGAGTAGGTACAAGTACAAGTATAAGCATAGGTAGTCATATAGGTATAGGTACACATGGTGGTACAAGTACATGTATAGGTACAGGTGATGGTACAGGTAGTGGTACATGTTTAGGTGCAAGTGCACGAGATTTGGACTACTGTCTTACAGCAGATGGATTGGTCAAGTTTCGACACAAGATATACATCTCAGATAGCAGCGAGCTGAAGAAGGTGATCTTAAGGGAGTTTCATGTGAAACCATATTCAAGTCACCTAGGTTATTAGGATACACTCACAGGAGTGAAGAGATATTACTATTGGTTGAATATGAAGAGGAATGTAGCAGAGTTTATGCCAAGATTTTTTGATTATCAACGAGTGAAGGTAGAGTGTAAACATCCAAGTGGGATGCTACATCTGATCTCTATCCCAAAATGGAAATGGGAGGTCATTTCCATGGATTTCATCACAGGGTTTCTAAAGACAGTGAAATAACATGACTCGATCATGGTCATTATCGACAGGTTAACAAAGGTTGCACACTTTATTCCAGTGAAGTCTACATTCTCAGCTAGTTATGTGGCATAGGTATTTATTAGAGATGTGGTTAGATTACATGGTTTCCTGAAGAAGATTGTGTTAGACAGGGATGCGAAGTTCACTTCCAAGATTTGGAACGAGATATTTGCAGGTTTGGGCACAGAGTGGGCCTTCAACACAACTTATCATCCGTAGATTAATGGATAGATAGAGAGGGTCAAAAAGATTTTAGAGGACATGTTGAGGATGTATGTGATGCATCAACAGTGGAAGTGGGAAGAATTTCTCCCTTTGGTTGAGTTTGCATACAACAATGGTTATCAGGAGTCATTGAGGATGAGTCATTTTGAGGCATTGTATGGGTGTAGTTGTAACACTCCCATTTGTTGGAGTGATCTAGTTAGCAGGATATTGATTGGACCAGATATGTTGGCAAACATGGAACAAGAGAGGCAGGTGATCAAGAAGAATCTGAAGGTAGCACAGGATAGGTAGAAGAGCTATGCTCATACGAATAGGTTTTTCGAGGAGTTCAAGGTTGGGGAATACGTGTACTTGTACATCAAATCGAAGAAGAGCTCCTTATGGATTTCATCATGTGACAAACTAGCACTATGGTTTTTCAATATCACTAAGAGGATTGGGCTAGTAGCCTATCTACTTGGACTGCCTCCGACAGTGAACATCAATGATGCTTTCCATGTCTCATTACTTAAGAAATATGTTAAATATATTGATCATGTGATTGACTAGTCTATATTGCAGGTGGAACCAGATGGAGAATTCTAGTCCAAGGCTTAGTGTATATTGGAGAAAAAGGTGCTCATGCTCTGGAACCAAGAAATAGAGCAAGTTAAAGTGCAATGGAAGCACTTCGAGCCCGATGAAGCTACACGGGATATGGCAGATTATATGTGGGTTATGTATCCTTCCTTGTTTGTCAGTTGAGGCAAAGCATCTTGATATGGTGGTTTGGTGATTGCTTATGGTCGTTTGGTAGTTGCTTTATGGTTATTTAGTATTTTCAATTGATTGCTTGGTATATGCTTCATGGTGATTTAGTATTTGTTTTATGTGGGTTTAGTGTATGCTTTATGGTGATTGATATACACTTTATGATGGTTGATATATGCTATATGACGTTTTTGATATATGCCTATATATGATGTTGGTATATGTTTGATATATGTTTTGGTATATGATTTGGCATATGTGTTTGGTATATATAATTTTGATGATGTTTCTATATGTACACCCATGTATGGATGTAAACATTGTAATGAGATGAGTTATAAAACTCCACTATGTGGTATGGGTGTTATGTTATTATGCTATCATGTGGTTATGTTATCATGATGTTATGATGTCATATGAGTTTGTCTTGAGTAGGATTTTCATTGTAAATACCATAACGAGTTGTGTTATAAAGCTCCACTATGCAATATGCTTTCCTAGCATTATGATGTTATGTCTTGAGCATATCTTTCATTGTAAAAACTGCATTGAGTTTTGTTATAAAGCTCCATGAGCACTATGTTTTCTTTCAGCAGGTTGTTGAGGTATATGTGTGATTGGACACTGAGGATGGTGTCCCCCAAGGGTGAGGGTTTTGTAACAACCCTCGTGAAAATTCCATGTAATAAATGTTAAAAACAATAACCATGAATGACCGGGACACTTATTCGAAGTTGAATATTGAGCAAGACATCCTAGGGTGTGTTCATTTGGTTGTTTATGGCTAAGGGAATTGGAAAAGGCTAAGGCATTAAAAGGCATTTTGGCACAATTATTTATGAAAATAATGGAAATTGGGAGAAAAAGGAGGTTAAATGAAGGAAAATAATGGAAAATGAAGAAAATATAGGCCTCATTCATAAAAGGCTTTTGAGGATCAGTTGATAACCTTTTGTCATTTGAGTGTTGGAGCTCTCTCATTTTCTCTCTCTCTCTCTCTCTCATACTCTTGGATAATTATATTTTTCTTGGAGCACTCTTAGAGGGTGTGGCATACTTGGATTGTTGGAGCAAGAAGGAAAATGAAGAGCAGGAAAGCACAAGAACACATCATCAACAACAACTACATCATATTTTCTTGCAGATACCGAGTTGCATGTATGATTTCTTCACTAGTTTGGACATGCATGTCATATGCGTGTGGATTCTTGGTTATGATCTGTCATTGGCATGGCAGATTTCCTGGATCGACAGTGGATTTATTAGCCTTTCCATTTCCTGGATAGGCATGGTGACTCTAGGTTTATTTTCATTTGTTTGTTTTGGTTGGTTTTCATGTTTCCTTAGCTTGGGTTAAGTTATTAGTTCCTAGCGCCTTGGTTGGACAAATGCTCTGGAGCTCTGTAATAGCTTTGGTTCAGTTACTAGTCCTGAAGCCTTGGTTGGACAAATGCTCTGGAGCCCAAGGAGAGTTGTGGGTTGAGTTACTAGTCCTAGAGCCTTGTTTGGAAAAACACTTTGAAGCCCAAAATGGCTAGGATGGAGACTGATCTGGTGATGGTTTTGGTGATGTCTAACCCTGAGGTGGAATCACTGTTTAAGAGGTTGAGGTGGATAGCCTCTAGAAGCCCTGGATGAGTTTTGATTGATGTGTTCTATGAGATCCCACATTCATGCTTGGAATATGGCATGGGGGTGAATGTCTGAAGAGATATTTGCCTTAGTCATTCTACGGTTGGGTTGAACATGGTAGTCCCATCTCTGATTAGTTTATTGCATTCATTAATGAGAAATCCATTCCCTTGATTTTCACGTGTAACGGTACTAATGTATTTATGGATTTTATGGTTGATATGTTTATTGTATTTCTATTCCTATTATGCTAGTTATTGATGTGGCTGGTTACCAAAATTGATGTGGTTGGTTACCAAAATTTATGTGGTCATCTACAATTATACTAATGGTTTACTTAAAAACCAATCAGTCGTGCATTAATAAGATTATGTACTTGTATTTCCTCTCGAGGGTCCCACTAAGTTGACCACTCACCGTCGGTCCCGCTTTGACTTTTGCTCTCCCAAGTGCTTCTTTCTCCACCATTGACTTGTTTACCCAATCCTATGGATATCGCGACATATCATGCGCCAACTAGCGTGGCCAATCTCCATCGCCGATATATTATGTTCAATCCAATGGCTACAACACAATATCACGCATTGTCTAGCACGATCGATATCAAGTCGAGAATGTGCAAGAAAAGTTGTTTTCCCGTGCTACGTGTCACCAACTTAGGTTAATCGCGCAATTTGGAAAAATACCATTTACCATTTATTTTCCACGCGATATACCACTTATTGTTTTCCGAATACTACCCATGTGCTTAATACAGAACCTTTAAGAAATATGCTTAATAAGATTTAGCGCCTAATCTCGGAATTAACCCTTAACTCTATTTGGCCATAACTATAAACGAAACACATAAATGGAAAATAATACCTGATTAGGGTCTAGAATGCTGATACATAGATTCAAGAGAAATTCTGCAACAAGAATAACACACAACACCACACTTAATCAATTATTCAATAACATAGAAATTACAGTCTTGGCCCTCTTAGCTCGATTACAACAATTTGTCTGACCTCTGTTTCACTCGCAAACCCTATCTTTCTCTCTCAATTTCTCGCTTACTCACTCTCCTATTCCATTCCCCTCTATCATTACATTTTTTTCCTTTCTTTTATGGATCGAATCCTATCCTAACAACATTGACAACTCAATCTCTATTTTTATCAGCTCAACTATTAAATCCCTATTCTCAAGCTCTGATACACACCTGTCCTAACACTTATCTCATGTTCTAAAAATAACACAATGATTTAATTGTTACAATAATTGAAATAAATATCATTTCGAGAGATTCAAGCCTCTCTCCTAGAACTGTTTTTGACCACTCAGGTCAATAAAATTCATCTCTTGTTAGCCACAACATCTGAACATACAATCACATTGCTGGCTAAGTCTGGATGCTCTTGCATCAGACTCCCAGGGAAGAAAAGAATCATTCATCAAATTGTCATGATTGACTACGTACTTCTGTAATTCTATCGTTGTTAACCAACTGGCATCCTCCATTGGTTGTCCCTTCCATTTGATTAGACACTAAAAATAATCTTGTCCTCTAGTTCTTTTGGATATTCTTTTCTCCAAAACAACTTCCACCTCTTTCTTGACTGTCTTTGGCATTTGTTCTTCCCAATTTAAAGTATGAACTTCATCTATTGTAGGTTCCTTCTGTAACTCTGCCTGTTTCTCCTTGTATGGATATAAATCTACAACATTGAAGATAGGTCATATTCCAATCCCTTCTAGCAACTCAATTTCATAAGAATTGGTTGAAAAATTCCTCATAATTATGCATGGCCATATCTTTTTCATCTTTAGTTTATTATAAGTCCCAACAGGAAATCTTTCTTTCCTCAAGTACACCATCACTAGATTTCCCACTTGGAATTATTTTTCATTCCTCCTCATATCAGCTCTCTATTTGTATTTTTGACTGCTTTCCTGCAATCCGTCTTTGACATCTTCTTGTAGTCTCTGCATCTGCTCTGCAAAATCTTCGGCCTTTGCATTTCTTGTCTCATGTTTGCCCAAATTTATAATCTCATACACACCTCTTGGATTCATTCCAGAAACAATCTGAAATGGACTCATCCTAGTACTTCGGTTTGGAGTGTCATTTTAAGCAAACTGAGCTTGATAAAGTACTAAATCCCACTGCTTAGGATTTTGGTACACTAAACTTCTCAATATGTTTCCCAAGCTTCTGTTTACCACTTCGGTTTGTCCATCTGTTTGAGGGTGATACGCTGAACTAAAACTAAGGTTGGCACCTAGTTTCTTCCAAAGAGTTCTCAAGAAATGTCCAACAAACTTTGTATCCCTATCAGACACAATACTTATAGGAAATCCATGTAACATTACAACTTCTAAAAAAAACGGATTAGCAATATGTGTTGCTTCACTAGTATTTTTACATGCAATGAAATGTGCCATTTTAGAAAATCTATCTACCACAACATAAATGGAATCATTTCCTCTTTGAGTTCTAGGTAATCCCAAAATAAAATCCATATTAACTGCATCCCATGTTCAATCTGGTATTGGTAATGGCTAGTACAATCTTGTACCTTGGCTTCTCCCCTTAGCATGCTGACATATCCTACACTTTTCAACAAATCTCTTAACATCAGTTTGCATCTTTGGCTAGTAGTAAAGAGCAGTTACTTGAGCAAAGATTTTGTATTGTCCAAAGTGCCCAGATAACCCTCCACTATGTTTCTCCTTGATTATGTTTTCCCTCATAGAACATTTGGGAATGCACAATTTGTTACCTTTCAAAAGTAAACCTCCTTGGATAAGATAATCTAACCACTGGCTTCTATTATGAAATGTTGGATTTTGTATAACTACATAAATATCTTTATATTCTGCATCATCTTTATACATATCACCCATTTCTTCAAATCCAACAACACCAACTCTTAATTCTTGCACAATGAAATTTACCATGCTTAGAGCATCAACAACTTTTTTCAACTTACCACTTGTATGTTTTATCACAAAAGTGAAACTTTGTAAAAACTCTACCCACTTGGCATTACTCTGGTTTAATTTTTGTTGGTTGTTTATGAACTGTAATGCATGATTATCATAATACAATACAGACTCTTTTGGTAGTAAATAATGTCTCCATTTTTTTAAAGCTTGCACAATAGCATAAAATTCTTTATCATTAGAAGAATATTTCTTCTTAGCTTCATTTAGTTTCTCACTAAAGTATGCTATTGGTCTTTGTTCTTGACTTAAAACTACTGCAATTGCAACTCCACTAGCATCAGTTTCAACTTGAAAAACTTTTCCAAAGTCAGGCAAAGCTAAAACTGGTTTTTCTGTGATTTTCTTCTTCAGAAACTTAAAATTTCAGTTTGCTTCTTCTGTCCACTTGAATGGCTGATTAGTCTCTTTGATTGTTTCAATAATTGGTGCACAAATCTGACTAAAACTTCTGATCAATTTTCTATAGAAACTCACAAGACTGTGAAAACTGCTTACCTCAAATATGTTTCTTAGAATAGGCCAGTTCAAGATTGCTTAGACTTTCTTTGGATCCATTTTCAGACCTTCCTTAGAAACTACAGATCCCAAATAGATCAACTATTGTTTCACAACACTACATTTCTTAAGATTTATTAGCAGATTCTCTTTTTGAAGAGTCCTTAGAACCAGTTTAAGATGCTTCAAATGCTCCTCTTTGCTTCAACTGAAAACTAGAATATCATCAAGGTAAACAATGACAAACTTGCTTGCATAGTCCTTCAAGACTTCATTCATCAACCTCATGAATGTGTTGGGTGCATTAGTGAGTCCAAAAGGCATCACTAACCATTCATACAAACCACTATTTTTTTTTAGTGCAGTTTCCCATTCATCTTCTTCTCTAATATTTATTTGATGATATCCACTTTTCGGATCTATTTTAGTAAAATACTTTGACCCACTTAAACAATCCATCAAATCATCCATTCATGGTAAAGGAAAATGATACCTGATTGTGATTTTGTTGATGGCTCTGGAGTCTGTGCACATGCACCAATCACCACCTTTCTTTGGGCTCAGCACTGTTGGCACAACACATGGACTAGGACTCTCTCTGATCAACGCCTTGTCCAACAACTCCTCCACTTGTCTCCCAAGTTCGGAATTATCTTGAGGGGTCAATCTGTATGCTTCTTTGTTTGGTAGACTTGCTCTAGGTATCAGGTCAATGTGATGACTAATACCCCTGATTAGTGGTAATGAATTCGGTAGCTCATCCACAATAATTTATCAGCAAAATCATTTAAGAGAGTTTTGATTTCTTCAAATAAATCATCTAAGTTTGTGGAAGTCAAAATTACCTTAGGTCTCCTTATGACATCAAAATGTATTTGTTCATCCTTCTTGAATTTTTACAACAATTCTTTCCCACTTATAAGCATAACATTGTTTCCAAGTGCTCCTTTGTTTGCATCATTCTTCAATGGCAGCAATGTATGTTTATTCCCATCCTTCTCTAGAGTATAAGTGTTTCTTCTCCCATCATGTATAGCTTTCTGATCAAACTACCAAGGTCTTCCCAACAATACATAGCATACATCCATTGGCATTACATCACATAATACCACATCGTTATAAGTACCAATCTGGATTTCTACTTTGCATTGTTCTGTCATAGTAAGCTGATGTCCTTTTTGCAATCATGATACTTTGTAAGGAGTAGGGTGTATTTTTTTCACTAATCCTAACTTGTCCACCATTTCTATAGAAACTAGGTTGTTAGTGCTTCCACAGTCAATTAGTACTTTACAAAATTTTCCTTTGGACTTGCATGTAGTCCTAAATAAACTCTTTCTCTGAGTTGGTTCTCTTGTCTCTTTCGTTGCTTTAAGCAATACCCTTTTCAATAATAAATATTCTCCTACTTTAGGTGATTCTTTGTTATTTGCAATTTGAGGTTTTTCTTCCTTTGCCTCAGCCACATTCACATTTCGCTGATTTGTTGCTTTATTATGAGGACAATCCCATGATCCATGTCCCCATTCTCAACATGTATAACACCGAATTTCTCTTCCTCAGCCTCTTCCTCTCGGTGAAAATATTCCTCTATTAAAGTCTCCTCTCTGTGGTGGTCCACTACTTGAACCTCCTACTTCATCCTGAGGGTGCTGAAATCTTGATCTGGTAGTTCCTCTGCCTCTTGTTGAACTTTTCCCTCTATTCCTTTGATTTTGTTTCCTCAACATCTTCTCCTCTGCTTTTAAAGCTACTTGATAGGCATCTTCAATTGTCTTCAAACTCAGCAAGCTGATTTCATCCTATATGTAATATCTCAATCCATTGATGTATCTGGCTACCTTTTCTACATCATCCTTTGCATGTCTTGCTCTAATGCTCAGCTTATAAAATTCTTCTGTATATTCTTTGACAGTCATCCCCTTTTGTCTCAAATTTTGTAACTGTCTGAAAAGATTTAACAAATAATATTTTGGCATGAATTTACCTTTCAACCTACTCACCATTTTATCCCATTGTTTGATCTCATTCTTCCCCTTTCTTTCTCTGGATGTTTATAATTCATCCCACCAGATAGTTGCATGACCCTTCAATCTGGTCACTGTAAATTTCACCCACAGGGGCTTCACTGGGGGAGTAATACCATACCATGTGGGTTCATATTGGGGGATATATATTGAGTAAAAAATTACATAATATATTGGGGGATATGTAGGGGGTAAAGTGTTTTTATATTGACATGTATACAAAATGAATCTCAAAGTTAATGAAAAAGTATAAAGGGGTATAAAAAATGTTAATGAAAGAAATGATACCTACAATATCTATTGAAAGTAGGGGTTTTGAAATTGGGAAGGTGTATTGGGTTCATATTGGTAGGGGCTTAAATAATGTGAATTTTAGAGGTATTTTCCAATATGTATTCAAATTAGGGGTATTGTTTAGTATGCCATTAATGCCTGTGATATGTAAAAGTTTCATTGACTGAAGCCCCTATGATTTCACCTCATTTTTGTCATCAACCTCCTCATAGTCAAAATACTTGTCCAATGAACTAATCCAATCCATCAACTCTTCTACATTAATATTCCCATCATGCAAAGGTATTTCCACCTTTGGTCTTCCACTTACTTTGGACAACATTTTGAGAACTTTGGTAGCTTAACTTTCATCCTCTTCTTATTCCTCACAAGATTCCTCTGTAGCACTGGCATCTCCTTCCTCAGGTGCTCTCCGTTGAGTAGTTTCCATTGTCTCCATTCTTGTACATAGGTTTCGAATCTCTTCCAACAGAATTACATTCGCTACAGGTCTCCCCCGACCTATGCCAGCTCCTCTCCTAGGTGGTATGTTTACAGTAGCAAAATTAATCCTTGGGCTCTGATACCAAATGATGTGGTTGGTTACCAAAATTGATGTGGTCATCTACAATTATACTAATGGTTCACTTAAAAACCAATTAGTCACGTGTTAATAAGATTGTGTACATGTATTTCCTCCCGAGGGTCCCGCTAAACTGACCAATCACCGTCGGTCCCGCTTTGACTTTTCCTCTCTCAAGTGCTTCTTTCTACACCATTGGTTTGTTTACCCAATCCTACAGATATCGCGATGTATCGTGCACCAACTAGCCTGACTGATCTCCACCGTCGATCTATCCTGTCCAATCCAATGGCTACCGCACAATATCACGCACTGTCTAGCACGATCGACATCAGGTCGAGAATGCGTGAGAAAAGTGGTTTTCCCGTGCTACATGTCACCAGCTTAGGTTAATCACACAATTTGAAAAAATACCATTTACCATTTATTTTCCATGCGATATACCACTTACTGTTTTCTGAATACTACCCACGTTCTCAATGCAAAACCTTTAAGAAATATGCTTAATAAGATTTAGCGCCTAATCTCAGTATTAACCCTTAATCATATTTGGCTGCAATTATAAATGAAATACATAAATGGAAAATAATACCTGATTAGGGTCCAGAACACCGATACATAGATTCAAGAGAAATTATGCAACATGAATAACACGCAACACCACACTTAATCAATTACTCAATAAAATATAAATTACAGAGTCTTGGCCCTCTCAGCTCAATTACAACAATTTGTCTGACCTTTGTTTCACTCGCAAACCCTATATTTCTCTCTCAATTTCTTGCTTACTCACTCTCCTATTCCATTCCCCTCTATCATTACATTTTTTCCCTTTCTTTTATGGATCGAATCCTATCCTAACAACATTGACAGCTCAATCTCTATTTTTATCAACTCAACTATTAAATCCCTATTCTCAAGCTCTGATACACACCTATAATAACACTTATCTCCTGTTCTAAAAATACTACATGATTTAATTGTTACAATAATTGAAATAAAGATCAATTCGAGAGATTCAACCCTCTCTACTAAAACTGATTTTGACCACTCAGGTCAATAAAATTCATCTCTTGTTAGCCACAACATGTGAACATACAATCACATTGCTAGCTAAGTTCGAATGCTCCTACATCAGTTATATGCGTATTTTATGACAACATATATGTATGGATTTCAACATGTTTTTACTTGTATGTGAATGGATAATGTGTCTATGACCTAATAGATGATAATGCAACAAATGACATGAGGGAACAATGGTTCATAGCGATTCTTAGATAAGTATGAGATCCCTACACGTAACTCAGTTATTTACATGTGTAGATTACATGTCGATGATATGTTTGGCGAAATGCATGTCATGGCTAGTAGGGATCCAGTCAAGGTATTGAACAAGTATTTTATTTAATGCTGTCATTTCCATGTTAATTTACTGATCTGAAGGAATGTTGGTAACTATTATAAAAGAGAGATAAATTAAAACATAAGAGCAATATATAAAGATAACAACATATAAACACCATAGCTTATTTTTGAAATACTTATAAGAAAAATGATTCTCAATAATAGATCTATTATTCTTTGGCCGAAAGGCATAATGCAATGCAATAATCATTCTTTTAAATATGATACATTACACTAAAATACTATTGAAAAACAATGGATTATTGAAACCTTGAATTGGTAATAGCCAAAAATAAACATGTTAATGATCATATCAAACTGACTCTATGATGAGTCAAGTTTAGATAATTATCATAACAATTATTCTCTTAAAATTAACTTGGGGAGATTAAATTATATATTTCATTTCCATATATTGATCAAGGCTCGTCAATCCATATGCATCCTTGCTACAACCCAACTATCCTTAGTGCAAGATATGCTACACCCATCTCTCCTCAGTCCATATGTAACTACACAACCTTTTTTGTATAAAATATTTTTCCCACAACTCTAATATCATTATTCCAAAAATAGAGATAAATAAAACTTATTAGCAACATCAAAATGCAACAACAGATTGACACCATAAATTATCCTAGAAACGTTTGTGGGAAAACTAGCTCCTAATAATAAATCTAATATTATTTGTGCCAAGGACTTCATACAATAGGGTCACTGATAAATTGAGTGATCACATCTTTAAATAAGCTATGTTCTGCGCGTTAATGACCATATGAAACTAACTGTATGATTGAGTCAAATTTACCCTAAGATTAACTTTGAATAAACATCCTTTTCAATTTGTATATTAATAATGTAACAAGTAATATAATTACAAAGTAGAAGGTTAGTAATAGTTACAAAGCAATCTTTTCAATAAAATAATTAATTAAATTAATAACTTTTTATAAGCTAATTTTTTTTTCCCTATTTAACTTGTGGGGAAATGAATTTCTTTATTAATATGAATTGTTTTTATAACTAATATAAAATTCAATGGAAGTATTAATATGAATTGTTTTTATAACTAATATAAAATTTAATGGAAGTATTCATAAGTATTTTTTTAAAGATAATTTTTTTCAGGAGGTTAATAGGTATTGTTTGGTTTCATGTATGAGATTAAGGTTCAAATGTTATTAAAAATATATGGCTCCATTAAAGATAATATCTACCATAAAAATAAAAGATATTGGTTAACTTACAAATATTATTTAGGCTAAAACTATATTTTTAAAATTCTAAAAGATCAATTCTTTACAATAAGCTAAGAAATCATCTTCCTTCAATATAAGGAAGCATGAAAATGATTCAAACCTTAAAATTATCGTGTGAAATTCTATTATCTTATTAACAAGAATTAATTATGTCAAATTACATGATTTAAAAAAAATGATGACAAGTCAAATTAAGTTTCCTAACCAAAATTAAAATAACTTAATAACTACCCTTAAATTACGATATAAAAAACTAATGTGTAATATTAAAATATTTTTTAAAAAACCTCTGTAAGTATGGAGATGTTTTAATTTTTTTAGTCAAAATTAAAATAAATACCCCTAAATTAGTATATAAAAAACTAATGTGCAATGTTAAAATATTCATTTAAAAACTATTTGTAATTGTGAAGATGCTTTAATTTTCTTAATCAAAATTAAAATAAATACCTTTAAATTACTATGTAAAAAACTAATATGCAATATTAAAATATTCATTTAAAAAAAGTATTTGTAAGTGTGAAGATGCTTTAATTTTCTTTAAAAAAAGTTTAAATGCATTTTAAGGAAGCACTGTTGAATGATGCTATATGAATTATTAAAGGTTATAATTGAGATGGTTATCCATGAATAGAATTTGATGGGTAAATTGTTTATTATAAGGTGATTTTTTTTTCAAATATAGTTTAAAAAATTGCAAAAATTTCAATTTTTTTTTCAATTTATAAAGACAAATCACACAAGTTTGAAAACCATCCAATTTGATAAGTGAGTCTGCTTTGAAATTCCAACTCTACAGCTATCAAATTTGTAAAGTGATTTGCTCAATAAATACAATTAAAAAAATTACAAAACCCTCCAATTTTATCCTTCAAACTGTAAAGACAGATCACAAAAGTTTGAAACCGCCAAATTTGAAAACCACTCAATTTAATATGTAAATCTATTTTGAAATTCCAATTCTGCTTCCTCATATTTGCATATTTGTGAATAGAAAAATAGAGATATTAATATACGAAACATCGGGTAGTGTATAGGAAAGCGGGCCTTTTGGGGCTGTAAGTGTCACGTTGATGTCGTTTAAATGAATTTAATGTTTTTTTATTGGAAAGCCAGCTTTCAAGTCTGGCCCCGATTCCTTTTAAACGTGTTTGAATGTCATGCTTTAATTGTCTTTTGCTTTTTCCAAACTGCTAGAGAATATGTTTTTATGTAAGTGTTTTTTCTCTAAATCATAGTTTCACTTTTTATTGGTAAAGAATATTATTTTTTTTGGGTGTGTCACTAGGTGGCGCTATGTCTACGGGAAGCTTTGAGTCTAAGAGCTTTCCGGAATTGACCCTATGACTTCCCAAAACAGCAAAGCCCTGACTTGCTGATTGAGCTAACTTTTGGGGCTAGGAATACTATTTTATTTAAGTGCTTCTTATTAATTTTATTATAAAATATTTATTAAAACACATTAAAAAAAATCCGCTTAATTTAATAATAAATATATAAGGTTTTTAAATGTTTTATGAGGCAAAATATATAGGATTTGTTTTTGCTTTTGTGAAAAACAAAACAAAATAATAAATTATATGACATATAATTTTTTTTTTTTTAAATAGTTTAATTGCCCAAAATACTTAGAATTTCAATAACAATGAAAAACATAATAGTTAATAGAAAACATAGTTATTATTTGTTTTTACTTAAACAATGTAAGAGGGGTACTATTTATTGGTTTTTTCAATTCATGAACCATTCATTTTCTTTAAAATAGTCTTGAGAAAAATGGTCTAATATTAAGTTGTTGTTAGAGGTCATAGATAAAGAGCTTTTGTAAAGATAGTATAATCACATTCTACATTGTATTACATTCTATTTCTAGTATATTGATCTTTTACTTCTAATAGACTAGTAGAATCATGAAGTTTGTATGTTAGGAGACACAATTGTTCTTCTTTTCATGCACTTTTGTTTTCATTGACAACAATGAATTCTTATTAGACTAAATGCTTCCTTCATGCCTTCTCATAATTCTCATAAATTCTAGAATGTCTCCATTCTCAATGAGGGAAGCTTTTTCCATTCTAGCTAGACAAGGTATTGTGGGGTTGTAGTAAAGGTATCTACCAAATAGAATAAAGAAAGAGCATGTTGAATCTTCAAAATTACCATTAATTTATATCCTTTTGCTTCAATTTTAATCATTTTCCACTTGTCTGTAACCTTGTATTAAGACAATTTTAATGGTTATATGTGGGATTAGGCTTCAAATTTTCCAATTTGTTTATTTTAGTAGTTTAAGTGAGTTTATGATTAAGAAAAATGACATGTTTTCACTTATCCTTAAAATTTAGATGAGTTTAGTGATGATTATAGGTATATTTGGAGATTCCAACAAAGAATATTTTCACCACCTAGCCTCAAATTCGAATTTCATCTTCAACCATTGAAGACTTGTCATGGATTTGGATCATCGTCAACCATCTTGGATGCGGAAAGAATCTTGGACCATAACCAAGATTAGTTTGATTAGTTTTAAATTATTAGCAAAGATCTTGAAATTATTCATTGGTTGATTTTTAGTTTCCACTAGTAAATGGTTGTAACCACAACAAAGATTTTTGGATCTAAAATAATTCTTGCTTATCCTAATCTTAACTCAATTTTATGTATCAATAATAGTTCTATCTTCATTTCAAGGGAAGGACTCCTAGAGTGTATGTCAAGATAATGATGCAATAGAATAAAGTTCTTCGTAATTTTGTTTGCATAGTTTGTCATTCTTTAGTTATGTTAATGGTTATCTAACACACAGGTGATGTTGTTATGATGATTGTATGTAATCAAGTAGCAATGTTGTAAGCTTTTTTTGCAATGTAATTCAATAGGAAGGGCTCCTTTTCTAGTTTGCATTGTAACTCATTTCTTTCTTTTTGGTGCAACTGTAAGTCGCTTTAGCCCTTTGTGCACTATCATTTCTGACCTATGCACTAAATCATAGATAGAAGGTTTCAAAGGTCCTGCACAGTGCACAGTCCTAGCAAGATGGTGTAGTGTCTATTTGGTGGGAGACTAGTGTCTTAAGTTATTGAAAATATCCTCAGATTGCATAAAGCTAATTTTGACAATCACCCTTTAGCATCTCGGGTAAGACTTCACCCACACTGTGGGTATTGTCGAAAGGGTCAATGCTGAGCTGGTCTTTTTTGGCTACTATGCAATAAATCCCAGCTCTGTTAGAATCTCGTGCACCAATAAATTGTTTTATTGTTGGGATAGGGATGATCATGTGATGGGATTGTCTTGAAGGAATGTGGAACCCATGGAACCTCGCCAAGGAGCAGATTACTCGGTGGTTTAATTGAAAGAAAAACAAGTTTTTTGCGAAGGAGATCAACAAAAAAAAGTAACGCATGAAGAAATGGCTGCAAAATTACATGTTCACTAAGTCTATGAAATTTTGTTTGAAGAATGATTGAACCTCTTGATAGAGTGGGTGCAAAAACTAGAGGAAAACAACCCAATGTACCATCACGATGGTCCAAGGAGGTGGACACCGTAGGAGGTATGCCAGCTACAAATAGTAAGTAATAAAACTTCATGCGCTGTATAGATTTGGTTCAAAAGTGTGTTGGAAGGGTATATTGTTGAGTTTGTAGTGGAAGCAACAATATCATATACAGTGACAGAGAGAAAGTTTCTAAAGGGACCGCGAAGCAGATTCATAAATTTGATACCAATAACTATCAAGATGTTGTTGGATAAACATAGATTTATGTGTCTGGAATCTGACAACATGAGCATCTAGACCATTCAAATGCTAGGGGAAGTGTAGGAAAGCTAGGAGATGGTTTGAGAAGAGGGAAAAGATAAGAAGTATGAAGATTGTGGTGTAAGCTGATAGTGATTCTGAGACTGCACAGGTGAATGTGAGGAGATAGTATGGAGAGAGATAGTTTTGAGGGTGACACTTTGAGGATTGGAAGGAGGTAATGATGGGGTGACACGGGAGGAGGTTGGTCAAGTTGGATGTCTGCCAAGAGGAGAAGCATGGAGAGAGGGGATAGGATAGGTCACCAAAGGATGAGGGGTATTGCAAGTGACCAAAGTTATGAAGGAACATATTTTAGCATGTCGTACATAAAAGGAGAGAAGTTAATTCCATGCAATACAAAATCTTTGGAACCTGAACAACATAATTAGACCATGCCTAATGTCAATCCCATGACCCTGCGCACTTCTACGAACCAAGAGGTAAGAAGTCAACACACTAACATGACTAGTCTAGAAGGTAATTGTAGTAAAGGACTCGGAGGAAATACTAGTAGTAGTGAGATTGATTAGACTATAGGAGGATTGTTGTAGGGTGCTAAAGTTCAAGGTGGTGCACAAACGAGTCCACAATTTTCTAGTAGTTCAACAGGTGAAGGTGGAATTACATCATTTAGAATTACTATGCAAAGTGAAATGATGTGTGTGGACATTAGGATGTGTTGTCGCTCCTACAACACCCTCCAAAAGTTCATTACATTCAAATTTTAGAGCCTACTTAAGTGTCATATCTAGTGTTTCCTTGGTCATCGAGTGTTGTTTTAAATCAATCTAAGTGTTTCAAGTGTTCTCGACCATCCATATGTGTTTTCACAATGATTCAAACATATTTAGTGTATTTCATGGCCGCAACACCTCTACTATCATAAAACGACACTTTCTGGTCAAAGTTGCACATACTTTTCTTGCTATACTTGGGGAATGTGTGTAAAGTGTCTTTCTGATATCTAATTATCATTTTTCAATCTTTCTTATTTTTTTCTTGATGATTTGGTATGTGTCGCACATGATTTTATGTCTAAACTCATTATGTTCTCCCCTTGTTCGATCCTTCAGACTTAGAAAAATTTTGGTTACAAAATGAACCCATTGAGGCAACGAGCGCATAAGTGCACTCTTAATCCTTGATTGGGAATCCTTCATTTTCTGGAAGTGTGCCCTACACCCTCAAAGAGCGAATAACGCACTCCTCAAGCATCTTTCCCCTTCTTTATCATGCACTGTGCCCTTTGAGAAAACAAGTCTTGCTTTGAGCGCACTCCTTGAAATCGAAGAAGTGTGCCATAGTTGAGCACATGAGCACATCCAAAAGACCCAAAGCTCAATCGTTTCATACTTCAGCAATGTGCCATGTGCCCTCCTTGATCTTTGAGGCATGAGCGCACTCCGAAGCCTCAAAGCCTCATTCTCCGTCCTTCGACACTACACCCTGTGCCCTCCTTTGCTTTCCTAAGCACATGATCCCACCCCAAATTCCTAAATCCTCTCCCTTTATCCTTTATCTCTACTCCATGTGCCCTCCTTCTCTCCCTTGAGCACACAATGCACTTGGGAAGCCCGAAACCTTCTCCTTCATCCTTCGTTCATGTGCACTATGCCCCCCTTGAGTGTCTCTTTCTCTTGAGCACATGAGTATATCATGAATCCCTAAAGCCTCTTCCTTTCATCCCTTCATCCTTTCAAAGTGTGCCCTTGCACCTAGAATCTCTCCTTGCTCCTTCCAAGTACATTTTTAGGGCATGAAAATAAAATCTACATGAAACATGTTATAAAAGGAAATTTTCAGGATAATGATTGCTTGTCATGAGTCATTTCAATTACAGGTATTCTAGGAACAACATGGCAAGAATGCATGAAGATGATTGGGAAGATAATGGATCCAAAGGAAGCATGCAAAACAAAGAACACATTGAAGTCTTGACGATCGAAGCACCTTGAAGCCTCCTTAAGATCAAAAACCCTTTGGATGGTAAAGAAGTAAATGATCAAAAGCTGCATGAAAAACAAAGACATGAGTGGTAGCTATGTAACCCATTCAAGGAAGTCCATGTCATAAGTCACTATAATCCCTAGTCATAAGTAATAATGACTTGTCATGTTCTATCACAGGATGTTGTGGAAGTTATGATGTAATAATGTAATTATTGTAAAGACAAATAAGTGGAAATCCAAGAGTCATGTATGGAAAACATATTTATGGAAGTCCAAAAGACATGTAATACCAAGAGTCATATGTAATTCCAAAAGCCATTTGGAAGTCCAAAGGTTGTAGAAGTCCAAAGGTCATTAGGAGTTTGAAAGTCAAGTTACAAATTCATCCTCATTACTCATACAAATTAATTTTAACCTTGGCTTCTCCCACAAGGCATTAGAGAGATAGAGCTAGTACTTTTTGGGAGCAAGTACTGGCTCTAATGCTCCACTATTGGAGCTAGTGATGTTTATTGTACATATGTATCTAGAACTTTTTCTTAATACTTGAACCCTTTTGGCCAACACATTTTCATACATGGATTGTGGATGTTTTAAGACTACTCTTTGAATGTTTATAATTCATGTTCACTTTTGCATGCACTGAAATAATTGAACTATTTCAGTGATTTGCTGCTTAACTTATTGGAAATGTGTTGCAATGATTGCAATGATCGTCACATCTATGTGAATTATTTTTCTTGATGTTAGATGAGCCTTTGTCATCTGTGTGTCTCCATTAGGGTAGTACTATTACTTCTCTTTTAGAGGCTCACTTTATTTATCCTTTGCAATGAAATAACGTTGATACATTTGCAATCAGATATTCACAAGGCACACTTTGTTTCTCATTCAAAAGAAAACGTGCACTTCTCTCTCATGCTAACTACTAAATCCAAGGCATAACTTTAAGTAAACAACGTTATGCCATATTTCAGATGGGAATCCTAAACCAAACAATGTGAGGTCTTATTGGGACCTCATATTGGGGAGATCCCTTGTACTTTGGTGGTATCTAGATCCGTCAACATTCTGGCACCAGAGGAGGGAAACCAATTTTTTATGGTTGATAACTTTGTACATCCTAATCATTCATCTTCTGGACAAGGTAGTAATATTCGAAGCATCATTCCAACTCCTATTCCTGATGTAGGAGGATATTTTGAACCTATTCTGGAGTTGACATATGAGGTTACCTATGAAAAACTATGAGCACTTCGACCTATAACTTTTTGGTTGCAAAATTTATTTGTTTACTGCCTTTTCCTCATAATCTCCCGCATCATCCTAAGAAGAAGGAAACAACTCATGCCAGTATATTAGTTGCATTAATGGAAGATTTAGTTTTTTCTACTCTTGAAGAGTTAGTAGAATCCTTTGAAGATACAGTTCAGCAAGAACCACTTCCACCCATTAATGAAGGGTACAAGGAATACATTGTTCTTTCTAATGAAGAAAATCCAAGAACAAATTTTGAGTTCAATGGTAGTTTAGACAGTGAAGGAGAAGACCTTTTAGATTCAGGAAAGGAGGAGGAACCAAGAGACAAAGATATGGCATGCCAACACCTAGGTTGGATGGCCCAAGGGCCCATTTCTCTTCCAGATAATCTTCATAGAATTTCCATACATCCGAAAAAGTTGTTATAAAAGTTTGATCCATATGAGAAGACTAAGGCAGAAGATCATATCAACTACTTGTACATGCAACTAAGGATGTTGGAGGTACAATATGATGATATTGTTTGCAGGATTTTTCCTTTTACACTTGTTAATTTAGTCCACAACTGGAGGGAGTTTAAAAAAATGTTTTTGGAGAAATTTTTTGATGACAAGATTCCTGCCATGTTATTGAAAAAACTCACAAATAGTAAAATGGGCAAAAAGGAGAAATTAAAAGACTTCAATCAAAAGTTCAATTTCATATTGAACAATTTTCCCCTTGGAACACAGCCTCATGTTTCAATTACTATTGACTATTATACATTTTCCTTTCCCACAAAAATTTCCTCTTTCATTAAAATAGGTGTGAAGGAAACATTGGAACTAAATTTTGTAGAAGAAATTGTCATGGAGAAAGACTTGCGTGCTATTAGAGTGACTAGTGATGATGATGAATCTAAAGACTCCAAGGAGACTAGCTACAAGTCTTAGCTATCTTCAAGCAAGGCTAAATAAAAGGATTTCACAGATATTGAAAACTTGAACAAGACTTCAAAATTAATCAGCAATGAAGTTTCAGAATTAAAGAGAAGGTTAAGAGAGACTTCCACCAATAGTAAGTCCACCAAGTATTTTCCATTCTGAAGCAAAAATAGTAACAACAATAATCAATCGACTAAATCTGTCCAGAGTTCAAATGTTGTGTTTAATATTAAGAGCATGGGCATGGCTAACTATTTCTCTTTCCACCCGGAATATTATTTAGAGAAAACATGGCCACATGGAACCGAAACATGAATGCTCTAGCCACACACATTGTGGATTCCTTACAAGAATATGAGAAATTTTAGCAGACATAAGAAACATATGAACCTGAAACGATTGAACAAAGTATGGGTGTTGGACACATAGTGAGTTGTTTTTATTATATTCTCAATGCTTATAAGAAAAGGTTTAAATCACCACCTCAAAGTGAGTGCCCCCCTTAGAAGCAAAATAGTTGATATAACTTGAGGAGCCAAGAGCCCATTTATAAACAGGAGGTGATGAGGTAGAAATTGAAGGAAAAATTGTTATGAAGGCTATGAAGGATCTCACCACTAGTCAACCTTGTTAAAAATACACAAAGTAAGTCTAGAAATGCAATTGCTTCTAAGAACACTTTCTTAAGCCAAAAAACTAAGTCCATTACTCCAAAAGTGTCAAATAAATCTACTCCTCTGGACACTTCAACACTACCTGGTAAAGGTGAAATGATTTATTATAACATAGTTGAATATTTGAAGAGAGCTCATTTCAATATTTCCATCTTTGAGATCGCGAAGATAGTGGACCATCGTGAACTTCTTGTCCAGGCCTTTTCACAACCTTTTCCAAGTGACATATCTTCCACCTCTCAGAGAGTGTCTGGTAAGTCTTATGGTTCCCTTGAATATGTGATTAATGCTATAAAATTAGATGATAACCCTCTCTATCCTCCATTTTTGCTAACTTTTGAAATTTTTAATTACAATGTCCATAATTGTTTAATCAATTTTGATGCATTTGTGAATGTAATACCATTATTTGTTGTTAATAAAATAAATGCAAAATGGGATAAAATTGATGCGCAAATCATTTAGCTGGACAGATCCTTTGTCCAAGTTATTGGTGAAATCAAAAAATTTCTTATATGATTATCATCTAATAATCGAGTAGACCAATGTATAAATATTGTAATTGTGGACATCCCTAAAGCCTATTTAGTACTCATTAGATATTGGTCTAGTAAACTACATAGATATTTTTCAATAGATTGGTCACATTTATGGCTTCCATGTAAGGGAAGAAACAACTACATTGGAGTGGAAAGTGAGTCATACATGAAATATACTCTGACACCACTTGAGGGCCATAATGAGGTTGTTCCCTTTGCTGATTTAATATTTAGAAATTGTTTCTTAGAAACTGATCATGGGTGTTATCAATCACAACCATCACCCATCCCACCTGATACACTATTGGAGTTCCTTGGTTGTTATCCAACTGGTGCAAATGAATCTTGAATGTAGATGTACATAGTAATGGTAATAATAGTATAGGAAGAAAATTAGTAGCTAATAATATTTGGACTATGTACTTTGATGGTTGAAAGATGTAGGATGGCTCTAGAGCTAGTTGCATACTTATGGACCCATGCAGCAAAAGGTATATTTTATCATGTTGTTTGGAGTTCGAGTGCAAAAATAATACTACCAAATATGAAACAATTGTACTTGGACTAAAGAAAGCCATCGATCTGAAGGTAGAGTTACTCAAGATAATTGGTGACTCAGAAGTGGTTACTCGTCAGGTACATGATACTATCCATTTTGTTTCACCAAATATTAAAAACTACCAGTAGGAGGTATGGTGTTTGATTAATTATTTCAAAGCATTTAATAACATTTATGTTCCTAGGTTCATAAACATTGCAACAGATGCATTAGCTAATGCAAACGCTAAAATATCACCATTGGGAATAAATTTTTGTATTGAAGTTATATAAAAACCATATGTGCCTGACAATGTCACTAATTTTTGCATTTTCAATGACGACCAATAGATATTTCATTTCATGGATAGTGCAAACGTGTTCAAGGATGCTGCCATAGAAGAGGATGAGCATAACAAGGCTTTATAGGAGGAATCTAATTTAATGAAAGGTAGCACTATGCCTAAAGGTGTGGCATCCCTGTAAACGTCATATGACCTCTAAAACTAGTTTAGAGGACTAGTCAATCCCAAGACTCAGAGCTTGAAGTTATAATTTGAACAAGTCGATCTAGGAACTCAACAAGATCCAAAGTATGTAAAGCTCGGTACATTCTGTTCTCCAAAAGAATGAAAACCATTCATCTACTTATTCAAAAAGTACCGTGATGTGTTTTCATGGGTATATGACGACTTAAAGACATACGATTCTTGTATTATCTAGCATGTCATTCTCATCAAAGAAGCGATAAAACGTTTCTAGCAAAAACTAAGGAAAGTTCATCCAACATTGGAGCCCCTCATCCAAAAGAAACTGAGAAAGTTGTTTGACGCTCAAATCATCTTCAAAGTTAGACACTCCACTTGGGTTTTGAATTTGGTCCCAATCAAAAAGAAGTCTGATGAGATAAATTTATATGTATACTTCTACAATCTCAACTGAGCATGTAATAAAGACAATTACACCGTGCCATCCATGGAATAGATCCTCCAAAAAATCTAGGTCTAAGATGTTCTCACTACTATATGGTTTTTCTCATTATAATCAAGTGTTATTGGCGGAATCAGATCATTTGAGAACTATCTTCGGGTCCAAATAGGTAACATTCACTTTTAAAAGAATGTCATTTAGGCTTATCAATGTTGGTGCTACATTTCAAAGAGCGATGGACATCACTTTCCATGGCCTGATTGGTCAAAGCATAGTTGTTTATTTGGATGATGTTACTATGTTTTCCAAAAGAAGATCAGATCATGTACGTCATCTGAAACAAATATTTGAGTGGTGTTGTAAATATGGGATTTCTCTCAATCCCAAGAAAAGCATCTTTGGTGTGTCAGAAGGGACTCTCTTAGGGAACATCATTGCAAAGAGTGGAATTAAAATTGATCCTGAAAGGGTCAAATATATTTCATAGATCCCATTCCTAGTAGATAAGAAGGTTATGCAGTATTTCATAGGAAAGATTAATTTCCTGCGAAAATTCATCTCTGATTATGCTCAATTAGTTGAACCTTTACAGGAGATTATTAAGAGAGATGCAACTTACAAACGGGACAAACAAGAGAATGATGTTTTCACTCATATTAAATAGGCTATTTTTGATGCACCTAGATTATCCAATCCTAGTTATGGCAAAGATTTCCCTCTTTATTCCTTTTCTTCAGATTCATCTATTATGATCATATTGACTCATAAGGATTCTCAAGAAAATGAACGACCTATCTCTTTCATGAGTGTTGACTTATATGGGCTAGAACTAGACTATCTTTCCATCAAAAAACAAGTGTATGAAGTATATAAGGAAATCAAATACGTTAGGACCTATCTTCTAAAATCTTACATGATCATATGTGTGCCTCATCCAGCGGTCATAACACTCTTTGTGTAGCAATAGTTGGGTGAGAAGAGGGAAAATTAGATGATCTTCTTACAAGAATATGCTATGGATTTTAAATCAGTTCATAACATTAAGGGTCATGGCCTATGTTAGCTATCATCCAAAGCAATAGATGCTCCCAAGCAAGATCTTTCAAGGTGGGAGTAGGAAATAGAGATGTATAATGTAAAACATGTTCCCTAGTCTACATCCATAGTTCCATGGTTTTCTGATATTTGGAAATTTCTAGAGCATGGCACCTTTCCCACACATTTATTGAATAAAAAAAAGAGGGAAATCCACCTTAAATTTCTATCTTACTAGTTTGTTCATGGAGTGATTTTTAGAAAGAACCATAATGATGTCCCGCTAAGATGCCTTGAGCCACAATATATAGAGAAGTTACTTGCATGATGGAGTTGCAAGTGGTCACTATGCGGGAAACACAACTAAACACAAAGTAATCAGGGTTGGTTATTATTGTCCCACTTTATTCAAATATGCTCATGCTTATTTCCACAAGTTCCCAGCTTGTTAGAGATGCGTCAATCGGGATTAGAGGTCAGCTGCCCCACTACTACCAGTAATAGTTGAGGAACCATTCCAATAGTGGGGTCTGAATGTTATTAGAGAAATATTTCCACACTTGTCAAAGAAACACTGATATATTTTGATTGCAACATATTACTTTACTTGGTGGTCCAATTCCCTTCAGACACATAAACGAACATGAAGTCATTAACTTCTTATAACATAATATTATAACCAGGTTTGGCATTTCGACGTCTCTTGTATTTGATAATGCGGCTTATTTCTAGTCATTCAAACTTTATGATTTTTCATTAGGAAATGAGATTGTTTTAAAGCATGCATCTAATTATTACCACAAAGAAATGGTTTAGCTCAATCAACAAATAAAAATCTTATCCGCGTCATAGAGAAAACAATTTTCTCATAGAAAAGGAACCAACACAACTCTTTGAGAAATGAATTATGGTTTTCATGAGTAAATCCTAAGCCTTCTCTTAAGACCTCATCATATTTTATGGTTTATGATAAAGAATTTATCTTGTCCCTGAACCTATATCTCCCAACCTTGCAACTCTCCCAAGAGTCTGAAGGTATACCTTTCCTTTTGGTTCAGAGTAGGATAAATAATTTACTCAAACTTGAGGAAGAAAGTCTCAAAGCTAAAGAGATATTTTTCTTCCATCAAAACCTTGTTAAGCGCTAGTTCGATAAGAAATTTGTAGGGGCTAATATTTTTGAGGTGGGTATCCTAGTACTAAAGTGGGATAAATCCCATGAAGAGAAAGGAAAACACACAAAGTTCCAACCTCTGTGGATTGGACCTTTCACCATCGAAGAGAAAGTCGGTCATAATACCTTCAATCTGAAATCCTTAGACGAGAATATTGACCCCCTTCCTGTAAATGGCTAAGATTTGAAGCATTATTTTCAATAGCAACTACAAGCTATGCTTTTTGTACAATTTGTTATTTTATTTTCTTTTTCGTAAGTATGAGTCATATGTGTGTTAGGTTGATCATGTCCTATCTTATTTGATCTCATGGTCATTGTGCATAAATAAGACCTTGTGTCAAAAGTGCATGGCTCTAAAGGACTTTGTGGTGGAATAAAGGATAAAATGTGACAACCACAATGCTTGGATTTATGTTTGATTCTCCTTATTTTTTTGGTAAGCTGCCATAGGTTGAGCTAAGTCAGGATGGAAAATACGGCACAATTAAAAGGAAAGCCTTGAGGGAACCTATTATACATGTACCTATGATAGTATCCAAACTAATCAACTTGGTATAAATCTACTTATGTGTTATGTGCTTGTCCAATCTAGTAGAGAAAGGATAAGGGGAAAATCTAAAGTGAGAAAACCAATATCAGAAGTGATATAAATAATTCTCTAAAGGGGTAACCTCCTCTTCTCTCAATAAGTCGGGATCCCTCTTTCTCATATTGATAATAATAAGTGTCAAAACACAATCTTATCAAATAAATAAATAGAGGGCGAAATGAGATAAAGGTTTCCTGCACAGGGAGGTGAAGTAAGAAAATTCATTGGGGTATTGTCCATGCCTACTGTCTTGAAGAGATCTCCTCCGCAATAAGGATAACAATGCCTTATTTCCCCTAAGTATGGAGAAAGTAAGATTAATTATCCAATACCTAGGTCTACATTTTGCAAATCTCACAACAACATTGATACAAAATGAACAGGTTAGCAAGCCAATGAGGAGAGAAAGATCTCTAATATCCCACCCCAGTCTTTATGCAATGATGAAGCGATCTTATTATAGAAAACAAACTCATTTTCTTCCATTATTGATAGAGCTTTCATACTTGTTACTATCAAAGAATAATCGATATATATATATATATATATATATATATATATATATATATATATATATATATATATATATATATATATATATATATATATATATATATAGTACACATCTAATGGAACACCATCGCTATACTAGCCATTCAAACAAGGACTTGTGACATTATTCCAACACCATGGCAACAATTAACATATAACACCTAGCATTGAGGAATTCAACATCTTCATGTGCATATCATAAATAAAACATTATGTGAAGTGAATAATGTAAGTCAAATCATTCAAGCCCAAGAAGCAGTTCCATTCACAACACCTGAATGTAAGGTTCACCCAAGCTTGTGTTGGGTGTGGAGCCTCATTATCTTCTTTATTTAGAGGTATCGCCGCATTGGACCCAATTCATAATTGGGCAGAAATGCTGCTTGTTTGTTAACTACTAGGGGAGTTTGGGGGGGGGGGTGATGACAATTTTTATGAGCCCCCCCTGGTGGGGGTCGTGGGAAGCACTCCTAAAGATAAAGATAGATGTAAAATTGCCTTGTAAAATATTGTAATTTCTTTGTCAATCTGAGCCATTTATTAGGCAGATGATCTAAAGGTAGAAGTTATGTTTAATTTAGGGGTTTTTGCTCTATAAGGTAACCTCCATCTATATATGAGGGAATAATACTATAGATATGTAGATGTGTATTCTGAGAGAGAAAGAGAGAGGATATTGTGTGAGAGGGAAGAGGAAATTACAACAGATTTGTTGTAGATTGTATCTCTTCATTTTACTAGATAATATAAAGGAAGGACTGGTTGTTTCTCTATGGACGTAGCCCAAATTGGGTGAACCACGTATGTCTGTGTCTCTCTTATTTTATGCATTTTCTGTGTTTATGTTTCTGCAATATTTTATGTGTTCCATTGCTCTGTAATATGTAATTTTGTAACAACTGGTATCAAAGTCGAAGGTCTATTTAGCTGATAAACTCACAGGAGAGAAGGGTTCTTGATTTTTGAGTGGGAGCAATGGTGGAAGATGGTATGTTTAAGGTTGAAACATTTAACGGCCAAAACTATTAGTTGTGAAAGATGAAAATGGAATATTATCTATATCAGAAAGATCTGTAACTACCATTGAGCGAAAAGACAAAGAAGCCGACAAGTATGAAAAACATAGAATGGGATATTTTCGATAGAAAAGAACTTGGAACAATACAATTGTACCTAGCAGCGTTGGTAGCCTTTAATAATTCAAAGGAAATGACAAGATAGGGTTTAATGTCGGCATTGCCCAATTTATATGAAAAACCCTCAGCCTCAAATAAGGTATTTCTTATGAAGCATTTATTTGATATGAAGATGTCAGAAGTTGGATCTGTTGATGATCATTTAAATGAATTTAATACGGTTACCAGTCAGTTAAGTTCTGTAGGGATAACTTTTGATGATGAAGTTAGGGTTTTGTTATTTTTGTGCTCATTGCCAGAAAATTGGAATGGTTTAGTTATGGCCATTAGTAACTCTGTCTTTAGATCTAGTACTTTAAGTTTGATAATGTTCTCGGTGCAATCCTTAGTGAGGAAATGCGACGGAAAAGCTCTGGTGAGACATCAGGTAATGCTTTGACTACAGAGACTAGGGGAAGGAAAATGGAAAGAGGAAAGAGCCCAGGATATCGTAGTAAGTCAAAGAAAGGTAGATCCATGTCCAAATCAGGGATAGTGTGTTGGAAATTAGGGAAGAAAGGACACCTGAAGAAATATAGTGAGTCTCGGAAGGGAAAATAAGGAAACATGCAGCAAGAAAGCAATCATGAAGCGAATGTGACATGTGATGTGGTGCAAAATGTTTTGATTCTTTTATTAGAAAATATTATTGATGCCTAGGTGGTAGATTCAAGGGCCTCATTCCATGCCACACCTGATAGGAGATTGTTTCATGACTATGTTCAAGGAGATTTTGGGCAGGTTCATTTGGGTGATGATAAACCCTGTAAAATCATTGGAATGGGTAAATTTTTCATAAAAAAACAGAATGGAAACCAATGTCTATTGAAGGAGGTAAGGAATGTTCTAGATCTGAAAAAAAAAAAAAAAAAAAAAAAAAAAAAATCTAATTTCGACAGGGAAGTTGGGAGGTGAAGGTTGGGTAACTACTTTTATAGATAAAACTTGGAAGGTCACTAGAGGAGCACTGGTAATAGAAAAAGGAGAAAAGGTTGGTACATTGTAATTATGCGATGATATTTCTAATTATTTTAATGCTTTAACCATTATAGGAGCATATAGAACATTGTGGCATCATAAGCTTAGGCACATGAGTGAGAAGGGGATTCAAATTCTTCATTCAAGAAATTTGTTGCTAGGTTTGAAGCATGTTGATTTGGAATTTTGCGAGAATTATGTTTATGGAAAACAGAAGAGAGTCATATTCCTCAGAGTTGGGAAAGAAATGAAGAGAGAAAAATTAGAGCTTGGGCATAAAAATGTATGGGGACCTACTCAGGTATAATCTCTCAGTGGCTCTCACTATTATGTTACTTTTATTGATGATGCAACCAAAAAAACTTGGATTTATTGTATTCGAAATAAATCTGATATATTTAATACTTTTAAGAAATGGAAATCTTTGGTTGATAATGAGACAGGAAAAAGGTTGAAGTGTCTCAGATCATATAGTGGAGTTGAATATTGTAGCAAAGGGTTTGATAAGTATTTTTTTGAGCATGGAATTCATAGAGAGAAGATAGTTCCAGGAACACCATAAGAAAATCATGTGTCTGAAAGTATGAACATGACAATCATGGAGCTTGCAAGGCGCATCAGATTGCATGCAGGATTGCCTTTACAATTTTGGGCATATGTTGTAGATACTATTGTTTATCTAATAACTAGAGGGCCTTCAAGTTCCTTGGATGGAGGTATTCTGAGGAGGCATGGACAAGTAAAAATGTAAACTACTCATTTTTAAAGACTTTTGGTTGTGAAGCCTTTGTCCACATTAATAAAGAAAATAGAACAAAGCTTGAGGCAAAATCAAAGAAAAGTACCTTTATTGGATATGGTGTTAAAGATTTTGGTTATCACTTATATGATTATGTAAATCACAAAATCATTAGGAGCAGAGATGTCATATTCAATGAAAAGGTTTTATATAAGGATTAAATGTAGGAAAATAAATAGGAAAAAGAAATAGAGAATACATAGTGCTTGATGAGATCACAGAAAGAGTAAAGGTGTCTGAAAATCATAATGATTAATAACCAAAATAATAACAACAACCACAACAGCAACATGCACCTCAAACACCTGAAAGTGGTGTTAGAAGATATACCAGGATAAGTAAACCCCCTAAACGATACTCTCCTTCATTATATTATGTATTGTTGACTGATTCTAGTGAACCAGAATGTTATGAAGAAGCAATGTTGGTAGAAACCAGGAAGAAGTGGGAGCTAGCCATGAAAGAAGAGATGGAATCCTTGGTACATAACTAGACTTGGGACTTAGTCGGGTTGTCTGCAGGTAAAACAACATTGCAGAGTAAATGGGTTTATAGGTTGAAGTAAGAAGATGGAGGTAGAAAAAGGTATAAAGCTAGACTTGTGGTGAAGGGGTTTGCACAGAAGAAAGGTATAGACTTTGATGAAATATTTCCTCCTGTTGTTAAAATGACTTCAATGAGAACTATTTTAAGTCTAGTAGCAGCAGAAGATTTACATCTTGAGGCGCTAGATGTAAAGATGACCTTTCTCCACGAGGATTTGGAGGAAGAGATCTATATGCAACAACCATGAGGATATGAGGTCAAAGGGAAGGAGAAACTAGTGTGCAAGTTGAAGAAGAGCTTGTATGGCTTAAAACATGCTCCAAGGTACTGGTATCTAAAATTTGATAGGTTTATGTTTGAACAAGGTTATACCAGAGGTCACTTTGATCATTGTGTTTATGTGAAAAGGAAAAATGATGGCAGCTATATTATATTATTATTGTATGTAGATGACATGCTTGTTGTAGGGTCTAATATGAATGAAATAAATGTGCTAAAAGGAAAATTGGGCATGGGCATGGGGGAGTGAGAAGCGGGAATTGGGCATATTATATAGTAACAACCCAAGTGTCATTCATCTTGCAATGAAATCAACATTTCATTCCAGGACTAAACATATACAACTCAAGTACCATTTCATACAGTTAGTATTGGAAGATGGAAAGTTGAAGCTGGAAAAGATACACTTTAGTCAGAATCCTACAGATATGTTAACAAAAGTTGTAACCAAGGAAAAATTGATATTTTTCTCGGTTTCAATTGGTCTTCAAGTATGATGATGAAGATGAGAAATAAACAAGACCAAAGTGGAGTTAGTGTCCAACAAATGAAGCAGCGGTGGAGTTTCTATAATTAGTCTCCAAGTAGGAGATTGTTGGGTGTGGAGCTTGATTATCTTCTTTATTCAGGGGTATCACCACATTGGACCCCAATTTGTAATGTGGCAGCAACGTCACTTGTTTTTTCACCACCAGGGGGGCGAAAATGATTTTTATGATCCCCCCTAGTGGGGGTTCGGGGGCAGCACCCCCAAAGCTAAAAATATATGTAAAATTGCCTCGTAAAATATTGTAATTTCATAGTCAATTTGAGTCGTTTATTAGGTGGATGATCTAACGGTAGAAGTTATGTTTAATTTAGGATTTTTTGCTCTAGAAGGAAACCCCTCTCTATAAATGAGGTAATTTTATTGCGGCTATTTAGATGTGCATTCTGAGCAAGAAAGAGAGAGGAGATTGTGTGAGAGAGAAGAGGAAACTACACCGAATTTGATTTAGGTTGTACCTCTTCATTTTGCTGGATGATATAAAGGAATGAATAGATGTTTCTTTGTGGAAGTAGCCCAGAGTGGGTGAACCACACACACACACACACACACACATATATATATGTCTCTCTTGTTTTATGTGTTTTATGTTTTTATGTTTCTACAATATTTTATGTGTTCCATTGCTCTGTAATATATAATTTTCTAACAACTTGATCTCTTGTAAGCATGGAAATATAAACCTAGAACTAGAAATCCAGAACAAGGGTATACATTATTGAAGACATGGAGGAGACCACCATATAAGGTTACAAGTCAATAAGGATAAAAGAGGAGTAATTCCTCAATATCACCACATTGTAACACAATAAAGTTAATGCAAGTTTGAGATCCATGTAGTCATCATATTACAATAAACTAAATGATCATGCTAAATGTTGTTGTAACATAATCAACATTCCTACACATTATCCCAACACATTCAAACATTAACACAACACATTAGTCACTCATGTAAATGATAATGATGTATACATGCCTCATGCATTAATAACACCATCTCAACCATGAATGTAAACATATTTTATTGTGAATAAAGAGCATAAGAGAACTTATCTTAAACAATGCATAAGTGTTCCAACTGAGAGTGGCACTTCAACTCTCTACCAACCCGTAAACAAGCTACATCCTCTATTACTTGTACTTGTCACCCCCAAGCAAGATTCCAAAGCTTGAGGTGGAGTGCTTTATAGGGAAGCCTTCAGTGACCATACAGTTAAACTAGAATACCACTAGGCCACACTACCTTCATCCTCAAGGAAAGAATATGATCTTTTGTAATTCTTGTGCCAAACTAGTTTCAATAGGGATCTTCACCTAGTTACATCTCTCTTTTGTGCCCAACAACACAACTCAAGCTGCTACCTATTTTGCCTCTTCTACAACTTCTAAACGTCAATATCTATGCCTCTTCTACAACTTATATGTGTTAGCAGGTTCTTCTCCCTCTTCATATTCTGTGTGGGTGTCTATTGATGAGCACCAGTATTGCAGCAAGAATGTTGCAACTCCTTGGGCTACCAACTTTACTTTATCAACTCGGGGTTCATACAAACTTGGAGGTGATAGTGTTGTATACACAAGCAAATGTGATGGATCCACTCTTTGTCACTACTGAGTTGGCGATAGACCACTATGGTTTCTCAAACTAGCCTTCTATTGATTCAGAAGGAGTTTGATTACCAATGAAGAAAGAGGAGTTTTACCCTAATTGGAAGAATGGAAATATTGTCTACTGTAGTAATGAAACATTGAAATCAATGCTTTAAACACACCACTCATCTAACTAATTTCTAAGAGATCTTTCTTCAGAAGAATTCTAAGTTAACATGTGTGTAATCCTAACTATCCTAGGCATGCAATCTGAAATAACTAAACATTCTTCTGTGGTGCACATGAATGAAGGCAATATATATTTTTCCATTTTGTCCCTTTTTTGAGAAAATGTGAATTCTAAATCTTCTTGGTGGTGTGGCAGGTGGGTTAGAGATGGTGGTGAAAGGTCATATGGCTTGGGAGGCAAGCAAGGTTCTTCTTCTATCTTCCTAGATGCTTTTTCCACAAATCAGCCTCAAAATAGGCCACTATAGGTCATCCTATAGGATTCCATAATTCTTCCTACATGATCCCCTGTATTCCTACAGGATCTATCCGAGAGGAATAGGGGTGATTTGGAAGGTGCCATAGGGATTAGATGTTGTTGGGAAAAGTATCTATTCAGAATGCCCCTATCCCACTCTAAGGTGTGACAGTGCCTTAGCAACAAACAAGGAAAACTACTTTCGTATTCTTCTTTATGAAATGTAAACGAAGAGGAAGGATGTAACTAACCTGTGTCTTTCGCTAGTTTGTTGATCCAATTGCTCTCCTCTTTGTTCGCTTCCCGCTGGCTGCTCCCTTACTGGCCCAGCTTCACCAAGTTCCTGCAAGATCACAGAAGAGGAAAACTACCCAAAAACATAGATTTACATTCATAAATAGCTTAGGATCAGATTTAAGCTAAACATGTAAATATAACAAAGCATTGTTGATATACAAGCATATAGGAGAAACTCAAATAGTTTTATTGATATGATAAGAAAGTCCAAGAGGAGATACAACCAAGTGAGTCCCGATCCAGCATCTACCTCCCAGCAAAGGAATCCCTTCCTCACCTCCAACAAAGCATAAATCACCCAATGCACTAATCTCAATCTCAAACCAACAGCAATTCTCTGCAAAGTACAAAATTCCAGCCTCTGGATCTCTGGGATGAGGGATCCATATATAGATGTAAGAAGAGAGGATGAGTCAGCTTATGTTTTGACTTGTGGCTTCTCTCTGTCAATTCTTGCTTCCACTTGGAGGCTGAGAGCCTCTTACTCATCCTTGGTCGAACTCAGTGAGGCAAGTGTCATTGAGGAAGATTCAGGAAGCTTCCATTGTCTGTCCACCTCGTTGAATGACTTTTCCATTTGTCATTTCCCGCTCAACGCACCCTGGTAGTGCATTCACCTGCGTTGCAACGCACCTAGCCAGTGTATTTGGGTGCTTTGCAACGCAGGTAGCTAGTGGAGCATCTGAATTGATCCTGACTTGTCTAGTTTTGAGTAGTTTTTGGTGGAGAACTTCTGGGAGAAGCTGTCATTGGTTGACCTTGTTCCTTTAGGGGCAAGAACAACACTTTTAGGGACTTTGGATCCCTTGGATTATGGACATTTCATGCACAAAGCTGTAAGGCACAAAAATGTCTATAACAGTTGCCCCCTAAAGTATGAGGCCGTTTATCGGGTGAAATGCTTTATTAGGAGGATCCGAAGTTCTTTCAATGCTGGGAGGAGACCTGTAATAAGATACAATAGAATACATCATTTTCATACTATTTTCATGATCTAGCTGAGGCGGGCATTGCCATGCTCAGCTTTATAAATTCATTTTTATGTACATAGGACAGACAATCGTTTGATGGTAGACTGATGATCTTGATGAAATCATCATCCTTTTGGTAGGATGATTATCTGTGCTGCAATGCTGTACATGTCAATGTCTTTATTTTTCCTGAATATATATCGCAGCCCGGATGGATGAAACTAGATCCGAGGTCTTCAATCTCATCCGATCTTCACTCTAAGTACAAGTCGATCCATGTGAGAAATGTTTTGAAGTCGAACATGGAAAGACATCGCTTGATTACCAGTCAATGATGTAAACTGTTAACAAGCGTGAGAGGAATCACCGATAATGATAATGACCCTCAAGGTACTGCAGTACAATTCACGTGGTGTGAATAAAGGACTTGGCGTCGAACACCATGCAAAATCTTTCGGTCGAAGGTCATTGATGTATACCTGTCGCCGGAAGTGAGAAACTTGCCATTGAGGCATGCAAGCTTCAAAGTACTGAAGGGGTGTTCCTAGATCAACTTCTTGGATAATGAGCTGATGTCGACAAGAAGCGATCCGTCAAAGGAGGGCCTTGATGTATCCCACATCAATGACACGGAACGGAGCAAATGATTTTGATGGAGGTGAAAACGATCTGATGATATATGGTTCAGGGTGGCAGTCATGAAAGAATGAAGTATAATGTATGGTAGTGGATGGGACACGGGTGACATCTCTGGATGACTTCTCTTGAACATATCGGCGACACTTGTATGATGGATTGGTAGCATTTACCCCAAAGGTGGATGGTATGGCGAGACCATGGTGATGTGACTGGTGAATGAAACAACCCAACCCGACTCAGGCACGGAGTGGAAGTGTCATGTTCAAGAGCGACTTGCTACCAATAAAGGTTCTTTGAGTTTCTTCCCAATTTTTTCCCAGTCATTGCTGACCAGTACCTCTTTATTTTTGTCAAGCTTGAGGAGGATAACATATGCTTGTTCTATAATTTGCCCTTCGGGCAAACCCATCGCTATGTTTTAACGAGCCTAGCGATAGTGAAACTCGTTCTCGTCTAAAGACAAGTTTGTCGCTATTAATCCTTTTAACGAGTCTAACGACAAAGATAACTCGGTCCTTTTCATTTTTAGAGAGTCTGAAAAGGTACGTAAAGATAACTCCAAAGTTCCTTTTTCGTCATCTAATCCCTTAAGTCCAAAAAAGTATAAAACAATACAGAAGGGATGAATTTTCGATAGTTTTAGCGAGCCGAACAAAAAAAGCGCTCGATCGTTTTGTGCAATAATCCCTCAAGTCCAAAAAGATTAAAATCTAGAGGAGGGATAGCACTTCCCGTCACTTTAACGAGCTGGAAGGCCAAAACTCGGCAATCTTTTCATATTTTACGAGTCAGATGAAAAGAGCTTAAAGAAGACTCATCTTTTGAGGAACGAGTGATAAAATGGGTAGCAGTTGATTCCAGGTAAGGGTTGGAATTTTCCAAGCACGACAGTGTCACAAGGATGGCTAGTGAAATCACTCTTCGCAGCTGTTCCTGAAAATGGGTAAACAATCAAACGGAGGTGAATGATCGGCCAATGGAAAAGTGGAGGTGACGGTGCAAACACGACCAAGGCTTTAATGGCTGAAAAATGCTTCATTCACGGTGGTTATTTACCGGAGGATAGTTCATTTTTTAACGAGCTTAAACATGGATTGAAACACTTGCTCGGTTTTATGTTTATTTTTTAACGAGCATGAACTATGTGCTAAAACTGCTCGATTAATCCAGTCATATGATAAGAATGTCTCATATAAAACGGCAACATTTAGATTTTTGCCCCACATCCTTTCTTTATGCAAGTTAGGGAATGACTAATCCTACGAGTTTAAAGGGTTAGCCTACGGGTTTAAAGGGAGGACCTAAAAATTTAAAAAATAAATAGCCGCCCCTTGCTTGCACTCCAAAAGGTTTGCATGCCCCCAGGTATAAAATAAAGTTTCGAGGTCTCCCTCTATTCGAGCTGACAAAACATTCGTTTTATCAGGAAGGGTCACCCTTTATTCGAGCTGACAAAACATTCGTTTTATCAGGAAGGGTACTACCTCTTACAGGTTACCCAAAGATTGCTCTATTCACGGTGCAAACAAAACACTTCTTCGGCGATGTCTACCAAGATAAACAAAGGTGAGTGACTTCGTTTGTCAACTCACATAACTTTGACAAGAGAATCTTATTCTAAAACATCCTCTCTTCCAATCACGGACGGGGTACGGACTAGTCATATTCTCCTGTGGAAACCTACTCTATACCCGAAGTTTACCTGCCGAAGCAGACCAGGACGCATGCCCCCTGGGTTTTAGTCATATCCTTCCGGATTACTCGCGCTCATCGGGAGGACGGACTGGGAGTTGAGACATTTCTTGCGTGAAGAGACCATTTAAGGATGGTATATGACTATTTTCTATGCGTGATCCGGGAAATGAAAGCTGGTCCACGAGCTTGACCACTCTTCCTTCGTGCGGAAAACAAATTACTCTAAAGAGTGAGGAGACGATGGCTCCCATGCAATAAATATAGTCTCGTCCAAGGAGTAGGTTATAATCCAAGGGTCCTTGAACTACCATTACGTTCATTTGAACTGTCTTCCCTCTCAATGTTATGGGCACATTGGGAAGGATCCCTAAAGGTCAACTGGTTCCTTTATCAAAGCCTGTCAGATTTCTCATCTCAGGCAACAGCGATGGCGATCCAAGCGCTTTCCAAGCAATAGAGGAAAGGATACTCACAGAAGCCCCTTCATCAATGATGGTACCAACCATGACCATTCTATATATTTGGATGATAATTCTGAATGGTATGCTTGCTGGTAAACGGGGTCTACCTAGTTGATTCCAGTCGAAGGAGACAACTAGGTTGCTTGGAGGTGGGACCGAGTAGACGGCCGGGTACGACTCTGACGAACTTCCTTCCTGCGGTAAAGGAATGGGTAGATTGCCCCCATGTTCGTCGGAGTCTGTGTTGACGAAGAGAATTTGGATGGTGTCATCCTTATCCTCTTCAGTGACTGTATCATTCGAAGATAAAACCTCTGAAGGCAAGACCGGGTCAACTGCCACCTTGACCTTTTGACTTTCGTCTGGTATGGATTCAGTTGGTTTATCTTCAATGATAGACGCTTCAACCGACCACTTGAGTGGGCCAGCTGGATTCTCAACTAACGAAGGACTCGGCAAGAGTTTTTTATATCCAGGAGGAAGTCGTAACGGTGAAACCGGACGATCCTCCAAGAATCTTTTAGCCTCGTCTAAGAAGGGACAATGGTGGAGGGCATGGTTGCCTTCGCATAGTCTACAGGGAGGTCTAGCTCTCCCTTTTTGTCCTGGAACTTCACTTTCGCTAGTTGACGGTGTGCTTTCAACATGGCCATCAGAGGTTGACGACACTGGATTATGCAAACGGGGAGACCAGTCCCTTAGTATCCGAGGGATGCAAGGACAATCTCTGTGAAAGTGGTCTCCCTTGCAGATGACACATGGCGATTTAGGCCTGGTCAGTGTTGTGTGTGGATTTTCATTAGACGACACTTGTTTTCCCTTATTTTCCTTTGGCTCCTTCTTCTTTTTATCTTTCTTCTTCTTTTCCTTCTTCTCCTTAGGAACTTGGTTTTTAGCTTTACCAATCCCGTCAGACGAAGAGGAAGGAAGAGAGGAAGAATTAGAGGAAGTAGAAGGTGGGTGGGAAACTCTGGATTCGTCTAATTGCTGATTTGACTATTCAGGAATAGTGGTGTTCTGAACGACATTGGTTGAGAAGAGCTAGACTAGCAAGCCAATTGTCAGTCCTGGAAGCGACAATGTGGCCATATGGGGCACACCAACATCTCCCCAAGAGGAGAAGGGACTAGGATTTCCACCAAGGGGAATTCCTTGGTTGGTAGGCTCCATTTTTCTCAACCAAAAGATCAACGCAGGAAAAAGGGTGTGAATATTCCATTTAAAATAAATTTTAACATGCTTTGACACAACTTTGTTTTTTCAGTTTTAAAGAGTCAAGAAAAAACAAAAGATGACTCTAGTCTCCTTCGATTTTTAATGAGCCTGAAGTGACAAGTGCTCAGATGGACCTTTTCTGTTAAGGAGTCTGAAAAGGAACGAAAGGGACTGCTCTGGAGTTCTAGGTAGAGGGTGTGCCAAACCAATCGCAAAACCGCAGAATACTTTTTTAGGGTACGGGCGGTCAATCTTCCCGAATGCTGTGTTCAGTGCATTGCGATGAGTAGGGCGGCCGACACGGCTTCCTATGGATAAAAGGTTTTAAGCCTATAGGGGTCTCCCAATATATAATCGATGGTACGTGGGAGCACAAGTCTGTACTGGTAGCTATCGACTCACCGTGGAGAAATCACCCAACCACTCATCGACAATTACCAGGTTTTACGACGCCAGAACACGTCTGTAGCCTAGACCTCTATGTTGTGCATTAAGTTACAAAGCGTTGTTAAGTTCATTCAATTTATTTTAGGTTGATCTTTCTTAGAAGTTTGCCTTTTTGGATCACCACGAGATGTAGATACAATTCCTAAATGCAGTCTAAAGATGATAAGCAAGCTTTTATCTCTTTTCAACAATGAAAATCCTAGCTACAAGGGGAAAAGAAAGACACAATCTTTTCTCAAAGAGCATAGAGCACACTGTAAATGCACTTTTCCTAAATCAAATCATGCAAACTGTCAAAATGCAAATGCACATATGCATGTATTTGTTTTCACTTTCTTAATATTGATGCCTAAAAAGAAAGTTATTGTACAAATTTGAATTCGATTTCAAGTGAAAAACACAAACAAGTTTCTTTTTCGAAATCAACAAAGTAGAGACGATTACGACACTTTATGATTTTGAAATAAACACTTGTTTCGACACTAGAAATTCATAAATTCAAACCAAAAGACAAAATTAAAAGCGTAATCAACTGTCAACAGCAAACAAACTCACTCCTAAGATCAAAACGACACTTACGACAGGTCTAGATCTAAGGGCGACAGTATGACTAGTTTACTTTTGTAATGGGAAACTGCAAATGATGTAACAAATACACAAAAACAAATACAGTTTCTTTTATACAACTGAGGTGGAATTAAGGCAAAGAAAAGGGGTTTTCAGATAGGTACACACACTGATAACAGGCTGCAAAAATCAGAGATAAAACTGAACAAAATGAAGCAAAGAACCACAGCTGCACAGGGCAAAGGCTGATCAACGCACCTGTTGCACAGAGAAACTGAATTGCAGCGCAGGTAGCCCTCTCGGGACCTGCGTTGAAATGCAGAACCTCTTCACAGAGCCTGCGCTGAAGCAGAAACGAGAATTGTCTCTGGGTTCTGGGTCACGGTTTGCAGTTTAATCTATGGTTTTTGGCCGGATAAAAGCTATCAATAAGGTACAATTAGAGGGATGATTTAAAGGAGGACTAAGAGCTATCACAAAGGGAAATTAGAGCATTTGTGGATCAATTGTTCAGATCATAAACAGGCCCAGTGAATGGACTAGAGTAGTAGATCTCTACTTTGCATTTGTAAATGGAAAATACAGTTCGATTCGCCACTCTTGAGTTAATGAGATGAACAACAATAGAAACACAAATAAACTAACTAGACACGATCCCCAGCGGAGTCGCCAATTTGATGTTGGGAAAAGTATCTATTCAGAATGCCCCTATCCCACTCTAAGGTGTGACAGTGCCTTAGCAACAAACAAGGAAAACTACTTTCGTATTCTTCTTTATGAAATGTAAACAAAGAGGAAGGATGTAACTAACCTGTGTCTTTCGCTAGTTTGTTGATCCAATCGCTCTCCTCTTTGTTCGCCTCCCGCTTCCTGCTCCCTTACTGGCCCAACTTCACCAAGTTCCTGCAAGATCACAGAAGAGGAAAACTACCCAAAAACATAGATTTACATTCATAAATAGCTTAGGATCAGATTTAAGCTAAACATGCAAATATAACAAAGCATCGTTGATATACAAGCATATAGGAGAAACTCAAATAGTTTTATTGATATGATAAGAAAGTCCAAGAGGAGATACAACCAAGTGAGTCCCGATCCAGCATCTACCTCCCAGCAAAGGAATCCCTTCCTCACCTCCAACAAAGCATAAATCACCCAATGCACTAATCTCAATCTCAAACCAACAGCAATTCTCTGCAAAGTACAAAATTCCAGCCTCTGGATCTCTGGGATGAGGGATCCATATATAGATGTAAGAAGAGAGGATGAGTCAGCTTATGTTTTGACTTGTGGCTTCTCTTTGTCAGTTCTTGCTTCCACTTGGAGGCTGAGAGCCTCTTACTCATCCTTGGTCGAACTCAGTGAGGCAAGTGTCATTGAGGAAGATTCAGGAAGCTTCCATTGTCTGTCCACCTCGTTGAATGACTTTGCCATTTGTCATTTCCCGCTCAACGCACCCTGGTAGTGCATTCACCTGCATTGCAACGCACCTAGCCAGTGTATTTGGGTGCTTTGCAACGCAGGCAGCTAGTGGAGCATCTGAATTGATCCTGACTTGACTAGTTTTGAGTAGTTTTTGGTGGAGAACTTCTGGGAGAAGCTGTCATTGGTTGACCTTGTTCCTTTAGGGGCAGGAACAACACTTTTAGGGACTTTGGATCCCTTGGATTATGGACATTTCATGCACAAATCTGTAAGGCACAAAAATGTCTATAACATTAGAGAAGGTGAATGATGGAGGAAACAAGGCAAGGCGGTGGCTAGGACTTCCTCAGAGCTAAAACCAAAGTTTGTAAGATGGCTGGATTTTCTAAACAAACCTGGAAAGTTATCCTTATGGAATGATGAATTGGTTGATGGACTTAGTGGATTTTGGTGATCATGGATGTATAAGGTTAGGCTGTGGTTGCCGACAGGAGATATTCATGCACTATTGAAACTCCCGCAATACATACATCACTGGCATTTATCCCTCAATCATGTCAAACAAGAAACATTTCCAATCAACTTAAGAAAACAGAATTTCATTATTTAGTTTCCTAGTTAATACATGGAAATACTTGCAAAATATTTTGAAACACCATGAGATCTAATAAAAAGTTGAAGATCTAAGAAATGACAATTGAAACCTATCCTTGAAAACTGAAAAGATGCCGACCTAAGTGGCAAAAAATCCTAAATTCAATAAGAAATCAAAATTCTCTCTTTTTGGGGTTGAATAGGAGTTTTTCCTCAAACCATGGTCCCTGAAGGGAAGAGTGAGGCCAAATCCACCTTCTATCATCCTTTTTGGTATTCCTTTACCTCTCCAAACTACTACTAAAGCTATGCACAAATGGAAGCAAACTAATCAAATATACCACTACTCGCAATGAAACAGTGCTAAAACCAATTCAACAATTAATCTATGAAATAACCTAGACATACAAGTACAAGAATAGGAGCCTTTGCTACTAAGATTGGGCCCTAACCCAAGAGCTTCAACCCTCTGATTCAACTCAGTGCTAGATCAAGGAAATGCTCATTCTCATTATCGTATCAGAAAAATTACATAACAATGTTTTGCCACAAACTTGCACTCGAGAATGCTTAGTTCTCTTACATAAAAAATATGAATCCTAATGATGCTCTAGGAGTCCTTATTTATACAACTAAAATCTCCAAAAAATTCATTAAGTCTAGGGAGGCTTGGCTCTCAAACTCAATATGAACTAACTCTTAACTGTCATTGGCTCAGCTACCCATGATCTCCATGACTTGGTTGCTTGCAACTCCGAGCTAGTGTGATTTGTGTTGGACACCTAATCCTTAATGGGTTAGTGTGGAAGTCGAATAGACAAAAGGAGTTCAAGAGACCTTGGGATGTGGAACCCAACAGTCAAACCATGTATTATAAATGTATATCTCTTGTTAATAAAAATGAATTCTCATGTTTTATCTTTGATATTTATTGCTTCCATGTGTGTGTTTAACATGGTATTAGAGCGGGCGATCTCCTGCCCTGCTCAAATTTGAGCCATTTGTTTTGTGGCCTCTATGTGAATATAAGTTATGACATTTCTATTCGCTATCCATAACACTCAATTAATTCACTAACAGTCAGAAATTTGTTGCTTTTACTCTATCGATTCCTTGGATTGTCTCTTTGTTGTGCCTAATCGAAATTCATGCACATCTGTTATAACATATTCTGCTTCCACTACCTTTGACCATTTCTCTTTAGATTCTTCTTTGAAAAGTGATTTTTCAGATCATTTTCCTGTTGGCTTCCTGTTGGCCTCAAAAAAAAAAAAATGGCCTTTGTTGATTCTCTGACTACTCAACGCTCACTGTAGTAACTGTGCGCTCAAATCAGTGCTATCTTTCATTGTTATTATCTGCATTGGATATCTGGCTGGCCCACATTGGCATTTCTCTCCTTGCCAAGCATTATTCCCATGACGGTTTTCTCTGCTCAGAGCTATTCGTTGCATTCTCAACCTGCCTTCTAAAAACGCTCCTTGCTCAGACCTGCCATCTCTGCCCTAGCAAGAACGCACCTCTGACTTATCATTGTTGGCACGTTTTTTGCATGAGTGTAACGTCTCTCAGTTTTCCAGAACTGGAGCATTGAATCTCTATGATGACTGCCCAGCTCCTGGCGTCGAATCTCTATGATGAATGCCCAACTCCCACAGAGAAACGCCCAAATTTGTAACGCTGCTCCGTTGATTGAGTTGAACGTTGGTCCGTTGATTTGAACATTGAAGTGTTAATGCAGTTCGAATGCTGCCTTGAATGCCTCTCCTCCCAGGCTGCGCATTCCAACCTGCCCCCTCCACAGTCGCTACTCACCTCTGCCATATGGTGTCATTATCCTCTATCCCTCTGTCAAATTTGGAGCATTGAGTTTTGCATGCGTTGGCTCAAACCTCCTTGCATCTTCGTCTCGGTTCCATCCAGAGTTGTGTTTGGCTATACTAGTTTGTGGCCGGGAAGCATTTCACCATTGTGAGGTGATCCTTCCTGCAAACCTTCTGGCATCTTCATCTCATTTCTCTCTTGGAAGGAGTTTGCATTTGGCTATACAGTTTGTAGCCGGACAATAGTTCACCGCTGTGAGATTATCTTTTCTGCAACTAAATATTCCATCTACCTAATTCGAGAAATAAAGAAGATTCGCGTTACTGAGTCGGAGACAATTTTGGAACTCTAAAGTGATACGAATGATTAGCATTACATAAGGGCGATAGGGAAGCCAAGAATTCAGAATATTCATAACATCAGAAGCTATAGCTTATAGCTCTTGATATACTGAGGATAGCTCCGTGACAGTGGAAAGTTACAAGGGAAACAAAAGCCAACAGAGAATACACTCCAAAGAAAGGTTGAGTGGGCGACTCGGAAATTCAAGATTGAAGCAATGTTTCAGATTTACGAGGTTGAAATCGAAGCTGGGGTCAAATCAGTTGTTAAAGTAAGTACTATAGGGCACATAGTGAACCCTTAATTACCAAGTGAAGTTGGTGTTTAACTGAGGAAGAGGGCATGATGCTTTCCCTTCGTGTTTTAATGTATGTATTCTTGCATAAAACTTGTGTTGTATGAGTTGCTGATTTCGACAGAATGAATGTTTAATCAAATAGTTGTGTGAAGCCCGCATCACAATTGAGAGGAGTACACTATTTCTGTTTTCAATGATAAAGTGGATTTCTTAATTTCATAAATCCAATTCATGTGAGCTTCTATTTCAATGGAAAGTGCTGAGTTTGAACTAGCGGTGGCCTAAATTCAAGAGGCAAAATGATGATGAAAGGAGTGGAATAGTCGATGGTTTCAAGGGATGTATTGAACACTATGAAGGTTTGTCCCTCTGCTAGAATTTGGAATGTTGGCTGCGTTGAAATAATTGTGTGTTGGCTGCATTGTAATGACTGTGAGACCATGTGCTCAGAGGTCTACGTCTAAATGGTATGCTGCAATGACAGTGCATTGTATGTCCTGAAACTCTACTGGTGGTGCTACCCAGGTGACTGAAATATGATGTAGTGTGTATGCTGGATTCATGGTATGCACCGTGCATTGGTTTTGTGAGTTTTTGGATTGCTGAGATGATCAAACACTAGTTATATAGAAGGCACAGGACTCGTCCAAAAAAATTGACTTAATGGCTAGAAGAAGATCCGAGAGGCTCTCATACATGTCCAGAATCCTAAAGAGCCTTTCCGGAGACTGGCGACTTATTGCAATCACCTCAGCAAAATTTAGAAGCTGCAAAATAGCACCCTTTGCAGTCTCAACAAAGCAAGTGTCTTGAATAGAACCTAGTTGCTCAAAGATCTGAATGCAAAGGCGCTTCTCACTGCCAAGAAGAACCTAGACAACAATCTTTACAGCCTGATTCCATTTTTCTAAATTCCTCACAGGCCAGAGGAACAGTCTAATCGAGGTGACTGATTTGTTGGTTCTTTTACTGGTCAAAATTATGTTTCTATGGTCAATGAAACCGTGACTTAATTAATTGCTGCATTGATACACTGTTTAACTAACATGATATCTGAGTTTGAACAAAATTATGCCATTCAAAGAGTGAAGTCAGCATATAAAAGGATTTTCCAGTAGGAACACATACTGGTACTTTGGCATTTTTGTTTGCAGCAGGTGTTGAGATATAAAAGTTTTCAATAAATTTGCATTGTCTAGTTTGTTGGCTCCTTGCAAATTTTGGGAAAGAAAGAATTATAGTGTTGAATGAATACTTAAGCTGCTTCTTGGTATGCTTCAAGACATTGTAGAAGGCTCAAAGTTTGTATACTTGTAGTATCTCCAATTAATATAATTTTGTGGTGCTTGTGTGTCGTGCAAAATACAAGCAACCTGTAGATTTGGAGGTCAAAGAGATACAAACACAATATATATATATATATATATATATATATATATATATATGTATATATGTATATATATATATATATATATATATATATATATATATATATATATATATATGTATATAGATATATATACATATATATATATATATATATATATATATATACATATATATATATATATACATATACATATATATATATATACATATACATATATATATATATATATATATATATATATGTATATATATATGTATATATGTATATATATATATGTAGATATACATATATATATATATACATATATATATACATATATATATATATATATATATATATATATATATATATATATATATATATATATATATATATATATATATATATATATATGCATTGATTCCTTGATTTGACTGCTGCATAAGAGTTTGGTGGGCTGTATAAAGGTTGTGATTGTTTTGTCAAATAAAAATAATCTTTTGTGGAGAAATGTTTAGTCAGTTGTATTGTCAGAACATAATGTTGGTCATGAGTAAACTCTTATTTTTTATGTAATGGATTGTAATTGGTGCTTGCTGGTTGCACACTGATCATTTGCTGCACATTTATAAAGGATATTGTTGTGTACAATGAGTGGGTATTACTTTTCTGCATTGAGAAATAGTTATGATCAGTTTTTAAGGTGTAAATATGACATTAAAGAAAAAATGGCCAAAATCAATGAAGTATTAGAGTTCCTCAAAACTTTGATATTGTCAGCAAAGTTTCTCTCATAAACATTCAGGTCTGTCTACAAAATGCAGAAGAGAAAATTGATTTTTTGCAGCTCGAATCTCAGTTATAGAAAGAAGAATTAAAATAGAGGAGTCATTCTGAACATGTTTCTGTTCAGAACATTAAGACTACAACCGATCAGAAGCAACTCAATAATGTTACAGTTGGTTCAGATTTAGTACCCAATAAAGCGGTAGTTGTACATGCAGATGCAGAAACTCAGTCTGCATGCACTTCCCAAGCCCATCATCAGACCTTGGGAACAGCTTGTCCACAACAAGCACAAAACTAGTCTTGGATATGACAAGGACTTGTCCTTTCATATTCCAGACTACTCAAAGCCAATTCAATTTCAAACTACTAGATTTCTTGAGGATGATTCATCTTCACCTGTTCTTCATGACAATTCACCTCCAACTGTTCCAGATTCTGCCCCTCTTCCACAGCAATAGATCGTGAAATGCCAACACTGTGATCGAGTTGGCCATTTGAAAGATCACTGTTTTTATCTTCATCCATGTAAGAACTGTCATAAAACCACCCATTCTTCATACATATGCTTTAGAAACAAATGTCCTGCAAGAACAAAGATTCATCTTGGATGGATCACTTCTTGGCAATGGGCATCAATAGCCAAGAAGATATTCCAATCACAAGTCAGAACTTGTTCGAGAGTATTGAATAGTCTTGAAGTTGAGGTTTCTCCATCATCTCACCTTGTATCTGACAGGGGGGGAAATGATGGTCATCTACAAGCTTCAAAGTCACGTCAAGCGAGCCTGAGCCACAACTTGCCACACCAGTTTCAGAGTTGTAGCCAAAGAAAAAGATGCCCCTGAGCATGCCCTTATTTGGTAATGCCTCTTCAAAGATATGGGACACTTCCTCTCGCAGAAGACTTTAGCTTCTTGCCAGTTTCGGAAGAATTCCAAGAACAAAATTGGGGACACTTCCTCTAGCAGAAGACTTTAGCTTCTTGCTAGTTTCGTAAGAGTTGCAGGAATTGCATTAAGCATTCCAGAGTTTTTCGTCATCCTTAAACCATCACAGGTTGAGACTTCCCTTTTTAGGTTGAAGTTCTCCCTTTTATGTAGGGTGATACCTCCCTTTGATGGTTGAAGGTTTCCCTCTTCAAAACAATAGGAGCACTTCCTCTAGCAGAAAACTTCAGCTTCTTGCCAGTTTTGGAAGAGTTCCGGGAACTACACTAAGTGTTCCAGCATTGGTGGTCATCCTTAAACCACTGCCCTTTATACCAACATTTCGGAGAGCACATTCAGTCTAGTGCTGCCATGCATTTTTGCACATTTTGTATTACAACTCTCTTCTTGGACTCATACATAACCCTTCGGATTAAGGGGGGGGATGTTGGACACCTAATCCTCAATGGGTTAGTGTGGAAGCCGAATAAACAAAAGGATTCCAAGAGACCTTGGGATGTGGAACCCAACGGTCAAACCATGTACTATAAATGTATATCTCTTGTTAATAAAAATGAATTCTCATGTTTTATCTTTCATATTTGTTGCTGCCATGTGTGTGTTTAACAATTTGATTGGGGATATTCGAATGAGTGAGGATTTAATGAGGAGTATCTATCTCCTATAATATCTCCTCCTTGTCTCATTTAGTTTTCTTCCCTTAATTAGAAAAAATTTCCATGATTTTCTCTCAAAAACCTGCAATCAATGCACATTAGACCACTAGACAAACATATTACTTTTACTCATCTCATTAAGAAAAATATAATTAAAACATGTAAGGAATTATGAGAAGAGTTAATTTTAATAAGCTTGGAGCTGTATTAAAGTCCATATAGTTACCAAATGATTAGGCTCATCATCACCCCCCTACTGAAAGTGTTGCTCATGCTTTGAGCAACTTAATCTATGTCCATATCCTTCATTTCTCTAGTGGCCTCCTTGACATCCTATGCTTCCGCTGTCGTTTCTTCTTCTTGTGAATAAAATCATGCCTTCCTCTCTATGTATTCCCACTGTTTTCTTTCTTCTTCTTCTTTCCTTCCTTCCAAAATTCCTAAAATCAGTGGTGGAATGAGTCTTAAGCCAATCCAATCGACTTTGAGTCTTTGTAGAGCTTGCTTGTACATGGGTGTTCTGTTTAGTGCCTCTCTCATTCTCTGAGGATAATGGTACTCTATGATTTTTAGGCTATAAGGCAAGGTGTTCCATCTCCTTTGGAAAGCTTGCATGTTTTCATCTCCTAGCAATCTGAAGATGTCTTCAAAGTGTGTGTCTGCTTGCTCTTGTGTAGCAAGGTACCTAGGTGCAAGCTTAGCATCATTCGCAACCAGGTTGTGGGTGCTGATGAGAGCCATTGGATTGGATTGTTCAGATCAGATCATAAGTGGTTCTATCTCTTCTATTGCCATTACCTTTTTCATATTTGTAGCTCTTGCCTCCTCATGATTCATCCATGATGCTAAGGCCATCAATTGCAAGTCTCCTAGCTTTGAATTTGGGTCCAACACATTCAAATTTGTCAAGGACAAGTTGTGTAGATAAAACTCACAAATATTTTATCTATCTTCCAAGGTGGTTTTCTCACAGAGATCAATTAATTTTCTATAGTCTTGGAAGGGAATAGTGATTCTTTGTGCTAAAGTCTTAATTTGGAATTATAGCCATTGTTCCTTGAGATACAAGGCATAAGACTTGGTTGGCATCCTGTATTGTATTGCCTGCAAGGATAAATTGGCCATAGCTTCCAACTAGCTTTCCCTTTCTTGTAAATTTCCCCTTAGCCATGCATTCTCTTCTTCTAACCGATCTTTCATCATTGCCTCTTTCTCTGTTATGCTTCTCAGTTCTCTGCCCATCTCCTTCAATTTCTCCTCCATGTGGCCTACATCCTCCACTACTTTTGATTTGGAAATTTGCATCCACCTATGTGTCCTTGCCCTTTCTTTCTCAAGTTCAAAGAATAAGGGGATGACAAACTTCTGTTGGATAACCTTGGCCCCTTCATTGAAACTGTAGTAAGAGTTGGGGTTGGGTTGTGGACTAGGTTCTTTGCGTTCTGGGTCTTGCTTCTTTGTTTCTTGCTGAGTGATACCTTCTTGGTCCATTTTCTGAGTCTCATGTAGGTTTAATAGAGTTTCTTGTAGGATGGCCTCTGCTTCTTGTAGGTATTTATGTGTCTCCCGTAGGAGACCTTTTCCCTTTGATGAGGAAGACCTTATGACAGGCCTCCTAATATATATGATGGGCGATTTGGGAGAGGCTTGTCTTAATGATACTTCTCCTTGATTTTTCTCAATAGGAGATATCTTTTCTCGATGCTTTGGTGAGGATTCAATGACAATAGAAGTTTTTGTGGGTGTTTGAGGTCTTCCTTGCCTAATCCTTGTGCCCTTTCTTGTCCTAAAGTATAGTGAGACTTGTATTTGTATTTTTCCTTTTGACTTGATAAGTGTACTTAGGGTAGTAAGAGCAGCTGCTGCCTCTTTCTCTGTGGGTTTTGGAGATACCCTTGGTGATTCTTCCCCTTCTCTATCTTGAAATGTATACCTCTTTTCTTCCTTTTGTTCTGTCTCCTCTTTTCCATTCTCCTCTTCATCCTCATCTTTCTCTTTCTCTTCTTCCTCTAGTTCCTCACACTGCTCATTTGTCTCTTCTTTTGTTTCTTCTTCTGTCTATTCTTCATTTTCCTCTTCCTTTTCTTCATTTTTTCCTCCTCTATTTCCTCTTAATTTTCCCCTTCCATTTCTTCATCCCTCTCACTAGTAGTGGGGCTTTTGTCATATTCAAGAACTTGAATTTCTCCCTCTTCTTGCATGTCTCTGAAAGTTGTCCATGTAATAGGGAGTCTTAGGTTTTGTAGAGCATCTTCTAGGATAAGTTTGATCAACCCATGATGGGCTAGTTGTTGATGTTTTCCCTCCTACACTTTGATGCTCATATCTATCATTGATTGAAGAAGAAATTAGGGTATACTTAATCTATTTTGAGGAGGTGTGTCTACTCCAAATATCAGTTCTTGGAGGAGTCTGAAATGGTATCCATACATGACATTGTATCTCCCTTCACATGATATATATTTAATGAGGGGGTAACTAACTTCATTCCAAGGGTAAGGAAGGATTCCCTTATAACCCCATTTTTGTCCTCCATTTCCTCCTCCCCTTCCAAAAATAATTTCTTCTTTGCAAGGGTGTTGTTACCCTTATCTTCTTTTCTCCAAGGTAACCATAAAGGGAGTGTGGTGATTCTGCTTATAACTTCAGGGGTGATTTCTACTGATAGGCATTTCACCACAGCAGTGGCATGGGTCCTAGTGAGGGTGTGAGTGAGAGAGAAAAGTATATGGCCACCTCATCATCATATCCTCTCATTCTTTCAAAGAACCCCATCCAATTGTACCTTGTGAAAATTTCTACAACATGACGGTGCTGATGAATTCTTACTGTGTTTGTGGGTTCCCTCTTATTAACACCCCCTGTCATCTTTACCGGGCAATTGTGGAGGCTTGTATGGATATAATTCAAGAATTTTGGTGGGTGAGAGAGATTTAAATGTTAACTTTGCAATATAATTCTCCTAGACTGCAACTCCCTTAACCAAATGCAGATTTAGTTTCTTTTGTTTAACTGGAAAACATGGGAAGGTATAGCTCCTACCTCATTGGTTACATTCTGAAGAGGAACAACCTTTGATCTCTCCTCCCTTAGTGTGCACTGATAATCTTGTAGATGACTTCTCTGTATCATGTAGGTCTTCCTGTAGGTTTTCCCATAGGATCCTGTAGGTGCTTATACGCTGAAAAATGCTCATTGTCTCTTGTAGGTAATACTTCAAGAAGTTTGCGGAAACCTATTTTCGATGAATTCTCGAGATTGCAAATGCTCTTTTAGTGTGGGAATCAATGTTTTATTTCCTTATATGGATGATCGTGTGGGATGGTGTGTTGTCTGTCTAAGTACGAGGACCTCCTTTTGGACCATTGGTCCCACTTTTAGTCCATCATTCCACTTACCTCGTAATTATCTCCAAATTTGTTCCTCTATAAATTAACCATTTTTGGCATTATCTCCTTTTTCTTCTGATTTTACTGCTACCACGTGTGGAGTGGTCTAACTGTTTTCTCCTCATCGACTGGCTGAAGGTGGCCAAGTTAACTAGTCACCTTTGCTTATAAAACCAACTCTTACATAATCCTACATTTTTTATCATATCATGCTAATGAGAGAGCTTGAGTAAGATGACTACACATGGGTAAGATGCTTTGATGATGGTGCTTGTTGGAGAATGATTGTTAGGACTCCATATTGTCTACTTTTGACCTTGTATTTTGTCATTATGTTACCCTCTTTAGCCCATAAGTTGAAAGCCTTGATAACATTTTCACCTAATTATTCCAAAGGTATGAAGTAACTCTCCTCATTGCTATATGTTTAATTATTCAACAAATATTCATGTTATCTTTATAATTAATCTTTGGAAGTTGACTAAGTCGCTGACAATTGTTGAAACTGTTCAAAGTCTGCAGAATTATAATTCACAGTTGCTGAAACACCAGAAACAGCAACTGTGCAGTTGCTGCAATACCAGAAACAACAACTGACTAAAGCGGGTAAAACCTCATTTTGCAATGGCTGAAACATAAGGAACAGTAATTGCCTAGCAAGAGCAGTAACTTTCTGAAGCTGGCAGAACTATACGTTGCAGATGCTAACATAGCATGATCAGCCACTGTCCAAAATTGGCAAAACACAGTCGCAGATGTTGGAACACTGGGAACAACACAAGAACTTCAAGGGAACAGTTGAGATTTACCAAATCGGAAACAATGGTGGAACAACCAAGGATAGTACGAGGATATCAAAGAGACAGTTGAGGTTTACTAGCTTTGCAACAGCAAAAGGATCCGATTAACGAAGGATGACAAAGTTACACACTGTTGTAACAGCATGCTGTAACAGGAATTGATTTCCTATTTTTGTACAAAAGGGTCAACTAAATGAGTAATGACAATCTATTATAATAGATGTCTCCTCTATAAAGAGGAGACATCTACATTAGAAGGGGAGAACAAGTTGTAACACGAGTATTGTAGTGCAGAGCAAGTCTAAATCCTTATTGTAATTTGACATTTTGGCAGATGAATAAAGCACTGTTCTGAGCATTTTAACGTAGTATCTGTGTCCTGGGGAATCTTGTGAGAAGGATGGGGCCCACCTTCTCCACAAGATTCACCCATTTCTTTTCTGTTGAGTGTGTGTGTGTGTGATTTCTATGTATCTCTAGCATTGCTTCTGATATTTTTTCCTTTGCTGATACTCTATTTTCTTAATCAATTGGCGCTGTAAAAGAGTGTGTCACCGGTGATTAGGATTTGCAGTGTGCATTGGCAATTTGGTCACAGGGGAAGGTGTTGAACATCCTTACCCTGAGGATAGGGTCCTGATCCTTTGTTACAAGACATCCATCATTTCTTTTTGCAGATTTGTTACCTTTAGTTAACTGTTTTCATTTCATTTCTGCAATAGATCATAACTGCTGTAACACAGAGTAAGGGTTTGATAGAAAGTAGATTTATTTATACTACAGCCTTTAATGCTTTTAGAATTAAGTGCATACAGTACGAGGTCACCTTTGAAACAAAAGGACTTTCCCGGGTTGACAATTTAATGTGGTACTCGACTGTTTAATTAATAAACAATTCGAGCAGCCAACATTTTGGCGCTGTTGCCGGGGAAGGCGACTGAAGATTTTAAAGGTATTAACATTTTTTTTCTTTCTTTAGAAAGGCAGGATGCATGAGAGGATGCAAGAAGGTTAACCATTCAGGCGGCAAAGGCAAAGGAGGAGGAAGAAAAACTTTTATTGACGATATTATTTCAAAAGTTGATACATCCCAGAGGTTAAGCTCTCGGAGGCCACAAACCCAACACTCTTCTCAGACAGATTTTCAGACAGAGGAAGTAGTGGGGCCAGAGAGGGTTATAGAACCATCAGAATATACTGAGGAACTGGTGGAAGAAGATGAACGACCAGTAGAAGAAGTTAAGGTGGAGGAACCAGTGCAGGACATCGAAATCCCAACAGAAAATTCCGAAGACCGGGCAAGCGCATCAGGGAAACAACCAATGGAGGATAACAATGAAGGACTTTTCGGTGGAGGATGCAGAATAGAGGGAAGGGGAGAAAATTCTCTCTCCACCCTGGAATTACCCATTGGAGATCTCCCCAGAGGAGCAACTCCTATGAAGAATATCCCACTTTCAACATTACCAAATTTCCATGGGTTATCCACAGAAGATCCTGATGAATTTCTTTTTGAATTTGATATACTGTGTAGAAGCTATGACTATGTTAATTCTGCTCAGAAATTAAAGTTGTTTCTAGCTACATTAAAAGGGAATACATTAAGATGGTTCATGAGCCTGGGAGCTCATGTGATTACAACATGGGACCAGATGAAGGAGAAATTTTTGGCTAAATACCAAGATTATTGTCGAACAAGAGAAAGAAAGGAGGAATTATTCAAGATAACTCAGAAAGAGGACGAAAGTCTAGAAGACTTCGTGGAGAGGCTACAATATAACTTACAATGATCTGATCATCCTGATATGAGTAAGGATATTCTCAAGTCAATACTGTTAACAGGGGTACGAGATGATTGTTTAGATATGTTAAACATGCTTGGAAAAGGAGACATATCTAAGGAATCCTATGATGAGGTTATCAATCTCTGTAAAAGATGTTCAAGAGGAGCAGCAAGTATACCAAAGAGCAAAGATAGTACATACTCAAGAGTCCAGAAATCAGCAAGTGGAGGAGCAACACGGGCCGAAATAAGTAATTTACTTGAAGAATTTAAAACTGAAATGTTAAGCTCTTTTGCTTCACAAATTGATACCTTGCAGGTTAAAAAGAAGCAGGCAGAAGTAGAAGCCGCCCTGGCTATTTTCTGCTCTAGATGCAGGGAGAAACACCCACTAAGGGAATGTCCCCTGGACAAGGTACCAATTTGCACTATCTGTGAAAAGGACCATGAGACCCAACAATGCCCTTCTCTGCTAGGAATAAAAGCAGCACTGCAGCCAACTGAAGAAGAAGTTGAAGCAGTGTACCTCCTCACACAGAGAAGGCAATGGCAACCACAAGGACAAGGTATGAATTCTAACATGCCATTTAATCGTTGGAATAATCATCCTCCTTTTCAAACAAATTACCCAACCTTCAATCAAATGCAGTACCCACCCTTTAATCAAATGAATTTCCCACCCATACATCAACCGAATCCTCCTTTTGTTGACCCTACAATGTGGAATCCCTGGGCTTTACAGCAACCCTATCAATGGAACCCGAATTAGACAGCTCCATAGATCCCATTTCCAAACCAATTACCTCAGTATCAGCAATCTCTCTCCTTACCATCAAATGCCCCACCTAATAATCAGACAATAAGACCTCAACTGCCTGTACAACCTAACCCCAACCCGAATAATAATAAAGCTCTGCAAGTAATTGATGTTCAAAACCAACTAGTTCCCCCTCTGCAATGTAATGACATTCATTTACGCTCGGGAAGAATACTTGAACCCATTATTGATGACATCACTTCTGATTCTGATAAAGAAGAAATCAGAAAGGAAAAGTCATCTAATGCTGAAACAGTTGGATAATCCTCTAATAATAATGCTGAAACAGTTGAAACATCGTCTAAAAAGACTGCTGAAGTAGCAGAGCCACCATTCCCTGAATGTTTGGCTCTTACCAAAACACTTGAGCCACCTGCTTTTAATTTGTTAGGAGAACTGCAAAATTTATGTGTTAAAATTCCACTTTTACAAGCACTAAGAGATGTACCGATTTATGCTAGAACTGTTAGAGATATTTGTATTAAGAAACCTAGAAGAAAAGCTAAGGACCCCCTCACAGTTCATGTGATGGGTGATCTAGCTGCACTAATGTCAGAAAAAAGCCCCCCTGTAAAATATGGTGAACCTGGTCACCCTACAGTTACAGTTCAGGTTGGTAAAACCTTTGTTTCTAGAGTTCTGGTAGATCTCGGTGCTGCAATAAACATCATGACACTTGAAACAACACAGCTATTGCAGTTACAAAATTTTATTAGGGAAACCCCAACCATTCTAGAGCTGGCTGACCGCTCCACAATCAAACCTGAAGGGGTCATTGAAGACCTAATAATTTTAGTGAAATCTTGGAACTACCCAGCTGATTTTGTGGTGTTACAGACCAAAAATAAGTTGGGGGGTCATCCATTGATTTTAGGGAGGCCTTGGCTGGCTACAGCAGATGCCTTCATTAGCTGTAGGTCAGGTTCAATGACAATTTGTAATGAATCTGAAACCAAGCAGCTTACTCTGTACCCTCATGCCACACCTATGATTAACAATGATAATTCAGTATGGTTAGATTATGAGGATGATGAGACTCAACCCATTTTGACTGTCGGACAAGCCCTAACTTTTAAAGATTCAACCGAAGATGAATTAATTAGTAGTTTTATTTCTGAACCTTCTTCAGTTAAATCTGAAATACATGACCACTTGACTTCAATCTTGGAATCTGAATCACAGCAGAATCTTAAAACTGAAGACTTATCTCAGACATCAGCTGACACCCCCTCCAAAAGTATAGTAGTCGAAATCGATCCTGGCAAAACATTAAATATAAACCCTAACTTAACAGATGCTGAAACACAATAGTTAATGAAGTTACTCCACGAAAATAAACAATAATTTGCATGGGATTACACAGATATGAAGGGAATTTCTTCTGAATTATGTACTCATTGAATTTATATTAAAGAAGGATCCCGCCCAGTCTGCCAACCCCAACGACGAATGAATCCCAATTTAAGGGAAATTGTGAAAGAAGAACTTCAAAAATTGTTGAATGCAAGATTTATATATCCTATATCTGATAGTGAATGGGTTTCACCATTAGTGATAGTACCTAAGAAAAATGGAAAATGGAGAGTGTGTGTGGACTATAGAGCTCTGAATAAGGCTACTCAGAAAGATCATTTTCCCTTACCATTTATTGATCAGGTGCTAGATAATTTGGCAGGTAAGAGATTCTTTCCCTTTTTGGACGGGTTTAGTGGTTATAATCAGATCAAGATTGCACCCCAAGATCAAGACAAGACCACTTTTACTAGTCCGTGGGGAACTTTTTCCTATAAAGTTCTTCCATTTGGACTATGTAATGCCCCAACAACATTTCAAAGGTCAGTGATAGGAATTTTTTCTGATATGCTTAATGATTCCTCAGAAATATTTATGGATGACTTTACTCCTTATGGTGTGACTTTTGAAGATGCCTTACAAAATCTTGAAAAAGTACTTAAACAGTGTATAGAAGCACATCTTGCCTTAAGTACTGAAAAATGTCATATGATGATGAATCAAGGTATTGTTTTGGGACACTTCATTTCATTCCTAGGAATTCAAGTTGATCCAGCTAAGGTACGAGTAATTCAGACTCTGTCTATCCCAAAAACAAAAACTGATGTAAGAAGTTTTTTAGGACATGCTGGATATTATAGAAGATTTATCAAGGATTTTTCTAAAATAGCTTCTCCCTTGTTTGTGTTACTTATGAAAAATGCTGAATTTAAGTGGACTGATGGTTGTCAAAAAGCATTTAATTAACTTAAACATCAATTGTCTACGGCTCCTATTTTAAGAGGACCTGATTGGGCACTCCCCTTTCATATATCCTCTGATGCTTCAGACACTGCAATAGGAGCTGTCTTGGGTCAAGAAGAAAACAATCTTCCCTATGATATCTATTTTATTGGTAAAAATATGACCCCTGCTGAACTTAATTATACAGTCACCGAAAAAGAATTCTTAGCAGTTATTTATGCTATTAACAAGTTTCGGCATTATATTACTGGTTACACTACTTTTGTGCATACTGATCACTCGGACATTAAATATTTAATGAACAAATCAGTTACAAATGCTCGAGTTACCAGATGGTTATTATTACTACAAGAATTTGATATCACAATTGTAGATCGGCAAGGTAAAGAAAATGTGGTTGCTGATTTTATTTCTCAGTTAAAGACTGATGAAAATATTCCAGTAGATGATTCTTTTCCTGATGAATATTTATTTGCAGTATCTGCTCACTCACCTTGGTATGCAGACATTGCCAATTACTTAGTTTCAGGAAAACTACCATCACACCTATCGCACAGAGAGAAAAGAAAGATCGTTCAGCAAAGTGCTAGGTACAGCTGGATAAGTGGGTGTCTCTTTCACACAGGACTCGATCAAGAAATTCGAAGATGCATTAGAGAAGATGAAGCTTATGATATATTGAAGGCTTGCCACGATGGCCCTTGTGGAGGGCATTTTGCAGATAAAAGAACAGCACACAAAGTTCTCAGAATGGGTTACTATTGGCCCTCCCTTTTTAAGGATGCAAAGAAATATGTTAGGGCCCGTGATAGCTGTCAGAGAATGGGCCAGCCTAATCACAGGGATGAAATGCCACTTAAACCCCAGGTAAAACTTGAACCTTTTGAAAGATGGGCGCTAGATTTTATAGGTCCCATCAATCCTCCATCCAATCAAAGAGTTTATATACTGGTTTGCACAGATTATATGACTAAGTGGGTAGAAGCTAAGGCACTTATCAAAGCTAATGAAGAATCTGTGTTAACTTTTCTATTTGAAGAAATCTTTGTTAGGTTTGGTTTGCCTAGAGAACTAGTCACAGATGGAGGACCTCCTTTTAATTCTCATGGCTTCAAAGATATGCTCCATAAATATCACATTAAGCATAAGATGACTACACCTTATCACCCCCAAGCAAATGGGCAAGTGGAAAGTACAAATAAAGTCATAGAAGCCATTTTAACAAAGATAGTCAAGGAGAATAGAAGGGACTGGTTTCAAAGGTTGCCTAAAGCATTATGGGCTTACAGAAGTACTTGGAGAAACACTACCGGTTTTTCACCTTATGAATTAGTCTATGGTAAAAATGATGTTTTTCCTGTGAAATTTGAAATCAAAACCTTAAGGACTGCTTTAGCTGTTAACCTTGATTTGATTGATGCACAGACAGCCAGGTTGCAGCAGCTTCAGGAATTGGATGAAAAAAGGTTGGATGCCATCCATCAAACAACCATGATACAACAACAAAGAACTAGGTGGCATGACAAAACTATTAAGCACAAGCAGTTCCAAAAAGGTAATTGGGCCTTACTGTATGACTCCCATTTTGAAAATTTTCAAGGGAAATTAAGAACAAGGTGGCTAGGACCTTATGAAGTAGATGCTATTTTTCCAAATGGAACAATCAGACTCCTAACGATTGATGATAGCAGGACACCATTATTAGTGAATGGGTATCGACTCCGTTTGTATCAACGGCCTATTTCTAAAGAGGATTTCAAAGCTACTTGCATGACAGACATACACTATACCTTTTTGGGGGAATCTGCTATCCCTCAATGAATTTAAATTTCTGTTTGTTTATTTATTTATAGAGTAAGATTTCTTAACTAATAATCCTTGTCAAGGGTTGCCATGTTACAATTAATTATTTTGTAGATCTTAGTTTCGGAGGATGGCTGGGAACAAAAATTCCAAAAGAATCACTTTGCAGCTTGGGAACATCTTTCAGACCATAAATCGTTCCTTTCACCATTTCCCCATTGCTGCAACACCATTTCCTGTTGCGGCAACACCATTTCCCGTTGCTGCAACACCATTTCCCGTTGCTGCAACACCATTTCCTGTTGCTGCAACACCATTTCCTATTGTTGTAACACCATTTCCTGTTGCTGCAACACCATTTCCCATTGCTGCAACACCATTTCCCCATTGCTGCAACACCATTTCCTGTTGCTGCAACACTATTTCCCATTGGCGCAACACCATTTCCCCGTTGCTGCAACACCATTTCCTGTTGCTGCAACACCATTTCCCGTTGCTGCAACACCATTTCCCGTTGCTGAAACACCACATTCCAGCGCTTAACACCAATATTTTTCATTCTTTTACTAAAGAGTACCAATTTCCTCATTTGTGTTCTCGAAAAATGAACCATTATTCTGATGGAACATATCATTCTTCATTAAAGGAACCAGCCATGCACCCCGATAATTACATTTCTCCACTACTACTTCCTGCCAATAATAAAGACCGCTCGTATTTTCATATTTTTAGACCCTTTTTAATCATTATTGATCCAGCAAAAGACAAGATAAGACTTTATGGTGCAACAAATAAAGGTAAATATAAAGGTACGCATGTTTAAGTGTGGATATTAAATTATAGTTAATGTGGAGACGTTGATACGACTACCGAAATCATTGTACTACCAATCAGATCATTCAGCCGTAGCTTTGGGGGGATTACCAAAACGTCCTAATTATGACTTAACACGTCAATCACCGCCGTCCCTAGTTCTTGCGGTAGTATCTAAGTCACCTCAACTGTACCTTACCATGTCATAACCTCATTTGTAACGGTTTACTCTGTCTCGACCTCGGCTACTCGGCTCTGCACTGTGTATTTTGTCTGAACCAGCAACTATGGGGGGAGATCTGATTACACATGAACCTGGTTCAACAGCATTGCTGGAACTCTACACAGAGGCCTACCAAATCTTTCTTCAAGTAGGATGGGTAGAGTATTTCAGAAGATTGCTGGATTTTAACTCACAGCAAGTTTTGGAGTTCACATGCAACTTAAGAGAACGATTTTCCATTATCCAGGGAGTACAAATTCCAGTGACAGAAGAAGCCATAGCCCAAGTTTCCGGGTTACCAACCAATGGTATGCGCTGGTTTAGTAGAAAACATCTTATTCTAAATGTGCAGCAAGACTTTCTCCTACCAGGCGAACATGTCGAAGCCAAAGGCAGAGGGGTCGCACTTCAGTCACTGCCCCCACCATGGCCAAAGGTTGCAGAGTTCGTTAAGCAATATTTGACATGTGAAGGTCGTTATCAGGTAATTTACCAACACGACTTCGTTTTGTTAAATCATTTGAGGCATGGTCAGTTAATAAACATGCCTTATTATCTATTGGGTTGTCTAAAAAATATGTCACGTTATACTGTAAATGCAAAGTATCAGCTCCTTTCCCTGAAACACCATTTCGTAGCCCAACTTCTGATAAATAGAGGCTTTGCTCTAAACCACCCACCCCCCCTCATTAATCCTCTTCAGCAAATAGAGGAAATTCCTCAGCAAGCAGAGGAAATTCCCCAACAAGTATCCCAAGAAATTCCCCAACAATCAGAGCAAGTATCCCAAGAAATTCCCCAACAATCAGAGCAAGTATCCCAAGAAATTTCCCAACAAGCGGCTGAAAATCAACAATCAGCAGCAGAAACACCCCTGCAGAGGACCCCATCCCCCAATGAAGCTCAACCATCCACCCCTGTACTTCATATTTCCACCAATGACTCCGATGATAATACCCCCATCATCTTTCGCAAAAGGAGAAAGCAGCAGAAAATTGTAATCCCACCAAAAAGAAGAAGAACCAGGGCTTCAGTTAAAGAAGCTGCTATTGCTGATAGTTCTCCCATTTTAAAGGACAGTGGCGGTAAGAGAAAAATCACTGATTTTCCTGTTTTCTTACCAAGGCGACGAACAGGGTCGTCTGTAGCAACTGAACCCATTATCCCTAGTTCCCCACCCATCATCTTAAAATCCTGCATTCTAACCAGCCCTGAGCATTCACCTTCCTCACCCTCTGGTGCTGAAATGCAGAGCGTTGACAATTTTGTGACATTATTTTCTTTAAAGGAGGCAGTTGCTACACAAGAACCAGCTGCCAAAAAATCTAAAATAGACACCCAAGATGATATTGGGCAAGTGGCTGTTACACAAGAACCAGCCACTGACCCAACAGGTGTTACAAAAGAACCACCTATTGGGAAATAAGAAGATAATGACCTACATGTGGCTGATACACAAGAACCAGCCACTGACCCAACAGGTGATACACAAGAACCACTTGTTGGGGATGCCAATGATCAAATGGATGATGAACAACGACCCCTTCCTCCACTGGAATCTGCAGCTACACAAGCCTCAGCCACCTTAGCCTCCCTGCAGGAAGAAATTGAGTTTTTAAAGTCTCAAATTAAGGATTATCAGCAGGAGATAATAATGGTTAAAAAATCCTATCAAAACGAATTCAATCTGCATACCTTAGCACGGGTAGCATCTGCAGCCGAAAAGAGTCAATACAATGAATATATGTGCAGTGAGTGTGGCGAGCTTTACACTCAAGCGGGATACAAGATAGTCGAAGTTCCAATGACTGGAGCCAGCTCACAGACCTCCCCTATTGTAATTAAAACAAAACAACCTGCTATTACACAAGAACCAGCAGGCTCTCCAAGAATGGCAAAAGAAGAAACAGAACAATCTGCTGCTACACAAGAACCAGCAGGTTCTTCAAGAATTGTAGAGGAGGACATAAAACCACCTTGGCCTACCCAAACTATTATAGAACATAAATCCTTTACTGATGCCTTTACACAGACTAAACCTCCCTGTGTCAGTAATGCTCACACTGAGACCTCTAGTTTTCAAGAACTAAAGGACACATGGAGAACAGAATATGAGCTTTCACAGGGGAAGGCATTCCAACAGCAAAAGTCAATCTGGTTCAACTATGCATACAAAAATTGGGATGCACTTGAACAGTTTCGAGCTCAACGCAAAGAAAATAGGAAATTAAAAGCTAGGTTGTCCAATATCTTTGATTTGGTCCAGAGGGTACTGGCTACAAGAAAACCCTCTTTTAACTATGCAGCATTTTTGAGAGAACGCTTAGCGTTCTTACAAATAAAGGCAATCAGAGATGGAAGACCTTATCAAGTTGCTAGACCTGATCAATTTATTGAAACATTCACAGAAGCACCAAATAATGATCAAAACTTGCTCTGTGAACTCTATCTTCACAATGAGGCCATGCCTGAAGATAGAGTGATGAATATACTCCCTATTGTTGGTGATATCCAAATAAGAGCCTTCATCTCTTTTCTAGCCAATCAACTTACATGGAAAAATTCTTTTATGTCAACAACACACAATGAGCGGAACTGCCTTCTCTGGATTCGAAGTGAACCACAGAATGCAGCCATCTTCATTGCACAACATCAACAAAATCTGAGTAAACCAGGGATGGTTGATCACATGAGGCAACTACAAGCAGCAATCTTGTAGGACTGCCAACATTATGTGAAAACAAAGGGAGCTCTGGCCATCAAAGCAAACAATTTATTTTGGGAACATTGTCTGAAAGAGAGACAGGAATACCATCCCTACAATCCCCTCAATCTTCCGGTAGCAATTTCATGCATACCTTATTATGTCAGATGTATGGAACAGTGTGTTGAAAAGTGGATTGGGTACTGTTTTCATTTCCCACTCTTGTGGTTACCTGGTCAGCAATATAAGGCTCATTATAGACTGACCAAAAAGGAGGAGGTGGCAGTATGGAAGCAACTACAGAGTGTCTATGGGTTCAGAAATAGGTTGGACAACACCTTCTTTAGCTACTGTATCAGCAACTTACACTCTTCATCCCAGTATTCCGACTCCGATTCAGATTAAATGTTGCATGGGGATATGCAACCCTTTCAGTTGGGGGGGATGTTACGACTCCATATTGTCTACTTTTGACCTTGTATTTTGTCATTATGTTACCCTCTTTAGCCCATAAGTTGAAAGCCTTGATAACATTTTGACCTAATTATTCCAAAGGTATGAAGTAACTCTCCTCATTGCTATATGTTTAATTATTCAACACATATTCATGTTATCTTTATAATTAATCTTTGGAAGTTGACTAAGTCGCTGACAATTGTTGAAACTGTTCAAAGTCTGCAGAATTATAATTCACAGTTGCTGAAACACCAGAAACAACAACTGTGCAGTTGCTGCAATACCAGAAACAACAACTGACTAAAGCGGGTAAAACCTCATTTTGCAATGGCTGAAACATCAGGAGCAGCAATTGCCTAGCAAGAGCAGTAACCGTCTAAAGATGGTAGAACTATACGTTGTAGACGCTGACATAGCATGATTAGCCACTGTCCAAAATTGGCAAAAAACAGTCGCAGATGTTGGAACACCGAGAACAACACGAGAACTTCAAGGGAACAGTTGAGATTTACCAAATCGGCAACAATGGTGGAACAGCCAAGGACAGTACGAGGATCTCAAAGAGACGGTTGAGGTTTACCAGCTTTGCAACAGCAAAAGGATCCGATTAACAAAGGATGACAAAGTTACACACTGTTGTAATAGCATGCTGTAACAGGAATTGATTTCCTATTTTTGTACAAAAGGGTCAACTAAATGAGTAATGAAAATCTATTGTAATAGATGTCTCCTCTATAAAGAGGAGACATCTACATTAGAAGGGGAGAACAAGTTGTAACACGAGTGTTGTAGTGCAGAGCAAGTCTGAATCCTTATTGTAATTTGACATTTTGGCAGATGAATAGAGCACTGTTCTGAGCATTTTAACGTAGTATCTGTGTCCTGGGGAATCTTGTGAGAAGGACATGGCTCACCTTCTCCACAAGATTCACCCATTTCTTTTCTGTTGAGTGTGTGTGTGATTTCTGTGTATCTCTAGCACTGCTTCTGATATTTTTCCTTTGCTGATACTCTGTTTTTTTAATCAATTGGCACTGTAAAAGAGTGTGTCACCGGTGATCAGGATTTGCAGTGTGCATTGGAAATTTGGTCACAGGGGCAGGTGCTGAACATCCTTACCCTGAGGATAGGGTCCTGATCCTCTGTTACAAGAAAGCCATCATTTCTTTTTGCAGATTTGTTACCTTTAGTTAACTGTTTTCATTTCATTTCTGCAATAGATCATAACTGCTATAACACAGAGTAGGGGTTTGATAGAAAGTAGATTTATTTATACTACAACCTTTAATGCTTTTAGAATTAAGTGCATACAGTACGAGGTCACCTTTGAAATAAAAGGACTTTCCCGGGTTGACAATTTAATGTGGTACTCGACTGTTTAATTAATAAACAATTCGAGCAGCCAACAATGATGTCCCTATGTTGTGTATTTGCTGCATATTTTTTTTGTATTGGCCTCTTTTGATGCTTGTTTCCTTAGATGTGTAGGTACTGGAGAGTAATGTTTATGATCTTGCTATTGCAGCTGAGCTCTGGAGGAGCTTCCTTAACCTTTGAATATTTATGCTGGAGATGGGGGCAACCCTGTGAAGTTTCCTTTCTGGGATATGCTTCTACAAGATTTCCTACAGGAAATCTACAGGATGTTTTGTAGCTGCATCTCCCCTAAAATTTCATACTTTTTTCACTTTCGGAGCATGAGGATTTTTGACATGAGTAGAGAAGGGTTCTATTGAATGGTAGGTGAGAGGTATAACCTTTAGGTATTGACTCTTTTTCCTCTGTTCTCACCCTCTTCTATTTGTTTTTTTTCTTCTTTGAAAATTGTATATCTTTTTAATTGACTTATTGGATGGATGCAGGGGTAACAAGGTGATGAAAGGCATGGCGATGATGTGGTGGAGTGATTATTTTATTTTTTTGACATAGATTGGTCATCCCCTTACTCTAGGGTCGCTTTTCTTGGGACTCCAAGCCAGTGTAATTCCTACAGGAAACACCTGTAGGTTTTTAGGGAATCTTGTAGAAAACATAGAGCCTATGTAAACTGAGCTGGAGGAGTTCATAAATGGAGGGATTGATGGAATAATGAAGAATATGAGATGAAGGAATTAAAATATGGATTATGTATAAGGTCCCTCTGTTCCTCTCAAGTTGTGTTGACCCTCCTCCTGCTAACCTACAAACAACATTTTCAAATTTTTTCTTTTCTCTCTCTTTCTTTTTTTCTCTTTTTTGAAAAATAACTAGTTTGCTTCCAAGGAGGTTTTCATCCTATATGCTTGCCCTGGGTGCCTCAAAGAGGTTTTCACCAGATATATATTTATTTTTTTCTTTTCTTTTCAACACCATTGGGATGCCTCAAGAGGTTTTCAACCCAATAGTGGGACTCAGGTGCCTCATGGATTTTTTCACCTGAGTCTCTTTATTTTTTCTTTCTTTTCTTTTTTTAGTGACTTGATGGGGTAGAAGCTGAGATTTTCTCCACCACCATTACTGTCTTGTTGATGCCATTGATGAATTCTTTCTTTGACAAGGGCTTCTTGTAGACCTTCAATCTATGCCCATTGACAAGTAAAGGGATAGCCTCTACATCAATGGTTCTTATATGTACTGAACCATTATCATGAAATTTTTCTATGACATAAGGCCCTAACCATCTAGTCATTAATTTTCCTTTAAAATCCTTGTATCTGGAGTCGTACAACAAAGCCCGATCACCTTCTTGAAACAGTTTGTCCTTTATGTTCTTGTCATGCCAAATCTTTCTTTACACTTGAGTCACCTCTATGTGTAGGAGGGCCTGAATCCTAAATTCATCTAACCCATTCAACTGGAGCAATATTTCTTGTTGTGCCTTGGTGAGATATAGATGTAGTTGTGCTTCCATTCTTAAGGTGTTGTATTCAAATTCAATGGACAATAGGGCCTTCTTCCCATAGACCAGATCATAAGAAGTGAATCTAGTGGTGGTCTTCCAGGTGGGATTGTAGGCCCAAGTGGCCTCAACTAATCTATATACTCATTCCCTTCTACTGTTGCTAATCACTTCGGTCAGAATTCCTTCCAACGCTTTGTTGGTTACCTCCACTTGCCCATTAGCTTGTGGGTGGTAAGGAGTGGATGTTCTATGCTCGATCTTATGTTGGATCAACAAATTTTCAATCATGTGAGATGTAAATTAACTTCCTTGATCAGTGACCAATTCTCTAGGGTACCCAAACTTATAAAATACATTTTCCCTTAAGAAATCAGCCACTTTCTCTTGTTTTGCTGCTTTGATGGCCTTGGCTTTAGCACACTTGGTTAAATAGTTAGTGCACACAATGATGTACTTGTTTTGCCTTGTTGGAGGGTCAATGGGTTGAATGAAATCCATGCCCCACTTGCCAAATGGCTCGAAAGTTGCTTGAGTTTGCAGAGGCATTTCATCCCTTGGGATAGGTTTCCCCATCCTTTGGCACCGATCACACTGACTAGTATACCTCCTCACATCCTGGTGAAGAGTGGGCCAATAATAACCATCTTGTAGCACCTTGAATATTGTCCTTTTGGCTGCAAAGTGACCTCCACAAGGCCCATCATGACAAGTCATAAGGATGTAAAAGACTTCCTCCTCCCTGACACATCTTCTTAGAATTTGATTTGGGCCTATTTTCAAGAGGTTTCCCCAAATCCAAGTGAATGGGGTGCTCTTCCTCACAATCTTTCTCTTTTCCTTGGAGGAAAATTTTGGTGGAAATTGTGCAGACACCAAGTAATTTGCTATGTCAGCAAACCATGGAGAGAGAACTGAAATGGTGAATAAGTGTTCATTTGGTAACTGATCATCAACCATTCCTTCCTCCCCTGCAGGAAAAGTCAATCTAGATAAAAAATATACAACAACATTCTCCTTGCTAGGCTTATCAATAATAGTTAAATCAAACTGTTGCAATAAAAGTAACCATCTAATAATCTGGGCATTTACATCAGGTTTATTCATCAAGTATTTAATTGCAGCATGGTCGGTATGTAAAAATGTTTGGTAACATGTAATATAATGCCTAAATTTTTTCAATGAATGCACAATAGCTAAGATCTCCTTTTCAGACATTGTGTAGTTTAGTTTGAATTTTAACAGATTCTTACTGATGAAGTAAATGACATAAGGTAGCTTGTCATCTATTTGGCCTAGAGTTGCTCCTATGGCTTTGTGAGAGGCATCAACATGTATATGGAAAGGAAGAGCCCAATTTGGTCCTCGGAGAATAGATGCAGTAGTCAACTTGTCCTTTAGGGTGTCCAAGGCCTCTTGATAGCTTTCTGATGATAAAAATTCAGAGTCTTTGGCCAATATCCCAAATAAAGGAGAAGCTAACTTGCTGAAGTCTTTTATAAATCTCCTATAGTATCCAGCTAAGCCTAGAAAAATTTTGACATCCCTTTGTTTTTGTAGAGGTGGGACCCTTTGGATGATAGCTATCTTATTTAGGTCCACCTCTAGTCCTTTTTGGGATATTGAATGACCTAGAATAGTCCCTGCAGTCATTAAGAACTCACATTTTCATGGCTAAGGGACAAGTTCATTTCAATGCATTTGTTCAACACCTTACCCAATTTGGAGAGAGCCTCCTAGAAATCACACTCATAGGGTGTAAAATCATCCATCTAAATTTCCATTGCATCATGGAATAACTCGGCAAAGATACTAAGGAATGCCGTCTAAAAAGTGGCAGGGGCATTGCATAGGCCAAAAGGAAGGACCCTATAAGCAAAAGTACCCCAAGGACAGGTGAAGGTTGTTTTGTCTTGGTCCTCTAGGCTAATTTGGATTTCATTGTACCTGCTAAACCCATCTAAGAAACAAAAAACTTTTTCCCTACTAGGCCATCTAACACTTGGTCAATGAAAGTTAGAGGGAAATGGTCCTTCTTTGTTGCTTTGTTTAACTCTCTGTAATCAACACAAATACTCCACTTCCCATTTTTCTTTGGAACCAACACCAAAGGAGAAACCCACTCACTTTCTGAGATAGGGTAAATGAATCCTGCATCCAACAGCTTTTGCAGTTCTTCTTTGACTATATCCTTGCGAGATGGATTCATTCTCATTTGAGGTTGTCGGACTAGTTTGCAACCTTCTTTGATATAAATGTGGTGAGTACACAATGAGGGGTGCACTCCCTTCATTTCTTTGTAACTCCAAGCGAAGGCATCCAAATGTTCCCTTAGCATGTTGCACAACTCTTCTTCTTGGTATACAAAAAGAGAGGGGTTGATTTTCAAAGTTATTTGAGGGATGAATTCTATTGTCTTGACATGAGTAGGGTTTGAATTTGAATCAACTAAGCATAGATCAATTTGATGGTTTCTATTGGTTTCCTTTACTATGTTCTATAAGGACAAGGTGTTGGGAGTTATATTTTGGAGCATGTGTTCAATAAAACCATCTTCATCCGGCTATCCTCCTCCCATGGTAGTTTCTAGGGTATAGAGTTGGGCATGGAAAATTTTAGGGGCTAATATTTTCCCAGTGGGCTAATTTTCCATGTTTTTTCCACAAAAAAAATTCGCTAATTTCCAATTTTTATAAAAGATGATTAGCCCAAATTTTAGAATATTTAATTATTTTACCTTAAAAATCACCAACATTATATAGAGACTACATATAAAATAATTATAAATTTGAATAACTTTATAAATATATCAATAAACATTTTATAGTTTGCATCTTGGGGATTAGTGAGATTCGCCAATGATTTTAAACTTCAGGAAAACTATCCATCCTTAAAATTTTCCTTGGAGTTCGACTGAGTAGACTTCATATTCTTCCTCCTCTTCTAGCCATAGAGGTAAATCATGTTCTAAAGATGACTGAGCAGGAGGGTACAAAACCAACTACTTAGACAGATGCCCATTTTTGATAGTCATATTTCCAGCCTTGCAGCTGATGTAGGCATCGACAATGGCTAACCAAGGCCTCCCAAGTATGAGAGGATAACGTTTAATCTTAGCCTTAGGCTAGAGAACTAGGAAGCCTGCAGGGTACTCCTAGGAGTCAATGGAGACCATCACATTCTCAACAATCTACTCAGGGGCTACTGTGGAATGGTATGGAAGCTGCAAGACTGTTGTAGTCTTTCTTAATGAACCCTGGAGATTCATCTTAAGCATGGTGTCCTTAGTCATTACATTAATGGCAGCCCTAATATAAATCAAGATGTGTGGGACAATAGTGCCATTGATGTGCACATCTACTACAGGGCTTCCAGGGTCGAAATACTTTGGGCAAATTACCTGCCCCAGCATTAAGTCAGACAATTGTTCAATGACATTAATGTTAGGGGTGTCTCTTTTTCGCCCCCTTGGATGTTTGAAACACTTATCTTTAATCAATTTGTTGTAAATAGGCACATCCTTAATGGCTTGGAGAAGTGGAATTTTGACACATCAATTCACCTAGAAGTTCATTCTCTTCTAGGGTAGGCTGAACTAGATGAGTTAATCTTTTAGGAAAGGGTGGCGGATTCACTCTAGGCATACTTTCATCTCTTTCCTCTTCACTCTCCCTAGGTGGAGATGGAGTTTGGTTGTTCGGGAGTACTCTCCCAGACCTTAGGTTGATTTCCTGAATTTCCATAGCATAGGCAGTGTAGGATGTCTCTCCATTCTATACTTGTTGTGCTTTTATATTGTTCTGGTTCATATTTGGTTGGGCAGGCATATGAGGTTGTTCTGGTGGAGCAGGGTCTAAAATATATGGTTGAGTAGGAGGTGAAGGCAATAAATCTGGAGCATTGTTGTATGGGGGCCTCCACCCCTAGGGTGGGGCATTCCACTGAGGCTATGGAGGATTATATGGCTAAAATGACTGGTTGGTCAGCTGGGAATGCTACTGAGGTGCAAAATACCAAAGAGAAGGTGTAGACTAGGAGGGATGAGCAGGGAGTCCCCAAGAGGGAATGGATGGGTTTTGGTTAGGGTTGTAATGTGCATAGGATGACCCTTACATGCCCTCTTGGTATGTTCGAGGCCCATGAGGTCTCCTTTAATTTATGTAGCAAAGTTGTTCAGTCACCCCTTCAGTTCCATGATACACAACTTTTAGTCTAGGTAGAGAAGATAACTTGTCTATGGAGTCGTTTTCTTGACAGACTGAGCAAATTTCTATAAGGTTTAATGGAGATTAATTTCTAGCGTGCCTCCTTATGCATCTAGGGAAGAAGATGGCTAATTCTCTCTCTGCTTCCTCTTGCTTTCTCTTGATGTGCATAGTGTCCATCTGCAAGGCGAGGGTTTGTATCATTTCACTCTTGAAATCTTCAAACATATTTCTAATTTCACCTTTTATGGATGTGTTGGAAGAGTATGAGCTAGCCATTGGTTGACTAACCTTACCATTTTTCCTAGCTGCCCTAGAATGGTTCTTAAAGATAGTCCCGATATCATCATAGGGTAGATGGTAGATGTCCCCTCCTGCTAGCAGGTTTAGGGTATCCAGAAGATCTTCCCTGACCCCCCTGAGTAGCACTAGGTTTAGTAACTCAGGATCAAGTGTGCACCCGACCCTTTTGTAGCTAAGTTGTAATCTTTCCTCATAATCCTCTAACAATTCATTATGTCCCAAGGTCATTCTAAAAATTTCCTCTTTAGTGTCTCTGGACCTGCAGTAGTCCAATACTTATTGTTGAAGGCTTGTTGCATCTGAGCCTAGGTTGTGATGCTATCCCCAGGTAAACCCCTGAACCAGTGCAAAGTTGCATCCTTGAGACTGGATGGGGATAATTTAAGCTTCTGATCAACAATGGTGTAATTATAAGTTATGCATATGACAAATAACTCAAACAAGAAAGTATCTGGATCTTCTGAGGTCAGGCCATGGAAGTGAGGAAGAGAAGAGTGGCTTATGTTTTTCATCTTGGCATCCCCATTGGTTTCTCTTATGGGAAAAGCACCCTCAATTCTTTCTCTATCTCCTCTGTCATTTCTATTTTCACCCATTAGGTCAGTTGGAATGGGTTATCCTTCCTCTTCTCCCCCTGTAATCTCTTCAAAAGTCTCTGGTTGGTTGCCTAAGGGGTCCTCCAATTCACTGATCCAGGTGGATCTTTAGACACAATGGCATGGAAAAGCTCAAAATTTAATGTGGTAGAAAGGCAGGTATCTTTACATCAGATCAAAGTACTAATCGCCCTGATTCCAACGGTGCAAATGGCACCCCAATCTGAGTTTGGATGATGAAGTTATCGCGAAAAGAGTTTACCTTTGTTCCTTTGAAAAAGGAGGCATTTCTCATAAAAATTGGCTTAAAGGCTTCTAAAGGGAAATCGTAGTCGGAGGAGTTCAAAGGGGTGGACTTAACGCAAAGGACTTTACAACCCCCGATCAGTGATCTTCAATATATCGGGTCGAAGGAAGGTAGGCACACGATATCGAGACCCGGGCAGAGCTGACTTATGATTGCGATATTGGCAATCAGCGTCAGCGTATGACAGGGGAAGAACCCATAGGCAACAGTGAATGCGATATGTGATAGCGATCTGTGATGTGCAATCTCAGCCATCGGATCAGAAAGGAGATCTACGGTCCAGATTTAATTGGCGATCGAGGATCAGTGGATCCTCGATATAAAGGGCCATTGATAGTGCGCTTTGTGATAAAGCACAGACCTGACAGGAGAATCGGGCCGATTTAATAAAATTTGAGATCCGCCTTTAAGGATTTCGGTCAGATTTTTCAGTATATTCTGTGTATTGTCTGTTTAATGGAAAAAGGCCTATTTTCAGGGTTAGGTTGTGCCCGTCAATCCTTCCATTCAACAGCTTCTATTATAATCAATCCGACCTCCGATTTAAGCATGCCTATAACCAAAAGTGATGATATAAATCCCAATGCACGCAGAAGTGCAGGGGAGAGAGGATTTTGGCATGTAGTTCAAGGCAGGAGTAGCGCAGGAGGGCTGATAGTTCATTTTGTCTGAATAGGGCAAATTTTATATGGTTTCTGCACTTCTCGATGCCATGAGCATAGTGGTGCTATATGTTTCTGCATCGGAGTTCTCCATTTCTCATCCATTTTCTAGAATGGAGGTATAAGATTCCTTTTACATAACTGATGATTGTATTCTCTTCTTTTCATGCCATGTAATGAATGAAAGCCTCCCCTTTGATCGAGCAGGGCCTGACGATGTAGTCTGAGTTGGACGAACTTTGTTATCAAGTCTTGGTGTCTTCTTTTCATGCCTTATGTGTTTCTTCTTCTTCTTTCTTATGTGCACATTAAATTCTTGTGTTAAGCTGCAATTTTCACATGTGATTCTTTTGATACATCTATAAGTAAAAGATCTCTGGATCATTCACAACCACCGAAGTGTTGAAAACGGCAACAAGAAATGCTAAAAATAGAACTGCTAAAAATAGTACTGCTATAAATAGTAGTTCGTGTAAAAGTGTTGGACATAGCAGCAACGGATGAAAAATGGAAGTTCTTGTTGAGTCATGAAAATGTCATTCATTTCCATTACACTTTCACTATTATGTCCATTATATCACCTCCATTTCACCTCCATTTCACTACTATGTCACCACATTCATCCCACTCTCATTATCATTGGGCCACATTTATGTTTTTCCAAACTTTATTAATTCTAAGCTTTTTAAGTGAATTTGTGGTTAAAAAATAGAAAATAATGTGCATATGCTTATACCTAACAAATGGGTTGAGATTGTTGACATGTGTAGGTTGAAATGAGGCTTCTAGAAGACCCTTATGTGGCACTCTAAGGCCAAATTCGAATTTGAGTGGAAAGAATCATGGGATCATGAGGATATGTGTCACATCTCCTAATTATATTGTAACTCTAAGAAGAGATGTGTCTTATCAGTTCCTATTTTGATTAGGACTCTAGAGGTAGAGGGAGAGATTCATGGACTCTCATTAATGAGATGGCTTCCCATCTTTTTGTATAAATAGGAGATCTCTCTCCTTCATTTGTTAGTCTTTTAGCTTGTGAGTCTTAGCTTGTTAGTTCTTAAGCTTGTTAACTTGGATTTGGAATGCTTTGGAGAGATTTGTTGTACTTTGTAATTTTGAAGAATTTGAATAAAGCTTTAATGTTATCAACATGGAAAGAGATGTGAAGTAGATGTCATGGAGCATATTAGAATGTAAGGTAGAGTAGATTTCATTTTGTAATTTTGCTTTGATTTGATTATGTTATTTGATTGCTTTCAAGTTTTATAAATTAGATTTTCCATTCATGCAATTTTAATTCATGCAAGTGTGTTCAACTGGTTGATTGTAGATTAGTTTTTCTTTACATGTTTTTGCATCAAATAGTGACATGAGATTTACCTCTCTGCTGACTTTGTTTTTTTAGCTTTTCAATTTCAGTTATGCTTTGATTTTAGTCTTATTCATTTACTTTGTTAGTTAGTTTAAATATCAGATTGCTCAAGTTATTGATGATTACCTCTGTAAGCCATAGCGAGACTAACTGGTGAGTGGTCAGACTATGAATTGATGTGATTTGATTTTAAGTTTACTTTTCTGCAATTAGATATCAGATTGCTCAAGTTGTTGATGATTACCTCCGAAAGCCATAGTGAGACTAACTGGAGAGGGGTCAGACTATGAATTGATGTGATCTGATTTTAGTTTTACTTTTCTGCAATTAGATATTAAATTGCTCATATCATTGATGGTTACCTCCGAAAGCCATAGCGGGACTACTAGCGAGGGATCAAATTATGAATGTGTAATTTGATTTTAGTTTTACTTTTTTGCAATTAGATATTAAATTTTTCATATCATTGATGGTTACCTCCAAAAGCCATAGCGGGACTACTGGCGAGGGATCGAATTATGAATGTGTAATTTGATTTTAGTTTTACTTTCTGTGCAATTTTTGATTTCTTTGAGTGCAGTAGCTTAAATCACTTTTCTATATTTAGACAGAAGTATAGATAATAGTTTCATGATCAGTAGTTCATTATTTACTTGTTTAAATAGTAGCACATTTTCCATTCTTGTTCAAGCATTACTGTCATCACTAGTATATTCTAAGACCTTCTGAAGTGTTAAGTTCTGGAAATCATTATAGAGGACATAATTGCCTTAGAATCTATATCCATACTTGCCTTCTAGAGACTTAGGAATATGATTTCCATTTGCATTAGACACTTTAGGAGATCAACAAGAACAAAACCCCAAAACAAAACAAAAACTATAAAACAACGAAGAAAGAAAAAGGTTAACTAAGCACATATGGTGCACCAAACTTCATTAGTTTATGATACCCGGATTGATAATTTATGTAGAGCAATTTAAGACATTAAATTGACTAGACATTTTTGGCGCCGTTGCCAGGGAAGTGTAATTAGGAGACCTTATTTCTTACATCTAAAAAATTTTAATAATTCTTGAGTATGCTCTCCTCCTGCACTTTGTGTGATGTGGAGGATCAGAAAAAGGATAGTTATGGAAAAAAAATAATAATAATTCTTGAGTATGTTCTCCTCCTGCACTTTGTGTGATCTGGAGGATCAGAACAAGAATTGTTATGTTAAAAAAAAAAAAGGAGACAAAATAAACTTCATCATTTCAATTGATTCAAAAAAAAAAATAAAAAAATTAAAAAAAAATAATGAAACCCAACTTTTTTGATAGGTTCAACTGTCTAAGATTGACTGGTTATTGTTTGTAGTGGTCGTCAAAACACTGTATCCTGTTTTAATAAGGTTTTGCAACTTAGCTGTGGAATGTAGCCTGATTTCGCAACTAGTTGAGAATTCCACAGTTGATTTGAAGGTTTAGCAGGTTACAGACGTCCAATGAAGAAACCGACCACATGGGAATCTCCAGAATTGTCCCGACATGGATCCTATCCTACTCACCCAGCTCAGATCGATTAAAATACAGCCTAAGACCTCAGTCAAAGTCCTGTTTTTAGCATATTTTCCTTGAAGCCTTTGCTACCTGAAATTGAAAATCATTAATCCTTCTTATAAAAATTTACAATTTCAGATAAAAGAAAAAGAAGAAAAACAATCTATGGCTATCTTCACTCCTAGCTTTCACTGTGGCCTAAGTAGAAAATCTGCATCCCTATTCAAGCTTTGGCATTAAAATGAACCTGCAAAAGCATTTAAAAAAAGAAGAAGAAGCCTACAGATCTATGGAGTTAACTAAGATCGACTCAAATAATTATGCCATAGATTGCAATAGAATGAATTATCTATATGGCAGAATTCATGACAGGAGATGTCCCAATGTGGCTGAATTGCAACCATGGCTTCCACACAGAATGCGTAGACAAATGGATTCATTCTAACTCTTCCTGCCCTACTTCTAGACATTGTCTTCCTTTTGGCTTTAAAATAAAGGGAAATCACATTCGAATCAACAAATTATATCTTGGACAAGCTCAAATTCATCAACCAAGAACTTCTCAGGAGTCTGATGTAATCGTTGACTTAGTATTTAGGGTTAATCGATTTACAATTCCTTGATCAAATTATTCTGAGAGTGCATATTTGTTTGAAGTAATACTGCACTGGAGGAAGGGAATGAAAGCTAGTCAAGGCAAAATTTAAACCATCTTATGCTATAGCAGTTGTTTCTATTCTTGATCCAATCGATGATGAAGTAACATAGACTATTCTCTGCACTGAAAATTGCAAAACTACCCATAGCTCAACATGTGAAAGATTTAGTTGTTTCTATGAAAACATGGGATAGTTACTATAAAATATGTTCACTTGCTGCCACTGGCTACTGTAGATATTGCAAACCTGAAGAAAACGCATTTGCCACAGCAATTTAGAAAAAAACGTGAAACAGAGAAAAACGTCAAACTTTGAGAGCACGATTTGGCCAAACGGAGGCGAATTTGAAAAAACTAAAACATGGGTTATTTCGCTAGTAGGGTCAGTTAGATAACCCACAAACAAATTCAAGAAATTCATGGCGGTTTAAAATAATTTCTCGGTTCTTTAGAGCGCATTTTTGCTTGCCGCATGAAAAAATGGAATTTTCAATTAAACGAACAGGCTGTGATTTAATTCGGAAATGAGAATTATAATTTGATTATGTGTTTGAATTTACTCCACCATGTCTCCCACCTTTTATTGCCATTCGTCTATAACTCATTAACACCTGTAATCCCAATTGAAGACAGCTTTGCTAGTGAATTAATTCCATTACGTGAACCATTTGAGTATGCCTCTTCCAAACTGATCTGTCATCTTCAACCGAACTTCTCCACTCCACCTATTTAACAGCTAAATTGGATAACTTGACCAAGTGAATACGACTCTTTTACATCCATATTGCTTGGACTATGATAGTGGAGTTTGTGTGCATAATTATTCTGTGTGGAGGAGTGATCGCTCTCGGTGGTAGAACTACATGGTATAATGCACTGAAATTTGATTTTATAATGCGTTAAAGAGGAGAATGTGAGTGCATTTCAAATATGTGAATGAAATCATTATCATATTTATTTACTCATTTTCTACTCTTAAAAAAAACCATTCAAGTGAACTTTATAAACGAATGAGTGGTGAAGAAGATAATTAGTGGATTATTCATTCAACATAACTCTGTTTTCAATTGGTGATTACGGTAATGGGTAGCGTGGAGATGAAGAGATCCTCTTACAGACCTGATGGACTCAAAGTATGATTTAGATAGTACTTTCAAATTCTCACTGGTGAAAATGTGAATGAGATAGACAAAATTGGCCAATCTCGATGATCATCCATATTTTATAATGAACAAGGCACAGACAATAGAAAATAAAAGCATGACAACAAAGGGAAATGGGTTGTTTTATGATTTAGAAGCTGGAAGGAGTGGAGGTTTTATCATAATGTGCCTTCAGTTGTTTATCGAACTATAAGTTGAAGCTTTGTTGCTCATTTTCCTTAGCGGTCTTGTGTATTTCAGAAGTTTGATATAACTGCTACAACAATGTAATCCTCCAAGTTTAGTCCTGAAAATAAGTTACGATAATCCTAATACACTTAAAGGCTCAATAAATATTATCGTGTTTATTTTTCAAGTGAGATTTTGGGACTGTTTGCATGCTAATTTTGGGCTGATCTGAATCATATCAAAGTCTGGTGCATTATAATGGTACTCTTGAAATCATTGGTTTTCGTTTTATCTTGAAAATAATATATCATTTATGCATACTAGCTCTTGCATATTTGCACTCTTGCATAAGCATATTTTTGATAGTCAAAGTGCTCTAAAATTGTTCCCGTGCCTAATTACTAAGCAACTAAAAGATTGAATTCATCTTCAAGGTTTATAATTCAGAAGGCAGTAGGAAAGTGACACTTCGGGTATATCCTTAAAAAAAAAAATTTGAGTAGCACAAGAGTAGGTACCCTGGTATTCCATTTCCATCGTTGAAATTGTTTTGCTTCATATGCCACTACCATTCACAGAGTTCTTACATGCAGACAATGAAGAAAACAACTAAATCATAAAACTAATGGTTGATTGTCTTTTAGCTGTGGAATGTAGCCACTTTCCACAGCTGATTCAACTTTCCGTAGTTGTTTTTGTTAAACTCTAGGTTGCAGGGGTCATCAAGCAAAACAAGCCACATGGGTAGCTGGGGGAATGTCAGTACATGGATGGTGTCCTATTCATTTGATCCAATTCGATGAAAAAAACCCCGGTCAAAGAGAAGTCAAGTTGTGTGTTATCATTAAATCGCTACACTGAGTCGCCACACTAAGTCACTGCATGTCAAGAAAAAATAATAATTTTGAATCAATGAAATGAATAAGTTATTTGTTCACTTTTCTGAAGGTATTGATTAATTTTGGACTGATGATGAAAGATGAATGACTAACTTTTTATTCAAGATTTTTAGCTCTAGAAACTATGCACCTTCTGCAGCTAAAGTCCAATTCCGCAACGATTCTCTAATTCCGCAGCCAGAAAAGCCTCATTTTTCAAATCAGCCTATCTTTCCCATACAAAATCATATTTTGATGATTTAAGTACCATTGGAAATATCTCAACAAGATCTACACAATGAGAAATCCATCATTAGAGTTTGAAATGGCAAATAATGAAATAAATTGCTGAAAATAAGCAACATTCAACTTGGGGCACCAATTCCAAAACAGGTATAAATTCTTTTGATTTTTCCTTTGAAGTCTTGTTTCATTAATAAAAATTCTTAGTTTTGTGTGTAAATATGATAACTAGAGAGATTGATCACCTCTGTCATTTGATAACCTTACATTCCATTGCAGAAGAAGTATTAGTTTTTTTTGCAGGTTCCAGGGGGAAGGACAAATGACTACAAGAGAATGGTGTCTCTCTAAGAGACCAATTTGTTTCATAAGAGGATGATCAGCAACAAAGAGGAAATATGCTGATGTAAAATTAGATCCAAACACTTGAAAAACTTTCAGATACTATTATATCTATCACATCCATCCATCACATCCATATCTCATAATAAACCATTCATTTAATTTTCCTCCATATTTTCCATTTACTTTCACATACACTTTCCATCTCTTTTTGTCTATTCATAACCCACAAATAAAAGCAAGAGACTCATTCACATGCTTATTGCCCATTTCCATTTCTGTTCTCTATTGCCATCTTCCATTTCCTATAATTTTCATTCCGCAGATAAGCCCTGCTTCAATGCAAATTATTGAGTCCATAGTCCTTTGAGTCTAAGATCCTTGTAAAGACACCTTGAGGCTTGCATGCCTTAATGGTAAGTTCTCATGTTGACAAACAATGGGAATACATTAATGTCCCTTGTTCGTCAGATCTTCTAGGCGACTCGACATCGGAAAACTCATTCGTACCTAGCAAGATGTGTTTGGGCATCTTGACTCTCATTGTCATCAATGGTGACCGTTCTCATGTTGACTAGTGGCAACCATTAATGGCTACTAAGTCAACAATTTCCTACTATGTTCGACATCAAAGCATCTTTTCACATAGTAGGAATTGTGCCAATGAGTTTTGAAGACATGAAGACTATTATTTTTCAACATTTTGGAGCAGATTCAGCAAGTTTTAGTAGAAGAAATAAAAAGTCATCTTATCTCTTTATACATGACTCCTCTTGTTCAACCACTTGAAGAAGAATATGAATAGAATTTTTCAGCCACCACACATACAACTCATCCATTCCAAAGGATAAGTTAAGGTACATCACTTTCTAACTTTTGACCATATAATTTCATAAAAAGCTAGAATGATAATTGTTGGGAAAAACATTTCTCTTCCTCATATCTTAAAATTGCCAATACCATCAGTTGGGGGGGGGGAATACATTCATATTCATATCTTGTCATGTCCATACCATACTCAAGAGCGCACATACTTCCAACATATATTAACTATTACATTGTTATTATGAGCATACAATGGCTTATGAGAAAGTGCCTAAAGTATAAATTGGATACAAACAAAATCATGGTTGTCACACAAGAACCAACCATCATGCAATCCAATAAAGATATACTTTGCAACAATAATCAAAATATCATTATGCAAAGTTCAAAGATCAAAATATAATGCAACAAAAAAAAAAAAGTTGGTTGTAAGACAAGAACCAACCATGTTGCAATTCAAGTAAAACACTTTGCAAAAATATGAAGTTATCAAATGATATCATGCAAAGTTAAGCCGAAGCTCAAGGATCAAAAGAGTTAATGTAATATATATTGCATGAGGACATGCAATAGCTTCAGTTGGGGGGTATGTTGAGTCTTGAAAATGTCATTCATTTCCATTACACTTTCACTATTATGTCCATTATATCACCTCCATTTCACCTCCATTTCACTACTATGTCACCACATTCATCCCACTCTTATTATCATTGGGCCACATTTACGTTTTTCCGAACTTTATTAATTCTAAGCTTTAAAAGTTAATTTGTGGTTAGAAATTAGAAAATAATGTGCATATGCTTATACCTAACAAATGGGTTGAGATTGTTGACATGTGTAGGTTGAAAGGAGGCTTCTAGAAGACCCTTATGTGGCACTCTAAGGCCAAATTCGAATTTGAGTGGAAAGAATCATGCGATCATGAGGATATGTGTCACATCTCCTAATTATATTGTAACTCTAAGAAGACATGTGTCTTATCAGTTCCTATTTTGATTAGGACTCTAGAGGTAGAGGGAGAGATTTATGGACTCTCATTAATGAGATGGCTTCTCATCTTTTTGTATAAATAGGAGATCTCTCTCCTTCATTTGTTAGTATTTTAGCTTGTGAGTCTTAGCTTGTTAGTTCTTAAGCTTGTTAGCTTGTGAGATGGCTTTGGAAAGCTTTGGAGAGCTTTGTTGTACTTTGTAATTTTGAAGAATTTGGATAAAACTTTGATGTTCTCAACATGGAAGGAGATGTGAAGTAGATGTCATGGAGCATATTAGAATGTAAGGCAGAGTAGATTTCATTTTGTAATTTTGCTTTGCTTTGATTATGTTATTTGATTGCTTTCAAGTTTGATAAATTAGATTTTCCATTCATGCAATTTTAATTCATGCAAGTGTGTTAAACCGATTGATTGTAGATTAGTTTTTCTTTACATGTTTTTGCATCAAATAGTGACATGAGATTTACCTCTCTGCTGACTTTGTTTTCTTAGCTTTTCAATTTTAGTTATGCTTTGATTTTATTTTTATTCATTTGCTTTGTTAGTTAGTTTAGATATTAGATTGCTTAAGTTATTGATGATTACTTCTGAAAGCCATAGCGAGACTAACTAGTGAGGGGTCAGACTATGAATTGATGTGATTTGATTTTAAGTTTACTTTTCTGCAATTAGATATCAGATTACTCAAGTTGTTGATGATTACCTCCGAAAGCCATAGCGAGACTAACTGGCGAGGGGTCAGACTATGAATTAACATGATCTGATTTTAGTTTTACTTTTCTGTAATTAGATATTAAATTGTTCATATCATTGATGGTTACCTCCGAAAGCCATAGCGGGACTACTGGCGAGGGATCGAATTATGAATGTGTAATTTGATTTTTGTTTTACTTTTCTGCAATTAAATATTAAATTGCTCATATCATTGACAGTTACCTCCGAAAGCCATAGCGGGACTACTGGCGAGGGATCAAATTATGAATGTATAATTTGATTTTAGTTTTACTTTCCTTGCAATTTTTTATTTCTTTGAGTGCAGTAGCTTAAATCTATTTTCCATATTTAGACAATAGCAGAGATAATAGTTTCATGATCAGTAGTTCATTATTTACTTGTTTAAATAGTAGCACATTTTCTATTCTTGTTCAAGAATTACTGTCATCACTAGTATATTCTAAGATCTTCTGAAGTGTTAAGTTCTGGGAATCATTATAGAGGACATAATTGCCTTAGAATCTATATCCACACTTGCCTTCTAGAGACTTAGGAATATGATTTCCATTTGAATTAGACACTTTAGGAGATCAACAAGAACAAAACCCCAAAACAAAACAAAAACTATAAAACAACGAAGTAAGAGAAAGGTTAAATAAGCACATATGGTGCACCACACTTCATCAGTTTACGATACCCGGATTGATAATTTATGTAGAGCAATTTAAGATGTTAAATTGACTAGATATTTTTGGCGCCATTGCCAGGGAAGTGTAATTAGGAGACCTTATTTCTTACATCTAAAAAAATTTAATAATTTTTGAGTATGCTCTCCTCCTACAATTTCTATGATCTGGAAGATCAGAAAAATGATTGTTATGTAAAGAAAAAATTAATAATTCTTGAGTATGCTCTCCTCCTACACTTTGTGTGATCTGGAGGATCATAACAAGAATTGTTATGTTAAAAAAAAAAAAGGACACAAAATAGACTTCATCATTTCAATTGATTCAAAAAATAAATAAAAGTAAATAAAAAATAAATAATGAAACCCAACTGCTTTGATAGGTTCAACTGTCCAAGATTGACTGTTTATGGTTTGTAGTGGTCGTCAAAGCACTGTATCCTATTTTAATAAGGTTTTGCAACTTAGCTGCGGAATGTAGCCTGATTCCGCAACTAGTTGATAATTCCGCAGTTGATTTCAAGGTTTAGCAGGTTACAGGCGTCCAATGAAGAAACCGACCACATGGGCATCTCCAGAATTGTCCCGACATGGATCCTATCCTACTCATCCAGTTCAGATCGATAAAAAAACCAGCCTAAGGCCTCAGTCAAAGTCCTGTTTTTAGCATATTTTCCTTGAAGCCTTTGCTGCCTGAAATTGAAAATCATTAATCCTTCTTATAAAAATTTACAATTTCAGAGAAAAAAAAGAAAAACAATCTATGGCTATCTTCAATCCTAGCTTTCACTGTGGCCTCAGTAGAAAATCTGCATCCCTGTTCAAGCTTTGGCCTTAAAACGAACCTGCAAAAGCATTTAAAAAAAAAAGCCTGCAGATCTATGGAGTTAACTAAGATCGACTCAAATAATTATGCCATAGCTTGGAATAGAATGCATTATCTATTTGGCAGAATTCATGACAGGAGATGCCACAATGTGGCTGAATTGCAACCATGGCTTCCACACAGAATGCGTAGACAAATGGATTCATTCTAACTCTTCCTGCCCTACTTGTAGACATTGTCTTCATTTTGGCTTTAAAATAAAGGGAAAGCACATTCGAATCAACAAATTATATCTTTGACAAGCTCAAATTCATCAACCAAGAACTTCTCAGGAGTCTGATGTAATCATTGACTTAGAATTTGGGGTTAATCGATTTACAATTCCTTGATCAAATTATTCTGAGAGTGCACCTTTGTTTGAAGTAATGCTGCACTAGAGGAAGGGAAGGAAAGCCAGTCAAGGCAAAAGTTAAACCATCTTATGCTACAGCAGTTGTTTCTGTTCTTGATCCAATCGACGATGAAGCAACAGAGGCTATTCTCTGTGCTGAAAATTGCAAAACTACCCATAGCTCAACATGTGAAAGATTTAGTTGTTTCTATGAAAACATGGGATAGTTACTGTAAAATATGTTCACTTGTTGCCACTGGCTACTGTAGATATTTCAAACCTGAAGAAAACGCATTTGCCACAACAATTTAGAAAAAAACACGAAACAGAGAAAAACGTCAAACTTTGAGAGTACGATTTGGCCAAACGTAGGTGAATTTGAAAAAACTAAAACATGGGTTTTTTCGCTAGTAGGGTCAATTAGATAGCTCAGAACCCGTTTGAAGAAATTCATGGTGGTTTAAGAGAATTTCTCTGTTCTTTGGAGTGCATTTTTGCTTTCCGCTCGAAAAAAATAGAATTTTCAATTAAACAAACAGGCTGTGATTTAATTCAGAAATGAGAATTCTAATTTGATTATGTGCTGGCATTTACTCCACCATGTCTCCCACCTTTTATTGCCATTTGTATAAAACTCATTAACACCTGTAATCCCAATTGAAGACGGCTTTGCTAGTGAATTAATTCCATTACGTGAACCAGTTGAGTACGCCTCTTCCAAACTGATCTGTCATCTTCAACCGAACTTCTCCACTCCACCTGTTTAACAGCTAAATTGGATAACTTAACCAAGTGAATATGACTCTTTTACATCCATATTGCTTGGACTATGATAGTGGAGTTTGTGTGCATAATTATTCTGTGTGGAGGAGTGATCACTCTCGGTGGTAGAACTGCATGGTACAATGCACTGAAATTTGATTTTATAATGCGTTAAAGAGGAGAATGTGAGTGGATTTCAAAGACGTGAATGAAATCATTATCATATTTATTTACTCATTTTATACTCTTAAAAAAAAACCATTCACATGAACTTTATAAACGAATGAGTGGTGAAGAAGATAATTAGTGGATTATTCATTCAGCATAACTCTGTTTTCAATTGGTGATTACGGTAATGGGTAGCGTGGAGATGAAGATATCCTCTTACAGAACCTATGGACTCAAAGTATGATTTAGATAGTACTTTCAAATTCTCGCTGGTGAAAATGTGAATGAGATAGACAAAATTGGCCAATCTAGATGATCATCCATATTTTATGATGAGCAGAGCATAGACAATAGAAAATAAAAGCATGATAGCAAAGGGAAATGGGTTGTTTTATGATTTAGAAATTGGAAGGAGTGGAGGTTTTATCATGATGTGCCTTCAGTTGTTTATCAAACTATAATTTGAAGCTTTGTTGCTCATTTTCCTTAGCAATCTTGTGTATTTCAGAAGTTTGATATAACTGCTACAACAGTGTAATCCTCGAAGTTTAGTCCTGAAAATAAGTTATGATAATCCTAATACACTTAAAGACTCAATAAGTATTATCTTGTTTATTTTTCAAGTGAGATTTTGGGACTGTTTGCATGCTAACTTTGGGCTGATTTGAATCATATCAAAGTCTAGTGCATTATAATGGTATTCTTGAAATCATTGGTTTTCATTTGATCTTGAAAATAATCTATCATTTTTGCATACTAGCTCTTGCAAATTTGCACTCTTGCATAAGCATATTTTTGGTAGTTGAAGTGCTCTAAAATTGTTCCCGTGCCTAATTACTAAGTAGCCAAAAGATTGAATTCATCTTCAAGGTTTATGATTCAGAAGGCAGTAGGAAAGTGACACTTCGGGTATATCTTAAAAAAAAAATGAGCAGCACAAGAGTAGGTACCCTGGTATTCCATTTCTATGATTGAAACTGTTTTGCTTCATATTCCACTACCATTCACAGAGTTCCTACATGCAGACAATGAAGAAAATAACTAAAGCAGAAAGCTAATGGTTGATTGTCTTTTAGTTGCGGAATGCAGCCACTTTCCGCAACTGATTCAACTTTCCGCAGCTGTTTTTGTTAAACTCTAGGTTGCAGGTGTCATCAAGCAAAACAAGCCACATGGGTAGCTGGGGGAATGTCAGTACATGGATGGTGTCGTATTCATTTGATCCAATTTGATGAAAAAAACCCCAATCAAAGAGAAGTCAAGTTGTGTGTTATCACTAAGTCGCCACACTAAGTCACTACATGTCAAGAAAAAATAATAATTTTGAATCAATGAAATGAATAAGTTATTTGCTTACTTTTTTGAAGGTATTGATTAATTTTGGATTGATGATGAAAAATGAATGGCTAAATTTTTATTCAAGATTTTTAGCTATAAAAATTGTGCACATTCCGCAGCTAAAGTCCAATTCCGCATCTGTTCTCTAATTCCGCAGCCAGAAAAACCTCATTGTTCAAGTCAGCCTATCTTTCTCATACAAAATCAGATTTTGATGATTTAAGTACCGTTGGAAAGATCTCAACAATATCTACACAATGAGAAATCCATCATTAGAGTTTGAAATGGCAAATAATGGAATAAATTGTTGAAAAGAAGCAACATTCAACTTGGGGTACCAATTCCAAAGCAGGTATAAATTCTTTTGATTTTTCCCTTGAAGTCTTGTTTCATTAATACAAACTCTTAGTTTTGTGTGTAAATATGATAACTAGAGAGATTGATCACCTCTCTCTTCTGATAACCTTAAATTCCATTGCAGAAGAAGTATTAGTTTTTTTTACGTGTTCCTGGAGGAAGGACAAATGACTACAAAAGAATGGTGTCTCTCTAAGAGACCAATTTGTTTCATAAGAGGATGATCAGCAACAAAGAGGAAATATGATGATGTAAAATCAGATCCAAACACTTGAAAAACTTTCAGATACTATTGTCTCCATCACATCCATCCATCAAATCCATACTTCATAATAAACCATTCATCTCATTCCTCCATATTTTCCATTTACATTCACATACACTTTCCATCTCTTTTTGTCTATTCATAACCCACAAATAAAAGCAAGAGGCTCATTCACATGTTTATTGCCCATTGCTATTTCTGTTCTCTATTGCCATATTCCATTTTCATCTTCCATTTCCTGACATTTTCATTCCGCAAATAAGCCCTGTTTCAATGCAAATTATTGAGTCCATAGTCCTTTGAGTCTAAGATCATTGTAAAGACACCTTGAGGCTTGCATGCCTTAACGGAAAGTTCTCATGCTGACAAACAATGGGAATACATTAATGTTCCTTATTCGTCAGATCTTCTAGGTGACTCGATATCGGCAAAATCATTCATACCTAGCAAGATGTGTTTGGGCATCTTGAATCTCATTGTCATCAATGGTGAGAGTTCTCGTGTTGACTAGTGGCATCCATTAATGGCTACTAAGTCAAAAATTTCATACTATGTTCGACATCAGAACATCTTTTCACATAGTAGGAATTGTGCCAATGAGTTTTGAAGACACGAAGACTATTATTTTCAGCATTTTGGAGCAGATTCAGCAAGTTTTAGTAGAAGCAATAGAAAGTCATCTTATCTCTTTATACATGACTCCTCTTGTTCAACCACTTGAAGAAGAATATGATCAGAAATTTTCAGCCACCACACATACAACTCATCTATTCCAAAGGGTAAGTTAAGGTACATCATTTTCTAACTTTTGACCATATAATTCCATAAAAAGCTAGAATGATAATTGTTGGGAAAAACATTTCTCTTCCTCATTTCTTAAAATTGCCAATACCATCAGTTGGGGGAGGGGAAATACATTCATATTCATATCTTGTCATTTCCATACCATACTCAAGAACCCACATACTTCCAACATATATTAACTATTACATTGTTATTATGAGCATACAATGGCTTATGAAAAAGTGCCTAAAGGATAAATTGGATACAAAAAAAATCATGGTTGTCACACAAGAACCAACCATCATGTAATCCAATAAAGATATGCTTTGCAACAATAATCAAAATATCATTATGCAAAGTTCAAAGATCAAAATAGAATTCAACAACAACAAAAAAAAATTGGTTGTAACACAAGAACCAACCATGTTGCAATTCAAGTAAAACCCTTTGCAAAAATACGAAGTTATCAAATGATATCATGCAAAGTTAAGCCAAAGCTCAAGGATCAAAAGACTTAATGTAATATATATTGCATGAGGACATGCAATAGCTTCAGTTGGGGGGTATGTTGAGTCTTGAAAAGGTCATTCATTTCCATTACACTTTTAATATTATGTCCATTATATCACCTCCATTTCACCTCCATTTCACTACTATGTCACCACATTCATCCAACTCTCATTATCATTGGGCCACATTTATGTTTTTCCAAACTTTATTAATTCTAAGCTTTTTAAGTTAATTTGTGGTTAAAAATTAGAAAATAATGTGCATATGCTTATACCTAACAAATGGGTTGAGATTGTTGACATGTGTAGGTTGAAAGGAGGCTTCTAGAAGACCCTTATGTGGCACTCTAAGGCCAAATTCGAATTTGAGTGGAAAGAATCATGGGATCATGAGGATATGTGTCACATCTCCTAATTATATTGTAACTCTAAGAAGACATGTGTCTTATCAGTTCCTATTTTGATTAGGACTCTAGAGGTAGAGGGAGAGATTCATGGACTCTCATTAATGAGATGGTTTCTCATCTTTTTGTATAAATAGGAGATCTCTCTCCTTCATTTGTTAGTCTTTTAGATTGTGGGTCTTAGCTTGTTAGTTCTTAAGCTTGTTAGCTTGTGAGATGGCTTTGGAAAGCCTTGGAGAGCTTTGTTGTACTTTGTAATTTTGAAGAATTTGGATAAAGCTTTGATGTTCTCAACATGGAAGAAGATGTGAAGTAGGTGTCATGGAGCATATTAGAATGTAAGGTAGAGTAGATTTGATGTTGTAATTTTGCTTTGATTTCATTATGTTATTTGATTGCTTTCAATTTTGATAGATTAGATTTTCCATTCATGCAATTTTAATTCATGCAAGTGTGCTCAACCGATTGATTGTAGATTAGTTTTTCTTTACATGTTTTTGCATCAAATAGTGACATGAGATTTACCTCTCTGCTGACTTTGTCTTTTTGCTTTTTAATTTCAGTTAGCTTTGATTTCAGTATTATTCATTTTCTTTGTTAGTTAGTTTAGATATCAGATTGCTCAAGTTATTGATGATTACCTCTGAAATCTATAGCGAGACTAACTGGCGAGGGGTCAGACTATGAATTGATGTGATTTGATTTTAAGTTTACTTTTCTGCAATTAGATATCAGATTGCTCAAGTTGTTGATGATTACCTCTGAAAGCCATAGCGAGACTAACTGGCGAGGGGTCAGACTATGAATTGATGTGATCTGATTTTAGTTTTACTTTTCTGCAATTAGATATTCAATTGCTCATATCATTGATGGTTACCTCTGAAATCCATAGCGGGACTACTGGCGAGGGATCGAATTATGAATGTGTAATTTGATTTTAGTTTTACTTTTCTGCAATTAGATATTAAATTGCTCATATCATTGACGGTTACCTCCGAAAGCCATAGTAGGACTACTGGTGAGGGATCGAATTATGAATGTGTAATTTGATTTTAGTTTTACTTTCTTTGCAATTTTTTATTTCTTTGAGTGCAGTAGTTTAAATCGCTTTTCTATATTTAGAAAACAGCAGAGATAATAGTTTCATAATTAGTAGTTCATTATTTACTTGTTTAAATAGTAGCACATTTTCCATTCTTGTTCAAGCATTACTGTCATCACTAGTATATTCTAAGACTTTCTGAAGTGTTAAGTTCTTGAAATCATTATAGAGGACATAATTGCCTTAGAATCTATATCCATACTTGCTTTCTAGAGACTTACGAATAGGATTTCGATTTGAATTAGACACTTTAGGAGATCAACAAGAACAAAACCCAAAAAAAAAAAAAAAAAACTATAAAACAACGAAGTAAGAAAGAGGTTAACTAAGCACATATGGTGCACCACACTTCATCAATTTACGATACCCGGATTGATAATTTATGTAGAGCAATTTAAGACGTTAAAGACTAGACAATGATATAAATAGAATTGCTAAAAATAGTTGTTCAGGATAGATTCATGTTTAGTTAGTCCCTGAACTAAAATAGTGAAGTAAAATTTGAATTTTATCTTAGCAGTTGTTTGTAAAATAATTAATTAATTCATCTTGAGTTAATTAGTTGTCGAAAATCAAACATGAAGTCCATGTGAGAACATGCAACAATTTCTCCATTAGTTGAGGAATTTATCCATCAATTAAAGAGATAAGGATGAGCTGTAATATTTATTTGTAATTAGTTAACTTAGTTAATTGAGTCAAGTCCAGTTATATTAATTCAAATAGCTTGTTGAATTAATTGTGAGTTCAGTTAGTTAATGCATGCATGCATGTAACTGCTACACTTCAGATAACTGAATATTCTCTCATAAATAACTCATGCATGTCAGTTCTGTTAGAGACCGAGTTGAGATTAGAGGAGGGAAAATGTACTATCAGTTGGATGAATTTTTCCTATAAAGGAAACTCATCCATGCAAAAGGATTTATCTCCTTCAGGTTTGTGCAGTTATTTATGAGCCAAGTGAGTAGTGTGAGGTGGGAATTCACACAAGTGGAAGCACTGGACCCCAGGAAAAACTACACAAGAAAATAGGAGGCTTGGAGGGTAGAGGAGAAGGTTGTGAGAGCCTTTGACTGTCTATGAGCAGTATTGCTTGATTGCAGAGAGAGAAAGATAGCTTGAGAGATGATTCTTTTTGTAACTTGAACAAGATTTCCACTTGAATGATAATACAGAGATTGGGGTTTTAGGCTGAGGATTTCCCCGGGTTATTTCTTCTGTGTTATGTGTGATTGATTTTTCATTCTCAGTTATATGTGTTCTCATTGATCGTGCTCAAATTGATTAAGCTTCTACAAAGTTTATTGTAGAAGTAGATCTTGTATTTTGCTTTAGTCTATTGAATAATCTATTGATCTATAGTGGGAATTTCTACATGGTATCAGAGCAAAGGTGATCAAGGCGAAGAACAGTATACAAGAAGGGAGAAGTTCAAAGTTTGTGGTTCCTGAATATAGAAATCGAGTTCTTATCACATCTCAATTTCACCAATGGCATTTAGCAGTTTAATACTTGAGTATGCCCTTGATGCCAGCTCGAATTATATAGTCTGGAAGGATTGAATTGAAGCAATATTAGAGGATAACGGTCTAAACAACTTCATTGATCAAGAAGTCCCCAAGCCGACTTATGCTACTCAATTTGTGGAATGGAAGAAATGTGTGGCTAGCGCAAGGAGAATCCTCCTAAAGTTCGAGATCACATTGTCCTGAGCCTCCATGGGAAGGAGACACCATTTTCAATGTGGAAAACAATGAAACATCTATATCAGAATAGCAACGATCAAAGGAAGTTGGCACTAAAAGACAAGCTTCGGAAAATCAAGAGTGAAAAGGGCGACACGATCTCTACATATCTGAACAAGCTCACCACCTGCAGGGATGAGCTTGGAAGTGTAGGGATCATGACAGCTGATGATGACATGGTGAGTCTTGCACTCCTTGGTCTTCCTAAGAGTTGGCATAGCTACTGTTAGCTTTGCTGAGAAAAGGCCCACAAATTGGTCATATAGGCTCTAAAAGTCTCCAAATTTGCTTAAAAACATGCTAATGGATCCATTAATGGCATTGGAATCTTCAGCATTTGCTTAAAGATCATTAAAAAATCAGAACTAGTGTAGGAGGAAAGCCCTTAAAGGGGAGGAGGAACACTATCGGGAGTCCAAAACATTGAAAAATCAGTGAAAAACCATGTGTCAGAGGCTTAAAATGAGAAATCACAACAACCGTCAGATCTAGCTGATCAACGGTCCAGATCTGATTGGTAGGTCGCATCGGCATAGGAAATTGGCGGAAATCGATGGAAACCGATGCGAGCCCAAGGGATTCGACATTTTTGATCGGCGATCACTATCGGAGATAGCAGGGAGTGCTTACAAACAGCTCGTGGTAGGAGCGATATGCGATTACGATCATATCACATCGCAATATTGCATTAGCGCTGACCAAGGGGCGAGGCCTTTACATATATGTGACAACGACCCGTTAACCGGACCCGACGACATTATGAGTTGAAATATATAAATTTTGAAGTCCATGTGAATGCCATATTTTAATGTATTTCGTTGTTTAAACGAAATACAAAGGAACACATGATAGTGCTAATAGTGATACAACTCGGACCCGAAAGGGTTCGAGAATGATATTATATATTATTTCAGGTCCGGGGAATGCCATATTTTAATGTATTTTAACGTATTTCATTGTTTAAACAAAATACAAAGGAACACATGATAATGTCGATAGCGATACAGCCTGGATCCGAAAGGGTTTCAGAGTTAAAATATATGCTGTTTCAGGTCCACCAAAGCTAATTTCACATGTTTTTTAGTTTTTTTTACAGATTTCCAAATATAAGGAAAACACACAGGATGCAAGCTTTTGCGAATTGTGATGGCAACCAGGGCAGACTTGACAGAAGAATAAACTATATTTAAAGACCTTTTAAGTCTGAAAGGACAGAGAAGGTGGGATTTAGTAGTGATGACTGTGTTTTCTGTTTAAAACAGAAATACACATTGATTTCAACAGAGGTCCACCACAGGGGCAGCGTTGTTCTGCTATAACAGAAACATGCCTTGTTAAATCATTGGAAGGGCCACAACATGCTGCAACCCAAATCAAAGAAGATCAGGGAGCATCAAAAACATAGACAATGCAACCAACCATCAAAAATATCTTAAATTGGTTACTCTGCTATCAGAAGTAGAAAAAGCCGATCCCATGCTTGCCTAGAGGGCATAAAATCAGTTAACAATGCACATCAGGCAGATTAAGACTCCGATCCTTCTAGAGAGCTCAGGAGCATTGCAAACAGGTTATAAATAGTTGAAACTAATATGTGATAGAGGTTCAACCTTTGGAGATTATTCCTCCTCTATTCATTCAAGCTTCTCATCTTCATTCTAGCAATATAAGCTTATTTTGCCATTATATGTTCAATGTCCATTCTTTTTTTTGTTCTATGCTTGCACTTGAACAGTTTGTTCATGTTCTCTTTGTGTCCAAGGCTAGATAACTGTCATCTTATCTTTGCTTTGATATATTAGATTTGTAAGCTTCTTTGTTGCCTATAACTAGCCATCCATATGTGGTCATATATGCATCTGCCAGTACAGTCAGTATTCTCTTTTGCTACCTGTAGCTAGCCATTGATGTATGTTTATATATGCAATCTACTGGTGTAGTCAGTATTCTCCATCTATCCATTGAATTTATAACTTATTGAGCATTAGTGGTCTAAATCCTTGCATTGGTGAGAGTGTTCATGCATGCATTGAGTAAAAACAGAGTTGAAATGGTTATCTAACTTGATCCAAACCATCATTTATTCCAATAGTTCAGAGAACAATATCGAAGACTATATGTTACCAGGCATCTCCAAGCTACAACCTAGGAGAGTTTCTTGGAGTGATAACAACTAGCAAGACTCGGTTAATGGAAGAGAAAAACTGCCAGATTGGGAACGACTTTGGTCAAATCTGGTGCGGGAGGAAATAAGAAGAAGCACCAGAGATGGATCTTCATTATCAAAGGAGGATGAAGAAAATTGTGCCTTAGAGAGTAAGGAGAAGAAAGAAAAGGAGAAGGATTCTCATCCAAAATCGAGTTCTTCCCATGGTGGGAAGAAGTTTGACAAATCGAAAGTGTGATGCTTTCATTGTCATGAAGTGGACCATTTTGCTACAAATTGTCCACCGAGGAAATCCAAGAATGGATCCGTGGAAGGATCAGAAGGTGAGGCACTGGCCTCATAGTTCAAGTTGGATTTCACACTTTTTGCATGCATGGTTTCATCCATGGCGGGAAGTGGTTGGTTTCTTGACAGTGGAGCTTCTTTCCACATGACCGGTGACAAGAGTTTCTTTAGTACCTTGGAGGAGAAGGATCTCTAGATGCGGATCACGATGGGTAATGATGAAAAGTACAGTGTCTCAGGTGTAGGCATAGTTGTTTTTTAGAGGGAGCATGGAGCTCGCATTACCTTAACCGATATCAAGTATGTACCACGACTGAGGAAAAATTTGGTGTCGATCACAATGCTCGAAGACAAAGGCTATGATGTAGTCTTTAGTAAGGGAAAGGTTTTCCTTCGATACATCACCACAAGACAGGTGAAGCAAATCGGTTCATGAGTCAAGAACCTGTATGCTCTTGAGGTTCAAGATGCATGCAAAGCCTTGAGGAGTAAGACAATTGATGGAGACTTGGTGGTTGAGAGGGAGATTACATTACCTCTCAACATGCAGTGCCAGAAGAACTCTCACACAATTATGAAGGAGCCACAATTGGTGAAGTAGCTTTAGGAGGTTGTGGAGAAGCCACAACTGGAGAAGCTGAGAGGAGATCAAGTGGAGGCATCCACTCATGCAGAGACCTCTAGTAGGGGGAAATTTTGAGCCAAGTGGGCAGAGGGATCACATGCATCCATACCTCCAGATCAGAGGTGGGGTGATGTGGAGTGATAGTCTCAAGTAGGTTGGAATAGGGGCAGGATCATTGAGGTACCCAACCTCTTTGATTAGACCTCACTGCGGGAGCCCCAACGAGGAGTAGCAGGACTGGCTGAGTGGGTAGAGACAGATGTAGATGGAGCGAAAGAGAGAGCTATAGTGTAGGAATCCCAAGACAGTGCAGAGCTAGCAAGCTGCAACAATGCGAGAGGCACATGAGTGTTGCACTAGTGTAGGATGGCACAGAGAGGTGTGCAACGGTGTGAGATGCATGGAGTGTTGTAGTAGCTCAAAGGTCACAGAGGGAGAACTTGTCAGCGATAGAGGGAGCTTTAGCATCAGAGGGTGTTTTTAGCCCAACTAGAAGGTCAGTTGGGAGATTTTTTGCTTCTAGAGTTGTTGGAGCAATAACACTTGGTAGAAGTGTTGCATGCAGAACATTCCAAAGGTTTAGGATTAGGTTTGAGTTGAATGCCTCTCTTGTTGAGAGGGAGTGTTGACAATGGCAACAAGAAATGCTAAAAATAGAAGTGCTAAAAATAGCACTGCTATAAATAGTAGTTCGGGTACTAGTGTTGGACATAGCAGCAAGGAATGAAAAATGGAAGTGCTATAAATAGAATTGCTAAAAATAGAAGTTCAGGATAGATTCTTATTTTAGTTAGTCCCTAAACTAAAATAGTGAAGTAAAATTCGAATTTGATCTTAGCAACTATTTGTAAAATAATTAATTAATTCATCTTGAGTTAATTAGTTGTAGAAAATCAAACATGAAGTCTATGTGGGAACATGTAATAGTTTCTCCATTAATTGAGGAATTTTTCCATCAGTTAAAGAGATAAGGATGAGTTGTAATATTGAGTTGTAATTAGTTGACTTAGTTAACTGAGTCAAGTCTAGTTAGATTAATTCAAACAGTTTTTTGAATTAATTGTGAGTTCAGTTAGTTAATGCATGCATGCATGTAACCGTTGCACTTCAGATAATTGAATATTATCTCATAAATAACTCATGCATGCCAGTTCTGTTAGAGACCCAGTTGAGATCAAAGGAGGGACAATGTACTATCAGTTGGATGAATTTTTCCTATAAAGGAAACTCATCCATGCAGAAGGATTTATCTCCTTCAGGTTTGTGCAGTTATTTCTGAGCCAAGTGAGTAGTGTGAGGTGGAAATTCACACAAGTGGAAGCACTATACCCCAGGAAAAACTGCACAAGGAAATAGGAGGCTTGGAGGGTAGAAGATAAGGTTATGAGAGCCTTTGACTATCTATGAGCAGTGTTGTTTGATTGCAGAGAGAGCAGGATAGCTTGAGTGCTGATTCTTTTTGTAACTTGAACAAGATTTCCACTTGTATGATAATACAGAGATTGGGGTTTTAGGCTGAGGCTTTCCCTGGGTTATTTCTTCTATTTTATGTGTGATTGATTTCTCATTCTCAGTTATATGTGTTCTCATTGATTGTGCTCAAATTGATTAAGCTTCCGCAAAGTTTATTGTAGAAGTAGATCTTGTATTTTGCTTTTGTTTATTGCATAATCTGTTGATATATAGTGGGAATTTCTACACGAAGAAGAGGGAAGGTTGGCTATTTGAAGTGGTGGGGGTATTCGACAGGAATTTTTGTAAGTTATCCCTATTCCTACGAGGCATGAAAGAAGTGTTTTTGTCTTGTTTTGTGTTTTTGTCAAGATTTGAGACTAATTGTAGAATTGAAATAACAAACTTAATGGATACTAACTGTTGAATGAAATCTCACTTCTAGAATGGAAAAGAAGGAAAACCAACTTACAATTACTCTTGAAAAAATGAAGCTAAAAGAAGAATGAAAGAGATAAGAAATGGAAGAAAAGAAGCAGAAATCACATCTTACTTAGACACCTCCCTGACAACGGCACCAAAAAGTGATGAGCACTAGTATTGCATCAAGAATGATGCAACTCCTCCGGCTACCAACTTTACTTTATGAAACCGGGGTTCGTACATACTTGGAGGTGGCAGTGTTGTATACACAAGAAGATGAAATGGGTCCACTCTTTGTCACTATTGAGCTGGCGATAGACCACTGTGGTTTCTCAAACCAGCCTTCTATTGATTCAGAATGAGTTTGATTACTGATGAAGAAAGCGGAATTTTACCCTAATTCGAAGAATGGAAATATTGTCTACTACAATAATGAAAGACTGAAATCAATGCTTTAAACACAGCACTCATCTAACTAATTGCTAAGATATATTGCTTCAGAAGAATTCTAAGTTAACATGTCTGTAATCCTAACTATCCTAGGCATGCAATCTGAAATAACTAAACATTCTATTGCCGTGCACATGAATGAACACAATAAATCTTTTTCCTTTTTGTCCCTTTTTTGTGAAAATGTGAATACTAAATCTTCTTGGTGGTATGGAAGGTGGGTTAGATGTGGTGGTGAAAGGTCAGATGACTTGGGAGGCAAGTAGGGGTATTCTCCTATCTTCCTAGATTCTTTTTCCACATATCGACCTAAAAACATGCTGCTACTGGTTGTCCTATAGGATGTCCTAATTCTCTTATAAGATCCTCTATATTCCTATAGGATCCAGCCGAGAGAAATAGGGGTGATTTGGAAGGTGGTATAAGGCTTAAGGAAGGTGAATGATGGGAGAAACAAGGTAGGGGAGTGGCTAGGACTTCCTCAGATATCAAACCAAAGTTTTTAAGATGGGTGGATTTTCTCAACAAACCTGGAAAGTTATCCTTATGGAATGATGAATTGGTTGATGGATTTAGTGGGTTTTGGTGATCATGGATGGATGAGGTTAGGCTGGTGTTGCTTACATGAGACCTTCTTGCACTATTGAAACTCTTGCAATACATACATCACTGCCATATATCCCTGAATCATGTCAAACAAGAAGGATTTGCAATCAACTTAAGAAAACATGATTTCATTATTTGGTTTCCTAGTTCATGCATCTAAATACGTTCAGAATATTGTGTAACACCATGAGATCTAATATAAAACTGAAGATATCAAAAATGACAATTGAAACCTATCCTTGAAAATTGAAAAGATGTTGGCCTAAGTAGCAGAATGCCCTCAATTCCATAAGAAATCAGAATTCTGTATTTTCGGGGCTGAATAGGAGTTTTTCTTCAAACCATGGTCCCTGAAGGGAGGAGTGAGGCAAAATCCACCTGATATCATACTTTTTGGTATTCCTTTACCTATCCAAACTATTGCTAAAGCTATGCACAAATGGAAGCAAACTAATCAAATCTACTACTACTTGCAATGAAACAACGCTAAAACTAATTCAACAATTAATTTATGAAATAACCTAAACATACAAGTACAAGAAGAGGAGCCTTTGCTACTAGGGTTGGGCCCTAACCCAAGAGCTTCAGTCCTCTAAGTCAACGCAGTGTTGGATCAAGGAAATTCTCATTCTCATTATCATATCAGAAAAATTCCATAACAATGTTTTGCCACAAACTTGCACTCAAAAATGCTTAGTGCTCTTATATAAAAAATTTGAATCCTAATGAGGCTCTAGGCCTCCTTATTTATACAATTGAAGTCTCCAACAACTTCCTTAAATATATGGAGGCTTGGCTCCCAAACTCAAGATGAAATGGCTCTTAACTATCACTGGCTCAGATGCCCATGTTCTCCATGATTCAGCTACTTGCAACTCTGAGATAGTGTGATTTGATTGAGGAATATTCAAATGAGTGAGGATTTAATGAGGAGGATCTATCTCCTATAATCTCTCCTCCTTGTTTCATTCACATTTCTTTCCTTAATTAGCGAAAATTGCCATGATTTTTCTCAAAAACCTGCAATCAATGCACATTGGACCACTAGACACACATCTTACTTTTACTCATCTCATTAAGAAAAATATAACTAAAACATGTAAGGAATTATGAGAAGGGTTGATTTTAATAAGCTTGGAGGTGTATTAAGGTCCATATAGTTACCCAATGATGAGGCTCATCATCTGTTCTCTAATCCCCCCCTAGAGAGCACATGTATCCATTAGTTGATCAATAACCTTTGGGTCCTCCCCGATTTTCTCATTGACAATGCAACACATGTTTCTTTAATTTTTTTTCTTATTCTTACTTGCAAAGGGAGTCTGAGGACACCTACCCTTATCCATTTTTTTTCCAGTGAATTTATGGCATAGTCACCCCACTCAACAACCCAGGACTGATTATTTAAAATAACAATTCCCTCAAGCAATATCCTACCTCAAGCAATGGAATCTGTGTCACTCTCTTAACATGTTTAATTTTTATTTATAAAAATATTTTCTGCATACATGAGGATAATAAATTGGGATATTAGATTTGAGCTAATTAAATGTGAGTTGAGTTAGGATGGGTTGGAAAATATCTATAATGTGACAACTTGACAAGAGGACTACATAAATCCCATAGATAATGACATTTTGAGTTGGTGAATCATTGGACGTTGTGCCTCTCATTCAGAGGAAGCACTAGGGAAATGGTAGAAAAATTTGTATGAGGGAATTATGTGGAGGTTCACTCACATAACTAGGATGGTGCACTAGATAGGGATTGAGGAACAAAATCCTACTCACTTCAATGGATTGTCTGAGGTAGATATTTTGTATAGGAATTTGAACACCAAATAAAAGAGTGTTAGAGGATTCCCACACTAGATGTTTCATTGCACATAACCCTAGATATATGGTGGGTTATTCATAAGGACAAGATCACTATATGGAAATAATGTAAGTAGTTGATAAGCATTAGGTTCAGGACTAGTTTTGCGTTCCCTGGGGAAACTTATTCAAGCATGGAATGCCCCAAAATGCACCTGAAATGATGTGTCGCAGTATGGACAAAAGGGTGCATTTTGTAACAGGAGTAGCTACACCAATTTACACACACTTTGGAAACCATTCCTGAAAATTGGTAGATTAAGCTAGAAATGCACAAAGGAACGTAGGATTGAGATGAGATGGTGCATAGTTTTAGAGCCATGTTTAGCTTTGAAGTAGAAGAGAAAACACTTGATGAAGCTTTGAAGGTTATGTGTAACTACTCCTCCCATATTTAATCAATTTCACAAGCTCATTGGGGTAGACATGAGACAATTGTCACTATGACATGACCCAATCTCCAACTTATAGTTCAAGAAGTGGGACTTACAACTTAATAGGTACTGGCATCCTAGAGGGACTAAAAATCACTCAAGTGTTGAAAAACCATCCTAGGTGATCAATCCCTATGCTCTAACCTTCTTTCTATAACCTAGCACCCCAACTACACACACAACAAGGAAATAGTGTGGTTATAGGTCTCCAACCGCATGTTTAGGCCTACTTTCATGCAATTACGACGTAAATCCTTCAATTCTGAGCATGTGCTTCTGTGATCTATGCCACATTTTTAGGAGAGCTTCTAGACCACTACATAGAATTCCCTCTAACTTTATAGAATCATAATGTGCATGACGAGAATTCCAAAAATTCAAACTTGAAGAAAAAGCTCGACCTAGATTGCCTTATAAATAATATACATTTTCTCAAACATATGGAAAACATGTGAGCTACAGGTCATGAATGCATATCTTATCATAAACTAATAGTTTTCATCTGAAAATCAACATCAAGGCTCTAAGCTCTCTCTAGTTAGTTGTAATAACACTTATTAGTCCATGCATTCGTCAACTAATCAATAACTTATCAAAACATATCAAGATCCATAGATGAATTACATCATTTAACTAGCATATAGCCAACATTTAACCAACATAGAAACAATGGCAACTTAGCCATAATATAAGCAACATAATATCTACAAGTAATCATAAATCGCAATAGGAATATAACTCTTATTAATATATGAAAATACCAACCAATTTAGGGACTTCTAGATACCACCTAACCATAGATTGGGCTAAACCAAATATCGCTTTCATTCAACCACCCTCGCACCATATTCCAAGCATGAATGTGGGATCTCATGAATTAAAACAAAACAAAATAAACTAGGGATTTTAGAGGCCAAACCACATCAACCCCCTACCAGAGTGATCCATATCTATAATCCATAAATCACTAATATCAACCAGATCAGTCTCTACCCAAGTTGTCAAGGGCTCCATGAACTAGTAACTCAACCCATAACCTTCTAGGGGTCCCAAGTTTTTGTTCCAACCGTGACTCCAGGAACTAGTAACTAAACCCACTAAGGGCTCTAGAGTGTTTGTCCCAACTAGTGGCTCCAGGAACTAGTAACTCAACCAAAGTTGTTTTAGGGCTTCCAAAGTGTTTGTTCCAACCCACATATTGGAATAATGCCCATGACCTTGGGATTATTTTATATACATAAAAAATCAACCAGGGGATATTAAAAACCCCTACCTCTTAGGGTAACACCATCCTTGGTGTTCTATGACACCTATGACAAGAAAACTATTGAAAACAAAACATACTTCCCATGGATCTTTATACCATAGCTCGATGTAGTATTTATAATGACATTCTTCTGAAACAAAACAAACATACCTCTTATTTGAGCTTTAAAACACATCTCAGTGCGATATTTACAGCACCATCCATATAGATGTACATATACCAAAATTAATTTCCTTGAACCAACAAATAATGAGGGATATAAAGCTCGCATCTGATCAACCATCTCCCATGTAGCTTCATCAAGCCCAAACTACTTCCATTGCACTTTAACCTACTCAATTTCTCTATTCTGGAGCATGAATATTTTCTATTATAATATGCATTATGGTTCTGGATGGAATTCACCCTCTAGTTCCACTTGTAATATAGACCATTCAATCACATGATCAACATCTTGGACATATCTCTTAAGTAATTAAACATGGAAAACACCATGGAATTTCACTATCGGAGGCAGTGAAAGTTTGCATGCCACTGTCCTAATCCTCTCAAGGATCTCAAAAGGCCCACAATACCAAGGTGCCAACTTGGCACATGATCCGATCCTCAAGGATCTCCTCTTGGGCTTGATTCATAAGTATACATACTCCCCAACCTGGAACTCCTTAAATACTTTATGTTTATTTACATAACTCTTCTACCTATCTTGGGATGCCTTAAGTTTCCTTTTAATAACCCACATCTCCTATTCCATATGAGTCAACATATCCAGTCCAATCAACACCCTGTTCACTGGATCACTCCATTTGATAGGAGTATTACAACTCCACCCATAAAGATCTTAAAATGGACTCATACTCAAGGACTCTTGATACCCATTATCATATGAAAACTATACCAGTGGAAGATACTCCTCCGACTTCTGCTTTTGATGCATGGCATGCATCGTCAACATGTCCTCAAGATTCATGTTAACCCTCTCTAGTTGTCCATTTGTTTGTTTATGATAAGTTGTGCTCAAAACTAACTCTGACCCCAAGCCAGCTACAAACAACTCCTTCCAAAACCTAGAAGTGAGCTTGGAAGCTCTATTTGATATAATATTCTTTGGAACACCATGCAATCTCACTATCTCTCTGATGAAAATCTGGGCTACCTCGTTAGATGAATTCGTAGACTTAATTGAGATGAAGTGAGCTACCTTACTTAACTTGTCAAACAAAAATATGATGGAATCATGTTGTATCATTGTACTTGGAAAACTTGTAATGAAGTACATGGAAATGACCTCCCATTTACATTTTGGAATCAGAATAGGATGCAACAAACCACCTAAATGCTTGTACTCTGCTTTTACCTGTTCACAGTCCAAACACCTCACAACAAACTTAGCCACCTCTTTCTTTTATTTTGGCCAATGATAGAATTTCTTAACTTTTGTCTTTGTCCTTTGATATCTCAGGTGACTTGAATATGGCTGAACATGAAACTATATCAAGATAAGCATCTTGAGCTCACTTCTATCTGACATAAAAATATTGTTCATGAAACTAAACAAGGCATCGGTTATGAGGTGATACTCCTAATCCATTTCACCTTCACCCTGCTATTGTAATATTTGCCTCAGTTTTTTATGCCTGTCATCATGTTCTCCTTCCTGAAAGAACTACTCATACAAGTCTATCCCATAAGAAATCATTGTTTCAATATAACTGACCTGAACTCTTTTTCTTAGAGCATCCGCAATCCCATTCTCATTTCCCTTGATGTACTTGATCTCGAAGTCAAACTCACTAAGTGTATCTAACCATCTAGCTGTCCTGGAATTTGTATTAGGTTAGTCAAACAAGTAGCTCATTATATTGTGATCTCTCATCAAGATGAACCTCCTTCCAAGAAGATAATTTCTCCACATCTTCAATGCATGAATGATAGCTGCCAACTCGAGATCGTGAGTCACATAGTTCTTCTCATGCTCATTCAACTTCCTTGACTCATAGAATACAACCTGTCCTTCTCGCATTAGGACTCCACCAAGTCCTCTCTTGCAAGCATCTATACATATGAAAAACTCCTTGTTAGGATCTGCAATCTTCAATATTGGAGCATTTGTAAGAAAATGATTCAACTGCTCAAAAATAGTTTCACACTCCTTAGTCCATTCAAACTTCTTTCCTTTTCGTTGGAAATATGTAATAAGATAGGAAATTCATGAGAAGTTCTTGAAGAAGCTCCTATAATAACCTACTAGTCATGTGAATGAGGTGACCTCATCCACGTTCCTAGGAGCTGGCCACTCCATGATAGCTCTAATCTTTTCCAGGTCAACTACTATACCTTCTTTGGAAACAACATGTCCCAAATATTGAACTTTAGTCTTAAAGAAATTACACTGGTGGAGCTAGGAATACAACTGATTCTCTCTCAACAATGTCAACACTATTTTTAGGTGTTCTACATGCTCTTCCTTTATTCTTAGAATATATCAATATATGATCAACGAATACTATCAAAAATTTATCAAGATAATGACAAAACACATTTTTCATCAAGCACATTAAAGTAGATGGAGCATTAGTAAGATCGAAAGGAACCACTACAAACTCATAATTCCCATACCTAATATGAAATGCGGTCTTGTAATATATTCTTCCCTAATGTGCACCTGATAATATCTTGATCTCATGTCTATATTTTAGAACACCACTTCTCCCTTCAATTGGTCAAACAAATCATTGATCCTTGACAAAAGATATATTTTCTTGATAGTCACCTTGTTTAGCTACCTGCAATCAATGCCCAACCTGAGAGTATCATCCTTCTTCCAGGCAACACACTTGGCCTAATTTATCCCTTATCAAGCATTTCCTTAAGCTGCAACTTCAATTACACTAACTCTAGAGTCATCATCCTATATGGTTCCTTTGATGCTAATGTTTCTACTGACATCAACTCAATAGAAAAGTCCACTTCCCTATGAGGAGGAAAATATGAAATCTCTACTGGAAACACATCTTGAAATTGTTTCAAAAAAGGATTCCACTTAAAGACTTTAGCATCCTCAACATCCTTCCCTTTGTCACTAGAAATATGCATTGAAAAAAATGCACAACCTTTCCTGCTACTGTGCTTTTCCTGCATAGTTGTAACCATTCTCACTAATGTAGGCTTTTTCTTTTCGTGTAAGATTCTTCTCTCTCCATCATCATTTAGGCACTCAATAACCTTTTCATAGTAATCTACCTTAGTCATGTGAATGTACAGCCAATCCATTCCCAATAACATACTATATGAACTCAAAGGAATCACATTTAGATGTGTTGATGTAGACAAACCATTCAACTCAAATGTATAAGCCCTTAACCAATGACGAACTCTTTTCTTGGTACCTATAGCCAACTGCACCAAGTTCCAAGATGCTGCATGCACTTGTTTATTCAAGAAATACTTATCCACCAAGGCAGGACTGATATAACTATAATTATATATAGGATCAATGAAAATAAAAACAACTTGATCATAAAGCTTACCTTCCATCTTGATAATAGATGCTTCATGATTAGCCTTCCTATTATCCACTATTCCATAAATTCAAGGAATAATCTTCCCAACATCCCTAACTATATGTGCCTCCTAAGCACTGTAAATATGAGGTATGCCACCATGATTCTACAAACAATATCTCCTAATGCTCTCCATCACAAGTCCAACATTGCAAACGCTTTCTTCCATCATCTTTGTTATGCTCCTCATGCTAAGACACATGCCCTTTATCAACTGCATTGAACTTCTTGTATGGTGTTGCATTCTTCTTGTTACTTGCATCTTGAGGTCTTCCTCGCTTCTTATCCCACTTTCTTATTGTCTTGTCATTACCCTTCCAATCATGCTTAGTCTTAGACTTATGCTTATACTGCTCAGAACAATTCTTCAAATTCCCAATGGCCGAGGGCCATCAAACTAAATCTGATCCTTAAATGCTAAAGGAAATCCATTGATGAATCTTTGAAACTTTGTCTTTTCATCCTTAATATATGGCACATACCTTAACAACCCCAGAAACTTAGTCATGTACTCTTCGTCCATCATAGAACCCATATTCAGCTCCTAGAATTCCTTGGTCTTTCCTTCATAATACCTCTCATACAAGTACTTCTTTTGGAATATTCTTTTAAACTCATGTCAACTCAACTCCTTTGTCTTGATGCCTCTGGCATGTTTCACATGTTCCCACCAGATATCTGATTTTCCTTCGAGACTGAAAATAAATATTCTGGCTTTCATATTCTTTGTATAATCATGCATCTCGAAAAACTTCTTCATCCCATGTAGCCATGCTTTTGCATCTTTTGGTTTCTTGGATTTATTGAACTCGTCCAAAAAGTACTACTTCTCACTCCTCCTATAAAGATGATAGTAGTGATGACCATGATGTATCTCTTATCCCAAACTAGAATAAAACCCATAACCACTACCTCTCTTGTCAGGTGTATCCAACCATTTGCAACGTTTCACTGTGTCATCCTTGTCTGACCTGTGCCCTCCATGAGACCTTCTACCATATTCCCCATTTGTTCTTTGATCCTGTTCATAATTGATTCTTGATTCTCCCTATCTCTACAAATTCGATAAGCTCTAAAGGATCATTGCATTGACTTGTGCTTTCTTTTCCTGAGCTCTGGAAAACCTTTCTTGTGACTGAATTATGCTATCATTATCTTCCTTGCAACTTCTAATCTCTTCCTTCAAGATTCTCAGTGTGACTGCTAAATTAAGAGAATACTCATCCCCTTGTTTCTCATCTAATCTATAAGAAGATTCACATGAGCTCTAATACACCATTCTGCTCATCATTTTTAATCATGTTCTTCCTACAAACATTCCATGTTGGGTAAACCAAATATAAACATAATCAAACATAACTTAGTGTGTTTCAGGAGAGGCTATCTCGTCTTCACAAATAAGTCCATATTAGCACGATATGTATACATAATGAAATCAACATATAGATCATCTCAAAATCAACATGATGATATAAGACTACAACAATTACCATCACAATGCATGCATAACAATCATATTGACAACTAACATGCATGCATAACAATCACATCTAGCCCATCTAGTCCAAGTGTTTGAACCTAGAAGCTTTGATACGAATTTTTAACTACCCCTCTGACATTTACCCAATGTCAAAAGCTCACCAAAGTAAACATGAGACAAGTGTCACTATTACATGACTTCACCTCCAAGTTCTAGTTAAAGAAGTGGGGCATGTAATTGAACACTTACTAATATCCTATAGGGACTACAAATATAACTAAGTGATGGTGCATAGTATTAAAATTGGTACATTAGGTTGGAAGTACATAGAGGAACATAATACTGGGATGAGATGCTAGGGAGTTTTATATCCATGTTTAGTTTTGAAGTAGAGGAGCTAACACTTGACAAAGCTTTGAAGGTGTTATGTAACTACCCCTCCTACATTGACACAATTTCACGCACTCGTTGGGGTAAACATGAGATGAGTGTCACAATGAAATGACCCAACCTCCAAGTTCCAGTTAAGGAAGTGATACCTACAACTGAACACTCGCTAACATCTTATAGGGACTATAGATCACTAAAGAGGTGAAAAACCACCGTAAGTGATCAATCCTGAGTTGGAACCTTATGTCTCTGACCTAGCACCCCAATCACATGAACAACAAAGAAAGAGTGTAGTTATAGGCCTCTAACTTAGTACATGTATAGGCCTACTTTCATGTGGTTATGGCCTAAACCCTTCAATTATGAGCATGCGGTTCCAGGATTTGTGCCACATTTTTAGGTGATCTTCCATACCACTACCCAGAATTGCTTGTAACCTTCCAGAATCATAATTTATATGATGACAATACCAAGCATTCAAAATTGAAGAAAACAATTGACCTATATTTCCTAATCAATAAAGTACATTTCATCAATCATATGGCAAACATGTGAGCTACAGGTCATGAATTCATATCTGATCATAAACTGATAGTTTTCATCTGAAAATCAACAAGAAGGCTCTAAGCCATCTCTAGCTAGCTACAATAGCACTTGTTAGTCCATGCATTCATCAATCAATCAATAACTTATCAAAACATATCAAGAGCCATAGATAGATTGCATCATATAACTAGCATATAGCCAACAATTAACCAACAAACCATGGCAACTCAACCATAATATCACCGACATAATCTCTACAAGTAATCATAAATCACACTAGGAAAATAATTCTTATTATTATTTGAAAATACCAACAAAGTCTAGGACTTCCACGTACCACCCACCCATAGATTGGGATGAACAAAATATCTCTTTCATCCAATCACCCCACAACATATTCCAAGCATGAATGTGGGATCTCATGAATTAAACTGAAATGTAACCAACCAGGGCTTCTAGAGGCTAAATCACCTCAACTGTGAACCATAGTGGTTCCACCTTTATGGTCCGGAAATTACTAACATCAACTAGAACAGTCTCTACCCAATCTGTCTAAGCCTCCAGGAACTAGTAACTCAAGTCACATCCTTCCAAGGCTCCAAATATTCTTTTCCAACTACGGCTCTAGGGACTAGTAACTCAACCCAAGTTGTTCCAAGGATTCCAGAGCATTTGTTCCAACCCACAACCATAAGGAACCTAAGAACCAATCAAAAAAACAAGTGGAAAAACACACAACACCATAGCTATCCAAGAAATGTCAAGGAAGGGATAAAACCACTATCAATCCAGGCAAGTCTCCATGCCAATGACAAAAATTAACCAAAGAATTACATGCATATACCATGCATCCAAAAATAAACAAGGAAATCACACATGCAACCTATTACTTGCAAAGCAATCTAGTTGTAGTTGTTGATCCAATTGTTTCCTTGTAATCCCTACTTTTCTTTGCCTTCTTTCTACACATCCAAGTGAATGCCAAATTGCTCCAAGAATGCTTCAATAATACTTTAAGTGTGCAAGAGTATGTGACAATGAGAGAATGAAATGAGAGAGACAAAACTGAACTCACAAAATATCAATTGACAAAAAAATTGTGAATTGATCCTCAAAAGAATTTTTATCATTGATAACTCTATTTTCTTCATTTTCCTTCATTTTCCCTCTAATTTCCCTTGCATGAAAATCTGTGTCTCTTGACCTTCCTTTTCTCCTATTTTCCTTTATTTTCAGAAATAAATGTTAATTATTGCCTCTTTTCATTTTCCAATGCCTTTTCCAATTTCCATAGCCATAAATTAATCACAAGTGATGCCTACTAAAGTGTTTTCCCAACATTCAAATTGGAATACATGTCCCATGACCTTGGTTTTATTTTATTTACATGGAAACTTAACCAGGGGTTCTTACATGTTGCTACAATATATTTTTGTTGTAAGGGAAACGATAGTGTTGGGGCTCGAATTGTTGTGTTTTTCACAGAAACATTTGCAGTAGGTGAAGGAAGTTTTTGAATTTTATAATGTGGTAGAAAATATAGAATATGAAGGAAATCCCTGAAACATACAAATTATAGAAATTGAAGGGGAATGCACAGTAGATGGACCACCATTACAATTTTTTTATTACCCACAACTTATTAGTACATAGAAGGTGAACATTGGGATAGAGGAAAATCCCCAAATCACTGGAATTTGACACTACTGCGATGATGAGATAGTGGAGAAGGGAGTAGAATTAGTGCGTGAATACTAGGACCTATTCCATAATACCTTTGAAGAAATGAAGGGGATTATTGAGGAGTTGGGAGAGATGAGGATCCCCTTGAATCCTGATGTTAAGCCTTTAAAGAAGTGACCTTATCCGATGAACCCAATCTATAATGAGAAATTAAAGTGAGAATTAGATAAAATATTGTAAGAAGGATTAATCAAACCGGTGGAAGATTTAGAATGGATAAGCCTGATGGTTATTCAAAACAAGAAGACGAACGAGATAAGGATTTGCATGAACCTACTGAAGATGAACAATTCCTATGTGAACAACCCCTTTCCTACTCCATTTACATATGAGATATTGGAAAACATGGGTGGGAAGTAGGTTTACTCCTTCATCATCGTATTTTTGAGCTATCATAGGGTAAATATTGCCAAGGAGGGTCATCATAAGACCACCTTTATGATGGAATGGTGTTTCTTTTAGTATATTGTGATGTCATTCAAATTGAATAATGCTCCAACCATTTCTCATGGATAATGGTTGTTTCATTCAAAGAATTCATTCATAACTTATTAGAGGTCTACTTGGATGACTAGACAGTGATCATTCTATTGAAGAAACACATCGAGGTGTTGTGCCTAATGATGGATAGGTGTAGAAAATTACAAATTTCTTTTAATATTAAGAAATGCATATTTTGTGCACCTTTTGGTATTCTGTTGGGACACATTGTCTACAAACAGGGGTTGCTAGTGGATCTACTAAGATTGTCTTGATAGTGGACCTACCACTGCCTACATCAATTTGATAGCTACGATCTACCTTAAGGGTACTCACAGTATTATTAAACATTCATATAGGGATATGCCAAGATCACTGCACTTAAATGGAAAATCATTTGAAGAAAGGGACATATTTCCAATGGAATGAGGAGTGTCGACAAGCCCTAAACACCTTGAAAGGGAAGTTTGTGTTTATGCCCATCCTAGTATTTCCATACTAGATAAAGGAATTCCATGGTAATGTAAATGTGTCATCTATCACATTGGGCGTGATATTGGGCCAACCTAGGGAAGGAGAGATCGACCATCCTATGTCTTTTGCTAGAAGGAAGTTGCGAATGGTTGAACAAAAATATACCACAACTGAAAGAGAAGGATTAGTGATGGCGTACGCTCTTCAGAAGTTTAGATACTACCTACAGGGTAATACATTTAAGTTATACATTTACCATTCTAGATTTAAGTACCTCATCAACAAGCCCGTATTTGGGGGGAGGATTTGTAAGTGACTACTTTATTTCTAGGAGTATGATTTCCAAGTGGTGGTCAAGCCCGGAAGACTCAATGTAGGTGCTAATCATTTATCACTATTGACCTCAACTAAAGAGGCACAAAACGTGGAGCATATTCTATTGGATGCACAAATATTTGTTGTAACTATGGTAGAGGATTACTTCGCAAATATTATGCAATTTCCAAGCATAAAGACGACACTAGAAGATTATATAGTGGCACAAAAGAAGAAACTAGTAGTCAAAGCAACAGACTACGAGAAAATTAAGGGATCATTGCATAAAGTAGGAGCATATGGAATTATGCGTGGATTCGTTATGGAGCATGAGAAATTGATATTGGAAGAAGCACATGCGGGAGTTGTAGGAGGACACTACATAGGACGACATATGACATAGAAAATCCTTCATGCTGGGATGTGGTGGCCCACAGTGCATGTTGATGCTAAGCAGTTTTGGATAACTTGCTACACATGACAAAGAGGGTGGAGGCCATCCCGAGGAGATGAAATTCCCTTAAACCCTCAACACACTTTGCAACCGTTTGTTAAATGGGCCATTGACTTTGTCAAATTGATCAACCCATCAACGAGAAGGATGGGCACACGATATATAATTACCACTACAGATTAGTTGACTTGGTGGGTAAAAGATGCACCAATAAATGATTGCAGTGTGGATACAACTACATGCTTCTTATTTGAAAATATGGTAACCAAGTTTGGATGCCTGAGAATCGTGATGAGTGATCAAGGTACACATTTCTTGATCAAGACTATTACATAATTGACAAAGGAATTTGTAATCTACCATTAGAAAACTACTTTGTATCACCCTCAATCTAATGGAGCAATGGAGGATTTTAATAAAATATTGGAGACCACACTTAGCAAGGTGTGCAATGTGTAGCGCAATGATTGGGAATCAAGAATTCCCATGGCCTTGTGGGCCTACTAGAATACATGCAAGAAGTTGACTCAGCATAAATCTTTCCTTTTTCTATGTTGAATGGAAGTCGTTATGTTGATGGAGTGCTTAGTATTGAGTCTATGCATTTTAGTAGCCACACAGTTGAAGGAGACTGGCGTAGTAGAGTAGAGGTTACAGGAACTATTACAATTGGAAGAAGACCGAGTGCTAGCCAACTTCCACCAGGAAGTTCAGAAATATTGATATAAGGCTTGGAATGATAGAATAATCAAGCATAAGACATTCTAAGTTGGGGATTTAGTATTGTTATATGAAATTAAGTGTCTCAAGCATGGTAAGTTCTAGATGCACTAGATGGGGATCATATTTCATTCAACATATAACAAATATGGGCATGGTAAAATTAAAGAACCTATATGGCACACCCCGCAAGGGATTTTCCAATGGGAGCATGCTAAAATTATATAGCTACAAATTAGCTCCTATGTGTTTTACGTGAACCAAGTTGAGGAACAATATACCAGTTGTATATAAATAAGGTAGACTACTGATGGTTGGTAGGATGTTTAGAATGGCATTTTTTAAACTTGGGAATTGCTAGTTATATTCCTTAAGTAGCATAACATTGCGCAATGGAGAAGTTACTGCATTTGTCTGGATAACGCCAAATGTTGGGGGCCGCCTTACCAAAAATTTTTGCAAATAAAAGCAGTGATAGTGAGTCTAAATAGTGGTGCGACACCTATAAAAAATTGAGGTTAGGGTCACTTCAATACAACTGTATCAATGGTAGTCTGACATAAGTGGGTCACCAGGTGTAACAACCCTGGTGAAAATTCCATGCAATAAATGTTAAAAAACAATAACCACGGATGATTGGGAGACGTATTCCAAAATGAATGTTGGGAAAGACATCCTAGGGGGTGTTCATTTGGTTGTTTAAGGATAAGGAAATTGGCAAAGGCAAAGGATAAGGGATTAAAAGGCATTTTGTCACAATTATTTATGAAATAATGGAAATTAGGAGAAAAAGGAGGTGAAAGGTCACAGGTTTCATGTGAGGAGGAAAATGAAGGAAAATAATGGAAAATGAAGAAAATACCGGCCCCATTCATAAAAGCACGTATGAGGATCAATTGGTAACCTTTTGTCAGTTTAGTGTTGGAGCTCTCCCATTTTCTGTCTATCTCTCTCATACTCTTGGATACTTAGAATTTTCTTGGAACACTCTTGGAGGGTGTCGCATACTTGGATTCTTGGAGCAAGAGGGAAAAGGAAGAGTAGGAAAGCACAAAAATGCATCAACATCAACAACTACATCATATTTTCTTGTAGGTACTGAGTTGCATGTATGATTTCTTCACTAGTTTGGATCTGCATGGCATATGCATGTGGATTCTTGGTCATGATTTGTGATTGGCATCGAGGATTTCGTGGATTGACATCAGATTTCCTAGCCTTTCCATTTCCTAGATAGCTATGGTGATTGTGGGTTTATTTTCATTGTTTTGTTTCGGTTGGTTCTCATGTTTCCTTATCCTGGGTTGAGTTATTAGTTCCTAGAGACTTAGTTGGACAAATGCTCTAGAGCCTTGTAACAACTTGGGTTGAGTTACTAATCTTGGAGCCTTGGTTGGTCAAACTCTCTGGAGCCCTTGGTGGGTTAAGTTACTAGTCTTGGAGCCTTGGTTGGAACAAACGATCTAGAGCCCTGGATGGCTAGGATGGAGATCGATCTAGTGATGGTTTTGGTGATGTCTAACTATGAGGTGGAATCACTATTAGATGGGTCGAGGTGGATAGCATCTACAAGCTCTGGATGAGTTTTGATTGATGTGTTCTATGAGATCCCACATTCATGCTTGGAATATGGCACGGGGGTGAATGGATGAAGAGGGATTTGGCTTAGCTATTCTATGGTTAGGTGGAATGTGGTAGTCCCATCTCTGGTTGGTTCATTGCCTTCATTAATGATAAATCCATTCCCTTGATTTTCACGTGTAAAGGTATTGATGTATTTATGGATTTGATGGCTGAAATGTTTATTTTATTTCTATCCCTATTATGTTGTTTATATGCACATTTTATGACAACAATTATGTATGGATTTCAACATGTTTTTACTTGTATGTGAATGGATAATTTGTCTATGACCTAATAGATAATAATGAAACAAATGGCATGAGGGAACAATGGTTCGTAATGATTCTCAGGTAAGTATGAGATCCCTACACTTAACTCTATTATTTACACATGTAGAATACTTGTCAATGATGTGTTTGACGAAATTCCTGTCATGGCTAGTAGGGATCTAGTCAAGGTCTTCAAAAAGTATTTGCTTTAATGTTGGCATTTCCATGTTAATTTATTGATCTAAAGTAATGGTTAAGTTTTGGGTAGTGACCTAGGATTTCGGCTTGAAAAAGTGGCCCATGTCCTAGAGTTATTGGCAGGCAGACCTATGAGAGCGACTTTAGGTTGTTGGTCACTCCCTTGCCCATAGCATGAGAGTGACTATGGCCCAAGATACCTACAATAATAGTGGGACCTAGGGACAAGCTTCCTGAGTGACTGACTTGTCCTCTAAGGGTTTTGTTGATGATGTTGGATGTCTGTATGGTGTGTTTCCGTTGGTTCCATTTCCTTAAGGTGACTTAGGAGGTCGAATCATATAATAGTGGCCTCTCATCACATGTTTACCTTGGCTGGCCAGTTTCTTGGGAAGATGTGGGAGGATGGTGTTACAGAGTGGTATCAGAGCATGTTTCACTCCTTAGACTAGATGGGTTGTGTGTTGGTCATGCACGCATGTCAATTGCATGTCTGTCTCTTACACTTATATACTTATTTCAATTGCTTGATGTCAAATTAGGGTTGTAGTATGGTTATCATGGATAATTTGTTGTTGATTTCTTGAAATGTGTCTGAAATGAGTATGTGACTGACTGTATATGGATTACATGTCACTTATATGTCGATTTCATGGTACCTACTTACATCCTTGTATGTTAGGTTACATTTTGAATATTTTGATTACATGCATCAGTCTTATAGGTTTATTAAAAGAATTGATCGAGTATGTTCGACTACCTAAGGTTATGCGTATTTGTAGTTGGTTTCGCATTGCTTATGCATATTGCTAGCTGCATGTGGCAATGTGTATAATGGAATAATGGTGGTTTTCATGCATGGGGTCATAGCATGCATTGTTGATATTTCCTTGCATTGATGATTGGACCCTAGTTAGAGTAATGTTTATGAGTTGATACATTTACTTGAGTATGTCTATATGCTTTTATGATGATGTTATACATGTATGAAGTTGATCTGGTAATCTTGCAGACAAGGTATCCTCCCCAAGTTATGCTAAGGTATATGATTTATTGTGATTGGTTTATCTGACATACTATTCCTTTCACGAAGAAATATCAAATGGATAGCAAGATGGTTGACTACAAAGACTCTCCCTATGAATTTGAAGAGAAGTATGGTGTTGGGAACTCTTCTGACTTGGCAATGACATTGGGAACATTAAAGGAAGAGACAAGGAGTTGTAAGGTTGATAATGACAGAATAATGTAGTCACAAGAAAACCTAACAGAGGTAAATGCATTCATACTTAAGAGCTTTTTGGATTTGCAGTGGCAAGGACCATCCGAGTTAGTCATGAGTAGGAGGAAAAAACTAATGGCACATATGGTAGCAGGTCTCGAAGTAGACATAGGTTGGATCGATATGACACCATCCGAGATAGTAGATAGTTGGACACTCCAGAGAGGAGAAGGGATAGGAAAAAGTATGATTCTAGTTATGATTTAGATATGAATTGTTATCATCATTGGTATCATCCTTACAGGAGGAGTGATAGAGGGTATTTTCCAGATGAATTTAAGAAAGCAAAGCCACCTACTTTTTATGGGCAAATGAAGAAACCACAAGATGTAGAGGCATGGTTGCTTGGCATGAGGAAGTTCTTTAGGTTGCATGAATACTTAAAGAACATGAAAGCTAGAGTAGCTACCTTTAGTCTCAAAGGTAAAGCGGACATTTGGTGGGAAGATGTGAAGAATTTCAGGTGTATTCATGAGGAATATTTGTCTTGGAGTGAGTTTGAGTGGCTATTTAAGAAGAAGTATTTGTTAGAAAGGTACTTTGATCACATGGAAAAATAATTTTATGAACTAAAGACAGGTTGCATGACATATGATGAGTATAGTAGAATATTTTTGGAGATGCTGAGGCATGTGCCTTATCTTACTGAGGAAAAGGCCAATATTCAAAGGCTCATTAGTGGATTACCGGCTGCATTCAAAGAAAGGATTGAGTTCGATGAGCTTAGATCATTGGAGGAGGCCATTTGAAAGCTAAGACATTTCTATGAATCATCGAAGCGCAAAACTGAGACTAAGTCAGATTGGAGAGATGATGTAAAGAACAAAGGAAAATTGGAAAAAAAGCGAGCAAAGCCACATAGTACATATAACAAGGAGAATTTTCCACTGCCTAAGAAGTTCAATTCATCAGATATAGGACAAGAAAATCAGCCTCAAGAGTAGAGTAAGGAGCCCATGTGTTGTTGGACTTGTGGCAAAGACTACCTCAAGAGAGATTATCTGCAACATCAGAGTGGTAGAACTCAGATATATAATGCATATGGGGCACAAACTATTGTAGATGTAGGCCAGAGTATTTCCCATATCTATGCAGCAGTGGAAAACAGGCAGGCCAAGCATTAGGCATCTATCATTGAGATGGAAGGTAAGATCTGTGATCATGTTATTTGTATTTTGATTGACCATGGATCTAATTATAGCTATGTTAGTCCTGATTTGGTGGATAACTGTGGTTTGAATAAGGAGTTGCATGTAGAGTCTTGGTTAGTGCATTTGGCTACAAGTATGAAGAAGTGAGTTCATCATTGGGTAAGAGCTTGCACATTCGACTTAAATGGTATGCCTACTACAACACATTTTAGTGTTTAAAGGTTGGGTTCATACAATATGTTATTGGGAATGGATTGGTTGTATCTACATAGATCCAAGGTTGACTGCTATGACAAGGCCATTGAATGAGTTGATGACAATGGAGAACCAAGAGTCTTCTAGGGTAAGAAGAGAGCCACATCAGTTAGGATGGTGACATCTATGCAAGCAAAGCGTAGTTGTAGGAAAGGGTGCAAGCTATTTTCAATACATATTTCTAGTGATAAGGGTAAGGAGGTTGAGGATGTAGATGTCTTCAATAAGTACCCAGTTTTACAATAGTTTAGGATGTATTTCCTAAGGACATTACAGAGTTGCCACCTCATAGGGAGGTAGAATTTTCTATTGAGTTGGTGCCAGGGGAAAATCCAACATCGAAAGTGTTGGGTCAAGAGAAAGGTATTTTTTCTCCTCTTTAATAGCATTATTTAGCACTCATCCTCAGATGATTATATTTTCTTATGAATAAAAGTAGAGGAAATAATGGCTAAAGTCAAGTAAAAGTAATCAGTAAAAAATTAGACGAATATAAGTAGGAAAAAATGTTTTTTACTATCTTTATGTGCAGAAGACGTGAATTAATCGATAGTTGCTCAATCAACAAAAAAGTAGCATTTCATAAGGGAAAGAGACACCGTTAGAGGCAAGGTAGGACAACGAAAGACCCGACAAACCATTGACTATTTTATGAAAAAATAAGATCAATCATAGCAAAATCCTCAGGATCCCTTGATCTTGAGGATTCACTTTTATCTATTTACTTTCTAAATGTAGTATATAAGGCTGAAAGGAAAAACTACACGGAGTTCATAATTTCACAGTTTGTAATTATTGTTTTGGACATATAATATTGTTATCTTGGATTCTGTAACTTGGTTACTTATTTTAATGAAGAAAGACTGTGTTTAACTCATACTTATATTCTAAGTATCTCTTAGCGGAGACTTCTAGCAACTCTAGGCCCAATCAAGAGAAGATCTATTGCTTCACATGTGTCATAATATTTTCTATTTTATTCTTTACTGCTTGTTAATGTTAAGTTAATATTACTTTTGATTATCGTAAGGATTGTCGATTCAATTTTCTTTTGTTGTTCATTCGAGATTCAGATTGATCCATGTGTTATATATGAGTAATGATTTTGATTGACTTGGTTATGCTAGTTCTGGCTCAGATCATTGTTCATTTCAAGTAATGTTATCATATAATTTAGAGATAGAATTGATCACTTTATGCTTATACAATCATTTTCCATTTAAATATCGTTTGTTATTCCAGTATCATTTGCTGCTCAATTCAGAATTGTTGTTCAATTCAGATTTGTTGTTCAATTCGGATTTGTTGTTCAATTAGGATTTGATGTTCAATTATCATTACTTTCAATTGTTGCAGTTCTCTTTCATGAGTGAGCGAGTTAGCTTCAATTATGTTTAAGACTGGCAAGCGTGATTCTTGATAAGTTGTATTCAGATCCATTTGCTTTCATGATAGGTTATGTAGAATTGTAGAGTGTGTTACAAATTTATTTCAGAGTTACTTCTTTCAAAGTTGTTTGGGTTGAGTTTGAAGAAGATAGTCATTAGAAATTACACCGATTTTTTATTAGTTAAGCTCTAAATTCATTGCATATATAGTGCTGACACTCTTGAAATAAAAAGACTTGCCTTGGGTTGAAAATTAATGTAGGAATTAAGATTTCCTGTAAAAAGACATCTTACTGCACCAAAATTTTGGCATTGTTGCTAGGGAGAGCATTTCAAAGTGATTTCCTTTTTATCTTGCTGCAAAAGAATTGGGTTTTAAAAATAAGAGATAAGAACCTGCATACCTAGTAAGTAAAGTGGTTGCTTACCAGCCCGCTTTTCAATGAAAGCTTAGAGGTTAAATGGAAATTGCTTTTTATGAATGACTAGGAATAAAAGGATAGAAAAAGAACAGAACCCCCCTCCAAAATCCACAAAACCCAAGGGATTTGTGAGCCTTGGAAGAACGACCTTTATAAATGAAATTGTAAGAAAAGAAGAGTCTCAAGCATCAGTAGGATTTCGGGTTGTATCTGGAAAAATTTTGACTATAATCTTTCAAGGAGTAGGCTCACCATTTACAGCTCATGTCGAGATTCAAAGCCAAATTGGAGGATCTGAATAGAGTCTCCAAGCTATAATAAGTTTACATTCTGATCCTCTACAAGAGGGAAAATCGTGTAACATAAGAGAAGGAGAAGGTGAAACTAGTGGAACTACTAAGGCAGGACCTCAGTTGTCTGAACAAGGGTCTCCTGTGATCCTAGATCTATGCATTACTGCAAAGCCATCTCGAGTTGCTTATCCTCCGCTTACTCGAAAAGAACCCCCTGAAATCCTTGAATGGTATTACCACATCTTTGACCAAATGGAAACTAAACCACCTCAAGGTCAAACCTCAACATTAGAATGCCCCATAGTCGACCAAGTGGCCAATGCCCCCATGAAGGCTATTCCTCTATAGAGCATCCCAACTTTTCATGGGCTGATCATAGAGGATCTTGATGCCTTCCTGTTAGAATTTGTTTTCCTCTACAGAGGGTATGACTACACCACTGACCCCCAAAAGATAAAACTATTCCCTTCTACTCTAAAAGGAGCATCTTTAAGATGGTTCATGGGTCTGGGTGGACGTACTATTAATTCTTGGGATGATATGAAAACCTCCTTCCTTACAAAATACCAGAACTTTTGCAAGACTAGGGAGCTAAAAGATGAAATCTTTAAGATGGCCGCAAAGGTTAATGAAACTCTAGAAGAATACGTCGAACGGGTTCATTACAACTTACTGAGATCTCTACACACCACCCTACGAAAAGAAGTCCTAAGAGCTATCTAAATTAAAGGAATGAAAGAGGAGTGGTTAGAAACTCTAAATTTAATGGGGAAAGGAGATATTTCTCAGGAAGATTATGATGAAATCGTTTGCTTGTCTATCAGGTGTTTGCTAGGAAGCACACGCACATGAGAAACAAGCTGAGATCCCATGAGCAAGGGAAGTGAACCACACAGTGGAGGCGTAACATGAATGGAAATCGTTAACCTCCTGAAAGATTTCAAAACAGACATCCTAGGCACCCTCACAATGTAGCTTGACATCATACAGGCTAAATAAAAACAAGCTTTAGTAGAACAAAACTTGGTTGTTTTCTGCCCACGCTGTTGGAAGAAGCACAACCAATGGGAAATGTCCATTAGACATGGTTCAGACATGTGCTATCTGTACTAAGGATCATGCCACTGAACAATCTCCATCACTTTTGGGCTTGAAAGCAGTGTTGAAGGAAGCAAAAGAAGAGACAGAGCTAGTATATCTAATGGACCAACGTCAATAGTGGAAGGCCAAACCTCTAGGTATGTCACAAGATGCATCCTAGTTCTTTCCTTCTTCACAGTTTAATCAGCAACGGAACCCTGGGGCATCATGGCAAGGCCAATCACACTACTTGAATTGCGAACCTTAGCCATTCCCTATGACACCATGGTCAACTCAATCCTTTCTAGGTAATGGCTGGCCAAATTCTCATTTTACTCCTGTCTGGAAAGGAAATCCCTATCAATCCGAGTGGCCTACCTCCACTTGTTAAAATCCGAATTGGTCAACAAATTGGCGGCGACTTTTGGGAATATCCAACAATCCTATGGGGATAGGTCCTCAACCTCAACCTGGATTGTCAACTCCTTATCCATTACAATAAAATCCTCAGCCTCTTCTGCGCCCTCGACTACCAACCCAACCGAATTTGAATCCCAATAATAGACCATTCTAGTTGGTTCAAATTGTAGAAAGCTCAGACTATGAGATTGAGCAAAAAGAATGTAATGAACTTATATTGAGGTCAGGACGTATCATCGCCCCTGAGGAAAATAGGGATCAACCATCAATTAAGATTCAAATACCACCTATATATATAACATGACCTATAACTGATACTGAAATGAAATGAGGAGAAGAGATAGATCAACAGAAAGATCCAAAGGAACTCATATTCACTTCTCCCCCGTTCCTTGAAAAGTTAACAATATCTAAGTCGATTTTTTACAGAGATTTTGATCTTGTAGGGGAAAAATCCTCTGTGTAAAAAATCCACTCCTCCAGGCCATTTAGGACATTCCCATCTATGCTAAAACAATTAAAGAGTTATGTGTAAAGAATCCTGTGAGGAAAGAAAAAACTTCACCCACCATTCATGTTGTAGGAACCTTATCTGATTTACCCTTGGGAGGGGAAACTCCAGTAAAGTATGAAAATCCTGGGAATCCCATAGTGACAGTTCATATATATGGCTGCTCTTTTCCCAATACGCTAGTTGATCTAGGTGCAACCATTAACATTTTAACAACAAAAACCTGTCAAGCACTTGGTATTACAACCTTGGAACCAACCTTCACCTTACTAGAACTTGCTGATCATTTGGTGGTAAGGCCATAAGGAACTCTACAAGATATTATGGTTTCTATTGATTCATGGGAATATCCAGTATATTTTCTTGTTATAAACTCGAAGAGTCAATTAGATGGGCACCCTTTGATACTGGGCCGACCTTGGCTGGTGACAGCTGATGTATATCTAGGTTGCTGGGAGGGAAGCATGACTATTGCAAAGTGGGACACTGTAAAAAATCTGTTTTATATCCCCCTGCCAAACCAAGTCTGCCCATTGTACAAATATGTAAACAACCACCAACATACACGGAAGAAAGCATCTGTTCACCACTCACAGTAGTAGAGGCACTAGAATGCAAAGATCATATTGAAGATGATGTTATCAATAATTTCATGAATCAGCTAGCTAATGTGAGCAATGTAAAGTGTCAAACGCTGAAAGAAAATTTTGATAATGAAGCCCTGGAAGATCCCTTGAAGGATATCGATGATCAACACATATGGACGACTGTTGTTCATAATAGCAAGCTGGTGGAAATTGAACTAGGAAAAGTTTTAAATATTAATGATAGCTTGGATAGTGATCAGTAGTAAAATCTCATTCAGGTCCTGCAAAAATATAAAGGGGATTTTTCCTAGGATTATCCCGATATCAAGGGTATAGATCAATAGTTGTGTACACATCACATCTATATCAAAATGGATGCTCAACCTATCCAACAACCTCAACAGAGATTGAATCCGCACCTTAAGGATATTGTGAAAGAAGAATTACAAAAGCTGCTGGATGTGAACTTCATTTATCCTATTTCGGATAGCAAATGGGTTTCTCCATTGGTGGTCATCCCCAAGAAAAATGGGAAGTGGCGTATCCGTGTAGATTACTGGGAATTGAACAAGGCAACATAGAAAGATCACTTCCCTCTCCCATTTATCAATCAAGTACTTGATACCTTCGCAGGGAAGCAATTCTTTTCCTTCCTAGATAGCTTCAGGTGCTACTATCAGATTCAGATCACCCTTGAAGACCAAGACAAAACAACCTTCACCTGTTCTTGGAGTACGTTTGCTTACAGTGTATTACCATTTGGCTAGTGCAATACCCCAGCCACATTTCAAAGAGCTATACTCAACATTTTTGCCGACTTGATAAATGAAGGAATTGAGGTATATATGGATGACTTTACTCCATATGGGGATGAATTTGATCAAGCACCGCAAACATTAGAAAAGGTTTTAGAACGATGCATTACTACCAAGTTATGTTTAAGCAATGTAAAGTGTCACATGATGGTGACCGAAGGTGTAATCTTGGGACACTATATTTCTGCAACAGGGTTACAAGTAGATCCATAAAAAATACAGGTAATTCTTTTACTGCCTACCCCCTATACTCAGATATATGTATGTACTTTCCTGGGATATGCAGGCTTTTATCGCATGTTTATTAAAATATTTTCACAAATTGTTGTACCTTTATATGCTTTAACTAGAAATGTTGATTTTAAATGGCCTGACAAATGTGACACAACTTTTACAGGTTTAAATAATCTAGTCTCGACGGCACTAGTATTACATGGACCAAACTGGGAGCTTCCTTTTCACATACCCACGGATGCATTAGATGTAGCTATAGGCACTATCCTCGGCCAGGAAGAGGACATGAAGCCTTACACTATATATTATATTAGCAAAAATATTACTCATGCAGAACTTAATTATACAATAACAGAAAAAGAATTCTTAGCTATTATTAATGCAATAAACAAATTTAGGCATTACATAACTAGCTACCAAGTTTTTCTGTATACTGATCACTCTGTGATTCAGTATTTAGCTAACAAACCTATCACAAATGTTCGAGCGACTCATTGGCTATTGCTTTTGTAGGAATTTGACATTAGTATCAAGGATCGTCTAGGAAAGGAAAACCCAGTTGCTGATTTTCTGTCTCAATTCCCAAAGGTAAATGATCCACTCGTAGTAGACAACCACTTCCTAGATGAACATTTGTTTGTCGTGACAGTCAAGACACCATGGTACGGAGATGTGGAAAATTATCTAGTAGTAGGGAAGCTACCTAGGCATTTGACAGCGAGGGAGAGGAAACAAATCATTTAGCGCAACGCCCAATTCTCTTGGATTGGTGGATATCTTTTTCACATACTGTCAGATATGTGTATATGCAGATGCATTCGCGAGGATGAGATTTATGGCATCCTGAAAGCTTGCCATGAAGAGCCCTGCAGAGGACACTTCACAGACTGAAGGACAGGGCATAAGGTACTACAGATGGGCTATTATTGGCCCACTATTTTTAAAGATGCTAAGAAACATGCCCAGGCTTGTGAAAGTTTCCAAATGATGGGCCGACCTAGTCAATTTGATGAAATGCCGTTGTAACCCCAACTAGTCATAGAACCCTTCGAACGATGGGAGTTGGACTTTGTTGGCCCATTCCATCTGTCATCGAGTCAGAATGCCTACATACTGGTTGCCAAAGACTATGTGACGAAATGGGTGGAAATAATAGATTTACTAAGAGCTACAGAGGAAGGCATGATTAACTTACTCTTTGGGCTATTCATGTGGTATGGTTTACCGTGCGAAGTGATAACAGACGGGGGAGGGAAATTTGTAGGACACAAGATTACTACCACTCTCAGAAACCTTCACGTTACACACAGGATCAATTCCCCGTATCACCCGTAGGCGTACGGGCAAGTCAAAAGCACCCATAAGGTCATTGAAGTGATTCTAACAAAAATAGTCTCAACACATCGACGAGACTGGGCTGCTAGACTGCCAGAGGCCTTGTGGGCCTATCACATGATTTGGAGGAATACTACTGGATACTCTTCGTACCAACTTGTGTTCAGAAAGGAACTTATTTTTCCGATTGAATTCGAAATAAAGACTTTAAGAATGGCTCAAGAAGTGGGGCTGGATTTAACAGAAGCCCAAACCAAGTGTTCAACAAATCAATGAACTAGATGAATCTCAATTGCTAGCTTTGCAATAGACTGCAATTATTCAACAACAAAGGGAAAAGTGGCATGACAACCTTATAAAAAAGAAGACATTTCAAAAAGGGGATTGGGCACTCCTTTACGACTCTAGATTCTAGGAATTTCCAGACATGTTACAAACAAGATGGCTCGACTGTTATGAAACCAGCTTAAAAAAAGATAGAAAAGATAGATCAATGCCTTAGAATTCAGCCTCTTCGAGGGGGCAACCTCCTTTACGTTACATAAATGAACAATTCTTGGATGATACAAATGAAAAGACCTCCTTTCTATATATAGGAGTCCAAGGGGTCATAACATAATCAGAGATGACATAAAAATAATAATGTAAGGGCACAATAATAACAATAGTGGGCTTCTATGTGGCACAATAGTAACAATATGGGCACTACATGGCTACATCAATATAATAAGTGGGTTGTACTAATAAAAATAAGGGGTTACACTAGTAGTATAGGGGCCTAACATCGACCCTTATGAGATTCAAGAAGTATATAGCAATGGCACTCTTACTTTGACTACCATTGATGGTTCTGGCCATTCATTTAAGGTGAATGGGCATCGGGTGCATCTCTACCACAAACCACTCTCCAAGGAGTCCTTTCCCTAGCAGGTACACGAGGACCCATCCATGCAAATCTTAGTTGCAGAGAGTGATGAACCTACAAATTTTCATTCAAAAAACTAATATTTTCTATAATTGTAAATAATATATATATTCTTTTTGATTGATTGTAATTCAATTAGGTATCACCATGTAAATATGAGGATTTTTCTTGTTTCAAGTGCTTGGTAAGTGTTATTCAATCAATTGAATGGTTGATGTTCAATCAATTGAACAACACTTATTTTTGCATGAGTATTGTTGTTCAATCAATTGAACAATGCTTATTCTTTTGTGTGGAAATTGTTGTTCAATCAATTGAACATCATTTTTGCATTTTTTGATTTTCTGTTCAAACGATTGAACGATTGTTGTTCAATAAATTGAACAACACTTCTACGTTTTTGTTGATATTTGTTGTTCAAACGATTGAATGATTGTTGTTCAATCGATTGAACAACACTTTTGAGTTTTTATTTTCAATTTTCATTGTTCATACGATTGAATGATTGTTGTTCAATCGATTGAACAACATGTTTGATTTTTTAATTTTTTTTTTTCAATTTTTGCTATTCAAATGATTTCAATTGAAAAACACTTCTGAGTTTTATTTTCAATGTTCGTTGTTCATATGATTGAATGATTGTTTTTCAATTGATTGAACAACACGTTTGCATTTTTTTTTCAATTTTCGTTGTTCAAACGATTGAAGATTGTTGTTCAATCGATTGAACAACACTTTTGAGTTACTATTTTCAATTTTCATTGTTCATATGATTAAATGATTGTTGTTCAATCAATTGAACAACACTTTTGCATTTTTTTCTTAATGGTATTTGTCGTTCAAATGATTGAATTATTGCTATTTAATCAATTGAACAAATTTTTTTTTTTCTTTTTGATTTTGCTGTTCAAATGATTGAACGATCATTGTTCAATCAATTGAATAACACTTTTGTGCTTATTATATGATGAACTATGATTTCTTTCATTGATTCATTGCCGATCATTGTGCCATCTTCTTTTTCTCTTTTATGTTTTGAATAAACACCATTTGACTGGATTCGTGACTAACATAAAGAAAAATATTAATGTCAATACTATTATGATCTGTGAAGCCTCTTAACAATTATCTTTATTCAAAAGCTGATATGGTGCATCTCTATCATGACTGGCTAAACATATTTTATTTGGACACATCATAAAATGATTCATTATTTTCAAACCATGCTGGCTTATTTACCACATTTTGAAATGGACAAATCCCTTTCATATGATGAGATGGGTGTAAACGTATAAACTTTCCTTGGCATATTTTTACTTCTTACACCATCCTGACTCTTAAGGAGCAAATGAGCCTCCCTCTTTTTATAAAAACAACAAAGGATAAAAAATTAAAACAAAAAATATGAAAATGCAATGAACACTTTCTTAAAGAGGATAGTGGATCTCATCATGAGCTAGCCTACCATGATCATAAACATGTAAAATGTGACATTCCAATTTTGGCCACCAAACCAAGGTAATGACCTTCTTGATGATTAAAACTGTCAGAAGGACAGGGGTCTCATTACGAGGTAGCCTGATCACTTTGTTATATCTTGGTGAATGGCACTATGATCATCTAGTCACCATGCTAGAATAGTGGTCTCTTTATGGCAGGAAAAGAAGAATCATCTACATACTAAAAGGAGGGCTCTAGCTCATTTGTGGGGTTAAAAAGCAACCCTGTAGAAGCTATGAACGCCTGCTGGCAGTAGTGACTCTGCTTGTGGTATTGGAGTATTATCTTACATTACCAAATGCTCTCTATTCTATTTCCACCTATGAATTAATTTCTAAGGAGATTTCCCATTTGAGCAACACTCTTACAAGCCAACATGCATGGTAACTTATGTTATATATTCATTATATTATATTTGTCCAATCACTTTATGACAGCCATTACTACTTACCACCAATTATGTGTTTCTTACTAATACCACTCAAAGTGGAAATATTTTCACATAATGATTTAAATATCTGTTTTTATTCTTTTGGCCATTTTTACCTCTGATACGTGTATTGCTTTAATTTCTTTGTCATAAAATGTGCTGCTTTTCAAGATTGGTTGTCTGCATTTATGAATTATTAATTCATGCACTTGCTTTTCACATGCTTGGCAGATGTCGACACCCTTTTCAGATTGGAGGGGGGATGGTCTGTGTATTAACAACATGTGTGATAGTTATGGATAATTGAATGATAATTATTAAATTGATTTCCAGGTAAGGACTGCATGAAGATTGGGTACACGTAATAATTATCAAGGTATTTCAAATTGGAGAAATGATGACAACCATTATGCATGGCATGCGAATTGATTATGAGTCTGCATCAAATATGGTTGATGAGACAAATGACTTGAATGTATATGTTCTTAATTTCCAAATCAACGTCATTTTCCTGTTAATTGCTTTAAAAATCTTTGTTGTTGTTCTAGATTGCGAAAGTGCAAGAGAAGTCCATGCAGGTGAAAAAGTCATAGGAACACAACAACCATGGGAGGTAGAGCTATCTGAAATGAACCCATAGTACCCATGGTATCAGACTAGGCTCATGAAATTCTTGAGTGCACTGGCTGGTTGCAATATCTAAATAAATTGCAAGGATTTCACAAAGGAATGACAATCAAATTCTTGCAGAATTTGTAGAATGGCATCGCCACAGCAAGAGGCAGTGACATAATGGTCTCTAAAGTAGTCATAGAAAAAGTCACTGGACTTCTGGCTAGGCGAAAAAAGTGAACAGCCAAGAACGTCCTTCAGCATAATGCGGTTGCAGTGTTCCAAGACCCAGGGGAGAAATTAATGCGAACAGGGAAATGGATTCACCCTTCAACATTAAGACAACCATGTCAAGAATTGGCATTCAAGGGAAATGGTACATCATATGCGATGATCACCAGGATGTCGTAAAGCCCCACCAACTCAACTTATTAGCCATCCTAAAATAGAAAATTTCAGTTAATTTTCCATTTTATTTGAATTCTCTATTGCATGATGTCGCCCGACAAGTTAGGAAATATAAGGACCCAGGCACCTTCATCAGTCATCATAGACTGATCAAATTGACTATCATTCAGGGGCTAGCCCAGCAGTAGCTAACCCAAGACAATATTGTAAATCCTACTTTGGCCCCACCTCCAGAAAACCTAGTAACAAAATAACAAGGGCCTAGAACCCTAGGTCCAAGAAGGACACTAAAGAGGAAAACTTCTTCTGTGCCCTTGAACCCAACAAAACACAGACACTTTGTGTAGGTGAAGCCCCAACGACATACCCCAATTCAAACAAATGAGGTGAGGCCATCACCCACACCACCTCCAGGTCTACAGAATACCCCTTTGCAAGGCTATGAGGAAGAGGTAACTAGGGTATTGGAAAGCATGGGGATGTTTGGCGAGGGAAGAGAACAATCTAAGAATGTTGAAGGATAGAATTGTACCCCCAACCAGTCTGCCTCTACTGATAGCCCTGGTTTTGATCAAACCCTACCATTTACAGATTTCTTTGAAGAATAGAGGGAATGAGTCCCTTCTGTGAAAACCCCTTGAAGCCGAGGTGCATGAAGAAGAAGCTATTAGAGAAGAAAATCAGACAACAAATACCGGTCCAGTGGACCCCCTAGCTAAAGAAAATCCTACAGATGAAACCCCGGGAGATGAAAATAAACCAGACAATACTACTTTTTCTAAGTCCCCTGAAGACGATGCCTACCCAGCTGAAAGCCCATAGAATGATAACTGCTTAGGAGACACCATTCTATTAGGGTCCCTTGAGAGAAAAAATCATGAAGAAGTAGAAATAGAAGGTGAAGCTCCATCAAGAGATACAATTCCAATTGGAACCCTCCCTGATGCTGACAAAATATCAACTGAGCATGAACTTGAGGAAAATGTAGCTACACCATCGCTGGTTGGAAGTCTTAGAATAAAGAAGTCCTACAAGGATAGGCTCAGAAAAATGCTTAAAAAATATAGAAAATAGAAGCGAATAATTGGGCAGCTAAGACAATGGTTAAAAGAGGAAATCAGAGCCAGAAAATTGAAAGTGGAAAGGGAGACCACAGGAATACAAACAAAATATTGTTTTGGAAAGGATGATGAAACCCAAACTGAGATTCTTTTGGTCTCTTCAAAGGAAAATCAGCAGAGCCATGTGTTGTAGAGGAAACTGAAATGCAAACTGAAGACCCCTGTGTTTGTTCATAGGAGACCTAAATGGACTACCCTACTATGAATGTTGCCATTCAGATTGATGCTCAAGAGAAATCATCCCAACTGATTGTTGCATAACTCAAGAAGCAGTCGAGGCTATTGTCCAAACTATGTCTATGGAGACACAAGCTAATGAAGCCTAAATAGAGGAGACACCTGCTTACATTCCCTTAGTATGGGAGGCATTTATTAGGAGATTTCAGAATGAACTACTGAAGGTTCAGCAGGTATTAACTCAGCACAAGGAGGAGCTAGCACCCCTATGTATACATCAATAATTAAGGAAAAAGTTTGAGGCACTCAAAATGATTGAGGATGAGACCTTCACTCAGTACAAGGCTGGACAGAAAAAGGTTAAGAAACCATAGGACAAATTACAAAAGGCTAAAAAGCAGTTGAATACTATTTACTCTCTTTATTTAGACACCCTGTCATGCAGAGACCCTGATAAAAATTATGCATTATTCCTCCTGGAAAGGTACCTCCTGCGCAGATCCTTCAGCGGCTACCCAGAAGCGGCGCATCGGCTTCCAGCAGCTCCTCTGGAAACGCCACACCCTTTAAGGTACAAGTTAATTTTGAAATCCCCATATTCGAGGGTCAGATAGACGCCGATGCCGTAGATAAATGGTTAAATCTGCTAGATGGTTATTTTTCTGTTCATGAATTTTCGAGTCGGGAAAAGATTGTTTTTGCTCTTCTCAAAGCAGCCCCCCACGTCAAGGACTGGTGGGAAACCTACTGCGAGCAGAAGGATGAAAGTACTGGCTCACTATTTTCAGCCGCACCCACCTGGGATTCGTTCCGGGATGCCATCAAGGAGCAGTACTACCCTGTCGGAAGCTATGAGGATGAATACATAAAGTGGACCACGCTGCGGCAGGGAAGGGACCAAGATGTGCCGGAGTTCACCAATCTTTTCCATACCCTTCGCACAAAGTTGGGTATCAAGGATTCGGAGCAACATTTGATACTCAAATACCGTGGCTGCCTGCACAAGTACATCCAGGAAGAAATACAGTTCCTAAACATCCCCTCGCTCGGCGCAGCATACCGGTATGCCGTCAAAGTCGAGCAGAAGTTTAAACAAAAGAAGCGAGACTTTGGATCTGCGAATCCAAAGCAGAGGAAAGGTGCCCCTAAACCACAGAACAAAGGACAAAGCCAAGGTGGGACAGCCCAAGACAACCAGCTGAAGCTGCAAGCAAAGAGCAACGCCGCGAAGCCGAGAAAGGACACTGGAAAATGGTGCGAGTTCCATAAGAGCTCCACTCACAACACAAGTGAGTGTCGGGCCAAACAGTCACTGGTGGCTGAGCTAAAGGTTTCAGAATCAGATGCATGTTCCGACTCTGAGTCAGAACCCGATAAGGGGTATGAAAAAGGGAAGCAGATCATTGATGCGGATCCTAGCGCCACTGTTGCTACCGCAAAGATCCAGAAAAATGAACCCGAAGATCCAGAGGAGGAGGAGCGTCTCTTCCACTCCCAGATGTGGGTCAAGGGCTCCCCGATACAGTTCATTGTTGATAGCGGGAGTCAAAAGAACCTCATTTCGGCAGAGGTCGTGAAGCGGTTGGGCTTACCGACCACAGCACATCCACAACCATACACCATTGGGTGGCTTTACCAAGGACGAGATCTTCGCGTGAGCCAGCAGTGTCGCCTTCCATACAACATCAAGCCCTTCACGGATGAGGTATTGTGTGACATTGCTCCCCTTGAAGTTTGTGATGTATTACTAGGACAACCATACTTGTGGAAGCGACATGTTGTGTATGAATCAAGGCCCCGTGCTGTTATTATTACATTGGGAAATAAGTTGTTCAGGATACCAGAGGTACCACCACCTGCCGCCATCTCTTTGATTACTGCAAAACAATGCAGTAAGATCATTTCCAAAACCAGGAAATTTGTTTTCCTGATGATACGCCCTCAAGGGAAGAAGAAGACAGTGGCCGCGGCCTCCAAACGAGGTCCCTCTGCACGGCAGCTACAAATGGACAAGATTGTGGAGGAGTACAAAGACATCTTCACCTCCCCGGCAGGGGTTCCTCTGCACTGTCAAGTCAAGCACTCCATTGATCTGACCCCAGGTGCGCCGCTACCCAATGGACCAATTTATCGGCGCTCCGTTCTGGAGAACAATGAAATCAAGAGGCAGATTCAGGAGCTCCTACAGAAAGGTCACATCCGTCCGAGTTCTTCGCCCTGTGGGAGCCCGATAGTGTTGGTACAGAAGAAGGATGGGACGTGGAGACTCTGTATTGACTATCGGGCGCTGAACAAGATCACTGTCCGTAATAGGTACCCGATCCCGCGGATTGATGACCTCCTAGACCAACTAAAGGGGGCGAAATATTTCAGCAAGATCGATCTGAAGTCAGGATATCACCAGGTACCAATTGAACCCTCAGATGTGTGGAAGACTGCCTTCAAATCCAAGGAGGGCCTCTTCGAATGGTTGGTCATGCCTTTCGGATTGACGAATGCTCCTGCAACCTTTATGAGGCTAATGGATGACATCTTGCGGCCATTCACCAACTCCTTTGTAGTAGTATACTTGGATGACATTCTGATCTTCAGCCAGAGTTGGGAAGAGCACCTCCACCACATCCGACAGGTTCTCCAAACACTGCGGCAACACAAGCTATGTGCCAATTTGGAGAAATGCACTTTTGGCATGACCGAGGTCCAGTATCTGGGATACATCATTGATGAACAGGGGGTGCATGTCGATCCAGCCAAGGTCCAAGTCATTCGGGATTGGCCCTCTCCAACCACTCTAACAGAGCTCCGCAGCTTTCTAGGTCTTGCCAACTTCTACCGCAGGTTTGTGTTGGGATTTTCTCATATTTCTTGGCCCTTGAGTCAAGTCACCAAGGGCGGGGCGAAAGCAAAATTCTTTTGGTCTGAATCTCAACAGAAGGCATTCAGGGAGTTGAAGGATCGCCTCTGCACGGCACCAGTGCTCGCGTTACCAGATTTACAACAACCATTTGAGGTCGAGACAGATGCCTCTGACTATGCTATTGGGGCAGTCCTTACTCAACATGGACATCCAGTGGCATATCACAGTGAAACACTTTCAGACACAGTCCGGAAGTACCCCACTTATGATAAAGAGATGTATTCCATTGTACAGGCCTGCCGACAATGGAAGCATTACATTTTGGGAAAGGAAACGGTCATCCACACAGACCACCGACCTCTGCAATTCATACAGACCCAAGGGAAATTGCAGAATGATCGCCATCAGAAGTGGTCTACATACCTGCAACAGTTTCACTTGAATATCAAGTATAAAAAGGGCAGCACCAATAATGTTGCAGATTGCCTCAGTCGACCACCGATCATGGCGCTAACCACCGTGCTCAACTCTTGCGGGCACGAGACTTCTGATTGGCCACTTCTCTACAAAAGCGACCCAGAATTCGGCCACACATACCAGACACTCTTGGAGGGTCGGCAGGTTGCAGATTTTCACCTCCAGGATGCCCTATTATGCCACCTCGGTCACCTTTGTGTTCCTTCAAGCGAGCGTGCCAAGATGATTTGGGAAGCACACTACAGTCGGGCTGCTGGGCATTTCGGGGTCGAGAAAACAGTGGCAGTACTGCAAAACTATTTCTATTGGCCGAATCTTCGACAGGATGTTGGGAAGTACATCCGATCATGTACTGCCTGTGCCATTGCCAAACCGACCATTAAGAAGCAAGGCCTCTATACCCCGTTGCCTACCCCTAGTCGACCTTGGGAATCCATCTCCATGGATTACATGTCAGGCCTTCCTTCCACTAAGCATGGAAATGACTGTGTTTTTGTGGTCGTCGACAGGTTCTCAAAGATGGCCATTATGATGGCCTGCAAGAAGAATATCACAGCAGAAGCCACTGCTAAACTCTTCTTTGAACGAGTGTGGGTGCACTTTGGGATCCCACAGTCTATCATCTCAGATCGGGACAGTCGGTTTCTCAGCACATTTTGGTCCAGTCTCTGGTCAATGCTGGACACCAAACTCACGAAGTCCACAGCCTTCCATCCTCAAACTGATGGCCAGACAGAGGTTGTCAACAGGATGATTGTGCACATTCTGCGCATGTATAACTCAAAGCATCCACGCACATGGGACGAGAGCCTCCCCTATGTTCAGCACAACTACAACCGAGCTCTTCACAGCTCCACTGGCCATAGCCCTTTTCAGGTGGGTTTAGGATTCCAGCCACTATGCCCCATTGATGTGGCCATGCCACTTGCAGCTACTCACATGAATTCAGCTCATGTCCAGTCCGAAACAGATAAGGCCACCAGCTTCATTGAGCGCATCCAACATATTCGCCAGCAGGTCCATGACATTCTTGAGAAATCAAATGCCAAGTACAAGCAGCGACATGATCAACACCGGGTGCCACACAAGTTTCAGGTGGGCGACAAAGTCTGGTTACATTTGCAAAAGGAACGCCTTACTGGAGCCTATCGGAAATTGAGACCACTTCGATATGGTCCTTACACCATTACTAAGGCTATGGGAGACAATGCATTTGAGCTCAGCATTCCCCCATTCCTTGGCCTGCACCCAGTGTTCAATGTGGACCGCCTTCGGCCATACTTTCCACCATTGCTAGACACATCCGACATTGCAGAACAGCTCAAACCCACAGAATTAAATCCAGATTGCATGGAACAAGCTGCAACTGATCGGATCATGGACACACAGATCAAGAACACTCGCCAACATCATATCCAACTGTATCGAGTTGTCAAAGCAGGCCAACTCCTTCAGCAGGGCAAGTGGCTCACCAGGGAACAAGTTCAACAGAGGTTTCCTCATCTCATGGAGGAGCTCAACGCAATGGGGACCATTGCTTCCTAAGGGGGGAGGAATGATCCAGGTGGATATTGGTGGCCACCTGCCAGGTCCACCTGGACCCCCACCATTGTCTTTCTCAGCATTTTCAGTTTCCTTAATTGTAGCACAGTTTACTATTTTTAGCAGTTTTTCGGGTCCTGAACTTCCGGAGCCGTTTTGAGGCCCTAAACGACGTTTTTTTGGAATTCTGGGGCGATCGAGCCCTATGTTGCCTCCCTCCCAAAGTGGTAGTACTCGGATAGATCTTTCTAACGAGCTATCGTACGCGTCAAACGGAGATCGTATGCCAAAGTTACGACCCCGGGAAATTGATGTACCAATTTACCCAAACGGGGCCCACAATTTGGCGTTTCATCTTCTAGGGTTAGGTTTCGGTATGTGAAGGGTTTTCCATTGTTTCTCAACAATAAATAGGCCTTCGAGCCTCATTGTAATACAGTTCAGAACAGTTCAGAGGCATGTAGCCATCACATCTCTTCTCAGAGATAAGCTACCATCGCCCTAGCTAGTTTATTGCCATTTCTGTTTGTAAGCATATGTCAGTATTTTCCATTAATGAAATGAAGTATTATTTCCGCTGCATCTTTGTGTATATGGTTATCTCTGTAATTTGTTGCGTTCCTGCTTAAATCTGGATCAACGCCAGACTTCGTCAAGTGCTTCAAACAGCAGAACGAGTAGGTACATCACCTTCTCTATGAACTTTATATGCACAATTTCTTTTTGGAAGATGATAGAGACGACAACCCTCGCCCCTTTATGGGGGATGTCCAATTCCAGGCATTTATCTCTTTTTCTACTAACCAACTCAAGTGGGCCAAGGCTCACAATACTTTTAGAAAGCATGAATATGGAATCAACCTATGGGTTAGAGGGGAACCTAAAAAACCCTTGCATCTCTTTGTCAGGCAGAAGAAATTTATGAAGCGAGATGGTGTTGTGGGCCAATTGTGCAATTTCACATAGATATTATACAAGCTGGAAAGAAGTACTTCCAAGAGATTAAGGAGGAAGCCTTGTCTGCAGCCAGACAAAGTTGGGAAGTCTTTCGCATTACTATTAGAAACCGAGAACCATTTGGATACCATAGCTTTAAAGTTGCCTCCTCTCATTTCCATAAGTACAGTAACATGGTCTTAACCATGGAGCATGAATGGATAGGATGTTGGTATAGAAATCCAATCATATGGTATCCTCTAGATAAGTATCACAGTGACTACAAATTGGAGGATAAAGAAGTTAACTAGGCTTTTGCTATAATTAAGAAGAAAAATGGGTTCAAAATTTATAGGGAGGAGGTATACCCTACCTATTCCCTAACTCAACTACACCTAAACCATTTAATTGCATGAGGTCATGCAACAAGGTAAGTTGGGGAGCATGTTGGGTCAAGAAAAAGGTATGTTTTCTCCTTCATAATAGATTTATTTAGCACTCATCCTCACATGATTATCTCCGTTTATGAATAGAAGTAGAGGAAATAATAGCTAAAGTCGAGTAAAAGTAATCAGTAAAAAATTAGACAAATCTAAGCAGGAAAAACCAATTTTTACTATATTTATGTGCAGAAGATGTGAATTGATCGATAGCTGCTCAATCGACAGAACGGAAACATCTCATAAGGGAAAGAGACAATGTCAAAGGAAAGGCAGGACAAAAGAAGACTGGGCAAACCAATGACTATTTTATGACAGAATCAGATCAAGTATAGTGATTCTCTTTTATCTATTTACTTTCTAAATGTGATATATAAGGCCGAAAGGAAAAGCTGAATAGAGTTCATAATTTCACAGTTTGTAATTATTCCTTTGGAAATATAATACTGTTATCTTGGATGATGTAACTTGGTTACTTATTTTAATGAAGAAAGACTACATTTAAATCATACTTATATTCTGAGTATCTCTTAGCGGAGACTTCTGGTGACTCTGGGCCCAGTCAAGAGAAGATCTACTACTTCAACTGTGTCATAATATTTTCTATTTTATTCTTTACTGCTTGTTAATGTTAAGTTAATATTACTTTTGATTATTGTAAGGATTGTTGATTCAATTTTCTTTTGCTGTTCATTTGAGATTTAGATTGATCTGTGTGTTATATATGAGTAATGCTTTTGATTTAATTGGTTATGCTATTTTGAGATTAGATCGTTGTTCATTTCAAATAATGTTATCATAGATTTCAGAGATAGAATTGATCGCTTTATTCTTATACAGTCATTTTCCATTCAGACACCATTTGCTGTTCAATTCAGAATTGATGTTCAATTTAGATTTTTTGTTCAATTTAGATTTTTTGTTCAATTAGGATGTGTTGTTCAATTATCATTGTTGTCAATTGTTATAGTTCTCTTTCATGAGCGAGCAAGTTAGCTTCAATTATATTTAAGACTGCCAAGCGTGATTCTTTATAAGTTTTATTTATATCCATTTTTTTTATGATAGGTTAAGTAGAATTGTAGTGTGTGTTATGGATTTCTTTCAGAGTTACTTATTTCAAAGTTGTTTGGGTTGAGTTTGAAGAAGATAGTCATTAGCAATTGCAATGATTTTTTACTAGTTAACCTCTAAATTCACTGCCTATATAGTGCTGACACTCTTGAAATAAAAAGACTTGCCTTGGGTTCACAATTAATGTAGGAATTAAGATTTCTTGTAAAAAGACATCTTAGTGCACCAACATAAATCACCTTACAGGATGAGCACACCTGAGTTGGTTTAGTTAAAATTGCAAGCGAAGGAGATGTTGGACAAGGGATACATTAGGCCAAGTGTATGACCTTGGGGCACACCGGTCTTGTTTCTGAGGAATAAATATGGTACTCTCATATTATGCATTGATTACAGGTAGCTAAAAAGTGACTATCAAGAAGAGGTACCCTTTGCCGATGATTGATGACTTGTTTGATCAATTGAAGGGAGCAGCAATGTCCTCGAAGATTGACTTGAGATCTGGATACCATCAGGTATGCATGAAAGAGGATGACATATACAAGACTCCACTCAAGACCAGGTATGGGCATTATGATTTTGTTGTGGTTCCATTTGGCTTAACTAATTCTCCATCTACATTCATGTGTTTGATGAATTGTGTGTTGTGTCCATATTTGGATCAGTTTGTTATTTTTTTCATTGATGATATACTCGTATATTCTAAAAATGAGGAAGAGAATGCTGAGAACTTAACAATAGTGTTGAGGTTGTTGAGAGAGCATCAGTTGTATGCTAAGCTTAGCAAATGTAGTTTCTTTCAGACTGAGGTACACTTCTCGGGACATGTTGTCTCCAACAAGGGCATTGCAGTAGATCCAGAGAAGATAAGGGCCATCACAAAGTGGGTAGCTCCTAAGAATGTGGATGAAGTGATATATTTCATGGGTTTGGCATGCTATTACAGGAGGTTCATTAGGAATTTCTTGCAGATTGCTTATCCCATTATATCCTTGCAAAGAAAAGGTAATAATTTCAAATGGAATGAAGAGTGCGATACTATCTTAGAGCATCTTAAGTAGTTGTTGACACATGCACCATTACTATAGATTGTAGACCTAGACAAAGAGTTCGTGGTTTGTACAAATGCTTGCAAGAGAAGGCCTGGTGGAATACTTATGTAGGATGGTTAGGTGGTATGTTATGAGTCCTAGAAACTAAATGAGCACGAGCAGAACTATTGCACACATGATCTTGAGTTGAAAATGATTATACATGCATTGAATATGTGGAGGAACTCTCTTCTTAGTAGGTAGTTTGTGCTTATGAGTGATCACATTGGGTTGGGATATTTGTTTGACCAGCCAAATCTAAATGCTAGGAAGGTTAGATGGTTGGCCACGATGAACTAGTTTGATTTCGAGATCAGGTAAATCAAAGGCAAGGAGAACAAAGTGACAGATGCTCTTAGCAGGCGAGTAAAGGTTAATCACTTAGCAGCTAAGCGCTCTTATGGGATAGATTTACTGGACAAGATGTCGCGGCCAGGACATCAGGATGTCATATATATGGAGATTGTGCACAAGTTGTAGCAAAGTATAGGTACATGCACAGGTGGTGGTATAGGTATAGGAACATGTACAAGTGGTGGTACCAATATAGGTACATGTATTGGTATAGGTACAAGTTTAGGTGCATAGGACATGGAATATTGTCTAACAACAGATGGATTGGCTAGGTTTTGAGACAGGATATACGTGCCAGATAGAAATGAGATCAAGAAGGTGATCTTGAGGGAGTTTCATGAAAAAACCATATTCAAGTCACCCAGGTTATCAGAAGACACTCACGACGGTGAAGAGATATTACTATTGGCCGAATCTAAAGAGGGATGTAGCAGAGTTTGTGGCTAGATTTTTTGATTGTCAGTGGATGAAGCCAGAGTGCAAACATCCAAGTGGACTACTACAATCGATCGCTATCCTGGAGTGGAAATGGGAGGTCATTTCCATGGATTTCATCACAGGGTTACTGAAGCAAGTGAAGCATCATGACTCGATCATGGTCATTGTGGCCAGGTTAACAAAGTTTGTAAGCATCATTGTAGTGAAGTCTACATTCTCGACTAGTGATGTGGCACAAGTATTCATCCGAGACGTGGTTAGATTACAAGGTGTTTGAAAGATGATTCTATCGGACAGGGATGCGAAGTTCACTTCCAAGTTATGAAACAAGTTATTTGTAGGTTTGGGCACCGAGTTGGCCTTCAACACAACTTATCATCCACAGAAAGAGAGGGCTAACAGGATATTGGAGGAAATGTTGTGGATGTATGTGATGCATCAGAAGAGGAAGTGGGAAGAGTATCTCCCTTTGGTTGATTTTTCATATAACAAAAGTTATCAGGAGTCATTGAGGATGAGTCCTTTTGAGGCATTATATGGGTGGAGTTGTAGACTCCCATTAGTTGGAGTGATCCAGTTAGCAGGATATTGATTGGACTAGATATGTTGGCAGACATGGAACAGGAGATGCAAATGATCAAGAAGAATCTTAGGGTATCATAGAATAGGTAGAAGAGCTATACTGATAGGAATAGGTTGTTAAAGGAATTCCAGGTTGGGGAACATGTGTACTTGCGCATAAAACTAAAGAAGAGCTCCTTGCAGATTGGATCATGTGACAAACCAGCACCAAGGTTTTGTGGACCCTTTAGTATCACTGAGAGGATTGAGCCAGTAGCCTATAGACTTGCACTACCTCTGACAGTGAAAGTCTATGATGTTTTACATGTCTCATTGCTTAAGAAGTATGTTAAAGATGTTGAGCATGTGATTGACTAGTCTATATTGCAAGTGGAACCAGATAGAGAATTCTAGCCGGAGCCTTAGTGTATATTGCAGAAAAAGGTGCCTATGCTCCAAACCAAGCAATAGAGCAAGTTAAAGTGCAATGGAAGCACTTTAGGCCCGATGAAGCTACATGGAATATGGAAGATCGGATGTGGGCTATGTATCCTTCCTTGTTTTTCAGTTGAGGCAAAGCAGCTTGATATTCTAGTTTGGTGATTGCTTATGGTGGTTTGGTAATTTATTTAGGGTGGTTTAGTATTTGCTTATGATGGTTTGGTATATGCTTCATGGTGTTTTAGTATTTTCTTTATGTTGGTTTAGTATATGCTGTATGGTGTTCGATATATACTTTATAATGGTTGATATATCCTATATGATGTTTTTGATATATGCCTATATATGATGTTGCTATATGCTTGATATATTTTTTTGTATATGATTTGGCATATGCGTTTGGTATATATAATTTTGATGATGTTTCTATATGTACACCTGTGTATTGATGTTTCTATATGTTTCACTATGCAGTATGGGTGTTATGTTATTATGCTATCATGCGATTATGTTATCATGACCTTATGATGCCATATGATTTGTATTGAGCAGGATTTTCATTTTAAATAACATAACGAGGTGTGTTATAAAGCTCCACTATGCAGTATGTTTTCCTAGTGTCATGATGTTATGTCTTGAGTAGATCTTTCATTGTAAATATTGCATCAAGTTGTGTTATAAATCTCCATGAGCAATATGTCTTCTTTCAGTAGGTCGTTGAGGTATATGTGTGATTAAACACCGAGGATGGTGTCCCCTAAGGGGGAGGGTTCTATAACAACCCTAGTGAAAATTCCATGTAATAAATGTTAAAGAAAACCACAAATGACTGGGACAATTATCCCAAGATGAATGTTGGGCAAGACATCTAGGGGTGTTCATTTGGTTGTTTATGTCTAAGGAAATTGGTAAAGGCAAAGATTAAGGCATTAAAAGGAATTTTGGCATAATTATTTATGAAAATAATGGAAATTAGGAGAAAAAGGAGGGCAAAGGTCACAGATTACATGTAACGAGGAAGTAATGAAAAATGAAGAAAATAGAGGCCTCATTCATAAAAACGTGTCTGAGGATTAGTTGGTAACCTTTTGTCAGTTCAATGTTGGAGCTCTCTCATTTTCTCTCTTAGTCTCTCATACTCTTGGATACTTAGATTTTTCTTGGAGCACTCTTGGAGGGTGTAGCATACTTGGATTTTTGGAGCAAGAAGGCAAAGGAAGAGCAGGAAAGTGCAAGAAGGCATCGACATCAACTACTACATCAAATTTTCTTGCAGGTACTGAGTTGCATGTATGATTTCTTCACTAGTTTGGACATGCATGGCATATGAATGTGGATTCTTCGTCATGATCTATCATTGCCATGGAGGATTTCTTGGATTGCGAGTGGATTTCCTAGCATTGCCATTTCCTGGATAGCCATGGTGATTGTGGGTTTATTTTCATTTTTTTGTTTTAGTTGGTTGTCATTTTTCCTTAGCTTCGTTTGAGTTATTAGTTCCTAGAGCCTTGGTTGAAAAACACTCTAGAGCCCTGTACTAGCTTGGGTTTAGTTAATAGTCATGGAGCCTTGGTTACAAAAATGCTCTAGAGCCCTTGGTGGGTTGAGTTACTAGTTGTGGAGCCTTGGTTGGAAAAAACACTTTGGAGCCCTAAAATACTAGGATGGAGACCGATCTGGTGATGGTTTTGGTGATGTCTAACTATTGGGTGGAGTCACTATTTGATGGGATGAGGTGGACGGCCTCTGGAAGCCTTGGATGACTTCTGATTGATGTGTTCTATGAGATCCCATATTCATTCTTGGAATATGGCACAGGGGTGAATGAATGAGAGAGATTTGGCTTGGCCATCATATGGTCGAGTGGAAAGTGGTAGTCCCATCTCCAGTTGGTTAATTTCCTTCATTAATGAGAAATCTAGTCCCTTGAATTTCACGTGTAATGATACTGATGTATTTATGGATTTGATGATTGATATATTTATTGTATTTATATTCCTATTATGCTAGTTATATGCACATTTTATGAAAACATTTATGTATGGCTTTCAACATGTTTTTACTTGTATGTGAATGGATAATGTGTCTATGAACTAATAGATGATAATGTAGCAAATGGCATGAGGGAACAATGGTTCATAGTGATTCCCAGATAAGTATGAGGTCCCTACACTTTATTATTTACACCTGTATATTACATGTTGATGATAGGTTTGATGAAATGCCTCTCATGGCTAGTATGGATCTAGTCAAGGCCTTGAACAAGTATTTTCTTTAATGTTGTCATTTCCATGTTAATTTACTAATCTAAAGGGATGGTTCAGTTCTGGGAAGTGACTTGGGCTCTAGGCCTAAAAAAGTGGCTCAAATCCCAAAGTTGCTAGCACAACACTAGAAATTTTCGTCCACAATCATTGGCAGGAAGGTCTATGAGGGAAAATATAGGTTTTTGGTCACTCCCTTTCCCATATCACCGTAGAGACTATGGCCCAAAAGACCTAAAACAATAGCGAGACCCAAGGACAGGCTATTTGAGTGGATGACTTGTCATCTAAGGGTTCTGTTGATGATGTTGGATGTTTGTATGGTGTGTTTCTATTGCTTCCATTTCCTTAAGGTGACTTAGGAGGTTAAATCATATCATAGTGGCCTCTTCTCACATGTTTACCCCAGCTAGACGGTTGCCTCAGTAGATGTGGGAGGAGGGTGTTACACTGGGGAAATAGTAAAAAATTTGACAAACAATTGGCATAGATATTTAGGGTGGATAAATCACAATAATTTGAAAAGGAAGGAAATTGATGAGGAAAACACTACCAATAAGTTGTAATTTGGGTGGGAAATTGTGTCAGTAGTCTCCATTTATGATAGAAAGACATAAGTCAAAGTAATGGATCCTTTTAGATATTGGTGTCGTAATGAAGTGATGGCCGAAGAACATGTGGAAGTATGAGTTTGGGAGATTAATGAGAGAAGTACAATTTCACCCTTGAGGAATTAGAAGGAAATAAAGGGAAATGATTCTATGAAATAGAAGTTGCTGAGTAAGAAATATTGAAATATAGTCGGTTTGAGAGGTGAAAATTTGATATTTTTAATGTAGGAGTGATAGGTATCGATCCATGGGAAGAGAGAGCCAAGCATCCGAGGAGCATAATCAAAACACAATGCACACTTTTTTATTTCTAAAGAGTAAGGCTAAGCGAGTGAATGGAAATTACCGATTATAGGTAAAATATAAGGTACATAGCACTATTGAAAGAACCCCAGGCTTCAATGATGGTCACTAGAGATTTTAAGTACACTATAGAAATACCGCCTATCTCACCTAGGGTACGCAGAGAGGGGAAAATGCAGAGTTTTCTAAAGTGTATTAAATATTTGAACCACAATATTTATGACCCATATCAACTCCCAAATCTCTAGGAATATTTACATTTAGTATTGACTACATATAAGGTATCCAAACTAGAACCACGTCCCACATTTTGGGCGAGAGGATGAAGTGAGCATAGTCACTAAGTCTGTGCTATCTTGTGTTCATGGGGAATTTTTTTGGCTTCATAGACCTATACCATTGACTATATAACTAATTCATAATATTATAGGCCTACTGGTCGAAGGAGAAGATCTAGGGCCCATAATTAGAGACAATTTTTTTTATGGAGGTAACTAAAACTTATAAAACAAAGAGAGGAAGTGGGGTGTATTTGATTTCACCAATAAATTATCATGCCACTAGATTTTCCATGAAGATGATGGCTTGCAAACTATTGTAGAAATGTAGGTTGAATGAAGTTGCATCCAAGATCATTTTGTTGGAAAATAAATGCAATAAGGGAGAAAGGTTCAAGTCGGCTCCTTTTCTACTAAAGCAATTTGAGTAGGATTTTTTGGGCAGTCAGAAATGAAACACAGTGTTCCATTATTAAAGGATTTTAATTATGATTGTGCTAGTCACCTGGGGAAGACCAGAGAGCTTCCGACTAGTGAATGACCTTCCTCATCCCATCTTAGTAGAAAAAATTGAGAACTTATGGGCCTCGGAAGAACTAGAGCGGAAAAATTTCAACACAATAATGTTTTTTCTCTATGGGGACAAGTTGATAAATTTCATTCAAGAGATACCTCGAATTCCTTAGGAGTGTAGCAAATTTTAAATGCGTGGCATGATTAAAGTCTTACCCACACTTCATCTGGATGTTACTATGCAAGGGCCCAAAACAATGTTGGATGAAAACAAGATATATGTTGAATGTGCAGGAGATACAAGAGAGAGTGGACTCAATGGAATGTGTTTAGAATGTACCAATATAGGAAACCCAGATGTTGAATAAATCGCAAGCGAAGAAGAGACTTATGAGACCCCTTCATGCGAGGAGCAATACGAGGCACAATCCCTAGTTATTCCAAAGAAGGAACCATAAGAATGACAATCGATGTTAGGAGGAAAACCATTATTAGGGAAGAAGAGGTTCCTAAAGAATAGTGTATGGAGCACATTGAAAACGTGAAAGGAAGAAGTAAAATGTTACTCAAGTATCCCTAATCCAAAATGTGTTGATAGAGGATGACTTTGAAAGGATCAGTAATCAGATGGATGAGATAGTGAAAACAAAGATGGATAAGTTGTAGAAAACACTGAATGAGCAGAGCACCAAGCTAACGATGCATGAAGTCCTACCAAAATTAAAAGGTCTACATATTGCAGGGGTCCAACTCCTGCCCTACTAGTCTGCACCTAAAGTATATTCATTTGAGCTGCCCAAGTGAATGTTCTGGTTTCCTAACAAGGTTTTCGAAGTATAGAAAGGGGTTGTGCAAGAAAGGCTTACTAATATGGCTCAAATCAATATGATACTATCATGGTTGGGTATGGAATAATGACTTAGTTGCAGTGCCACAGGATCTGCAAGTTACATGATAAATTGATGACGACCAAGGTAGAGGTAGACCAAACACAAAAATCATAGGAGAAGTTGCGTCGAGAACAAGAGTGGTGGAAGACAAGGTAGAATGGCGTACTACATTAACCCAAGTGTATGAATATCTTATAAAAGGTTTGGTGGATGACTCTATTCTAGAAAAGGGAATGGCAACAAAAATAAGGAAGGCAATACAAGGCTTAAAAGCATAAGTGACAGAAGAATTGTCACTTCAGCAACCACAAACACCACTGGAGGAATAAAAGTGAAGGGAATTTGTTAAGGAATTCAATGAACAAATGGATGAGTATGAAAGGAAGTGTTAGGACATGATCAAGTAGGGCGATTGATTATTTAACAGCCTATCAGATGTTCCATCCATGGAATAGACCATTGAGAAAATATTGAAGGCTGATGAACGGATCCATCAAATCTACCAAGATGTGGGTGCAAGGAGTTTTGTTGATAAGAGGATTGTGATACATGAAAAGTCGCAACTCATAGAGCTAAGTGACGAAATTTGTGAAGAAAAAAAGCCATGGACTAATCTTAAGGATCAAGTGAATTCTTATTAAAAATCTAGTGCAGTGAACTATTGAAGAATTTGTAGAGTGAAAGTAGCGAGGAAATCGGTGTGATCACCTAGGATCTGACCATCAGAACTATTCATATGGATAACCATAATGGGGAAGAGTTTAAAGACAATATTGAGGCATAAGAAGAAGCATTGAGAATCTTAGAAAGGGCTATATATGAGAAACTTTCCTCGCAGGAGAAGGACTAAGTGGCTTGGGATGAGCCACAGTTTTGTGTTGGGGGCTTGTTGGAGCTGAGAAATTTGTTGTTTTTATTTTCTTAAGTGAAGGGACATGAAGGAGGATAGAGGAGCACAGAAGGTGCATATGGTGTGTAGCAAAGGGGTTGATGTAGGAGGAGAGGTGTTGCATAGGTAGATGCCACACATGAAAGAGATGTTAGTGTCTAGAGAGGGGGGATGTGGCGAGTAAGGATACGTAGTTAGAATTTTTCAGTAGTGGAAAAGTAGGAGAGGGATGTCATGGTAGAGGAGGTTCAAGATATTTTTCAGGAAATGAAAGGTTGGTAGAGTAGAGAAAACATGAGAGAGATATTTTGAAAGGTAGCTAAGCATGAATGGGCCAACTTAGGGAGGTATTAGAAAATATCTTAATGGCCTAAAGGATAGCTAAAGAGCTGGAGGATAAAGTTGAGTAGGTCCAACGAGCCTACAATGATAGATAAAATAGGATGCTCGAGACGAATCACAGGTAAGGAGGTCAATCAATGAAGCATATGATGGGAAGAAAACTACTAAAGGGGAAGATAGTTACACTACATATAGATTTTGCATTATGTTTGTATGTGTTTGTTTGAATTTTTAAGCACGAATGTCTGATTTTGTAGCTACTATGTAGCCCCTGATGTAAATTTAATCATATATATCAGATGGTGGATGGTTTTGTACTACATGTGCACCTTTCTTTTTGTACATTGTGCAGTGACTAATGGATAGTGAGCCTGATTATATAATTGTTGCATTTTAGTGCCTGGCACCTTTTCTTATACATGATGGAATAATAGAATTGATGATTGGGTTGCCCCTATTATTGTGGTTAACGTCTGAATGTATTTTGTTGTATGTAGTGTGTTGGTTTAGCATGTGATTAATGTTTTAGTGCAATTCTAAATATGTGTGAATATCTTGGATGGTTATGTTATGTAAATATATGGTAATGTATTCATATTTTATCGTGTCCCTCTAGAGAATGATGTCTTGTGTTGTTAATGTCGTCTCAAATGTCAGATGTTATAAGTCTCTTTATCCCTTCACGTGCTATCGTTTGTGGCCCGTGCACTAGCTAGTAGACAGAAGGGTTTGGAGGCCTTGCACAGTGCGCAACTCTAGCATGATGATTAAGTATTTGTCTAATGGGAATCCAATGTCCTTAGTTTTTGAAAATCCTGTCAGACTGTCGAAACTTGATTTTGATAATTACCCATTAGCATCTTGGGTGAGACTTCACCCAATCCATAGGCTTTTCCGAAAGAGTTGATGCTAAGGGGGGTTTTGTTGGCCGATGCACAACAAATACTAGGTATACCAAAATTCTGCATGAGAACACCATGCAATAGAAAAACAAGATAAGTGTCCTACAAAGAATGAGGGATTACTCGCATGCTTCTTGCATGGGACAGGTTAGCCACACCACCCCTCCAAACCTCTACTCACTTTTGTCCTTTCACCTCGATGAAAATATTTTTTAATATATCTATATATATATCTATATATATCTATATATCTATATATATATATATATATATATATATATATATATATATATATATATATATATATATATATATATATATATATATATATATATATATATATATATATATATATATATATATATATATATATATATATATATATATAGATATAGATTTGTATTTTATTTTATAATACTTTTTTAATTATGTAAAAAGTATTGTCACATTTCAAATTTCTTGATTTATTTTCTTTTCCTCCTAAAAATTTTAATGCATCTTTTTAATTGTTTTTTTATAAACCTATATAAGAATTAATATTTTAATCGCATGATAGTCAGCCTTAACACTTTCAAATGATAACAAGTGTTGCATAGTAGCCAGTACATGCCACTCAGTTTAAATATAGCTAATTGGCATCCAGACTGCTGACAAGACTATGAGTTGATCAAATAAAGCCTTCATAGGAAAATAGAAATAAAAGTCAAACTTGTTTGCTAAAATGGTGTTTTTTGGTGAGAACCCTACGTCATAAGTTGTAATGAAGCTTTATAACTTTATTTCTTGGGCATTGTTTCATTCAAATTGATATGGGGAAACTTAGTTTCAATTAATGAGATGTTAATTCCAGGAAACTTGTTTTGCACAACGACTTGTCTCCTACAAAGTTCATGGGCATTGTACATGATTGATATAGAGTTGAATGCAATTGTGTTTGTGGTTGTGAAGGAAGGTGAATATGGAACAAATTTTTATTGTTAGATCTCAAATGCTGTCCTGTTTTCAATAGGACTACTTTCTTTTGTAGATAAAAATGGATTTGGGATGACCTATAATTTTTGATTTAGTATTAAATTAATTTTTAAATTAAATTTCTAAGTCAAGATAATTATTATTTATGAATATCCCGGATGCGGGTGCTACGTCGACACACCAGGAGGAGCCACTTGCCATGGATGGGAGGCCACGTGATGGACGGAGGTCTTTATGGCCTCATGGCGCCAACGCCTCAAGCCGGGCATTGCAGTTTAATGGCCTTAATGAAGGCACAGGGAATGATGAAGAGTTTGCTGGTCGCATTCAATGCGGGAGAACTCCAACAAAATGTTGAAGGCATTAAGAAGTTTGGAATGGGGGCAGACGAAGCTCAGTTCGATGGTGTATTTGCCCAGAACCCGGAGCAGAGTGGTGATATCGTCGATTTGGGGGAGGCTGGCAAGTTGCTGGTCCTCCCTGGTTCTTGCCTACGCGCATTTGTGTGCTGTCCTAAGTCAAATTGGAGGGGAATTTTGCCTAAGAAGGAAGCTGCTGGAAGAATGGTGCGAGAGAGGATGCCGTGCAGAAGAGGAAGGAGCTCAGGGCGTGGCAGCTCCTCTCGCTCGCCTGCAGCGGACACTCATCACCACTGCTGCTGTTGTTACTGTCATCGAAGGGTGGGAGCTTCCCCGGTTCAGGCAAGTCGGTTCATGGAAGTTGGAGGGTCCAATGATGGTGCGCCGAGACTACCTGCGTTCGGCTCAGTTATTTTTACGTTGGGCAACTCCAGGGACAATGTGGGTATCAACGCCCACATTTCAGTTCTGTTCACCAGGATCCCTGAGGAAAATGAGGAGGGTATGCAGAGGCCCCTTGCAGTGGAAAATCCCATGGAGAATGAGGGAGGAATTCAACGGCCCCTTGCAGGGGAAAATCCGACGGAGCTTGGTGGAGGGCGGCAGCAATCCCTGGCGGAGGAGATTCGTGAGGCTGACAGAGGGAAACGTCCAATGGGGGAGGCATCAAGTTCGGGGGGTAATTCACTGCAGGAGCCCCATCAAACTCCAGGCCGTGCACGTGAACCTGAACTGCCAGCCTTCATGGATGGATATCCCGAGGGACAAGGATGGGCGTGGATTCGGGAAGCTGAGCCAGAGGAATAGTCCCCTGCGGCACTCCTTCGTTTTTCCAGGATGGGTATGGGATTGTGGCCGGTTTAGTGATCTTTCCTCTTGCCTTACGTCTTACATTGCTGGTCTCTTGTCTTATGCTGTTACTTTTTCTCTTCTCTGATATGGGTCATTTTAGGAAGCATAGTAGTTTCTCTGTTTTGGGACATAAGCGCAGCTCTTGTAGAATTCTGAGTCATATGGCGTTTGAAATCTGCCCCTGCGTGGGCTTTTTAGAACTGTTTGGAATCATTTTGGCAGATGGTGCACTGGTCAAAACTGGAAGTATCACCAGGTGTAAGAGTTTTTTTGAGTCTGTTATAGCTGCCCATGGAGTCACAGATGGACATGGGCAGCCAGTCATCTCGAATGTAAGTTTTATCTGTACATATTAATACAATAGTAGGTAGTGTTGCTGAGAATTTTTTTTTTTATTATTTATGAATAATACACAATAAAATTGTTTTAATATTACTTTAATAAATAAATTATAACTAGCATGGTTATATGAATTAAATCACTTATAATTAGGGCCGTGATCTTTAGGACCATGAAATCATCAAGGACTAGCCCCCGCCCATGTAGGATACATCCATGGAAGATCTGAGAGGTATCATGGCCTCGGAGGAGGCCTCCCCAATGAGGATGAGGAACGGGGAGGAGGATGTTCCCTAGGGAACTCGTGGGTGCCTATGGTAAGCACATGGCTATACGATGGCAAGTTGTCCTCACGACTCTCCCATATTACCTTGAGTACGAGAGATAGTGAATATTGATGTTGGAAACCTCAAGTCGCATTGGGTCTTGGGGAGGGTGGTGAGAGAATTAATGTTATGGAGGGTGACGGGGGTTTTTGATGGTCATTATGTAGTGGAGAGACTTTTGGTGCCTATGTGTGGAGTGTTGGGAGAAGAGGAGGGTGTTGCAGAGGTGCTCTAGGTTGACTGAAGGGTCGACATTGTTGTAGAAGGTTTTTCCCTTGCTAGTGGATGTGGGTCGCTGTCAATTGTTGAATTGGGCTTGGGAAGAGAAAGTCTGCAAGGAATGTGGTGTATGTGCCTCTAACATGGGTGGTTTGATGTGGCTTATGGTTTGTTTGGTGTTGTTTCAGTTTGGGATGGTTGTGAATTGTCCTTTGGTTGAGAAAATTTAATTAAGTGCGCCTCCCCAGCTAGCTCATAGGGTCCTGAGCTATGGGGTGGTGTCATTGGTGAGTTTGTCATGGGTCTTGGTTTGCTAGAATTGGGAGGGGTTGCTTCAGGGGGGTGTATGCTTCTTGTTTGAGGTGGGAAATAACTTTTTACGCTGTGGGTACTCGATGCTAGAGGGAGAGGAGGTTCAACCAGAGTTGGTTGTATTGACCCCTGCGTGGATTTTTTGGGAGCTATTAGAAGGGTGGTCTTTGTCTCACTTAGGTGGTGTTTTGGTTTCAAGCATGTTGCTGGTTCCTCAATTAGGATACTCCTCATCCTAGGTTCCACCTAATTATGGAAGGCCAGGCATGTGTAAGTCCCAGCCTCATATCGATCTAGTGTCTGGCAGTGGTGGAGGGAGTCAAAAAGGTCTAAGTGTAGAGGGTTTGAGCTCCGTAGCTTTAGGAGGCAGAGGTGGTGGCTAGTCGGGGTGTTCTGGATGCACAGGGTCAACAACTTGAGGTGGTAGATGCAAGGGCTCAACTAGGAGTCAGGGCCACCTCGCTCTACCCATTCTACAGATAGTGGTTTTGGTTCGTCATGGTGGTTTCGAGTGTCATGTACAGGTGCGTCAGGGTGGTAGCTGTCAGCCACAATTTTGCTACATGGAGCACTATCGAGATGTCCTTCAGTCAATTTTGGATCGTCTAGAGATTTCAGACCAGGTTAGATAGGAGGGGCATGCCGAATTGATAGCAACTCTGAATAAAATGCATTATTTCCAATGTCATACCTGGGACCATGTTGTGGTGTTTTCGCACGACCAAAATTTGCTATTAAAGAAGGTCAAGAAACTAGAGTTTTGGATGCCCCATTTGGAATAGCATGTCCAATTCTCCTTTCATCCTCTACCAAATCTTGGTACGACTCTAGACAACCTAGCCTCCATTGCCTCCAATGACTAGCATGGCTACATGTATTTTATATGTTCTGTCTATTTATTGGGGCATATGAACTTTGAAATTGTGGACTATGTCTCTCTTTGTTTTTCTGTTTCATTTTCATTTGCTTTTGGCGGTAGTCAACAAAATTGGTTGGGGTGATACTACCTACTTTTTTCCTCTAATGTATTTCCTTTTGAAACCATGAATATAAATTTGTCTTACAAGAAAAAAACTTAGTTCCTAAAACATTTCATATAGTCAAAATTAAAAAAAAAATCATTAAAATAAAATAAAATAAATAAAATATATCACCGACCATTTTCAAATATTTTCCAAATGTTATATGTTTTTCTATGATTTATGATTTATTGTTAAATTGGTTGAATTTGACACATTCACTTTGAATAAAACCAACAATAGTAGATTAAACAACTTTAACAATAGTAGATTAAATTCACAAATTAACTTTTTACATGGTAATTAAGACAAATATTTTATGCTTGGCACAAAGAAAGAAGGTAAAAAAACTTTAAAAACCCAATTGAAATAGATGAGAAATTGAAGAATAACCTCCTAATAACTATTGAGAAATGTCTCATTCAGCAACGACTTGAGGTAGAATCTAGAACTACAAAGTCGGATCCTAGTAATACCCCTATGTTACATAATGGTAGAATTAGTTTGGATCCCATACCACAACCTCTGCATCATAGAATCTGAATTCGGTAAAATGAAATGAAGAGTTGTAGCGTATTGCATTGGATTTTCTTCCAACCAATTGTCCACCTTGACTAGAGTTTCAAATCCTTTGACCCATGAGAATAGATACATGCAAACATTAATCATAAAGGAGAAAAAGAAAGAAACTTCTTGAATTCTCTAATTCAATAAAATTAATTTATTGTATTCTTGATATATCTTGGAGGCAATAATGATTCTTTCATGATTGTTTGGTATAATATTATGGAATATACTAGTGTTTACATAGGAGAAGCTCCCATCCATAGAAAATCATAACAAGGATATTTAATATAAATTTCATCCTCGAATGGGGGAATCCCCCCCCCCACCTGTTTTTACTCTGGATCATAAGTATTTTCATACCAAGTAGTATATTTAGTGAAGTTAAAGCGAGAGTCAATATGTTCTTAGTGCAGAATAATAAGAAGACGAAAAGGAAAGATGTTGCTAGTTACAAGATTTACAAATGAAAATGTCAAGTCCAACAATGAAACAAATTTAGTGTAACACAAATGGAATAGGAGGAAATAATGTAAAGCAAGAGCATGGAAGAAATAATTTTGGTTCTTATATGGAAAAGAGAAACTCAAAATGAGAATTACATATAGAAATATGGGCTGCAAACCTTCTACTCATGGAACAGTCGGACGTCAACTCACATGGCAGTTGGAGTTGGGTTTGGTCAGTAACGGAAGTTACTAAAGATGAGAGAATTTTACCGCAACCCATCAAGTTATAGATAAATAAATTTAATAATAATAAAAATAAAAAAATAAAAAAATAAAAAACTAAATCAGCAATGTTAATTGGAATTGAAAATAGAGAAAAAAAAGATCCATAGAAAAATACAAAAAAGTATAAGTCAAATTTAAAAGTAATAAAAAAAATTGGAAAAAAAAAAAATATTTTTTCCTCTTTAAAATTTGTCATCTTAAATTGAAAATATGGAGAAAAATTATAATTCATGAAAATGGAAATAATAGAGAAAAGGAAAAAAATAAAATTAAAAAGTTAAATAAAAAGAAATAAAAACAAAAACGAAAAATTAGTAACCAATAGAAATGAAAGTTACTAAAGAGTCCATAATAAGACCCCAAGCAATCATCTTACAAATAAATAAATTTAAATAATAATAAAAAATAAGAAAAATTGAATTCACAATGTTAAACTATGGATAAGTGACAATTTTGTTTGGTCAAAGACAAACTAATATGCAGTCAAAGGAAAAATTGAATGCATAATACCATGCATAATAAAAGTAGAATGATAAATGTTAACTTTAATAATGATTTTTAAATGCAATTGTCATAATTGAGAAATAGCATGAGTAATAGAGTAACTGTTTTTTTAAGTAATTAAATGTACAATATTCTTACTGAAATTTAGTATTACAACAGTTAGAGAACTAATTGCACACACAAAACTACTTTACATTAGATTAATCATACATATAAATACATCAACTATGGGTCTAATATAGAAATACTATTTTAACCATACAATCAATATGTTGATAGAATATCTCAACCACACACCTAAATAGGATCTAATATCTCTCTTAGATGTAACAAGATTCTAAAACAATCAATAACTCTATCACATGACAAGTAGGCATTATATTTTCCAAGTCCCCTTCATGACTACTTGTCACGATTTCAATCAAAAAAATCAAGATGTGGTCCTGTTTAGAACTATGATTGAAAATAATATGTCAATGTCCATATAAAGGAACAACCATAGACATGAATGCATGGGTACCAAATGTTGCATCCTCCAATATATTAGGACGTCCTTCATGTGGATGGTTCAATCGATTATACATGTACATGTACTTGTCAGTCTCCTCCATCATTATCATTTCAAAATCTTCTAAGCTACTAACTCCATCAAGTTGTCTCATAACCCTTGTAAGGGTGTAGTTGGAAAGATGGATTCTTGATTTCCACTCTTGAACTCTAGAATCATAGATCTCCCAAATTCAATTACTGAACAACATTCCAAGTTGTCACATAACCTCATGAGGAGACCACTCCCACATATTCAAAAAATTAGGGATCCTTCCGTAGATCCACAACTACCAAAATATCTAGACAACCATCCATGCTAATATTTTACCTCTACTTGATTCCTTCTATAAATCCATTCAAACTGTTAAACCAATTTGATGACCTCTTTCTCTAATTTGGAAATTCTTCATAATTTACCTCACAAAATAACATTTACATTAACTCAAAACATTATCTTCAACTCAACCTAATATAATAAAGCCATCATAAAAAGACTTTTAATAAACATCCCTTCAATATCATGGAATAGGTTAACAGCATGCATGCATTGAGGGCATGGGGAAATTGACTCGTTGAATGCATCAACAAACTGATACTCGGATGGTCATTCATGGTAAGGATAAACCCGAATTTTAATGGAACAATAGGTCCTATAACATACAATAGCAATGATGTTAAATCTCATCTCATCATTGACTTTCATGTGTTTCACATTTCTCTAGGGGTAAGTAATCATTAAAGACTATGGGAATCTAACTCTACACCTTGATCTTGATCATCATTGCAAGAAAGACTCTCTATCATGATCACTAAGAATCATCGACTTTCAATCAGAACCAACCACCGGAACCGTACAAATGGGAGCTACATGGTATGGGTCTCAATCATGATATGTACATGGAGAATATGGAATTGGAGTTGTTGGATAAATTAAAAGAACAAAGAGCAGCTCATTGCATTGGATGTTCCCCTCCTTCGTGAGGATTATCTTATTTTTCAACTATTATGATTGTCCATGCAGCGAAATAAACCATCCATGAGAGTTTGGATCTCTCAAGCTGAGGCCATCTTGTCGATTTGAAGAAATATTGAAAAAAAAGGAAAGAGAAAGAAACCACTAACATGGGACTAGAACCAAAGCCGGAAATGAACTAAAAAAAATGCCAAGGATAGGCTACCCCCATACATTAGTTAAATCATTATTCCATGCTAATAGTATGAAGGCACATCTCATGCTTCTCCTTTGTCAGTTCATTAATCTCTCTAGCTTCAATCCTAATGAATTTGTGCTCTATGATTCCAACAATAATAAACAATGTATTTCCCCTTGTTGTCAGTCTTCCATTGATGACAATTTAACACGTCAAGTAGGTTCCATCACTCCTCAAGATCAATGATTTCTTTTTTCATTTTAAAAATTGATTTGTTTGGAGATCTCTCCAAATTCCTATCGACTGATGATAATTTCTAGAACGGTTTGCACAAAACATTTATCACAACAGTTTAACATCCTTCACGCAACAATGACATCTACAACATGCCTCCTGAACACAGCTCCATGACACGACTCAACTAGATTCCTCTACAGGCATTTGAACAATATGAAAAAAAAAAAAAAAAAAAAAAAACATTATCACACAAAGTACTCTTCCTATGCCCCTGACACTCTCGTGATGGGACCAGGCCTAGTCCCAGGCCCATACGAGCTCTAATACCAAGTTAGAGAACCCAGTTTCACACACAAAACTACTTTACATTAGATTAATCACACATATAAATACATCAATTATTGGTCTAAGATAGAAATACTAACTTAACCATACAATCAATATGTTGAGAGAATATCTCAACCACACACCTAAATAGGATCTAAGATCTCTCTTAGATGTAACAAACTTCTAAACAAAGAAATAACTCCATCACATAACAAGTAGGAATCATATTTTGAAGTCAACCACACAATCACTGTACAAATAATTCTGTGGATGTTGAAACTTACGTATTTTTAAAAAATATTAATATAATATCTATTAAGATATATATACATATACACATAAACACACACACACACACACACACACACACACACACACACATATATATATTATCAAGAGTTTCGTTCTACAACCCACTCTGAGAGTGATGTGTGATTTTGTCCATGCTCAATATGGAGATGATGTGTGTCCGTCTTAACTTAAAAATAAAAATATTCTCGAAATAGAAAATAAAAGTTAGTTATAATAAAAAAAAAATGAATATGCATGTTTAGTTAGTTTTAATTAAAATCATTATAAAAAATAAATAATCCCAATCTTACTATGGTCAGTAGATTTTTTGTTGATATTAGAATCCAATGTGGTAAAATTATTTCACCCAATCTCAATCATGAATAAAATATTTTGATGTCCACATGATTTAATATAATATCTTATCAAAATTAAAAACATAGAAGTAAAAAATATGTGAGTAGCATAGTTTAAACCTCATACTGTGGAATTGCACATGTTACTCATTGAATAACAAGTAGATGAGGTATGCCTACTAGTTTTCCTCCCTCCCTCTCCATTCGTCTCCTCCCCTGTCATATCTGCTTTCCCTCTAATCCACTGTGCTCCCCCCTTGCATTTGGTTGGTCAACCTACCATGGTTGGGATGGACTAGTCCCTAGACATGGACTTAGAGGTTGCTTCTTTCAAAGCTTTGATGGATCTGGGCCCAAACTTTCAGAAATATTGTACTTCCAAATTTTTGAAGAAAGTTGACGCAATCCAGAAGATTGAAATAAAGACCCTTCATGCACATTCCAATGCTCTAAATCTAGCTGAGTGTGGGATCATTGGAAAGTTTATGGGCCCTTGTCCCTACCCTCATTCTCTTAGGTCTTGGATTGAGAAGAAATGGAAGCCTCTCATTAATGGGGAAGTGATATCCTCATTCTACAGTAAGGTTTTTTATACCTTCTATTTGGTATAAATTAGATATAGACTTAGTCTTCCAAATTGGACCATACTTCATGGGGCCTTGGGGTCTTTATCTTGATAGATTGAGATGTAACTTCAACCCACACTATGACTTCCTCTCAAACGTCCCAGTATGGGTGAAGTTTCCTTATCTCCCATTACATTGTCAGAATGATGTAACCTTCAGATTGATTAGAAACTCATTGGGAAAATATATAGATTGTGCCAAGGAAAAAGGATGGTCTAATTTCATGCGCCAAGATTTGTGTGGAGGTGGACCTCGAAAAAGGGCTCCTGGTAGAGGCCCAACTCTGCATGGATAACTGGTCCCATATCTAGGAGGTGGACTATGACCAACTCCCCTTTAAATGCAAGCTTTGTCATGAATATGGGAACTTTTCTAAAGGATTCCTGACTGCGCAGTATCCTCAAGAGCCTCAACAGAATGGACCAAATGAATAATGGAAACAAGCCAAGAAGAGAAGAGGAAATAACTGAAAGAAAAACCCCCCCTCCAGACACATCTTTGTCCCTCCTCTGAAACCTAGAGCAAGTCAGGGTAATCATAATCTGCCTGCTCGAGCTTCCAACCAAGGAGGAATCTCCACATAAAATGCAATAGATATAATTCCCTTGCTAGGATTCTACCTGAGGATGTGCATCTACATAATCCTCCTATTGAGCCTTCGCAATCTCAAGGAGTGGTCCCCGTAGCGACCTCGTCTCCTCAAAAGGAGATCAACCCCCTGGAAGAAGACATTAGTAGCAACTCAGGCAGCTCCTTGGATGGGGAAATGGAATAATAAGACTTCATATCATCTAAGGAAATCACAAGACCTGCTTCAATCATAAGCTCAGCGGATGAGAAGTCTAGAAAAGCAGCGACAAAATAGAAGGAAAAGAAAGTCAGTAGACTGGGCCGCAAATATAATAAAGAAATCAGACTGGAATAGGCAAAGAAAGACAAATAACTAGGGTTCCATCATACAATCCCTAGGAAAATAGCTAAACACGGGAATAAAGGAAGAAACAAAGGAAATATGGAAAGTCCTAGGAAAGCTACATCCTCATCCAAAAGTAAATAATGAATATTATCTCCTGGAACTGTAGGGGACTTGGCTTAGAGAAAAGGACTACAGAAGAAAAATATCTAATACAGAAAGAAAAAAGCACAGTTGTCATGTTCCAAGAGGCAAAAGCTCAGAGAGTTTGACCTCTCCAATAAGCAACACAAACTTTGGAATGAAAGTGTCATGGAAGTAGTCAGCTCAAGAGGAGCCTCAGGAAGACTCTATACAAGGTGGAACCCTAAGTATCTGCAATTGGTAAGCTCCTATAAAACTACTCATTGGATTGCAACAAATTTTAACATTTTAGACATCAAGCAAATGTGTACTATTGTCAATATATATATGCCCACTCACTTCAGAGAAAAGCAGGAGTGTTGGCAGTCCCTTATGGACCTGAAACACACCAATTATGGAAAAAATTATATTATGGGAGGGGATTTTAACGCCACCATCTACCAAAAGGAAAAAATGGGGGGCCCAATTATTCGATATGCCTCCAAAGAAGCCATGGAAGGCCTACTGCTCTCCCTAGGTATTTTTTGATGTCAAATATTCACTCTTCCTCTACATCTGGAATGACAAAAACTTTGGCCTTGGTCATATTGCAACCCACCTTGAGTGATTCATCGCTTCTCACCTTCTACTATCGGTGAATTTGGTCCTACAATCCTTTATCGTCCCCTAGTGTGGCTCTAACCATGGACCCATCCGCCTCCTTCTCTCGCAATATCAGAATCTTGACCCTATCCCTTTTTGGTTCCCCCCTCTCTATTTGGATTATTTGGGCTTTGCGGAGCTGGTTGGGAAATCTTGGTTAGTGTGGGTGGATGGAAGCCCTATCTACATTTGGAAAAAAAATATTAAAATATTGAAAAAAGACATCAAATCCTGGCTTACTGAAAACAAAGCGGAAATACAACATCCTATAAAGGAGACAGAGCATAAAATCGCGACAATCTAGGAATATATTGAGGTAGCTTCTATCTCCTGTGAGGTAATGCAGAGAGAATTTGATGCTTTAAGAAGCTCCACTCCCTTCTTAGAAATGAGGAATATTATTGGAGACTTAAATCTAGAATCATATGTCTCCAGGAAGGGGACTGAAACACTATGTGTTTCCATAAGAAATCTTGGTATAGAGAAAGAAAAAATTCCATTACTCAGATTTAGCATGGGGGTCAGACCATATCAGATTTTGAAGAAATCAAAGATGTTGTTGTTCAACACTTCTAGGCCTTATACCAGAATGATAATCAGAGAGACCGGGATTCAGAAGACTATATGTTAGAACATGTTCCCACCCTAATCTCTGAGGAAATGAATTCTCATCTCATTGCGCCCCCTTCCAATGAGGAAATCATGAAGGTTGTCCTTTCCTTTCTCCCAGATAAAGCCTCGGGCCTCGATGGATTCTCATCCCTATTTTACTAATGCTTCTGGGATTTAATTAAAAAGGATCTGTATAGAATGATAGGCTACTCTCTCAAACGTATCAACATCGAGGGTGGTATAAATTCCTCTTTATGAGCTTTGATCCCTAAACAATCCAACCCATCTTCCTTCCCAAGCTTTCACCCAATTTCCCTGTGACTTACTCATTCCACATCTACCCAAGTAGTCAGTCACAAGGGTAATTATGCGACAAGAGGCCACTATAATGGGATTCAACCTCCTAGGTGACCTTATGAAGTGGAATCAAAGGAAGCCCACAACATGGAACTTCTATACATACTATATGACTTACAAAAGCCTTTCTAGTCATCCCCTTTACTAGTCCCTAGGTCCCACTGAGGTTTTAGACCATTAAACCCCTGTACACTTCCTTGATATGGAAAAGGGTGTGTATGGGACACTCCAGTTTCTCGGAAAAGAAGGCATGGGTGCATCTAGGGACTTTTATTCTCACTCTTGTGCCTACGACTCTGGGATTTGTGCTACTTTTTTAGGCCTAGAGCCCATGTCACTAGACATAAATCCATGACACTTTCCTAACTGAAAGATAACAACAGAATAATGATACAAATGAAATTACTTAAACAAGGAATTGATTGGACCCCTACTACCCATGATAGGAATTTCGTTAAGCATGTGACAAATATCTAATCTACAGGTTTAAACAACAAATATGAGCATATGGGTCTCATATTTATTTGAGAATTGCTAAGAAGTATTCTTCCCTTATTAGCTGGATTATCATATATTAGGTCATAGGTTCATTTTTCTTTCAATTACAAGTAAAAACATGATGACAGCCATACATCACCACTATCATAATACATGTTCATAAGTAGCATAATAACAACAAAAATATCAAGGATACATCAGCCATAGAATCCACATATAAACCAATACATTTATACATGAGATACCAAGGAATGAACCTCTTATTAATGAACAAAAAATCCAATGCGGTATGGGACTACCATGTTCCACCCAACCATAGATTGGTTGAGCCAAATCTCTCTTTAGCTAATCAACCTCATGCCATATTCCAAGCATGAATATGGGACTCAAAACAAAAGAACAAACTAGGGCATCCCAAGGCTAAACCACCTCACCCTCATCAATAGAAACCATGCTTTACCACAATCCACACCGGATCAGTAGGACAAAACAATAAACATGTAATAACATGCTTTACCATGATCTCCACTAGATCACTAGGCCAAAACAAACATGGATGCTACCAGATTTCTCCACCTACACTATGAGGAATTTTCATGTCTCCTAGTCTCTAGGCTTTATGTAATCCACATCAGATCACTAGGCCCTAACCAAGACTCCACTCTCCAGGCTTTACCATATATCCCATCATGTGATTCCTAGGCCTGATGGAGAGCACCCACCTCTAGGATTTACCATATATCCCGCCATTCATTGGTCAAGGATTCCTAGGCCCACTGAGGGAACACAAAATCTGGATTTACTACAACCCACATTCTGGTTCATGGTTATTAGGTCATGTGATTTTTTATTCAGTGATCCACCTCACTCAACATCAAATCCATTCGATAATCCAATTCAACCAAAACATGAGAACCCCATCACACTATGGCTATCCAGAAATCGAAAGGCTAGGCTGAAAAACATTCTCACACCTGGAAAAATCCATGCCAATGAAATAAAGAGAAATAAGAACACACATGCAACACCATGAATTCCAAATATAACAAGAAAACAAAACATGGAAATTGAGACCTGCAAAGAATCCTGTTGTAGCTACTTGATCCTCCTCTTCCTCGCTTAATCTCTGCTTCCTCTTAGCCTCCTTTTCCTTTCTTGATCCAATGTTGAAATGCTCCAAGAAAACTCTAGGTGTCCAAGAGTGAGAGAGAGAGAGAATAATGAGAGAGCTCTGAAAATGAATTGACAAAAGGTAACATTGACCAAGCCTACCCACTGATCCTCAGAAGCCCTTTTATTAATCAGGCCTCTATTTTCTTCATTTTCCTCCTCACATGCAACCTGTGACCTTTCACCTTCCTTTTCTCCTAATTTCCATTATTTTCGTAAATAAAGTGCCAATTAATTCCACTTTTCCTTTCCAAATTCCTTATCCATTGCCTATGCCAACTTCCTTAGCCATAATAAACCAAATGAACACCCACACTACAATGTTATTCCCAACATTCAACATGGAATATGTGTCCCATAATCCATGGTTATTATTTTTCCTTTATTAACTTTTATTAGATGGAATTTTCATGAGTGTTGTTACAGAACCCTCATGCCTTGGGGGAACACCATCCTCGATGTTCAGTGACACCTACAACTAGAAATATTGCTAAAAACAAAAAAATACTACCCATGGAACTTTATAACTTGGCTCATTGCAGTATTTACAACGGCCACTACTAAAACATGACAACCATACCATTTATTGGAGATTTATAACACAACTCATTATGGTATTTGCAATAAAAACCACATATACTTGTACACATTTGTTTCAACCAGCAAATAACTATACTATCTATGGAGATTTATAAATCCATTTTGATATAGTATTTACAATGATATACACATATAGACATATGCACATTTTCTCATCCAGCAAATAAAGGGATATGATGCATGCATCAGAAACACAAGAATCTGGAGGTTTACACCTCCACCCTCAAAAGTAATTCCAGGATTAAATTCCTTCCCAGGAAGTCTAGAATCCACTGCCAAAGTCAAAGTTGCATCCAATATCCAGTAATACAGGTCCCCTTAGTGAACAGTTACTGGCTCAATTTTCCAGGGCACACTCCCAATGTGCATTTGATTCATCCTAACAATGCTAATGAAAAAAAACCCATCCTTTACCTTCCCTTCTCTACTACATAGTCCCTTGAGAAATCTGGTTACCCCCTTCTGTGCAGTCACTCACCTTCCAAGTTCCTTGACATCCCCTATCTAGGGAAATCCATCCCTTGGGAAGGCTTCCTCGCATCAGAAGGTCAACAACCAAGGCATATACTTGCCTCAAAAGTAATGGACACTATTGGGCACCAGTGTCCCACAATGGCCCTACTCCTAAAGTGCTTTACCAACATACTATGACTTGTTCAAATTTCTTTCATTGTTGTTGCTAATTCTTGTAGTCGATTTCAACTACCCAACCTAGGCATTTCCCACTATTGGGATGGGGTCCCTTGGGTCAAATTTTGTTAGATTTTGTTAAATTTATTGTAAATTCTCCGCATTTTGAGGAGCAGAGCATGAGTAGCGTAGGCCAATATGAGTAAAAGAGGATTTAGGAAGGTCAAATCCCCTTACTTTGTTAAATTCAAGTTGTTTTGAGACTTGCCCATGGTTTGCAGACAATGGTATTTTAATGAAGAAGAATATAAAAGGAAGTGAGAGAACAGTCATAAGATAGAAAAGGAATAGAGAAGTGCATGATTTGGGTCTGATTTTATCTATTCTGTACTTGGGCGAAGCAGAAGGCTCTTACAGATATGTGCATGGATACCTTGGAAAGTTCGCATCTGAGTTCATGGGTCCCTGCAATTGTGCGTGCAGGATTGGAAGAAGTTATATTTGAAGATATGAATCATAATAAAAGAATTATTTTGAATAACTATTTGTGCATCTGTGTATTTTGGTTTTATCTCTGAATTTATTGTATTTATGATCTATTAAATGCATTTAATCAGGAAAAGTACTTAATGAATTTGCAAAGACATAGATCTATTTATTTCAATTATATTATGCATGTTTAGGGAAATCGGAGAAGGACATAACTCTGTTAACTATTATTTACTATAAGTTATGGGTTTGGAGGGCTAGGGTTTGCGAAGGTCAAGATAAAGCCCTAGATCTACAGAAACACATCACATAGCCCTTTGGATGCGGAAACCTGGTTCTATCATCCCCCAATACTGCCTTGGGTAAGACTGCAACCTGCACTATGCAAGTTGTTTCTAAAAGGGCCAGTAGTGCATGGTTTTGCTGGTTAGCGTAGCTAACTCTGAACCTGGGTCTAAGCCCCCTAAAAAAATAGAACAGTTGAAGCTTTCAATAAGATCCTGGAGAATACTTTGATGAAGATGTAACACAAATAGGAATGATTAGGATGTGTGCATACCAACTGTTCTTTAGGCATATAAAAATACCTGTAAGAAGTTGACTGGACATACACCATTTCAACTAGTTTATTGATAAGAAGCAGTGATTCCAATGGAATAAATAGTGTCCAGTTTGAGGATTGTTGTAGTCACGGAGATGGAGGATCGAGACATAATGGAAGAGCACATTGTGCAGATACTCAAGTTAGAAGAAGATCGATTCTTGTCAGGTTTCCATCAGCAGGTGAAGAAGGCTAGAGAAAAGGCATGGCATGATCGCCACATTAAGCAACGAACCTTTGGAAATGAAGATTTAGTAATGTTATATGATAGAAAGTTCACTAAGTTCCTAGGAAAGTATCAGATGCATTCACTGCGACCATACATGGTCAAGGAGATTACGCACGGGGGAGAAGTTTAGCTTGTGAAGTTGAATGGGGAGCTATTTCCAGGAAGAATAAATGGAAGCTGGTTGAAGTTGTATAGGGGAAATCTTGCCCCTACATGATGACTATATGGATGCAATACAATCTTAGTACTTCAAGCAGTTGGAAGGAAGAACAAGACTATAAACTACTTTTCCATGAGAATAGTTTGGAAAAGATATTGGGTTGTGCAATGGTTAGGAGAAAGGCACAGATGGGAGTTGCGATGACAGGGTTGCACTAACAAGGTGGGTCTCACATAGCCTGGCTAGAAAGTGACTGTGGAAAATCTTGTAGGTGATTATATGGCTATTTTTCCATTAAAGGGAGTGGGGAAAAAGTGTTTAAGGAGCATATCTTTGGAAATCTGCCACTAAAAGAGAATTAATGAGAGATATCTGGAGGGAATCAATGCATTTGAATTCAAAAAGGGCTATAAATAAAACATCCCGCTCCCCATTTGAACACTTTTTGTCCAGAGAGATTGTCTTGAGATTTTGCACCTAGGTGTGAACATCGACGATTGTTGTATGTTTGGATGAGGTTGGAAAGAAGTAGAGAAGGAGTTTTTATTGAAAGGGCTTGGGTTTGAGGTATATTTTCCTAAGTGGCAGAACAAACTATTATGGGAGAGCCTTGACAAGATGATTTCAACACCACCAATCGCTACCACAACGCCTAGGTCACCGAGGCCAAAATCTATTGCCTCCACGGTAGGAGAGAAACAGTAGAAGAAACCATAGCAAGCCCCAGTTCAACAATCACCCTGCAAAAACCCAATTGAGGTTAGACTGAAGGATTGTATGGATAAGAATAAGAAACCAACAGAACCCCTAGATATCGATGAAAAAGAGCTGACTATGGGGTCAAAAACATTAGGGCAGAGGATGCAGAGCCATTACTCGGCTACTACCATATGTACCCGTTAGGAAATCCACTGCCAAAGTGACGAAGGACTCGAACTTGTTGAAATACAAGGTATTCATGCCATTTTTGCTGGAGGAAGTACATGTTGAGGGTGACTTGTTGGGCCAGGTACCATTTCTGAAGATGGAGGATTAGAATTTGGGCTACCATGTGAAGTTTTCGCAATTAGAACCCAGTAAATTCTTGAAATCGATTTACTACGAGGAGGTAGGTGTCACAAGACTTAAGCCAATGATGTGGGTGGATGGAATTGAGCATGAAAGGTTTCTCAATATGTTATATGTCCCAAACTTTAGCCGTATCATAATTAATACCATCTGTGTGCATCAATTGTTGGTTTTGGTTCATGATGGGTGCCTTTGGTTAGGAGGGCCCATTCCAATTGACAATATGTTGGTCCAAAAAATCACTGCACTACCTTATCAAGGTGTGAACCCCACAGATGATTTTGTGTTGAAGTTGCAAGAGAAAAAGCTCACAGATCAGATGAAGAGTGACTTCGGGTTGGTTAATAAATCGAAAGGCTACGTCATTAGCTCTACCTTGGATCAAGCTGTGTAGTTTTCTACACAGATTTTGGTAGGAAAAATAATTTGAAAATGTCACTCCAGTGAATTATTGGCACCAATGGTATCTTTAGTTGCGCAGTGCAACCAAGGGGTCCAATTCAATTGGCTAAAGTAACTCTTCCATGAATTGCTGGAGGATTATCGTGAAGCCCACGAGTATGAAAAGACGTTCAACTATGCATGGTTACTGCTATTGATTGCGCTAGTAGCATGGAGGGTGCCTGAGGATAGCTAGTTCCCAACACCGGATCCTAACTTGTGTGAGGCTGCAAAATTCACCTCACTGTGGGAAACAAAGGATCCTAACCATATAATTGAAACAAAGATGTTATGGGTATTGTTCAAGTCAGAGCTGGGGATGGTGATCAACCAACTGCCATGGTTGTCACCCAACATACATGTGCAGTATAAAAATATAGAAGACTTAAAAGAAGATTTTCACAATATGGTCATGAGCATGAAGAAAGATAGCACAAGAATATGGCATAAGTTGCCACATTTAGTCGTGGAGGATGATATTATGGGGGTCATCAGCAAATGGCCAAGCGATTGGCTCACCCCATCTAGTGAAGCTCCACAAACAGGTAAGGTCACCGAAGTACAAACGAGAAAAACAACAACTGCGACAGAGGCCATGAAAGACAAGAAGAAAGAAGTATAGAAGGAAAATGCTTCTACAATAGAGAAGGTAGTGCAGAAGGAAAAGGCTATGCAAGTAGTAACATCATAGGTCACTATTGACCTTGAAGAACCTAAGATAGAGCAAACAAATGTTGACATAGAAACAACAGATGAATAGGAAGGGGCACAAACCCGTATGTCAGATCGGAGAACTTAGAGTCCCCCTTCAGTATCAAGAAAAGGCAAAATCGTAGTTCAACAGGGCCACGCAAGAAGTAGAAATATGTCAAGACTATGGGTACTGAACTGTTGGCCCTCATAGAGGGGGATCTTGATGAAATCGGTGATGTTGTCCACTCCACTACATAAAATATATGGGGGCACATCGAGGACCAATACAAGTAGGTACTAGACAAAGTGCAATAGGGCCTAAAGGAATAAAAGGTCCATACAAGAGAGTTTCAGGTGAGCATGGTGCAAGCAAGTGTGTAGCAAGTGAGCATGCCAAAATTTAGTACTACTACAGGAATGACATCTATTATAGTGTTTTCTCCTCGAAGGTGTATGAAAAGGAAACACTTAAGACTATGGATGACAAACAGTCTCAACAATATAAATGGCTGCTAAACATTGTAGATCTGCAACAAATGATAGAAAAATACCTGCCAAAATCCTTATCTATGCCACATTCATAGTTAAACAACAAAATGAACTAGTAATAAATGCAAGTAACACCAATAATCCAATGGAAACCAGATATATAAAGAATATATTTTATTAAACAACACTTGCGAAGGGAAAAAATAAATGTTACCAGTCACCCTCTATGGGATGGGTTCTTGGCTATGCTCAAATTTCTTTAGCTTTTGTAGAGTCTCGCTCCTCTATAATGTGTAAACCCAACAAATAAAATGTTTGAGCTCAATGGGAACTCAAATGGATAGAAAAATGGTGTGCGATAGTGACAATAATTAGAGTTACATCGGTGAGTGCAAGAATGGAAATAATCAAAAGTGAATAATGGATGGAAAACCCTTCCATTTATAACAAAATATTGAGTTATCCTCGAATAATCAGTAATAATAAAATATTATTAACCCCATTCTAAAAATAACCACTTGGAATATTTTATTATATTTGGTTAGGAGGGAAAAGGTATTTAAAGTTTTATTTAGAAATAATAAATGAATGATTTATTTATCATCTCAAGAAATATGGTTAAGGAATAATAAACAAATAATGATTTATTTAATTAATCCTAAGGGATTTAGTCAAACTTGACAAGGAATAATAATTAATTAGTGATTACTTAATTATTCATAGACAAAAATAAGATAATTAATAATTTATCTGTTTATTTTTCATAACTGGGTCAAATATGACAAGGAATATTAATTAACCAATGATTCAATTAATTATTCCTAGAAGATAATTAAATAAATAGTGATTTATTTAATTATTCTTCATGGGTTTAATTATAAATTACTTAACAAATGTGGTTTATTAAGTAATTTCTCACAGTGAAAGTAATTTTACTATGGTAAAATTGGCCTTACATGGTGTACTTTGATCCATATAGTAAATTAAGGCTAGATGATCAATTTTTTAGTGATAAAAGACTCCCCCTCAACGTACAAGTGTTAGGAGAAAAATGTATGATCGAAGTACATTGTAAAGACAAAATCACTAGACAACAAAGTGGATTCAGAGAGAGAGAGAGAGAGACCAATAGAGCTGAAGTGAAAGAGGATAGGGATAGAGGGGGTGAGACCAATGCAAGTCTCCTTTTATGTTTTGGTACCGGATCTCAGTGAGGCGGGGGAGGCATACCTATACCTGTTGAGATAACTTAGTGCAAAAATAATGATGCATATAGAAACATAAAATTGAGCAATAAAGTACATGATGAATGGTACATTACATGCTGGCATAACTCAGCTAGAAAATAATACAATGTGTCCCATATACATAATGCATGGAAAAAAAATGAGCGAGGAATCAATAGAATAACATCTGAGTACATGAGATATAATGGCCCTTCCCTCAAAAAATGGATGGGAGGGAGGGTAGAACAACCGAATAAGCCTTGCTGAACAAGGAAGGGATATGCAAAACTAAATGGATCATCTAAAGGAGATGTGCATGCTATGAACAATGCAACCGATAGGAACTGAACCCTTCAAATCTGCAGAACTACATATGAGGTTGTAGCATAATGTGAAGGCATCCGGGCATGTGGGGGGCGACCTGAGGGGCCACCCCCTCATCAGGTATGAAACATCTCACACACACCCAAAAATCATTGGTACAATCTATTGCATCATTGGACCATCAAGTGTATGAATCAAGAGAATGAAACAACTAAGCCAAAGGGAAATAATGAGTTCCTCTACTCGATTTGAGGTACCGAAGATGAATGGAAGCTAGAACTAAGAAACACTGCCATTTACGTCATTCTTCTGGTATAAATGAGCTGATGTCAACATAATAGGGCCCGCGATAAGTGATGCAATGAGGATTTTCAACTAAGGCACGAGGGAAAATAATAATGTGACTAATGGACTAAAACCAGGGACGATCGAGAAAAAGGGACTGAGGAACAAACAGATGACTTCCCTTGTCAGAGCATAAAGTGCATGGTTGACCTGGTAGCGACTTACTTGACTCCGGAGGAGATGAGGGATAATATGACTGGAGGCCAAAATGGGCAACATAGGATGAATGATTTGCAAATATGGATGGAATATCATGACATGATACAATGGGATGTGAAGCCGACTCCATGGATGCGAAGGTGACTCATCAAGGATGCTCTGAATGAGGGTGACTCGATGGCACTGCCACATAGAATAGGCCCGGTGGGGACCATGAAAACATGAGTTGATCCGAATTGGATCCATAAAAGACTGTCAAAGAACCATGACTGTATCAGGTCAAACAAATCTCTAAAGCACACTAATGTGGAACAACAAGGACCTCGGTCAAAGCACACTAATCGAGGCCCATGGAGACTGTGCAGGAGGCCAAAGTAGTCCCTGGGAGCCCCGGAAGGGGCAAAGGAGGTGGAATTTGATGCACAATTAGTGCTTAGAACTAATCATGCATCACTGGGTGAACAAGGTCTTGAAGGAAAAGCCTGAGCACTCAGTCGCATGGGGAACTGGAGGACCACAGGCAGAAAAGGGAAAAAGCGCTAATCATACAAGGCAGGACCCGTACTCTAGAAACTAAGGGTTTTGATCAGGGCGCCCTTAAATGGTAAGAGATGAGAGCGAAGCGATTCCATACATCGATTGACGTGTGGCAGGCGGAGTTGAGAGAAAACCACTATTGATCGCGTGCTATTGGTCGAGCAAGTCAACCGCATGAAACGTGCATATGGTGTTGGATTTGGAGGGCCTAGATCGGACGACTAAGATTGTGCCTGATCGGGGGAAGCAGAATCAACAGGGAATTAAGCCACGTTTTGATGGGATTTGGAATCTGTTTGACCACCACGGTGGAGGAAGAATGCATCCATGACGTAATTTAAGAAACAAATTGACGAAGCATGCTGGCGCCGTTTAGAGGAAGACAAGTGGCCACTCCCTGAGCATTCATGAGGACACCGAATAGGTAACTCCAAGCACAGCTACAGAAGGTGAAGAGACAAACACGGAAGAGGAATCGAACAGGCATAGGGTTTGAATGGCTAAAGCCATGAACAGAAGAAGAAGACAGTTACTGGAGTCAGTAGAGTTAATCGAAGTCGAGAGACAAAGAAGTGGAATATTGAACCCTAAGAGGAGGACTGAACACAAAGAACAGTGAAGCAAAGCAGAAGAGACAGAGGGCTGAGCTGACCAGTGGTAGCATTAAGCACCAGAGAGCTTGAAGATTCAAGACATAGCATAGAAGGAATTTGTCTGGACTGAGCATCACATTTGTCTCTTTCCACTGTAGACTAGAAGGTCACAAAGTTGGTAGGAAGAAGAAGAGTCTGTGTACTCCAGTGGCTTGGGGAATCCAAGAAACCACCCTACCAAGCAAACCCTGCTTCAGGAGAACTCACATTGAGTCCCTATATTGTAATTTCTTTGCTTAAAGGCACAATAAAACAAGGCCACCACTGAAAGCTGGACTGGAGATGTAGCCCTGGAGAATAGGGTGAACTCCTTATTAAAATTGTTTGTGTCTTTGTGTTTGCTCACTGTATTTCTATGTTTTCTTTCCATTTTATTGTCTATGTATTGGAAATCTGATCAATCCATTGCTTCAATAACATAGAACACACACACTAGCACATGAGTCTGTAATACCTTAGTTTAATAAGTCTTTAACTGATGTCACTCATAGGGTGAATATCAAATCAAGTGGTATTAGAGCTCTAGGCTGTAAGGTTAGACAAGCTTGTGTTGGTTTAGCTGTGAATGCTCACAAGATCAAAGCTCAAATTAGCAGAAGGAGAGTTGGTGGAAACTAATCCTGAAATTGGGAGAGTCTACTCTCGAAAGACAATGTCAGAGGAAGGTTCTGCAGGGCTAGACCCTCAATTCATAGAGAGTTTCCTAGCTATAAAGTCTATGGTTGAAGACATGTACAGAGACCTTAGAAAGAAAAAGGTGGAAGATTCATCAGGCTCTAAACAAGATAAAGAAGAAGATGAGTCTCACTTCCATGACCATCCAAAGGAAATGGGAAAGAGGAAAGATTTATCACACCTCCTAATAGCCCTGTGCATAATAAGAAAGCATCTTTGATTAAGTTAGAGGTTAAATTTGATTTGCCTATATATGATGGAGAGCTAAATGATGAAAAGTTGGACAATTGGATTAGACAAATTGATATGTATTGCAGGGTATAGAACATAAACTTAGACAAGAGTGGCAAGCCTATGCCTAGGAGGCACTGACTTGGTTTGGTGGGAAGGCAAAACCCAAGTTGATATGAAAAGACATGGCAAGACCATCTCTATCTGGAGTGAATTTGTTGCTGCAATCAAAACGCAGTTCTATCCATTGGCCTACATGCAACAAGCCATGATGAGTTGGCAAACTCTTTGACAGTTGAAAGGGCAAAGTGTGCAAGGGTATACTCAAGAATTCAGAAAGAGAGCATTGATGTTGGGTATTTCACTAGACTCACCAAAGACTCTTTTGAAGTACATTGGTGGTCTACATAGCTACATGAGGCATACCATCCTCATGTTTAATCCCACTAGTATAGATGAGGTATCTGTACAAGCTACTCATATAGAGGCTAGAGGAAAGAATGGCAATCCAGAAGTTGGGGGACCATCCCAACCCACTATAAGCAAGATCAAGGAGAAAAGAAAATAGAAGTGGAAAGCAATGAAGGCTAACAATGCACAGAAAGCCAAAGCTTCATGCACTCACTGTAAAAAGGACGGGCATGATTATGAGCATTGTTAGATTCTACATCCAGAGCTGAGACCTAAGAAGTTCAAGGGAAAGAAGAAGAAGATAGCTGCAGCTATTCAAAAAGATTTGGGGTCAGACTCAGGAGATGAAACAACTATAGCAGCCATAGGTATAAAAGGTAAGAATTCTGAAGCATTTACTAGTAATTCTACTCAATCTGTTATTGATGAAGAAAATGAGAGAAAAAGACGGGATTTTCCATATTCAAGTTATTTCCAAAAATCAAAATATTGATACTTTGTTTGATAGTGGCTCACAAGTAAATCTAATTTCTGAAGAAATTGTAAAGAGATTGGGATTAGCAACTACACCTCACAAGAAACCATACCCATTAGGATGTTTGAATGATAAAGCACAGCTACAAGTGACTAGACAGTGCAAACTCAAGTTTTGTTTTGGGTCAGCATTTGTAGATGAGGTTGAGTTAGACATAATTCCTTTGGATATTTGTGGAATTGTTTTAGGAAGTCAATACTTGTATGATAGAAAGGCTATTTTCTATAGAGTTGAGAACAAATATCTACTTGTTAAAGATGGAATCGAATACTTTGTAAGAGCTCATAAGCTCAAGAATAATTATACTCTCATAAACTCAGGATAGATGAAAAGAATGATAAATTCATGCAAACAATTCTTACTGATGGCTGTAAAGGAAAAGAAACCTGATAAAACCAATTTATTTGAGGGCTATAATGTTGAACAGCAAGCTGATATAGAAAATATTGTTTCAGAGTATGATGTCTTGTTTTAGGAACCTAAAGGTCTGCCACCCAAAAAGGGAATAGTACATTATGTTATTTTGCAGCAAGATGTTCCATTGCCTAACATTGGGATGTACAGGTTGTCTACTTTAGAGCATGCTAAAATTAAGAAGTAGGTGCAGGGGTTGCTCAAGAAGGGCTTCATCAGGCCTAGCACATCACCATGTGGGTCACCAATCATTTTGGTGAGAAAGAAAGATGGCTCTTGGAGAATGTGCATTGATTACCGAGCACTGAATAAGATAACAATAAAAAATCATTATCCCCTTCCTCACATAGATGATTGTTATAGACATTTTTGTGCCTTACAGCTATAAGCATGAAATGTCCATAAACCAAGGGATCCTAAGTCCCTAAAAGTGTTGTTCCAACTCCTAAAGAAACAAGGTCAACAAATTACAGCTTCTCCTAGAAGTTCTCCACCAAAAACTGCTCAGAACTAGTCAAATCAGGATCATTTCAGCTGCTCCACTAGCTAGCTGCGTTGCAAAGCACCCAAATACACTGGCTAGGTGCGTTGCAACGCACTTGAATGCACTACCAGGGTGCGTTGAGCGGGAAATGGCAAGTGGCAGAGTCATTCCACGAGGTGGAGAGACAATGGAAGCTTCCAGAATCTTCTCCAATGACACTTGCCTCACTGAATTTGACCAGTGATGAGTAAGAGGCTCTCAGTCTCCAAGTGGAAGCAAGAACTGACAGAGAGAGACCACTAATCAATTCATGAGCTGACTCATCCTCTTTGCATACATCTATATATGGATCCCTCACCAAGAGATCCGGAGGCTGGAATTTTGTACATTGCAGAGAATTGCTGTTGGTTTTGAGATAGATATCAGAGTATTGGGTGATTTATGCTTTGTTGGAGGTGAAGAAGGGATTCTATGCTGGGAGGTTGATGCTGGATCAGGAATCATCAGTTGTAACTCCTCCTGGATCTTCTTGTTTTATCAATAAAACTATTTGAGTTTCTCCTACATGCTTGTATATCACTGATGTTTGTTATATTCGTATGTTTAGCTTAAAACTGATCCTAAGCTTTTTATGAACATAAATCCATGTCTTTGTGTAGTTTCCTCCTTCTGTGATCTTGCAGGAACTTGGTGACGCTGGGCAAGTAAGGGAGCAGGTAGCTGGAAGTTGTCAAAGAGAAGGGAGATTGGATCAAAGGACTAGCGCAAGACACAAGTTGGTTCATCCTATTCCTCTTCGTTTATAGTTCATAAAGGAGAATACAAGAGTAGTTTTCCCTGTTTGTTTCTGAGGTCTCTGTCACAACCCAGTGGGATAGGGTCATTCTGAATAGACACTTTTCCCGATAACAAAATGGTGACTCCGTTGGGGATTGTGTCTAGTTAGTTTGTTTGTGTTTCTCTGATTGTTTGTTTCATAAACTTAGAAGTAGCGAATTGAACTGCATTTGCCATTTACAAATGCAAAGTAGACATCTGCTACTTCAATCCATTCACTGGATCTGTTTATGATCTGAACAACTGATTCACAAATGATCTGATTACCCTTTGTGATAGCTCTTAAACCTCTTTTAAATCAACCCTCTGATTGTGCATTACTGATTGCTTTTACCCAACCAAAAACCATAGATTAAACTACAAACCGTGACCCAGAACCCAGAGAGAAATCTCGTTTTTGTCCCAGCGCAGGCTCTGTGAAGAGATTCTGCATTTCAACACATTTCCCGAGAGGGATACCTGTGTTGCAATCCAGTTTCTCTGTGTAGCAGGTGCGTTGATCAGCTTAGCCCTATGTAGCTGAGGTTCTTTGCTCATTTTTTCCAGTTTTGCCTCTGATTTTTGCAGCCTGTGATCAGTGTGTGTGTCTGTTTAAAAGCCCCTTTTCTTTGCCTTAATTCCACCTCAGTTGTATAAAAGAAATTGTATTTGTTTTTGTGTGTTTGTTACGTCATTTACAGTTTCCCATTGCAAAAGTAGACTAGTCATACTGTCGTCCTTGGATTTAGATCTGTCGTAAGTGTCGATTTTGATCTTAGGAGAAAGTTTATTTGCTGTTGACAGTCGATTATGCTTTTACTTTTGCCTTTGGCTTGAATTTGTGAATTTCTAGTGTCGAAACAAGTGTTTACTTCAAAATCATAAAGTGTCGTAATCGTCTCTACCTTTTGATTTCGAAAAGAAGCTTGTTTGTGTTTTTCACCTGAAAGCCAATTCAAATTTGTACAACAACTTTCTTTTTAGGCATCAATATTAAGAAAGTGAAAAACAAATACATGCACATGTGCATTTGCATATTGACAGTCTGTTTGGCTTGATTTAGGAAAAGTGCATTTACAGTGTGCTCTTTGCTCTTTGAGAAAAGATTGTGTCTTTCTTTTCCCCTTGTAGCTAGGATTTTCGTTGCTGAAAAGAGATAAAAGCTTGCTTATCATCTTTAGATTTCATTTTAGGAATTACATCTACATCTTGTGGTGAACCCAAAAGGAAAAATTCATAAGAAAGATCAACCTAAAATAAATTCAATGAACTTAACAACGCTTTGTAACTTAACGCACAACATTTATAGGTCTAGGCTAGAGACGTATTCTGGCGTCGTAAAGCCTGGTAACTATTGTCCTCACTGATGGTTGGGTGATTCCTCCACTTTGAGACGATAAGTGCAAGTACGGACTTGTGCTCCCATGTACCGTCGAGTATATATTGGGAGACCCCTATAGGCATAAAACCTTTATCCATAGGAAGCCATGTCGGCCGCCCTACTGATCGCAATGCACCGAACACAGCATTCGGGAAGATTGGCTGCCGTACCATAAAAAGTATTCTGCAGTTTTGCGATTGGTTTGGTACTCCCTCTACCTAGACCTCCAGAGCAGTCCCTTTCGTTCCTTTTCAGACTCAATAACGGAAAAGGTCCATCTGAGCACTTGTCACTTCAAGCTCATTAAAAATCGAAGGAGACTAGAGTCATCTTTTGTTTTTTCTCGACTCTTAAAAACTGAAAAAACAAGTTGTGTCAAAGCGTGTTAAAATTTATTTTAAACGGAATATTCATACCCTTTTCCTGCATTGATCTTTAGGTTGAGAAAATGGAGCCTACCAACCAAGGAATTCCCATTGGTGGAAATCCTAGTCCCTTCTCCTCTTGGGGAGATGTTGGTGCGCCCCATATGGCCACATTGTCGCTTCCAGGACTGACAATTGGCTTGCCAGTATGGCTCTTCTCAACCAATGTCATTCAGAACACCACTATTCCTGAACAATCGAATCAGCAATTAGACGAGTCCAGAGTTACCCACCAGCCTTCTACTTCCTCTAATTCTTCCTCTCCTCCTTCCTCTTCGCTTGATGGGACTGGTAAAGCTAAAAGCCAAGTTTCTAAGGAGAAGAAGGAAAAGAAGAAGAAAGAGAAAAGGAAGAAGGAGCCAAAGGCGAAAGGAGGAAAACGAGCGTCGTCTAATGAAAATCCACACACAGCACCGACCAGGCCTAAATCGCCATGTATCATTTGCAGAGGAGACCACTTTCACAGAGATTGTCCTTGCATCCCCCGGATACTAAGGGACTGGTCTCCTCGTTTTCACAATCCGGTGTCATCAACCTCTGGAGATCATGTTGAAAGCACACCGTCAACTAGTGAAAGTGAAGCCCCAGGACAAGAAGCGAAAGCTAGATTTCCTTGTAAACTGTGTGAAGGCGACCATGCCCTCCACCGTTGTGCCTTCTTAGATGAGGCTAAAAGAGTTTTGGATGATCAACCGGTTTCACCGTTACGACTTCCTCCTGGATATAAAAAACTCTTGCCAAGTCCGTCACTAGTTGAGAATCCAGCTGGCCCGCTCAAGTGGTCGGCTGAAGCGCCTATCATTGAAGAAAAACCATATGAATCAATACCAGACGAAAGTCAAAAGGTCGAGGCGGCAGTTGACCCGGTCTTGCCTTCAGAGGTTTTATCTTCGGATGATACAGTCACTGAAGAGAACAAGGATGACACCGTCCAAATTCTCTTCATCAACACAGACTCCGACGAACATGGGGGCAATCTACCCATTCCCTTACCGCAGGAGGGAAGTTCGTCAGAGCCATACCCGGCCGTCTACTTGGTCCCACCTCCAAGCAACCTAGTTGTCTCCTTCGATTGGAATCAACTAGGCAGACCCCGCCTACCAGCAAGTGTACCATTCCGAATTATCGTTCAAATATATAGAATGGTCATGGCTGGTACCATCATAGATGAGGGGGCTTCTGTGAGTATCCTTTCCTCTATTGCTTGGAAAGCGCTTGGTTCGCCATCGCTTTTGCCTGAAATGAGAAATCTGACAGGCTTTGATAAAGGAACCAGTCGACCTTTAGGGATCCTTCCCGATGTGCCCATAACATTGAGAAGGAAGACAGTTCAAATGAACGTAATGGTTGTTCAAGGACCCTTGGATTATAACCTACTCCTTGGACGAGACTATATTTATCGCATGGGAGCCATCATCTCCTCACTCTTTAGAGTAATGTGTTTTCTGCACGAAGGAAGAGTGGTCAAGCTCGTGGACCAGCTTTCATTTCCCGGATCACACATAGCAAATAGTCATATACCATCCCTAAATGGTCTCTTCACGCAAGAAATGTCTCAATTCCCAGTCCGTCCTCCCGATGAGCGCGACTAATTCGGAGGGATATGACTGAAACCCAGGGGGCATGCATCCTGGTCTGCTTCGGCAGGAAAACTTCGGGTATAGGGTAGGTTTCCGCGGGAGAATATGACTAGTCTGTACCCCGTCCGTCGGTGGAAGAGGGGTTAGTCTAGAATAAGATTCTCTTTTCAAAGTTATGTGATTTGGCAGAACTGAGTCACTCGCCTTTGTTTATCTCGGTAGACATCGCCGAAGAAGTGTTTTGTTTGCACCGCGAATAGAACAATCTTTGGGTAACCTGTAAGAGGTAGGCCTTTCCTGATAGAACAAATGTTTTGTCTGCAAATTGAGGGGTAACTTTGAAACCATATTTTATACCTGGGGGCATGCAAACCTTTTGGAGTGCAAGCAAAGAGCGATTATTTATCTGTTTTTTAGATTAGTCGTTTCCGAAATTGCATAAAGAAAGGATGTGGGGCAAAATCTAAAAGTTGTCGTTTTTATATGAGACATTCTTATCATATGACTGGATTAATCGAGCAGTTTTAGCACATAGTTCAAGCTCGTTAAAAAATAAACATAAGACATGAGCAAATGTTTCCACCCGCATTTAAGCTCGTTAAAAAATGAACTATTCCCCGGTAAATAACCACCGTGAATGAAGCATTTTCAGCCATTAAAGACTTGGTCGTGTTTGCACCGTCACCTCCACTTTTCCATTGGCCGATCATTCACCTCCATTTGATTGTTTACCCATTTTGAGGAACAGCTGCGAAGAGTGATTTCACTAGCCATCCTTGTGACACTGCCGTGATTGGAAAATTCCAACCCTTACCTGGAATCAGCTGCTACCCATTTTATCATCCGTTCCTCAAAAGATGAGTCTTCTTTAAGCTCTTTTCATCTAACTCGTAAAATATGAAAAGATTGCCGAGTTTTGGCCTTCCAGCTCGTTAAAGCGACCGGAAGTGCTATCCCTCCTCTAGATTTTAATCTTTTTGGACCTGAGGGATTATTGCACAAAAAGATCGAGCGCTTGTTTTGTTCGGCTCATTAAAACTATCGAAAACTCATCCCTTCTGTATTGTTTTATACTTTTTCGGACTTAAGGGATTAGATGAAGAAAAAGGAACTTCGGAGTTACCTTTACGTACCTTTTCAGACTCTCTAAAAATGAAAAGGACCGAGTTATCTTTTTCGTTAGACTCATTAAAAAGATTAATAGCGACAAACTTGTCTTTAGGCGAGAACGAGTTTCACTATCGCTAGGCTCGTTAAAACATAGCGATGGGTTTTCCTGAAGGGAAAATTATAGAACAAGCATATGTTATCCTCCTCAAGCTTGAAAAAAATAAAGAGGTACTGGTCAGCAATGACTGGGGAAAAATTGGGAAGAAAACTCAAAGAAACTTTGTTGGTAGCAAGTCGCTCTTGAACATGACACTTCCACTCCGTGCCAGAGTCGGGTTGGGTTGTTTCATTCACCGGTCACATCACCATGCTCACGCCATACCATCCACATTTGGGGTAAATGCTACCAATCCATCGCATAAGTGTCGCCGACATGTTCAAGAGAAGTCATCCAGAGAAGTCACCCGTGTCCCATCCACTACCATACATTATACTCCATTCTTTCATGACCGCCACCCTGAATCATATATCACCAGATCGTTTTCACCTCCATCAAAATCATTTGCTCCGTTCCATGTCATTGATGTGGGATTCATTAAGGCCCTCCTTTGACGGATCGCTTCTTGTCGACATCAGCTCATTATCCAAGAAGTTGATCTAGGAACAACCCCTTCAGTACTTTGAAGCTTGCATGCCTCAATGGCAAGTTTCTCACTTCCAGCGACAGGTATACATCAATGACCTTCGACCAAAAGATTTTGCGTGGTGTTCGATGCCAAGTCCTTTATTCACACCACGTGAATTGTACTGCAGTACCTTGAGGGTCATTATCATTATCGGTGATTCCTCTCGCGCATGTTAACAGTTTACATCATTGACTGGTAATCAAGCGATGTCTTTCCATGTTCGACTTCAAAACATTTCTCACATGGATCGACTTGTACTTCGAGTGAAGATAGGATGAGATTGAAGACCCCGGATCTAGTTTCATCCATCCAGGCTGCGAGATATATTCAGGAAAAATAAAGACATTAAAATGTACAACATTGCAGCACAGATAATCATCCTACCAAAAGGATGATGACTTCATCAAGATCATCAGTCTACCATCTGACGATTGTCTGTCCTATGTACATGAAAATGAATTTATAAAGCTGAGCATGGGAATGCCTGCCTCAGCTAGATCATGAAAAAAGTATGAAGATAATGTATTGTATTGTATCTTATTACAGGTCTCCTCCGAGCATTGAAAGAACTTCGGATCCTCCTAATAAAGCATTTCACCAAATAAACGGCCTCATACTTTAGGGGGCAACTGTTATAGACATTTTTGTACCTTACAGCTATAAGCATGAAATGTCCATAAACCAAGGGATCCTAAGTCCCTAAAAGTGTTGTTCCAGCTCCTAAAGAAACAAGGTCAACAAATTACAGCTTCTCCCAGAAGTTCTCCACCAGAAACTGCTCAGAACTAGTCAAATCAGGATCATTTCAGCTGCTCCACTATCTAGTTTCGTTGCAAAGCAACCAAATACACTGGCTAGGTGCATTGCAACGCACTTGAATGCACTACCAGGGTGCGTTGAGCGGGAAATGACAAGTGGCAGAGTCATTCCACGAGGTGGAGAGACAATGGAAGCTTCCAGAATCTTGTCTAATGACACTTGCCTCACAGAATTCGACCAGTGATGAGTAAGAGGCTCTCAGTCTCCAAGTGGAAGCAAGAACTGACAGAGAGAGGCCACTAATCAATTCATGAGCTGACTCATCCTCTTTGCATACATCTATATATGGATCCATCACCAAGAGATCCGGAGGCTGGAATTTTGTACATTGCAGAGAATTGTTGTTGGTTTTGAGATAGATATCAGAGTATTGGGTGATTTATGCTTTGTTGGAGGTGAAGAAGAGATTCTATGCTGGGAGGTTGATGCTAGATCAGGAATCATCGATTGTAACTCCTCCTGGATCTTCTTGTTTTATCAATAAAACTATTTGAGTTTCTCCTACATGCTTGTATATCACTGATGTTTGTTATATTCGTATGTTTAGCTTAAAACTGATCCTAAGCTTTTTATGAACATAAATCCATGTCTTTGTGTAGTTTCCTCCTTCTGTGATCTTGCAGGAACTTGGTGACGCTGGGCAAGTAAGGGAGCAGGTAGCTGGAAGCTGTCAAAGAGAAGGGAGATTGGATCAAAGGACTAGCGCAAGACACAGGTTGGTTCATCCTATTCCTCTTCATTTATAGTTCATAAAGGAGAATACAAGAGTAGTTTTCCCTGTTTGTTTCTGAGGTCTATGTCACTGTTGGAGAGGTACATCCCCTCTACGGATAGAGGCGATCCCTACTAGCCCATAATAGGTCTAGTAACAATCAGTCAATGCTACTATGCAAGTTCCTAATTTCAATTAAAAGGTAGGCAAAGAACACCTACTTGGATTCCAACGCTATTGTTTGATGAAGAGATGCCGCTCTCGCTCCTTCGCTCTGGCCGGTCACGATCCTCCGCGATCTCCGTGAATAGATACGCGCACACACGAAGAGAAAGACAAACACAAGCGTGAAATCTAATAAAAGCAACTATACATCAGTCAGAAAGGATGTAATTCACATTAACCATTGTAGAGAAAAATGAGAATGGAACCATAATAGTAGTCATCTATTATTAATCAATAACAGAGAAGAGTACAACCAAATGTTCTGACGTCGATATCCTTCTTAGGAGGGTCCAGTCAGCAAGTCTCTTAAGCATTCACCTTTGGAAATGAATCTCCCAATACAAGAAAATTTCTCTCACACAAGAAACACAAGACAACCTTCCCTAAGCTATCTAGCACTTCCACATTTATCACACCAACTACCTATAGTAGCAGCAATCTGAGGACTATAATCTCCACACAATCCAAAACTAGCTGCTCATGGTAATGGCAGAGGTTTAAATAGGAGAAGGAGTCTCCTTGAATGGTGGAAGGATGAGCTTATCTTCAAAGGAAGTAGTTGCAAAGGGTCGAACAGACATGCCATAGAAGGGAGGCGATACTCACAAGACCAACAACCAAGCCTGTAGTTATCTGGAAGGCTGGCTGTTGGAACAAATTCGCCCAAACTGGATCAGCGCGGGTGCAAAACTGGTCTGGCGCGCTGACATCGCAAAGCAATAATGGACAAGGCCATGTCAGCGCGACTCAATATGAACAGAGGCTGCGCTGGTCATGAAATTTGACCAGTGCGGAAAAGTCGTGCGCTTCCGCGTTGGCAGCGCATGCGGTCTGTTATGGAGCGCCAGTCAGCGTGGATATTTTAATAACAGACACGCTGATGATGAAAACTTTGGAAAAGTGGGTTTTTGGCCAGTTCAGGAGGCATGAACTTGATTATTGTGAACTCCTGACACAGTAGGGTGACTGACAGGGAGACAGTGAGAAATTACTGTGTAACAGATGCCCCCTAAAGCATGAAGACCGAGAGAGTGGGAGGGGTGAAATGCTTTACAAAACTCGCTGAACTAGAACACCACCGGGAAGGACTGAATATCTCTGATAATCAAGTACATGCAGTCTAGGCATGGGCGCAGCCATCCAAAAGACATGCGAAGAAGGTCTGTGGAATGGACGCAGCCACCCAGCTAAAGAGACCATAGTAATGATAAGGTATGGTCGCAGCCATCCATGAAGACTCAGGTATGGGCGCAGCCATCCATCAATGAGTCATGTAATGATCATCCACAAAATCGCAGCCTGGACCATAACAGATAGGGATCCAGGGTCTTGCGCTTCGTCCCGACCCGAACAAAGTACAAGTCCAAGCATGTGAATACATGAGCTGAAGTCAAACATGCATGAACATCATCTGATTACCAGTCAATGATGAAAACTGTTAACAGACGTGAGAGGTACCACCAATAATGACAATGGTCCTCAAGGTACTATAGGTACAAACCGCGGCGTGTGAATCAATGAGATGGCGTTGAACACCCGCAGAATCATTCGATCGGAGGCCAATGATGAAAACCTCACGTCGAACACGAAGAACCTGCCATTGAGGCATGCAGGCTCCAAGGCACCTGAAGGGAGTCTTTAAGTCACCTTCCTGGATAATGAGCTGAAGTCGACAAGAAGTGACCTTGATCGAAGGTGGGCCATGATGTTTCCCACATCATCGACACGAGACAGAGGTAAAAGATTTTGTCTGAGGCATCAGAAGAGGTTGTACTGTTGCAGAGGTCAACTTCTCTTCAACATATCGGCGGCACGACAGTGGATTTGGCAGTATTTGACATCAAATGAGCAGAGGGTATGACGATGAGGCAACGAGCAAATGAGAGGTCAAATAGGATAACCCGTACCCATGGAGGCTAGTTATGAAACAAGATGAGAGATCCCCACCCGACATGAATGCAGACCAGTGCCATGTTCAAGAGCGACATACTGCCGACACGACAATTACTACAGCTCCATTTTCCCCACCATTTCTGGCAGGTACCCCGGTTATTTTTGGATGACAAGCTTGACGGGGATAGCATATGCTTGGAGAGTGTCATTTCGATAATGCCCGATGTCATCAAGTTTTAACGAGCCTGACAAAGGAAAAACTCGGCGTCTTTTCTTGTTTAGAGAGTCTGAAAAGATAGCGGAAAAGAAAACTCCAGGGGGGTCCTTTTTCGTAAAGTTGTGTCTCTTGAGCCCGAAAAAGTATAAAACAATACTCGAAAGAACCGCCCGACCATTACGACCGAGGAGTACTTTTCGTAAGTAGTGACTTCGACCCGAAAAAGTAAAAAAGCGGTCGGAAGCATGTTGTTTTAGAGCCAATAACGAGTGCGGAACAACAAACACCCGGCAATCTTTTTAAGTCAAGCGGTCGGAAAAAGAGCTTAAAATGACCGCCTCTCGTTCCTTTTAACGAGCCGAAAGGAAGCTCGGCCATCTTTTCTTGATTCATGTCGGAAAAGAGCTCAAAGACGACATTTTTTGGGACCAAGTGCACGAAGAACCGTTATGACCACGCCGATTACCAGAATCTGCACAAGAACACCACCCGCATAAATCTGTTCGATATGTGTAAAAACATAGTAAAACATGCATAAAGGCATAATACAGTGACATTAGTGCTAAATCCATGGTGAAAAGATGACAAAAACCCACATTGATAAGAAATTATAGCTAATTATGAATTTTTTACCATAAATAGGGGGGTAAAAGTCATTTTTTACCATTGTTACCATTTTGAGTTGTGAAGAACGTTGAGGAGCTGCAAGGTTGACGGAGCGATTTCCAGCCCGTGCGGACACCATTCATCCGGCAGCTTGTTCCAGGTAGGTTCTCCTCTCCCTGCGTTTCATTTTGAGCCTTTTTGGGAGCAATTCCATGGTGGGAGGTGGCCCTTTGGGCAAATTTTTTGAGCATTGGTGCGCTCTCGGTCAGCGCGGATTTCCCGCTCGGGTCCGCGCTGATCGATTTACATTTACACGTACCACCTCATGGGTCAGCGCGGAAAACACGTGTGCTTCCGCGCTGACCCAAGGAAAAAACGACGGTGCGCCATTATCAGCGCGACTGTTTTAAAAATAGTCGCGCTGGCGTCGTAAAGATTTGTTTTTAAGAAAAAGAACGTACAAAACTCAACGGTTAGCATCCTAATGTTTTTTCATGGTCTTGCAGGGAAAAATGTCTTTTTTTTGGCAAGAGAGAGCTCACGATGATGAGGATATAGCCGCTTATGCACTTGCCGAATGCCGAAATGCAATGCGGGCATGCGGGTTCTTGAAATTCTTCCTTACTCCGCGCCTGAGGGCGCAACCTGACTTGCTTGAGCTCTTAATCAGAGCTTGGAACCCAGTGGATGGAAAATTCACGATCCGTGGCCAGGACATTGAGTTTGATTCCACGGATATCTATTTTTTGACTGGATTATCCCGCCGGGGCCAGATGCCCATCCTGGAGGGGCAACGACCCAGCGGTGAGACTCTTGACCAGCTGATGGCTCGAGTGTGCCCAGGAGCTGTTAAAACACGGAGCGGGAAGGTTGGTATCCCGACGGTGAACGATATGCCTCTTCGCACCATACTCTTTCTGGTGACACGGGCAGCGGGCTCTTTGGCCAATCATGAGGCCTCAAAGACCCAACTACTACTGGCTTTGGAGTGCTTACAGCCCACCATTTTCAACTGGGCAACAACTGTGACGACTAGCATGAAGAGGCAACTGAGCAACTGCCGACGCGGAGAGTCGAAGCAGTTTGCATATGGGTCGCTCTTACTTCCGCTCATGCTGGAGCGGGTGCCGGCCCTACAGCTACAGACCATGGCCGTGGATCCACCTAGAGGTCCCCGGGAGACGAGGGCCAGCCGATGGGCCCGCGTCATGCCACGTGGAGGTGGAGGCCGCCCAGTGGCTTGGGGAGTGTATTTCCGAGAGTGGCTGGATCGGCAGGTTGTCATCGTAGAGGACTGGCCATATGCCGGTATGGATTTCCGCAACGATCCTGACATGCCACTGCCCGCGGGAGAGCATTGGGACGATGGAGGTATGACACTTGATCTCTTTTTAATATTTTTTGATGTTTTTGATTTTTCATGTACATGTCTTGATAAATGTCACGGTGTGCAGATGTGGGACCCGTGAGACCCATTGGCCTAGCCCCAACGGCACGGAGAGAGGGGCAAGGAGCTGGAGCCCTGGCCCTAGTTCCTCCAGGAGTTGACACGTCGGAGACTGTAGCTCGCAACCTCGAGGGTTTGCTGGAGGGGGTGCCAGATTACCAGGGGGTCGAGGAGGTCCCTATTGCTCATCAGATCCACACAGTGGGGGTGGCACCCAGGATGCACCGCCTTTTGAGGCGAGTGGCACGGGCAGCAGTATGCTATAGAGAGCATAACCCAGATCAGTAGTTATCTAGGTTTTTCCACTGATGTTTTTGAGAGACACCTGTCTCGGATGTACCGAGAACACCGGCTTTACTTCAGACATATACACTTATTTTTGAGCGCCTTAGTGCGCCACACGATATATATATATATATATATATATATATATACTGTTTTTGGATGGATCGTTTCACATGTGATGATGTTTTTATATGCTATGCAAATGTCTAATACAAATGTGATCTAATGTATCAGTTTGCGCAACACACGACCCATGTATTTTCATTTTTTATGCAAGCTTGAAAGCACACATGCAGGCACACATGCAAACTATGCTTGGAAAAGAAATTATTTACATATGCTTATTCTATGGTCTTATTATGCTTTCTATGTTTTCTTGTATGATGTTTATCTATTACGCAAATGTCTGTCCAACACATGGTTTGCCAATGCATCGGTTAACGTATTTAATCGTCTCGGAATGTGTTGATATGTGATATAATCAAAATTCCTTTCTAACAATCTCACACGTAAATACAACCTTAGAATGCGTTGGTCTCTGACGGAATATTGCCCGTTGAGTTGATGGACGACAAGTTGAGAGTCCAGGTTTACCACCAATGCACGAATGCCAAGATCAACTGCTTCGGCTAGTAATTCAATTACAACACTGTATTCGGCAACATTGTTGGTGGTACGACCCAAGCACACGCCTTGAAGATCTAGCAACTCACCGTGAGGATCGTAGATCGCCCACGCCGCAGAAGACAAATTGCAAGTACTACGGCAGGCGCCATCGGCGAAGCCAACATAAGGTGTACTAGACATCTGCACAAGAAGCAGAAAACAAAATAAGAGGCAAACACGCCTTCACACCAAAGCAAAACTAGAAATCATGCACACATAACACACTCGCTAAGAACACACGTATGTACAAACTAGGTGCACGAGATCATGCATAATATTTTTTCAAATAGAGCCCGTTGCGGGGCTTGTCAAGAGGATTTCCTTCGTAGTCGATCAGCTCATATGCCCCCTTTTGCAGAACTCTCTTTACGATATAGGGGCCTAGCCACATGGATTCGAGTTTACCTGCCCCCAGCTTGTCCTTAGCTTGATCATAGAGCAGTACTAGATCTCCCTCAACAAAGGAACGAGGTTGAATGGTATTGTCGAAGTGAGCCTTAACCCTCTTCTTCTGCGCTTCAATAGCTAGAGAGGCTAAGTGACGGGTCTCGTCTAGCCTTTCTAAATAAATAAGCCGTTCCTCCACCGGAGTGGTGTTGGGAAGCAACTCGACAGCTAATTTTAACGAAGGAATCTCACACTCAACAAGAAGGGTGGCCTCCAGTCCATAAACAAGCTGAAAAGGAGTGAAACCGGTGGCGTCCTTCACAGAGGTCCGATAGGCCCACAAGGCGGGGAACAGCATCAGATGCCAGTTAGACTTGTGCGTATTCACGGTACGTTGGAGCATTGTGATCAAAACTTTGTTCACAGCTTCAACTTGGCCGTTGGATTGAGGGTAATACGGCGTCGAGCTATCTTGACGCAAGCCTAGCTGGGTCGTTAGTTACGTCATCATGTAATTACGGAAATGTTTTCCGTGATCCGTGACGATAGCCTGGGTTACTCCGAACCGAGTAATGACATGATTAAACAAAAACTGCGCCGCCGTGTAACCGTCTTCGTTCAATGTAGGCATCGCTTTGGCCCAATTGGTGAAATAATCGACGGCAACGATGATATACCCGTGCCCCCCAGCCGAACGAGGGTTACAGGACGTATAATCGATGCCCCATTTGGCAAATGGACCTACGGTAATAACGGGGTGCAGTGGTGCAGGAGGTGCACGCATTTTCTGGTGGTAAACCTGACATTCATGACATGCACAGACGACAAGAATGCAATCCTTGAAGATAGAAGGCCAGAAATAACCAGCACGAAGAATTTTCTGGGCGGTGGCATATCCGGACATGTGGCTGCCACAAGCACTAGAGTGGCAGTCATTCAATACCCGCTCAGCCTCCTCGAGAGTCAAACATTGGCGGAGAACAGAATCAATGCCGAGGCGGTACAGGGTATCGCCAATAATACTATAGGGTTGAGATTGGTGACGAATCCTCTGTCGAGCGTCTTTCGATACATTGGGACGGAAGGAAGATGTCTGCAAATATACTATAATGTCCCCATACCACGGGTCGAGGGTGCTGATGAGAAACAATGTTTCCTCCGGGATGTGCTCCTCCGAACGAGATGGTGCAGAATGAGATGGCAAGGAACAGATCAGTTCAGCAAAGACCAGAGATTTCTTAGACTTGGCCGCAGTAAATTCCAAGTCGAACTCTTGGAGGATTACAATCCACTTCGAGTATTTGCCCCCTAGCAGTTGACGTGACAAAATGTAGGTCATTGGGTTGCAGTCAGAAATCACGGTCGTTGTGCGCAACAGGATATAATGTCGGAATCGTTGAACGGCGCAGACAGCTGCCAATGCCAACTTCTCGACATATGCATAGCGAGTTTCCGTATCCAGAAGGTTGCGACTAAGGTAATAGATAACGTGCTCGGTGCCGTCATCATCATCTTGCACTAGGACCATGCCAATGGTGGTGTCAGCAGTAGCTAGATAGAGAGTGTAATCACAGTGGTAGTTCGGAGGTCTTAAGAGCGGAGCTGAGACAAGAAGGTCTTTAAGTCGCTTGAAAGATTCCTGGGCGATAGCATCCCAACGAAAGGGTGTGTCTCGCTTTAATAACCGTGTAAAACCCTTAGCCACCTCGGCATAATTCGGAATGAATCGTCTAAGAAAATTAGCTTTGCCCTGCAAGCTCTGCAATTGCTGCAAAGAGGCAGGGGGAGGAAGATTCAAGATGGCCTCGACCTTGAGGGGATCCAGACGGATGCCTTCTTGGGAGACGATGAACCCGAGCAGTCAGCCAGATTCTACGCAGAAGACACACTTATGCGGATTGAGTCGAATACGGTAGTGTCGACAGCGGAGAAAAATTTCACGTAGATGAGATGGATGGTCCTGACGCTTAGCTGAATGAGCTGGAAGGTCATCCAGGTAAGGCTGTACGATGTGTCGAATATCATGAAAAGCATACGACATCGCACGCTGGAAAGTGGCACCGGCGTTTTTGAGACCGGAAGGGAGCTTTTTATAGGCGAAGGTGCCCCAAGGACAAATGAAAGCTGTCTTATGCTGGTCTGCAGAGGCTATGTTGATCTGGTTATAGCCAGAGAAGCCATCCATAAACGAATAAATCTCACTTCCTGCGCAGTCATCAATCAGCTGATCGATGAAGGGTGTAGGGAAGTTATCTTTCGGACAGGCACGATTGATATCGCAGTAGTCAACACAGACCCGGATAGTGCCCTGCTTTTTATTCACAGGGACTATATTGGACACCCAATCCGTAAGGGGAATGGCGTAGATGAAACCAGCTCTAAGAAGCTTTTCGACTTCGGCCTTGATGGCTGCAGCCTTTCGAGGGTGCACCGGGCGTAAGCGCTGACGAACAGGCTTAGCACCAGGATATGTAGGTATTTCGTGCACCACTATACTAGGATCGATGCCAGGCATTTCCTCATAGGACCATGCAAAGACATCATGAAATTCGCGAAATAGAGCAGTATAGAGTTGAACTTCCTCAGGAGTGCAAGTGACTCCGATATGAATATGCTCGATGATCCCTGGTTTGACAGAGATGTCGATCGATTGGGTTTGTGTGATATTTCCCATATTGCCCTCTAACACTTGATAAAGCTGAATGGGTGTTTAGAGGGGCGGGGATGGGACACATGAAGCAAACCGCTCGAGACATGCGGTCATTTCCGGATGGGGAGGGAGAAACGAAGAGCGATGGTGGTGATCTGACCAACGGAGCTCTTTGAGAGACATGGTCTCTATGATGGCTTCGTCGGAAGGAAATATTTCCTTCAACGGATCTGAAGTAGCCTCATCTCCTAACCAAGGGAAATGATCATATGAATCGGGAACACTTCTCGGGAGAGCAGGTTCATCAGGGGGAGCCGATGCAGCGACAATCTCGATGTAGTTGAGTTCGGCAGGACTCAACGGCATCATATCACCCCAAGAGTCTTCCTGATTAGCAGGAGGAAGAACCCACGGATCAGAGCGTACAGAGATCATGTTGATAGGGGCGAGATTCGGAGGTGGGAGGGGAAAGACTCCCATTAAAGTGGGATCTTTGAAAAGTCCGGCACCCACGCTCTCGAGTGACTTTGAGGTATGCTCCACGAATGGCACATTACCTTCAGAAGAAGAGGCGAAGAAGGAGAGCTGGTCCACTGTGACAATCTTCCCCTGGTGAGGGAAACGAATGACACGGAACAGGGAAGAAGCCACGGCTTGCATGGCGTATGTCCAGCTCCGTTCGAGGAGGAGGTTGTAGGTAAGATTGGCGTCAACAACTTCGACCTCCACTTCTACGGTCTTTCCTTCCAAAGAGATGGGTAAGCGTTGGAGGATACCGTAAGGACGGGACTCTCTTCCATCGAAAGCTTCTAACGTCGTAGGGGACTGACTCAAAGTAGGGGAACCAATCGCCTTCCAGCAAGCAACGGACATGATGCAGGTTGAGGCACCTTCATCAATAACCGTACGATGAATCGTTCTGCTATTGATGATGACCTGTATAAGAAAAGCGACTTGGTGAGGCCGTCTCTGTGTAAAACCCTCGAGATTGAAAGAAATCAAATCTAAATCTGCCAGGTCGATGCCACCAATCGCTGATAGCAGGGACTTCCTCTGGGAGGGGTAGCTCTGGAGGATTTCTAGAGCGGACATAGCAGACGGAGCCTGAGCTAAGTCCTCAACAATGCTATAGTGCTGGGCGGCACGAGCATTAGGGTTGTAAGATGACTTCCTGAGTACACCTTTTGGAGGGGGTCGGGGGATCGTCTCAGTGCTGGGCCTTTCAATGTGGAGAGGACCAGAACTAGACGGAGGAGCGCTGAAGGAAACCTCCGGCTCTTTCCCGGCACGAGATGGATAATCTTTCGCTCGAGTTGAAACATGGATGGGAATCGTTCCAGCCATGAACACTTGAGAACCGAACGAGGAAGAGGATTGAGACGGGTCTGCCACCATTTGGGTCTGCTGGGAAGGGAAAGGCTCTTTAAGCACGGCAGGGGTCCCAGGAGCACCTTTCAATAACCGACTAACTTCGGATCGCCTTGGGCAGTCCTTAGTGTAGTGATCCTCATCACAGATGAGACAAGGATACTTAGGTTTTCGCTTAGCTCCTTCCTCGAGTGGAGGCTTAGGGGCATCCTGCTTGGGCTGTCCAGATTTATCTTTAGCTTTCCCCTTCTTTTTCCCTTTTGAGGATTTATCCGCCGCGGTGGACTGAACGGAGTTTACCTCGGAGGTACTTCCAGGATTAGATTGGCCCTGAGAAGCATTTTCATTAGAAGTGTTCTGTTTTTGCTTCCCAGGGTTTGCGGTCGATTTCTTCGATGATGAATTAACAGAGCCAATGACTCCATCAACAGAAGGTTTGGGTAGAGCCTTGGTCTGTCCAGGCCTCGGGGCGTCTGGCAAATAATCATATAAAGTACCCGACTGAGAGTACACTAAGTCGAGGTACTGAGCACGCGCGATCACTTGCTCTTCAGTTACACAAGCTCCCATGGCGATGTCTTTTGCAATTTTAGGGACAAAGGAAGTTGTGAACCAGTCGGTCAGGAGTTGATCAGGAATCCAGAATTTGATCAAGCGACAACGCCTTCTCCATTCATGTATATGATCAGATATGTGCGTCGCCGTGTCCTGTTTGAGAGACGTGAGGAGATTTGTCCCTGTCTCGTACCAAATGGGTAACTGAAAATGAGTTAAGAATGCCATAGGCAGCGAGTTGAAATCTTGAAACATGCCGCGATTCAGCTCAATATACCACTTAGCGGCTGAACCGGTGAGGGTTCTCTGAAAGAGGTGAAGTCGGATAGAGTCATCAAGCCATGAGTTCGATGAACACCAGAGGTGATAGGTCATAACATGTGCTTGAGGATCCTCACCCGCTTTGCCATCAAATTTTGGACAATCACCGGGTATTTTAGTTGGAACTGGTGAGCAATACGCATTATGCAAAATGGGATCATTCGTTAACTTGGACACATCTGGAAGTTCCAACGTTGCTAAGAACGGCAACTGAGGGTTAAAGGACATTTGCGGCTGTGGATTCGAGGCAGTATTAGGGTTCCAACCAGGTGGTGGTTGCCCCCATGGGCTCTGTCCAGATGGACCCGGCCCAAAAGGACCTGGTGCATAGGGACCTTGCCCATAGGAGTTCTGTCCATACGGATTCTGGCCATATGCGGATAGTTGTCCCTGTGTCTGCCCCCCAGCTCCCCATGTATTAGCAACTTGGCCTACAGGTGCAGCATACTGATAATTTTGGTAAGGAGCGACCTGCGGTTGTTGATAATTTTGATAAGGAGTAAACTGAGTTTGCCCCTAGGGTTGCTGGTAGCCATACATTTGCTGGGCTCCATACTGAGCCTGATAAGGAGGCTGCATCTGGTAAGAAGGTTGAGGCTGTGGCCCACCTTGCATTTGATAACCCATTTGAGTTTGGGGCCCAGAATAATGTCCTTGAATCGGTTGGGCTTGGATCATCTGGCCCGAAGGTTGACTTGGTTGGGTTTGGGATGGACCTGCCTGCCCAGAAGGACGAACTTGCTGGGTGCCAAGTTGTCCGTGAACCACCAAGGGTTGTCCTTGCGGAACAGATGGCTGAGCCGGCTGGACGGCTGGTTGACCCTGAGGTTGGCCAGCTTGTCCAGATGGATAATTAGGGCGGACAACGGGTTGACCTTGCTGCATAGAAGGTTGGCCTGTCTGCCCCCCGGGGTGCACAGGCTGAGCAGTGGGTTGGCCTTGTTGTATAGCAGGCTGCCCCCCTTGCCCAGGAGGATGCATGGATTGAGCAGTGGGTTGGCCCTGTTGTACGTAGGGTTGCCCCCCTTGCCCAGAAAGATGACCAGACTGGGCAGTAGGTTGGCCCTGCTGTAAGTAGGGTTGCCCCCCCTGCCCAAGAGGATACCCCTGCTGGACTGCTGGTTGAACTTGAGTAGTGTAAGCTTGCCCAGCTTGTCCAGATGAGTACCCCTGCTGGAAACTAGGTTGGCCTTGTTGAATGTAAGGCTGCCCTGGTTGTCCAGTTGGGTAACCTTGCTGGGTACCAGGTTGCCCTGGGTAACCAGAAGGTTGACTCTGATAGGAAAACGACGGACCACCAATGGCCGAAGGTTGTCCCGAGTAGGGTTGTCCTTGCGGGCCCCCAAATTGTCCTGGGTAAGGCGGGCCATAAAGTGGTTGGCCCTGAGGGGTTTGCACATAAGGTGGCTGGCCTTGATTTGGCGGTCCTTGAGGCTGCCCAGGGATTACCTGGCGTCCTCGAAAAGTATGAGTACTGGCATCGTAAGAGATGGACAATGGTACCGAGACTTCAACGATAGGTTGAAGAGGCGCGGATTGAACGTGCTTGAGGTACTGACCGTTAGAATCATAATAAAAGAGTGGACCTTGGTAATTCGGGTCCACAATGGGTTGCCCATGGGCATCATACATCCCCCCTCCTGGAACAGGACCAGAAGAGGGCTGAGCACTATGTGCAAGATCGATGACTCCAGACGAAACCCATGGTTAGCCACTGCTCACTTGATTGTGAGAGGGACCAGCCTCAGGGTTTGTAGATGAAGATGCTATCACAGCACTGACGACCGGAGTTGAGTACGACACACAAACAGTTGGATTTGTGGGAGCTGAGGTAACAGGTGTATTAGGGGGTTGCGAAAGAAAAGGCTCCGTGGTGGCAATGAGACTAGGATCCCATATAGTCGTAGAAGGCATTCTGGCAGCTATTCTATCCCTCATTGACTGATACCGTGGAGGGAGTGGAGAAGTGGCTGGGATGGGAGATTCAACACTTGACACCACGGGTGTCTCTCCTGTGCTGGGAGATGTCTCATCCATGTGGGAAGTGGACATCGGAGACGACATATTGGGAGGGGTAACAGGAATATCGTCTTCGTCAGGCTCCCAGATAGGGTTCCAATCTTCTTCGTAATCCGCGTCGCCCGGGGCACGTACGTTGATAGGCTGGATACTCGGGATAACCGGAAGAGTATCGCTTACAACTAGTACCTCAGGAGCAACAGAAGATGGAGAACCTTGCTCACTTGGACCGGGAGTTGACGGGTCAGCCAGGATGACAAACCCCACACAAAACCCTAAAGGAAACTAACGACAAAGACCCTACTCAAACTAACGCATACAAAATCTAACCAGGTGATGTTATCGCGGCCGAATAAATTTTTAAGACACAGGAACTGAACTTGACCTTTTCATGTTTCAAGAGTCGAGAAAAGGACGAAAAGATGACTCTAGTCTCCTTCGAATATTTAATGAGCACGAAGTGACAAGAAGCTCACTGGCACCTTTTCATTTAGGGAGTCCGAAAAGGATCAAAAGTGACTGCTCTGGAGATTCTAGGCAAAGGGTTTACCAAGCAATCCGTCAAACTGCTTATACACCTTGGCAATCGTATGAGAACCAAGGACTTTCCGTACTGTAGTCAATCTTCCCGAATGCTGTGTTTGGTGCGTTACGGCTCGCAGGGCGGCAGACTTGGCTTCCTATGGATCAAGGTCGATAACCTAGTGGGGTCTCCCCTATATACGTGATGGTACGTGGGAGCTCAAATCCGTGCTAGACCACTATCGAGTCACAAGAGGAGGAATCACCCAACCGTAATGTGAAACAACAGTGACTAGGTTTAACGACGCTGGAGCACGTCTCTAGCCTAGACCTCTACAATATAAGCGTTAAGTTCCAATGCATTTTTAGATTTATTCAGTTTATTTTATGGTTGATCTTGAATTAAGTTTCAGTTTCAGGACTTATCGTAAGATCTCTCACAATTACCTAGATGCAAACTACATGCCAAAGAATACCATTTTGTTCGATGAATTCTAACTATGAGAAGGTTAAGAGCTTTCAATCAAACAAAATGAACTCAAACAATCAAACAATCTAATGCAGCTAATGACAAAGAAGTGAAATTTTTCTTTTGAGAACACAAATCAACAAAATGCTCTTCCTTTGATTAACTATTGAATGCAAAAGATACTAGTTTGATTTCCTTTTCAATGGCACAATGCACTTACAATGAATTTTGAGAGACAACAACACCGAGTGAAGGAAACAAAATCACTCAATGAAAACACAACAAGCGTGAAAAGAGCTGGTTGAACCCAAGCAATTGTAATCTATGTCTGGGTGGCGAGGAGTAACCGAAACAACCGAAGGACTGGTTCGAGGACAACCACCTAAACAACCAAGCAAAGAAAGCAAAAAAGGAAGGTTTCCGCAGTAGCAAAGGCAAGCAGCAACGAACTTTTGCGAACAAGTGAACAAGCGAACAAAACAAGGTCAGTCCAGTGGAAACTGGATGATGGCACTAGGTCACGGGACACAAAAACGAAATTCGTTTGTCAAGACTTTGCAAGCAAGTGTGTAACAGTTCAAACAATAAATATCAAGTCATAAACCAAGTAGAAAGAGCTGGAGATAGCCAAATCAACAGGCTCAGGAGGTAAAAATTGAAACAAATCCAATTTTACAGGATCAGCGCGGGTAGCGCTCAGCAACTGTGCGCTGACAAGAAGACACGCTTAGCAACTTGGCGCTGTCAACGTGGAAGGACACGACTTAAGCGCGCTGGTTCAATTTCAGAACCGTCGCGACTGTTTTACGTACAAGCGCTATGGCAACAGGTTTAAAGAAACAGCTATGCGCTGTCAGCGCAATTGTTTTGATATAAACCGCGCTAAGGTTAAAAAAGAGGAAAAATCAAGCCAAAAACTCCCAAACCAAGGCCAAAACTCTTTAAACAATTTATACACCTCCCAGACTGAACCAGGAAGTCTAAAAGCAGAGAACTAATCTCCAATTTTGAAAAGAGAGAACAATCAAACTCAAACACAAAAATGGACACAAGAGACAAAAGGCATGTTCCCCAGTGGATTCGCCAAATTGTTGGAGAGGTACATCCCCTCTACGGATAGAGGCGATCCCTACTAGCCCATAATAGGTCTAGTAACAATCAGTCAATGCTACTATGCAAGTTCCTAATTTCAATTAAAAGGTAGGCAAAGAACACCTACTTGGATTCCAACGCTATTGTTTGATGAAGAGATGCCGCTCTCGCTCCTTCGCTCTGGCCGGTCACGATCCTCCGCGATCTCCGTGAATAGATACGCGCACACACGAAGAGAAAGACAAACACAAGCGTGAAATCTAATAAAAGCAACTATACATCAGTCAGAAAGGATGTAATTCACATTAACCATTGTAGAGAAAAATGAGAATGGAACCATAATAGTAGTCATCTATTATTAATCAATAACAGAGAAGAGTACAACCAAATGTTCTGACGTCGATATCCTTCTTAGGAGGGTCCAGTCAGCAAGTCTCTTAAGCATTCACCTTTGGAAATGAATCTCCCAATACAAGAAAATTTCTCTCACACAAGAAACACAAGACAACCTTCCCTAAGCTATCTAGCACTTCCACATTTATCACACCAACTACCTATAGTAGCAGCAATCTGAGGACTATAATCTCCACACAATCCAAAACTAGCTGCTCATGGTAATGGCAGAGGTTTAAATAGGAGAAGGAGTCTCCTTGAATGGTGGAAGGATGAGCTTATCTTCAAAGGAAGTAGTTGCAAAGGGTCAAACAGACATGCCATAGAAGGGAGGCGATACTCACAAGACCAACAACCAAGCTTGTAGTTATCTGGAAGGTTGGCTGTTGGAACAAATTCGCCCAAACTGGATCAGCGCGGGTGCAAAACTGGTCTGGCGCGCTGACATCGCAAAGCAATAATGGACAGGGCCATGTCAGTGCGACTCAATATGAACAGAGGCTGCGCTGGTCATGAAATTTGACCAGCGCGGAAAAGTCGTGTGCTTCCGCGCTGGCAGCGCATGCGGTCTGTTATGGAGCGCCAGTCAGCGCGGATATTTTAATAACAGATGCGCTGATGATGAAAACTTTGGAAAAGTGGGTTTTTGGCCAGTTCAGGAGGCATGAACTTGATTATTGTGAACTCCTGACACAGTAGGGTGACTGACAGGGAGACAGTGAGAAATTACTGTGTAACAGTCACAACCCAGTGGGATAGGGTCGTTCTGAATAGACACTTTTCCCGATAACAATGATCTTTTAGATCAATTGAAAGAAGTTGTTTATTTCACCAAGCTGGATTTTCACAGTGGATACCATTAGGTCAGAGTTGCAGAGCAAGATGCATGGAATACTACTTTCAAAACAAAGCAGGGATTGTATGAATGGCTGGTTATGCCTTTTGGCTTAACTAATGCTCCTGCTACTTTCATGATATTAATGAATGATGTACTCAAACCTTTTCTTGATGATTTTGTTATTGTGTATCTTGATGACATTTTGATTTTTAGTAAAACGTGGGAATAACATTTAAAGCATGTTAAGTAGACATTAGATCTTTTGAAAAGAGAAAAAATTTATGTTAAACTCTCGAAATGTGAATTTGGCAAAACATCTCTAAACTACCTGGGTCATATAGTAGGGGGAGGTGAATTGAAAATAGATCCCTCTAAAGTGGCAGTCATTGCGAATTGGCCTAAACCCAGGTCTGCTACAGAAGTGAGAAGCTTCTTAGGAGCAGCACAATATTGGAGGAAGTTCATTTCTAACTTCTCCTCGATTGCAGCTCCCTTACATGCTTTAACAGGATTGAATAAGGTGTTTCAGTGGGGAGGAAAACATCAGAAAGCCTTTGACACCTTGAAAGAGAAAATTAGTACAGCACCTGTACTAGCACTGCTAGATCTGTAAAGACCATTTGAGATCCAAACTGATGCCAGTGACTATGCCATAGGAGTAGCGTTGACACAGCACGGTAAACCCATATGTTATCATTCTGAGACTTTTAATCCTATAACAGTTAACTTGTTATGAAACCAGCTCAAGAAAAGATAGAAAAGATAGATCAACGCCTTAGAATTCAGCCTCTTCGAGGGGGAAACCTCCTTTACATTACATAAATTAACAATTCATGGATGATTCAAATGACAAAACCTCCTTTCTATATATAGGAGTCTAAGGAGTCATAATATAATCTAGCCGACCTAACAATAATAATATAAAGCCACAAAAATAACAATAGAGGGATTCTATGGGGCACAGTAATAACAATATGGGGGCAATAGGGGCACAACAATATTAATAAGGGGTATAACTATAATAGTAATGGGGTAATCACTAGTATTATAGGGACTCAAAATGCCCCTCTCCTTCAAAAAAGTGTTTTCCTCAACGCTTGAGTAGTTCTGGATACTTCTGCATAAAATTCTCATCCTCCCATGTGGAATCTTCAGCGGATAAGTTCTTCCACTTGATAAGATACTCTGAAATTGATCGATTTCGTAGCTTTCGAGTTCTTGTTTCTGTGACTGCTTCCGGTTCCAATATAATTTTTCCTTCCTCGTCAAGTTCTGGCAATATTGTTTGAACTGGGAGCTTGTCGCCTGTACTTTGTATGCCATTGTACCAATCTTTTGCAACACCTTGTACAGACCATAATACTTTGGTGATAATTTATTATCCTTCTTAGCTTTCTTGAGGGACATTTGCTTATATGGTTGTAGCCGTAGGAATACCCAATCACCTACATCAAAACTTCTTTCACTGCGATGTTGATCTGCCTGTTGTTTCATTCTATTTTGTGCCAACACGAGGTTATCCTTTAAGAGTTGGAGGACTTGTTGTTGATGTTCGATGTGATGTTCCACTGCCTGAACCTTAGAATTTTCTCTTAAATATGATGTGATGGATGGTGGTTGATACCCATAAAGTGCCATAAATGGGGTCATTTTTGTTGCTGTATGGAAGGAAGTGTTATACCACCATTCAGCCAGAGGCAACCATTTGACCCATTGTGTCTGTTTATCAGATACAAAGCAACGAAGATATCCTTCCAAACATTTTTTTACTATCTCAGTTTGCCCATCAGATTGAGGATGATAAGATGAGCTATGAGCTAACTGAGTACCAAGACAAGAAAATAATTCTGTCCAAAAATTTCCAGTGAAAATGGGATCTCTGTCACTTACAATAATCTTTGGGTTTCCATGTAGCTTTTGAATTGTTTCCATAAATGCAGTAGAAACTGTACTGGCTTTAAATGGATGTGATAATGCACAAAAGTGTGCATACTTGGTAAGTCTGTCAACTACCACCATGATGACACTCTTTCCCTCAGACTTGGGTAAACCTGTGATAAAATCCATTGAAACCTCCTCCCAACGTTGGCTTGGAATGGATAAAGGTTGTAATAGACCCGGTGTCTTAATTGTTTCAACTTTATTTTGTTGGAAAACCAAACATTCTGCCACAAACTTTTGAATATCTGATTTAAGGCCATCCCAAAAAAATTCCTTCTTAACCCTGTGGTAAGTTTTTAAAAATCCTGAGTGCCCTCCTAAGGGAGAAGTGTGCAATTCCATAAGAATCTTTTGTTTTAGCTAGGAATTCTTACAGAGGTATAAGCAATCTTTGTACCACAACGAATCATTTTTCCAGCTAAATGTATCAGGCGTACTGGAATCTTGTTGTATTCCACACTTCTTCATCATTCTTCCATTCCTCTCTTGCTTCGTTTATCCAATCTGGTTGGATAATAGAAATGGCGCACAACAATGCTTCCACATCCTCATCCTTTCTTGAGAGTGCATCTGCCACCACATTTTGCTTCCCTTTTTTGTAGATGATTTCAAAGTCATAACCCAACATCTTTGTGACCCACTTTTGTTGCTCTTCAGAGAATAATATTTGTTCTAAAAAGTATTTAAGGCTATCATGATCCGTTTTTACCTTGAAGTGTATTCCCATTAGGTAGGGTCGCCATTTCTTAAGTGCATGGAGTATTGCCAACATTTCCTTCTCATAAATAGCTTTGCTTAAAAACTTTCCCTTGATTGGACGACTTTCAAAAGCAATGGGTCTTTCATCTTGCATTAGAACAACACCAATTCCATTTCCTGAAGCATCACATTCCACAATAAAGGTTTTTGTGAAGTCCGGTGTAGCTAAGACCGGTGCTTGGCACATTGCCTCTTTAAGATGTTCAAAGGCCTTTGTTGCTTCCGGAGTCCATGAAAATGCATCTTTCTTCAATAATGTTGTTAGAGGTGCTGCTATTCTCCCATAATTCTTAACAAACTTGCGATAATACCCTGTCAACCCAAGAAATCCTCGCAGATGCTTTATGGATGTGGGGATTTTCCATTCCTTAATGGCTTTAATTTTGCTAGGGTCTACCTTAACTCCTTCATGAGATACAATATGACCCAAATATTCCACCTCCTGGACTCCAAAGAAACATTTGGATCTTTTTGCATATAATTGTTTCTCCTCCAATAGTTGTAGCACCCTGTCAACATGTTCAACATGATCCTTCCAAGACTTGTTGTAGATTAGTATATCATCAAAAAATACTAACACAAATTTTCTAAGGAATGGTTTGAAAATTGAATTCATCAAACCTTGAAATGTTGAAGGTGCATTGGTAAGGCCAAAAGGCATGACCAAAAATTCATAATGACCCTCATGAGTTCTAAATGTTGTTTTCGGAATGTCTTCAATCTTCATTCTGATTTGATGATATCCTGAACGAAGATCCAACTTGGTGAAGTAAATTGATCCATGCAATTCATCCAGTAATTCATCAATGACAGGAATGGGGAACTTATCTTTAATAGTGAGCTTGTTGAGCTCCCTATAATCCGGACACATGCGCCATGATCCATCCTTCTTGTGCACCAATACTACTGGAGCAGAGAAAGAACTTTGACTCGGTTGAATTATACCAGCCTCTAGCATTTCTGCAACCATACGTTCAATTTCACTCTTTTGGACATAGGGATATCTGTACGGCCTGATGTTTGGAGGAACACTTCCTGGAATCAGATGAATAGCATGATCATGATCACGCATAGGTGGGAGACCTTTGGGAGTCTCAAATACCTTGGAATGATTGTCCAGGACTTTTTGGAGATCTGGAGAAATAGATGATTCCGATGTGGAAACATCTAGCGAACATAATTGTGCAATTACACCTCTTTGCTCCTTTTTTAGAAGCTTTGTCATACCATTAGAGCTGATTATCTTTCCTGGTTTCCCTGCAATACCCCTTAATTCAACTTCCTTTCCTTCCATAGAAAATTTGATGAAAAGTTCTTGAAAATTAAAAGCTATTGTACCCAAGGATTGTAGCCATTGGACTCCTAGTACAACATCAACACCTCCCATTGGAATGGAAAGCATTGGGCTAGTCAATACATATTCTCCCATGGATAGCTTGATATTATGGCACTTTCCAGAGCAATTTATTGTTCCTCCATTTGCAATCATCACTTGACACTCTGGTGCTGGATATAGGAAGCAATTCAATTCTTTTGCTACCTTACAATGAATAAAATTGTGGGTGCTTCCTGAATCAATCAACACTATTACCTTTTTCTTCTTGATTTGTCCTTCTATCTTGATGGTTTGAGGAGTGGTAATTCCCGCCAATGCATTACAAGATATGGTCGGATTTATTTTTTCTTCATCTAGGCTTTGTTCCTGGAGTATATCCTCTTCTTTTGACCTTTCTTGCTCCTTTTCTTCTTCCTCTTCACAATCTATGTAGAATAATTTCTTCTCAGCACACTTATGACCTTTAGTGTATTTGCTATCACAACTGTAACAAAGCCCTTTTGCTCTTTTTTCTTCCAATTGTTGTGGTGTCAACCTTATAGGTTGTGGAAGACTAGGGGCAACAACACTTCCGTCTTTATAGTTGTGAGTGGTATGCTTCCTGGTTGCCATAATTTTGCTTTCCATTTTTCTTGCTAACCTGAATGCCTTCTCTAATGAATCAGGTTCCCAAAGGCGAACATCATGTTGGATATTATCCTTTAAAGACCCTATGAACACATCAATCCTATGCTCCTCTGGAATATCTTTTACCCTTATGTTCAATTTTTGGAACTCCTCAATGTGCTCCATTATTGAACCCTTTTGTTTGAGACTTATCAATTGGCTAAAAAAAGTGTTGCTTTTTGTATCCTCATAATGTGCTATCAATTCTTCCGTAAAAATTGCCCAAGTGATAAATTGTTTACGAGAGCAAAGCCATTGATACCATACAAACTGATTTGGTTCCAAATATAAAGTTGCCATACGTACCTTTTGTGTGTTTTGCACATTATTGAGATCGAAGAATTGCTCCATCTGTAATATCCATGTGGCGGGATCCTTGCCATCAAACTTCCTCATATCGATTTTTGGAATATGGTGAGTCTTCGATCCAACATTAGAGTCTATGGAATCATGATTAACATTTCTTTTTTTCTCATCATGAGTTTCCTTTAGTACCCTTTCACCCTTAGTGACCATTTCTTGTAGCAACTTATTCATATTTATCTTCAATTCTTCCATCTTATCATCCATGCCATCAATTTTAGCTTCTACGCCTTTCTTTAAACAATCCATCTTAGCTTATACACCTTTCTTTAAACCATCCATCTTAGCTTCTACATCTTTCCTCAAAACATCCATCTTAGGTTCTGTTGCTTTTTGTGCAAGTGACACTTGTTGCACTTGTTCTTGTAATTTTGATATATCATATAGCATTTCTTCTTCTTCTTCATGAGTCATGCTAGAGCTTTCAGGTTCCTTACTAGGTGTTTGCATTTTCTTTCCTTAGGGCATCAGTTATCGATAATAATGCTCTACTATGCCCTTTGAATTCCTTCAAAATAAATTTTCAAACCAAGCTTAAGCAAAAATTTAAGAAAATCTACACACCTTTTTTCACTTTGTAGGAGCTCGATATTGCCTCTGATGTATCTCTGTACTTTCCGATCATCTAGTTCTAAATTTGTGACCTGTAGTAGCCCTTTGTGTCCTCTTTCCAATGCCACAAGTCTGACCCAAATTGGATTCTCCAAGGAAGAGTTATGCAAAATCTCCCACAGTGACTTGATTATAGACTAGTTTAGTAGAGCGAACTTGTACGACGTGCCACGAGTCACTGTTTTGACCTTTGGATCTAAAAAATGCATACAAGAAACTACAATATATGCTCTTTCTGTACCTTGTTACGAAATTTCGATCCCATCCCCAGAGAGAAAGTTATAACAATTTTCCCCAGGTCACCTGTTTGGAATGTAATTTAGGAGTCTGCAAAAAGACCAACTTCCTCAAATCATATCTCTGCAAATATAGCACGAAAAGATCTGAAATCTAGACCCGAGGTTCAACACGATTTCTTCTCAAATGGGTTTTTTTTAAACTTCTGAAACATCGCAGAAAAAAAGTTATAGTGAAAATGCCATGTGACCTATTTGGAGTAGCGAAACCCTAGAATCCAAAGCTCTGATACCAAATGTTATGAAACCAGCTCAAGAAAAGATAGAAAAGATAGATCAACGCCTTATAATTCAGCCTCTTCGAGGGGGAAACCTCCTTTGCATTACATAAATGAACAATTCTTGGATGATTCAAATGACAAAACCTCCTTTCTATATATAGGAGTCTAAGGAGTCACGATATAATCCAGCTGACCTAACAAAAATAATATAAAGCCACAAAAATAACAATAGAGGGATTCTATGGGGCACAATAATAACAATATGGGGGCAATAGGGGCACAACAATATTAATAAGGGGCATAACTACAATAGTAATGAGGTAATCACTAGTATTATAGGAACCCAACATAACTATCCTACATATGATAAAGAATTGTATGCATTAGTTCAGAGTGTGAAAAAGTGGAAACATAACTTAATGGGTAAAGAGACAGTAATACATATTGATCATCAGCCACTTCAATATCTACACTCCCAAACTAAACTGCAGCAGTCAAGGCATTACAGATGGATGGGTTTTCTACAGCAGTTTCATTTAGTCATTAGATATAAAAAGGGCATACATAACAAGGTTACAGACATGTTATCTAGACCCATTATAAATGCATCTACCATACCTAAGCATAATTATGTGCTACATGAAAGCTACACAGAACAATATGCTCAGGATATGGACCTTAAAGATGTATATGCAACTTTGAGTCAAGGAAAAAGAGTAGAAGAATTGGACTATCATATAAAGGATCGACTCTTATACCATTGTGGGAAACTCTACATTCCACAAACTGAGAGGATAAAGATAATTAGTGAAGCACACACTTCTCTGATATTAGGTCATTTTTGGTTAAGTAAAATATTTGCAAAGCTGCAAAGATTCTGCTATTGGCCGAAAATGAATGAGACAGTTTCTAGATATGTAAGAGGGTGTTCCATGTGTGCTAAAAGAAAGCCTAACAATAGAAAACTAGGCTTGTACAATCCATTTCCAGTTCCTTCTCACCCTTGGGAAAGTGTTTCCATGGATTTTGTCGGAGGACTGCCTAAACCTAGAAAATGTCATGATTATCTATATGTTGTTGTGGATAGGTTGAGCAAAATGTGCATTTTGATACCTTGTAGTAAACAGATCACAGCTAAACAGATTGCAAAATTGTTCTTTGAACATGTATGGGTTCATTTTGGATTACCCACTTCTATTGTATCAGATCGAGACACCCGATTTGTGGGGATGTTTTGGTCGAGTCTATGGGAACTGATGGACACCAAGTTGAAGAAAAGCATAGCTTTTCATCCACAAACAAATGGCCAGACAGAAGTAGTAAACAGGACAATGATCCAGTTACTGAGAGGATATTGCAGCAAACATCCTAAGCTTTGGAATGAACACTTGTGTTATATGCAACATGCTTACAACAGAGCCAAACACTCTTCTACACAGAGATCTCCTTTTGAGACCTATTTTGGTTTCACACCAAGGTCCCCTTTGCATTTTTTCTTTGGCAAAGATACCATGGTTGATGGAAACAGTGATGTGGACAAGGTAACTAGGTTCATTGAATAGATCTAGGAGATCCACTAGGTAGTACAGGAACAACTAGAAAAGAGCCAGGCCAAGTATAAGGCTAGGCATGATAAGCATCAGATGGAGCATAGTTTTCAAGTTGGAGACCAAGTCTGGTTGTATATTAGCATGGACACGATGCAAGGTGAAGGTAAAAAGCTAAAGCCTATTACGTATGGACCTTTTAGGATACTGGAGAAGCTTGGTGAAAATGCTTTTCGCCTTGATCTACCAGCTTACATGCACATCTACTCAGTCGTAAATGTAGATTGCTTGAGATTGTTTGAACCTTCAATGATTTAGGACCCTGATAAACAAAGTCAATTGCCTTCTATTGATGACTTGCTACTTGAATACCTCAATGAGTTGCAGGAAGACATAGTGTTGGACAAGAAGGTGAGGACAACATGTAGGGGAGATATTGAGTACCTCAGGATTGGGCTCATAGGTTCAAAATTGAGCAATGCAAAGTGGATTGGGATTGGACAATCGAAAAAACAGTATCCTCACTTAGTCGATGCTTGAAAACCAACTTTTGGTGGTCCAAAAGCTTTTTTAGTGGGAAGGCCATGATCCAAATTGGATCCATAGAAGACTGCCAAAGAACCATGACTGTATCAAGTCAAACAAATCTCTAAAGAATTCCAAAATAGCGATCAAAGACACCCTGAACCAGTGGCAATGGCAGCCAACGTGGAACAACGAGGACCTCGGTCAAAGTGCACTGATCGAGGCCCATGGAGATTGTGCAGGAGGCCAAAGTAGCCCCCGAGAGACCCGGAAGGGGAAGAGGAGGTGGAATTTGAGGTGTGATTATCACTCCCCTAAGAGCCCCGGAAGGGGAAAAGGAGGTGGAATTTACGCTGGGCGAATAGGGCTATGAAGAAAAAGCCCGAGCACTCGTTCGCGTGGGGGAACCGGAGGACCGTGGGTGGCAAAGGGAAAAAGTGCTAATCGTATAAGGCGGGACCCGCACTCTGCATATTGGTAATTTTGATCGGGGTGCCCTTAAATGGTAAGAGGTTTTAGACGAGAGCAGAGCGATTCCATACACCGATCGACGCGTGGTAGGCGGACGTTAGAGAAAACCATCGTTGATCGTGCACTATTGGTTGAGCAAGTCAACTGTGTGAAATGTGAGTATGGCGTCGGATCTGGAGGGCCCAGATCGAACAACTAAGATCGTGCCCAATGGGGGAAAGCAGAATCGATAGGGAATTAAGCCATGTTTTGAAGGGATATGGAATCCGTTTGACCGCCACGGTGGAGGAAGAACGCATCCACAATTTAATTGAAGAAATGAACCGACGAAGCATGTTGGCGCCATTTAGAGGAAGACAGGTGGCCACTTTCTGAGCGTTCATGATGACGCCAAACAAGGAACTCCAAGCGCAACTATAGAAGGTGAAGAGATAGAGGTGGAAGAGGAACCGAACAGGCATAGGGTTCGAATGGATAGAGCCATGAAAAAAAGAAGAAGACAGTCAGTGGAGATAGTAGAGTTAATCGAAGTTGAGAGACGAAGAAGTGGAACAATGAACCCTGAGAGGAGGACTGAACACAGAGAACAATGAAGAAAAGCAGAAGAGACAGAGGGTTGAGCTGACCAGCGGTAGCATCAAGCACCAAAGAGCTTGAAGATTCAAGCCATCCCATAGAGGAATTTGTCTAGACTGAGCATCACATTTGGCGTTTTCGACTGTAGACCAGAAGGTCATAGAGTTGGTAGAAAGAGAAGAGTCTATCTACTCCAGTGGCTTGGGGAATCCAGGAAACCACCCCGCCAAGTGAAACCTGCTTCAGGAGAAATCACATTGAGTCCTTGTATTGTAATTTCTCTGCTTAAAGGCATAATATAACAAGGCCACCACTGAAAGCTGGATCGGAGATGTAGCCCTGGAGAATAGGGTGAACTCATTATTAAAATTGTTTGTGTCTTTGTGTTTTCTCACTGTATTTCTCTGATGTCTTTCCATTTTATTGTCTGTGTATTGGCAATCTAATCGATTTGTTGCTTCAATAACACATAACACACACACCAGCACATGAGTCTACAATAATACCTTAGTTTAATAAATCTTTAACTGATGTCACTCATAGGGTGAATATCAGACATGAGTGAATAATGCTTACTCATGACGAAAATTGACATGGGATATGACAAGCATTAAGAGGATGTGGACCTCAAAGTACACGTGTCGCTTATGAAGAAATTTGATTTTGAGAGGCAATGAAGTGACCCTTCTTGGCAAAATGACTTCCTGGTGAGGTATCAAATCATAAAAAAATGAGAAAGACCCATTATAATAATTGATGAGAGATTTCCAACGGCACTAATGGTTCGTCAAACTGAGATACAATTTGCTTGCAATGGGCGATAGAAAAACTATGGGTTTTTCTATAAAGGATGTTTTCCCTCTAATTTGAATTCATTTTCTAAGTGTGCCGTGGTGAATTTGGAGAGGAGGAAGAGGCCCTAAATCTTGTGGAGATCATAGCAGACAAACTAACCATTAGAATCAGGATCTGCAACTTTCAGGTAGGTGGCCTTACTTGTCTCTTCAAGTTCAGTGGTTTATTTCCTGATTTTTGGCACCCTACAGCTCCCTGGGAAACCCTTGCTCCTCTTCATGGCTGGATTGCACTTTTTGGGCCCAAAAATGTGATTTGGCTCATAGGAAACAGGTGAAAACTTACGAGTTCATACTTTCTAGGTAGAAAAAATGTTATTTGGAGCTGAAAAGAGGGGTGGTCTATTGGCCTGGTGGGGGATATAGGTTGATCAATGTAGGCCAGTGTTTTCTTCCATGAACTGACAAGAGATGTGGTGCTTGGTAGGCATGGAAGAGTTGAAAATAAACTGGCATGAGCGAGACTTGGATACCCTTCGATCCGAGATCCAAAGGGATCAGGGGGTTCGAGGGGCATTAGCTCACTACACGGTTCTCAAGTTGGTAAAGAACCCACTGATGAGGGAAGGTGAGACCTTGCTATCAAGAATTGTGAGCTATTGGGATCTAGACCAGGAGGTATTTATAGTGCAGAGGAACAAGATTGAGCTCACATTACAAGATATTTATTTCTTGACCAGACTCCCTCCCCTAGGGGTGGTGGGGGATATACATCCGGTGTTGCCTCGTGGGAGGAACATTACAGAGTTTGTGGAGTGCCATTGTCCACGGGGTGTGCATGTGAAGGGAACGACCATCCTGATTAGTGATCTAGATAGGCTAGAGACACGAGCTATTTTCGCAGTAGTGCTACAAGTCTTGGGAAGGCAGGCGCTCACCACATCACTAGTGGGTAGATGATGTTGGTTGAGAGTGTTTTGGTAGGGACCTACTATGGGTGGGCCCATATGATGCTATCATTGGTGAAACGATAGTTAAGTCTATGTAGGAGGTAGGTGAACCACGATTGTGGATTTGGTACAATGTTTTGTGCATTCTTCCTTGAGAAGATACCCACTATTTGTCCTTATGTACAGATCTGAGATGGGGGCCCACATGAGCCTAGGATGTGTCGTTGGGGAAACTACTGTGGAGAGGAGGAGGAGGGGGAGTCAGACAGGTGTTTTGACCCAAATTTTTCACACATTGGGATAATATGCCCCTCTACATTGATGATTATCCTTATAGTAGGATGAACTATCATGGTGATCCTGACTTACCACTTCCACCCAGGAAAGCATGGGGACCAAACGATAAGTGTTAAGTTTCTATTTTTATGGTGAATTTAATATTTTTATCACATGTATATGGTACTTAGTGTAAAATATATGGTATGCAGATATACCACCAGTAAAACTAGCAGGATATTTAGGATGAGCCGCAGCGCCAAGGGCTACAGATCAGGGAACATCATCATCACGTCTAGGTCCAGAGGATAGTGTGCTACTTTCTGATCTACACCGTAGGTATGAGGTACTCTTAACCAGAGTTTTTGAGCACAGGTGGCATGAGTTAGATGATTGATACACATATGTGTGTACATGCCTTCCCTTAGAGTGGCGAGGGATCATGCGGTGCATGGTGATGGCTGATTAGGCAGTAGGTGACCTACACGTAGGTCGAGCAGAGCCTTTGGTGTGAGATCTACGAGACAATGACTAGGGACGGGGACATGTGGGTCTGCTTTTTTTTTATTTTTGTAACATGTTATGGGCATGTCACATGTATTTAGAGCTATGGGCTCCAACACAGCTTGTATGTTTTATGTGATACGTAATATTATTATGCATTTTTATATGATGATGATGGTTCAACATATGTTGTGTTTATGGTTATCTTTTGTGGTATACATGTGATAAATGCCAATATAGAATGTTATTTGAAATGGTATCGACATAGTTATTTTGAGCTCTAGGAACATGACTGAAAGTGATGGTTTGAAATTCACGTACCAACAGCTTAAATTGTAGATACTTTCTAAATAGGACTTTGTTATGCACATGATACAAACCATTCAATTTCTTGACAAGTAGCAAGGAATCTAAACGAACATGAAGATGAAGGATGCGATGAGCAAGGGAATCGACTAACAAACCTGTCACTGCATCATAGTCATCCCGATTATTGGTGGTAGATCCAACGCACATGCCATTTTAAAGGACTAACGTATGCAAGGGGGTAAAAATGGTCCAAGCTGCCGAGGCTAGATTCCTAGAGAAGTGACTCATACCATCGGCATAACCGATACATGGTGTGTATGATGGATCCATCTGAAAGGTATAAAAGATAATAGGTGAGGTGATTCAACCTACCTAACTTCATGATAGAAATGGAGACACGCAAATAAACAGGATATGATATGAGAAAACTTTCTTGAGGTAGAGTGCATTGGAGAGAATTAGGAAGGAAATGGCCTTCAAAATCCTCCAAAAGAGGTGACCCCTTGCCTAAGTGCAAGGGTAATCAGGGGTAGACATGGCTTCCATGATGTCTCCATCAGAATGGAAGATGGGCAGACGGGAGGAATATTGACTACATGATGCCACGGTTGTACCTAGTTCATCACCCTAAGAAAGAAGGTACACATACGCATCATATTGAATGGTAGACGATGAGCTAATAGATGGTAGATCTATGGATGTTGAGACCTGGGATTTTGTCAAAAGAGGTTCAATAGAAGCCCGTGCAGAAACCTCAGAAAGGTTTTCCTGTGAGGAACTCAAGGATGATGACATGTAAAGGATATGGCCCGTGGAGTCCGTTATCTCGACATCGGGGGGATGGATCATGATGGTGGGACTAGAGTCTCCCTATTATGGTTTACTAGTGGTACCAGAATCGATGGGTAGAGGAGTAGGTGATCCACTACGAGTGGTCTCGTATTCGTGAAGAGCCTTAAGTCAATCATGAAATTCATTGAGATGAGGGAAACAATGGGAATAGTGACCATGATGATCATACAAGGCACAATGGCCATTTGTGTGTAAAGTTCTAAATTTCTTGGCTCAACCTAGTGAGGTGACTTGGATCTCAGGGATATGTGACTTAGGGAATGTTTCATGAACCAAAGGTTTGATATGAGGGAGTTCAGGAAAATTATTGGTGGCGTGCCCAACAAATTTACACAAAGCACAAGGAGGTGATGACTTTGTGGCTTTGTGGGCTGGAGGAGCTTGGGGACCCTTGTCCTTAGGTTCCTTCCTCTTGGCTTTTCTCCCCTGTCTAGATACTTTCGCAATAGGAGTGGGTTCCTATTGAGCTTGCGGCGGAACTGGAGTAGTGGCAGGGGCCGTAGGGACCGGTTGAATGATCTGAATGGAAAATGGCATCAACCCATGGTATTGTAAGTGGCATCCACCCATGGTATTTATCCACTCATGGTATTGTAAGTGACATCCACCCATGGTATTCATTCACCCATGGTATTGTGACATCCACCCATGGTATTCATTCACCCATGGAATTGACCTGTGGTATTGTAACAAAAAAATACTATAAGTAACAAGTCGCATTTTGTAAAATGACAGTTTTTCCACCACAATGATTGAAATGGATTTTGGGAGAGAGGCCCCCAATATTAGAAAATTTTAAATGCCATAAGAAAAAGAGGAGAATTCCCAATAAAAAAACCACAAAGGATTTTTTTATTAAAATGGAGAATAACTGTAAAAGCTACATTGTGGTGGATAAACTATCCTTTTACAAAATGCGACTTGTTAACTTATAGTATTTTTCAGCTACAATACCATGGGTCAATTCCATGGGTGAATGAATACCATGGGTGGATGTCACTTACAATACCATGGGTGGATGCCACTTAAGATACCATGGGTAAATTCCATGGGCAGATGAATAACATGGGTGGATGAATACCATGGGTTGATGCCATTTTCCATTTGGATCACTCCTCCCTCCTTAAGAAGCAATGGTCCCCATTGCTTGAAGTTCCCTCTTGTGAAGCCTTTGTTGAATATGAAGAGCCATTGAAGAGAAGGGTTTTACGTGGTTAACCCATAACCATGATGAATGAGATACGAGGATAGAGATACCCTGTAATGCTTGTGACCAACTATGATACTGATAATGTGTGGTCTAGCAAATGGACTTCGATGAAGTGTGGGTTTGTGGATGACCCATAACCATGATGAATGAAGATCCAAGGATAGAGATACCCTGTAATTCTTGTGACCAACTATGATACTGACAGTGTGAGGCCTAGAAAATGGACTTCAATGAAGTGTGAGTTTGTGGATGACCCATAACCATGACAAACGAAGATCCGAGGATAGAGATACCCTATAGTGCTTGTGACCAACTGTGATACTAACAATGTGTGACCTAGCAAATGGACTTTGATGACAAGGATTCTATGCAGTTGACCCATAACCATGATGTTGTTTGTTGATGAAGTAGAAGGTGCCTACATAGCCTAGGGTGAGAGGGTCTTTGGGCATGAAATCTAGTATTCTTGGCTCTGTCTCCCATAGCGTTTCTTTCTTCCCCAATATTCGGCTATAAGTAAGTCTCCCTAAGCTTCTCTTCCCCGATACCAGTTGATTGGGTCTAACCCATGCCTCCAAAGAACCCAAGTCGAATGTTGTTATGCTGAAACTGATGAATGTGAAGCAGGTGCCTACTAAAGCGGGGTGGGAGGGAACATCTCAAAAGGGAACCCACTTCGAATGATGCTCCAGAATTAAAATGGACATAACTCGGTCAATATAACTTAGAAGATTTATTATAACCTATTTTTGGAAATAGGAGGACAATTTTGCATCTTCCCATGTGTTGGAAATCCTTATCCGGACACTCTAGAATCTCAAATTTGCACTGCAACTTTTTTTTCCTCACAAAAGTTTTGAAAAATAGCTGATTTTAAATCAGTGATATCTCCCACATCCAAACTCCGATTCGACCCAATTTGTTTTTGAAATTGAACAATTTTTCGCAAGATGCTCAGATCTAGAATCACATTTCTGAAATTCGATACCAAAATTGAAAAAACATATAGGAGAGCCCCCATCCACGAATTTCCGTCAGAAACATTTCTACAACATAGCTGATTTTAAATCAACGTTATCTCCCTCATCCAAATCCCGATTCGGCTAATTTTTTTTTTTTTGAGTTTGGGTATTTTTTTTGTAAGGAATCTAGATATGTTATTTGTTTTTGTAAATTTTGTATCAAAAATTTTAGATCTGATCCGCAAAATCATCGCCCAAAAACATTCCTGCAAGAAAATGAAAAAATAAAAATACTTCCCGCTTGGCGCAAGAAAATTCTTTGTGGAGGACGTAGCACATGCCTGAAGTTTGTTGAATGTTACTACAAAATTTGAAACTAAAATATGGATCAAACCCTCATTCCCATGGAATCATAACCTGCTCTGATATCATAAAAGCTACATTGTGGCATACAAACTGTCCTTTTACAAAATGCGACTTATTACTTATAGTATTTTTCAGTTACAATACCACGCGTCAATTCCATGGATGAATGAATACCATGGGTGGATGTCACAAAACCATGCGCAAATACCATGGTTGGATGCCACTTACAATACCATGGGTAAATTCCATGGGTGGATGAATAACATGGGTGGATGAATACCATGGGTTGATGCCATTTTCCATTTGGATCATTGAACTAGGGTAAAAGCATGATAAGGTCTTAGCTCACCAGATGGAGTGCTTGCAGGAAGATTAATATACCATAATGGGATCCCCAAAGTCATATTAGGGAGGACCAGTGAAGCCATGACACGGACAAAAAAGATTTCCGAGGAGGAAATAAGAAAGGTATCTGGCCTGTAGGGTAATGTCTTGACCGAACGACTCCTGGATGGTTGAGACTTGCAGGAATAATTCCTTGTCGGATCATAGGAGAGGCAACCACAAATAAAGGTGGTCATGCGGGGGTGGATCCGAATGGATCGGATGAGGGGGTAACAACAAGGTGCTGAGGATCTGGTTGTTGATCAGGTGTACCATACTACTTGTGAGCAGTCTATGATGCTTGTAACATGGAAACACTCAAAGAGCTAGGCTCAGAGATGAGAGTGGGAGGACCAGGGAAAGCACCGAACAATGAGGAATATTTGTAGACTCTGGGTGAAACATGGGTGGGAGGAATGGAAAAATGATTATTAGACATCAATGAGATAATGGACTTAGGGGAGGTCACGGATGTCAACTCGTAGTATGTCAACTGATTGATGGTGACAATCTTCCCTTCATGGGGGAAGCACATCTTGCATAAAACTGTAGTTGTGACGATTGCGATGGAATAAGTGTAACTACAACCCAAGAGAATGTCATAATCTAGAGGAGCATCAATAACGACAATGTCTACATGGATAGTCTTGCTCGCAAGAATCACTGGAAAATTGCGATACATGTTGAGAGGCTGGGAGGAGTGACCGTAGCAAGAATGCAAAGTGATGGTGGATGGGGACAGCTCAGGTGACTTAAGTTGTTTCCATATCACAGTATACATCACATAGGTGGATGCACCTTCGTCAATAATGCATCGGGAGATGATGGCATTATAGACTCGGACTGGTATCTGGAAAGCAACCGATGAAGGTAATGGGGGATGTTATGATGTATCAAATGGGAAGAAAATCAAACAATCTTCAGAAGGATCTAATGTACCCAAAGCCATTAGTAGAGCTTTATTTTGAGAGGGGTATGATTGGAGGAATTCCAACGTTGACATGGAAGTAGGTGATTGTACCAAGTTATCTACTATACTGTATGTATCAGAAGCTTGGTTAGAAGCCGCGATACCACGTAATGGTCCCTTGGGCATCTTACGAATTGACTCATTGGTCAGTAGATGCTTTGGTTTTGGAGTCGGTGGTAGACGAAGTCAGTGGCTTTTCATATTGATGTGACTGAGTTTGCAGGTTGATATTAAAGGGGTTAACCTCATCAGAATTCATCATGAGGATCTAGTAGTCACCAGGACCAGAAGGTTGGGGAGGATGGGCTGCTTGACCTAGATGAGGTTGAGAAACAAGAAATCCTTTCTGAGGGAAAGGATTTGTAAGCACTGTCGGTTGAGATGGCACAGGATTCTAAGGTGATTGCTGGATGGGGAGTTGACCTCTAGAAGTTGCTTGAGCTTCCCACATTTGGCACATCTACGGTAAGAGAGGACACTCATGTGTATAATTTCCATGTACACCACAACATGTACAAGGCTTGATCTTACGAATAGCCTTGTTGTTCTTGGGCTGACTACTTTGTTGTTGGTTGGTTGGTTCCCCTAGGGCTCACTATGTTTATTACCTTCATTACCTTGGTTACCCTTGTTACCTTTCCCATTATTATTTTCTTCGAATTTTGGGGATTGGTCACACTCTACTGTGCAAACACTTAACCTTGAGGGGGCAGTGGCTACTGGGGCTGAGGATGCATGGGAGGCTATGATGCTAATGCTTGAGGGGCTGTAGTGCTCGGCTATGCATAGGGATAATATGGTGGAGGAGAAATGGTTTGGTAGATAGGTTGAGAATTGGCTGTCCCTAAAAACATGTTGTTAGCAGGAGGGGCTTTAGTGTTGGAGCAACTGGTGACCCCTCCAAATATCCATAACTTTGTTGAGTATGTGGCGAAGGGTGTGAAATAGATCCAATGATACTATTGGCTGCGTGATATTCCCCCAGTTCATTGGCACCTCCAGGACGGGGGAGGTCTGGAATGATGGTATAGACATAATTGGATTGCGCATAAATCAAGCTATATCCTAGAGTGGTTTGGAGAGCTTCTTCCTCTATTTGAGGAAAATGGGATGCGACATCTTTGGAAATCAGTGATAAAAAGATCCTAAGAAACCAATCAAGGTATACACAGTCTTTGAAAGGTGTGGCACAACATGTGCTCCTCTTTCTATGTCATTCCTGAACATGATTGGAAAGATGAATGATAGAGGACTGATGGCGGTCAAGAGCTCGATACTAGTGTCGTATCGGAGAGGTACCTAAAAATAGGAGAGGAACGCTTTAAAAAGTGTCATATAAAAGGAATGAGAAGCAATGGGCTGATCCACATACCATTTCGTGGCATCTCTAGTGAAATTCCATTGGAACAATCGAAGATGAATGGAGTCATCGGTAATGGAGTTGGATGAAAACCACTTACGGAAGGAGAAGACATGATTGGTGGGGTCTCTAGAATTACCCTCAAAATTTTGGATGTCAGAGGGAAGCTTAGCTGACATAGTAGGTGAACCAACATCGTGGTGTATTGGGTAATTTATCAACTGGCTAAAATCTAGGAGACTTAACCTAGCCATGAAAGGTAGCATGGGCACTGCCAGAACGGTTCCTGAGACGCTTTCGCTAGATGTGACTACTGATGTAGAGCCAAAGCCAACACCAGGTTGGGTTCTTACACCAGCAGTGGGTCTAGACATGGTGATGATATCTGGTGAAGGAGGCTTGAAATCAGATGAGGAATCAGATGAACCAGAATAAGAGTCGGTATGGGGACTCAGAGGAATATGAACTTGAACTTTGCGGGGAGGAGTAATATGCACAAGTGGAAACTAGGGATGAATACCTAAGAGTATTCACAACAAACACATTGGTGGCCTGATGGCGGTAAGACACAAGTGACATGGAAATGGTGAAAAGAGATCAACAAGATGTTTTTGTCTCTGTGTGGGGAGATATATTAATTATGTTAAGTCTTGGCTTGGCGGTGCAAACCAAGTGCCCTTCGCTTAAGGTGTGCTTGTGTATGAACGTGTGTTTATTTATTGAGCCCAAATTGTGTTTGAAAAAAGAAAAAAGATTACTTAAAATAAGCTGAAATTGAAAACAAAAAATGAACAACAAATCAATTAACTAAACCCCACCCAAACTGGGTTTGAAAACACTATGCTGGTTGGTGGCGAAATCAACTAAAAACAAACTAAAAAGGCCAAGATATCTAAGCGTCAGTGTGACTAGGATCAAATGACACTATGCTGTTGGAAAGCTGTGCAACAACAACAAAAAACTAGAGAGGAAAATCGTTGCAAAAATATAGGGAGATGGGTGTAAAACCTAGGGCAACCAATGGGACCCTAACGAAAATGACCAAACAAGGTTTAAGCTGAAACTTTGGATGAAAACAACTTATCTTTGAAGATCTGAAACATAAGGGTATAGAAATGGAAAATATGGTTGAAAGCGCTACAGAAACTCAGACTTCTTACTCAGCTAATCTCCTCCTATAATGGTGGAACATTCTATAATCCCTAAGGGGCTCAACTCAACTTTGACGAGAAAAATAGAGTATATCAAGGCCTAAGTGAGATAGGATAGTGGTCAACCCACCCAACAGACAACTCTCGGAGAAACACAAAAACAGATCTGAACAAATCCCAGAAACCCTAAAAATTGCAAGTACTGACCTGATTCCTGGGAGATCGCACGTTTTGGGCTAGAAGGTGCACTCTGGACCTCCATATCACAATTTTGGGGCAGAAAAGTGTGATTTTTTCTCCTTGATTCCTAGTCAGCAAGTCTTGGAAAAAGAAAATTCTTTGTCATGGCTGGTCCCCGTGACCTGCGGAAACGACCAGAAAACTTACAGAATTTAGAAATTTGATAGATATAAGATTAGAAAGCTAGTAAACAACGTTAAGAGACTAAAAAAGAAGAAACCCTAAGCTAAAAACTAAAGGTCACCCATGTTTCTGGATAAGAAGTAAAAACCTAGTGGAGTCGCCAATTTTGTTATAGTGTTTTCTTCTCAAAGGTGTACGAAAAGGAAACACTTAAGAGTATGGATGACAAACAATCTCAACAATATAAATGGCTACAAAACATTGTAGATCTATAGAAAATGATAGAAAAAACCTGCCAAAGCACTGATTTATGCCACAATCATAGTTAAACAACAAAATTAAATAGTAATAAATGCACGTAACTCCAATAATCCAACAGAAACTAGATATATAAAGAATATATTTTATTAAACAACACCTGTGAAGGGAACAAGTAAATTTTACCAGCTCCCCTTTACAGGATGGGTTCTTGGCTATCCTCAAATGTCTTAAGCTTTTGTAGAGTCTCTCTCCTTTATAGTATGTAAACCCAACAAATAAAATGTTTGAGGTCAATGGGAACTCAAATGGTAAGAAAAATGGTGTGCGACAGTGATAATAATCAGAGTTACAACAACGAGTGAAACAATGAAAATAACCAAAATTGAATAATGAATGGAAAACCCTTCCACCTATAACAAAATATTGAGTTATCCTCGAATAATCAATAATAATAAAATATTATTAACCCCATTCTTGGAATAACCTCTTGGAATATTTTATTATATTTGGTTAGGAGGGAAAAAGTATTTAAACTTTTATTTAGAAATAATAAATAAATAAAAGATTTATTTATCATCTCAAGAAATATAGTTAAGAAATAATAAACAAATAATTATTTATTTAATTATTCCCAAGGGATTTAGTCAAACTTGACAAGGAATAATAATTAATTAGTGATTAATTAATTATTCCTAGAGAAAAATAAGATAATTAATAATTTATCTATTTATTTTTCATAACTAGGTCAAATATGACAAGGAATATTAATTAATAAATGGTTTAATTAATTATTTCTAGAAGATAATTAAATAAATAGTGATTTATTTAATTAGCCTTCATGAGTTTAATTATAAATTACTTAAAAAATGTGGTTTATTAAGTAATTTCTCATAGTAAAAGCAATTTTACTATGCTAAAATTGGCCTTACATGGTGTACTTCGATCCATCTAGTAAATTAAGGCTAGATGATCATTTTTTTTGTGATAACAACATCCGAGCTCCAAGCAATGCAACTACTAGGGGGCTCTCTCCATTTTGAAATAACCGGAGGGCAAGAGCACACCCAGTACTAGAAAAATATAAGTATCAACCTTGCAGCACTGCCTCTCCAGACCTTGCATGAGTTGCACCAAGGAATTTCATATGAGATTTTTGTTTGGGAGAAACGAGCTATGTTGATTATCGAAGAGGTAAAGACTAATAATCAATAGATTTTCTAGAGAAAGCGTAGGCCCTCATGCCCACAATGTGGTGATGTAGTGAAATCAACTGCCAAAGGCAACCCTTACCCAAGTATACAATGAGCTCCTTGAGCTCCAAATTCCGGTTGAGGCGACCTCTGCAGATAAAATTCATAAGTTAGCTATTGAAGTGAAGGCATCCAAGGAGGAAATTGGAAAGGTATGGTTTGAACTCCATTTGCAGATTTCAGAGCTTCAATTGAAGCTGTAGCCAACCACACCTATGGAGGTTAGCGGGTAGTGCGAGGCTACTATTAAAGAAGATATGGGAACTTTTGCCATTGTAGTCAATGACTGCAACCAATTATTTGAGCAGACAATGGAGATGTGGACCTCACTGCAGGAGGACCCACACTTGCAAGATGATTGAAGCTAACATCCACGAAAAGCAACTGCAGTTTGATCAAATCAGGGAGACAACACAGACCGTAGCACCTGTGTAGAGGTTCACCCGACTCTAGGAGGGGAAATTCATACAGACCCAAATTGATGAGTTGCGTCGGAAGGCCTCTATCATTTCCTCAAGGATGCAGCCATGGGCCGACGAATTAAGCCAGTTGTCCTAGACCATCTAGAGCAAGTTAAAAGCTCTCCAGTAGACACAGAGAACCATGGTCCTTGTAGTCGAAGTTTTAACGATGGAGAAATTGGTTAAGGAAGTGTGCCAGACCATCACGCAAGGAACAACAGATCTTCAAGCATTGAAGACCAAATTTAGCGGTATAAAGGAAAAGGTTGAAGCAACACTAGAAGAGTGACTAGGGATGAGTCACGACTTTGTGTTGGGGGCCTGTTGGGACAGGGTCCCCTAGGTCAAATTTTGTTAGGTTTTGTTAAATGTATTATAAATTCTTCACATTTTTAGGAGCGGAGCGTGAGTAGCGCAGGTCGATAGGAGTCAAATGGGATTTAGGAAGATCAAAGCCCCTTAGTTTGTTAAATTCAATTTTTTTTTAGACCCTCCCATGGTTTGTGAACAATGGTATTGTAATGAAGAAGAATGTAAAAGGAAGTCATAGAAGAGTCATAATATAGCAAAAGAATAAAGAATTGCGTGATTTGGGTTTGATTTGATCTATTTTGTACTTGGGCAAAGGGGAAGGCTCCTACAACTGTGTGCGTGGAGACCTTGGTAAGTCCGCAACTGAGTGCGCGAGCCCCTGCAGCTATGTGCACAGGGTTGGAAGAAGTTGTATTTGAAGATCTGAAGAATAATAAAAGACTTATTTTGAATAACTATCTTTACATCTGTGTATTACTTTTTTTATCTTCAAATTTACTGTATTTATGATCTGTTCAATGCATTTAATCAGGAAAAGTACTTAATGAATTCACGAAGATGTATATCTATTTATTTCTATGATGTTATGCATGTTTAGTGTTGGAAATAATACTGAGAGGGGGGGTGAATCAGTATTATCAGATCAATAAAACTTTTTCAATGCTCAAAAACATATACGCTACTTCAGTTAAGTGAACCCGCGTGTACACGCTGCTGTGTCTAAAGCAACTAGCGTATATCCAGAAATCTTATGATTCAGTTAGCTTATCTTCAGTAAATGCATCAAAACATTATTAACCATATTAACAGTAAACAGGTGCAGTATAACAGAACAGATCATCACACAAAAGCCACACACATGAACACAAAGATATAAGGTGGAAACCCAATGTGGGTGAAAACCACCTGCTGCAAGTCATCTCAATCTTCTTCTTAATAAGAAAATACTTTTACAATATTTGTACTGGTGCAGTCTTATACCAGTACGGGAGCTACAACCCCCTTTGCTTTTGTACTAGCCAATCCATTTACTAGTACACAGGCTGCTACCTGCTACAATGCTCCAAAGATCTCCCTTAGCTTTTGTACTAGCTTAGATACTAGTACGTAGGTGCTTGCCTACAATCTTCTCTCCTCCAGGTACCACGTTTCATCAATTTTCAGACTGGATACACTGAAGCACAACACATAATCTGAAAGGCCACATTTCATCCAATTTTCATACTGGACCCATAACTATCATTGAAGCTCAAAACAATCATCAAACTCTGAATCACTGAAACCCTGTTAACAACACCGTCACCAGAACACAGAGCAGACACAGAACTCTGTAATAACCATCAGACCCATCTGCAACTTCAAGTATCAAGCTTTACAATGTATACGCTACTTCGATGAATCAAACCCGCGTGTATACGCGCTTTCGCCAAAGACAACCCGCGTACAGATCTAAAAATAATTTCTCATAACTTGCAGTTGTACCAGACATCAATCATACTCATAATACTTATAGAACAATACATGCGTCAGTATGTAGATCTAGAATAAGCATCATAAAGATAGTTCATTTCAAACCATTTGATCCCAATCTCTCCTTAGATCTTGCTCTCCATCAACCGATGAGATCTCTCCTTAGCTCAGATCAAGCAATGCATCATCAACCCATAACCTGCATACTGGATCTAATGCTTCATCAGATATTCAAGACATTTCAGATGCACTTGCCTAATGATTTCCTTCCCTTTATATAGCCTTAGGCCTTGTTCAATACCAAGATCCAAAACCATAGAAATCCAATACCATCAACTTCAAAACTAGGGATCAACACGTCCGTCGAGACACCAAGGTCCAAAACCATAGGCACAACTTCCAAGGAATAACCGCCGTGGACCAAAGGTACTTTTCCACATACATGCACTTTTGCTGAAGCCAACCTGCGTGTACACGCGACTTGGGCTTAACGAACCTGCGTGTATGAACTTTCTCTTCTTCTTATAGTCTGATCATCAATTCCTTGCTGCTGACCTTCTGTACTATGATTTGTCATCAGTGAGGTTTGCCATCAAGGACAACACTTATCTCATAATGCCAACAATCTCCCCCTTTGGACTTGATGGCAAAGCTAACTTGTCACACTTAGAACTATCATCTGATTCCTTTGAGCTGTCCTCCATCAGTCACATCTGATATCTCTTCTGAAGATTCATCATCTGATTCCTTTTGAGCTATCCTCCATCAGTCACGTCTGATATCTCTTCTGAAGATTCACCCAGTTATACATAAGTGAGATATTCTTCTATGAGAGGGTTGCCATCAAGTACAACACATGCATCATAATGCCAACAATCTCCCCCTTTGGACTTGATGGCAACAACACCAAATCACTCTCCCCCTTTGACATCAAGGGCAAAGGGTGGACCAAGATATTCTCTTCCTTTGCTGAATCATTCCACTGTCCATACTCCCCCTGAGTACCTGCTGAAATCTCTGAATAGTCTCCCCCTTTGTATATGCCAAGGTGTACCAATCTGTTCATGCTCCCCCTGAGTACATGCTGAATCTCTGTACCGCTGAAGTGTGTTGTACATGCTCTTCCTGACTGTAGGCAAGATCTGCAAAAGATGTTCTTCAAGAAGAACATGACTCTATACATCATAAAGGACCTTCCTATCACTTAGGACTCATACATACATCCATCTCTCAACTAAGTGAGGATATACAAAAAATTGACTCATCCACCCAACCAAGTGGGGATACATCAAAGGTTTACATATGACAACCAATCATATTGCATCAATCATCCCAGGCATAGTGGGGAAACCAAAATAGGCCGTTACATGACCTTGACACCATGAAAGAGATACCACAAAAGAGATATATGACATAGAGACGAAAGAACTAGACCAAGACTTATGAAAGTCATCAGCAGCATCTGATAATCACCATTCAGATCAGCAACCAAGAGATCCTTCTGTTCTCCTTTCGCCTTTGTTCCACCTGAAACCAACAACAAATGTGAACCAGAACCAAAAGCTTTAAGATGATGCCAACAATGCATCATTGGAAGATTATCTGCTCCCCCTGAACCTGTGCCAGATGATCTCTGTCAGACCCATATCAGACTTTCTGTAACCAACATCTGTCCCTGCTGATTTCCTCCAAAACTCCATATACGCGTCTGCATCCACATAAACAAGCGTATATACGCGGATAGGCCTTATAAAACTTGCGTACAGATATTTTCATATCAGAAACCTGTAGATGTCCTGCAGCAAGGTATGTCTTAACATAGATGTCAACTCCTCCTTTTAAACATCATCATGAAGTCATTCACATTATGTCATGTGTGAAACCACCATAGCCATTTCATCAAGCTCTACATGATCCAAGTATCATTACTTGGGAACATCTGCATCAACCAACATATGTGAGTATCAACCTATCATCATATAGATATGAACTCATCATCATGTCTCCAACAAAGTGACATTGAGGAGTCATCCAGGTATCAGCACTATGTATCTTGAGCTCAAACTCAAAACTTCTTGATATCATCAACAACAACAGTCCTTATCCCCATGAGTGCCTGCATCATAACTGTATGATCTTTATGCATATGATGACAGCAGCATATGAGTGACTCATCATCAAGTGAGGAAAATGTGTATTCAAGCTTTGTACTTCTCCTTATCCTTATGAAGATCACCATATATGCATCATTAAGAGTCAACCATAAATCTGATCTGAACATCAACTATGAACCCCCAAGAATCATATGAGATTTTAGCATGGACTACTCACAACCACATCATAGCAAGATACATCATTTAGCCATATAAGTAACATCACCAAGGACTATTACTCCATAATGCCAACAATGCAATATTAAAGGCATATTCTCCCCCTCAACCTGTGCCATCTGTTTGCTGTTAGATCTGAACATGCATACATCAGTAGTAAGCATCAAGACATCATCATGATCAAGTTAGGATTAAAACACTTCTAGCATCTTACAAGTATCAAGTCATTTCTAGACATTCTTAGCAGACTGTAACTGTTAACCAATAGAGCAGATACTGGATTGAATCATATCAGATCCCTTTTCTGAGCCTGTCCCCACTTCTTTTCCTCAAACTGACATATACGCGACTTTGCAGTGTCTAACTCGCGTATATACGCGACTTCCCTTTAAGGAACTTGCGTATGAGATTCAGGACACTGATGTTTTACACTTTCAGCTCCCCCTGAGTCTGATATGTCTGTGTTGTGCTGTGTCTCAGTACATTGTGCTGACTGTACTTCCTTCTTCCTCCATATCTTCAAGTGTGATGAGGTTTTCTTCTTTTGGTGTGATGTCCATCCTTTGTTCCTGCATTCCTTTGCTATATGTCCAAGCTTGTTACATGCATAACATCTAACATGTTTCATGTTCCTCCTGTAGCAATCAGCAGCTTTGTGACCAAACATATTGCAAGCAAAGCAATATCCATTAAAGTACCTTGAGTGTGATGATCTTTCTGCATGATGGTCTTGAACCCTTCTTCTTCTACATCTAGCTGCAACATGTCCAAGATTATGACATACATAACATTCAACATTATTCATACGAGGAGTAAAGGATTTTCTTTGAGGAATCTCTTTTCTTGGTTGATGATGAGATTGATCTTTCATTTCTTCGTTGATCACTTTAGATTTCTCTTTAAAGTTCCTTGCCTCACCTTGTGAACTAGATTCACCTTCAACAGATTCATGGAAACCAAGACCAGTCTTGATAGCAGGAGACCTTTGACTACTAAGAATATCATCCAAGGCTTTAGTACTATCTTGAAATCTCAAAAGTTTATCCTTTTCTTTTAATTTACCTTTCAAGATATTTACCTCAACTTGAAGTTGTTCCTCCTTTTCTAGACATTGCTTCTTCATGTCTTCTCCATCTTTCCTTCCTTCTTCCAACTGATGCCTTAGTTTGAGAATCTCCTTTTCTTGTTCTTCATTCAGATCCTGCTGCATTTGACGAACTCGGAAGGCACATTCTAGTTGAGATTTTAAGTTGGTGACTTCATTTTCTTGTTTTGCAATAGCTTGGAGTAGATCTGTATTCTGCTTCTTTGATTCTTCAAGATCTCCTTTTAGTGAGAGGATTGTAGCTTCAAGATTTTCATAGTAGCTGGATCTATCTTTGAGTTTCTTGATGGTTGTGCTTCTTTCGTTGACTTCTTTTCTTAATGATGTCACTTCATGCTACAATTTTTGACATTGGTCTTCCTTGTCCTTGAGTAGCTTTCTTACCTTGTTTCCTGCTTCTAGTTGGGCCTTTAGTTTGGTAACTTCTTCTTTGAAATCACATTCCCTTTTGTTCAACAGATCTTGTTGATCTTTAACTTTGTCTGCAAGCCTTCTAAATACTGCCTCTATTTGATACTTTTCTTGCTCACCCATAAAAGCATGTTCAGTAGTTTCACTATCACTTCGATCACTTTCACAAGGAAATATAGCAGGAACATCAGAGGATAACACATTCATACCTGATAATGATTCTGAATCTGATTCTGAATCTGAAGAACTTCTTATACCTAATCCCCAATCGACTCTCCCACTGTCATAGATCTTCTGAGATGTCTTCTTCTTCTTATGATCTTTCTTCTTAAGCTTCTTTCCCATTGTTCCACGGATCTCCTTCAAGCGATCAAGCTTCTACCAAAGGACCTGCTCTGATACCAATTGTTGGAAATAATACTGAGAGGGGGGGTGAATCAGTATTATCAGATCAATAAAACTTTTTCAATGCTCAAAAACATATACGCTACTTCAGTTAAGTGAACCCGCGTGTACACGCTGCTGTGTCTAAAGCAACTAGCGTATATCCAGAAATCTTATGATTCAGTTAGCTTATCTTCAGTAAATGCATCAGAACATTATTAACCATATTAATAGTAAACAGGTGCAGTATAACAGAACAGATCATCACACAAAAGCCACACACATGAACACAAAGATATAAGGTGGAAACCCAATGTGGGTGAAAACCACCTGCTGCAAGTCATCTCAATCTTCTTCTTAATAAGAAAATACTTTTACAATATTTGTACTGGTGCAGTCTTATACCAGTACGGGAGCTACAACCCCCTTTGCTTTTGTACTAGCCGATCCATTTACTAGTACACAGGCTGCTACCTGCTACAATGCTCCAAAGATCTCCCTCAGCTTTTGTACTAGCTTAGATACTAGTACGTAGGTGCTTGCCTACAATCTTCTCTCCTCCAGGTACCACGTTTCATCAATTTTCAGACTGGATACACTGAAGCACAACACATAATCTGAAAGGCCACATTTCATCCAATTTTCATACTGGACCCATAACTATCATTGAAGCTCAAAACAATCATCAAACTCTGAATCACTGAAACCCTGTTAACAACACCGTCACCAGAACACAGAGCAGACACAGAACTCTGTAATAACCATCAGACCCATCTGCAACTTCAAGTATCAAGCTTTACAATGTATACGCTACTTCGATGAATCAAACCCGCGTGTATACGCGCTTTCGCCAAAGACAACCTGCGTACAGATCTAAAAATAATTTCTCATAACTTGCAGCTGTACCAGACATCAATCATACTCATAATACTTATAGAACAATACATGCGTCAGTATGTAGATCTAGAATAAGCATCATAAAGATAGTTCATTTCAAACCATTTGATCCCAATCTCTCCTTAGATCTTGCTCTCCATCAACCGATGAGATCTCTCCTTAGCTCAGATCAAGCAATGCATCATCAACCCATAACCTGCATACTGGATCTAATGCTTCATCAGATATTCAAGACATTTCAGATGCACTTGCCTAATGATTTCCTTCCCTTTATATAGCCTTAGGCCTTGTTCAATACCAAGAGCCAAAACCATAGAAATCCAATACCATCAACTTCAAAACTAGGGATCAACACGTCCGTCGAGACACCAAGGTCCAAAACCATAGGCACAACTTCCAAGGAATAACCGCCGTGGACCAAAGGTACTTTTCCACATACACACGCTTTTGCTGAAGCCAACCTGCGTGTACACGCGACTTGGGCTTAACGAACCTGCGTGTATGAACTTTCTCTTCTTCTTATAGTCTGATCATCAATTCCTTGCTGCTGACCTTCTGTACTATGATTTGTCATCAGTGAGGTTTGCCATCAAGGACAACACTTATCTCATAATGCCAACAATCTCCCCCTTTGGACTTGATGGCAAAGCTAACTTGTCACACTTAGAACTATCATCTGATTCCTTTGAGCTGTCCTCCATCAGTCACATCTGATATCTCTTCTGAAGATTCATCATCTGATTCCTTTTGAGCTATCCTCCATCAGTCACGTCTGATATCTCTTCTGAAGATTCACCCAGTTATACATAAGTGAGATATTCTTCTATGAGAGGGTTGCCATCAAGTACAACACATGCATCATAATGCCAACATTTAGCACAATCGGAAAAGGACATAACTCTATTAATTGTTACTTATTGTAAGTTCTAGGTTTCGAGGGCTAGGGTTCGCGAAGGTCAAGTTAAAGCTCTAGATTTGTTGAAACACATCAGATAGCCATATAGATGTAGAAACCTGGTTCTAGCATCCCGCAATTCCACCTCGGGTGAGACTGGAGCGCATGCTACACAGATTGTTGCTGAAAGGGATGGTAGTGTAGGGCTTTGTTGGTTAGCGCAGCTAACTCTGAACCTGGGTCTAAGCCCCCTCAAGCCAACACCCATGCTTTCTTGTACCAAGCGCATAAATTCCATTAGATTTAAAATAAATTCAAATCATACCTCATTGGTGGCCTGTCAATAAGGTACACTTGCAATTCTCTTCGCTTCCTGTCACAACAAGTCAAACTAGAATCTTTGACCAAATAATCATGTACAAACATATCATATTAGGTTAGCTCAAAACACAACCATCATATATCAAAATCATAAATCACATGTAACCATCATAAACTAGGATCATAGATCACATTTAATCATCATAGACTAGAATCATAAATCACATGCATAATAAAATTGAAATAAAGTACTAATGCTTATCCTTTAAGCAATCCTTAGCTTCTACCATTCTCTTTTTTCCTTATGCACACCGAATCAGTTGCCACACTCGAAAAACACCCAAATACTTCTCTTAAACCATGTACACATACACATAGTGTAAATCACACACATATAACCACACATGACATACAACGCCATGAAATACATGCACCTACACCTGACATACAACACATACAACTAAACCTAGTGTACAACACAACACAATACATACATCTAACACAATAAATACATGTACACATAGTACAATGCCATGAATAAAATGTCATGATACCATGACAACATAATGAACATACATACTACAACATGCCCACAGCACAGCATGTATCACATGCACACAATACCACATGTACATCAGTATCACATGTACAACATGTACACAGTACCACCTATACACAACACCACCTGAAAAACATGTGTAAAACATCATATGTACATGACACCACATACACAATGCATACACAATGCCAATGTACACCGCACCATGTGTACAATGTGTACACAATACCACATGCACATCATGTACATGACACCATATGTACACAACACCATATGTACACAACACCACATGTACAATCATGCACACAACACCATATGTACATAGAACCATATGTACAACATGTAGACAACACCATATGTACATACCACTGCATATACAACATGTACATAGCACCATATGTACACTACACTACATATGCAACATGCACACAACACAATATGTACACAATGTTGCACATCCATCATGTACATAGTAAAATATGTACACAACACCGCATATCCAACGTATACATAACACCATCTATACCCAACACTACATATGTAATATGCACACAACACCATATATATAAAACAAGAACACAACACCATAGGTACAATCACTAAATATATAATATGCACAACATATACACAATAGTAGCACTGCACATCAAAAACCACATTGCCTCTACCAAGCAACCTTGATTCCAGTGTCTCTCTACCATCCATGCTTATCCTAGCATGTTGCAAAGCACATTACTTTCATTCCACTAATGTACCCTTTAGCGTTATCTTTCATAACATAAACATAGGCATAATACAAGCATACAATATCAATTCATATCAACATGATACTCACCTCATATATTTGTCATTACTACTCTTCCCACTTGGTTCCTCATAAACCAGGAACCTCTTCTTGTCATTCAGCCGGGCAAGAAATCATTCCTCCACAAGAATGATCCTGTGTGATTATGTCAGAAAATGACATACATACATACATACATGTATACATATAAACATCAACATCAAATAATCATCATCCTTGATGACCCTACAGATAACAACGTACATACATACATATATGCATATAAACATTAACATAAAGCAATCATGATCACAACATAATTACCAGATCTCAAGGTCAAGGTTAAGAGAAATTCCTTTATATGTGCACAACATGCACAACATTGAGAACAACAGTTCCCAAGATAACAAAGGAATAAGATGCCTGACATCCATTCACTTTACATTTCCTATTAGCTTTCTCATGATTGTCCTACCATCATCCATTTACACTAATGGACCCAACCAAATTAGCTGATTGTCATACTCTTGCCTTTAGCTGCCTTTACACATGCACCAACATCATCTAAGTCTTTCATTACCTGTTGGGTTCCACACAACTCTCCCAGAATTCCATCAAATTTCTTATTTCCCAAACAATTCCCAAGACCCTCAAAATATAAAAGGCAAGAACAAAAAACAAACAAGAAGAAAATCATGAAAACCAATAATAATATGACACTGCAAGCACAGTGGTGAGGCCTTGCACTAGACATAAAAATGATGTAATCAAACGCAACCAAGTCATAAATACTAAAAGCACAAAACTAGCAATAGACACCATGACTCCATCCCCATGGTTCCTAAAGCCTCTAAGGGAAAGCCCAAGATGAGCCTTCTTTAAGATTCCATGGAAATCTCTTTTGTCATGCAATCCCCTGCATCATATTTCCATAAACACATAACTATCAATGCATAAATAAACATAGCAATACACCAGTTACCTTATCTTCTTGTGCTAAGCACATTGTCTTGTAATCGAACACATGAATGCCATCTCTTAAGGGACTCCAATTCATTGAGGAATCTAGCTATAACTAGACATAAGTTTTTATACCTGTCAAAGACATGTCCATGAATGTAGCACATATCCACATAATTTTAGACAAATTAGGGTTAAAAAAACTTCTTTTATGCAAAGCACTCATTCGTTTGGAATTTTGATTTCCAAACATTGCCAAATGAATTCTTCCCCAATACCTTTCTTTTATCTTTACCTTGTTGCAACTAAGTCTTACTATGTACTATCACACCGCCCAATGGATAGTTATATAAATAAATAAACTATTCCCTTGTCATGCTAATACCAAGCATGTTTCCTGCACCTGTTGACACATGTCGATCACATGTTCCAAATATCAAGGCAACATATCCATTACCTAGACATCAACCTTCACCAAGTATAACGACCATGTCATAATCAAAATCAACTCACATTCATTAGTCATAATACATAATGTTACACTCATGTACGTATCAGCTATCTCAATACATATGTGTTAGTACGAAAATCTTAAAACAAGATAATTTCTTCATGCAATTAATCAAACATTCAAGCATATTGCAAACATACCATGTTAAATAAATCAACTAGATGACACAATCAAACACTAAAACACCAAATAGATGACATATTTAAACTCATACCTTGATGTATCTCATGGGAGGCTATCTTGTCTACAAAATGAAGCTAGATTAGCTTAATATAACTTCACAACATATCAATTCAACCATGAATAAGGTCATGATATCCATAACAATAACTAGCTAACATGTTTACATCATTAAATCATAAACAATTTTTTTTCATCCATAATAATCACATATGCACCATTAATCTAGATTAGTATGACATAATATCACAATATATTAACTCATACCTTAATTTCATAACCATGATCATTTTCATAGGTTAATCCTAATTAGCACATAGCATAATAACATCAACACCTCAGCTACAATGACCATAATCATTAGGCATATGACTGCAATGCATATAACAATAGGCTACTATTCTTCACGACTAATCGACACATGTACATATGATCACACTAATCAACTATAATTTATCATGCATGTAACTATAAAATCAATAGAATGACAAGCATATCAGTAACCCTAATTCTTATAACAAACATTAACCAACATACATTCATTCCCACCATACAAACTTGTATGATGATCTTCTCTTACCCTGAGTCCATTGTTGCAATGCCACTTTAATGATCTACATCTCCTACTCTATCTTAGCCAACACATTAACATCATAACATATTGATATTATCATGATGACCTAATTGCATTGATCTAAAATTATGTGGGAATGCAACAAAATATAAATATAAACATAAACACAGAGATGTAGCAGGAATAAAACTTTATTTCATTAATATCAAATAATTGAAATATGCTCACATATAGAATGGAAATAAACTAGCTAGAGCGATGGTAGCTTATCTATAAGAAGAGATGTGGTGGCTACATGCCTATAAAATATGTTGCAATGAGGCTCGAAGGCCTATTTATTATTGAGAAACAATGGAAAACCCTGAACATTCGAAAACCTAACACTAGGAAATGAAGCACCGAAATTATGGGCCTCGTTTAGGTAAATTGGTACATCAACTTTGTGGGGTCGTAAATTTGGCATTAGATCTTCGTTTTACGTCACAGTACCTTGTTAGAAAGATTAACAAGGACTAAAAATTTTGACTGCAACATCAAGAAAGGGCTTATGTTTTCCCATTTTCCAAAAAAACGTTGTTTAGGGCCTCAAAACAACTTTGGAAGTTCGGGACCCGAAAAAACCGCTAAAATAGTAAACTATGATACAATTAAGGAAACTAAAAAAACTAAAAGAAATAGTGGTGGGGGTCCTAACAGAATATGTGGGTGGCCACCAATATCAAGCTGGATTAGTACTCCCCCCTTGGGAAGCAATGGTCCCATTGCATTGAGTGCCTCCATGAGATGGGGAAACTTCTGCTGAACTTAGTCCCTGGTGAGCCACTTTCCTTGGTGCAGGAGTTGACTAGCTTAAACAACTTGACAGAGTTGGATATTTCAGTGGTGATTGTTACTGATCTGCGTGTCCATGATATGATCAGTTGTGGCTTGTTCCATGCCATCTAGGTTTAACTATGTTGGTGTGAGTTGTTCTGGAATGTCTAATGTGCCCAGTAATGGTGGAAAGTATGGTCAAAGGTGGTCCACATTGAACACTAGATGTAGGCCAAGGAATGGGGAAATTTTGACCTCAAAATAATTTTCTCCCACAACCTTGGTAATAGTGTAAGGCCCATACCATACTGGTATGATATTTTGATGAGCTCTGGTAAGGCATTCTTTTTGCAAATGAATCCAAACTTTGTCGCCCAACTGGAACTTATGTGGCACCCAATGTTGATCATGTTGTTTCTTGTACTTGGGATTTGACTTCTCCAAGATGTCATGAACCTAGTCGCAGATGTGTTGGATGTGTTCAATAAATCTAGTTTCTTTTTTAGCCTCAGATAATACATGTGTGGATTTTGTTTGTGTAGTTTCATGAGGAATGGAAACATCAATCAAACACAATGGTTGAAATCCTAGACCCAATTGAAAGGGACTGCGATTAGTCGAGCTATGGAGAGTTCTATTATAATTATGTTGCACATAGGGAAGACTTTCATCCCAACTTCATGGGTGCCTAGAGTTGTACATGAAGAATATGTGCACTATCATTCTGTTGACGATCTCTATCTGGCCATTAGTTTGGGGATGGAATGTAGTCGACTTAGTGAGCTTGGTGTCCAATAGTGTCTAGAGGTTTGAACATAATGTGCTCAGGAACTTGCTATCCTAATCTGATATAATGGTCCGTAGGATCCCAAAATGTACCCACACTCGTTCAAAGAATAGTTTGGTAGTTTCCTCCATTGTGATACTCCTCTTGTAGATCGCCAATATAGACATCTTAGAAAAAATTTCCACGAAACCAAATACAGAGTCATTACCATGATTGGTAGAAGGGAGGCCAGACATATAGTCTATGGAGATGGATTCTCAAGGATGGATCGGAGTAGGAAGAGGAGTGTACATGCCTTTATTCTTGATTGTTGGTTTGGAAATGGCCCAGGGAATGCAAGATCTGATATATTTCCCAAGATCCAGTTGGAGTTTTCGCGAATAAAAGTACTTTTGTAGTGCAACCACAGTTTCCTCCACACCAAAATGTCATGTGCCCAACTGTAGTGCACCTCCCGAATAAAATTGTCACAATTACTTGAAGGAACACAAAGGTGGCCTAGGTAGCATAATAATGCATCTTGGAAGTGGAAATAAATAATTTTCTTACCATCTAGTAGCATCTGGTATGTGGAGATGAACAATGGATCATTTTTGTATAGTTGCGGCCATCTAGAGGTCTCGTGGCCATAAGAGTTAGAACAATAGTCAATGTTGCAGCTACGGGTTGACTGAGGTAGTCTACAACATGATGGGTATTGCCCATTTTGTATTTAATGTTGAAGTGGAATTGTTGCAGATATGTAGACCACTTTTGATGGTGATTGTTCTAAAAATTCCCTTGTGTCTGTATAGGCTTAAAAGGCCAGTGATCAGTGTCGATGACTCTCTCCTTCCCCAAAATGTAATTCTTACATTTCTAGTAAGCTTTCACGATGGAATACATCTCTTTATCATAGGTGGGGTACTTATGATATGTATTAGAAATTGTTTCACTATGATAGGCCACCAGATGCCCATGTTGGGTGAGGACTACACTAACAACATATTTGGAGGCATCTATCTCAATTTCAAATGGTTGTTGCAAGTCTACGAATGTGAGCACTAGTGCAAAGAAGGGGTGACACTTCAACTCAACAAATGCCTTGTGATGGAACTTGGACCAAGAAAACTTTTCTTTCACTCTGCCTTTGCTAATATGACTCAAAGACCAAGTGATATGGGAGAATTCAAACATGAACCTCTGATAAAAATTTGCAAGGCAAAAAAAGTTGCGAAGCTATGTTAGAGTGGTTTGGGTTGGACAATCTTGAATGACTTCGATCTTCGTTGGATCCACATGCACACCACACTCATCTATGATGTAACCCATATATTGGACTTGCCTCATGCCAAAGGTTCATTTCTCCAAGCTAGGACATAGCTTGTGCTGTTGAAGGGTTTGAAGGACCTACAGAATGTGTTGTAAGTGTTCTTCCCAACTCTTTCTAAAGGTGAGGATGTCATCCAGATAAATAACCATGAATGAGTTGGTGAAGGGAGCAATATTTCATCCATTATTGTCATAAAATTAGCAGGGGAATTTTTCAACCCAAGGGGCATAACCGACCATTCAAAAAGGCCTTCCTTGGATGTGAAGGCAGTTTTCCATACATTTGTGGGATATAAATCAACCTGGTGATACCTAGACTTCAGGTTGATCTTGCTAAAGTACTTTTCCCCCTTGAGTTGATCCACAAGTTCATCAATCCATGGGATTGGGTACCTATTCCTGACAACAACTTTGTTTAGTGCCCGATGATCTATGTAGAGCCTCCAGGTTTGATCATTCTTCTATACAAGTACAATCAGGCTCCCACAAGGAGAGGAACTTGGTCGGATGTTCCATTTTTACAACAACTCATGGATTTTCCACTTAATCTCTTCATTTTCCAGAATGGAGTAGTGATATATCATCCTATTGGCTATACGTTCTCCACGAGTCAGATTGATCGAATTCTTGACTTGATAGTGCAAGGGTACTGCTGTGGTAAGGAGAAGATGTTCCTATATTATTCCATGACTCTTTCCACCTGCTTCTACTACATGGAGGAACCCTTCCCAAGGTCCATGGATGTGGCCATGATCTTGCCCTTACTTCAAGAGAAAATCAGAAAGAAAACAAATTTCCCAGTCTAGGAGATTATCTTATTGAATTCCTTACCAAAGATCAAAGAGATGGTGGTAGGAGGGGCTACCTTTGGTATCCTGTATAACTTATTACCCAATGAAATAATAATAGTGCGAGGCCTCGAATCATATACAACATGACTCTTCCACAAGTATGGTTGGCCTAATAATACATCACAAACTTAACAAGGAGAAACATCACAAAACACATCATCCGTGAAGGGATTGATGTTGTATGGAAGGTGACATTGTTGGCTGATGCATAGATATAGTTCTTATTGAAGCCACCTAATGTTCTATGACTGTAGGTGTGCTATGATTGGTAGGCCCAACTGCTTCATGAACTCTCCTAAAATGAGGTTCTTTTGGGTCCTACCATTTACAATGAATTGTAGCGGCAAAACCTTCACCCACATCTGTGAGTGGAAGAGATGATCCCCCTCATTTGGATCTTCGGGCTCAATATTCTATATCTTGGTGGTGGCAACAGTGGCCTTAAGATCCACATCAATAATCTGCCTCCCTTTGTCATTCCCCTTGTCGAGTTCTAACTCATAGTCAAAACATGCATCTAATTTTGAAGCCTTCAGCTTGGCCACTAGTGAGTACTTGTCTTGACACTCACATTTTTTGTGAGTGGGGCTCTTGTGGAACTCACACAGATTCCCCATGTCCTTGTTTGTCTTCATGGTTTTGTTATTTTCTGGTGTCTTCAAGTGATGGTAACTTATATCTAAGAAGAGATGTGGTAGCTACATGCCTCTAAATTATGTTACAATGAGGCTCGAAGGCCTATTTATTATTCAGAAACAACGTAAAACCATAAGAATCTAAAAACCTAACCCTAGGAGAAGAAGTGCAAAACTATGAGACTCGTTTGGGTTAATTGGTACATCAACTTCCCAGGGTTGTAACTTTGGCATACAATATTTGTTTGATGCGCACAATAATATATATCTGAGGAATACAAATTTCAATTGAAAACATCTATCATAGTTTTATGTTTGTCTATTTTCCAAATAAACATCGTTTAGTGCCTCAAAATGACTCTGGAAGTTCACGACCTGAAAAAATGCGAAAAATAGTAAATTATGCTAAAATTAAGGAAACTGAAAAACTGAAGGAAACAATGGTGGGGGTCCAAGTGGAATAGACGGGTGACCACTAGTATCCATTTGGACCAGTCCTCCACCCTTAGGAATAAATGGTCCTCTTTACGATGAGTGTCACCATGAGATGGGGAAACTTTCACTGAACTTGGTCCTTAGTGAGCCACTTGCCTTGGTGCAGGAGTTGTCTGGCTTTGACAACCCGATAGAGTTAGATCTTCTGCTAGTGAGTGTTCTTGATCTGTGTGTCCATGATGTGATCAGTTGTGGCTTGTTCCATGTAGGATATGTTTAACTCTATTAGTGTGACCTATTTTGCAGTGTCCAATGTGTCCAGTAATGGTGGAAAGTATCATCAAAGGAGGTCCACATTGAACATTAGGTGCAGGCTAAGGAATGGGGGAATGTTGAGCTCAAACGAATTGTCCCCCACAGCCTTGGTAATGGTGTAATTCCCATATCGGAGTGGTTTGAGCTTTCAATGGGATCTCGTAAGGCATTCTTTCTACAAATGCAACCAAAATTTGTCACCCACTTGAAACTTGTGTGGCACCCAATGTTGATCAAGTCGCTACTTGTACTTGTAATTTTACTTCTCTAAGATGTCATGAACCTGTTGGAGGATGTGTTAGATGTGTTCAATAAATCTGGTTACTTTATCAACCTTGGACAATACATGTGTGGATCTCTTTTGTGTAGTTGCATGAGTCATGGCAACATCAATCAAACACAATGGTTGAAATCCTAGACCCACTTGAAAGGGATTGCAACTAGTTGAGCTATAGAGAGCTTTGTTATAGCTGTGTTGCACATACGGAAGACTCTCATCCCAGGTTCTTGGATACTTGGAGTTTTACATGTGGAGTATGTGCAATATCATCCTGTTGAGGAACTTTGCCTAGCCATCAGGCTTGCACAAGGTGAAGAACTTCATCAGATGTTCACTTTTTGTAGTAACTCCTAGATTTTCTGCTTGATCTCTTCATTTTCCATAATAGAGTGGAGATATATTAGCTCATTGGGTAGAGGTCCTCTACGAGTCAAATTGATCGAATGCTTGTCCAGATAGTGAAAGGATATCACTAAGGGTGAGGAGAAGATGTCCATGTATTCTTCCATGATCATATCCACCTGGTTCTGCTACATGGAGTAACCCTTCTTGGGGGCCATGGATGTGGCCATGATATTTCCCTTACTTTGAGAGAAAATAAAAAAGAAAAAAAATTCCTAGTATGGGAGATGATCTTACTGAATTTATTAGCAGAGATCAGAGAGATGACAGTAGGTGGGGCTATCTTCGATATCCTATATAACTTATTACCCAAATAAATAATAACAGTGTGAGGATTCAACTCATATACATCATGATTCTTATACAACTATTTTTGGCCTAATAACACATCACAAACTTCAATAGGAGCAACATTACACAATACCTCATCCGTGAAGGGATTGATGTTGGATGGAAGGTGAAATTGTTGGCTAACACGAACTCACACCACTTCCCTATGTCCTTCTTTGTCTTCATGGTGTTTTTATTTGCTTGTGTCATGAACAGGTTTTCTTGGGTCATCTCGCCTTGGATTTTCCCTTCATTTTGTGGTATGGGGGTGCCTTTCCCTTGCTTCATATTTGCAGATCCAAAGTATCACTCTTCCTGTTTTAACTTTTGCTCAATCATGATAGTGTATAGGTAGGTGGCACCAAACAAGGAGATGCCTAGGAACTCCATCACATCTTGGATGTATTTGTGTAACCAACTACAGTGCATGAGTACTAGATAATGCTTAGAATCCTTGATACCAAACTTCATGTGAAACATATGAAAAATATTAGTGCACGTCTTGTTCCTTTCCTTGTCGTAGTGTGGTCCACTTTATGTACTTATCTTCATATCTCCCGACAATGTAATACTACTCCTTGATGGCATCTCAAAAAGAGTTCAAAGTGGGTGCAACTAAAAACAATGAGGGTTCCCTCTTGTCCTTGTGCTCATAGTAGGTTTCTCACTAGTCCTTGATGTGGGTGGCAACTTTGAGGAGTGCAAAAGTAATCTTTTCCCTACTGGAAAAATCATGAACCAAAAAATAACCTTCCAATAGATTTAACCATCTATATACGACATCTGCATCTATCTAGCTTTCAAATATGGGAATATCAAAGTTTACTTGTACCTTGAAGGGAGTGGTGCCTCCAAAGTGGCTATCAGATGAAGATCTGTTGCCTATGGGAATCCACCCAAGGATCTAGGAAAAATTTCCTATAATTGTGTTACTCTGTTGCTCAAGGGATTCTTAGAGCAATATTTTGAAGGTGCCTCCTACTCCCTCGTATTTCTTTTTTTCTCCATGGGAGGTCATCAGGGTTTATGAGGCTGGTCTTGAAAAGGGTCAACCAGTTCAAGCCCTAACTCTTTATACCATGACCTCATTAGGGAGATGCAAAGAAAAAAAAAAAGAGTAGACCACTTTGATACCACTGATCTAGAATTATAATGGAATGTAATAGAATATAGATATAAAAATAAACACAGAGATTCAACAGGAATTAAACTACATTTCATTAATATCAAAGAACTGAAATATGCTTACATAGATAAAGGAAATAAACTAGCTCGGGTGATGGTATCTTATTTATAAGAGGAGATATGGTGGCTACATGCATATGAACTATGATACAATGAGGCTCGAAGGCCTATTTATTATTGAGAAACAATGGAAAACCCTAAACATCCAAAATCCTAACCCTAGGAGATGAAGTGCCCAAAATATGGGCTCCATTTGGGTAAATTGGTACATTAAATTCCCTGGGTTGTAACTTTGGCATATGATCTTCATTTGATGTGCACAATAACCTATTAGAAATATATATCTAAGGACTACAACTTTCAACTCAAAATATCAAACCAAGCCTTATATTTTCCCATTTTCCAAAAAATTATTGTTTAGGGCCTCAAAATGACTACAGAAATTCAGTACTCGAAAAAGTTGCCAAAAAAAATAAATTTTGATACAATTAAGGAAACTGAAAAAGTGAAAGAAAAAAAGGTCGGGGTCCAAGTGGAATAGGTGAGAGGCCACCAATATCCACCTAGATCAGTCCTCCCCCTTTAGGAAGCAATGGTCCCCATTGCATTGAATGCCTCCATGAGATGGGGAAACTTATGTTGAACTTGGTCCCTAGTGAGCCACTTGCATTGGTGTAGGAGTTGGCCAACTTTGACAACCCGATATAGTTGGATCTTATATTGGTGATTATTATTGATCTATGTGTCCATGATATGATCAGTTGTAGCTTATTCTATGCAGTCTAGGTTTGACTTTGCTGGTGTAACCTATTCAGCAGTGTCTGATGTGTCCACTAATGGTGGAAAGTATGGTCGAAGGAGGTCCAAATTGAACACCTGGTGCAGGGCAAGGAATGGGGTAATGTTGAGCTCAAAAGCATTGTCTCCCAGAACCTTGGTAATGGTGTAAGGCCCATATCAGAGCGGTCTAAGATTTCGATGGGATCCAGTGAGGCATTCTTTCTTCAAATTAAACCAAACATTGCCGCCCAATAGAAACTTGTGTGGCACCCTATGTTGATAAGGTCACTACTTGAAATTGGAATTTTACTTCTCCAAGATGCCATGAACCTACTAGTAGATGTGTTAGATCTGTTTAATAAATCTAGTTTCTTTATCAGCCTTGGCCAATGCATGTGTCGATTATGTCTGTGTTGTTGCATGAGGCATGGCAACATCAATCAGACATAATGGTTGAAATCCTAGACCCACTCGAAAGGGACTACGACCAGTCAAGGTATGGAGAGATATGTTATAATTGTGTTGCAAATAGGGAAAAATCTCATCCTAGGTTTGTGTATTCTTAGAGTTGAACATGCAGATTATGTGCACTATCATACCATTGACGACCTCTATTTAGCCATCAGTCTGGGATGGAATGCAGTCGACTTTGTGAGCTTGTTGTCTAATAGTGTAAGGAGGCTTGACCAAAATTTTCTCAAGAACCTGTCATCCCTATCTGATATAATGGTATGTGGGATACCAAAATATACCCACCCTCATTCAAAGAAGATTGTGGCAGTGTCCTCTGTTGTGATATTCTTCTTGCAGGAAACCAATATAGCCATCTTATAAAATCTGTCCACGACCACAAATACATAGTCATTACCATTCCTAGTAGAAGGGAGGCTAGACATATAGTTGATGGAGATGGACTCCCAAGGCTGGGTGGGAGTACACAAAGGAGTGTACATGCCTTGCTTCTTCATGGTTGGTTTGGCGATGGCGGAGACAGTGCAGGTGTTGTCACTAAAATGACCCTCCTTAGAACTAGGTCTCCTTTGAGGGTGTTTCTTTATGTTTCATTACCATTTGACTCCTTATCATGCTCCTATGATTCAAATCACTCCCTAAAATACAAAAGGGAAATCAGTAAAAGGGATTAGAACAAAAATAAGTAGGGTTTGTAGCTAAGTGACGTTAAAGAAATGTCATATTATAAATATGTATATGAAATACTTAATTATTATTTTCATTCTATAAATGACATAAAAATTCAAAGTGCAAATGATTAAAATACTAAATAACACTAACTAGTACATTTGTCTAAAACATAATTAAAGAACCCTAAAAATAAGGAAACATTGTCCACAAAATGGGGGAATTAAATATACAAATGAATTATTTATGCAAATCCTTTAATTCCTATATATTTGGGAGGATTGAATTTCCTAAAGAACATAGGTAATGAATATTGAAAATAGATTTTCATGAATGTAAAATATCTATTTTTACCTCACACAATATCACCATTGATCTTGTCATGAATTACTCACCATTTTTAACTTTTACCTTTACGTTGAGATATCTAAGCCCTAGGTGAAAAGCAAAATATTTAAAATTTAAATACATTTAATGGAGGCTTTAATATTGAAATGTTTATACTTTAAAAACTTTATATTAGGTTTTCCATATAAACTTTATATAAAAATTTGGATAAAATATATTAAATATAAACATTATACTAAGTGTTCAATAAATCGATATTAAGTACAAACGTTATTAAGTATAAACATTACTGTACTAAATATAAGGCCCCACACTCTTACTAAGGTCACACAGGTGAATAAGCGAGGTTAACTCACCACCACCTTACCACCCGATGTGGAATGACTGATTAAATGACGCTCACCGTAAGATCTCATCGCATTTCAAATTGTCATTAAACCTTGATTAAATATGGCTCTCAAGTGGAATGATTGATTAAATGAAGCTCACCGTAAGATCTCATCACATTTGAAATTGTCATTAGACCTTGATTAAATATGGCTCACATCTCGATATAATTACATGGTTGTTGTAAAATTCAATGCCTTTATAAATTTAATTTGAAAATTGCAAACAGCTTTGTAAAAGGTTTATAAAGTTGCGTAAAACATTTAGGGTTTTCTTCACCTTAAATGAGTTTAGGGTTTTCTTCACCTTAAATTCATTTCTCATAAATATTTTCATTATTGTTTTGTTTAAGGGTTTATATTTACATGTCTGAATCTATACAAACGAAATATATTTTAGAAACTAGGGCTTTATTTGCAGGTTGAGGAGGATTTATGATGGTTTACTATGAAATCTACTAGTAAATTAATTTCAGAATTTTGGATGCACACATATTAATCGATTCCTTTTAGTTGGAAATGGTTCCAAATAGATTTCACAAGATTTATCATAATTTACATAGGGTTTAGTTATATTTTAGAAAACTTGAAAAGGGTTTATTGTTGTGAAAAACATGATGTACGTAATGGTTTTTTTTAGATTTTCATCCATTACTATGCAAACAAATTTTGGGAATAAGATAAGAGAAATATATTTCTCGCATTTAGAATTTGTTATCCCATTAGGGAAGGATTGTATTTCAGATAAACTATGATTATGGAAGACTATATTAGCATAATGTTACAACCATTCAAGCCCATGTGCATGGAGGTCCTAAGTTCAGGGGAAAAATTAATGTTTTAAACCATTTATGAAAGAGGGGAAACTATTTGTAAATATTTATGAAAAATGTATTTGTTTAACAAACAGTTATCAATACATTTGTACAAAACCCCCGTTTTCTCATTCTAAAAGGGGGCGGTTCATAGTGTGGCAGAAACTTTGTAGATATTGAAACTGGTTGTACATGATACACAACTTTCATTACTAATTTTGAAGACGGGTGTAGGTCATTCTTGTTTGTTTATCCTATTTTGTCTTTTATTATAAATTTTAATTACAGTTAATTAAATCTAATGCTTGATCTTGTCTAGACTTTAAAACCTTTAGTATTGTGTTCCGATATTGATACTATGAGCACAATTACTGAATGAGTTATCTTCAGTTATTTATGATTGAAGTTTTGTCTTTCAATATAATTCATGATTTACAGTGATTGCAACTTTAGGTGTTATGTTACTATGTTGATACATTTCTGCCTTCCTAATAGCATATGTTGTTCTAAAAAATCCTCCCATTATAATATTGCATGAATTTCAGTCACGTTATATAATATTAATTGCTTTTCACCATAGAGTGGAATGGACATGCCTGCACCTGTTGCACATGTTTTCATCTAATCAGAGTGTAGTTTTTAATGTTACTATGTTGATACATTTGTGCCTTCCTAACAATGTATGTTGTTCTCTAAAATCCTCACATTTTACTCTTGCGTGAATTTCAGTCCCGATATATAATATTAACTATTTTTCAGCATAGAGTGGAATGAACATGCCTACACCTACTGCACATGTTTTCATCTAACCAGAGCACAATTTTTTTTAAACTAATGTATTTATTTTCTTTTTCTTAATATTTCCACCTTCCTCATATTCAATTTTTATTATCGTCATATCTTATTATTGTCGTCTTTCTCACTCGGAATCCGACTTCAGAATTGTATACCTTCAAATATTTTCCTTCCTCCTGTGAATGCCACCACTATTTACTACAACGAAAATATTCACACCTGGTCTTATTCTATTTTCATATTGAAAATCTAACAATTATATTACAAGGTTACCTCGTGTGGTGTGTTGAGGACCAAAAATTACACCTAGAGCGGGATGACTTATTAGTACTCAGTGATGTAGTCTTAGGTTGTCCTAAGTTACCGGGACAATCGTCCACCAACATTTTCTTGTGTCATTGCCGAGGAAAGAAGGTATAGTTTCAGTTTCCTTTGGTAACCTATTTATTTGTTATGCCTATGATCTTTTGGTGGACAGGGTCATAGTTTTATGCACCTTATAGCATTTCAGGTGTATATCTTTCTTATTTATTTTTTCACCTAGTGAATCTTGATTTAAAATTACTAATGGTTATTTCTTGGATTGCATCTCATTTTGTTCCTCTAGATTTTTCTCAGATTGCAAGGTTTCCAAATGAGTTACTAGATATAGACATATAGGACACCTACCTACCCCATTTTCATGACGACAAAGATGATGATCTGATTGAAAACCTTCTCTTGTTTCATGACTCCCTTCGTAGGATGGGGTTCAAACATGAGGACCTATGGATGAAATTATTCATGATGTCTTTGGAAGGTAGAGCTTGACGGTGGGATCAGAAACTTCGTCCTCCAGGTATTTTATCTTTAAAGGATTTCCATATAGTTTTCTATGAATATTATGCAACTATGTATTCATCTACTACACATGTTGGAACTTTTTGTTGTTTACTAGATCAACATTATGAATATTCTCATTCACCATTGAAGAAAGATGAATCTTGTATTAATAATGAAATAATGAGTTGGAAAGATGGTGATTCTAACTAAAAATGATTACCCTCTCTTGGCTTACCAAATGAAAGTTTAGATGGACTAGGAGTAACATATAATGTTGAATGTTAGGAGATCCTTACACAATCTAAGAGTTTAACCACCAATGATAAATCTGATTTCTTTTCTTTTGATTCTTCTAAAGCTAATATTTATGAATTTTGTGAAGTAAATGATGTCAAAGAAGAAATTATACCCATAACCAATCACCATCACACATTCATGATTATGTAGATGAATCATCAAAAGGTGAATATTTTGTTTTATCTAATGAAATGACATGTAGTGATATCTTTAGTAATTATGATTATGTTGTATGTGAGAGTTACGTCAATGTTTCAAAACCACCCATATATGACACATATGAAGATGACTTATCAATTTCCTCTCACAATATTGAATTGGATAACAATCAACTTACAAGAATAAATTTACAATCATGTTGTTATTTCAATTATGTTAATACAAATGAATATGTTGAGAATAATGATTTAACTAATTTAACATCACCACATGATGACAAATCATGTTGATCATAGGGTACAACAGGAACATTATACTATAGATCTTACAGCTATTAATGTAGTGAATTTTATTTCGATCTATTTATTTTTAAACTTTGACATGATCAACTCCGCAACAATACATGATAGCCATGAAATAGGAAAACATGAAATTATTTATCACAGACATGTTGTTTATATTTCAAGATTTTCTTCATTAGATGTTGATATAGGCCTGCAGGACTTTGTTGAAATGTGGATGAGAACTTACCTTGAAAAGGTTTCTTCTTGTTTCCAATGAAATGCGAATATATTTTTCAATGTACTAGTAAAATAATTTCTCCCCTACTTCTTTCAACAATTGAATATGTTATTATCATTGATCAAATTGAGGCTTAAATTCAAGAAGTTTTCGATTGACAATATTTGTGTCTAGTTACACTAGATTTTTGACCTTTTTGATAAACATTGTCATTAAAACACATTGTATATAAATTATGTATACAAATAAACATTTTATGCTTTGTAGTTTCACAATGTATAAAGATCAAAGTTTTTTGCATCTTGAAGACTCTTTTGCGATCATACTAGAACGAAACACACATATAGAAAGCTTAGTATGAACTATATTAATCAATATTTTCAAACACATATTTAAAGATTCGGTTTTTAAATCATGTTTAAGTGGGAACATCTTTAAAGAGCTCATATGTTAATCTTTTAGTAATGTCACCTTCATATTGAATATTCCTCACCACATTCTACTTCCGTAGTACTTACACATGAATGCTAAGGGATCACATTAAGTCATAAGGGCTAGACTTATAACCATAAGATTGAGCTTTCATATATATAATTGAAACTTTTGTAGGACTATTTAGTTATACCAAAACCATACATGATACATTCCTAATCAACATACTATCATAGGGATAGGAACTAATGATATATTGGTTGGTACATGATGGTATCTCCATCGGGGCTATAGACACTCACTTGTAGCAGAGCAAGGCCAGTGGCATTAGATTAAAATCTAATGTGTAATCCTCCCACTTCTTCTATTGAGGTGATTTTGATGACCTATGCTAACATCTCCATCGAGGCTATGAACGCTTGCTAGTAGTGGAGCAAGGTTATTGGTATTGGACTAAGTCCAGTGCATAATACTCTCATCCCATGAATGTTATATTTACTAAATAAATTGAATGAAGGACCTCTATCGTGAAGATCAAACAAGATTCCAGAGAGTTCCTCACTTTAGCTTAGTGGATGACTTCGTTGGGGCTATCGAAGCTTGTTGGCAGTAAAGCAACATCATATTTTGGAAACTCATGTTATGGACAAAAAAGGGAACCAAAATCCCTGATGGCTAACCTCCTTAGTCTCAATAAACTAAAAAAATGAAAGTCACTCTTATGTACCCTAATTAGCTCCATGATTTTCATAATTTCTTAATCATTAGCTGTAAGTAGATATAACTATTAATGGTATTAGATGTTCTTTTGAAGTCATATATTTATCATCTTTCTGATAATATTCCTTAATCATTATTATAACTACCCCGATAGACTTAATATACAAGCATACGTGTTTTATGTATGTAAATAATCCTTGAACTTGCTAATATATACGTGTTAGGGCCTCACTTTATTTTTATTTCATTCTTGTTTCCAATTAGCTGAGCCTTTGGGATGCAAAATATTTTCCTTTCATTACTTTTTGTTTCTTTAGTTTCCTTTTGTGACTCCATGCCCAATACAAAAGCTTCTGGTCTGCATTCTTAATCCTCCACATGGGAGCATCATCCCTAGTTGGAGCCCAATGTTGTCCCTTTTTGATAAACATTGTCATTAAAACACATTGTATATAAATTATGTATACAAATACACATTTTATGCTTTGTAGTTTTACAATGTATAAAGATCAAAGTTTTTTGCATCTTGAAGACTCTTTTGTGATAATACTAGAATGAAACACACATATAGAAAGCTTAGTATGAACTATATTAATCAATATTTTCAAACACATATTTAAAGATTCGGTTTGTAAATCATGTTTAAGTGGGAACATCTTTAAAGAGCTCATATGTTAATCTTTTAGTAATGTCACCTTCATATTGAATATTCCTCACCACATTCTACTTCTGTAGTACTTACACATGAATGCTAAGGGATCACATTAAGTCATAAGGGCTAGACTTATAACCATAAGATTGAGCTTTCATATATATAATTGAAACTTTTGTAGGACTATTTAGTTATATCAAAACCATACATGATACATTCCTAATCAACATAATATCACAGGGATAGGAACTAATGATATATTGGTTGGTAAATGATGGTATCTCCATCGGGGCTATAGACACTCATTTGCAGCAGAGCAAGGCCAGTGGCATTAGATTAAAATCTAATGTGTAATCCTCCCACTTCTTCTATTGAGGTGATTTTGATGACGTATGCTAACATCTCCATCGAGGCTATGAACGCTTGCTAGTAGTGGAGCAAGGTTATTGGTATTGGACTAAGTCCAGTGCATAATACTCTCATCCCATGAATGTTATATTTACTAAATAAATTGAATGAAGGACCTCTATCGTGAAGATCAAACAAGATTCCAGAGAGTTCCTCACTTTAGCTTAGTGGATGACTTCGTTGGGGCTATCGAAGCTTGTTGGCAGTAAAGCAACATCATATTTTGGAAACTCATGTTATGGACAAAAAAGGGAACCAAAATCCCTGATGGCTAACCTCCTGAGTCTCAATAAACTAAAAAAATGAAAGTCACTCTTATGTACCCTAATTAGCTCCATGATTTTCATAATTTCTTAATCATTAGCTGTAAGTAGATATAACTATTAATGGTATTAGATGTTCTTTTGAAGTCATATATTTATCATTTTTCTGATAATATTCCTTAATCATTATTATAACTACCCCGATAGACTTAATATACAAGCATACGTGTTTTATGTATGTAAATAATCCTTGAACTTGCTAATATATACATGTTAGGGCCTCACTTTATTTTTATTTCATTCTTGTTTCCAATTAGCTGAGCCTTTGAGATGCAAAATATTTTCCTTTCATTACTTTTTGTTTCTTTAGTTTCCTTTTGTGACTCCATAACCAATACAAAAGCTTTTGGTCTGCATTCTTAATCCTCCACATGGGAGCATCATCCCTAGTTGGAGCCGAATGTTGTCCCTTTTTGATAAACATTGTCATTAAAACACATTGTATATAAATTATGTATACAAATACACATTTTATGCTTTGTAGTTTTACAATGTATAAAGATCAAAGTTTTTTGCATCTTGAAGACTCTTTTGCGATCATACTAGAATGAAACACACATATAGAAAGCTTAGTATCAACTATATTAATCAATATTTTCAAACACATATTTAAAGATTCGGTTTGTAAATCATGTTTAAGTGGGAACATCTTTAAAGAGCTCATATGTTAATCTTTTAGTAATGTCACCTTCATATTGAATATTCCTCACCACATTCTACTTCCGTAGTACTTACACATGAATGCTAAGGGATCACATTAAGTCATAAGGGCTAGACTTATAACCATAAGATTGAGCTTTCATATATATAATTGAAACTTTTGTAGGACTATTTAGTTATATCAAAACCATACATGATACATTCCTAATCAACATACTATCATAGGGATAGGAACTAATGATATATTGGTTGGTACATGATGGTATCTCCATTGGGGCTATAGACACTCACTTGCAGCAGAGCAAGGCCAGTGGCATTAGATTAAAATCTAATGTGTAATCCTCCCACTTCTTCTATTGAGGTGATTTTGATGACCTATGCTAACATCTCCATCGAGGCTATGAACGCTTGCTAGTAGTGGAGCAAGGTTATTGGTATTGGACTAAGTCCAGTGCATAATACTCTCATCCCATGAATGTTATATTTACTAAATAAATTGAATGAAGGACCTCTATCGTGAAGATCAAACAAGATTCCAGAGAGTTCCTCACTTTAGCTTAGTGGATGACTTCGTTGGGGCTATCGAAGCTTGTTGGCAGTAAAGCAACATCATATTTTGGAAACTCATGTTATGGACAAAAAAGGGAACCAAAATCCCTGATGGCTAACCTCCTTAGTCTCAATAAACTAAAAAAATGAAAGTCACTCTTATGTACCCTAATTAGCTCCATGATTTTCATAATTTCTTTATCATTAGCTGTAAGTAGATATAACTATTAATGGTATTAGATGTTCTTTTGAAGTCATATATTTATCATTTTTCTGATAATATTCCTTAATCATTATTATAACTACCCCGATAGACTTAATATACAAGCATACGTGTTTTATGTATGTAAATAATCCTTGAACTTGCTAATATATACGTGTTAGGGCCTCACTTTATTTTTATTTCATTCTTGTTTCCAATTAGCTGAGCCTTTGAGATGCAAAATATTTTCCTTTCATTACTTTTTGTTTCTTTAGTTTCCTTTTGTGACTCCATGCGCAATACAAAAGCTTCTGGTCTGCATTCTTAATCCTCCACATGGGAGCATCATCCCTAGTTGGAGCCGAATGTTGTCACCATAATGACCCTCCTTAGAACTAGGTCTCCTTTGAGGGTGTTGCTTTATGTTTCCTTGCCATTTGACTCCTTATAGTGCTCCTATGATTCAAATCGCTCCCTAAAATACAAAAGGGAAATTAGTAAAAGAGATTATAACAAAAATAAGTAGGGTTTGTAGCTAAGTGACATTAAAGAAATGACACATTATAAATATGTATATGAAATAATTAATTATTATTTTTATTATATAAATGACATAAAAATTCAAAATGAAAATGATTAAAATCTTAAATAAAACTAACTAGTACATGTGGCTAAAACATAATTAAATTATTATTACTATAGCTAAGAACCCTAAAAATACAAATGAATTATTTATCATGCAAATCCTTCCTATATATTTGGGAGGATTGAATTTCCTAAAGAAAGTATGTAATGAATATAGAATATTGATTTTCATGAATGTAAAATATCTATTTTTACCTCACACAGTATCACCATTGATTTTGTTAGGAATTACTCACCATTTTTAACTTTTACCTTTGAAAACCAAAATCTTTGAAATTTAAATACATTTAATGGAGGCTTTAATATTGAAATGGTTATTAAAATGAAACTTCAAAAACTTTATATTAGGTTTTCCATATAAAATTTATATAAAGTTTTGAATAAAATCATATTAAATATAAACATTATACTAACTTTTCAATAAAACTGATATTAAGTATAAACGTTATTGTATTAAATATGAGGCCCCACTCATTCATACTAAGGTCATTGGGGTGGATAAGGGAGGTTAACTCACCACCACCTTACCACCTGATGTGGAATGACCATCGTTCGATTAAATGAAGCTCACCGTAAGATCTCATCGCATTTAAAATGGTCATTAAACCTCCCTCCAACTCTCCATGTGATGGGAAGTATTAACTCTTGATTAAATATGTCTCTCATCTCGAGATAATTACATGCTTGCTGTAAAATTCAACGCCTTTATAAATGTAATTCGAAATTTCAATCAACTTTGTAAAAAGTTTATAGAGCTGCATAAAACATTTAGGGTTTTCTTCACCTTAAATTCATTTCTCAAAAATATTTTTGTTAATGTTCTGGTTAAGGGTTTATATTTACATGCCTGAATTCATACATGCGAAATATATTTTAGAAACTAGAGCTTTATTTGCAGGTTGAGGAGGATTTACAATGGTTTACTGTGAAAGCCACCAGTAAATTAATTTCAGAATTTTGGATGCACACATATTAATCGATTCCTTTTAGTTGGAAATGGTTCCAAATAGATTTCACAAGATTTATCAGAATTTACATAGGGTTTAGTTATATTTTAGAAAACTTAACTAGGGTTTACTGTGGTGAAAAATATGAGGTACGTAATGGTTTTTTTATATTTTCCTCCATTATTATGCAAACAAATTTTTGGAATAAGATAAGAGAAATATGTTTCTCACATTTACAATTTGTTATCTCATTACTTAAGAAACTAACTCCCATTTTCTTGTTAAATAGGTTATTCATTAGGGGAGGATTGTATTTCAGATAAACTATGATTATGGAAGACTATATTAGCATAATGTTACAGCCATTCAATCCCATGTGCATGGAGATCCTAAGTTCAGTTAAAGGGAAAAATAAATGTTTTAAATCATTTATGAAATAGGGGAAACTATTTGTAAAACTTAAAATAGTTATCAATACATTTGTATAAAACACCTATTTTCTCATTCGAGAAGGGGGTGGTTGGAAATGTGGAAGAAACTTTCGTTACTAATTTTGAAAACTAGTCCTGGCAATTCTTTTTTTGTTTATTTTATTTTTTTTGTTATTCTGAATTTCAATTATAGTTAATTAAATCTGAGGCTTGAGCTCATTTAGACTTTAAACCCTTTAGTGCTGTGTTCCGATATCGATACTATCAACACAATTACAAAATTCATTATCTTGAGTTATTTACGATTGAAGATTTATCTTTTGTTAATATAATTCATGCTTACAGTGATTGCAACTTTGGGTGTTATGTTACTACCTTGATACATTCCTACGTTCCTAATAGTATATGTTGTTCTATAAAATTCTCATGTTTTACTCTTGCATGAATTTCAGTCATGATATATAATATTAACTATTTTTCAGCATAGAGTGGAATGAACATGCATGCACATGTTGCACATGTTTTCATCTAACTAGAGCACAATTTTTAATGTTACTATGTTGATACATTTGTGCCTTCCTAACAGTGTATGTTGTTCTCTAAAATCCTCACGTTTTACTCTTGCATGAATTTCAGTCTAAATATATAATATTAACTGTTTTTCAGCATACAGTGGAATGAACATGCCTTCACCCGTTTCACATGTTTTCATCTAACCAAAGCAAAATTTTATTTTAAAGTTGATGTCTTCATTTTATTTTTCTTAGTATTTCCACCTTCCTCATTTTCACTTTTTATTACTGCCATGTCTTGTTATTGTTGTCTTCCTCACTGGGAATCTGACTTCATAATTGTATATCTTCAAATGTTTTCCTTCCTCTTGTGAATGCCACCACTATTTACTAGAACAAAAATATGCACATCTGGTCTTATTCTATTTGCATATTAAAAATATGACAATTATATTATAGGGTTACCCCCTGTGGTGTGTTGATCACCAGCAGTTACACCTAGAGTGGGAGGACTTATTAGTCCTGAATGATGTGGACTTAGGTTTTCCTAAGTTACCAGGACAATATTTGGACCAACAATAAGATGTGATATATTTCCAACATCCAATCAGAGATTTGGCCAATGAAAGTACTTCTATAGTACAACCACAATTTTCTCCAGACCAAAGTGTCTTGTGATCTGACTAGAGTGCGCCTCCCAAATCATCTTGGCATGCTCTCTTGAAGGAACACAAAGGTGGCCCAGGTAGCATAATGATGTGTCTTGGAGGTGGAAATTAGGAACTTTCTTGCCATTTACTAGCATCTGGTATGTGGAGGCTAGCATTGGATCATTTTTGTATAGTTTCAGTCATTCATAGGTCTCATGGCCCCAATAGTTGAGAATAGTGGTTATTGCTACAATGCGGGGCTGACTGAGGCAGTCTGCAACATTATTGTCACTGCCAATTTTGTATTTAATGTTCAAGTGGAAATGTTGGATATATGTAGACCACTTATGACGACGATTGTTTTATAATTCCCTTGTGTCTATATAAACTGAAGAGGTTGGTGATCCGTGTGGATGATTGTCTCCTTCCCTATAATGTAATTCTTCCATTATCGACAAGCCTGCACAATTGAATACATCTCTTTGTCACAGGTGGGGTACTTCTCAATTGTATCAGAAAGTGTCTCACTATGATAGGTCATTGGATGCTCATATTGGGTGAGGACTACACCAATAGCATAGTCAGAGGCATCTAGCTCAATTTCAAATAGATGTTGTAGGTTTGGCAATGTGAGTACTCATGTACAGAAGGGGCGGTGCTTCAACTCAATGAATGCCTTTTGTTCAAAATCGACCAAGAAAACTTTGCTTTCACTCCACCCTTGGTAATCTGACTCAAAAGCCAAGTGATATGGGAGAATCCCAACACAAACTGTTGGCTGCATGGGGCCTGACCCAGGTTCAATGTTAGTTAGCCAAACAAATCCCTACATTGTTGGCCCTTTCGGCATTAGCGCACCGAGCACGAACCAAAGTCTCACCCGAATCACGATGGGGGGATTTTGGAACCAAGTTTCCACACCCGGAGATGGTTGTGATGTCGATTTATTCATTTTGTTCTTGCTTTTGCGTAGGTTGTTAAGTTCTAGGGCTCTATCAGTCTAGCCCTTTATTTTTCCCTTCAGTACCTCCACGAAGCAGTACAATTGACCTTCATGCAGCACTAACCTGCGGTTCAAGTACTTTCGCATTGCTATGACGACGTATTGAACAGGTTTCCAAGTTATCTTTAAGTTTTTTACTTATCTTACTAAACAATCACAGTTAGCGCAACGTAGTCTGATATTCTTACTTGCGTTCAATTAACCAGTATAATTACATACATTCGTGCACCACATAAGCATTGTAAATGAAATACACATAATATAACCAAATGCATTAACAAGAAATAGGGACACAGAATTTTTAGAATGCTTCTCTTTATTGATATCTCTAGATTACTACAGACTCTTTCCACCCTATGCACACAGCTGTAGGGATCCACACACTTAGCTGTAGACTTCTACCCTATCCCTCTATGCACTTAGCTGCAGAGCCTCTACCTACACTAAGATCTGAAACACTTAGACTTCGCTATCAAGACCCTTCACTCCATTCTTCACTAAAAACTTCTTAACTACTTAGAGCTTACTTACTTCACTCTTTTTATACAATCCCCTGGTCCACAAACCATGCGTGAATCTTTACAATGGACTTTTCACTTTACAAAATAAGGCCAGGCAACCCTTTATGACTTGTGACACCTTCGCGCTCTGCAACCAAAAAATGCAGAGGCTTTACAAATTTATTACAAAACTTGACCCAAAACATGGGATTTTAGCCCCAAAACTGTCCTTGGAGGATGTCGTTCCCAACAGGCCCTCAACACAAACATCATGACTCACCCTCGAGTCACTTGGTGGGTGCGAAGATCTTAGCACGAAGACCTCCTAGCTCAACCTGTATGACCGCAACGTCGCAGTGCACTGTGCGGCTGCTTTCTTTTCTTCTTTAACCATCTGCTCTGTCATTGCTCCTGAACTAAATTTCCTGCAGAATCACAAGATTTCCTTCAATAGAGGTCGTAACCACATAAGCCTCATCCAGCCAGGGCTTCAGTCGTGCCTTCAATACTGCTTCCTTGTGCTACACTGCACCCACCTGTTTTTAAAACTACTTGTCCTCCGGTAGCTTTGCCAGTCTTTGTGTGACTGTGACGATTCATCGTGTGCCTTTAACCTTATCATAGCACTGCTGCAGTTCTCACACTTCTGTCTCCACTCTTTGTACATTAGGGTCCTCCTGCAATCTCGTCAAGACCTCGAACAACTTCTCAAAAAGTTGTGTGCATTCTGCTATTGCACTATCGACCATTGTTAATGCTTCTGTGATAGCGGTTGCAAGCTGCTCATTTACTTCTCACAGGGTTGAAAGGTAGGCCTTCAACTGGAATTAGATAATATGGAGGTTCAACTCCAATTGAACTCGATCCATCTCTGTGCGAGCGACGCGTACCCTTGTAGCGAGCTTTCGGATACACACCTCGATTGGTTCTTCCTCAAGAATGGTCAACAATGGGACCATTCGTCATGCCTCCTCTACAACTTGAATTATTTGTTTGTTTTGTGCAGTTACCTAAGTCTCGATGGCAATGGCAGAGTCTTGTTGTAGTTCCCTCTACGCATTGTTAATCCACTGCTCACTAATCACCTGTAGGGCACGGTGCTCACAGGCCCTTAATGTTGCAATCACTCCATATAGGTGAAGTGCCTCGCCAAGGAGTGCTGTTAGATTCAACCCTATTACCTTGATGGAATTGACAGTGGGCCTGTCAACTTCATTCTTCGTGGTTAGTGCTCCATCAGACAACACTATCGCAGTAAATATCTTTGTGCGCAGCATCTCGGTAGCTTCTGAATTGGCAATAGCAAGGCTGGTGGACATCGTGCTAGCCTGTGACATGTGGGTCTACAGATGCTACAGACTTGTCTTGATATCCCCCAAAATTAATTGTTGCTACTGCTCAAACTGTTGTAGGGCCTCTGCAGTGACATCCCGCACCGTGTCGTCGATGTCATGTAAATCGCCCTCTGTGAGGGTGATTGGGTCCAGCGATGTCTTAGTGGCCTTGGATTTCTTCCTCGAACCTCCTTTCTCCTACTCCCTTAGAAGTTTGATGCAGGCGAACGTCCCCTATGGGTCCGTGTTGTGCTTCTCTATTTGCTCATCCGTCTCTTCCTTCGTCTTAGTTGAAGGTCACCTCGCGCCTTTATCAGAGCCCCACTCTGTTCCACCTGTTTGCTTCTCTGTCTATTGAGTGGCATCACACTCCACTTGGGCCTTGTCAACAACCTCCTTCTTTCTCTTTTCGGCCAACTGCATCATACTGAGCTTGGCCTCCTCCTTCTTGTGCTGCGCAGTGAACTTGCTCCCTCCCACTGCCAAGTCTACTATAGTGTGCCATTCTACTGGCCAACGATCAAGTACTGCATCAATGGCATCATCCATTGCCAGGTAACGCAAGTCATACCATGTCTGCATAGGGTCCTCTCGTGCCGTGATAGACACATGGTGAAAATCTACCTTAAACTCCGAGTAGCCCTGTAGGTTGGAAAACAATATAGGCGATAACCACAGTTTTCAACTGATAGCCATGCAGATGTTTATCTCCATCAAGATCTAGAAGATCTTGTTGTCCTTGATGTATTGCAAATTCTTGGTCTCCCACAGCAAAGCGTACTTCGCTTCTTCTGGTAGGTTCGGTGCAACCGAGGGGAATTGACTATCCTTTGGTAGCTCCCATGCTACCAGCACAATAGATAGCAAGAGGCACATGTAGTGGAACATCTTGTCGAGGTCCTATGCCTCGTGATAGTTCACAAGGAACTCACCACAGAGATAGTGTGCCGAATTGAATTGGACTCCTTCAGGGCACTAGGTTGCTAGTGCAATGACAGGTGCAGACACCTCATCGGCACGACATTTCCTCATCACCTTCCTTGCCAAAATTTGAGTGGCCACCTTTATGGGAGGGTCACTGATATTGGATATGGCATATCCATGAGGCTTCTTCACCAGCTTAAACTTCTCCTTCATGGCCTCTGCAAGGGCTTGCTCACCACCTTTTCCACCAACATCATGGCCGGATTTTCTCGTGTGTAGGGCAACCCTGTGATCCTACGGATCAATCTGTTAGTGATGGGTATTAGCTCCTCTAGCCACAGACAACCATCATGTAGCAAGTATAGCAATTACTTGATGACTAAGACTATAATTGGGGTGTTGTTGTAGTGTGGAACCCATAGCAGGTTTAGTAGACCTACCTTGTTTAGTCCTCTATGCCACTTCTGCAGCTCCAACGCAGTCATCCCAGTGGTTGTGTCGATAATGTGGTGCATTAGTTGCTCGGTCGCCAAGTGTGGGAACTTCTCATGGTCAACCAAATCCTAGTCTTCGAGTTTTCACAGAGGAACCCGCCCCAAGTGCGGTCCTTCGAAGACAATCTCATCTGGTAGCAGAGGGGTTTGCAAGGGGACCTTACTCTCATCGATATATTTTGGCACCTTATTCTTGCCCTTGCATGGAGGGACGTACTCATGCAACTGAGTGATAGGGTCAGCACCCTGGGCTTCCACTTCCTCCACATCTATCCCCAAGTCCTTGTCATCCATCGAGATGTATTTGATTTCCTCCTCGTTCTGCTCCAGATTGATGGCTTTGCCCTTTTCCTGTGCGTTGGGGTTGTCCTTCGGTGGATTTCTTCTCGGCGATTAGCGCACCAGTATTGTAGGCTGCTTGCCCTTCTTATCCTTCATGCTCTCCTTGGTTAGGGTCAGCTTTGGTCTCTACATCCATGGTGATTTGGGGACTTCCGCTAATACTTCAAAAACCTCTGAAGCAACTTCTTCTGCCTCCCTAACCACTTTCGGCATACCCTCTTCGGTTGTCACTCCTTCGGTGTCTATAACTATTGCAGGTGTCAACATAATTCTATTCAATAGTGATCGTGTTGTCTCTGGTAATTGCTCAAATGCTGAACTCGCTATTAGAGCCTTGAAGAATTCTCGGTTCATCTGCACCTGAGAGATCAACAACTCAATTCTCAAAATTCCAAGTTTCTTCGCTAGGTAGCCACCTGTAACTTATAGGGCTTTTGAATTCAAATCCGACTGTTCCCCCCACATTCGCTTCATTAATGCCAATTTGGCAACATATTTTCAAGGATTTGATCCATACATTCTATCTTAAATGTTGGCCGCCCACTCCATTTGGCCACATTTCTATCGTCAAATCATGAAAAATGACTTTAATGGTCACTTTCTGACTGACCTACTTTTTCTCCCTGGGAAACACAGCTCCCTTTGCGCTATCGTGAACCCTGTGACACTTCCTTACTTTGTACAATCCTCCAATAGCACAGCTCCCCAACCTAGGTAGTGTAGTTTATAGTCTCGCGCCTCCTTTTAGCTGTCTGGAGTGTTAAGACTATGCTACCTTCATATAGTCACATGGCCAGACCACTGGTGTATGGCCTCAATAGGCTGCCATTCACCTTTCCTGTGAAGGGATCTCCATTCAATTTAACAAACTAAACCGCTCCGTCATCAATAATATCCTTAATGACATAGGGCCCTAACTAGTCCATTCTGAATTTACCTAGAAATTTATCAAACTTACTCTCATATAACAAAACTAGGTCATTTACCTTAAAGGTGCGCATCTTAATGTGCCAATCATGCCATGCTTTTTCGCGCTGCTTTTGGACCTGTTGGTGAAATCCAGCTAGAAATCTTTCTTCCTCAAGCTCAGCCAGCTATGTGAGCCTCTCTTCCAGGGCTTTGCAATTCGTCATACCCGTGAGTGCTGCTATGCGCAGACTAGGCACAATGTATTCCATGGGTATCACTGCTTCAACACCATATACAAGCCTAAAGGGTGTCTGTCCAGTCAACTTCTTGCATGTTGTTCGATAGGCCCATAGTATTGTGAGTACGCACAGGTCCCAATTGCTTCACTGAGCATTAAAAACCTTGGTTAGCATGTTCTCGAACACTTTATTGAATTCTTTCACCATCCCGTTAGCCTACGGGTGATAAGGCGTGGTATTTTGGTGATATACCTAAAATTCCTCCGTCAGCGCATTGATCGTTTCGTTCAGAAAATCTATACCACGATCACTCATCAAAATCTTTGGACACCCAAATCACATCAGTGCATTCTCAAAAGGGGGACTTAGCAGCAGTCACGCCTATGTAATCCTTCATAGGTTATGCCTCCGCCCATTGAGTCAAATACTCTGTCATGGTGATAATGTATTGTGCTCTCGTCTTCTTCCCTTGGGGCTAAATGCGTCCCACAAAATCTATCACCCATTTCTGAAAGGGTTGTAACATTACCTGTGGATTCAAAGGTAGCTCATCCCTCTGCGATGGCCTGCCCTCCTTTGACATACATCACATGCCTTACAGTAAGCTTTTGAATCCTGATGGAGGGTTGGCCACAACAACCCTGTACGTAGAATCTTCTATGCGGTCACTCTTCCTACATAATGACCTCTCACAGTGCCCCCATGAGCGTCTATAAGGATACTACTCTTTTCAAACTCAAATGCATATCTTTGCAATATTTCATCAGACCCCATTTTGTACAGGTGCCCAGCAATGATAGAAAATTTTTCTGCATGTACCACTAACTCCTTCTTTTGTTGGACATTGTAATCTTTCGAGGTAGTTCCCGTCATTAGGAAGTGTATGATGTCTTCAAGGAGACCATCTATGAAGTGCATAGCAAATAGCTACACGTCAGGCAATCCCTCCTCCAAACTAGTGGGCTCTTCCCCTATTTCGATGCGCAACAGATGGCCTGGTCCCACATTCAGACGTCTAGGTTTCACAATAACTTTGAAATCATACTCCTGGAACAATAACAACCACCAGTAGATTCTCCCCCCCAACACGGGCTTATTGACCAAGTATTTCAACGGAGAATGATCCATATACATCTTAAAATGGCCACCCAGCAAATAGTGTCTAAACTTTTGGAGCGTGTATACCATGGCTAACTCTTCACACTCAGTGATGGAATAGTTATTCTCTGCCTTGGATAAATTTCTTCTTGCGAATGCTACAGGATGGTCTAGTTCTCCTCCACTGGCATGTGTAAGTACTTCTCCCAACGTTATACATGACGCGTTAACATGTACATGAAACTCCTTCTTCCAATCCGAGAAGACTAAAATTGGTACGGTGACCATCTTTTCTTTCAATACATCCAAGCTTTTCTTATAGTCCTTGTTCCAACAGAATGTGACATCCTTTTTCAATAACTTTTCCATAGGCACAGTGATCTGGGCATAGCCCTTGATAAACATTTTGTAATATCCAGTATGTCCTAGGGTGGCGTGCAGCTGCTTCACACTCCTCAGTGCTTCCAAGTTAAGTATCACCGCGATCTTCATGGGATCTACCATCAGTCCCTGTCTACAAACCACATGACCTAGCAAGGTCCCAAAAGGAACAAAAAATAAGCACTTCATCAGATTGAGTGTGATTTGGTACCTTTGAAAGGTATCGATCATAACGCACAAACTTGCAATGTGGCATTTCACCAGCCCAAACATAGTCCAGTCATCAAATTACACCTCCAGAAACTTATGAATAAATTGCTTGAATGTAGCAATGACTAAGAACAAAAATTTCAAAGGCGCATTCTTCAACCCGAAAGGCATTACAATGTACTGAAAAGAACCCCACTCAGTTGCGAAGGTCGTCTTACTTCTATCCTCTGGTGTCATTTTGATCTGATGGTACCCAGAGAACCCATCACTGAAGGAATACACTTCCTGACCACCTACAATATCCAACACGTCATCAGTGAATGGAATTGGGAAAGGATCATGTACGAAAGTGTCATTCAACTTCCTGAGATCTATGCATATCCCTATTTCATCCTTTTGCTTCTTTTCCTATACCACCATTGGGCTTACCTAATCAAATTCTTCTACGGGCTCAATGATGCCTACCATGAGCATCTTTTTTAGCTCTAAGCGGACCTTCTCCTTATACATCAGATTGATATGGTAAGGTATTTTGTTAACCAACTTCACGTTAGGCTTCAACGTGATCTTCATAACACCCAGGTCTCCTATTATCCCTTTTAGATTCGTAAACCCGATATTCACAGAGAAATTCAGTGACCTTATCCACCATCGTGTCATCCTAGTAATATCTAATATTTGTAATTTTGGGCTCTGCCTCAGTACCAATATTTACATATTTTGTTTTCAGTGGCACGATTATATCAGGATTCTTAATCTGCAGTCTCTCAACCTCATGGTTACCCTCTGTTTCATGGATGTTAATATTTCACAAATCCTCATCTTCTTCTTCAGCAGTCATGTTATAGCATTCCAACTCATGACTCAGCTGAGTAGTCCAATCGGGTTGAATCAGATCCAATGGATCCTACGATATCCTAAAGATTGCTACTTTCACCTCTTGTAGTGCTTCGTCAATACATTCAAACCCATATTCAAAGCTGAATGTCATTATGAATCCTTTACGCAGAATATCCCATTCACCTGTACCATGGAGGAGCTCTATTTACAAGTACCAGTTTAGCAGGATGGCATCCAAGGTATGACAGAACAAGTCCACCCATTCCGGTTGGGGCTTCACTCCATAAGCCTGATTCCATTTGGCCAAGTGTGTGTGTGGATCATCCTTCCCATCATATTTTTCTATTATTCTTACCTTCAACTTCCAAAAGCATGTCCTCATCATCCTACTACACTGATGCTAGCAATCATCAAAGCCACCCTTGTTCATACCCCACCATCTTGTAGGCATAGCATGCAATGCCCAGTCCAAAGCTTGGAAGTGCTTCTTTTCTAGTACTTCCCTCTCAAATGCATCCAAAAATACATCTACATCATTCAAGCCATCATAAGTGGGCAGATTCCTTACTTCTAATGACACTCAATGCAATGAATCGGTCATCATGCTATATCTCAGTGTGGTTACTTCATGCAAGCGATTTTGTGAGTGCTCTAATTCTTCATCAGAGCCCAAGGTGCAAGAACTCTCATGATCCCACCCAATTCGTCCATCCATTGTTGGATTCACCCAATCTTGGTCTCGCACTGTTATCTTATATAAATAGTCCAAATTGTCATCACTCTCATAATCGTGGACTAGTTTAGTATAGTGCGATCCTTCAACAGGATCTATGGGTACTATTACACGAAGTGATTTCTTCTCAAATATCATCTATTGCTTCTTTAGGTTGATTACCCCGTTCATATCTGTATCCCAATCAATGCCAAGGAGCACAGTGTAGGGGTTTCTATCATTCACATTTTCTATTACCTCAAAGTTTGCCAATGCACTCACACCTTCAATATCTATAGTCAGCCCTTGTAGCCACCCCATGGGGATGATATTCTGCTAATTTTCCATCCTTAACTGAATCGGAGACCATTGTGGTGTGACTCTTCCCATCTGCTCCCAAGTCTGCTTTGGTAGGACGTTCATGTCTGACCCTAGATCCAAAAAAACCTAATCCATTTCATACTCTCCTATCTGTGTGGTGAGTCTCATCTCTTGTCCTGTCCTTGTTTTATGTTTACCAATCTTTTGTACCACTTGTGGTTCACCTAGAGTGTTTCCGGTGCATCTATTTATAAGATCCTGTAATCCCTTCATGGCCTTGCTATCACGTAGCAACTTCATGCAAGTCTCTAGAAAGGTTGTAATCAAAGAAGGGTCCATCTCCTGATCGAGCTTATCTGTTCTCCCTGAGGTGGAGGCCTCAGTGAAGCTCTTCTCTACTTCCATGAACATTTTGTGTGCGCGCTCCAAATCAAATTCAGCCTCCTTCATCGGAGCTTTGCGAACCCATATGTTGTCTCTAGGTTGTTTACCCTTATCATCCCCTGTTGCAACTCCAATTCAAAGCACTATATTCACATTCGGATCCTCTTCGCGAGGCTCAGACCTCATCATCTGCAATTTCTAAGTTGGCTGAGGTAGTAATGCCGCTTTGTGGCGTATTCTTGCTATCATTATAGGACAGTCTTCTATCTCATGATAAAATTTTGTGCAATATTTGCACGACAGTCATGTATGGTTAGTGCATTCATGGGCGTACTATCCCGGTCCTCCACAATTGTAGAAAATTAGTTATTCCTGACCTTCACTAGGTCCTCCTCCACCTCTGCCTCGTCTATGCCCCTGAAAGCCTATTCGCGCCATCCCTATGCTTTGGTTAGGGGACCCCGTTTCTACCTGAACCCTATAGGCGAGTGTTATGTCCATCATCAATTCATAACTTCTATAGTTGTGCTCATCATGCCCTACCGACCTACAGAAGTTGCAGAACAGTTGTTGCGATGTTTGTACAAACTTCTATAGAAAATGACAGTTATCCATCTTATGTTTTCCTACTACCTAACATATAGCGCACCACAACGCAGGACCCACGCTTGGTCCTACTTAAGCTTCCGGCCTCAAAGGAATTTGTCCTCCTCGTGCAATATAGTTCCCAAAGACTGGGCAATGGTCTTTGTCATGCCCCTAACCCTTGCATTTCAACCACCATACCTCTTCACGCACCTCCGATCAAACTATCCTATCTTGCTTCAAACTTTTCATTTCAAGGCAAAGATTTTGCAACTGCACATGGATCTTCTAAACTCCAAGATTCAGATCTTGCATTGGTGTTTCATGCAATCTCATTGCAATCTCCAAGGCCTCTGCTTAAGTCATAATCTTTTGTTGTGACAGCGCAATCCTTAGGTGTGGCAGGAGTGAAGCCATGAACCACTCAGAGTGTTTTCCATCTATTAAGTTCATATTAGCTTCGCACATTTTACACTTCACTATTTGATCCAATTCCCAAGGTGTCTCACTTGGTTTCATCACAATTTCCTTGAACCCCACAATGGAATATGATTTAGATTTAGGCCTACTAAATTCTTTATTTAGCATGGTCTGGATGTCTACCACTCTAGCATTTGGGTTATCATTAGAGTACTTAATGTACCAAGTTAGCGTGCGATCCTGCAGAGAACTAACTAGTGTTGAATTCTTCATCTGATCATCTGTAATGCCTTGATCTTCCCACACAGCTTTCACAATGAACCAAAACTAGTCCGGGTCCTCATTTCCCAAGCCTTTAAACAAAGACAGCTTCAATGAATTTTCCATGCCAAACTGCGGTGGAGGTGGTGGTGGTATGGAAAGCGTTGCAGGTGATGGTGGTGAAGTCGGAGGTGGTGTGTGATGACCCTCATCATTGATTAATTATATCGGCCTTAATTGACCTTAATTCACCTCCTAGCTTAGTCAAACCAACTATTCTCACAACTTATTGCATACTTTTGATTACATTTTGTTTATGAGATGAGTAGAGTTGGATATTTTGCTTTGTGGTTTAATGTGCATGTAATGTAGGAATAAAGGATAAAAGCAAGGAAAATGTAGGATAAAAGATAGAAGCAAGGAACTATGGTAAATAGCTTAGCAAAAAATTGAATGGGACAAGGGAGAGGAATTACAGGAGGTAAATCCTCCTCATTTATTGTCCCTCCATTTGAGTAGCTGAAAGTACAAACAACTCCCCTTCTAGAAGGTAGCCAAGCAAGTGAAGGTGTAAACAACAATATCAGGAGTACTAGAAGGCAACCAAGCAAGTGAGAATGGAAAACAAGCCAGATCATGTGTACTAGAAGGCAGCCAAGCAAGTGAAAGTATGAGTTTATCTTGAGTTGGGAGCCAAGCCTCCCTACTAGAAGGTAGCCGAGCTAGTGAAAGGGAAAGCACTATTTTATCATTGAATTGGGAGCTGTGCCTCCCTAATTTTTGAAGGAAGTCATTAGAGACTTTATATGTATAAGTATAGAGGCTTAGGACCTCAATTTTTGGGGGAGTTACCCAGAGTTAGCAAGAATTCAGAATTCTTACTATAGAACTCTACTTTGTTTTCAAGTTGCAAGTCTTGTAACAATTTTTTATTTATAATGAAGATGTGTTTTTTTTTTAGCCAGTTTTGAGTTAACTCAAAGGACTAAAGCTCTTGGGTTAGGTCCCAACCCTAGTAGCCAAAGCTCCTCTTTATTGTATTGTTACACTAGCATAGATTCCTATTTTCTATTCATTTTCTTAATTAGATGGATTTTCATTACAACAGTAGTACAAATTCATGGTTTCCTATTCATTTGCTTAAGTAGTTCATTTCCATTACAGCACTAGCATAGATTCATGGTTTAGTTGTTTATTTTCTTAAAGTAGTTGCATTTTCATCACCACAATATAGAGTAGATGATTCATGGCTTAACTGGTTATTTTTTTTAAGTAGTTGCATTTCCATTACAAAGGTTTATTGTTTAACTGTTCATTTTCTTAAATAGTTGCAGTCACATTATAGTAGTGCAGAGTAGATCATTTATGCTTTCATTCAATTAGCAGGTTAGCAAAGAGAAGATTCATAAGGTTTTCCACAGGTGTCTCGGCCTCACCTCCTCCCTCTAGGACCATGACGTGAGGAAGAAACCCTATAGCAACCCCAAAAACACAGAGTTTTAGTTTTACATGGAGTTTGTTGTTTGATGCAGTTACATGGTTCATTTCATGGTCATTCATTCATTTCCTAGTCATCTGTTCCTTCACCCTCTGTCTAAGACCTCACTCATACACCCATTCTCCTTTAGCATGAAACGCCTGAGCGAAAGTTGTTAATTCATGTTGTAATCGGTTTTTACCCATAGATTTCCTTACACAGCAAAAACCCGACCAATCACCACCCAATTCACTTTTAACACTGAATTTTCTCACTTTAAATCCCCACCATTGATCCGACCCATCAGATCTGATGGCTATCATGCACCCGATTTCCAACTAACTCGGTTAAATCTCCACAGTTTACTTGCCTCGCCAGATCCAATAGTTATCACATGATATCGTGTGGATTTCTATCTGATCTTTATCTACCCTAGGGCACAAGATAAGAGTGGTTTCCCCATGCCATGTGTCGCCTAAGGAGGTTAACCACATAAAATTTTAGAAAACTGCTTATAGCTTCGAGGGTGCGTGATAAACAACTTACCGCCCTCTAAACCCACAATGTCATTTCCGTACATTTTCTTCTTCCTCTTTAATCTCCACCATCAATCTGTCTCTTGATTTGATAGTTGTCACTTCACCCAATCGCCAACTAGCTTGGCTGATCTCCACCATTGATCAGCCTCGCCTGATCCAACGGCTGTCGCACAATCTCACGCAGACAATTGAACGACTGTTATCTGGCCGAGAGCATGTGAGAAAAGTGGTTTTCTCATGTTATGTGTCACTTGGTAAGGCTAATTGTGTCAAATCTCATAATATATCTTATGGTTTTGAGGGTGCATGAAATACATCTTACCACCTCCAAAAACCTGGTACCATGTCCACACGTTTCTTTTTCCCGCGATCCAATCTCTGCCGTCCATCTGCCAATTAATCCTGTATGTCCATCTCTTGACTTAGCCTCCATGATATAATCCCAGCGATCCATCTCCTGTTAACCCTGTTCATTCATCTATTCACTCAACCACCATGACCTAATATCCATTGTTCATCCTGTTAGTTAACTATGTTTTCCCATCTATCTATGTACCCTCCTACGATCCGATCTCAGCCGTTCATTTGCCTTTCACCTCACTGATCCAATGGTTATTATGCATTGTCACTCCCTTACGTCCTCTTTTGACCAATTTGGATCTTCGACTGCTCTTCCGCTTAAACACAGACATAGCTTAGTTTCTTTTGCTTACCCCTTAGTCTAGTTTTGATGCTTTTACTTCTGCAACTTAGATGGCGACAATAGATTAGTGTTGTTTTAGCAATTCTACTTCACATGGTTGTTTAGATGGTTAGTTAGGGTCTGTGTGAGTTAGCATTACAGGTTGTTTTCTTCATTACTGTAGTACAGTAGCTCTCCCTTAGAATAGATTTTCTCTTCTTCCATCACAATCAAGCTTCTTCTGACCCTATAGAAGTCTGGCTTGGAACCCCTGGGGTCTCTTGCCAAATGAACAATGACAATAGGTAGTACCTTCACTTCTACTTGTGCATATAGAATTTTCACCTCCAAGTTTGTATGAACCCCGGGTTGATAAGTAAATCTGGTAGCCCTAGGAGTTGTAGAATTCTTGCTACAATACCTAGGCTCATCACTTTTTGGCACCGTTGCCGGGGAGGTGTCAGAGTAGGATGTGAATTACTGCTCCTTCTATTTCTAGTCTCTAACTTTCTTTTCTTCTACTTCTAGTCTTCAATTTTCTTCCATTAGTTTATTTCTACAAAAGTAATCTAGTTGCTTTCTTTCATTTGTCATTTATCTTCTTTCCATTCCATTCTGCAATCAACAATTTCATTTCAGCAAGTAGTTTCATTTTCATTAGTAGTTTTTCATTCAATTAAGCAATTTCATTCTGCAAGTAGTTTTGTTTCTGTTAGAAGTATTTCCATTCAATCAACAATTTCATTCTGCAACTAGTTTCCATTCTATTAGTAGTTTTTCATTTAATCAGCAATTTCCTTTCTACAGAGTACTTTCCAGCTTTAAAGAAAATATTACAAAAACCAACCCAAAAACATTTCCTCTCATCCCTCGTAGGAATATGGATAATTCAGGAAAATTCTTGCCAAATACCCCCACTACATCCAACAATCAACCTTGTCTCTTCTTTGGTGACTATGAATTGGAAGAACCCTTAGGTGAGAAACTTGACATATTTGAAGAACCTATAGGGGAAGAAGAAGAAGAGGAAGAACCCATTCCTACTGAACCAATGGACGAAAACAAGATAGAGAGAGAATTGAGGGTTCCTTCGCCATTAGGAAAACTAATGGGGACACTAAAATTAAGAATATAAGCCCCTCTGCTCTACCTCATTTCCATGGCTTTGTAGGTTTTAACCCCATACATAAATTAACTGCATACGAATTCTAGAACACAGAAAATAAACAATGAGAGAGCATAACACATAAAACACATACACACAGAGATTTTCCCCTGGATCCCAAAACTAGGACTACCAACTTGATTTTTCAATATGATCCTTTCAATGGTATAATACATATTTATACATGCCGAAGCATCCAATACCATGGACCAAAAACCATCGCGTCCAAAACCATGGACCGAAAACCATCACGTCCAAAACCATGTGCAAAATCATGCACCAAACCATAGGTAGGTCTGCCCAACCTAATATAGGGTCCAAAAAACAAAATTTTCCAGGGTGCTGCCTTAGACCCCATAGAGTGGGGTTATCTGCACCTGTAAAACCCCCTATGATCGCCCCCGCTATGCAATCGGCGCATCGAAGGGGGTGCTCCACCCCCCTTTCTAACCCCCCGGTTAACTACGTGGGCTAGTCGTGGAAAGAATATAACACAACCCAACATTCTCCCACTTGTTGTTTTCTTTGCACAGGGGGCCATAGGGGAGCCTAGTCATTTATCCAACCCTGCAATGCCCATTGTTTCTCTACACCAAGAGAACTTCTCAGAGCTCACAGATTTTGTCAATGCATCTGCAATATTCTTCAAAGTGTCCACCTTTACCAACAATACCTTTTTTGTCTTCTATCATATCCCTCACAAAGTGATACTCAACATCAATGTGCTTTGTCTTTGAATGGTAAGCAGCATTCTTTGCCAAGAAAATTGCACTTTGACTGTTACAATCTATCCTTATAGCTCCCTGTACTAACCCCATACTTGAACACAACCTCTGCAACCAAATTGCTTCCTTGCTTGCATGAGTGGCTGCAATGTATTCTACCTTTGTAGTGGATAGGGCCACTATAGATTGTTTCTTACTCATCCAACTGATTGCACCTCCAAATAGGTTAAACACATACCCACTTGTAGATCTTCTCTGATCCAAATCACCAGCCCATTGCACATCAACAAAGCCATGGATATTCAAAAATCTATCTAAACCTAGTCTTCCTTGGTAGCACAAACCATAATCACTAGTTCCACACAAATACCTGAAAACCCGCTTCACTACTGTCCAATGCTCCTTCCCTAGTTTTGACATAAACCTACTCAATATTCCCACTGCATGTGCAATGTCTAGTCTAGTACAGACCATCGCATACATTAGGCTACTGGTTGCACTTGCATATGGAACATAGGATATATCCTCTTCCTCTTCTTATGTCTTGGGACACTATTCAACAGATAACTTTACACCTACAGGAATAGGAACCTTCACCGATTTACTATCCTACATATTAAACCTCTACAATATTGTCTAGACATACTTCCTTTGGTTTAACCAAAGCTTCCTCTTTACCTGATCTCTTTGAATTTCCATGCCCAAAATATAGTTTGCAGCACCAAGATCTTTCATGTCGAATTTGGAGGAAAATTGGGTCTTCAAATCCTAGATAATTTCTTTGTGATTTCCAACTAGCAACATATCATCCACATACAAGACTAGATAAATAACACGGTCACTAATTAATTTAAAATACACATAGTGATCTTCTTTGCTTCTGATGAAGCCAAGTCCTCGTATAAATGTATCAAATTTATGATACCACATCCTTGCTGACTGTTTTAACCCATACATAGACTTCTTTAACTTGCATACCAGTTCTTTCTTACCCTTCACCACAAAGCCTTCAGGTTGCTTCATGTAGATCTCCTCTTCCAGATCCCCGTGAAGAAATGCTATCTTCACATCCATTTGTTCTACCTCAAAATCATAAGTAGCAACAACATATAAAAGTAATCCAATAGAAGCTACCTTGGCAACAGGAGAAAAAATATCACCAAAATCAATTCCTGGCACCTGTGAATAACCTTTCGCTACCAATTGAGCTTTGTATTTCTCCACCTTTCCTTCTGCATTTCTCTTCTTCTTGAACAACCATTTGTTGCCAATGGATTTCCTTCCAGCCGGCAACTCCACCAAATCCCAAGCCTCATTTTTGTGCAAAGATGTCATTTCATCAACCATAGCCTCTTTCCAGAGTTTTCCATCGTCTAAATCTACTGCTTCCTTCTTAGTTATGGGATCATCATCAGTAATAGATAAAGAAAAATTTGAACAGAAAGTAGATGGACTATACCTTTTTGGTTGTCTTCTTTCTCAAATTGATCTTCTCACACTTGTATTTTGTGGCTCTTCATCTTCTAATTCCTGCTCTGTTGTAGACTCTGATTCTTCCTCCTTAAGCTCAAACTCTATCTTCTCAGATTCCTTTGGTTGGAATTCATGTTTAATAACATCTTTCACCTCTCTGAACACCACATCTTGGTTGTACACAACCTTCCTTGTTACTGGGTTCCAAAGCTTATAACCCTTTAAACCATCCTTATACCCAACAAAGATTCACTTTTTAGATTTACTATTCAACTTTATTCTTTTCTCCTTTGGAACATGTACATATGCATCACATCCAAATACCCTCAAATGTGAAAGAGAGTATTTCTTACAAGTCCATACCTCTTGTGGAGTCTTATCCTCCAACGCTGATGAAGGTGATCTATTGACCAGGTAACATGCAGTCTCCACCACCTCTGCCCTGAATTCTTGTCCTAACCTGGCACCATTGAGCATGCTTCTTGCCCTTTCCATCAACATCTTGTTCATTCTTTTTGCAACTCTATTTTGTTGAGGTGTGTATGGAGTAGTCTTTTGCCGTGCTATACCACACTTCTTACAGAATTCTTCAAATTCCTTATTGCAAAACTCTCCACTGTTATCTGTCCTCAAAACCTTTATCTTATCCTCTATCTAGTTTTCCACCAGAGCCTTAAATTCTTTAAACCTATCAAAGACTTCAGATTTCTTCTTAAGGAAATATATCCATGTATTCCTTCAGAAGTCATCTATAAATGATACATAGTACATAGACTTACCTAGTGATGGAACCTTCATAGGGCGAAACACATCACTATGCACAAGTTCTAATATCTGTTTCGCCCTCTTACCACCAGAGGGGAAACTCACCCAATTCTACTTCCCATATACACAATTTTCACAAAAATAAAAATCCAGAAATCTATTACTCATTCCTTCAACCATATCTTTACCATGAAGTATTTGAAGGCCCTTTTCTCCAATATGTCCAAGCCTTTGATGCCACAACATGGTCTTCTCTCTAGAGACCACTAGATTTTCTGATCCATTTTCAGGAACCATAAAACTGTTGCACCCATCAATAACAGTGCTACCTTGCAGCTTGTATAGAGTTCCAATCCGAATTCCCTGCATCAATACCAGTTCTCCCTGAACCATTTTGTAGGTATCCTTCTTGAACACTGTTTTTACACCTGCATCATCCAGCTTGCTTACGTAAATCAGATTTTTGGCCAATGCAGGAATATGAAGAACACTCGGAAGTGTTCTAACCCTTCCACCTTGAAACTTCAACTTTACTTTTCCGTGACCAATGATTCTGGCCTTCCTATCATCCCTTAAGAAGACATCACCACCATCGTATTTCTCATACTCACTGAACCACTCTCTATGTGGAGTGAAGTGAAGGGATGCACCTGATTCAATAAACCATGCCTCATGATCTACATGTGTACTTGAAGAAGCCAAGTACACATCCCCACCTTCATCTAAGGTGGTTTTCGCCTCTGCACAAGGAGCATCATTAGATCCCTTTCCTTTGTCAAGAACTTTAGATTTACAATCCCTTTTGTAGTGCCCTTCCTTTCCACATTTCCAAAACACCACCTTTACATGTTTTCCTCGAGATTTAGATCTCCCTTTAGATTTATATCTCCCACTCAATGAATTATTTTTTTCTGTTCTAGGATTGTCCTCGTACAGACAAGGCATCACCATTCTGGCTCTCCATATTTTTCCATCTCATCTCCTCCGTTAGAAAGGATGAGACTATTTAATCAAATTGCAAGGCAGTTGCATTGCTACCTATTGCAATAACTAGACTATCCATGAATCTGGTAGAGAACACAACAAACTGATGCACTTATCTTCATCTGAAAGTTTAATATCAATAGATAATAACTAACTTAGCATAGTGTTAAATGCATTCAGATGTTTTATCACCGAGTCTCCCTCTTTCATCCTCGGGTTATACAACTTTTTCTGTAGCAACAGTTTATTCACCAGAGACTTAGATTGGTACAAAGTCCCTAACTTGTACCACAAAGCCTTCGCCATAGCTTCCCTTGATACATTCAACAATACTGAATCTGAGACACACAATCATATTGGCTCTTAAATGTTCGATCCAACTTCTTCCATTCTTCATCAGACACTCCCGTTGGTTTAGTACTTGGATCTACTGCAACCCACTAATCTTTATCCACCAATAGATCCTCCATATTGAGTTTCCATAACTCAAAACTCTGACCATTAAATTTCTCGATCTCTATCTTTCCACTACTCGCCATCTTCTTTCACCACCAGAATTGATCCCGCAGATCTCCCACTAAACAGGTTCTACCATAGGCCTGAGCAAAACCCCTTAGCAACAAAGGTGTCCCCTTGAATCCAAAACAACTTTGATACCAAATGTATGTTTTAACCCTATACAAAAATTACTTGCATACGAATTTTAAAACATAGAAAATAAACAATGCGAGAGAATAACACATAAAAAACATATACATAGATATTTTTCCCTAGATCCCAAAACCGGGACTACCAGGTTGATTTTTCATTATGATCCTTTCAATGTTATAATACATCTTTATACATGCTGAAGCATCCAATACCATGGACCGAAAACCATCGCATCCAAAACCATGTGCAAAATCATGCACAAAATGCCCTATGATCCCCCCCGCTATGCAATCAATGCAACGACCTTCTAACCACCCCGTTAACTATGTGGGCTAGTCGTGAAAAGAATAGAACACAACCCAACAGGTTCGACCACAGAGGACCCTGACACTTTCTTATTTGAGTTTGTTGTTATATGCCAAACCTATGACTATACAAAGGATGAACAAAAGTTAAAACTATTTCCATCTACCCTCAAGGATGCAGCATTACACTTGTTCATGGGTTTACTTGGTGATAGCATAATAACATGGGTTCAGATGAAGCAGGCATTTAACAACAAATATAGGGACTAATATAGGTCAAAGGACACTAAAGAAGATATTTTTATGATGACCATAGGCTAGGATGAATCCTTAGAAGACTATGAAGAAAGATTCTAGCTTAGTTACAAAAGGGCTAGGTGCACACTTGACCTTGAGTCATTGAAGCTGGTCTTGCTTAGAGGAGTAAGGGAGGATATCCTAGATCCCTTGCATTTTTTAGTAGGAGGAGATATCTACCAACTACCCTATGAGGATATCAATATTGTCTTTAGAAACCATTCTAGGGAAACCAGGAAAAAGGGTAGCAGTAGTCAACCTATGGGCAGTACATCATCTTCCAACTAATCCATTAAGGATGAAATTGGAAATATGGTGGAGGACTTCAAAAGTGAGATGCTACAAACCCTTGCCTTACAATTACATATGATGAATATCAAAAGGAAGCAAAAGGAAGCAGAGAGAGCCTTGGCCATATTTTGTCCTAGATGCACCAGGAGGCATCCTAGGAATGAATTCCCATTGAACTGTATTGAGATTTGCTCAGTTTGTGAAGAAAACCACTCCACAGACAAGTTCCCTTCTTTACCTGGACCCAAATCTATATATCAAGAAGCTGAAGGGGTCACTAAGTAGCTTTTCTACATCAACCAAGGAGACCTCCTGTGCCTAGACCATACCAGCAGGATATGCAAGGATCATACCATGCGTATTACAGACCCAACCAAACCCCAACTATACCTTCTTGGGGACCCCCCACTCATCCTTCTTGGCCTACAACCGTTCCTTGGTCCTATGCACCTCAATATCATTCCCGGCCAGCCACCCAGTCATTTCAACCTTACATTCAGCCACAACATCAGTGCAATACCCCACCCCAAGGGTGGAGGCCCCAATTCAAAAATGTTCCAGCCCTATTCCACCACCTACCCAACCATAACTCCTGCACTTTGATCCACCTAAGTAACCCCAAATGCCTTCCTAGCCAAATCCAAACCCAAAAAATAGGTAGCCTCAACAAGGATACAGTGGAGAGACATCATACCTAGCTTATGTTGTAGAAATCCAGGAGATCAACATAAGATCTGGGAGAATTCACCTAGATAACCAACCTCCCTCTCCACATAGGGAGGTTGAGGAAGAAAGAGAGGAAAGCAACCTTAAACCAAATCCACCCTTTCGTGAAAGATTAGCCCAACCACTCTAGCCTACCCCAGAAGAAACTGAACTTATAGGAGAATTGAAGAATCTATGTGTAAATATCCCCTTCTCTAGGCAATCAAAGATGTTCCTATCTACAATAAGTTGATTAAGGAGAAGTGCTTCAAGCATCCAAGAAGAAGAAAAATGGATTCCCCTACCATTAATATCATTAGGTAGTTATTTGAGTTAATGTTGGGGTAGGTAATATGTCCAAAATACTTAGACCCTATAAGCCCTATAGTAGATGTGCACATCAATGGCAACATTGTCCCACACACTCTTATTGATCTTGGGGTTGTCATTAATGTGATGACCAAGGACAGCATGCCTAGGTTTAACCTCCAAGGGTCATTAAGGAAGACCACAATAGTTCTGCAACTTGCAGAGTGTTCGACAGTCACCCCTGAGGGAATTGTGGAGGATGTGATGGTTTCCATTGACTTCTGGGAGTACCTTGCAAATTTCCTAGTTCTTCAGCCTAAGGCTAAGCTTACTAGTTACCCTCTCATCCTTGGGAGGCCATAGTTGGCCACCACTGATGCCTACATTAGTTGCAAAGTTGGGAATATGACCATCAAGAATGGGCATATGTCTAAACAGTTAGTCTTATACCCTCCTACTCAACCCTCCCTAGAACATGATTACCGCTATGGTTGGAGGAGGAGGAAGAAGATGAGATTTATTCTGCCCAAGTTTATGCTTTGGATGCAATCATAGGAGGAGGATGAATTAATTGAACACCTTCTCCAAAGTCAAACTCCTAGTTCATTACCATTAGAAGAAGAAGTAAAGGAAACACTGAATAATCATCAAATTGACTTATGCTTGGCCAATTCCAACCCACTCTGAGTCAGAACCATAGAATTTGGCCCAGAGAAAACTTTGAAAATCAACTCATCTTTGTCTACACTTGAAGAGGAAAAGCTATGCAATATGTTCAAAGAAAACCGAGAAGCCTTCGCTCAGAGCTACAAGGAAATGAAGGGAGCACACCCCTCAGTGTGTAGTCACCACATATACATAAAGGAAGGTTGCAAGCCAGTCAAGCAATCACAAAGGAGAATGAATCTAGCCCTTAAAGGCATAGTCAAAGAAGAACTGCAAGAACTGTTAGCTGCAAGGTTAATTTACCCTATCTTTGATAGTGAGTGGGTCTCTCCTTTAGTGTTAGTTCACAATAAGAATGGTAAGTGGAGGATTTGTGTTGATTATAGGGAGTTGATCAAAGCCACAAAGAAGGATCATTTTCCCCTACCCTTCATTAAACAAGTGCTAGATGCCCTGGTAGGGAAGAAGTTCTTTTCTTTCCTAGATGGATTCAGTGGGTACAACCAAATCCAAATCTTCCCAGAAGACCAGGATAAAACCGCATTCACCTGTCCTTGGGTTACTTTTGCCTATAGGGTCCTTCCTTTTAGCTTATGCAATGCTCCTGCCACTTTCCAGAGAGTAGTCTTGAGTATTTTTGTTGAATTAGTACATGATGTTGTAGAGATCTATATGGATGATTTTACACCTTATGGCTGTGATTTTCAAGAATCCCTAACTAACCTAGGAAAATTATTACACAAATGCATTGAAATGAACTTGTCTCTCAGTGTAGAAAAATGTGAATTCTTAATCGCTGAAGGGACTGTGCTAGTTCATTCCATATCTTAGCAAGGACTGCAGGTGGACCCAAACAAAATAGCCATCATCCAAAGGGTCCCACCTCCATAAAAGTAGAGAGATGTCAGGAGTTTCTTAGGGTTAGCTAGATACTACAAAAGGTTCATAAAGGACTTCAGCAAGTTGGCCTCTCCTTTGTTTGGGTTGTTGGCCAAAGATTCTAAATTTATATGGTCAAAGAGCTGTCAAGAGGCCTTAGACATTCTAAAGGGGAAGTTAACCACCACACCAATTCTCAGAGGCCCAAACTAGGCCCTCCCTTTTCATATTCATGTTGATGCCTCACACAAAGCCATAGGAGTAGCCTTAGGTCAGGTAGAGGAGAAATTTCCCTACGCCATCTATTTTACCAGTAAAAACCTGTCAAAGGCTGAGTTAAATTATACTGTGACCGAAAAAGAACTCCTGGTTGTTGTGCATTCATTGAACAAGTTTAGGAATTACATTACAGGCTACCAGCCATTTGTGCATACTAATCATGATGTAATTAAATATTTAATGAACAAACCAGATGTAAATGCTAGAATCATAAGATGGTTACTTTTATTACAGCAGTTTGATCGAACTATTGTTGTAAGCCTAGTAAGGCCCCTCCTTGAACCTTGAACCTTGATGGGGCCCCACCTTAAGGGGGAGAATGTTGTTGCTGACTTTCTATCTAGGATGAATATGCCTATAGGTGAAGAAGGAATGATGGATGATCAGTTACCAGACGAGCATTTCTTTTCTATTTCAGTGCTCTCTCCATGGTTTGCTAATATAGCAAACTATTTGGTATCAACACAGTTCCCAACAAACCTGCCCTCTAGAGAAAAGAGAAAGATAATCAGGAAAAGTGCCCCCTTCACCTGGATTGGGGGAAATCTGTTCAAACTTGGCCCAGATCAAATCTTGAGAAGGTGTGTTAGGGAAGAGAAAGTTTTTAACATCCTTCTGACTTGTCATGATGGGCCTTGTGGAGGTCACTTTGCAACAAACTGGACAACATTCAAAGTGCTACAAGAAAGCTATTATTGGCCTACTCTTCATCAAGATGTGAAAAAGTACATTAGTCATTATGATCACTACCAGAGGATGGGAAAGCCTACTCCAAGAGATGAAATGCCCCTACAACCTCAAGTGACTTTCAAGCCATTTGACAAGTGGGGCATGGACTTCATTAGGCCTATCAATCCTCCTTCAAATACAAAAAAACACATTATTGTGTTCAATGATTACTTAACTAAGTGGGATGAAACCAAGGAATTAAGGCAACAACAGAAGAGAAGGTGGTTGAGTTTCTAAGGGAGAATATATTCTACAAATTTGGGTACCCTAGAGAGCTAGTCATGAACCAAGGCAACTAGTTTACCTCTAGCATGATTGAAGAACTATTCAAGCATCACAAAATCAAGCATAGGACCTCCACTCTTTATCGTCCACAAGCTAATGGGCAAGTGGAGGTGAGCAACAGAGCACTGGAGAACATCCTAACCAAGGTAGTGAACAACAACAAAAAGGATTGGGAAGAAAGACTAGTTGAGGCCACCTGGGCCTATAATATGACATGGAAGACCACCACTAGATTTACAACCTATGAGCTGGTCTATGGGAAAGAGGTTTTGTTGTCCCTTGAATTTGAATACAATACATTTAGGATGGAAGCCTAACTAGATTTGGATCTCAGTCATGCATAGAAAGAAAGATTGTTCCATTTGAATGGCTTGGATGAATTCAGAATGTAGGCCCTCCTCCATATAGAGATAGTTTAGCTTCGGAGGAAAATCTGGCATGACAAGCATACTAAGGAGAAGCAATTTCAAGAAGGGGACTAGGCATTGTTATATGACTCCAAGTATAAAAACTTCAAGGGCAAGCTAAGGACAAGATGGCTCGGACCTTATGTGGTGGAAAGATGCCATGAAAATGGTTCAGTGCATATCAGAACTATAGATGAAGAAGCCATTCCATTACTACTTAATGGACATAGATTGAAAATGTACAAGAGGCCTTTATCTAAACAAGAGTTCATTGATAGTATCAATAAGATGGTGATTATGGTGGAGCAAGTTTCAGCTCCTTGTTGGCCGGATAAATCGATCTTGCGGACAAGGCCGATCTCCCTAGTATCAAAACATATCTAGCAACAAGTAGGACAAGAAAATATACCTTTCTCTAAACATATTGTGATTCATTAATAAAAACTACAAAGGTGTTTAGACCCTCGCGTCACAATCGCGTCACAATCTTGACATGAGACATCATCATTATGGGTTCTTCTAAGGCAGTTGAGGATGAACCAATCATCTTACTATCTTGGCTAGGAAAAGGATCCTTCAAGACAGTAGGCGTTTGAGAACCTTTGACAATTTTCGCAACCTTAGCTCGATGTGGGCAATCTCTTGTAAAATGTTCTTCGTCACAAATGAGACAAGGATAGCGAGGTTTACATTTCTCATTAGTAGATTCACCTTTATCTGATTTCTCTTTTGAGTTTTGTTTATTTTTCTTCTTCCCCTTCTTTTTACCACTAGATTTTGATTTGGCCGTAGATGATTCTACGACATGGATATCAGCAGGAATTTCAGCGAAAGAGTCTCCTGTCGGGGAATCTGGTAAAGTTATAATAGGAGAAGAATTCTTTGAAGATTTCTTCTTTATTTTGGTACTAACTGAACCAATCATACCATTAGCGGCATGAGACCCTGAAGGAGCTACAGTTATTTGATTGTGTTTTGGAAGGTCGCAAATTTTTTCATGTAAAGTACCTAACTACGTATAAATGAGGTCAAGATACTGAGATTGAGCAATTACTTGCTCTTCAATAACAACTCCTGCCTTAGGTACATATTCAGTGATTTTAGGTAATAATGATTTAACGGACCATTCTGCTAAAATTTGATCCAGAATAAAAACTTTCACTAAACGTCATCTATGTCGCCGTTCATGAATATGATCTGAAATATATGTGGATGTGGATTGTTTTAATGAAGTTAATAATTCCGTGCCATTGTCGTATCTGACAGGAAACTGAAAATGAGTTAAGAAAGAAGTAGCTAACTGACTAAAATTATAAAAAGAGGCTCATGGTAACTCAATGTACCATTTGGCAGCAAGACCAATCAGAGTTTGTTGAAAAAGACGTAAGCGAATTGAATCATCAATAATGGAATTAGATGCACACCAGAGGTGATAAGTCATCACATGATTTGACGGATCCTCTCCTGACTTACCCTCAAACTTCGGGATATCACTGGGCAACTTATTAGGCATTGGCGGCCAATACGGAAGATAGTTAATTGGGTCATTCATAAGGCGCGACAAATCAGGTAAATCCAAAGTTGATATAAATGGTAACTGACAGTTAGGGTCGCGAAAACCTTGGGTAACAAAACCAGCCCTAGGAGGAGGATATCCAGGATAACTTGGAATTGGATTTGCATTTGGAATATTATAACCTCCTGGGAAACCAGGATTAACTGGACCAAACTGGGGTTGTTGAGGTTGCTGATAAGTATATCCAGGGTACGGTTGATACTAATAAGCCAGATTTTGTACAGTAGGACCAAATTGATACTGTCCCTGGTACGGTTGATAAGTGAATTGTGGTTGACTTGTGACGACCATACTTGGACTAGGTTGTCCTACAGGCATCTGAACCGAAGTCTAAATTGTAGGTCCCGATTGCGGTAAAGAGGATTGAGGAATCTGCACTGATGCAGGAACAGTAGAAACCAGAGCTACTGATACTCCAAAAGTAGGTGGGGTAGATTGAATAGAAGCTGCAGTAGTTGTAGCAACAGTTTGAGGTGGAGTTCAAGGTGAACTAGGCCCAAGCTGATGCACCACACTAGGTGCAGAAGTTTGAAGAGTAGACTGGACAGGTTGCTGGGTTGAACCAAAAACCAAAGGTTGTCTAGATTGAGCTAAGAACTGCACGTTAGGTTGCAAAGTCTGTTGAGTTTGAGATGGATCCCACACCATGTTCATTCTGGGGTACAGACCCATAAAAGGTTGAGCATATGAAGGGCCATAACTGGGTTGAGCATAGGGCTGATAATGAAATGGTACATTTCTAGCTCCTTGTACAAATGATTGACCAGAAGGTGGTTGGAAACCTTGAGTTGGGTATTGACCCTGAGGTTGATAACCTTGAGGCATGTACTAAAACTGGGGTTGACCTTGAGGTATACATTGATACTAGGGTTGACCTTGAGGTATACATTGATACTAGGGTTGACCTTGAGGTATGTACTGAGTCTAGGGTTGACCTTGAGGTATGTACTATCCCAAAGGTATGTACTATCCTTGAGGTTGCCCCCCAGGCTATAAATGACTACCTTGAGGTTACCCCCCAGGCGGTAATTGAGTACCTTGAGGTTGCCCCCCATGTGGTAACTGACTACCTTGAGGTTTACCTCCAGGCAGTAACTGACTATCTTGAGGTTGCCCTCCAGGCGGTAACTAACTACCTTGAGGTTGCGGATTTGGAATAGTACCAAACATCATAAGAATTTCTTCTGTACTCAACACTTGAGTTCCATTATTACCAATTGATATCCCATGTTCAATTTGTTGAGGAGATGCTCCTACAAAAGTACCTGTGAGAGACTAATACCCAAAAGGAACGGAAGGACTGCCATATAAAAATGTTTCCGGTGTCTGGGAAAACATGGATGACCGTTTTGACATATTCAAAGGAGGATAATAGCCTCTGGGCATAGGATGAAAAGGAATTCGAGGTGGTGAAAAACTAAGACCCAAATTTTCTAAAAAGCTTGTCAAAGATATGTACCAAGCATCACTCCTAAAAGGACTGTAGAAAATTGATTCACGCTCCCTAAGTTCCAAAGTTGGTTCATTTTCAGGGAGAGTTATGTCTTCATCTGAACTAACAAGTTCTTTGATGGAAATGAGTCTAGAAGGAAGATTTTGGGTAATTATACATCCTACCTTGGGTGAACCAAGACCACTAGAAGTTGGAGAAGCAAATTCTGAAGATGGAGTAGCAGCAGGTTCAGTTTTAGGCTCAGAAATTTCAGGTTCTTCAGCTAATTCACTAGTAGAAGAAATACTACTAGTAACTTCGGAAAATGAAATTGGTTTAGAAATATACTCTGTTGCTTGAACTTGATAATTAGGATGAACAATTAAAGATGTCTCTCTAGCTTCCGGTGACCCAACTCTACTGTCACTAGGTGATACAAGAGCTCGTAGCCCTTCAAGCTAGCTTGGTGTATACTCGGGAGGTTGCCCTCGAAGTCTATGGGATTGTCATGGTAATTTATCCACGATTAAATATTTAATTACTCACACGCAAACAAAGAAAGTTTCAATAAAACCACCTAAAGTCTCTAAAGAACAAAACAATTGAATCACATGCCTAAATCAGATCCACAAAACACTGTCAAGAACCTTGACTGTATCGAGTTGAACAAATCCTTGAAAATTCCAAAACAGTGCTAAAAAACGCCTTGAACCAATGGCAATGGCCGCCAATGTAGAATGACAAGGACCTCGATCAAAGCACACTAACTGAGGTGCATGGAGACTGTGTAGGAGGTCAAAGTAGCCCCTGGGAGTCCCGGATCGGGAAAAGGAGGCGATTTTGATGCACGCTAATCGTGCATCGCTGGGAAAATAGGGCCAAATGGAAAAGCCTTAAGCACTCAGTCGCGTTGGGAGCTGGAGAACCACAAGTGGAGAAACAAAAAGTGCTAAAGGACAAAAGTGGGACCCGGGCTCTGGAAAACCGACGGTATTGATCGGGGCACCCTTGAACGGTAAGAGGTTTCGGAGGAGAGCGGAGTGATCCCACTCAGCAACCGAAACATGGCAGCGGAGGTGAGAAAAAAACCATCATTGATTGTGCACTATCGGTCGAGCAATTCAACCGCGCTCAACGTGCATATGACGTTGGATCTGGAGTAGCCCAGATTGGACGGCTGAGATTGCGCTCGATGGAGGAAGCAGAATCAACAGGGGATCAAGTCGAGTTCTAAAGAGATTTGGAGTCTGTTTGACCGCCACAGTGGAGAAAGAACGCATACACGATGTAACGAAGGAAACGAAACAATGAAGCATGTTGGCACCAGTTAGATGGAGACATGTGGCCACTTCCTAAGCGATCGTGCTGACGTTGAACAGGGAATTCCAAGCGAAGCTACAGAAGGTGAATCGACATAGGCGGGAAAGGAACCGAACAGGCAAAGTGTAAAAGGGTATACTCAAGAGTTTAGAAAGAAAGCATTGATGTTGGGTATCTCATTAGACTCACCAGAAACTCTTTTGAAGTACATTGGTGGTCTACACAGCTACATGAGGCATACCATCCTCATATTTAATCCCACTAGTATAGATGAGGTATATGTACAAGCTACTCATCTAAAGGCTAGAGGAAAGAATGGAAATCCAGAAGTTGGGGGACCATCCCAACCCACTGTAAGCAAGAGCAAGGAGAATGCTAAAATCAAGAAGCAGGTGCAGGAGTTTCTCGAGAAAGGGTTCATCAGGCCTAGCACATCACCATGTGGGTCACCAATCATTTTGGTGAGAAAGAAAGATGGCTCGTGGAGAATGGCATTGACTTCCGAGCACTGAATAAGATAACAATAAAAAATTATTATCCTCTTCCTCGCGTAGATGATGTTTTAGATCAATTGAAGGAGGTTTTTTATTTCACCAAGCTGGATTTGCACAGTAGATACCATCAGGTTAGAGTTACAGAGCAAGACGCATGGAAGACTACTTTCAAAACAAAGCAGGGATTGTATGAATGGCTGGTTATGCCTTTTGGCCTAACTAATGCTTCTGCTACTTTCATGAGATTAATGAATGATGTACTCAGACCTTTTCTTGATGATTTTGTTATTGTGTACCTGGATGACAATCTGATTTTTAGTAAAACATGGGAATAACATTTAAAGCATGTTAAGCAGACGTTAAATGTTTCGAAAAGAGAAAAACTTTATGTTAAACTCTCCAAATGTGAATTTGGCCAAACCTCTCTAAATTATTTAGGTCACATAGTAGGGGGAGGCGAACTGAAAATAGATCCCTCTAAAGTGGTAGTCACTGTAAACTGGCCTAAACCCATCTGCTATAGAAGTACAAGCTTCTTAGGAGTAGCACAATGTTGGAGGAAGTTCATTTCCAATTTTTCCTCAATTGCAACTCCCTTACATGCTTTGAAAGGATTGGACAAGGTGTTTCACTAGGGAGGTAAATAGCAGAAAGCCTTCAACACCTTGAAAGAAAAAATTAGTACAGCACATGTACTAGCACTGCCAGATCTACAAAGACCATTTGAGATCCAAACTGATGCCAGTGACTATGCCATGGGAGTAGTGTTGACACAGCACGATAAACCCATATGTTATCATTCTGAGACTTTTAATCCTGCAGTAGTTAACTATCCTACATATGATAAAGAATTGTATGCATTAGTTCAGAGTGTGAAAAAGTGGAAACATTACTTAATGGGCAAAGAAACAGCAATACATACTGATCATCAGCCACTTCAGTATCTACACTCCCAAACTAACTTGCAATAGTCAAGACATTACATATGGATGGGTTTTCTACAACAGTTTCATTTAGTCATCAGATATAAAAAGGGCATACATAACAAGGTCGCAGATATGTTATCTAGACCCATTATAAATGCATCTACCATACTTAAGCATAATTCTGTGCTGCATGAAAGCTACATAGAACAGTATGCTTAGGATATGGACTTTAAAGATGTATATGCAACTTTGAGTCAAGGCAAAAGAGTAGAAGAATTTGACTATCATGTGAAGGACCGACTCTTATATCATTGTGGGGAACTCTGCATTCCAAAAACTGAGAGAGTAAAGATAATTAGGGAAGCACACACTTCTCTGATATCAGGTCACTTTGGGGTAAGTAAAATAGTTGCACAGCTGCAAAGGTTCTGCTATTGGCCGAAAATGAATGAAATAGTTTCTAGATATGTGAAGGGATGTGCTATGTGTGCTAAAAGCAAGCCCAACAATAGAAAACTAGGCTTGTACACTCCATTTCCAGTTCCTTCTCACCCTTGGGAAAGCATTTCCATGGATTTTGTTGGAGGACTGCCCAAATCTAGGAAAGGTCATGATTATCTGTATGTTGTTGTGGATAGGTTCAGCAAAATGTGTATTTTGATACCCTGTAGTAAACAGATTACAGCTGAACAAACTGCAAAATTATTCTTTGAACATGTATGGGTTCATTTTGGATTACCCACTTCTATTGTATCTGATCGAGATACCCGATTTGTGGGGAAGCTTTGGTCAAGTCTGTGGGAACTAATGAACACCAAGTTAAAGAAAAGCAAATCTTTTCATCCAGAAACAGATGGCCAGACAGAAGTAGTTAACAGGACGGTGATCCAGTTACTGAGAGGATATTGCAGCAAACACCCTAAGCTTTAGGATGAACAGTTGTGTTATGTGCAACATGCTTACAATAGAGCCAAACACTCTTCTACCCAGAGATCTCCTTTTGAGACCTACTTTGGTTTCATACCAAGGTCTCCCTTGGATTTTGTCTTTGGTAAAGATACCATGGTTGATAGACACAATGATGTGGATAGGTGTTGGGTCCCTATAATACTAGTGATTACCCCATTACTATTGTAGTTATACCCCTTATTAATATTGTTGTGCCCCTACTGCCCCCATATTTCTATTACTATGCCCCATAGAATCCCTCTATTGTTATTTTTGTGGCTTTATATTATTATTGTTAGGTCAGCTGGATTATATTGTGACTCCTTAGACTCCTATATATAGAAAGGAGGTTTTTCCATTTGAATCATCCAAGAATTGTTCATTTGTGTAATGTAAAGGAGGTTGCCCCCTCGAAGAGGCTGAATTCTAAGGTGTTGATCTATCTTTTCCATCTTTTCTTGAGCTGGTTTCATAACATTTGGTATCAGAGGCTTTGGATTCTAGGGTTTCGCTGCTCCAAACAAGTCATCATGGAATTTTCGCTATAACTTTTTTTTCTGCAATGTTTCAGAAGTTGAAAAAAACCCCATTTGGGAAGAAATCGCTCTGAACCTCGAGTCCGAATTTCAGAGCTTTTTCCGCTATATTTGCGGAGATATGATCTAAGTAATTTGGTCTTTTTGCAGACTCCTGAATTACATTCCAAACAGGTGACCTGGGGAAAATCATCATAACTTTCTCTCTGGGGATCGAATTGAAATTTTGTAAGAAGGCACAAAAAGAGGACGGACTGTAGTTTCTTGTACGCATTTTTCAGATCCAAAGGTCGAAACACTGACTCGTGGCACGTCGTACAAGTTCGCTCTACTGAACTAGTCTATAATCAAGTCACTGTGCGAGATTTCGCATAACTCTTCCTTGGAGAATCCAATTTGGGTCAGACTTGTGGCATTGGAAAGAGGACGATGAAGGCTACTATGGGTCACAATTTCAGAACTGGAGGATCTGAAATTACAGAGATACATCAGATTCAATATCAAGCTTCTACAAAGTGAGAAAAGGTGTGTAGTTTTTTTTTTAATTTTTGCGTAAGCTTGGTTTGAAGGAATTCAAAGGGCATAGTAAAGCATTATTATCGGTAACTGATGCCCCGAGGAAAAAAAATGCAAACACCTAGTAAGGAACCTGAAAGCTCTAGCATGACTCATGAAGAAGAGGAAGAAATGCTACATGATATATCAAAATTACAAGAACAAGTGCAACAAATGTCACGCTCACAAAAGCTAACAGAAGCTAAGATAAATGGCATGGAATCTAAGGTAAATGGCATGGAATCTAAGATAAAGGGCATGGAATCTAAGATGGATGATTCGAAGACAGATTTGAAGAGAGACATGGTAGATTTGAAGACAGATTTGAAGATAGACATGGCAGATTTGAAGATAGATTTGACAAATTTTCTACAAGAAATATTTACTAATGGTGAAAAGGTTGTAAAGGAAACTCATGATGTGAACAAAAGAAATGTTAATCATGATTCCATAGACTCTAATGTTGGATCGAAGACCCACCATATTCCAAAAATCGATATGAGGAAGTTTGATGGCAAGGATCCTGCCACATGGATATTACAGATGGAGCAATTCTTCGATCTCAATAATGTGCAAAACACACAAAAGGTACGTATGGCAACTTTATATTTGGAACCAAATCAGTTTGTATGGTATCAATGGCTTTGCTCTCGTAAAAAATTTATCACTTGGGCAATTTTTACGGAAGAATTGATAGCACATTATGAGGATACAAAAAGCAACACTTTTTTTAGCCAATTGATAAGTCTCAAACAAAAGGGTTCAATAATGGAGCACATTGAGGAGTTCCAAAAATTGAACATAAGGGTAAAAGATATTCCAGAGGAGCATAGGATTGATGTGTTCATAGGGTCTTTAAAGGATAATATCCAACATGATGTTCGCCTTTGGGAACCTGATTCATTAGAGAAGGCATTCAGGTTAGCAAGAAAAATGGAAAGCAAAATTATGGCAACCAGGAAGCATACCACTCACAACTATAAAGACGGAAGTGTTGTTGCCCCTAGTCTTCCACAACCTATAAGGTTGACACCACAACAATTGGAAGAAAAAAGAGCAAAAGGGCTTTGTTACAGTTGTGATAGCAAATACACTAAAGGTCATAAGTGTGCTGAGAAGAAATTATTCTACATAGATTGTGAAGAGGAAGAAGAAAAGGAGCAAGAAAGGTCAAAAGAAGAGGATATACTCCAGGAACAAAGCCTAGATGAAGAACAAATAAATCCGACCATATCTTGTAATGCATTGGTGGGAATTACCACTCCTCAAACCATCAAGATAGAAGGACAAATCAAGAAGAAAAAGGTAATAGTGTTGATTGATTCAGGAAGCACCCACAATTTTATTCATTGTAAGGTAGCAAAAGAATTGAATTGCTTCCTATATCCAGCACCAGAGTGTCAAGTGATGATTGCAAATGGAGGAACAATAAATTGCTCTGGAAAGTGCCATAATATCAAGCTATCCATGGGAGAATATGTATTGACTAGCCCAATGCTTTCCATTCCAATGGGAGGTGTTGATGTTGTACTAGGAGTCCAATGGCTACAATCCTTGGGTACAATAGCTTTTAATTTTCAAGAACTTTTCATCAAATTTTCTACGGAAGGAAAGGAAGTTGAATTAAGGGGTATTGCAGGGAAACCAGGAAAGATAATCAGCTCTAATGGTATGACAAAGCTTCTAAAAAAGGAGCAAAGAGGTGTAATTGCACAATTATGTTCGCTAGATGTTTCCACATTGGAATCATCTATTTCTCCAGATCTCCAAAAAGTCCTGGACAATCATTCCAAGGTATTTGAGACTCCCAAAGGTCTCCCACCTATGCGTGATCATGATCATGCTATTCATCTGATTCCAGGAAGTGTTCCTCCAAACATCAGGCCGTACAGATATCCCTATGTCCAAAAAAGTGAAATTGAACGTATGGTTGCAGAAATGCTAGAGGCTGGTATAATTCAACCGAGTCAAAGTTCTTTCTCTGCTCCAGTAGTATTGGTGCACAAGAAGGATGGATCATGGCGCATGTGTCCGGATTATAGGGAGCTCAACAAGCTCACTATTAAAGATAAGTTCCCCATTCCTGTCATTGATGAATTACTGGATGAATTGCATGGATCAATTTACTTCACCAAGTTGGATCTTCGTTCAGGATATCATCAAATCAGAATGAAGACTGAAACATTCCGAAAACAGCATTTAGAACTCATGAGGGTCATTATGAATTTTTGGTCATGCCTTTTGGCCTTACCAATGCACCTTCAACATTTCAAGGTTTGATGAATTCAATTTTCAAACCATTCCTTAGAAAATTTGTGTTAGTATTTTTTGATGATATACATGTTGACAGGGTGCTACAACTATTGGAGGAGAAACAATTATATGCAAAAAGATCCAAATGTTTCTTTGGAGTCCAGGAGGTGGAATATCTGGGTCATATTGTATCTCATGAAGGAGTTAAGGTAGACCCTAGCAAAATTAAAGCCATTAAGGAATGGAAAATCCCCACATCCATAAAGCATTTGCGAGGATTTCTCAGGTTGACAGGGTATTATCGCAAGTTTGTTAAGAATTATGGGAGAATAGCAGCACCTCTAACAACATTATTGAAGAAAGATGCATTTTCATGGACTCCGGAAGCAACAAAGGCCTTTGAACATCTTAAAGAGGCAATGTGCCAAGCACCGGTCTTAGCTACACCGGACTTCACAAAAACCTTTATTGTGGAATGTGATGCTTCAGGAAATGGAATTGGTGTTGTTCTAATGCAAGATGAAAGACCCATTGCTTTTGAAAGTCGTCCAATCAAGGGAAAGTTTTTAAGCAAAGCTATTTATGAGAAGGAAATGTTGGCAATACTCCATGCACTTAAGAAATGGCGACCCTACCTAATGGGAAGACACTTCAAGGTAAAAATGGATCATGATAGCCTTAAATACTTTTTAGAACAAAGATTATCCTCTGAAGAGAAACAAAAGTGGGTCACAAAGATGTTGGGTTATGACTTTGCCATTTCTATTATCCAACTAGATTGGATAAACGAAGCAAGGCAGGAATGGAAGAATGACGAAGAAGTGCGGGCACTTATTCGAAAGTCACAACAAGAATCTAGTACGTCTGATACATTTAGCTGGCAAAATGATTCTTTATGGTACAAAGATCGCTTATACCTCTATAAGAATTCCCAGCTAAAACAAAAGATTCTTATGGAATTGCACACTTCTCCCTTAGGAGGGCACTCAGGATTTTTAAAAACTTACCACAGGGTTAAGGAATTTTTTTGGGATGGCCTTAAATCATATATTCAAAAGTTTGTGGTGGAATTTTTGGTTTGCCAACAAAATAAAGTTGAAACAATTAAGACACCGGGTCTATTACAACCTTTATCCATTCCAAGCCAACATTGGGAGGAGGTTTCAATGGATTTTATCACAGGTTTACCCAAGTCTGAGGGAAAGAGTGTCATCATGGTGGTAGTTGACAGACTTACCAAGTATGCACACTTTTGTGCATTATCACATCCATTTAAAGCCAGTACAGTTTCTACTGCATTTATGGAAACAATTCAAAAGCTACATGGAAACCCAAAGATTATTGTAAGTGACAGAGATCCCATTTTCACTGGAAATTTTTGGACAGAATTATTTTCTTGTCTTGGTACTCAGTTAGCTCATAGCTCATCTTATCATCCTCAATCTGATGGGCAAACTGAGATAGTAAACAAATGTTTGGAAGGATATCTTCGTTGCTTTGTATCTGATAAACAGACACAATGGGTCAAATGGTTGCCTCTGGCTGAATGGTGGTATAACACTTCCTTCCATACAGCAACAAAAATGACCCCATTTATGGCACTTTATGGGTATCAACCACCATCCATCACATCATATTTAAGAGAAAATTCTAAGGTTCAGGCAGTGGAACATCACATCGAACATCAACAACAAGTCCTCCAACTCTTAAAGGATAACCTCGTGTTGGCACAGAATAGAATGAAACAACAGGCAGATCAACATCGCAGTGAAAGAAGTTTTGATGTAGGTGATTGGGTATTCCTACGGCTACAACCATATAAGCAAATGTCCCTCAAGCAAGCTAAGAAGGATAATAAATTATCACCAAAGTATTATGGTCCATACAAGGTGTTGCAAAAGATTGGTACTATGGCATACAAATTGGAGCTTCTGCAGCTTCTCGATTGCACCCAGTTTTCCATGTTTCATGTTTAAAGAAGGTTATAGGTGACAAGCTCCCAGTTCAAACAATATTGCCAGAACTTGACGAGGAAGGAAAAATTATATTGGAACCAGAAGCAGTCACAGAAACAAGAACTCGACAGCTATGAACTCGACAGCTATCAAGTGGAAGAACTTATCCGCTGAAGATTCCACATGGGAGGATGAGAATTTTATGCAGAAGTATCCAGAACTACTCAAGCATTGAGGACAACACTTTTTTGAAGGAGAGGGGCATGTTGGGTCCCTATAATACTAGTGATTACCCCATTACTATTGTAGTTATACCCCTTATTAATATTGTTGTGCCCCTATTGCCCCATATTGTTATTACTATGCCCCATAGAATCCCTCTATTATTATTTTTGTGGCTTTATATTATTATTGTTAGGTCGACTGGATTATATTGTGACTCCTTAGACTCCTATATATAGAAAGGAGGTTTTGTCATTTGAATCATCCAAGAATTGTTCATTTATGTAATGTAAAGGAGGTTTCCCCCTCGAAGAGGCTGAATTCTAAGGCGTTGGTCTATCTTTTCCATCTTTTCTTGAGTTGGTTTCATAACAATAGGATAACTAGGTTCATTGAACAGATCGAGGAGATCCACCAGGCAGTACAGGAATAGCTGGAAAGGAGCCAGGCCAAGTACAAGGCTAGGCATGATAAGCATAAGATGGAGCATAGTTTTCAAGTTTGAGACCAAGTCTGGCTGTATATCAACAAGGAAAGGATGCAAGGTGAAGGTAAAAAGCTAAAACCTATCAGGTATGGACCCTTTAGGATACTTGAGAAGATTGGTGAAAATTATTTTCGCCTTGATATGCCAGCTTACATGCACATCTACTCATTCATGAACGCAGATTGCTTGAGGTTGTTTGAACCTTCAATTATTGAGGACCCTGAAGAGCAGAGTCAGTTACCTTCTGTTGATGACCTGCTACCTGAATATCTTAATGAGTTACGGGAAGACATAGTGTTGGATAGGAAGGTAAGGATGACATGCAGTGGATAGGTGGAATACATCAGGATTGGGCTTAAAGGGTCGAAGCCGAGCAGTGCAAAGTGGATTGAGATTGGGAAGGTGAGACAACAATTTCCTCACTTAGCTGATGCTTGAAGAAAGCCAACTTTTGGTGGTCCAAAAGCTTTTTCAGTAGGGATGCCATGATCCAAATTGGATCCACAAAAGACTGTAAATAACCTTGATTGTATTGAGTTGAACAAATCCTTTAAAATTCCAAAACAACGATAAAAAACACCTTGAACCAGTGGCAATGGCTGCCAACGTAGAATGAAGAGGACCTTGGTCAAAGCGCACTGACTGAGGCCCATGGACACTGCATAGGAGGTCAAAGTACCCCCTGGGAGCCCCAGATCGAGAAAAGGAGGCGATTTTGATACGCGAATAGGGCCAAAATAAAAGAGCCTTAATCACTCAGTCGCGTTGGGAGTCGGAGAACCGCAGAAAGAGAAACAAAAAACGCTAAAGGACAAAAGCGGGACCCACGCTCTGGAAAACCATCAATATTGATCATGGCGCCCTTGAACGGTAAGGTTTTGGAGGAGAGAAGAGCGATCCCACTCAGCGACTGACACGTGGTAGTGGAGGTGAGAGAAAAACCACCGTTGATCACATGCTATTGGTCGAGCAAGTCAATCGCACTCGACGTGCGTATGACGTTGGATCTGGAGGAGCCCATATCGGACGGTTGAGATTATGCCCGATGGAGGAAGCAGAACCGATAGGGGATCAAGCCGAGTTCTAAAGAGATTTGGAGTTTGTTTGACTGCCACGGTGGAGAAAGAACACATACATGAAGTAACGAAGGAAAGGAACCGACGAAGAATGCTGGCACCAGTTAGATTGAGACACGTGGCCACTTCCTGAGAGATCATGCTGACACCAAATAGGGAATTCCAAGCGCTGCTGTAGAAGGTGAATCGATGCAGGCGGGAAAGGAACCGAATAGGCATAGGGATCGAATGACTAAAGCCATGAACAGAGACATTTGAAGGAGAGAGAGAGGGGAGAGGAGAAGAGTTAATTGGAAACCTGAATTGAGAGGAGTCTAAGCAACTAAGAGAGACAGTGAACACAGAGAGCAGTAAAGCCAAGCAGAGGAGATAGAGGGCCGAGCTGAGCACAGGTAGCATCAAGCACCACAGAGCTTGAAGATTCAAGCCTTCCCATAGAGGAATCTGTCCGGACTGAGCATCACATTTGGCTCTTTCCATTGTAGACCAAGGGTCACAGAGCTGGTAGGGAGAAAAAGAGTCTGTGAACTCTCAGTGGCTTAGGGAATCCAAGAACCACCCTACCAAGAAAAATCTTCTTTCGGAGAACTCATATTGAGTCCCTGTATTGTAATTTCTCTGTTGTAAGACACAATAAAACAAGGCCACCATTGAAGTTGGACCAAAGATGTAGCCCTGGAGAATAGGGTGAACTCCTTATTAAAAATTGTTTGTGTCTTTGTGTTGCTTACTATATTTCTCTGCTGTCTTTCCACTTATTTTCTGTGTATTGGCAATCTGATCGATCCGTTGTTTCAATAACACAGAACACACACACCAGCACATGGGTCTGTAATACCTTTTTGTTTAATAAATATTCAATTGAGGTCACTCATAGGGTGATTATCAGATCGACACACAAACAGTAACTTTCTGTACCAAAAACACTAGTTGGTGATGAAATCCAACATCGTAGATTTAAACACAGAAAGGGCAGTTGGAACAGTTACCCCGACAACTTGCTGAATGAAATAGACTGGCACAAGTTTCTTCACAAAACCGTCTCGAGTGAAGAGAACCCCCCAAAAAGTCCAAGTGAGTCTAGTCGACATCTGCTCCAGGTACAATGAGACCCGTCCTTCACCATCACCTTAGGAAATAATCTTAAGTTTATGGACACTAAGGTTACCAATAGTAACAAATACAACTGGGGGAACAGTCTACGATCCGATCTACGCGCAAGGGTAGAGTAACAAATTTCAATCCCCTTTAAGGCTCCTCGACATGATTAATTTGAGGTTTACCAAAAAGTGACCCCAGGCTCCTCGCCAATTGTTAATCCAAGGTTTACCGTTTATAATACGTGCAAATCTTCTATCTTTCCTAAGACTTGATTGTCTCAAAGTTTTGTACATGATCTCGTGATTGACTCCTTTAAGAGGAGCTTCCCAGATTATATCAATTACAATTGGATCTATTTCCTACCGCAAGATATAGCTACTTGTTTGTTTTAACTATACTTGTTTGTTTTAACTATCTTGGAGAGTTAATTACTCCCTTCTCCAATATACTAGCCTAAGCTATATTGGTGATAAGATCCCTAGAAATAAAAAGATTGCTAGATCAATTTTAATTAAGCGTTACTTTTATGGGTTGTTTCTTAAGTCAATAGGTATGGAAATGAAACTTTGATGGTGTGAAGACTCGACTCCAAAAACACTAAAAATGCACCTAAAATGATAAACAATTCGTTTTTCCTTCAATGAATTTCTAGCTAAAAGAAAGAGTTGAGAATGCAATTCTTTGAACAACAGATCTTTCCTTCAACATGTAAATGAAAAGAAAATATTTTTGTCTTTTTCAACAAGAACTCAAAACGAGACTACTAGTTATGCTCATAATAAATCCCTTTCTTTTTCAACACTCAAAAACTACAAAAAACAATTTCTTTCAAAAGAGATTCTACAATTTCTAGAAAACACTCAAAACTATAAAAAACTAATCTTGAGATCTGAAAACTTCTAAAAAGCTAATTGTAATAAAATCTTCAAATTTTTTTCGAGGACATTTTACTTAGTTATTCAGTAAACTAAGGATTAATTCGTTCAGAATAACAAATCAATCAAAAAACATCCAAATGTGTTTCCTTTTATAAAAATGAAATTCAAAACTTATAAGCAAGTTCGTTCAAAGCTTTGTAAAGAGAAAACGAAATCTATTTCTCACCAAGGGAAGATTTCACAAACTAGTCAGACTCATCAAGAAGACAAAAAATACTAGGGTAATCTAAGGTTTCTTAGGCTTCTAATCTCTGAGTCACTACAAAGACCAAGTGAAAACCAATCCAGGCACTCAGAACTTCTAGAAACTCATCTAAAACAAAAATGCCAATGGAACTCACTCAAAAGAGATTTTTTGACAGAACACATGCAGATCTGGGTAGACACTAAAAGTCATAAATAAAATCTAAACTTAACTGGAGGAAAACATTTTAGGTTTTTCAAAAATTTTAATAGGGTCCGCAGGCTTTGAGTAGAACCAGATGCGGTACCACTCTGTGTAATAAAGGAAAAATGTGGAGAGGTCTGCATTATCTGTTAAAAGAAAGTGCGGTTCCCTGTAAACTTCGGAAAAAAAAGAAAAAGAATCCAGATCCTAAAAACTACCCAATCCCACACACATCAAGCAAAAACCGAAAACAAGAACAGGTTTCTCAAGTCAAAGAAAAAGGAAAAACAAAAAACCAAATTCAGATCCCTAGTGGAGTCACCAATTTGTTGGCCAGATAAATCAATCTTGCAGACAAGGTCGATCTCCCTAGTATCAAAATATATCTAGCAACAAGTAGGACAAGAAAATCGACCTTTCTCTAAAAATATTGCGATTCATTAATAAAAACTATAGAGGTGTTTAGACCCTACCTTAAGTCTAACGCTACTTTGTAGCAGCCATCCTTCAACCGTCCGAAAGAGTTTCCTTTTGAGAACCTACAATAAAAAACAAGCACACATCAAATAACACCTACATAGCTAATATAATAAATCATATTCATCATGGTGATCAAGGAATCCATAAAATAAACCATAAAACACAGCTTATTGAGAAAAATAAACTTGATTGTATTAACTTTGAAAATAGAAGAACTTTACAACCTTTGGTGCCTTGATGTTGTACAAGCTCTTCCCAGGGTCTGAAATAGGAATCTCCTCTACTTTGAAAAGCCTCACACTCTTCCAAATGAGATCAAAGAGGTATGTAATCTTTCCTCACAAAATCTCAATTAGGAAGACTAAGTTCCAGCAGCATTTCACCTCAAAAATATTCAGCTTTCAACCTCTCAAGTAACCAGCCCAATGCTTCATTTTATAGTGCAAAGGAAGGAGGTTAAAAGTCCACCTATGAAGGGATAGAGTCCTCCTTCAAAGGGATAAGCTCATCACATCAAGGGGTTAGCCCCTTAAGGTATGGGATGCATGAACCTTAAAGGAGAAAACTTGCCACCTCAAGATTCCTTCCAGAAGCTTCTAGAAATGACTCAAAGTGAGTTTTTAAGAATATACTTGCGCCTTTGTGACTTTTACAGTGGTCTGCACCCATAACACAGATACATAGCGGTCAGATGCGCAGGGGACATGGCCTTTAGGTGCGGGACCGCAGGTAATGCTAAGAGAAAGTGTGGAACCATATTTTATAGACTTTTGAGGGATTTCTCTTATTTTCAAGGCTTGATATGAAGAACTGAGGCTTAAGACTTGCAAAGGAGGAAGGTATGAGTGATAATGGACTCACATAGATTGCAGAATTTCATGGTGACAATTTTTTTGAAACACTCCTTCATCAGGTCACTGAAGAAGAACGAAAACAAAATAAGGATTCAGGTGAAAACCTTACTTGAGGCACCCAAGGAAAATATCCAGGGTAAAAACCTCTCTGAGGTAGCCTAGGTGTTATATATATATATATATATATATATAGATATAAGAGAAAAAACATAATTGTTATTTGCAGGAGGATGAGAAGATAATCAGGGAGAAAGGAGAAGATACAAAGGGAGCCCTGCCTCACATATGTTCATCTCCTCCACTCCTTACCATGCATTCCTCCATAAATTCCATTATTTTTCACTTCATTGATCCAATTCAAGTGAAAATTGTGTTTTCTACAGGATCCTATGACTGGTAGATTGGTTATATCCCCAAAATTCATTCTAGACATGGTCTAACCCCTCACCTCATCCATTACTATCATCCCTGCATCCACACACGCTCCTACTCCCTCTATCCATTTAGTAGAATCAGATCTGTAGTCACAAACACCATCAGCAGACAACAGAGGAGGAAGAAAGGTGACCAAAGAGCAGCAACATCATCATCAGATATATAGTCAACAAACCATCAGCAGACAATAGAGGAGGAAGAAGAATGACCATCAACATCACCTCTAATCTTTGACAATTGCAGCGTGGAATTAAGGCCACAAGTAAGTATCCTACTCACTCACTCATATGCATCATTTGATAAAAAGTTGTAAAGGTTAAGAGGTAGTTGGTTTATAAGTAAAATGGTGGCCAATTTCCTCTAGAAAGCTAGTGGATTACATACATAGGAAACTATGTTTCTTTTCAAAGAATTTTCTTATTTCCTCCTCAAGCCTCACAAGCAAGATTCTCATCAAGTATATCTCATGTGAGGGTAGATACAATGTTGTTTATTGCTACCATTTTCGAGAGTTTGAAGAATTAAGATTTGGAGTAGAAACACCAGTTCACCAAAAACTCAACATACCCTATTTTCTTATGCAATAACTCATGGACTCCAACGGCAAAGAAAGGACAAGAAATTCCCAATAGTTAGTTCACCATGGGTTGACTAGAATCCTCTTTGAGGATGCCCTAAAAAACCTCAAGATCCATATAACATGGTCAGACTTCCGAGACTTTCTAGCAGAGGATAACATCAAAACCCTTATCTATGATGTTAGTCCTTCTGTCAGTAAGGAGGAGGCAAAACAAGAAGAAGAAGATACAGAGCTAGATGGGGATGAGATGGATGAAGAAGGAACTAATACAGAGGATGATGCTGAAACAGAAGAGAAAGAAGGCATTGAAATAGAGGAGGAGATGAAGCAAGAAACTGATAGAGATGAGAAAGAAAAAACAAAGAGGAAGAAGGCATTGAAATAGAAGGGGAAGAACAAAAGGAGGAGTCACCTAGGGTGTCTCCAGAGGTCCCTAAGTAGAAGGCAGCAGCTACCATCACTGATCTCAGCACACCAGTCAAGAAAAAAAGGAAAAGAAGGAGGAAAACCCCTCTACATTTTAGAACAAGAAAGAGTAGCAAGAAACAAAAGAGCTAAGTGGCTTCAGGGACAGAGAAGCAGTTGAAAAATCAAATCCCATGGCCCTAATCAACACCCATAATCTAATTGTAAATAATCCTTAGCTGGCACCTTGATATCTTGCTGCTCAAGGGCAAGCAATTTCACATTTTGAGGACATGTTTAGGCTGCCAAGAAATGATAATATACATGCCTGCATAAGGAGATGGAAAACATTGCCATATAGTTTGAATGTTAGGAAATATAAGTGGGAAGAAGTAGAAAGGAAAGAAGGCTTCTATAAACAAGAAGTAGATACCACAGCAAAAGCATGAAATGTCAAAGAGGCTACCAGAGCCACTAAGTTGCTCAGAGGATGAGCAACACTTTCAGTAGCGGGGTGATGATGAGCCTCATCATTGAGTAACTATATGGGCCTCAATTGACCTTAATTCACCTCCTAGCTTACTCAAACCAACTATTCTCACAACTTATTGCATGCTTTTGATTATATTTTCTTTATGAGATGAGTAGAGTTGGATATTTTTCTTTGTGGTCTAATGTGCATGTAATGGGGGAATAAAGGATAAAAGCAAGGAAAGTGCAGGGATAAAAGATAAAAGCAACGGATGATGTTAAAGACCTTGGTAAAAACTCGAATGGGACAAGGGAGAGGAATTACAGGAGGTAAATCCTCCTCATTTGCTTCCCCTCCATTCAAGTATCCCTCCATCAGTTGAAAGTACAAACAACTCCCCTTCTAGGAGGAAACCAAGCAAGTGAAGGTGAAAACAACCAAATCAGGAGTACTAGAAGGTAGCCAAGAAAGTGTGAGTGAAAAACAAGCCAAATAATGTGTACTAGAAGGTAACCAAGCAAGTGAAAGTACGAGTTTATCTTGAGTTAGGAGCCAAGCCTTCCTGCTAGAAGGCAACCGAGCTAGTGAAAGGGAAAGCATGAGTTTATCATTGAATTGGGAGCTGTGCCTCGCTAATTTTTGAAGGAGGTCATTGGAGACTTTAGATGTATAAGTAGAGAGGCTTAGGACCCCAGCTTTTTGGGGAGTTACCAAGACTTAGCAACAATTCAAAATTCTCACTGTAGAACTCTACTTTGTTTTCAAGCTGCAAGTCTTGTAACAATTTTTTATTTATAAAGAAGATGAGTTTTGCTTTGAGCTAGCACTGAGTTAACTCAAAGGGTTGAAGCTCTTGGGCTAGGGCTCGACCCTAGAATCCAAAGCAACTCTTTATTGTATTGTTATGCTAGCATAGATTCCTATTTTCTATTCATTTGCTTAATTAGATGCATTTTCATTACATCAATTGTACAGATTATGGTTTCCTTTTCATTAGCTTAAGTAGCTAATTTCCATTACAACACTAGCATAGCTTCATGGTTTAGTTGTTCATTTGCTTAAAGTGGTTGCATTTGCATCACCAGAGTATAGAGTAGATGATTCATGGCTTAACTGGTTATTTGTTTAAATAGCTACATTTCCATTAGAGAGGTTTATTATTTAGCTATTCATTTGCTTAAATAGTTACAGTCGCATTACAGTAGTGTAGAGTAGATCATTTATGCTTTCATTTAGTTAGCAAGTTAGCAAAGAGAAGATTCATAAGGTTGTCCACAGGTGTCTCGGCCTCACCTCCTCCCTCTGGGACCATGACGAGAGGAAGAAACCCTACAGCAACCCAAAAACACAGTGTTTCAGTTTTGCATGGAGTTTGTTGTTTGATGCAGTTATATGGTTCATTTCATGGTAATTCATTCATTTCCTAGCCATCTGTTCCTTCACCCTCTGTCTAAGACCTCACTCATAGGCCCATTCTCCTTCAGCACAAAACGCCTGAGCGGAAGCTGTTAATTCACGTTGTAATCGGTTTTTACCTATAGATTTCCTTACACAACAAAAACCTGATAAATCACTACCTGATTCACTTTTAAGGCTGACCTTTTGCACTTTAAATCCCCACCATTGATCTCCTTCGTCAGATCTGACAGCTATCATGCACCGCTCGCCAACTAGCTTGTTCAAATCTCCACCGTTGATCTGCCTCGCCAGATCTGACAGCTATTGTGTGATATCGCATGGATTTCTATCCGATTGTTATTTGTGTGAGGGCACACGATCAGAGTGGTTTCCCCGTGATACGTGTCGCTCGTGGAGGCTAATCACGTAAAATTTTAGAAAATTTATTACAGCTTTGAGGGCGCATGATAAACAACTTACTGCCCTCTAAACTCGCTCTGTCATTTCCGCACGTTTTCTTCTCCCTCTTTAATATCCACCATTTATCTATCTCTTGATCCGATGGTTGTCGCTTCACCTGATGTCCAACTAGCTTGGCTGGTCTTCAGCATTGATCATCCACACTTGATCCAATGGTTGTCTCACAATCTCGCGTGGACACTTGCACAACCATTATTTGGCCGAGAGAATGCGAGAAAAGTGGTTTTCTCATGATATGTGTCGCTCAGTAATGCTGATCGCGTGAAATCTCATCATACAACTTATGGTTTTTAGGGCACATGAAATACATCTTACCACCTTCACAAAGTCGCTACTATGTCTGCACGTTTCTTTTGGCCACAATCCAATCTCCACCATCTATCTGTGGATTAATACTATTCATCCATCTCTTGACTTAGCCTCCACGATATAGTCTCACTAACCCATCTCCTGTTAACCTTGTTCATTCATCTATTCACTCAACTGTCGTGACATTATCTCCACCATTCATCCTATTAGTTAACCCTATTTGCCCATCTATCTACGTACCCTCTTGCGATCCGATCTCAACCGTTCGTTTGTCTTTCACCAGATTGATCCAATGGTTCTTATGCGTTGTCACTCCCTTATGTCCTCTTTTGATCAATTTTGATCTTCGACTGGTCTTCCGCTTAAACACAGACTTAGCTTAGTTTCCTTTGCTTACCCCTTAGTCTAGTTTTGATGCTTTTACTTTTGCAACTTAGATGGCGACATTAGATTAGTGTTGTTTTAGCAATTCTTCTTGACATAGCTATTTAAATGGTTAGTTAGGATCTAGTGTGAGTTAGCATTACAAGTTGTTTTCTTCATTACTGCAGTAGAGTAGCTCTCCCTTAGAAAAGATTTTCTCTTCTTCCATCAAAATCATGCTTCTTCCAACCCTATAGAATTCTGGCTTGGAACTCCTGGGGTCTCTTGCCAGATCAGCAGTGACAATAGGCAACACCTTCACTTCTACTTGTGCATATAGCATTTTCACCTCCATGTTTGTATGAACCCCGGGTTGATAAGTAAAGTTGGTAGCCCTGGGAGTTGCAGCATTCTTGCTGCAATACCAAGGCTCATCAGTGTGGGTGGAGGTGGCAGTCGCGAGAATCCTTGTCTTATCAAATGAATTGCACTTCGCAGAGAAGCCTATGTTACTCCATCTTCATCACCTAATGGAGGTGAAATCAATGGACTATATTCATGACCCTTTCTCCCTTTGTTCCTATAAGTCTTTCCACTTTGCGTAGCTCCAAACATCAAGGTAGCTACATAACCTGCTTTTAGCACAATAACATCTTAATCCATGTATTCAAAGACTTCAAGTACTTACCTCATGGCTCCTTGAAAAAGCGTCACTCATCCTTGTTGTAGCTAACTGAGGTATCGACCATGAATTCAATCACAAATCCTCCTATGATGCGATGGAGCTAGTGGTCGACAACACAGGTGATCTTATCCTCAGAGGCTTCCTATTTTTGTACTAGCTCCAGGGTGCAAACAATAGGACCATCAAGTCTCCACCTTCCTTGGCTATCCGCTAGCTTCGTGATCCACTTGTATAACTCAATCGGAAAGGAAAATAAAAAGATATCGTGGATTTCTGTATACATGTACTTGTCCATCCACTCTTCCTTTGTCAATCGTGGATTTCTGTTCTCCTACGTCGTGAATTTGTGGATCCTCACATCCAACTAGTCCCCGATCTCTTTCTTACTTGGACTCTAGTGATATGACATCACACATCTCTTATGTAGATTTTTGTCCCGTCAATGGAACTATTTGTTGGCTACGTGGGGCCTGACCCACGTTTAGCGTTAGTTAGCCAAGCAAATCCATACACTACTCGCCCTTTTGGCATTAGCCAGCAGAGCGCAAATCGAAGTCTCACCCAAAGAAGTATGGTGGGATGCTGGAACCAAGTTTCCACACCCTGAGATGGTTGTGATGTCGATTTATTCCTTCTATTGCTGCAGTTGCACAAGTTGTTAAGTTCTAGGGCTTTATCAATCTAGCCCTTTATTCTACCCTTCAGTACCTCCACGAAGGAGTATGATTGACCTTTGCATAACCCTCACCTGTGATTTAGGTACTTTCGCACTACTCTGGTGATGTATTGAATAGGTTTCCAAGTTATCTTTAAGTGTGTTACTTGTCTTACTAAACAATCATAGTTAGCACTGCGTAGTCTGATATTCTTACTTGCGTTCAATTGACCAGCATAATTACATACATTCACGCACCACATAAGCATTGTAAATGAAATACACACAATATAACCAAATGCATTAACAGGAAATAGGGACATAGAATTTGTAGAATGCTTCTCTTTGTTGATATCTCCATATTATTGCAGACTCTTTCTACCCTGTGCACACAGCTGTAGGCATCCGCACGCTCAGCTGCAGGCTTATACCCTAGGCCTCTTGGCACTTAGTTGTAGAGCCTCTACCTACGCTAATATCTAAAACACTTAGGCTTCACTATCAAGACCCTTCACTCCATTATTTGCTAAAAACTTCTTAGCTACATAGAGCTTACTTACTTAGCTCTTTTTATACAATCCCATGGTCTGTGGACCATGGGTGGATCTTTACAACCGAATTTTCACTTTACAAAATAAGGGTGGACAACCCTTTATGGCTCATGACACCTTCGTGCTCCACGACCACAAAATGTAGAGATTTTACAACTTTATTACAAAACTTGACCCAAAACATGGGCTTTTAGCCCCAAAACTATCGTTGGGGGATCTCGTTACCAACATAAACCTCTGATGAAAATTTGCAAGGCCTAAAAAGCTGTGAAGCTTTGTTAGAGTGGTTGGGACTGGTCAATATCGAATGACTTGGATCTTAGTCAGATCCACATGCACGCCATGCTAATCTATGATGTAACCTAGATATTGGACTTGGCTCATGCCAAAGGTTCATTTATCGAAGTTGGCACATCGTTGGTGTTGTCGAAGGGTTTAAAGGACCTGCCAAATGTGTTTCAATTGTTCTTCCTAACTCTTTCTGAAGAGTAGGATGTCGTCTAGATAAACAACCACGAATGACTTGGTGAAGGGCCATAAGATATCATAAATTAGCTTCATAAAAGCAACAGGGGTATTTTTCAACCTGAAGGGCATAATGAACCATTCAAAAAGGTCATCCTTGGATTTGAAGGTAGTCATCTAGACATCTGTGGGCTCTATTAGAAATTGGTTATAGCTAGACTTCATATTGATCTTGCTGAAATTCTTGGCCGCCTTTAGTTGGTCTAGAAGGTCATCAATATGTGGGATTCGATACATGTTCCTAGTAGTGTTTTTTTTAATGCACAATAATCAATGCAAAGCCTCCACATCCCATCCTTCTTCTGTACAAGTACAATTGGGCTCCCACAAGGCGAGGAACTTGGTCGGATGTGCCCTTTTCACAATAACTCTTGGATTTCCCACTTGATCTCCTGATTTTTCATAATGGAGTGGAGATATATCAACCTGTTGTGTAGACGTGCTTCAGGAGTCAGATCGATCGAATGCTTGACTTGACTGTTCAAGGGTACCCCTATGGGTGAAGAGAATATTTCCTTGTATTCTTCCATGACCATATCCACCTGCTTCTGCTACGTGGAAGAACCCTTACTGGGGGCCATGGATGTGACCATGATCTCCCTCTTAGTTTGAGAGTGAATCACAAACAAAAAAAATTCCCAGTCTGGAAGATGATCCTACTAAATTTCTTAGCAGAGATCAAAGAGATGGTGGTAGGAGGGGCTACCTTCAGTATCCTATATAACTTATTACCCAAAGAAATAATAATAGTGTGAGGCCTTGACTCGTATACACCATGATGCTTCTACAAGTATTCTTGACTTAATAATACATCACAAACTTCAAGAGTAGCAACATCACATAATACCTCATTCGTGAAGGGATTGATGTTGTATGGAAGGTGGCACTACTGGCTAACCTGAAGATCTCGTCCTAGGTGAAGCCACCCAATGGTGTGCAAATGTAGGTGTGGTGTGATCGGTAGGCGAAACTTCTTCATGAACTGTGCTGAAATGACTTTCTTGTGGCTCACACTATTGATAATGAATTTCAGTGGTGAACCCTTCCCCCACATCTATGAGTGGAAGAGATGCCCCCCCTCTTGTGGATCTTTGAGCTCAATCTTCTAGATCTTGGTGGTGGAAGCAATGGTGTTGGGCTCTGCATCAATAATTTTCTTCCCTTTTTCATTCCCCTTGTCATGTTCTGACTCAGAGTCAGAGCATGCATTTAATTCTAAAGCCTTCAGCTCAACCACCAATGAATGCTTGGCTCGACACTAACTTATGTTGTGAGTGGGGCTCTTATGGAATTTTCACCACTTCCCTATGTCCTTCTTTGGTTGTTGTTATTTTCTTGCTTCCTCAATGAGTTGTTCTCGGTCACCCTACCTTGGATTTGACCTTTGTTCTATGGTTTGGGGTGCCATTTCCTTGCTTTAGATTCATAGATCCAAAGTCTCGCTTCCTCTGTTTTAACTTCTGCTAAATCTTGATAGCATATCGGTAGGTGCCATCAAACGAGGATATGTTTAGGAACTCCATCTCATATTGCATGTATTTTGAAAAATAACTACGGTACTTGAGTACCAGATGCTACTCAAAATCCTTGATACCCAAATTCGTTCGAAGGGTATGAAAAATATTAGTGAACTTCAACACGTCTTGGTACCTTCCCTGTCATAGTGTATCCCACTTTATGTACTTATCTTCATAGCTCCCGACAGGGTAATACTGTTCCTTGATGGTGTCTCAGAAAGAGTTTTAAGTGGGTGGAGGTGAAAATAGTGAGGATTCCCTCTCGTCCTTATGTTCACAGTAGGTTTCTCACTAGTCCTTGACATGGGTGGTGACTTTGAGGAGTACAAAAGTAATATTTTCCCTACTAGAAAAATCATGAACCAAAAAATACACTTCCAATATATTTAACCATCTATCTACAATGTTTGCATCTATATGGCCTTCAAATATGGGAATATCAAAGTTGAATTGTAACTTAAAGGGAGTGGTGCCTCCAAAGTGGTTTCTATATGAAGATGCATCACCTGTGGGAATTCGCCAAAGGATCTGGAAAAAAATTTCCATCATCACGTTCCTCTGTTACTCGATGGATTCTTCGAGCAATATTTTGAAGGGACCTCGTGCTCCCTTGTCTTTCTTTTCTTCCACCATTGGTGGTTGTTGGGATTTGCAAAGCTGGTCTTGCAAAGTTTCAACCAGTTCAAGCCCTAACACCTTATACCCTAACCTTGTTGGGGACATGCAAAGAGAAATAGAGCAAGAGTAGAACACTCTAATACCACTCATCTAGACTTATGCATGAATGCAACAAAATATAGATATAAACATAAACAAAGAGATGTAATAGCAATAAAAATTCATTTCACTAATATAAAAGAACTGAAATATGCTTACATACAAAGTGGAAATAAACTAGCTCAGGTGATGGTTTCTTACCTCTGAGAAGAGATGTAGTGGTTTTGTACACCTGTTAGTAAAATCCAGAGGATGTTAAAAGTGTCCAGCAGAATGCATAGGTGGACATTTTTCCACCCGAATACATTATGAATATTTAAAAATAAAAAGTTCTCTTAAGGTCCAAAGTTTATAAAGGAATTTAACTAAGGTCGTGTGTATATTTCTTTGATAAACGTGCACATGAAAAATAAACTCCAAAAGCCATGTGGTTACAGAAAAGGATGACTCAGCAGTCAAGGACCACTCTACACACTTCGAGCTAATTTTATGACATGAGATTAGCCTAGTACAACCGAATTCGAGTTGCCTCGGAGAATTGCAACCCTCAATGGAATCCTCTTTTCCTACTCATGTGCCTTTATCATACATGTACCAAGAGAGGGAAGAGGGATTCAAAAAACTATATATAAACACGAGACATTATTATTCTTGCCAAATTGTTGTTTGAGAAAACCACCATTCCATTGTTGAAAACAAGGAAGTGAAGAGCACTAGCATGTTGGCCAAATTTCTTCTAAGAAACCTAACATCTTAGTGAGTGAAGAGGAATCTACCCTTTGATTCACAATTCTTTGAGAGAGAGGAGAAACTTGAAAAGAGATTGAGGAAAATAAACCCCCTTGCTGACAATTTTTGAGCTCCCTAGCTCAAAGAATTCTCTTCAAGTGTCTGAGATTCTAATTGTAATCAACTTATAACACTGACAATCAATAAAGGGATATTTTTCCATATATTATTGATGTGTTTACTCCATTTGAGCATTATTTTGTTTATGTACCTCTTTGTTTAAGTTTATGTTTATGTATGCATGGCTTCCATTATTTACAATGTTGTGTTTATTTAAGTCTATCCACTAACAACATCAATTTTGCCTGTGATCCTTTTGCAGGTAATAATCCACTACTAAGGGGGTATTTTTTGGTACACTTGTGCTCCAAAAACACCACAACAGGAATGGCGGCCATATTGATCTATTTTCATTAATTTAGAGATTTTTTGAAGGACCTCCTTTGTGCACAACCATCCTTCAAGGTGCTCTTCACCTACCTGGATTTTTTACATTCCCCGAGGATATATTTTGAGCCCGTGGAAGTAAAAAGTTTTCAAATACTTCTCACTAGTGTTAGAAAAATATTATATATGACAGAGAAATGAAAGACATATAATATGTGGAAAAACACAAACACATAAAACCATAGAGACATAGATATACGTGGTTCACCAAGCTTGGGCTACGTCCACCCCAAACAGGCAGTCCTTCCTTTCTATTATCCAGCACAATGAAGAGACACAACCTACTACAGATTCGCTATAATATCCTCTATCTTCTCTCTTAGTCTCACCTCTCTGTTTCTCGCTCTGAGAATACACATATATTCCATAGCCTCAATACAATGCCCTCATACAAAGAGAGGGGTTGCCTTCTAGGGCAAAAAACCCTAAACTAAAAAATCTTCCTGAGGTATATAGCCGGCTGAAACAAAGACCTTTAAATTACGATGATAATCATGCTCCACACCCAACAGCTAGCACACTTTTTTCTCTGACAGACACGAAGCATGTGTCTATTTTTACAAAACCATGGATTGTGCATATATTTCTGCAAAACCCGTGTGAGAAACAGAAAGCAAATAAAAGCATTGTATTTTTCAATTCTCTCAGGTGATTGGCAGCCCTTAATGAATTTCCTTCATGTTTGCATTTTACGTTTTCTTTTCCGTACCCATGATTGCTTGAATGAATCCTAATTCATCATGAAATTAGATGTTTTTTGTATTTGTAACAAATACCGACATATCTTAATTAGGGAGGAAAGTAAGTGGCCAAAATCCACATATGTTTTCAAACTATTTTTTGCTTAAACTTTCTGCAAATCACATAGCTTAATTAGTGAATGACTAAGTGGCCCATTATCCACAAATCTTACTACTAACCAAAGCATTTTCAAGACTAGGAGCAAATGTGATGAGCCCCGGAAATGGATAACTATATGGGCTCATTTTGCCTAATATTCTCATTTAATCCACCATTCTCCATAGTTTTATGCATGCTTTTGAATATATTTATGTTAATTGTGTGAATGAGAATAGTCACTTTGCCACAAGTTCTAATACGTGCTTATTGCAGACTTTTGGACATTTTTGGGACCAAGATCAGGAATTTATGAGCAGATTGGCAACCAAATACGAGGAAACAAAGCTAAGGATTTATAGGAGGGATTTCTACTACACTAAATGACCCCTTGAGTTCTCCACCATCAGCTCAGAGTTCTACAACCCACCAAAGATGATTTTTGGGGCAGCCGAGCAGGTCTAGTGAAGTGGCTGATTAACTGCAGTTTTGGGTAGCCAAGCTCCTCAAGTTAAGGAGGACTGTTGGGGTTATTCATATGCATAAATAGGAAAGCTTCAAGCCTTGGTAGTTTATTCATTTTTCTATTCCATTTTCACACTTTAGTGCATCTCTGTATCAGCACATTTTCGAGCTTCTTCTTGTAAACAGTTTTTGGATGTAGCTATTATTTTTTGATCAATGAAGATGAATCTTGCTTTGCGCCAGATCTGATCTTTCTTAGGAGGTTGTAGCTCTTGGGATTGGGCCCAACCCAAGTGCCAATACCTCCTTTGTGTACTTTTATGTGTTTCTATTGCATTCCTAGAATAATTTCTGTTATTTAGGTTAAAATCTTGCTTCATTTCTTAGGTTTATTTTGATGATTTAGATAGTTGTTCATGATTCAGGTTGATTTGACAGTTTGGTAATAGAAAATATCCACAAAAAAGGCTACCAAGCAGTCCTTGATCTTAGTTCTCCCTCCTTGGGAACATGAATTGACACAAAAGTACACTTGCTGCCACAAAAACACTTTTTTTGCCTTCTAATGCAATTGCTACTGTTAGATTTTCAATTGGGAAGTTGATATCAGTTATGTCTTCATGTTTAGATTTGTTCTTGCTTAATTTCCATAGCTCTCTTGCATGATTTCCTATTTATACACTGTTGTTCCTCATATTCCTGGTTTTCAAGAGTAGATTAGGTCAAAGTAGATAGATCTCTGTTTTTTGTCTTTGTTTGGATCAGTTTTTAGAAAGTAATGTGAAGAACACCTATAATACATTCCTACCTACCCTTCCTCCATCATACAACCTGTTCCAACCCCTCACTCAAGATTCCTTCCCTTCATTTTTCATATTTCTCCAACTAACCCTAATTTCTATATTTTTTTGCAACATTGCTTTCTACATCCTTGAACGAATCCAACCATATTCATCACTCCTTAGCTTCATTTGCTAGTTCCTAGACCTCTTACCATCCTTATCCATCCTTCATTTCCACTTTCCCACCATTTTTCCACCATCAATCCTCTAAAAATCACTTTTGGCCTGTTCCTATAGAACTTCCTGTAGAATTTCCTGTAGATCCCCTGCAGCCTCTTGTAGAAGATAACGCGAATAGTTTTTCAAGATCTGAGCACGGTGGAAATCTCTGGAAGGGTGTTAGGGACCCCTTAGGTCATCTCCATACCTTCCTAACTCACTGCAAACACCCACTCCATTTTCTTTTGCTAATAAACCTCTGCATAGTCAAAAATAGTTAAAACACATGCATAATAATCTTGCATAAAATTGTTCAAAAATACAAGAAGATGATTTTTCCACATTTCCTTTTAGAAGTAGCTTAAACACATGTATCTTACCTTTGAAATAGTCCATGGCATCCATTTCAGTAGTAGTACATCTCTTTTCTTAGACAAGTAGGGGTAGTTTGTAAAACTAGGGTTTGCTAGGGTTTGCATTTCCTTTCAGTTTTCATCTTCTTTCTGCAAGTAGACTAGCCTCTTTTGAGTTAACTTTTGTCCATTATAGTTAAAATATTCTTCTAAGAACTCATAAAATTTGGCTTAAGCTCCTAGCAAAATTGTGCCAGCTGATCAAGTGACAGCCTACAGTAAGAGCTAGTACTTGTGCATATAGCATTGTCGCTTCCAAGTTTGTTACGAACTACCGGGTTGACAAAAGTAAAGTCGGGAGTTCTAGGAGTTGCAACATCATTGCTGCAATACTAGAGCTCGCCATCTTTTTGGCGCCGTTGCTGGGGAAGTGCCAGAGTATTTTGTGATTACTGCTTTTCTTCTATTTTCTACTGCAAACATTCTGCTAAGTAGTTTATTTTAGCAAGAGTAGAGTAGTTGCTTCATTTCAATTCGACAATTTCAATTCAGCAAGCATAGATTAGCATTTCTTTCTTTCATTTAAATTCTACTGCTTCATTTCAATTCCACAATTTCATTTCAGCAAGCGTAGATTAGCGTTTCCTGCTTTCATTTCAATTTTGCAATTTCATTTAAGCAAAATAGATTAGTCCTTTCCTGCTTTCATTTCAATTATGCAATTTCATTTTAGCAAAATAGACTAGTCCTTTCCTACCTTCATTTCAATTTTTCCTTTTCATTTCAGCAAGATAAATTTTAGTTAGTTGCAGTTCAATCTATTTCTGTTTTTCTGCAAGTACAAGCAAAAAAAACAACAAAAATCACCAAAAAAAAAGAGATTTCATTTCATGCCTCATAGGAACAGAAACAATTCAGGAAAATTCCTACCCAACACCCCCACCACATCACTGAGTCACCCTTCTCTCTTCTTTGGGGGTAGTGATCCTAAAGAACCTATAGGTGAACCTCTAGAGATAAAAAAAGATCCTATAACAAAAGAAGAACAAGAAAGCATTCCTCCGGAGACCATGGTTGAAAACAGAAATGGTAATGGGGAGAGAGTAGAGGTACCTTTCCCATCCAAGAGACCAATGGGGACACAAAAATGAAAAACATCAGTCCCCCAGCCTTACCTCACTTCCATGGGTTGACCACTGAAGACCCTAATACATTTTTTTTGAGTTTTTTGTCCTTTGTCAAACTTATGACTATGCAGAAGACGAGCAAAAGTTCAAACTCTTTCCTTCTACCCTCAACGATGCAGCACTCCACTGGTTCATGGGGCTACCTGGAAATAGTATAACAACTTGGGCTCAAATACAGCAAGCATTTAACAACAAATACCAGGACTACTGTAGGTCAAAGGATACAAAGGAAGAAATATTTCGAATGACCATGGGTAGTGATGAATCTTTAGAAGACTATGAAGAGAGGTTTCAACTTAGTTATAAAAGGGCCAAGTGTACACTTGACCCCGAATCTCTGAAGTTCGTTCTGCTCAGAGGAGTCCCTAAAGACCTTCTAGATACCCTCCATCTACTGGCTGGAGGAGACATCTACCGGCTACCTTATGATGACATAAAGACTATATTTAGAAACCATTCTAAGGCAGCCATAAAGAGAGGTAGGGGAAGTCAACTCTCAGCCAGTACCCCTTTATCTAGTTCATTCCTTAAAAACGAGTTTGCAAATCAAATGGAAGATTTCAAAAGCGAGATGAGACAGACCATTGCCATGCAAATGGATACCTTGTGAATCCAAAAGAAGCAAGAGGAAGCCGAGAGGGCTTTGGCCATCTTTTGTCCCAGGTGCACTAGAAAGCATCCTAGGAATGAATGTCCATTGCACTCTATAGAAGTGTCTTTTGTTTGTGAAGAAGACCATCCTATGAATCAATGCCCTTCCTTGCTTGGATTTAAAGCTATGTACCAAGGGGTTGAAGGAGCCATTGAACCGCTCTACTTCATGAAGTAAAGGAGACCACATGTACCCAGAGCTTACCAGTAGTGGATGCAAGGGACATCCCAGACTTATTACAACCCCAATAAAGCCATTTCCATGCCTTCTTAGGGTCCCCCTACTCATTCTTCCTGGTCCACACCCCCTCCTTGGTCATATCCTCCTTAATACCATACTCAACCAGCTGCTCACTCGTTTCATTCTCACACTCAGCCACAACCTCAATGGAATGCACCTCATCAGGGGTGGAGGCCCGAATACAACTCTCCTCCCACTTTTTTTCCTCCACTACCTACTCAACCACAACCATTACCTCCTGCCCCTCCAAGACAACCCCAGATACCTGCTCAATTGAACCTTAACCCTAATAACAGACAGGCCCAGCAGATATATACTAGAGAAGCCACATGCCCTACCTATGCTGTGGAGATTCAGGAGATCAACCTACAATCTGGGAAGGTCCTCCTAGATAGCCCACCTCCTCCTAAGGAGGACGAAGAAGAGAAACAAGAAAGTGAAACCAAAGCCATTCCACCCTTTCCTGAGAGACTAACTGGAACCACGCAACCAAACCTAGAAAAAACTGAACTTCTGGGAGAACTTAAATAGTTATGTGTGAAAATACCACTTCTCCAGGCCATAAAAGATGTACCAATCTACAATAAGTTGATCAAAAAGAAGCGTTTCAAGCACCCAGATAGGTGCAAGAGAGATGCCCCAACTATCAATGTCATAGGACAACTGTTTGACCTGATGTTGGGACAGATAATTTGTCCAAAATATCTGGACCCTGGGAGTCCTATAATTGATGTCCACATAAATGGCACCATAATCCCCCACACTTTGATTGATCTAGGGGCTGCCATTAACGTAAAGACCAATGACACTATGCTCAGACTCAACCTTCAGAGTTCCCTAAGAAAGACCTCAACAGTACTGCAGTTAGTAGACCGCTCCACTGTAACTCCTGAAGGGATTTGTGGAAGATGTCATGGTCTCCATTGATTCCTGGGAGTCCCTGCTGACTTCTTGGTCCTTCAGCCAAAGGCCAAACTCACTAGGTATCCCCTCATCTTGGGAAGCCTTGGTTAGCTACTGCAGATGATTACATCAGTTGTCGAACCGGGAGCATGACCATCAAGAATGGGCATATGTCCAAGCAGCTAGTCCTATATCCTCCTGCCCAACCTTTGCTAAAACATGACTTACCTCCCTAGCTGGAGGAGGAAGATGAAGGTGAAGTCTACTCTGCCCCCTTATGTACACTGGAAGCCACCAGGGGAGGTCCTCAAACCGAGGATGATCTTATTGAGAATTTGATACAAAATCCACCCCCTAGTGTGTTGCCATTAGAAGAGTTGGTGGAAGAAACTCAAGCCAGCACTTTACTTGATCTCTGTGTGGCTAATCTGACCTCTCTCCGAGTTAAGAATGTGGAATTCAGCCCTGAAAGAACTTTGAAGATCAACTCATCCCTATCCAACTCTTAGGAGAAAGAGCTGTGTAGCTTATTGAACAACCATTTCGATGCCTTTTCTTGGAGTTATAAGGAGATGAAAGGAGTCCATCCTTCAGTCTATACCCATCACATCTACATTAAGGAGGATTTTAAACTAGTCAGGCAGCCTCAAAGGAGGATGAATCCAGCCCTTAAGGACATTGTCAAAGAAGAGCTGCAAAATTTGTTGGATGCAGGATTCATCTATCCCATCTCTGACAGTGAGTGGGTTTCTCCTTTGGTGCTTTGCCCCAAGAAAAATAGGAAGTGGAGAATCTATGTAGATTATCGAGAAATTAACAAAGCCACCAAGAAGGACTATTTCCCTTTGCCTTTCATAGATCAAGTGTTAGATGGCTTGGCAGGGAAGAAGTCTTTTTCCTTCTTAGATGGGTTTAGAGGGTACAATCATATCCAAATCAGCCTGGAAGACCAAGATAAGACCACTTTCACTTGTCCATGGGGTACCTTTGCCTACCCGGTCCTTCTCTTTGGGTTATGCAATGATCCTGCCACTTTTCAGAGAGCAGTACTGAGTATATTCACTGAGCTGGTCCATGATTCAATGGAAATCTATATGGACGACTTTACCCCTTATGGTTCTAACTTCTGAGAAGCTCTGACTAACCTGAGGAAAGTTTTAGCCAAGTGCATTGAGATAAACATGTCCCTTAGTCCTGATAAATGTGAATTCCTAATCAATGAATGGATCGTGTTAGGTCATACAATTTCTCAGCAAGGTTTACAGGCGGATCCCAACAAGATTACTATCATCCAAAGGGTCCCACCTCCTCAAAGGGTAAGAGATGTTCAGAGTTTTCTAGGCTTAGCAGGATATTATAGAAGATTCATTAAAGATTTTAGTAAGCTAGCCTCTCCATTGTTTCGTCTTTTGGGAAAAGATGTTGAGTTCATATGGACTAACAACCGTCAAGAGGCTCTGGATGCTTTGAAAGATAAGTTGATAACTGCCCCAACCTTGAGAGGTTCAAACTGGGCCCTACCTTTCCACATTCACACAGATGCCTCGAACAAAGCCATAGGAGCAGCCCTCGGACAAGTTGAGGAGAAGCTACCATATGCCATATATTTTATTAGTAAAAACTTGTCCAAGGCAGAGCTAAACTATACTGTAACCGAGAAAGAGCTCCTGGCTATAGTCCATTCCCTAAACAAGTTCAGACATTACATCACTGCCTATCAAACCTTTGTGCATACCGATCATGCTGCAATTAGGTATTTGATGAAAAAACATGATGTAAATGCTCGTATCATTAGATGGTTACTTTTATTGCAGCAATTTGATTTGACCATTGTTGATAAGACAGGTAAGGCAAATGTTGTTGATGATTTTTTGTCTAGACTAGATTTGCCTGCAGGTGAAGAAGGGATGGTGGATTATCAAATGCCAGATGAACACCTGTTTGCTATTTTAGTACTCTCTCCATGGTTTCTGATATAGCAAATTATTTGGTTTTAGCACATTTTCTGCCATACCTATCCTCAAAAGCGAAGAGCAAGAGCATGAGGAAAAGTGCCCCATTCATTTGGATTGGGGGCAATCTTTTTAAGCTTGGCCCAGATCAGATCTTGAGGCAATGTGTCAGGGAGGAGGAAGTTTTTGACATCCTCCTAACCTGTCATGATGGGTCCCGTGGAGGCCACTTTGCAGCAAAGAGAACTGCCTTCAAAATTCTACGGGCAGGTTACTATTGTTCCACTCTTCACCAAGATGTCAGGAGATACATCAGCCAATGTGACAGATGTCAAAGGATGGGGAAACGTACTCCAAAGGATGAGATGCCCTTGTAGCCTTAGGTGACTTTCGAGTCATTTGAGAAGTGGGGTATGGAATTTGTGGGTCCTATCAACCCTCCTTCAAAACAGAGGTCCTACATCATTATGTGCATAGATTACCTGATAAAGTGGGCAGAAATAAAGGCAATCAAAGTAGCAACAGAAGAAAAGGTAGCTGAGTTTTTGAGAGAAAATATCTTCTACATGTTTGGCTACCTAAGAGAATTAGTCATAGATCAAGGAAGTCAGTTTACCTCTAACCTAATTGAAGACCCGCTCACTCATCACAAGATTAAGCATAGAAATTCCACCCCTTATCATCCGCAAGCAAATGGACAGGTGAAAGTTACTAACAAAGCTTTGGAAGGGATTTCGACGAAGGTAGTGAGAAGTAGCAGAAAAGATTGGGCGAATCGCTTGGTTGAGGCCACCTGGGCCTACAACACTACATGGAAAACTACAACAGGTTTCACACGCTATGAGTTGATCTACAGGAAGAAGGCTTTGCTATCCATAGAATTTGAATATAACACATTAAGGTTGGCAGCTTAGCTGGACCTAGATCTCAGCCATGCACAACATGAAAGATTGCTTCAGCTGAATGAATTAGATGAATAGAGAATGCAGGCCCTTCTCCACTCAGAGATAATCGAGCTTCAAAGAAAGATATGGCATGACTGGCACCTCAAAGAAAAGCAATTTCAGCCAGGAGATTGGGCACTATTATATGATTCAAGGTACAAGGATTTCAAGGGCAAGCTGAGGACAAGATGGCTGGGACCATATATAGTGAAAACATGCAATGACAATGGTTCAGTCCTTATTCATACCATTGATGAAGAAGCCATCCCCATGCTCGTCAATGGGCATAGATTGAAAATATACAAGAAACCCCTTTCTAAGCAGGAGTTCATTGAGAATCTTGGCAAATCAGTATTGCTAATGGAGCAGGTCCCTGTCTGCACTCTACCTACATCATGAAGAAAAGACACAAAAAACAAAATAGAAAAAAACACAGAGAAAAGAAAAAATAGTAAAAGATCCTTGGGTGAAAACTGTTGTGTGTGGAGCATGATTGTTCAGAGGTCTTTGTTTTGGCCAGATGTATACCCCAGGAAGTTTGTACACCCCTCCACGCGGGGGGGGTACAGGGGGGACTTGTCCCCGAAGCTAAAAACAGATGTAAAATTTCCTTGTAAAAGTATAGTAATTTCTAGTCAATTTGGGCTGTTCATTAGGCAGATGATATGGCAGTAGAAATTATGTTTAGTTTAGGGTTTTTTTCCCTATAAGGGAACCCCTCTCTTTGTATGAGGGCATTGTATTTGAGGCTGTGTAATAGATGTGTATTCTGTGAGTGAGAAACAGAGAGGTGAGACTGTGAGAGAAAACAGAGGATATTATAGCGGATCTATTGTAGGTTGTGTCTCTTCATTTTGCTGGATAATAGAAAGGAAGGACTAGCTGTTCGAGGTGGACGTAGCCCAAACTGGGTGAACCACGTATATTTGTGTCACTCTTGTTTTATGCGTTTTCTGTGTTTATATTTCTACAATATTTTAAGTGTTCTATTGCTCCGTAATATATAATTTTATAACAAAAACCTCTTGGAGGTGCCCATGGCAGACATTGAGGGTGAAAACCTCCTGGAGGTGCCCCAGCTATCTCAGACCAAAAAAAAAAAGAACGCGAAGAGAAAAAAGGAAGAGAAAAAGAAAATTAAATCTAATTTCTGTTGCATAAATTGCAGGTTGCAGGAAGGTCATTACAAGTTTTGGGAAAATCGCGCAAGTCAAATATAGTGGACATGACTAGGATGTATGCATCCCTCACAATCCATTCCTCCATCATCATTACCTTTCCCCAAGATCTGGTCTCATTTGGCCCGAAATTCCACATCCTATAGGAAGCTCTGTATCTTCTACAGGAGGATCCTGTAGAAAATACAGACAAGCCAAAATCGGTCTCAGAAGAGGACCCGAGGGTTTGAGAGATGTTTATGAGGCCTATAAACCTCCCTGCCTCCATCCCTCACCATAGGCCATCCTTTTCCGTCTCTGTACACCTCCATTCCACTCATTTTCATGTCCCTGCACAGTCACACAACAATCCTGTTTTTTTTATGCTGCCAACAAATTTTAGTGACAAATCAAAACAACAGTTTTTCTTTTCACTCACCATACCTACTACCCTCCATCTGATATTCCTTGCCAGTAGAGACCCTCGTCAGTAATTATATCCCTACTCATTTTAGCTTGAATCTCAGAAGGAGAAGCAGCTACAGGAAATCCTACAGGATTCCTGTAGCAGCTGATCCCTCTGAAACACATACTACAGAGCCAGGGACAGAAAAGTATAGCCTATGACACATGCATGAGCTCTGTTTGAACGTGTAAACATCAGAAACAGTCCGAGGTTAAGCAAGCAAAACACATGCAGCCACAACAATGAAGAAATGGCTTGTAGCATCCAAAATGTGCATAACATGGTCGCGACTGCACAGGTAAGTGACTAAACCTATTCTGCAATTACATGAATTCTATTTCAAGGCTGCGTAACTATGGGAATGGTTCGGTTTGAATGGAATCGGTGGCCAGTTAACTGGTCACCCTCAGTTAGCTACACATCCTCGCGGAATCCAACCAAGCCCTGTTAAATTCAAAACTACTGATAAGATATGCAACCAGTACGTGTGGAATGTCCATTCATGAAGAGTTAATCGAGACTAGTAGTGGTGGCAGCAGATAATGGGAGTAAGGGAGGTGATGGCGGTCAGGTGGCATGTAGCAACATTATGGCTGTGATCTAGGATCAACAGTCCATTCTAGCCACCTCATCACCTCACCGCGAATCACGCCCACAGATAAAACACAGCTCAGTTAAGCCATTCATCACCTTTTGTTCATTCTGCACTCATGACGTTTTCAACTGGAGTATGCATCTACCACTTCCAGAGCAGCTAACCAGTTGTCCTCCATGAGATTTCTGCCTGTTTTTCGAAAATATCCTGCCTATTGGACTCTACAGGAAGCACAGTTTCATTCTACAGGAGCTGGGTGACTTCTACAAGAAGGGTTCTACAGGAAAAACAGAGGACGGCTCTGCAGAAAGAAAACCCAGGACCTTCACCGAATTTCAAGCTCAAAATGAGGTAGGCTCAGGAAAACTTCTCTGTGCATGATTTGTTGGTGCAAAATGGTGAATTGAACACGGCATTAGATTGAAAAATGAGAGTAAAAAGTCTGCCTGTGCATTGAGAAAAAGTGGAAGTCTGCCTGCATGATTCACTGAGTTTACCCAGTTTTTTTCTCCTGCATCCGAAATCTCCTCATTAGTTTTTTTTTAATTCTCCTATAAGGAAGGCATGCAGTAGTAGAGGCCAACCTGTCTGCATGAAGAAAAACCCAAATTTACATATCTATCAATGTGCTGAGAAAAAACCTGTGTCCTTATGCTCTGTTTTGTTAAAAAAAAAAAAATTCTCATAAACAGACAGACCAAATTCTGGGTGACAACAGTTTTCAAATAGGGGAATTATTTCCATTTGATATTGTAAGGAGCACACGAGAAATTCCTCCTTTGATCTAAGAAAAAAATTGAATTCAGCTATCCTCTGTTTTAGTGATTGACTATGTTTTTCCCACTTGAGAATTTTCTTTTCTGGTTAAAGACCAAACTCAACACCATGCTAGGAGGATTCATGAGGAAAGAGCCCTTAAACTCTAGAAAATTGTACAAAAACCCTGAGGTGGTGGACGTTTTCACCAGGGCACATTGGATATCTTCTTTGACAGAATTCAGGGTTATGATAAGGAGGTGACTGAAGAGTTTTTTATGTCCCTGAGACCAAATTTGAAGACACATGCCACAATTAGTTTTAGGGGCTTGACCCTAGAACTTACCCTTGATTTCATCTGTAGAATTACCAGTTTACCATTAGGGCTCCCTTGGAGCAAAGAGGAGAAGTCATTGGGACAAGTGGCTAAGAAAACATTTTTTCTACCTGAGGAGCATCCTATAGAAGACAAAAACGGGGTCAAAATGACAAGCTTGCGTCCTTCCTGGAGTGAAGTTAGTTATCAAATCACGAAGTATATCACATGTGAAGGGAGGTTTAGCATCATTTATGGTTCTCATTTCAGGTTGCTACATGAATTGAGGTATGGGATGGACTTGACTCCAGCTAATAAACTGAACATCCCATATCTCCTCCTTCAGTCTTTCATTGAATGTGGTACAAAGCTAAATGCAGGAGTCCCAGATCAGTTAGCCCACCGTGGACTCATCAAAATATTAGTGGAAGATGCTTTACACACCTATACTGTCTCCATAGCTTGGGAAATCTTTAGGAATATGTCCACGGATGACAACATCAAAACTTTGGCTGAGAACATCAGCCCACCCAGCAGTGATGAGGGGGAGCAGATTGAGGCAATGGAGAGGAGCATTGAAGAGGGAACATAGGACATTTAAGCAGAGGGTAAAATGAGGAAGAACAGAAGGGTAAGAGGAATTTGATAAGACTGCTGAACCGAAGACAGCAAAGGAGAAAACAACAAAAACAGAGAAAGGAAAAAAAACAAAGTTTGGGAAGAAAAAGGCCAAGAAGGCCCAAAAGAAGGCTACCACAGCCAAGGCAGGTACCCAACAAGAGAAAGAAGAGACACACCCTGAGATATCAAAGACATAAGTAGAAATAGGGGGCATAGATATTTCTAGAGGAAGTGAAGAAAAAGAACAGCATGAAGAGAAATCCCCTGAAATGTTGGCAAGAGAGGCAACAACTATGCTTGCTGCATTATGCACACCTAAAAAACAAAGAGGAAAAAAGTTGGGTCCCTATAATACTAGTGATTACCCCATTACTATTGTAATTTTACCCCTTATTAATATTTTTGTGCCCCTATTATCCCCATATTGTTATTACTGTGCCCCATAGAATACCTGTATTATTATTTTTGTGGCTTTATATTATTACTGTTAGGTCGGCTGGGTTATATTATGACTCCATAGACTCCTATATATAGAAAGGAGGTTTTGTCATTTGTATATTCAAGAATTGTTAATTTATGTAATGTAAAGGAGGTTTCCCCCTCGAAGAGGCTGAATTTTAAGGCGTTGATCTATCTTTTCTATCTTTTTCTTGAGTTGGTTTCATAACATTTGGTATCAGAGCTTGGATTCTAGGGTTTTGCTGCTCCAAACAGGTCATCGTGGAATTTTCGCTATAATTTTTTTTTTGTGATGTTTCAGAAGTTGCAAAACAAACCCATTTGAGAATAAATCACGCTAAACCTTGGATCCAAATTTCAGAGCTTTTCGCGCTATATTTGTGGAGATATGATCTGAGGAAGTTGGTCTTTTTGCAGACTCCTGAATTACATTCCAAACAGGTGACCTGGGGAAAATCATCATAACGTTCTCTCTGGGGATCGGATTGAAATTTCATAAGAAGTTATAGAAATAGAATGGATTGTAGTTTCTTGTATGCATTTTTCAGATCCAAAGGTCGAAACAGTGACTCGTGGCATGTCGTACAATTTCGCTCTACTGAACTAGTCTATAATCGAGTCATTGTGGGAGATTTCGCATAACTCTTCCTTGGAGAATCCAATTTGGGTCAAACTTGTGGCATTGGAAAGAGGACATAGAGGGCTACTACAGGTCACAAATTAAAAACTAGATTATCGAAAAGTACAGATATAAATCAGAATAAATATCGAGCTCCTACAAAGTGAAAAAAGGTGTGTAGATTTTCTTAAATTTTTGCTTAAGCTTGGTTTGAAAATTTATTTTGAAGGAATTCAAAGGGCATAGTAGAGCATTATTATCAGTAACTGATGCCTCGAGGAAAGAAAATGCAAACACCTAGTAAGGAACCTGAAAGCTCTAGCATGACTCATGAAGAAGAGGAAGAAATACAACACGATGTATCAAAATTACAAGACCAAGTGCAACAACTGTCCTTTGCACAAAAAGGAACAGAATCTAAGATGGATGGTTTAAAGAAAGATGTAGAAGCTAAGATGGATGGTTTAAAGAAAGTTGTAGAAGCTAAGATGGATTGTTTAAAGAAAGGCGTAGAAGCTAAGATGATTGACGTGGAAGCTAAGATGGATGATTTGAAGATAGATTTGAAGACAAACATAGAACATTTGAAGACAGGCATGGAAGATTTGAAGATAGATTTAACAAAGTTTCTACAATAAATGTTTACTAATGGTGAAAGGGTAGTAAAGAAACTCATGATGAGAACAAAAGAAATGTTAATCATGATTTCATAGACTCTAATGTTGGATCAAAGACCCACCATATTCCAAAAATCAGTATGAGGAAGTTTGATGGCAAGGATCCCGCAACATGGATATTACAGATGGAGCAATTTTTCGATCTCAATAATGTGAAAAACACACAAAAGGTACGTAATGAAACTTCATATTTGGAACCAAATCAGTTTTTATGGTATTAGTGGCTTTGCTCTCGTAAACAATTTATCACTTGGGCAATTTTTACGGAAGAATTGATAGCACATTATGAGGATACAAAAAGAAACACTTTCTTTAGCCAATTGATAAGTCTCAAACAAAAGGGTTCAATAATGGAGCACATTAAGGAGTTCCAAAAATTGAACATAAGGGTAAAAAATATTCCAGAGGAGCATAGGATTGATGTCTTCATAGGGTCTTTAAAGGATAATATCCAACATGATGTTCGCCTTTGGGAACCTAATTCATTAGAGAAAGCATTCAAGCTAGCAAGAAAAATGGAAAGCAAAATTATGGCAACTAGGAAGCATACCACTCACAACTATAAAGACGGAAGTGTTGTTGCCCCTAGTCTTCCACAACCTATAAGGTTGACACCACAAAAATTGGAAGAAAAAAGAGCAAAAGGGCTTTGTTACAGTTGTGATAGCAAATACACTAAAGGTCATAAGTGTGCCGAGAAGAAATTATTCTACATAGATTGTGAAGAAGAAGAAGAAAAGGAGCAAGAAGGGTCAAAAGAAGAGGATATACTCCAAGAACAAAGCCTAGATAAAGAAGAAATGAATCCGACCATATCTTGTAATGCATTGGCGGGAATTACCACTCCTCAACCCATCAAGATAGAAGGACAAATCAAGAAGAAAAGGGTAATAGTGTTGATTGATTCAGGAAGTACCCACAATTTTATTCATTGTAAGGTAGCAAAAGAATTGAATTGCTTCTTATATCTAGCACCAGAGTGTCAAGTGATGGTTGCAAACGGAGGAACAATAAATTGCTCTGGAAAGTGCCATAATATCAAGCTATCCATGGGAGAATATGTACTAACTAGCCCAATGCTTTCCATTCCAATGGGAGGTGCTGATGTTGTACTAGGAGTCCAATGCCTACAATCCTTGGGTACAATAGCTTTTAATTTTCAAGACCTTTTCATCAAATTTTCTACGGAAGGAAAGGAAGTTGAATTAATGGGTATTGCAGGGAAACTAGGAAAGATAATCAGCTCTAATGGTATGACAAAGCTTCTAAAAAAGGAACAAAGAGGTGTAATTGCACAATTATGTTTGCTAGATGTTTCTACATCGGAATCATCTATTTCTCCAGATCTCAAAAAAGTCTTGGACCATCATTCCAAGGTATTTGAGACTCCCAAAGGTCTCCCACCTATGCGTGATCATGATCATGCTATTCATCTGATTATTCTAGGAAGTGTTCCTCCAAACATCAGGCCGTACAGTTATCCCTATGCCCAAAAGAGTGAAATTGAATGTATGGTTGCAGAAATGCTAGAGGTTGGTATAATTCAACCGAGTCAAAGTTCTTTCTCTACTCCAGTAGTATTGGTGCACAAGAAGGATGGATCATGGCGCATGTGTCCGGATTATAGGGAGCTCAACAAGCTCACTATTAAAGATAAGTTTCCCATTCCTGTCATTGATGAATTATTGGATGAATTGCATGGATCAATTTACTTCACCAAGTTGGATCTTCTTTCAGGATATCATCAAATCAGAATGAAGCTTGAAGACATTTCGAAAACAGCATTTAAAACTCATGAGGGTCATTATGAATTTTTGGTCATGCCTTTTGGCCTTACCAATGCACCTTCAGCATTTCAAGGTTTGATGCATTCAATTTTCAAACCATTCCTTAGAAAATTTTGTTAGAAAATTATATATTATGGAGCAATGGAACACATAAAATATTGCAGAAATATAAACACAGAAAGCACATAAAACAAGAGAGACACAGATATAAGTGGTTCACCCAGTTTGGGCTACGTCCACCCCGAACAGCCAATCCTTCCTTTCTATTATCCAGCAAAATGAAGAGACACAACCTACAGCAGATCCGCTGTAATATCCTCTGTTTTCTCTCACAGTCTCACCTCCCTATTTCCCGCTCACAGAATACACATCTATCACACAATCTCAAATATAATGCCCTCATACAAAGAGAGGGGTTGCCTTCTAGGGCAAAAAACCCTAAACTAAACATAAGTTCTACCGTCAGATCATCGCCTAATGAACGGCCCAGATTGACTAGAAATTACTATACCTTTACAAGGCAATTTTACAGTTGTTTTTAGCTTCGGGGGCACTGCCCCCGAAACCCCCCGCCAAGGGGGGGTCCCAAAGGTCGCAGCCGCCCCCCCTGGACCCCCCTTGCAGCGAATATTTTACGGGCGGCGTTGCCGCCCCCATTTCGAACTGGGGTCCAATGTGGCGATACCTTTGAATATAGAAGATAATCAGGCTCCACACCCAAAAATCTCCCACTTGGAGACTGATTGTAGCAACTCCACCGCTGGTCCATTTGCTGGACAATGACTCCTCTTTGGACCTGGCTGTTTCTCATCTTCATCGTCATTCTTGAAGACCAATTGAAACTGAGCATATTCTTAGTTTCTCCCTGGTTACAACTTTTGTTAGCATATCTGCTGGATTCTGGCTAGTGTGTATCTTTTCCAGCTTCAACTCTCCATCTTCCAACATTGATCGTATGAAATGGTACTTGAGCTCTATGTGTTTAGTCCTAGAATGAAATGCTGAGTTCTTTGCAAGATGAATGGCACTTTGGCTATCACTGTATAACGTGCCCATATCATGCTCCTTACCCAATTCACTCATAAACCTTTCTAACCAAATCATTTCTTTACTAGCCTCTGTAGCAGCAACATACTCTGCTTCTGTTGTTGAATGTGCAACAACACTTTGGATTTTTGAAACCCAACTAACATCTGTTGCTCCAACAATAAATACATATCCTGTAGTGCTCCTCCTGTTATCTCTGTCACCTGCCATATCTGCATCAACATATCCTTGTAGGGAGATGTTTGAACCACCAAAGCATAATGCTTGATTTGTGGTACCTTTCAAATATCTGAGAATCCATTTCACTGCCATCCAATGCTCCTTTCCTGGATTTTTCATGTACCTGCTTACAACTCCCACTCCATGTGCAATATCAGGCCTTGTGCAGACCATTGCATACATTAAGCTTCCAACTACTGATGCATATGGAACTTTAGATATATAATCCATGTCTTCTTGGGTCTTTGGGCACATTTCCTTGCTAAGTTTGAAATGGCTAGCAAAAGGTGTACTAACTGGTTTTTCATTGTGCATGTTAAATCTTTTCAACACCTTTTGTATGTACTCATTCTGACACAATGTTAATTTACGATTTTTCCTGTCTCTAGTTATTCTCATACCAAGGATTTGTTTTGCAGCTCCCAAATCCTTCATTGCAAATGAATTTGCTAATTTTCTTTTGAGCACATTTATTTCCTGCATGTTAGATCCTGCAACAAGCATGTCATCTACATACAATAACAATATAATATAGCTGCCATCATTTTGCTTTTTCAAATAAAAACAATGATCAGAGTGACATCTAGGATAACCTTGTTCAGACATAAACTTGTCAAATTTTAGATACCATTGCCTTGGAGCCTGTTTTAAGCCATACAAGCTCTTCTTCAACCTGCACACTAGTTTCTCCTTCCCTTTCACCTCATATCCTTGTGGTTGCTGCATATATATCTCTTCCTCCAAATCCCCATAGAGAAAGGTTGTCTTTACATCTAACTACTCAAGATGAAAATATTCAGCTGCTACAAGACTTAAAATAGTTCTGATTGAAGTCATTTTAACAACAGGAGAAAATATTTCATCAAAATCAATACCTTTCTTCTGTGCAAACCCCTTCACCACAAGTCTAGCTTTATACCTCTGTTTTCCTCCATCTTCTTCCTTCAGCCTGTAAACCCATTTATTCTTCAATGTAGTTTTTCCTACAGGCAACCTGACTAAATCCCAAGTTTGGTTATGAATTAAGGAGTCCATCTCTTCTTCCATGGCTACCTCCCACTTCTGCCTGCTTTCAACCTGCATTGCTTCTTCATAACATTCGGGTTCACCGGAATCAGTCAACAATAAATAATATAATGAAGGAGAGTATTGTTCAGGGGGTCTACTTATTCTGGTAGATCTTCTAACACCACTTTCAGGTGTTTGGGGTGTTTGTTGTTGTTGTGGTGGTTGCTGTTGTTGTGGTTGTTGATTATTATTATTTTCAGGCACCTTTACTTTTTCAGTGATTTCATCAAGAACTGCGTATTCCTTGTTTTCCTTTTCCTGTTTCTTTTCCTGCGACTAATTCTTATACAAGACCTTTTCATTGAATATTACATCTCTACTACTAATGATTTTGTGATTTTCGTAATCATGTAAGCGATAACCAAAATCATTAAGACCATATCCAATAAAGGTACATTTCTTTGACTTTGCCTCAAGCTTTGTTCTATTTTCTTTATCAATATGGACAAAGGCCTCACAACCAAAAGGCTTTAAAATAGAGTAGTTTACCTTTTTACCTGTCCATGCTTCCTCTGGAACACCACCATCCAAGGAACTTTAAGGCCCTCTGTTTATTAGATAAACAACAGTATCTACAGCATCTGCCCAAAACTGTAAAGGCAATCCTGCATGCAATCTCATGCACCTTGCACGCTCCATGATTGTTTTGTTCATCCTTTCTGACACACCATTTTCTTGTGGTGTTCTTGGAACTGTCTTCTCTCTGCGAATTCCATGCTCTGAACAGTACCTATCAAACTCTTTGCTGCAATATTCACCTCCATTGTCTGATCTAAGACACTTCAATTTCTTTCCTGTCTCAATCTCAACCAAAGCTTTCCATTTCTTGAAAGTATCAAATACATCAGATTTATTCTTAATACAATAAGTCCAAGTTTTTCTAGTTGCATCATCAATAAAAGTAACATAATAACGAGAGCCACCGAGAGATGATACCTGAGCATGTCCCCATACATCTGTATGCACAAGCTCTAATTTTTCATTCTTCTTTTCTTTCCCAACTCTGAGAAATCTGACTCTCTTCTCTTTCCATAAATGCAATTCTCACAGAAGTCCAAATCAACATTCTTCAAACCCGGCAACAAATTCCTTGAGTGAAGAATCTTCATCCCCTTTTCACTCATGTGTCCGAGTCTATGATGCCATAATGTTGCATCTTCTCCTTTGGAAGTTAAAGCATTAACAGAGTTAGAAATACCATTGCATAAATACAATGTACCAACCTTTTCGCCTTTTGCTATTACCAGGGCTCCTTTGGTGACCTTCCAAGCTTTATCTGTGAAAGTTGTCACACAACCTTCACTGCCTAACTACCCTATTGAAATCAAATTTTTCTTTAGATCTGGAACATGCCTTACCTCCTTTAATAGCCATTCGTTTCCATTCTGTTGTTTTATAAGAACTTTACCCATTCCAACGATTTTACAGGGTTTATCATCACCCAGACGAACTTGTCCAAAATCTCCTTGAACATAGTCATGAAAGTATTTCTTATCAGGTGTGGCATGGAATGAAGCCCCTGAATCTATCACCCAGGAATCAGTAATATTTTTGAAAGAAAGAATCAAAGCATCTTGTAACACCTCACCTGTCACATTTGCTTCATGATTGTTTTCTTGTTGTGAATCTCCTTCTTTTCCCTTCTGAGATCTACAGTCTTTCTTTAGGTGTCCTTTCTTTCCACATTTCCAGCACACTATCCCCGATCTGGACTTGGATCTGCCTTTCCTTGATTTACTGCAATATCCTAAGCTCTTTCCTCTTTCCATTTTTCTTCCTCTAGACTCTGCACTCAAAGCATTTCCTGATGTCTCATCGGAGCTTTTCCATCGCATTTCCTCGCTAAGGATAGCACTGAAAACATCATCAAACTTTAAAGTACTAGATCCATAAATGGAGTTACTAATGGCCATTACCAAACCATTCCAACTTTCTGGTAATGAGCACAAGAATAACAAAGCTCTAACTTCATCATCAAAGTTTACCCCTACAGAACTTAGCTGACTTGTAACTGTATTAAAATCATTTAAATGGTCTGCAACAGATCCACCTTCCGACATCTTCATATTAAATAACCGTTTCATAAGAAATACCTTGTTTGAGGCCGAGGGTTTTTCATATAGTTTCGACAATGCCTGAATCAAACCCTCTATCATGGTTTCCTTCGAAATTTTGAAGGCCACTGACGCAGCAAGGCACAACCGTATTGTTCCAAGTGCCTTTCTATCGAGAAGGTTCCATTCTTCGTCTCTCATACCCGTCGGCATCTTTGATTTTCCGCCCAATGTTAGGTATATATCTTTCTGATACAGATAATCTTCCATCTTCATCTTCCATAGCGAGAAGTTTTGGCCGTTAAATTTCTCGACCCTAAACCTACCATCTTCCGCCATTGCTCCCACTCGAACCAGGAACCCTTCTTTCCTGTGAGTTTATCAGCCAAATAGACCTTCGGCTCTGATACCAGTTGTTAGAAAATTATATATTATGGAGCAATGGAACACATAAAATATTGTAGAAATATAAACACAGAAAGTGCATAAAACAAGAGAGACACAGATATACGTGGTTCACCCAGTTTGGGCTACGTCCACCCCGAACAGCCAGTCCTTACTTTCTATTATCCAGCAAAATGAAGAGACACAACCTACAGCAGATCCACTGTAATATCCTCTATTTTCTCTCACAGTCTCACCTCTCTATTTCCCGCTCACAGATTACACATCTATCACACAGCCTCAAATTCAATGCCATCATACAAAGAGAGGGGTCACCTTCTAGGGCAAAAAACCCTAAACTAAACATAAGTTCTACCGTCAGATCATCCGCCTAATGAACGACCCGGATTGACTAGAAATTACTATACTTTTACAAGGCAATTTTACAGCTGTTTTTAGCTTCGGGGGTGCTGCCCCTGAAACCCCCTGCCAGGGGGGGCTCCCAAAGGTCACAGCCACCCCCCCCCGGACCCCGCTTGCAGCAAATATTTTACGGGCGGCTTTCGAACTTGGGTCCAATGTGGTGATACCTTTAAATATAGAAGACAATCAGGCTCCACACCCAACAAATTTTTGTTAGTATTTTTTGATGATATGCTAATCTACAACATGTCTTAGAAGGATCATGTTGAACATGTTGATAGGGTGCTACAACTATTGGAGGAAAAACAATTATATGCAAAAAGATCCAAATGTTTCTTTGGAGTCCAAGAGGTGGAATATCTGGGTCATATTGTATCTCATGAAGGGGTTAAGGTAGACCCTAGCAAAATTAAAGCCATTAAGGAATGGAAAATCCCCACATCCATAAAGCGTCTGCGAGGATTTCTCGGGTTGACAGGGTATTATCGCAAGTTTGTTCAGAATTATGGGAGAATAGCAGCACCTCTAACAACATTATTGAAGAAAGATGCATTTTCATGGACTCCGGAAGCAACAAAGGCCTTTGAACATCTTAAAGAGGCAATGTGCCAAGCACCGGTCTTAGCTACACCGGACTTCACAAAAACCTTTATTGTGGAATGTGATGCTTCAGGAAATGGAATTGGTGTTGTTCTAATGCAAGATGAAAGACCCATTGCTTTTGAAAGTCGTCCAATCAAGGGAAAGTTTTTACACAAAGCTATTTATGAGAAGGAAATGTTGGCAATACTCCATGCAGTTAAGAAATGGCGACCCTACCTAATGGGAAGACACTTCAAGGTAAAAACGGATCATGATAGCCTTAAATACTTTTGAGAACAAAGATTATCCTCTAAAGAGAAACAAAAGTGGGTCACAAAGATGTTGGGTTATGACTTTGAAATCATCTACAAAAAATGGAAGCAAAATGTGGTGGCAGATGCACTCTCAAGAAAGGATGAGGATGTGGAAGCATTGTTGTGTGCCATTTCTATTATCCAACCAGATTGGATAAATGAAGCAAGGGAGGAATGGAAGAATGATGAAGAAGTGTGGGCACTTATTCAGAAGTTACAACAAGGTTCTAGTACGTCTGATACATTTAGCTGGCAAAATGATTCGTTATGGTACAAAGATCGCTTATACCTCTGTAAGAATTCGTAGCTAAAACAAAAGATTCTTATGGAATTGCACACTTCTCCCTTAGGAGGGCACTTAGGATTTTTAAAAACTTACCACAGGGTTAAGAAGGAATTTTTTTGGGATGGCCTTAAATCAGATATTCAAAAGTTTGTGGTGGAATGTTTGGTTTTCCAACAAAATAAAGTTGAAACAATTAAGACACGGGGTCTATTACAACCTTTATCCATTCCAAGCCAACGTTGGGAGGAGGTTTCAATCGATTTTATCACAGGTTTACCCAAGTTTGAGGGAAAGAGTGTCATCATGGTGGTAGTTGAAAAACTTGCCAAGTATGCACACTTTTGTGCATTATCACATCCATTTAAAGCCAGTACAGTTTCTACTGCATTTATGGAAACAATTCAAAAGCTACATGGAAAACCAAAGATTATTGTAAGTGACAAAGATCCCATTTTCACTGGAAATTTTTAGACAGAATTATTTTCTTGTCTTGGTACTCAGTTAGCTCATAGCTCATCTTATCATCCTCAATCTGATGGGAAAAGTGAGATAGTAAACAAATGTTTGGAAGGATATCTTTGTTGCTTTGTATCTGATAAACAGACATAATGGGTCAAATGGTTGCCTCTGGCTAAATGGTGGTATAACACTTCCTTCCATACAACAACAAAAATGACCCCATTTATGGCACTTTATGGGTATCGACCACCATCCATCACATCATATTTAAGAGAAAATTCTAAGGTTCAGGCAGTGGAACATCAATCGAACATCAACAACAAGTCCTCCAACTCTTAAAGGATAACCTCATGTTGGGACAGAATAGAATGAAACAACAGACAGATCAACATCACAGCGAAAGAAGTTTTTATGTAGGTGATTGGGTATTCCTACAGCTACAACCATATAAGAAAATGTCCCTCAAGCAAGCTAAGAAGGATAATAAATTATCACCAAAGTATTATGGTCCATACAAGGTGTTGCAAAAGATTGGCACTATGTCATACAAATTGGAGCTTCCTGCAACTTCTCGATTGCATCCAGTTTTCCATGTTTCATGTTTAAAGAAGGTTATAGGCGACAAGCTCCCAGTTCAAACAATATTGCCAGAACTTGACGAGGAAGGAAAAATTATATTGGAACTAGAAGCAGTCACAGAAACAAGAACTCGACAGCTAGGAAATAGATCAATTTCAGAGTATCTTATCAAGTGGAAGAACTTATTCGCTGAAGATTCCACATGGGACGATGAGAATTTTATACAGAAGTATCCAGAACTACTCAAGCGTTGAGGACAACACTTTTTTGAAGGAGAGGGGCATGTTGGGTCCCTATAATACTAGTGATTACCCCATTACTATTGTAATTTTACCCCTTATTAATATTGTTGTGCCCCTATTATCCCCATATTGTTATTATTGTGCCCCATATAATCCCTCTATTATTATTTTTGTGGCTTTATATTATTATTGTTAGGTCGGTTGGGTTATATTGTGACTCCTTAGACTCCTATATATAGAAAGGAGGTTTTGTCATTTGTATCATTCAAGAATTGTTCATTTATGTAATGTAAAGGAGGTTGCCCCCTCGAAGAGGCTGAATTCTAAGGCGTTGATCTATCTTTTCTATCTTTTTCTTGAGCTGGTTTCATAACAAAAAAGGAAAAGGACCTCCATGTACTTCAAAGCCAGAAAATGCACAAGGATCAAAGTAGTCAAACCTTAGCCACCGTCCAAGGAACTGATTGTCATTGAGGACTTACCCACTAAACAGAAGGAAGAGTCTCCTTCCAAGATATCCATCACCTATGAAAGGGGAAGCCCAAAAACCTCTACATGGAAAGAGAAAATTAAGTTAATGGACTCAAAGGCAGTTCTACAGGAAGCTGCAACATCTCTATAGGAAACTCTAGCCAAGTTAAAAGAGACTGAGAAATTGGAGGAGAAGGTAGCTAAACAATCACATGGGGAGAGCAAAACTGAGGAAATACTTGAACCTACCCCTCAACCTAATTTGGGCTCATATTACAATCTGTCAGAGGGTAGGAAAATCATCCCACAGAAATTTGTTGTACCATTATTTTTCGAATTAGAGAAAGAGAGGATCAGAACACACACATGGATGAAAATCGCCAAATCTAAGGGAGTTGAGGACATAGGCCACATGGAGGATAAGTTAAAATAATTAGGTGGAGATTTGGCCATGGTAAGGCATGTAGAATGCTACAAAAGAGCCCAGCTATAGGAGGAGAATGCGCTGCTAAAAAAATAGTTGCAGCTACAAGAAGTCCACAAGGAAGATAGGCTATCCATTTTGGGAGGGCAACAACGGCAAGAAGGACCTCTAGCAGACAAGGACAGAACTGAGAAATAGCAGAAAGAGGAAGAGTTACAAGCTAATGTGGAAATGCTAACAAAAGTACTGCAAGAACAAGAATATCAGGCAGCAAAAGAAATACAGGTTTTGAAACAGCAGTTGCAAGAGAAAGAGGCCCAATTGGCCTGCATGGCTAGTTGCGCAATAGAAGCCTTAAAATGTAGGCAACCTGCTAAATCTTATGCATTATCCCTTAAAGACCAATGGTTGCAATTTCAAATTAACACACTGGCCCAAAGGGGCACTAATCCATTTCAGAATTACAATCAATTTTTTCAATTCTGTGACATTAGCTTAGTAGAAGATAAGGCCAAGATGGAATAATTTTATTTCCATAACTTGGCACTACCTAACATGAATCTATGGGACCCAAACACTGTATTAAGAGATCTACAACTAATGGCCATTGCTTCTTGGTTAAGCCATGAGGAAAAAAGGGAAGTAGATATTCAGAATATTATGGCCAGGGAACTAAATGAGCCACTTATGATCAGGGAAGAACCAGAAGATCCTTCAGCACTTATATATTCCCATCGATATGTTGCAGAAAACCCTCACATCGTGCCTGAATATGTTGAAAGACAAGCTCGGGCCATTACCCACTTTGAGGACATGGAAATAATGTTGGGTGATAATTGCATTCATTCTTGCACAAGGAGATGGAACACCTTGTCCCATAGTCTGAAAATAAGAGAGTACCACTCCCCAACTAGGATGAGGGAGGCTATGAGATGAGTACCCCTATATAAACAGTTAGTGTAGAACCTGAAAGCCAATTGGATTGGCCTTAAGTTTAGCCCTCCACTACTGCTGGGGCTGTTAGAAGGGGTCAAGGAAGAAGAGGAGCAAAGGAAATGGGAAGAGGTAGACAGAAAGGCAGGATTTCATGATAGGGAATAGGACATCACTTCAGAGGCCTGGGATATCAAGGAGGAAGTGAAAGAAATCAAGGATGATGAACTGGATTAGTTGCTCAGAGGATGAGCAACACATTGAGCAGGGGGTGATGATGAGCCCCAGAAATGGGTAACTATATGGGCTCATTTTGACTAATATTCTCATTTAATCCACCATTCTCCATAGTTTTATGCATGATTTTGAATATATTTCTGTTAATTGTGCGAATGGGAATAGTCACTTTGCCACAAGGTCTAACATGTGCTTATTACAAACTTTTGGACATTTTTGGGACCAATATCAGGCATTTATGAGCAGGTTGGCAACCAAATATGAGGAAACAAGGCTGAGGATTTGTAGGAGGGATGTCTACTGCAATAAATGACCCATTCCTCGAGCTCTCCACCATCAGCTCGAAGTTCTACAGTGCACCAAAGATGATTTTAAGGGCAGCCGAGCAGGTCTAGTGAAGTGGTTGATTAACTGTAGTTTTGGGCAGCCAAGCTCCTCAAGTTAAGGAGGACTATTGGGGGTCCTTGTATGCATAAATAGGAAGGCTTCAAGCCTTGGTAGTTTAGTCATTTTGCTAATCCATTTTCGCACTTTAGTGCAGCTCTGTATCAGCACATTTTCGAGCTTCTTCTTGTAAACAGTTTTTGGATGTAGCTATTATTTTTTTATCAATGAAGATGAATCTTGCTTTGTGTCAGATTTGATCTTTCTTAGGAGGCTGTAGCTCTTGCGGTTGGGCCCAAACCAAGTGCCAGTACCTCCTTTGTGTACATTTATGTGTTTTTCTTGCATTCCTAGTATAATTTCTATTATTTAGGTTAAAATCTTGCTTTATTTCTTAGGTTGCTTTTGATGATTTAGATAGTTTTTCATGCTTCAGGTTGATTTGATAGTTTGGTAACATAAAATATCCACAAAAAAGGCTACCAAGTAGTCCTTGATCTCAATTCTCCCTCCTTGGGAACATGAATTGAGACCAAAGTACACTTGTTGCCACAAAAACACTGTTTTTGCCTTCTAATGCAATTGCTAGTGTTAGATTTTGAATTGGAAAAGTTGATATCAGTTATGTTTTCATGTTCAGATTTTTTCCTTCTTAGTTTCCATAGCTCTCTTGCATGATTTCATGTTTATACACTACTGTTCATCATATTCTTGGTTTTTAAGATTAGATTAGGTCAAAGTAGATAGATCTCTGTTTTTTGTTTTTGTTTGGATCAGTTTTTGGAAAGTAATGTGTAGAACACCTATAATACATTCCTACCTACCCTTCCTCCATCATACAACCTATTCCAACCCCTCACTCAAGATTCCTTCCCTTCATTTGTCACACTTCTCCAACTAACCCTAATTTCTATATTTTTGTGCAACATTGCTTTCTACATCCTTGAACAAATCCAACCATCTTCATCACTCCTTAGCTTCATCTACTAGTTTTGACACCTCTTACTATCCTTATCCAATCCTCATTTCCACTTTCCCACCATTTTTCCACCATCAATCCTCTAAAAATCACTTTCGGCCTGTTCCTGTAGAACTTCCTGTAGAATTTCCTGTAGATCCCCTGCAGCCTCCTGTAGAAGATAACGCGAACGGTTTTTGGAGATTGGAGCATGGTGGAAATCTATAGAAGGGTGGTAGGGACCCCTTAGGTCCTCTCCATACCTTCCTAACCCCCTGCAAATGCCCACTCCATTTTCTTTTGCCAACAAACCTTTGCATAGTCAAAAATAGTTAAAACACATGCATAATAATCTTGCATAAAATTGTTTAAAAATACAAAAAGATGATTTTTTCACATTTCCTTTCAGAAGTAGCTTAAACACATGTATTTTACCTCTGCAATAGTCCATGGCATCCATTTCAGTAGTGGGACATCTCTTTCCTTACACAAGTAGGGGTAGTCTGTAAAACTAGGGTTTGCTAGGGTTTGCATTTCCTTTCAGTTTTCATCTTCTTTCTGCAAGTAGACTAGCCTCTTTTGAGTTAGCTTTCATCCATTATAGTTAAAAGCTTCTTCTAAGAACTCATAGAAGTTGGCTTAAGCTCCCAGCAAACTTGTGCCAGCTAATCAAGTGACAGCCTGCAGTAAGAGCTAGTACTTGTGCATATAGGACCGTCGCTTCCAAGTTTGTTATGAACTACTGGGTTGATACAAGTAAAGTAGGGAGTCCCAGGAGTTGTAGCATCATTGCTGCAATATTGGAGCTCGCCGAAATGTTACTAGAGAAAGTAAGTAATCTCTACTTCCCTTGCGCCTCTTAGACGAACTTGGGATTTCATATGAAAACCTTCTCGAAAACATTTGAATTTTCATCTCCCTTTTTAAACTCCACATAGTTTAATATGAAAAATGGTAAGTGGCCCTTAATCCACAAATATATTTATTTTTTCCATGCAAGGAACAACCAACACTTAGTGTAATTAGAAGGATACTGAAAAGGATCATCGCATATCCACATCTTATCACACTTTGTATGCTCACTTGCATCACACACTAAGCCTTCATACACTTTGAACTCAAGGACCATCCAACTTTTGGGTCTTTGGTTACTTAGTCTATTTTAGGTTACAAAGTCACTCCATAAGTGAATTAAGCCTCTTTAAAAACAACCATAACTTGAACAAATTAAATTTCCCCATAGGGGCCACCAGAACATTTATAGTTTAGGTTAGGACCATTGGGGGTAGGCATCCCATAAGCCGCCATGGTTATGTTACACCATTGAAACATAGTTTTTGACTTTTTAGGGAGCTTAAAATCCTATAATCATCCCACAAAAATTAAAACTCGAGCATGGCAGATACCCGATATAGAGGGAGTTCAACTTAGGTCCAGTGCGTGTGGTACTCTTTGGGGCTACCTGACCCATCTAGTGCTTGGACTGGTAACTGACTACAAAGAAGCTAAAGACTCAAATTCTCACATGGGAGAAAGGTACTTATTGACCAAATCTAGGGTATCCTTTCCTTATAGGTGATGGTGCAAGCAACAATTGAGCCTCAATACCATTACCATGGTTGATTCCTCGGCTGCTGGAAGACGCCACCATTTCCTTCAAGACATTTCCCCAGGATCCATCAGAGGATATATATGCAAGGCCCAGTTACTTTGAGAGTGGATAGGATGAGTAGGTCTACATAGAATTTTTTTATCATATGCAACAAACAAAAAAACCTTTTATTGTTTGATTGATCACATAGTTTAATTACTGAAGGAAAATAAACCATTTATTTTTTTTCTTTGTTTTATGTGTATGGTCCTATTTCATTGATATTTATCTCCTTCCATCACCATACAAAAAGTATCACACACTCTAAATCAACATAATAGGGGACCCCAAGGATCCTTATCGATCTAGACATTTTCTAGTCCTCCCTCCATTACTGAGAGGTGTGCGAGGACTATCTCCATTTAGGCATTGAGGATGACACTCTAACACCATTATCGGATCTTACTTTATTGGTGCATCTTTGCTTGGAACTCCTCCTTGGAAAATCAAATATTTCACCATTCTAGAAAGTTCCCCACATGCTACTCCCCTTGGGAGCACACACACATCTCCTCTGGACAGTCTATGAGATACCCATCAAGGTAGTTCTCCTGAGACATCCCCACAGAGGACTCCATTGCATATAGTTGTCAAGAATAATTTTTCGATGGTAGGTAGTGCACAAACCCCATTCTTACCTTCATTAAATCTCCAAAATTTAAGCAAGTTAACCAATGACCCGTTCACACATGGCCAAAATTGGCCAGTTATGCCCACAAAGATCCCTTCAAATATGATAAAGTTCGAGAGAAAGCAAGGTGAAGACTGAGGGAACCATGTAATGAAATTTCACCTGTGGTGTTCGTCTAATAGTATCAGAGAAGATATTATTAGATTATGACTATTTCACTACACCCTAATAGGGACCACTGCAAATGGTATATAGAACATCCCTCTATGTCTCATTGAACCTTTATCTCATTAGCTACTGCTTTCCTTACTTTCGTCCAACTCTCGATCTACCATGATTCAAGTTTTAAACTCCTAACCAACTTAAAAAAAACACAAGCTACGCACATCTCAAATTATATCCATGAATGGAAAAAACATTGTAGCTTGTGCACAACTGGATTTGACTAAAGTCCTCTTGGATATTTTCTTGAGATCCCTCACCTCCGAAATCTCTAAATATGTGGCTAAAAAATTATCACAAATCGAGGAATAAGCCATTAATAAATCCCAACAACTAGATCTTATGTATAGCCTATATGGGTACATTTATCACATGCTCCTAGATGCCCCATGCCTGCAGTATTATCAAGAAATCATTGGCGCATCCAATACTACCGATGAACTAATTGGGGCCCTATAGCAAAGACATCACAACAATAATTATCAATACCCTATGTATCTAGTTAATGGTCCATCATATGATGCTACACCACCATTGCAAAATATAGGGTATTATAATGGTGAACCTGCACCTATGCATAATATAGTCAATAGGGTTAACCAATACTAGCCCCTACAAGGAGGCTTGTATCATTGCCTTCAGGGAAATATATACTACTCTTGGAGTACGGATAAGACGTCTTCTCCCATGAATAAGTAAATTAACCAGGGACAAGAGAACTTGTATTCTCCTTTCCCAACAATGTAAACAGAATATCCCACCAATGCAAAATAAAGCATGGGTGAATCTAGCACAACCTTCTCTTGCTTCACCACAACAATTAGAAGATTAACCGAATTAGGTTAATCCTTTTAACTGTGCTAGGAAAAAACCTAAAAATAAGCCAAAGGGATAAGTTGAATGGGGAGGCAGAAATCAAAAACAACACCAAGGGCACCGAGAAGGGATAATTCCAACTGAAACCAAAACCAAGGAATGACCAATAATAACTCACAAAAACAAGGCAATAACACTAGTTTGCAGATTAATCATGCATGAGATATATGTGGGGAATACGGCCATTATACCCACTATTGTCCTCAACTTCCTAATTTTAAAAGGATATAAGATAGTAAGGGTGCGGTCAACAAACTGCAGTAATGTAGGATCGCTTACCCCATCAGGAAGTTGTTAACACGCAACAGCAAAATTCCCAAACTCATCCATATTGAGGGACCCTCAATAATGCTCCTAACCATGATATTTTCATGACATGAGAAGATATCCTATTACAAACATGGAATTAAAAGTTATGAGGCTCCCTGAGAGCCTAATTCGTCCACCTTGTATATGGCAATACCTAGAGGGTCGTTGACCATTGCTCGCCCTTTTGTAGAAGCCATGCCTAAAAAGATCAAAGGACCTTTACGGTGCGCAAGACACAACACAAAAGCTACTCATAGCTACAACATAGTTGATGAATTAACACAATCACCACCAGCCATGTCAACATTGGAAGTCCTACAAACTTTCCCAACCTAATGGAAAGCCTTACCTTCCACTCTAGGCACAATCAACCCATCTGAATCTTACCTAGTGGTATTAAACTTGGATAAAGTTGTATGCTCCGCATTTTTTGGTGTTGAGACTGTAAGATCCACCTCAACAGTGGTAACATCCCTGACTTTGTAAACCCATCTCATCTCGAATTTTTCAACCTCTCTTGGTTCTATGGTATCAACCAACTAATCATATTCTTTCTTGTCGACCAACATAACCATGTCTGAACCCCAACCTCAAGACCTGCCGCAACTCAAGTCAACACTCGATAATATTTTTCACTCAAATGAAGATATTCTAGAAGCCATGAGGGAACCTCAATTTCCTTGGGAGGCCATGCACCATCAGTCATTTTTTCTACCTAAAAAAACATTTGTTCTTGATAGCACACAAACTCACGATATTTGCATCATTGAATCAAAATATTTCCTCCCACCAGGGAAGGTCGATTGGTACAAAAATCCCATCCCAACACCTTATGCATTTGAGGAAGGGAACATTTCTAACATTTCACCTACCATCAAGGTGAATATTTCAATCAAACGTGGCACCTTTGAGGATATATCGCTGGGGGCAACATGCTCCCCAGAAGAGGTAACCTCATACAAAGCCATGTCTCCATAATATAGGGACATTTTTGCATGGTCATATTCTAAGATTCTTGGTATCATCCCTTTGGTCATGGAGCACCACACCAACATGTGGCATGATTCTTACCCAGTTAGGAAAAAGCAATGACAGCTTCACTCCTTCAGAGAACCCATAAGGTGTGTCTTCCTATGTTTTTGGTGCATAATTATTTCCAGTTTTCATATTTTGATAGATGGATGTTTTCACTTGGGGTATTGGATTTTAAATTTGCAGTATATCAACACCTTCACAGCAATCTCATTCCCCCAATGACAATTGACAGTTAAGGTATCATCCCCCACTCAGCATGATAGGCTTCCTCTAGTGCCTTGCATATCCTACCATCACATCTCTGGAATTAACAATAGGGTTCACCATCTCGACCACGCTTACCATCACCTTATAACTTCACATGGTAAGCATCCAAGTTAGTTGAGAGATACCCACCTACATAGATCACCCCATTTCATAGTCCCCTTCACACTATTGGTATCCATGTTCATCCCCCAAGCCCTGGGAGTCATTTTACACATGTATATTGAAGACTAACTTCATATTTCTCTTCTTTGCACATTTATTTCCTCCTCTACTCCTAGGCCACCATCCTTGATCACAGATGGATTGAACTGCATGCACGAACTCATGCTACATTGGGACTACCATCCACCCATATTATAATAGACCATTTGTGTCACATCACCCGCCTCACCAACCCAACACAGAGACCAACTAATGGGGCCCCCACCCTCAATAGATACACCACACCTCTATACGGGTTACCGTCATTATGGGGCACCCATATCCATGGTTGTACATCCAAAAGACCACCTATTATTTTGGCAAGTGTACAAATATTTTTTTGAAAAAAAAAATCTCCCATCAACATTTTATTTTTACAATTCATGGCCTTCACCCACTTGCAGTCTCTAATCACATTTGGTCACAGCTCATTAGAAAATCACCCCATTTTTTCACGTCTGTCAAGAATCGCTTACACCCATCCTAGAAATCCTATCGACTATAGGATCATCAGAAAACATGTTTTTTGATCACCATTGTTTGCATGTCAAGCTCTGACCTCAAAATAGCTATCTATATCCTCCAATATCAATAGCCCTTGCTATCATGACTATGTTACCCAAGTTATTGCAATATGTTCATATCTCACATTGATTTCCCTTAATAGGGATATCCTTGGGTGGCACATTGGGAACCATTATTCCCCAATAATTTCATTGGTCCCCTTGACATTTGACATCAACTCAAGCATTCATGTCAAGGTGGTGTCATACTTAGTCATTGTTCCAGTTTAATCACTTATTCAAAGAGCCCAACATCACGAAGAACCTCATTCAGCGGTTCTTATATTATGATATGGGGGAGGTACGTGCCACCAAATACCTATGCATATCACAACAACCATCAACAAGCGCTTCACCAATATATGCATAGGAGAACAATATTTCACCTATTTGACCATAAAGCACCATTGAGGGCATCAGGAATTTTCATCATCATCTATCAACATGTCAACAACCACCGCCTTGACTGGACACAAATAAGTTGTCAAATTGTAATCTGTTCCAATTAGCCATAATAACAAGCATGGAACATGCCCGCCTCATATAGACACACTATTATTGTTGTTTTTTCACCAGAGAATGGGTATCATTCATACTCAGTCAAAGGGTTTCTCTCTACTCATCTCCGCAACAAGTTATCTTCTCTCTCAAAAAGTTAATCAAACTCTCCAAAGGAAATGAGAACATGATGTATTTCAGCTATACGTTTTCTCCTAACCTCGTACATATGGGATAGACTTTTAACACCAAAAAATCATACACCTGTTAGTACAATATAGAAGACATTAAAAGTGTCTAGCATAATGCATAGGTGGCATTTTTCCAGCCAAATACATTATGAAAATTTAAAAATCAAAAGTTCTCCTAAGGTACAAAGTTTATAAAGGAAATTAATTAAGGTCCTACATATATTCCTTTAATAATCACGTGTGCATGACATAACCTCCAAAATTCATGCCGTTGCAGAAAAGGATGACTCAACAGTTTAGGAACACTCTACACACTTGGAGCAAATTTTCTAACATGATATCAGCCTAATACAATCGAATTCGAGTCGCCTTGGAGAAGTGTGGCCCTCAATGGAAACCTCTAGTCCTACTCATGTGTCTGTATCATATATGTACCAAGACAGGGAGGAGGGATTCAAAAAACTCTATATAAACAAGCCATGGGAGAGCCAAAATAAGAGACATTGTTATGTTGCCCAAATTGTTGTTTGAGAAACCACCATTCTATTTTTTCAAACCAAGGAAGTGAAGAGCACTAGCATGTTGGCCAAATTCCTTCTAAGAAACCATACATGTTAGTGAGTGAAGGGGAATACACCCTTTGGAAAGTCTTCACACTTCTTTGAGAGAGAAGATAAAATTGCAAAGAGATTGTGGAAAAGAGACCCCCTTTGCTAAGGATGTTTGAGTTCCCTAGCTCAAATAATTCTCTTCAAGTCTCTAATATTCTAATTGTAGTTAACCTCTACCACCAGTAATCAATAAAGGGAGATTTTTCCATATATTATTGATGTGTTTGCTTCATTTGAGCAATGTTTTATTTATGTACCTGTTATCACTCAGATTTTTTCCCTAGAAGTTATCAAAGAAAGAATAGTCCAAGGTAACCATAAATCTAATATTTTAGACTTGACTTCTAGCCAACCTAAGTGTAGAGAGGGCTCTCTCTTTAAAATTTAACTTTGTTTTGGGTAGATTTCAGGCTAGTTATTAGTGCTCAAGGTGTTTTGTTTTGATTGGGTGGTGGAATTAAGAAAACAGATGGGCAGAGCAAGTTTTCAGTCCATTGGGCTATGGAGTCAATCAAGAGTGGCTTAACTAGATCTGATCAATCACTAAGGTAGGAGTCCACTGGGTAGGCTAGCACAACAAAAAGCAAATTAGGTTCAAATGGATGAAGTAGTCCTAACCAGGGCAAAGGGCAATGAAGAATCCTTAACCAAGATTAAGATGAAGAAAGGAAGGATGATTAGTAGCAAAGGGCAATGAAGAATCCTTTACTATGGACCAAAGGGGGGGTAAACTACGGAAGTAAGGGAGAAATTAAGAATTCCCAGACCAAGATAGTTTAGTAGAAAACATATAGAAAGTAAACAGTTAAAACAGAGAGCATTTAAGCTAATTTTGAGATATTATTCCTTGTTTACTTTACAGATTTTATAAGAGACACATATGAATATTCATAACATGAAGGGAAAACAATATTTAAACACAAAGAGATAATACTTATTTGTTCCAACTGTGCACAAGAATATAGTGAAATGTCCTTAGCTTTATTTCATATCCAGCAAAACCAATCCAATCTTGAGTACAATAGCTCCTTGGCTCAATATAAAATGTCTACAGAAATGTATTTTAATCCACCCTAATTACTTAAATTTGTGAACTATTTATATAAAAAAATGTTACAAAAATATCTCATAACAATATGAGAATTATTCTAGGAAATGAAAATATCTTCAGCATGAAGATAGAGACAGATGGAGAATTTTCTTCTTGCTTTCCCTTTTATTATGAGTATGTTGGCTGTTGTAATTCAGATTAGGCTCTTTCAGTTGCTGGATACTTATGCGCTGGATTCAGTTTTTGTATTCTACCTACTGATACTCTTTATCTGTTCTCCTTTGACTCCGTCTTACCTATTTTACTTGGCAGCAATGTTTTACCATATAGATTTACTATAGTGATTTTATAGAAAATCAGTTAGATTTTTCCACCTTTCACTGTTAGGTAATTTCATCCTTATCATTTCCCTGTATATCTTGTCAGCATCTATGTACTTAGTAAAATTTGGCCTACTGGTAAGCAAGTGCTTTACCTCATGTTCTATGAAAAATAGATTTTCAAGACTGTCATTTAATACCTTTCCAGTGGGAAAAGATTTTACCCTTGAAGTACTAGCTTGGCTTTGGGCCAGTTTGTTTAACCTCTCAATGTAATCATCTTGAGTCATCAGCTTATCTTGTATCACCATAGGACTAGGAAGTCCTTTTTCTCTTAAAATACCATATTTTGTCATAAACCTATCAATGCCTGCTTGGATACTATGTCATTTTTTCTCAAGGTTAAGCATAAGGTTTCACTTAGTGAGGACCTTATTTATTTCTATGATTGTTTTTGTTCTATCTTCTATATCCAGTTCATGAAGTTGATACCTATTTCTTCAGTTCAGGAACATTATCAATTGGTCAGCTTCTTCAGGATTTTCTCCCAACTCTTCTCTGGTCTTGTGGATTGCTTCTGTAGCCACTTTCACTAGTTCAATTTGTTCAAAAATAACTTGAATAGAAGGCCAAACATCATTGATGGAATCAATGATGTTGGTCCAAAGAATCTCTTTCATGTCTCCAAGTGGTTGTTGCAGTGTCAAGTCCTTTTCAAGGACTTTTATTCTTTCTCCCATTCTTTGATTCTTTTGAGCTTCTTCTTTCTATTGAATCTGTGCAAGTTTGCAATCTGTTTCCAAGCTTGACACTTGTTCTCTAACTTTCTTGAGTTGAGTAGCCTGGATAGTCATATCCTCCATGGATTTTACCAATTCAGCTGTATTTTCTGTTGATGTCCCTGTGCTTGTTGATTTACCTATAACTGGTAGAGTGGTAGCTGGTGGCTCTGTTGGTGCTAACACAGTAGCTAAAGTGGAGGGTACTGCTATAGAAACTATAGGAATTACAGTCTGAGTGGTGGCCATCTCACTCTATTAAGACTGCATCAAATTATCCAGTTCTTTCTCTATTTCTTTTAACTGTTCATTCAGCTTTAGGACCAAGTCCATAAGCTCTTCCTCCTTTTGTGTTTCCGATACCTTGGTTGTCTGAGGATGATGCAATAGGGGAATATTTAGTTGCTTTTTTAGCACCACTATATCATCATTTTTCTTCTTAATAAGCTTTTCTGCAGCTTTCACATCTTTGGGATCATGGCCTAGTTCTCTGACTAAGTCCTCTAAGGACTTTATTCTGGTATCTTTGGCCTATGAAGAGGCCTTCTCTAACTGGAATTGTGCTGACATATTATTCAACGAATTTTGGAGTTGGTGAGCTACAATTGCCTTGCTGGTCAAGGTGGAGTAAACCATGTCTCCAATCTACTTATGTAATTTTATTTGTTCAATAGGCTGGATATCCTTTGCCAATACTTCAAAGTCTATTTTCAAATAATCTGCAATTGACCTGGGCTGTTGTGTGGTTGGCTTCATAAAATTCTTCTGCATTTTTCCCTCTTTCACATCAAAGGTTGACATTAGCCTTGTCTGATTAGTAGGATCCATCTTTAGGTAATGTGCATAACTTTGGGCCTTTAATCTCTCATTTCTGGCCTTTATTTCTTTATATTTCTCTCTGATATCTTAGCTCTAGCTAGTAGGAGCTCTAAAGGAGGATACTTCCATGCTATATTGCCTTTCTAACATTTGAGTATGTGAGGTGGAAGGTTCTTGTGTACCTCCTGAGGGAGTGGTATGCCTACTTTATGCACCTGTAGTTCCTGTTGTTTCTTCATTAAACTCATGTTCTGACAATGGATTCAACCTTTGCCTCTTGACATAAGTTTGGGCAACAGGTCTACTAGAAGGAGTAGCCTCCTCTCTATCTCATTTAGGATTTCTCTCCTCATTTAGAGGAGTTTGTAAAATGGGAGGATTTCTCATGGTATGTTCTGGTTGAGCAATTTATTCTGAAATCTCTGGCTGTTCTGATTCCTCTGGCTGCTCTAATGGTCCTTCTTTTGCTGTTTGCCCACTATGTCCCTATGATTCTCATTGAGATTGGGACACTCCTGACACCTATATAAATGAATATTCATCAAGTATTCTGTCTAAATCAATAAACACATTATGAACAACAACCTCTATGCTATCTTAGTCTACCAAAGTGTTTTCCACCCATTCAATTTGATTAGCACACTGTTCAATTTCAGGAATTCTATGGTGGATGTAAGGAGATAATCTATTCTTTTGTCTCCTATTGCAAATGAAGTCTAAAGGGTCATATCTCTAGATAAAACTTTGTTTCAGTCTCAGTCTTTGGATAATTTCCTATGCTACCTTTCCTGCTCCCTATTGTTACATATGAGGGTGCCAAGATGATCTTTTATCCTAAGTTGAGCTTTCTTCTTGGCCTTCAAAAAGTGCACCTCATCTGAGTTGATCATTTTCCTGTAGTACTCCAGAGCAAACAATCAAATATGGAGGTATCTAGGTAGTTTGTAGGGAGCCAGCTCACATCCATAAATTCTATTTTCAGTGTGGTTTTGGTACGAGTACCAATCCCCCACTCTATATTGTTTTGACAACTGAAGGACCCTCCTAATATCTGCATTGATTCTAGGGGGAGCGATTCCTAGTAACATAGTTGCCACTAAATGCACAAAGAGATCTATGAAATTATTATAATAATATTGAGAGTCATATAGGTGGATCAATGAAGTCCATAAGACTAGCGATCTAGGGTTGCCTCTGGGATCAAGCTTCTGAAATGCAATTGGGAATTTGTCAGCTTGATAATACAAGAAAAGATGATATAAAACCAAGGAATATTTGAACACTCTTTCATTATCCATCCTCATGAATTGATCATGCATTTTATCAGCAATGAACTTAGCAAAGTCAAACATGATGGCTGGGGGTTGTCTAGGAGAGTAGATAGACATAAAGGATACAATAATTTCATCAACAAATTCACTTGTGGTTTGGCCTAACACACTAGATATCATTTCTATGATGTCTCGGCCAAGATCAGAGAAAATAGACCACATGTAAGGGGGAGGATCCTTTTTAGTGTATTCTTTTTACCTAATGAAAGTATGGAAAAAGCTATCAAGTTTGATTGAGGTGAGTGTAGGGAATCTATTAAGTAAATCTCCAACAGAAAGAGGGGTTAGGTTTTGGCTTGGTTGTAACTGCAGCATTTGATTTATGGACTCAGCAGTGATGGTAAACAATACAGATTGGTCTGGGGTCATTACTGCTCTCTGAGTAGGGTTGTAGTTCATGTGGCAGTAGTGGATAATCTCTGGGAAAATATGAACTCTAGGGAATTGGTATTTGGGTAAACCTGATTCCCAAAGTCCTATGCAATCTACATGGTTTAGGTGTTGGTGTTTGTACTTGTAGTATAATTTCAGAGGGGATTCTTGGACAGAGGTATCATTAATCTGGAAATATTTATCTGCTAGTGGAAGATGGTCTAAATCCCTATGAGGAGTAGAAATGGGCATGACATTTAATGCAATTGGGGTAGACATCCTTGGTTCTTGTGGATTCAAGGATGGGGGTGAAGGGTTTTCAATGAAATTTGGGAAAAACTGGTCCAATTCAGAGTATTTGGAGTCACTGGGCAATTTTCTTATTGAATTACTTAGTAATTTGAAGCAATTGAGTTTAGGTTTGGGAATAAAACAGGGTTTCTTTGTGAATTTGGGTAAATACCTAGTTTCGGCTCTTGAACGAAGTAATGGTGACTGTGCACTGTTTGCAGGAAGCGCACGTGACTAGAAGGAGGTTTGGAGTTTCAACAACGTCAGTAAGTTGGCAGTGGGACGTAGGTTGACGGTTGTACATACTCTGGTGCTTGCATGGAGGTCTAAGCGGTCTTTTTCCACAATAAAACAAAAAAAAATATGAGTTTTTTAGTTTTATTCTTGAAGCCAATGATTTTGGCGGGTAAGCTGGGAAAAGGAAACTTGGCATCGAGTGGGGGATGTGACATTTTGTCGCTTAGAGGGAGGTGTGTTACAGGGAAAAGTGTCTATGCAGAACTGCTAATCCCACTAAGGTGGGTAGCTACCTTAGAAACAAACAAAGTAAAACTACTTTTGTTTTCTTTTATGAAAGATAGATGAGAGAAGAATAAAGGAGACCAACCTCTGTCTTGCGCTTGGTTCCTTGCTCGATTCCTCTCTCTTCTGATAGTCCTTTGCTGCTTGCTTTCTCGTATACCTGGCTTCACAGAGTACCTGTAGAATCAAAGCAGCATAACACTATACAAGAACATGGATCTATTATCATAAACAATCTAGGATCAGATGTAAATTGACCATACAAATGTATGAAACATAAATGACACAAGAGTATGGAGGAAAACTTGAATAGCTTTATTGGTAATCAAGAAAGAGCCAAGAGAGTTACAACCAATTGTTCTGACCCAACATCATCCTCTCAGCAAGTAAGCCCTTCTTCACCTCATGCAAAGCTTAGATCACCCAACACTATTATGTTGCCTCAAGAAACCAATAGCAATTCCTTACAAGATGCAAATTTCCAGCCTCCGGATCTCTGGGATGAGGGATCCATATATAGATGTCTGCAAGGGAGATGAGTCAGCTTGTGATTTGATTAGTGTCTTCCCTCTGATAGTTCTTGCTTCCACTTGGAGATTGATGATCTCTTACTCATCCTTGGTCGAATTCAGAGAGGCAAGTGTCACAGGAGAAGTTTCTGGAAGATTCCATGCTTCTCCACCTCACGGAATGACACTTCCATTTGTCTCTTCTCGCCAATTGCACCCCATAGAAGGGATTTTTGAAATGCAATGCACCCACTGAGTGTACTTAGGTGAGATGCAATGCACTTTGCCTATGGAGCAGGTGAAATGATCTAGTTTTGACCAGTTCTGAGTAGTTTTTCATGGAGAACTTCTGGGAGAAGCTGTAATCAGTTGACCTTGTTCCTTTAGGGGTTGGAAAAACACTTTTAGGGACTTAGGAGCCCTTGGTTTATGGACATTTTATGCTTGGGGTTGCAATGCCCAAAAGTGTCTATAACAGTTGCCCCCTAAAGCATGAGGTCATTAATCTTATTTGATGTCGGGTGAAATGCTTTATCATGAGGATCCGAAGTTATTTCAAGATGGAAGGAGACCTGTAATAAGATACAATACAATACATTATCTTCATAATATTTTCATGATCTAACTGAGGCGGGCATTCCCATGCTCAGCTTTATAAATTCATTTTCATGTACATAGGACAGACAATCGTTTGAGTGTAGACTAATGATTCTGGTAGAGCCATCATCCCTTTGATTGGATGATTATCTGTGCAGCAATGATGTACATTTGATGTCTTTATTTTCCTGAATATATATCGCAGCCTGGATGGATGAAACTAGATCCAGGGTCTTCAATCTCGTTCAATCTTCACTCAAAGTACAAGTCGATCCATGTGAGAGATGTTCTGAAGTCGAACATGGAAAGACATTGTTTGATTACCAGCCAATGATGTAAGCTGTTAATATGCGTGAGAGGAATCACCGATAATGATAATGATCCTCAAGGTACTATAGTATAATTCACGTGGTGTGAATAAGGGACTTGGCGTCGAACACCATGCAAAATCTTTCAGTCGAAGGCCATTGGTGTAAACCTATCGCCGGAAGTGAGAAACTTGCCATTGAGGCATGCAAGCTTCAAAGTACTGAAATGGGTGTTCCTAGATCGACTTCTTGGATAATGAGCTGATGTCGGCAAGAAGAGATCTGTCATAGGAGGGCCTTAATGAATCCCACATCAATGACATGGAACAGAGCAAATGATTTTAATGGAGGTGAAAATGGTCTGGTGATATAAGGTTTAGGGTGGCGGTCATGAAAGAATGGAGTGTAAATGTCTTGCAGTGGGTGAGACACAGGTGAATTCTCTGAGTGACTTCTCTTGAACATCGGCGACACTGACATGATGGATTGGTAGCATTAACCCCAAATGTGGATGGTGTGATGTGACCATGGTGATGCTACCGGTGAATGAAACAACCCAACTTGACTTGGATGCAGAGTGAAAGTGTCATGTTCAAGAGCGACTTGCTACCAACAAAGTTTCTTCAAGTTTTCTTCCCAATTTTTCCACAGTCATTGCTGACCAGTACCTCTTTATCTTGGTCAATCTTGAGGAGGATAACATATGCTTGTTCTATAATTTTCCCTTCGGGCAAGCCCATCCCTATGTTTTAAAGAGCCTAGCGATAGTGAAACTCGTTCTTGTCTGCTATGGACAAGTTTGTCGCTATTAGGTTTTAACGAGTTTAACGACAAAGATAACTCGGTCCTTTTCAATTTTAGAGAGTCTGAAAAGGGACGTAAAGGAAACTCCAAAAAATCCTTTTTCGTCATCTAATCCCTTAAGTCCGAAAAAGTATAAAACAATATAGAAGGGATGAATTTTCGATACTTTTAACGAGCCGAACAAAACAAGCGCTCGATCTTTTTGTGTAATAATCCCTCAGGTCCAAAAAGATTAAAATCTAAAGGAGGGATAGCACTTCCGGTCCCTTTAACGAGCTGGAGAGGCCAATGGCTCGGCAATCTTTTCATATTTTACGAGTCAGTTGAAAAGAGCTTAAAGGAGACTCGTCTTTGAGGAACGAGTGATAAATTTGGGTAGCAGCTGATTCCAGGTAAGGTTTGGAATTTCCCAATCATGGCAGTGTTACAAGGATGGCTAACAGGATCACTCTTCGCAGCTATTCCTCAAAAGGGGTAAACAATCAAATGGAGGTGAATGATCAGCCAATACAGAGTGGAGGTGATGATGAGAACATGACCAAGGCTTTAAAGGCTGAAGTACTACATTCATGACGGTTATTTACCGGGAATTGGTTCATTTTTTATGAGCTTAAACGCTGGGGAAACATTTGCTCATTGCTTATGTTTATTTTTTAACGAGCATGAAGTCCGCGTTAAAACTGCTCGATATATCCAGTCATATAATAAGGATGTCTCATATATAAAAACGGCAATTTTTCAAATCTTTGCCCCACATCCTTTCTTTATGCAAGTTAGGAAACGACCAATCCTACGAGTTTAAAGGGTTAGAGGACCTACAAATTTAAAAAAATAAATGGTCGCTCTTCACTTGCATGCCAAAAGGTTTGCATGCCCCCAGGTATAAAATAGAGTTTCAAGGTCACCCTTCAATCTACCGACAAAAACATTTGTTTTATCGGGAAAGGTTTACCTCTTTCAGGTTACCAAAGATTGTTTTATCTGCACCGCAAAAAAAACACTTCTTCGGCGATGCCTACCGAAATAGACAAAGGCGAGTGGCGCAGACGCCTCCACCCACATAACTTTGACAAGGGAATATTATTCCAGTCTAACCCCCTTTTCCAATCACCGACGGGAGTGTCAGACTAGTGATATATCTCTCGCAGAAACCTATCCTATACCTGAATTTTTCCTACTGAAGCAGACTAGGGTGCATGCCCCCTAGGTGTTAGTCATGTCTCCCGAATTACTCGCGCTCATCAGGTGGACGGACTGGAGATTGATGAGACATTCCTTGCGTGAAAAGACCATTCAGGGATGGTATATGACTATTTTCTATGCGTGAACCGGGGAATGAAAGCTGGTCTACGAGCTTGACCACTCTTCCTTCGTGCGGAAAACACATTACTCTAAAGAGTGATGAGACAATGGCTCCCATGCAATAAATATAGTCTCGCCGAAGGAGTAGATTATAATCCGGGGGTCCTTTGACTACCATTACATTCATGTGAACGGTTTCCCCTCTCAATGTTATGGGCACATTGGGAAGGATCCCTAACGGTCGACTGGTTCCTTTGTCAAAGCCTGTTAGATTTCTCATCTCAGGCAAAAGCGATGGCGAACCAAGCACTTTCCAAGTAGTCGAGGAAAGGATACTCACAGAAGCCCCTTCATCTATGATGGTACCAACCATAACCATTCTATATACTTGAAAAATGATTTGAAATGGTACACTAGCCGGTAAACGAGGTCTGCCTAGCTGATTCCAGTCGAAGGAAACAACTAGGTTGCTTGGAGTTGGGACCGAATAGATGGCCGGGTACAACTCTGACGAACTTCCTTCCTGCGGTAAAGTAATGGGTAAATTGCCCCCATGTTCATCGGAGTCTGTGTTTACGAAAAGAATTTGGATGGTGTCATCCTTGTTCTCTTCGGTGACTGTATCATCTGAAGATGGAACCTCTGAAGGCAAGATCGGGTCAAATGCTGCCTCGACCTTTTGACTTTCGTCTGGTATGGGTTCAGATGGTTTATCATCAATGATAAACACTTCGGCCGACCACCTGGGCGGGTCAGCCGGATTTTCAACTAGTGACGGACTCGGCAAGAGTTTCTTATATCTAGGAGGAAGTCGTAACGGTGAAACCGGACGATCGTCCAAAACTCTTTTAGCCTCGTCTAACAAGGGACAATGGTGGATGGCGTGATCGCCTTCACACAGTTTACAAGGAAATTTGCACTTTCCTTTTTGTCCAGAGGCTTCACTTTCACTAGTCGACGATGTGCTTTCAACATGATCATCAGAGGTTGATGACACCGGGTTGTGCAAATGAGGGGACCAGTCCCTTCAGATCCGAGGGATGCAGGGACAATCTCCATGATAATGGTCTCCTTTGCAAATGACACATGGCGATTTAGGCCTAGTCGATGCAGTGTGTGGATTTTCGCTAGAGGACGCTTGGTTGCCCCTTTTTGCCTTTGGCTCCTTCTTCTTCTTCTCTTTCTTCTTCTTTTCCTTCTTTTTCTCAGGTACTTGACTTTTGGCTTTACCAGCCTCATCAAGCGAAGAGGAAGGAGGAGAGGAAGAATTGGACGAAGTAGAGGGTTGGGGGGTAACTCTGGAATTGTCTAGTTGCTGACTCGATTGTTCAGGAATTGCGGTGTTCTGAACGAAGGAGGTTGAGAAAAGCCATACAGGAAAGCCAATCGTCAATCCTGGAGGTGACAATGTGGCCATGTGGGGTGCACCAACATCTCCCCAAGAGGAGAAGGGACTAGGATTTCCTCCAAGGGGAACTCCTTGGTTGGTGGACTCCATTTTCTCAACCTAAGACCAACGTGGGAAAGGTGACGATTATTCCGTTTAAAATAAATTTTAGATGCTTTGACACAACTTTTTTTTTCAATTTTAAAGAGTCGAGAAAAAACAAAAGATGACTCTAGTCGCCTTCGATTTTTAATGAGCCTGAAGTGACAAGTGCTTAGATGGACCTTTTCCGTTAAGGAGTCTGAAAAGGAATGAAGGGGACTACTCTGGAAATCTAGGCAGAGGGATTACCAAACCAATCGCAAAACTGCAAAATACTTTTTATGGTATGACAGTCAATCTTCCCGAATGTTGTGTTCAGTGCATTGCGATCGATAGGGTGGCAGACACGGCTTCCTATGGATAAAGGATTAAGCCTATTGTGGTCTCCCAAAATATACTCGACGGTACGTGGGAGCACAAGTCCATACTGGCACTTATCGTCTCAAAGTGGAGGAATCACCCAACCAACAGTGAGAACAATAGTTACTAGGCTTTACGACGCCGGAATACGTCTCTAGCCTAGACTTCTAGATGTTGTGCGTTAGGTTCCAAAGCGTTGTTAGATTCATTAAATTTATTTTATAGTTGATCTTGCTTAAGAAATTTTCCTTTCAGGTTCACCGCGTGATGTAGATGTACAATTCCTAAAATGCAATCTAAGATGATAAACAGTCTTTTTATCTTCTTTGTGCAATGAAAATCCTAGCTACTAAGGAAAGAGAGACAAAATTCTTTCAACAAAGAGAAAAGAGCACACACTATATGCACCATCCTAAATCAAACAAATCAAATAGTCTAAATGCAAATGCACATGCATGTATTTTTTTTCAGCCTTCTTAATATGTGAATGATAAAAAGAAAGCTAATGCGCAAATCTGAATTATTTTTCAAAGCGACAATTACTAACAAGTTTCTTTTCAAAATAAAAATGAAGACAATGACGACACTTTGCGATTTGGAAATGAAAACTTGCTTTCGACACTAGAAAAACTATTAATTCAGATCGAATACAATAGTAACAGGGTAATCGACCATCAAGAACAATAAGATTCTCTTCTATGACTGAAAACGATGCTTGCGACACTTTCAAATCAAGAAATGATGGTACAATTACGTTACTTTTTTGTAAAGGAGAACTGAAAATGACTCAACAAATACACAAAAACATTTACAGTTCTTTGCACAATGGAGGTGGAATAACAACAAGGAAAGGGTTTCAAACAGAGGTATACTGACTACAGGCAGCAGAACTCTTGAATAGATCTGAAAAGAGTGAACACAGAAACCAAAATTTAGGAACAATGCCTTGTCTGATCAGCGCACCTGTAACACAGTGAATTTGAAATGCAGCGCACCTAATACACTTGGGAAGTGTGCTGAATTTGAGATTCACAGAGCAGACAGTGCGCTGGACCAGAAATGAGACTTTGCTTGGGTTCTGGGTCACAGTTTGCAGTTCAGTTCAGGGATTTTGGCCGAGCAAGTGGTAATCAGTAAATCAATCATAGGGGTAGATCCAAGGAGGTTACTAGAGCCACCACAAGGGCAATTAGAGAGTTTGTAAATCAGTTGTTTAATTCATAAACAAAACCTGGAGATTGACTGAAGCGGCATTTATCTACTTTGCATTTGCACAGGAAATGCATTTCGAAGGCTACCTGGCTCGACTTCAGGCTCCATCTGTAAGTTTATAAAGTAAACAAATGTAGATAAACAAGCAACCTAGTCGCTCCCCAGCGGAGTCGCCATTTTGTTACAGGGAAAAGTGTCTATGCAGAACTGTTAATCCCACTAAGGCGGGTAGCTACCTTAGAAACAAACAAAGTAAAACTACTTTCCTTTATGAAAGATAGATGAGAGAAGAATAAAGGAGACCAACCTCTGCCTTGCGCTTGGTTCCTTGCTCGATTCCTCTCTCTTCTGATAGTCCTTTGCTACTTGCTTTCTCATATACCCAGCTTCACAGAGTACCTGTAGAATCAAAGCAGCATAACACTATACAAGAACATGGATCTATTATCATAAACAATCTAGGATCAGATGTAAATTGACCATACAAATGCATGAAACATAAATGACACAAGAGTATGGAGGAAAACTTGAATAGCTTTATTGGTAATCAAGAAAGAGCCAAGAGAGTTACAACCAATTGTTCTGACCCAGCATCATCCTCTCAGCAGGTAAGCCCTCCTTCACCTCATGCAAAGCTTAGATCACCCAACACTATGATGTTGCCTCAAGAAACCAACAACAATTCCTTACAAGATGCAAAATTCTAGCCTCCGGATCTTTGGGATGAGGGATCCATATATAGATGTCTGCAAGGGAGATGAGTCAGCTTGTGATTTGATTAGTGTCTTCCCTCTGATAGTTCTTGCTTCCATTTGGAGATTGATGATCTCTTACTCATCCTTGGTCGAATTCAGAAAGGCAAGTATCACAGGAGAAGTTTCTGGAAGATTCCATGCTTCTCCACCTCGCGGATTGACACTGCCATTTGTTTCTTCTCGCCCATTGCACCCCATAGAAGGGATTTTTGAAATGCAATGCACCCACTGAGTGTACTTAGGTGAGATGCAACGCACTTTGCCTATGGAGTAGGTGAAATGATCCAGTTTTGACCAGTTCTGAGTAGTTTTTCATGGAGAACTTCTGGGAGAAGCTGTAATCAGTTGACCTTGTTCCTTTAGGGGTTGGAACAACACTTTTAGGGACTTAGGAGCCCTTGGTTTATGGAAATTTTATGCTTGGCGTTGTAGTGCCCAAAAATGTCTATAACAAGGTGGTAAGCAGGATCGTATCGCACTGCTTTTGGGATAAAGTGGTTTTGGGGAAAGGTTGCCCGATGCCGTTCATCGGGTGCCATGTAGCGGCGTGGTGAATAGTAAAACCACTCATATCGGGTGGGTAAAGGTCAGCCTTTGGAGGCCACCCAATATGAGAGTTGACCGTTGGATCAACTTGGGTCAAATCGCACAGTGATTGGGGCTATGATTTGATGTGAGGTTTAATGGAGGCGCTCGGTGGAGTTTTAATGAGTGGAGGGATTAATTAATGAGGATTATAAAGGTTTAATGACCTCAAGAGTGATTTAATTGGTGGGGACAGATTATTAATTAGCTACTGATTGATTAATTAATTTCTTTTTCCGATGAGGGGGTCAAGGTTATTAATTAGCTGCTGATCAACTTAATTAACCCTTTAATTAGTTTATCAATAAAGCTTATATTTCAAACTTCGGGGCGGGATATTACCATATGGGTTTTTAATAAAATATACGGGAAAGGGGTGTTTTTGGGATTTAATACATATAATTAAAATTAGGAGTTAATATGAATGAAAGTGGGGAAAATGGATTCGCGCTAAGTATAATATGTTTTTGTAATTCATTTACTTTACACATAGAAACATTTATAACTTAGGCTAAATGCGCATTTGTGGGTTTTTTGTGAAAAAGGGGTTTTACATGGGGGTGATTACTTTCCCTAGGAAAATGGTGATTTTACCTTAGGAAAAGGGATTTCTAAGGGGAAAAAGAATGAATTGAAGGGGGTGAATATTTTTGATGGGGCTTTTAGTACATAAGACATATAAATTATTGGGCCGAGGGTCCGGTCCCTCCAGAAGTTAGAGAAATGCTCTGAGCCCCTTTAACTTAAGGTTTTTGGTACTTTTGACTTTGCTTATGGGAAATTAGTAAAATTAAGGGTAAAATGAATGGGGGAATTAATCACTTGACTTTGTGTAAATGTTCAATTATCATCCATAATTTAGCAACTTGATGATGGAAGTAAATGATATGATTTTATCTAATCATTCATCACAATTCTGCAACCATGCAACTACTTACCCATCTACTCATCCTATGATTTTTCTACTCTTTATTAGGGTGCACTTAAGCTGGCAAACCCTTGTGAAAACATTTTTCTTTTCTTATACAATGGAAATCTATTTACGTCTATCCTTATTACATCCAAGGGCTCAGATTAAACTGTTGGGCTCCTTTTATTCACTCTACCTATCTACTTATTTGTCAAGATTAAATAGTTTGGTTAGATTTTATTCTCTATCTCTAAACATGAAATTCAAAGCATGGAATAACCAAGATTATAATGTTTAATTACCATGGATTGTGGCATGATCAGATATTGATCCAGGACCTTGATGATAGCTCAAATTTAAATTTTTTTGAAAGAGTGTTGAACCTGAACAACTGGATAGATCTCATCTTCCTGATTCTAGCGCTGTGAACAGTTTGAAAAATTGACAAAGTATGGAGGAGTTATTGCATTTTAAAAATGCCTAGTAAACTGCAAATTTTTGAATTTTGGAAAATTAAAAAAAAAGAATATTTCGAGGAATATTCCTTGGAATATTCTCTATGATATTCACTGGAATATTCCTTTTTTTGGACCAATCAAATACTGACACGTGGCAAGCTCGGAGGCTACCTTGTGGCCCTAAATTGGCATCGTAAAATTTTATGGGGTTGACCAAGATCGAACCTGTGACCTCCCACCGGCAAACCTACATTCTTGAACATCCATGCTACGCATTTGTTCTTAAGAAACTATGCATGTAGGTTATATTTATGTGCTTACAATTGGAGGTTTGGGAATAGACTGCCAGCGGTCCCAGGAATTACTATCACATGACAACAAAACCGTCGACGGTTATGTTAATCACTTGCCAGTGCAAACCATATCCTAACCACCTATAACACCTTTCACATGCTCATTTTCCACTGACAGTTATAGCCAGCTGTCAGTTTTGCTTGGTAGACTTCCAAATTTGGCGCGGTTTGCCAAATTTAACTCCAGTTAAACTGCGAGTTCCAGATTTGGTGGAGGAATACTAGGAGAAATTCAGTAAATGAACTGAAGATGAAATTTTTGACCTAAGAGAGTGAAACAAGAGGCTAGCTAGGCTAATTTGGGCCTTCTGAAGCCATTGGAATAGTCTAGAGAAGCTGAAGAAGCCATCTTCAAGGAGATTTTCATCCAGGGAGATTTTGGAGCTCAGGGCCACCAGGGGTTGGAGGCTGTTGTAGGAGCTACCAGTATCCATTCTCAGAAAAAAATAGTCATTCCTAACTGTAATGAACCTTTTGAATCCAATGAAGGTGTTTTCAGAAGCATTTGGAGACTTCTAAAGGCCGAGATGTTGAAGGGAAGTTTCAGGCAGCCTAGAGCCAACCGTGGAGGAAGGCCTAGATCGGGGATGCAATGCTCATTTTGAGCAAATGAATAGTCATTTGTTGATGTCAGATAAGTGACGAAGATAGTAGAAAAGGTTTCAAATACATTTGAAGCATTCTAAAGGATTTTGTGCCATTAAGAAGCTCAAGGAAGCTCAGTGCACCTACTGTAGGAATCAAGTCCAAGGGAGCCTAGATCTACTTGCACAATGAGGAAAACCATGACAAGAATGTAGATGGTTTTCTAAGCCCATTGGTTCAGTTCAGAAACCTTTGGAGTTGAGTGTGGAACTTGTAAAATAATTCATACTATAATCCCAAAGAGCCAAGTCAAGTTGACAAGAGCTCACAGAGACATAGCCCACGAGATTGGGGTGAACTCATTATTAAATTTTTTGTTATGTGTGATGTTTATTTGCTGCATTATATGTCTGATATATGTGTTTAATATTAGAAGAAACAAATCAAGTTAAAGCACTTAAACAGATGAAAACAAACAAACACATACACCTGTTTCAAGTACATAATTCCACAATTGTCAACATAAGCTAGATCATGTTTGTTTAAGCTTTGGAGTGGGAGGTTCTTGTAAGCATGACAAGTTGTTCAAACCCTCATTTCAGATCAGATGGTAGCAGAGAAGGATGCTTGATTGACAGTGCAATCAATTTTCTTGTTTGACTTGAAAGGTGTTTAAACAGTACAAAGGATTTTGCTGATTGATTATTTGTAAACCGACTATTGTTTGAGTTTGCAAATGCGAAGGGAAAGCTACTGATAGCTAAGTCCAGGAGAGGAAAAGAAGGAAGAAGGGATGAAGGCATTCTCCTTACCCTAAGGACCTCAAGGCAATCCTTGAAGCACAAGAGGTTTTATGTAAAACATGTTGTTTGAATAAGGGATTGACTGTGCAATCATATGGTTCCAAAATTTGTTATTAGATTATGAATTTTGTTGAAGTTTGTTTGTTCATTTTTATAATGAAAATTCATAAAAGTGAGTTTTCCAAATCCTCCTCTTTCACAAGATTCTTTGATGAAGACATGAAGCGAGACTTGTTCATCATGATGGATATGGTAAGCGAAATGTATGAGGATGAAAGGAAGAGCACCAAACTTAAAGAGCAGTTGAATTCCATGAAGTAAGAGAAGCAGTTGCTTTTTGAAAAATTGTAGGAAATGGAAAGCCAACTTCATATTGCCAATATGAATCTGGAAAGGATGCATGAGTTGGAGACACAACTCCTTGTTTCCAAAGAAACCTTAGTCAAGTATCATCTTGAAGAAGTGGTAAACAATCCTAGTTTGTCTTCAATTTCATCTAAGAATGTTTATGTTGGTTCTTTTGAAAAACATACAAGAGGCATAGGGTCCAAGTTGATGTCAAAAATGGGCTATGAAGGAAAAGGATTGGGAAAAAAATCACAGGGAATTGTTGAGCCAATAATGTTTGAGGAAAGGCCTAAGTATTTGGGTCTTGGCTATGGACAATCTTATGGAGAAAGTTCCGAAGCAGTCATGAAGGCAATTGAAACAGTTCCTAGAAGGAGTTTCATGTCAGGTTCTCTACCTCAAGTTGGAAAATATTGTATTCTTGGGGAATGCAATAGTTTGAAACATCATTTTCAGGAAGAAGATGTTCATAAGCATGCACTTGAACAAGAGAATTGTTAAAGCTATAAAACCATTGAAGGGATTTATGGTGTTCCAAAGGGATTTGCTTCTTCATTTGATTCACCTCCTCATGAAGGTAATGAAGGTGAAGGAGAAAGGTATAAATCTGATTTCCATCATACTTCTTTTGATAATGTAAAGCATGGTAAATTTCCACATAAGCATTAGAAAATAATTGCATGTTCCTTTTGTGGTTTGGTTAACCATAGTGTTTCTAGATGTTGGAAAAGAATGGCCACATATAGGAAACTTTTGAAGGAAAGGAGGCAAGAAGCCAAAGGTCCATTGGACAATGCAAATTATGTTGTCAAGAAGATGCACATGTGTTGTACTTATTGCCATAAGCAAGGACATATTACTGAAAGTTGTTGGACTTTGAATCCAACAATGCTTCCATGAAATTTGAAGAAGGTGGAAAAAGAGAATGGCAAGAATGGAAAGGAAGTTTCCATAATTGATGTGTTTCAGGATGATCCACATGTTGATGTCGATGTACAGTTAAAGGAAGCACCTTTGATGTGGATTGGTAAGAAATGGTTAGAGTTCTTATCCAATTAAAGTTGCATGTCTTTCGATTTGATGCATTTCTTTGCTAATGGAATGCAAGTTGCAGGATGGAAAAGTTGAGTATGAGACCCACTTTATTGCAGCAAAATTATATTCATTTCAGCTTTGAAAGTACATGTACATGTGATCGAGGATCTTGTACTTATGATTGTGCTTAAGAAAAAGTTGAAGAATCGAATACATGCATGAGAATGGAATGTATGAACCCAGGGATGTTAAGGATTTCATTGTATTTAAACATGTATGTAATTGACTTGATGGAAAGATATTGACCATCATATTGTTTTGTTTAAGCATGCATGTAATGTCATGTTGACTTGGAAGAGTTGATTTGATCTCCGAGATTGTAAAAGGGAGATAATTATGAAGTGTTTCATCTTTGTAAAAGAATCATTAAAAAAAAATTGTACATGCTTGACTTGAAGGGTAAAATGTTTGAAAAGGCATGATTTTGTCATCTTGGGATTTAATCGATCATTTGTACACAAGATGTAAAGACATGTTGATGATTCACATGATGTGATTTTTGTTTCTTTTGATGGAGCAAGAATTTATGTCGTCAAGTTGTTTTCTTGTATTTTGACATTGTCTGCTAAAGGGGATTTGTAGTAGCAAAGGTCACCAAATGTCTATTCAACTACCTACTGTAAATTCTAAATGAGTTCAAGGAAGACAGTCCTTAATAGGAGGACAAGCGCATCCAAGAAGGGAAGTTTCGACTACCTTCGAGTTTTCGTTCAAAGGCACCCACCATGCAGGAAAGTGTATAAAGGCTGGAAGAAGAGGGTACTGTACTCTCATCTATTGTTCAGATCAGTATATCAGTATTTTGAGCTCCAAAAGATTCCCAATGGTGAGGAGTGATCAGATATTGATCCAAGACCTTTATGATAGTTCAAATTTTAAAGTGTTCAAAAGAGTGTCAAACCTAAATGACCAGATAGATATCGTCTTCCTAATTTTGGAGCCATGAACAGTTTGAAAAACTAACACCATATGGAGGAGTTATTGAATTTTAAAAATGCCCAGTAAACAGCAAATTTTTGAATTTTAGAAAAATTAAAAAAAGAATATTTCAAGGAATATTTTTTGGAGTATTTCCTAGAATATTCTCCAAAATATTTGCTATAATATTCTGTTTGGTTGGACCAATGAGAGACCGACATGTGGCAAGCCCGGAGGCTGCCACATGGCCCTGAATTGGCATCATAATTTTTTTATGGGGTCAACCATGATCGAACCCGTGACCTCCCGTGGGCAAACCTACTATCTTGACCATCCACGCTACGCATTAGTTCTTAACAGACTATGAACGTAGGTTATATTTATGTGGTTACAGTTGGAGGTTTGGGAATAGATCACCAGCAGTCCCAGGAATTACGGTCACATGCCAACAAAACCACCCACAATTATGTTAACCACCCGCCAGTGCAAACCATATCCTAACCGCCCAGAACACCTATCGCATGCACATTTTCTGCTGACGTTTACGGTCAACCGATGGTTTCACTTAGCAGACTTCCAAATTTGGCGCAGTTTGCCAAATTTAACTCCAGTTAAACTGTCAGTTTTAGATTTGGTGGAGGAATACTAAGAGAAATTCAGTAAATGAGCTGAAGATGAAACTTTCGACCTAAGAGAGTGAAACAAGAGGCTAGCTAGGCTAATTTAGGCCTTTTGAAGACATTAGAACTGATGAGCCCTAGAAATGGGTAACTATATGGGCTCATTTTGCCTATTATTCTCATTTAATCCACCATTCTCCATAGTTTTATGCATTCTTTTGAATATATTTATGTTAATTGTGTAAATGGGAATAGTCACTTTACCACAAGGTCTAATATGTGCATATTGCAGACTTTTGGACATTTTTGGACCAAGATCAGGCATTTATGAGTCGATTGGCAGCCAAATACGAGGAGACAAGGCTGAGGATTTTTAGGAGGGGTGTCTACTACACTAAATGACCCCTTCCTCGAGTTCTCCACCATCAGCTCGGAGTTCTACAACCCACCAAAGATGATTTCAAGGGCAGCCAAGCAGGTCTAGTGAAGTGGTTGATTGACTTCACTTTTGGGCAGCCAAGCCCCTAAAGTTAAGGAGGATTGTTGGGGGTCCTTGTTTGCATAAGTAGGAAGGCTTCAAGCCTTGGTATTTTAGTCATTTTTTAGTCTATTTTCGCACTTTAGTGCAGCTTGTATCAGCACATTTTCGAGCTTTTTCTTGTAGATAGCTTTTGGGATGTAATTATTATTTTTTATCAATGAAGATGAATCCAGTTTTGCACCAGCTCTGATATTTCTTAGGAGGCTATAAATCTTGGGGTTGGGCCCAACCCAAGTGCCAGTACCTCCTTTGTGTACTTTTATGTGTTTTTCTTGCATTCATAGAATAATTTTTGTTATTTAGGTTAAAAACTTGCTTCATGTCTTAGGTTGTTTTTGATGATTAAGATAGTTTTTCATGCTTCAGGTTGATTTGATAGTTTGGTAACAGAAAAGATCCACAAAAAGGCTACCAATCAGTCCTTGATCTCAGTTCTCCCTCGGGACGATGAATTGAGGCCAAAGTACACTTGCTGCCACAAAAACACTGTTTTTGCCTTCCAATGCGATTGCTAGTGTTAGATTTTGAGTTGGAAAATTTGATATCAGTCATGCTTCCATGTTTAGATCTATTCTTGTTCACTTTCCATAAGCTATCTTGCATGATTTTCTATCCATGAACTGATGTTCATCATATTTCTAGTTTTTAAGAGCAGATTAGGTCAAAATAGATAGATCTCTATTTTTTAGTCTTTGTTTGGATCAGTTTTTGGAAAGTAATGTGCAGAACACTTGAAATACATTCCTATCTACCCTTCCTCCATCATACAACTTGCTCTAGTCCCTCACTCAAGATTTCTTCCCTTCATTCGCCACACTTTCCCAACTTGCCCTAATTTCTACATTTTTGTGCAACATTGCTTTTTTCATCCTTGAAAAAATCCAACCATCTTCATCACTCCTTAGCTTCATTTACCAGGTCCTACACCTATTTATACATCCTTCATTTCCACTTCCCCATAGTTTTTCCACCATCAATCCTCTAAAAACCACTTTCAGCCTGTTCCTGAAGAACTTCCGGTAGAATTTCCTGTAGATCCCCTGCAACCTCCTATAGAAGACAACAGAAGGGTGCTAGGGACCCCTTAGGTCCTCTCCACACCTTCCTAAACCTCTACAAACACCCACTCCATTTCCTTTCGGCAATAAACCTCTGCACAGTAAAAAATAGTCAAAACACATGCATAATAATTCTGTTTAAAATTGCTCAAAAATACAAAAAGATGATTTTTCCATATTTTTCTTCTTAAGTAGCTTAAACACATGTATTTTACCTCTACAATAGTCCATGGTATCCATTTCAGTAGTTGTGCATCTCTTTCTTGCACAAGTAGGGTTAGTCAGTAAAGTTAGGGTTTGCCAGGGTTTGCATTTCCTTTCAACTTCCATCATTGTTCCTGCAAGTAGACTAGCATCTTTTGAGTTAGCTTCCATCCATCACAGTTAGAAGCTTCTTCTAAAAACTCATAGAAGTTGGCTTAAGCTCCTAGCAAACTTGTGCCAACTGATCAAGTGACAGCCTGCAGTAAGAGCTAGTACTTGTGCATACAACACCATCACTTCCAAGTTTGTTACGAACTACCGGTTTGATAAAAGTAAAGTAGGGAATCTCAGGAGCTTCAGCATCATTGCTGCAATACTAGAGCTCACCATCTTTTTGGTGCCATTTCCAGGGAAGCATCAGAGTATTTTGTGATTACTGCTTTTCTTCTATTTTCTACTGCAAACATTCTGCTAAGTAGTTTATTTCAGCAAGAGTAGAGTAGTTGCTTCCTTTCAATTTTGTAATTTCAATTCAGCAAGCGTAGATTAGAGATTTCCTTCTTTCATTTCAATTCGGCAATTTCATTTCAGCAAGCATAGATTAGCATTTCCTACTTTCATTTCAATTCTGAAATTTCATTTCAGCAAAATAGATTAGTCCTTTCCTTCTTTCATTTCAATTCTGCAATTTCTTTTCAGCAAAATAAATTAATCCTTTCTTACTTTCATTTCAATTCTACAATTTCAATTCAGCAAGATAGATTTTAGTTATTTGTAGTTCAATCTATTTCAGTTTTTGTAGGTACAAGCAGACAAAAAGCAACAAAAATCACCCAAAGAAAAGAGATTTCATTTCATGCCTCGTAGGAACAGAGACAATTTAGAAAAATTGCTACCCAACACCCCCACCACATCACTGAGTCACCCTTCTCTCTTCTTTGGTGGCAGTGATGCTAAAGAACTTATAGGTGAACCTCGAGAGATATACAAAGATCCTATAATAGAAGAAGAGCAAGAAACCATTGCTCCTGAGACCATGGCTGAAAACAGAAATGGTAGGGGGAATGGGGAAAGAGTAGAAGGTACCTTTCCCATTCAAGAGACCAATGGGGACACAAAAATGAAAAACATCAGTCCCTCAGCCTTACCTCACTTCCATGGATTGACTACTGAAGACCCTGATACCTTCTTGTTTGATTTTCCTATCCTTTGTCGAACTTATGTCTATGGAGAAGACAAGCAAATGTTGAAACTCTTTCCTTCTACCCTCAAGGATGCAACACTTCGTTGGTTCATCGGGCTACCTGGAAACAATATCACAACTTGGGATCAAATGCAGCAAACCTTTAACAACAAATACCGAGACTACTGTAGGTCAAAGGATACAAAGGAATAAATCTTTCGAATGACCATGGGAGGTGATGAATCTTTAGAAGACTATGAAGAGATATTTCAACTTAGTTATAAAAGGGCCAGGTGTACACTTGACCCCAAATCTCTGAATTTGGTACTGCTCAGAGGAGTCCCTGAAGACCTTCTAGATACCCTCCATTTGCTGGCCAGGGGAGACATCTACCAGCTACCTTATGATGACATAAAGACTGTATTTAAAAACCATTCTAGGGCAGCCAGAAAGAGAGGTAGGGGAAGTCAACTCTTAGCCAATACCCGCTTATCTAGCTCATTCCTTAAAAACGAGTTTGCAAAACAAATGGAAGATATCAAGAGCGAGATGAGACAGACCATTGCCATGCAAATGGATACCTTGAAAATCCAAAAGAAGAGGAAGCCTAGAGGGCTTTGGCCATCTTCTGTCCCAGGTGCACTAGAAAGCATCCTAGGAATGAATGTCCATTGCACTCTATAGAAGCGTGTTTTGTCTGTGAAGAAGACCATCCCACAAATCAGTGCCCTTCCTTGCCTGGAATTAAAGCTATGTACCAAGGGGCTGAAAGAGCCACTGAACCACTCTACTTCACAAACCAAAGGAGGCCACATGGACCCAGAACTTACCAGCAGGGAATGCAAGGGACATCCTAGACTTATTACAACCCCAATCAAGCCACTTCCATGCCTTCTTGGGGTCCCCCTCCGGATCCTTCCTGGTCCACACCCCCTCCTAGGTCATATTCTCCTCAATACCATACTCAACCAACTGCTCACTCACTTCATTCTCACACTCAGCCACAACCTCAGTGGAATACACCTCATCAGGGGTGGATGCTCCAATATAACTCTCCTCCCACTCTTTCACCTCCACCACCTGCTCAAGCACAACCATTACCTCCTGCTCCTCCAAGACAACCCTAGATACCTACTCAACCGAACCTGAACCCCAATAATAGACAGACCCAACAGGTATATACTGGAGAAACCACATACCCTACCTATGCTGTGGAGATTCAGGAGATAAACATATGATCTAGGAATGTCCTTCCAGATAGCCAACCTCCTCCTAAGGAGGATGAGGAAGTGTAACAGGAAAGTGAACCCAAAGCCATTCCACCCTTTCCTGAGAGACTAACTGGAACCACGCAACCAAACCCAGAAGAAACTAAACTTCTGGGAGAACTTAAACAGTTATGTGTGAAAATACCACTTCTCCAGGCCATAAAAGATGTACCAATCTACAATAAGTTGATCAAAGAGAAGTGTTTTAGGCACCCAGGCAGGTGCAAGAGAGATGCCCCAACTATCAATGTCATAGGACAATTGTCTGACCTGATGTTGGGATAGGTAATCTGTCCAAAATATCTGGACCCTGGGAGTCCTGTAGTTGATGTCCACATAAATGGCACCATAATCCCCCACACCTTGATTGATCTAGGGGCTACCATTAACGTAATGACCAGGGACACTATGCTCAAACTCAACCTTCAAAGTTCCCTAAGAAAGACCTCAACAGTACTGCATTTGGCAGACCGCTCCACTGTGATTCCTGAGGGGATTGTGGAAGATGTCATGGTCCCCATTAATTCCTAGGAGTACCCTGCTGACCTCTTCGTCCTTTAGCCAAAGGAAGAACTCACTGGGTATCCCCTCATCTTGGGAGGCCTTGGTTAGATACTGTAGATGCTTACATTAGTTGTCGATCTAGGAGCATGAACATCAAGAATGGGCATATGTCCAAACAACTAGTCCTATATCCTCCTACCCAACCTCTGCTAGAACATGACTTACCTCTCTGGTTGGAGGAAGATGAATGTGAAGTCTACTCTGCCCCATTGTGCACAGTGGAAGCCACCTAGGGAGGTCCTCAAACTGAGGATGATCTTATTGAGAATTTGATTTAAAATCCACCCCCAGTGTGCTACCATTAGAAGAGTTGGTGGAAGAAACCCAAGCCAGTGGTTTAGTTGAACTCTGTGTGGTTGATCCAACCTCTCTCTCAATTAAGAATGTGGAATTTGGCTCTGAAAGAACCTTGAAGATCAACTCATCCCTATCCACCTCTCAGGAGAAAGAGCTGTGTAGCTTATTAAAGAACCACTTGGATGCTTTTGCTTGGAGCTATAAGGAGATGAAAGGAGTCCATCCTTAAGTCTGTACCCATCACATCTACATTAAAGAGCATTGTAAACCAGTTAGGAATCCTTAAAGGAGGATGAATCTAGCCCTTAAGGATATTGTCAAAGAAGAACTGTAAAATTTGCTGGATGCAGAATTCATTTACCCCATCTCTGACAGTGAGTGGGTTTCTCCTTTGGTGCTTGTGCCTAAGAAAAATGGGAAGTGGAGAATCTGTGTAGATTATCAAGAACTTAAAAAAGCCACCAAGAAGGACCATTTCCCTTTTCCTTTCATAGATCAAGTGTTAGATGGCCTAGTAGGGAAGAAGTTATTTTCCTTCCTAGATGGGTTTAGCGGGTACAATCAGATCCAAATCATCCTGGAAGACCAAGATAAGACCACTTTCACTTGTCCATGGAGTACCTTTGCCTACCAAGTCCTTCCCTTTGGGTTATGCAATGCTCTTGCCACTTTCCAAAGAGCAGTACTGAGTATATTCATTGAGTTGGTTCATGAATAAGTTGAAATCTATATGGATGACTTTAACCCTTATGGTTCTAACTTCCGAGAAGCTCTGACTAACCTAAGGAAAGTTTTAGCCAAGTGTATTGAGATCAACCTGTCCCTTAGTCCTGATAAATGTGAATTCCTAATGACTGAAGGGACTGTGCTAGGTCATACAATTTCTCAGCAAGGTTTACAGGTTGATCCCAACAAGATTGCTATCATCCAAAGGGACCCACCTCTTCAAAAGGTAAGAGATGTTTGGAGTTTTCTAGGCTTAGCAGGATATTATAGAAGATTCATTAAAGATTTCAGTAAGCTAGCCTCTCCATTATTTGGTCTTTTGGGAAAATATGCAGAGTTCATATGGACTGACCACTGTCAAGAGGCTCTGGATGCTTTGAAAGGTAAGCTGATAACTGCCCCGATCTTGAGAGGTCCAAACTGGGCCCTACCTTTCCACATTCACATAGATGCCTTGAACAAAGCCGTGGGAGCAGCCTTAGGACAAGTTGAGGAGAATCTACCATATGCCATATATTTTATTAGTTAAAACTTGTCCAAGATAGAGTTAAACTATACTGTAATTGAGAAAGAGCTCCTGGTTGTAGTCCATTCCCTAAACAAGTTCAGACACTACATCACTGGCTATCAAACATTCATGCATACAGATCATGCTACAATTAGGTATTTGATGAACAAACCTGATGTAAATGCTCGTATCATTAGATGGTTTCTTTTATTGCAGCAATTTGATTTGACCATTGTTGATATGCCAGGTAAGGAAAATGTTGTTGCTGATTTTTTGTCTAGACTAGATTTGCCTGCAGGTTAAGAAGGGATGGTGGATGATCAAATGCCAGATGAACACCTGTTTGCTATTTCAGTACTCTCTCCGTGGTTTCTAATATAGCAAATTATTTGGTTTCAGCATAGTTTCTGCCATACCTATCCTCAAAAGAGAAGAGCAAGAGCGTGAGGAAAAGTGCCCCATTCACTTGGATTGGGGGCAATCTTTTTAAGCTTGGCCCAGATCATATTTTGAGGTGATGTGTCAGGGAGGAGGAATTTTTTGACATCCTCCTAACCTGTGATGATGGGCCCTGTGGAGGCCACTTTGTAGCAAAGAGAACTGCGTTCAAAATTCTACAGGTAGGATACTATTGGCCCACTGTTCATCAAAATGTCAGGAAATACATCAACCAATGTGATAGATGTCAAAGGAATGGGAAACCTGCTCCAAAGGATGAGATGCCCTTACATCCTCAGGTGACTTTCGAACCATTTGAGAAGTGGGGCATGGACTTTATGGGTCCTATCAACCCTCCTTCAAAATAGATGTCCTACATCATTGTGTGCACAGATTACCTGACATGGTGGGCAGAAACAAAGGCAATCAAAGCAGCAACAGAAGAAAAGGTAGCTGAGTTTTTGAGGGAAAATATCTTCTACAAGTTTGGCTACCTAAGAGAATTAGTCACAAATAAAGGAAGTTAGTTTACCTCTAACTTGATTGAACACCTACTCACTCATCACAAGATTAAGCACAGAACTTCCACCCCATATCATTCGTAAGAGAATGGATAGGTGGAAGTTACTAACAAAGCTTTATAAGGGATTTTGACTAAGGTAGTGAGTAGCAGCAGAAAATATTGGGTAGATAACTTGGTTAAGGCCATCTGGGCCTATAACACTACTTGGAAAACTACAACAGGTTTCACACCCTATGAGCTAGTCTATGGAAGAAGGCTTTGTTGTCCATAAAATTTGAATATAGCACATTGAGGTTGGTAGCTCAGCTGGACCTAGATCTTAGCCATGCACAAAAGGAAAGATTACTTCAGCTGAATGGATTAGATGAACAGAGAATGCAGGCCCTTCTCCACTCAGAGGTAATTCAACTTCAGAGAAAGATATGGCATGACCGACACCTCAAAGAAAAGCAATTTCAGCCAAAGGATTGGGCGTTGTTATATGATTCAAGGTACAAGGATTTCAAGGGCAAGCTGAGGACAAGATGGCTAGGACCATATATAGTGGAAGCATGCAATGACAATGGTTCAGTCCTTATTTGGACCATTGATGAAGAGGCCATCCCCATGCTTGTCAATGGGCATACATTGAAAATCTACAAGAAGCCCCTTTCCAAGTAGAAATTCATTGAGACTCTTGACAAATCAGTATTGGTAATGGAGCAGGTCCCTGTCTCCACTCCACCTACATCATGAAGAAAAAACAAAAAACAAAAAAAAAGAGAAAGTAAAAAAGAAAAAATAGAAAAAACACAAAAAAAGAAAGAAAAAATAATAAAATATCCTTGGGTGAAATCCTCTTGGAGGCACCCAGGAAGAAAAAAGAAAAAAGAGAAAAGAAAAATAAATCTAATTTCTGTTGAATAAATTGCAGGTTGCAGGAATGTCATTACAAGTTTTGGGAGAATCGTGCAAGTCAAAGACAAAGGACATGACCAGGATGCATGCATCTCTCACAATCCATTCCTCCATCATCGTTACCTTTTCCCAAGATTTTGTCTCATTTGGTCCGAAATTCCACATCCTACAGGAAGCTTTGTATCTTCTACAGGAGGATCCTGTAGAAACTACAGACAAGCCAAAATCCGTCTCAAAAGAGGACACGAGGGTTTGAGATCTGTCTGTGATGCCTATAAACCTCCCTGCCTCCATCCCTCACCATATGTCATCCTTTTCCATCCCTGTACACCTCCATTCCACTCGTTTTCATGTCCTTGCACAGTCACACAAAAATCTTGTTTTTCATGCTGCAAACAAATTTTAATGACAAATCAAAACAACAGTTTCTTTCACTCACCATACCTACTACCCTCCATCTAAGATTCCTTGCTAGCAGAGACCCTCGTTAGCAATTGTAGCCCTACTCATTTCAGCTTGAATCTTAGAAGGAGAAGCAACTATCGGAAATCCTATAGGATCCCTGTAGCAGCTGATCCCTCTGAAACACATACTACAGAGCTAGGGACCGCAAGGTGTAGCATACGAAACATGCATGAAGCTCTCCTGGGATGTGTAAACATTAGCAACCATCCATGGTTGAGCATGTAGAATGCAACCAGCAACAACAATGAAGAAATGGGTTCCATAATCTGAAATGTGCATAACACGGCCGCGACTGCACAGGTAAGTGACTAAACCTATTCTGCAATTACATGAATTATATTTCAAGGTTGCGTGACTATGGGAATGGTTCAATTTGAATGGAATCGGTGGCCAGTTAATTGGCCACCCTCGATCAGTTACACATCCTCATGGAATCCAAATGAGCTCCCATCAAATTCAAAACTATTGATAAGATACGCAGCCAACACGTGTGGAATTTCCATTCACAAAGAAATAATCGGGACTGGTAGTGGTGGCGGTGGATAATGAGAGTAAGGGAGGTCATGGTGGTCATATGGCATGTAGAAACATTATGGCCATGACGTAGGATCAACGATCTGGTCCGACCACCTCATCACCTCACCACAAATCATGCCCGCAGATAAAACACAACTCAATTAAGCCGTTCATCACCCTTTGTTCATTCTACACTCATGACGTTTTCGACTGGAGTACACATCTACCACTTCCAGAGAAGCTAATCCATCATCCTCTACCAGATTTCTGCCTTTTTTTCTAAAATCTCCCGCCTATCGGACTCTACAGGAAGCACATTTTCATTCTACAGGCGCCGGGTGACTTCTACAGGAAGGGTTCTACAGGAAAAGCAGAGAACAGGTCTGCAGAAAGAAAACCCAGAACTTTCATCAAATTTCAAGCTTAAAATGAGGTAGGCTCAGGAAAACTTCTCTGTGCATGATTTGTTTGTGCAAGGTGGTGAATTGAACATGGCATTAGATTGAAAACGAGAGTAAAAGTCTGCCTGTGCATTGAGAAAAAAGTGAAATTCTGCTTGCATATTTCACTGAGTTTACCTAGTTTTTCTCTACATCTGAAATCTCCTCATCATTTTTCAATTTCTCCTGTAAGGAAGATACATGCAGCAGTAGAGGCTAGCCTTTGTGTGTGAAAAACCCGAATTTACATACCTATCTATGTGCTAAGAAAAGACCATGTGTCCTTATGCTCTATTCTGTAAAAAAAAAATCTTTCATAAACGGACAATCAAATTCTGGGTGACAGCAGTTTCAAACAGGGGAATTATTTTCATTTGATGTTGTAAGGAGCACACGAGAAATTCCTTCTTTGATCTAAAAAAAAAAACAGAATTCAACTATCCTCTGTTTCAGTGATTGACTTTGTTTTTTCCCACCTGAGCATTTTCTTTTCTGGTTAAAGCCCAAACTCAACACCATGCCAAGAGGATTCATGAGGAAAGAACCCTTAAACTCTAGCAAATTATATGAGAACCCTAAGGTGGTGGACCTTTTCACCAAGGCCAACTGGATATCCTTCTTTCATAGAATCCAGGGTTATGATGAGGAGGTGACCGAAGAGTTTTTGATGTCCCTGAGACCACATTTGAAGACACATGCCACAATTAGTTTTAGGGGTTTGACCCTAGAACTTACCCCTGATTTCATCAGTAGAATTATTGGTTTACCATTGGGGCTCCCTTGGAGAAAAGAGGAGAAGTCATTGGGACAAGTGGCTAAGAAAACATTTTTTCTGCCAAAGGAGCATCCTGTAGAAGAGAAAAACGGGGTCAGAAGGACAAGCTTGCCTCCTCTCTGGAGTGAAGTCAATTATCAAATCATGAAGTATATCACAGGTGAAGGGAAGTTTAACATCATTTATGGTTATCATTTCAAGTTGCTACATGAATTGAGGTATGGGATGGACTTGCCACCAGATAAGAAACTGAGCATCCCATATTTCCTCCTTCAGTCTTTAATTGAATGTGGTACAAAAATAAATGCAGGAGTCCCAGATTAGTTAGCCCACTATGGACTCATCAAACTGTTGGTGGAAGATGCTTTACACACCTATAATGTCCCCATAGCTTGCAAAATCTTTAGAAATATGTCCAGTGATGATAACATCAGAACTTTGGCTAAGAACACTAGCCCATCCAGCAGTGATTGGGGGGAGAAAACTGAAGAAATTTAGAAGAACATTGATGAGGGAGTATAGGACACTCAAGCAGAGGGAAAAACTGAGGAAGAATAGAAGGAAAAAGAGGAATTTGACAAGACTGCTAAACCTAAGACAGAAAAGGAGAAAACATAAAAAATAGAGAAAGGAAAAAAGAAAAAGATTGGAAAGAAAAAGGCTAAGAAGGCCCAAAAGAAGGCTGCCATAGCTAAGGCAGGCACCTAGCAAAAGAAACAAGAGACACACCCTGAGATATCAAGGGCACAAGTAGAAACAGGGGGCATAGAGATTTCTATAGGAAGTGAAGAAAAATAATAGTAGAAAGAGAAATCCCCTGAAATGTTGGCAAGGGAGGTAGCAGCTATGCTTGCTACGTTAAGCACACCTACAAAACAAAAAGGAAAAAGAAAAAGGCAAACCTCCATGTACTTTAAAGCTAGAAAAAGCACAAGGATCAAAGTAGGAAAACATTAACCACCATCCAAGGAACTGATTGTGATTGAGGACTCACCCACTAAAAAGAAGGAAGATTCTCCTTCCATGATACCCATCACCTATGAAAGAGGAAGCCCAAAAACCTCTACATGGAAAGAGAAAATTAAGTTGATGGACTCAAAGGCAGTTCTACAAGAAGATGCAACATCTCTATAGGAAACTCTAGCCAAGTTAAAAGAGACTGAGAAAGTGGAGGAGAAGGCAACTAAACAATCACAAGGGGAGAGAAAAACTAAAGAAATACCTGAACCTACCCCTCAACCTGATTTGGGCTCATATTACAATCTGTTAGAGGGTGGGAAAATCAACCCACAGAAATTTTCTATACCATTATTTTTCGAATTAGAGAAATAGAGGATCAGAACACACACATGGATGAAAATCACCAAATCTAAGGGAGTTGAGGACATAGGCCACATGGAGGATAAGTTAAAAGAATTAAGGGGAGAATTGGCCATGGTGAGGCATGTAGAAAGCTACAAAAGAGCCCAGCTACAGGAGGACAATGAGCTACTGAAAAAACAGTTGCAGTTACAGGAAGTCCACAAGGAGGATAGGCTGTCCATTTTGGTAGGGCAACAGCAGCAAGAAGGACTTCCAGTAGACAAGGAAAAAATTGAAAAACAACATAAAGAGGGAGAGCTACAAGCCAATATGGAGATGCTAACAAAACTACTGCAAGAACAAGAATCTTGGGCAGAAAAAGAAATACAAGTTTTAAAACAGCAGTTGCAAGAAAAAGAAGCCCAATTGGCCTGCATGGCCAGTTGGGCAATAGAAGCCTTATAATGTAGGCAACCTGCTAAATCTTATGCATTATACCTTAAATACCAATGGTTGCAATTTCAACTTAACACATTGGCCCAAAGGGGCACCACTCCATTTCAGAATTACAATCAGTTTCTGCAATTGTGTAATAGTAGCTTAGCTGAAGACAAGGCCAAGTTAGCATAATTATATTTACACAACTTGGTGCTTCCTAACATGAATCTATGGGACCCGAACACTGTATTAGGAGATCTGCAACTCATGGCCATGGCTTCTTGGTTAAGCCATGAGGAAAAGAGGAGAGTAGAGATTCAGAAGATTATGGCGAGGGAGCTAAATGAGCCACTTATGATCATGGAAAAACTAGAAGATCCATCAACCCTTATATATTACCATTCGTACCTTGCAGAAAACCCTCACATCATACCTAACTATGTTGAAATACAAGCTCAAGCCATTTCTCACTTTGAGGACATGGAAATATTGTTTGGTGATAATTGCATTCATGCTTGCACAAGGAGACGGAACACCTTGTCCCATAGTTTAAAAATAAGGGAGTATCACTCCACAACCAGGATGAGGGAGGCTATGAGAAGAGTACCCCTATACAAAAAATCAATGCAGAACTTGAAAGCCAATTGGATTGGCCGTAAGTTCAGCCCTCCAATGCTGTTAGGGCTGTTAGAAGGGGTCAAGGAAGAATAGGAGCAAAGAAAATGGGAGGAGGTAGATAGAAAGGCAAGATTTCATGATAAGGAAGACGACATCACCTCAGAGGCCTAGGATGTCAGAGAGGTAGTCAAAGCAATCAAAGATGATGAACTGGATTAGTTGCTCAAAGGATAAGCAACACATTCAGCAGGGGGGTGATGATGAGCCCAGGAAATGGGTAACTATATAGGCTCATTTTGCCTATTATTCTCATTTAATCCACCATTCTCCATAGTTTTATGCATGCTTTTGAATATATTTATGTTAATTGTGTGAATGGGAATAATCACTTTACCCCAAGGTCTAATAGGTGCTTATTGCAGATTTTTGGACTTTTTGGACCAAGATCAAGCATTTATGAGTAGATTGGCAGCCAAATGCGAGGAGACAATGCTGAGGATTTGTAGGAGGGGTGTCTACTACACTAAATTACCCATTCCTTGAGTTCTCCACCATCATCTCGGAGTTCTATAGCCCACCAAAGATGATTTCAAGGGCAGCCGAGCAGGTCTAGTGAAGTGGCTGATTGACTGCAGTTTTGGGTAGCCAAGCTCCTAAAGTTAAGGAGGACTGTTGGGTGTCCTCATTTGCATAAGTAGGAAGGATTCAAGCCTTGGTAGTTTAGTCATTTGTTAGTATATTTTCGCACTTTAGTGCAGCCCTGTATCAGCACATTTTCGAGCTTCTTCTTGTAGATAGTTTTTGGGATGTAACTATTATTTTTTATCAATGAAGATGAATCCAGTTTTGTACCAGCTCTGATCCTTCTTAGGAGGCTTTAGCTCTTGGTTTTGGGCTGAACCCAAGTTCTAGTACCTCCTTTGTGTAATTTTATGTGTTTTTCTTGCATTCATAGAATAATTTCTGTTATTTAGATTAAAATCTTGCTTCATTTCTTAGGTTGTTTTTGATGATTAAGATAGCGGTTCATGCTTCAGGTTGATTTGACAGTTTGGTAACAGAAAATATCCACAGAAAGGCTACCAAGCAATCCTTGATCTCAGTTCTCCCTCCTTGGGACCATGAATTGAGGCCAAAGGACACTTGCTGCCACAAAAACATTGTTTTGCGTTCCAATGCGATTGCTAGTGTTAGATTTTGAGTTGGAAGAGTTGATAGCAGTCATGCTTCCATGTTTAGATCTATTCTTTCTCAGTTTCCATAAGCTATCTTGCATGATTTTCTGTCCATGAACTGTTGTTCATCATATTTCTGGTTTTTAAGAGCAGATTAGGTCAAAATGGATAGATCTCTGTTTTTTGGTCTTTGTTTGGATCAGTTTTTGGAAAGTAATGTGCAGAACACCCGTAATACATTCCTACCTACTCTTCCTCCATCAGACAACCTACTCCAGTCCCTCACTCAAGATTTCTTCCCTTCATTCGCCACACTTTCCCAACTTGCCCTAATTTCTACATTTTTGCGCAACATTTCTTTTTTCATCCTTGAACAAATCCAACCATCTTCATCACTCCTTAGCTTCATTTACCAGTTCCTACACCTCTTAACATCCTTATCCATCCTTCATTTACACTTCCCCATAGTTTTTCCACCATCAATCCTCTAAAAACCACTTTCAGCCTGTTCTTGTAGAACTTCTTGTAGAATTTCCTGTAGACCCCCTGCAACCTCTTATAGAAGACAACGCGAGCGATTTTTCAAGATCTGAGCGTGGTGGAAATCTCTATAAGGGTGCTAGGGACCCCTTAGGTCCTCTCCACACCTTCCTAACCCCCTGCAAACACCCATTCCATTTCCTTTCGCCAATAAACCTCTGCACAGTCAAAAATAGACAAAACACATGCATAATATTTCTGTATAAAATTGCTCAAAAACACAAAAAGATGATTTTTCCATATTTATTTTTCAAAAGTAGCTTAAAAACATGTATTTTACCTCTACAATAGTCCATGGAATCCATTTCGGTAGTTGTACATCTCTTTTCTTGCACAAGTAGGGTTAGTCAGTAAAGTTAGGGTTTGCCTAGGTTTTCATTTCCTTTTAGCTTCCATCATTGTTCCTGAAAGTAGAGTAGCCTATTTTGAGTTAGCTTCCATCCATCATAGTTAAAATCTTCTTCTAAAAACTCATAGAATTTGGCTTAAGCTCCTAGCAAATTTGTGCCAGCTGATCAAGTGACAGCCTGCAGTAAGAGCTTGTACTTGTGCATACAACACCATCGCTTCCAAGTTTGTTACAAACTACCAGGTTGATAAAAGTAAAGTATGGAGTCCCAGGAGTTGCAGCATCATTGCTGCAATACTTAAGCTCACCAGGAACAATATAGAGAAGCTAAAGAAGCCATCTTCAAGGAGATTTTCATCCAGGGAGATTTTGGAGCTTAGGGCCACCAGGGGTTGGAGGCAGTTGCAGGAGCTACTAGTATCCATTATTAGCAAACAAACAATCATTCTTGACTATAATGAACCTTCAAAACCCATTGAAATTGTTTTTAGAAGCAGCTAGAGACTTCTAAAGGATGAGATGCAGAAGGGAAGTTTCAGGCAACCTAGATCCAACTGTGGAGGAAGGCCTAGATCGAGGATGCAGAGCTCGTTTTGAGAAAATGAATAGTCATTTGTTGATGTTAGATATGTGATGAAGATAGTATTAGAGGTTTTAGAGACATCTGAATCATTTTGAAGGAGTTTGTGGCATTAAGAAGCTCAGGGAAGCTTAGTGCACCTGTTGAAGGAATCAAGTCCAAGGGAGCCTAGATCTGCTTGTACAATGAGGAAAGCCATGACAGGGATGTATATGGTTTTCTAAGCCCATTGGTTTAGTTCAGTAACCTCTAGAGTTGAGTGTGGAACTTGTAAAAGAATTCAAGCCATAATCCCAAAGAGCCAAGTTGACAAGAGCTCACGGAGACGTAGCCCACGAGACTGGGGTGAACTCATTAAATTTGTTGTTATGTGTGACGTTTATTTGTTGAATTATATGTCTAACATATGTGTTTAATATCAGAAGAAACAAATCAAGTTAAAGCACTTAAACAGATGAAAACAAAAAAACACATACACCTGTTTCAAGTACATAATTCTGCAATTTCCAACATAAGCTAGATCATGTTTGTTTAAGCTTTGGAGTGGGAGGTTCTTGTAAGCATGGCAATTTGTTCAAACCCTCATTTCAGATCATGGCATGAATAACAAGCTACACACAATCATTATTATGCATAAAAAGTAAATGGTAGTGGCATTTGGACTTGCACACTTTGATGGTCTTTTTATTTTTTCTTGGGGTTCATTTTTCATCTTTTTCGACCTTTTTCATTCTTTTTGTCCTTTGCTTTTTCTTTTAGGACATACCCTCTTTACATTTTTTTATTTTTTGATTTTCTGGAAATGGAAAACATTTGTAGAAAGCAAAGGTATGTACATATTACAGATTTAATCTCAGCCATTGAAAAATTATGACTCCTATTGGTATAGGAACCTAACAATACCTCTTTGATTAATTTTATGTTTATGTATGCATTGTTTCCATTATTTACAATGTTGTGTTTATTTAAGTCTTTCCACTAACAACACCAATTTTTACTGTGATCCTTTGCAGGTAACAATCCACTCCTAAGGGTGTGTTTTTTGGTACACTCATGCTCCAAAAACGCCACAACAACAACTACATGCCTATGAACTATGTTACAGTTAGGATCGAAGGCCTATTTATTGTTGACAAATAATGGAAAACCCTAAACATCCAAAAACCTAAACCTAGGAGATGAAGCGCCAAAAGTATGGGCCTTGTTTGGGTAAATTGGTACATCAACTTTCTCGGGCTCATAACTTTGGCATACATTCCCCTTTTTACACACACTATACCTTGTTAGAAATATCTCTCCAAGTAATACAACTTTTAGCTAGAAGCATTAATTAATGCCTCATGTTTTCTCATTTTCCAAATTAACATTGTTTAGGGCCTCAAAACGGATCCAGAATTTCGGGACCCAAAAAAAAGCCAAAAATAGTAAATTGTGCTACAATTTAGGAAACTAAAAAAGTAGAAGATATAGTGGTGGGGGTCCAAGTGGAATAGGTGGGTGGCCACCAATATCAACCTAGATTAGTCCTACCCCCTTAGGAAGCAAGGGTACCCATTTCATTGAGTGCTTCCATGAGATGAGGAAACTTCCGTTGAACTTGGTCCCTGGTGAGCCACATTCCTTGGTGCATGAGTTGGCCAACTTTGAAAACTTGATATAGTTGGATATTCTACTAGAGAGTGTTCTTGATATGTGTTTCCATGATCTGATCAATTGCTTCTTGTTCCATGCAGTTTGGGTTTAACTTTGTTGGTGTGATTTGTTCTGCAATGTCTGATGTGTCTAGTAATGGTGGAAAGTATCATCGAAGGCAGTCCACATTGAACATTGGGTGCAGGCCAAGGAATGAGGGAACTCTGAGCTAAAAATAATTGTCTCCCACACCCTTCGTAAGGGTGAAAGGCCCATATCAAGGTGGTCTAAGCTTCTGATGGGCTCTAGTAAGGCATTCTTTCTGCAAATGAAATCAAAATTTCTTTCCCACCTAAAACTTGTGTGGCACCTGATGTTGATCATGTCATTGCTTTTACTTGGAATTTGACATCTCCAAGATGTCATAAACCTTCTAACGGATGTGTTGGATGTCTTCAATAAATCTAGTTTCTTTATTAGCCTCGAATAATACATGTGTGTATTTTGTCTATGTATCTGCATGAGGCATGGAAACATCAATCAGACATAATAGTTGAAATCCTAACTACTATAACCATGTTGCACATAGGAAAGAATCTCATCCCAGGTTTGTGGATTCTTGGAGTTGTTCTATTGACGACCTTTGTCTAGCCATCAGTGTTATAATGAATTGCAGTCGATGTGGTGAGGTTGGTGTCCAATAGTGTCCAGAAGCTTGACGAGCATGTGATTAGCAACCTACTATCTCGATTTAATATAATGGTCCACGGGATCCCAAAATGTACCCACACTTGTTCAAAGAAAAGTTTGGTAGTGTCCTTTGCTGTGATAATCTTCTTGCAGGCTGCTAATATAACCATCTTAGAAAATATGTCCATGACCACAAATACATAGTCATTACCATGCTTGGTAGAAGGGAGGCCAGCCATACAGAACATGGACATGGATTCCCAAGGTTAGCTGGGAGTAGGCGGAGGAGTGTATAAGCCTTGATTCGTAATGGTTAGTTCGGAGATGGTGCAAGCTATGCATGATCTGATATATTTACCAACATCCAATCAGAGTTTTGGCCAATAAAAGTAATTTTTAGTACAACCACAGTTTCCTCCACACCAAAGTGTCCTGCGACACAACTTTATTGCGCCTCCCAAATCAACTTGGCATGCTCGCTTGGAGGAACACAAAGGTGGCCCATGTAGAATAATAATGCATCATGAAGGTGGAAATCAAGAACTCTCTTTCCTTCTACTAGCATATGGTATGTGGAGGCGAACACAGGATCATTTTTGTATATTTGCAACCATCCAAAGGTCTCGTGGCCATAAGAGTTGAGAACAGTAATCAATGATATAACTAGGGGTTGACAGAGGCAATCTGCAACATGATTGGTGTTGCCATTTTTTTATTTAATACTTAAGTGGAATTGTTGCATATATGTAGACCAATCCTGATGGTTATCACTTTGCAAATTCCGTTAAAGGTGTATAAACTGAAGAGGTCAGTGATCAGCATGGATTACTGTGTCCTTGCCTAGAATGTAATGCTTCCATTGTCAGCAAGCCTACATGATGCAATACATATCATTATCATAGTTGGGATACTTCTTAATTGTATCAGAAATCGTCTCACTATGATAGGTCATTAGATGCAAATGTTGGGTGAGGAATACACCAATAGAATAGTTTGAGGCATCTGTCTCAATTTTAAATGGTTGTTGCAGGTTTGGAAATGTGAGTACTGATGCAGAGCAGAGGCAGTGCTTCAACTCAATGAATGCATTTTGTTGGAAATCGTACCATAAAAACCCTGCTTTGGATCCACCCTTGGTAATTTGACTCAAAGGCCAAGTGATATGGGAGAATCCCAACATGAAGCACTGATAAAAATTTGCAAGGCCCAAAAAGATGCAAAGCTCCATTAGAGTGGTCAGTGCTTGCCAATCCCAGATGACTTGGATCATAGTTGGATCCACATGCACGCCACGCTTATCTCTGATGTAACCTAGATATTGGACTTGCCTCATGCCAAAGGTGAATTTCTCTAAGTTGGCACACAGTTTTTGTTACCAAAGCGTTTGAAGGATCTGTCGAATGTGTTGCAAGTGTTCTTCCTAACTCTTGATGAAGGTGAGGATGTCATCCAGATAAACAACCATGAATGACTTGGTGAAGGGCAACAATATGTCATCCATTATCCTCATAAAATTAGTGGGGGAATTTGTTAACCTGAAGGGAATAACCAACCATTTGAAAAGGTATTCCTTAGATTTGAAGGCGGTCTTCCATACATATGTAGGACCTATTGAACTTGGTGATAGCCAGACTTCAAGTTGATCTTACTAAAATAATTGATCCCCTTGAGTTGATCAACAAGGTCATCAATCTATGGGATTGGATACATATTCCTGACAATGATTTCGTTTAGTTCCCGATAATCAATGCAGAACCTCCAGGTCTAATATTTCTTTTATACAAGTAAAATCGGTCTCCCACAAGGTGAGGAACTTACTCAAATGTGCCCTTTTTATAGAAACTCTTGTATTTTCCACTTGATCTCTTCATTTTCTAGAATGGAGTGGTGATATATCGGCTCTTTGGGTAGAGGTGCTCGAGGAATCAGATTGATCGAATGCTTGTCCTCATAGTGCATGGGTACCATTGTGGGTGAGGAGAAGATGTCCCTATATTCTTCCATGACCACATACACATGCTTCTACTGTGTGGAGGAACCATTCTCGGGGGCCATGGATGTGGCCATGATCTTCCCCTTACCTTGAGAGCGAATTAGAAAGAAAACAAATTTCCCAGTCTGGGAGATGATCTTACTGAATTCCTTAGCAGAGATCAAAGAGATGGTGATAAGAGGGGATACCTCTGGTATCTTGTATAAATTATTACCCAAATAAATCATAATAGTGCGAGGCCTTGACTCATATACAACATGACACTTCCACAAGTATTCTTGGCCTAATAATACATCACACAATAACTCATCCTTGAATGGATTGATGTTGTATGGAAGGCCTAATAATACATCACAAAATTCAAAAGGAGCAATATCACACAATAACTCATCCATGAAGAGATTGATGTTGTATGGAAGGTGACACTACTAGCTAACGCAAAGTTCTTGTCAATGGTGAAGCCACCCAATGGTGTATAGATGCAAGTGTGGTGTGGTCGGTAGGACCAACCGCTTCACGACCTTTGTTGAAATGAGGTTCTTTTAAATCATGTTGTTGATAATGAATTATAGTGGTAAACCCTTCACCCACATATATGAGTGGAAGAGACACTCCCCTCCTCTAGATCTCCGAGCTCAATATTTTGGATATTAGTGGTGGAAACAGTCGCACTCATCTTTTCATCAATAAGATGATTCCCTTTGTCATTCCCTTTGTTAGGTTTTGACTCAAACTCAAAACATGCATTTGATTCTAAAGCATTCAGCTCATCCACCAGTGACTTCTTGGCTCGACACTCACTTGTGTTGTGAGTGGGGCTCTTATGGTACTCACACTAGTTCCCTGTGTCCTTTTTTGTCTTCATGGTGTTGTTCTTTGGTTGCATCTTTGACGGGTTGTCCAGGGTCAACCCGCCATGGCTTTTCCCTTTATTCTACAGTTTTGGGGCACCTTTCCCTTGCTTTAGATTTGTAGATCCAAAGTCTCGCTTCTTCTATTTTAACTTATTATCGATCTTGATAGCATATCTGTAGGTGGTGCCAAGCGAGGAGATTTCTAGGAACTCCATCTCATCTTGCATGTATTTGTGCAAAGAACCATGGTACTTGAGTACCAGATGCTGCTCAAAATCCTTGATACCAAAGTTCGTGTGAAGGGTATGAAAAATATTTGTGAACTCTGGCACATCTTGGTCCCTTCCCTACTGTAGTGTGGATCACATTATGTACTTATCATCATAGTTCTCGATGGGGTGATACTTCTCCTTGATAGTGTCTTGGAAAGAGTCCCAAGTGGGTGGAGCTGAAAACAGTGAGGTTTCCCTCTTGTCCTTCTACTCACAGTAGGTTTCCCAATAGTCCTTGATTCAAGGGTAGCTTTGAGGAGTGAAAAAGTAATATTTTCCCTACTGGAAAAATCATGAATCGAAAAATACCATTCTAATAGATTTAACCATCTACCTACGGTGTCTGCATCTATCTAGCCGTCAAATATGGAAATATCAAAGTTGACGTGTACCTTAAAGGGAGTGGTTCTTGCAGAGTGGTTGTCGGACGAAGAAGCATCACCTCTGGGCATCCGTTGAAGGATATGGGGAAAATTAACCATCATCACATTCCTCAGTCATTCAAGGACTTATTCGCACAATATTTTGGAGGGACCTCCTGCTCCCTCGTCTTTCTTTTCTTCTGCCATGGGAGGTTGTTTGGGTCTGTGAGGTTGGTCCTACAAAGGTTCAACTAGTTTAAGCCCTAACTCCTTATACCTTGACCTCATTGGGGACATGCAGAGAAAAATAGAGAAAGGGAAGACCACTCTGACACCCCTAATCTGGATTTATGTTGGAAAGCAATAGAAGATAGATATAAACATAAACATAGAGATGCAATAGGAATAAAAATTCATTTCATTTGTATCAAAGAACTGAAATCCTTACATACATAATTGAAATAAACTAGCTTGGGCGATGGTATAAGATATGTGGTGGCTACATGTATTTGAACTATGTTACAATGAGGCTCGAATGCCTATTTATTATTGAGAAACAATGGAAAACCCTAAACATAAGAAAACCTAACCGTAAGATATGAAACAACAAAAATATGGGTTATGTTTGGGTAAATTGGTACAACAACTTCCTAGGGTCATAACTTTGGCATACGATCTTTGTTTAATGCAGAAAATAACTTGTTAGAAATATCTATCTGAGGACTACAAATTTTGATTGCAAACTTTAATAAAAGCCTCTTTTTTGCCTGTATTCCAAAAAACCATCATTTAGGGCCTCAAAGTGGCTCTAGAAGTTCAGGACCCGAAAAACTACCAAAAATAATAAACATGGCTACAATTAAGGGAACTAAAAAATTGAAAGAAATAGTGGTGGGGTTCCAAGCAGAATAGGTACATGGCCACAAGAATCCACCTAGATCAATCCTCCCCCCTAGGAAGAAATGGTCCCCATTGCATTGATTGCCTCCATGAGATGGGGAAACTTCTACTAAACTTGGTCCCTAATGAGCCACTTGCCTTGGTGCAGGAGTTGGCCAACTTTGACAATCGGTATAGTTGATCTTTAGTTGATGTGTGTTCTTGATATTTGTGTCCATGATCCAATTAGTTGTGTTTTATTTAATATACTATAGGTTTAACTCTGTTGGTGTGATTTTTTCTGCAATGTCTAATATGTTCAGTAATGGTGGAAAGTATGGTCCAAAGCAGTCCACATTCAACACTTGGTGCACGCCAAGGAATGGGGGAATGCTAAGCTCAAAATAATTATCTCCTATAACCTTGGTAATGGTTTAAGGCCCATATCAGAGTGGTCTTAGCTTCCGATGGGCTTTGGTAAGCTGTTCGTTTTGCAAATACAACCAAACTTTGTCGTCCACCTGAAACTTGTGTGGCACCCAATGTTAATCATGTGGTTGCTTGTACTTGGAATTTGAATTCTCCAAGATGTCATGAGACTACTAGCGGATGTGTTGGATGTATTCAATAAATCAGGTTTCTTTATTAGCCCTGGATAATACATGTCTGGATTATGTCTATGTAGTTGCATGAGGTATGACAACATAAATAAGACAAAATGGTTGAAATCCTAGACCCACTTGAAATGGAATATGACCAGTCGAGCTATGTAGAGCTCTGTTATAAGCGTGTTGCACATAGGGAAGAATCTCGTCCCAGTTTCATGGATGCTTGGAGTTGTACATGCGTATTATGTGCACTATCATCCAGTTGATGACCTTTGTCTGGCCATCAGTCTAGGGATGGTGTCAACACCCAGGTTGTTCCCTATGACTCCCAAGGGAATACGGCCGGGTAACCACTAACCAATCTTTGGATCACTGTTCCTAGCCAAACTGTGATCAGAGAGGGCTCTCTCTTTATGATTTGCAACTGTTTGTAATAGGGTTTTAGGCTAGCTTTTATGTACTGATTTTTTGTTTATGTTTGGTTGATGAAACTCCTTTTAGATTCTATTGATGTAGTTTTCAGAGAGGTTGAATACCATTGGGCAATGGAGTCTGTGGCTATAAGTGTTTGAAACTTTGAGATGAAAGATGGAACTTACAGGGCCATTAGAGTGCTTAATAGAACAGGTTTTTTGATTAAATTACTAGAAACAGGTAATACAACAGTGAAAGCATTTAAGAATTTTCACTTGTTATCTATATGTTCCCAACAGACAGCTTTAAGAGGAGAAAACAGAGGTCTTAGGGGCAAAATTGAATCCCTGAGAATGACTGTCACAGTAAAAGACACAGTTTTGAAATGCAGCAATTAAGAATTACAATTCTGTCACTGTATCTGAGGAAAACATGTATAATAGCTCAGTTTGAGTCCAGGGTAAACATTGTTAAATCCTGGGACTATCCTTTCACCTTGCTATCAAGTGTAAAAACATTTGAACAACAAAAGAGAACAAAAGACTCAAAAACACATAACAAAGAGATTTGAGAATACTTGCTGTTTTATGCAACACCCTGGAATCCTGTAACATTCATCTTTCACCACCATACATCAAAGAACACCAAGCCTTGGAAATTCCATTCTTCCTTTGTATTAATTCTCTGAAAATATTACAATGAGCTAGAGCCTTTTCAAAGAAAATAACAACAACCTCTTTCACTGCTGTGAAGGGTGAATATATACTTGCGGTCATTTACAAAATATCTGAGTCATGAGTTATCTCAGATTTTACTTTCTTACCAACTACTTAAGATATTATGGCCAAAATCTAATGCAGCATTGACTACAGAGTACAGGCATTTTAATGCTCTGTCAGAAGATATTTTAGCCTTTGGAGACAGCTAAGTCGGTCGAAATATTCTGAGTAAATGCTGGAACATCTGTCTTTAATGCTTTGTACGCTGTGCTTTGGGCTTGTCACCTGTGACTGTGACTGTTGCTTGTGGTGGGTCAATGGTCCAGCTGAGTTGGCTTAGCCTCTGCTTCTTCCCTGTGTCTATCTTTCCTCAAAACTGTGCCTGCGCATGTATGCTTATTTGCCTGTAGAAATAGCGTTACTGATTCTGGCCTGACAGAACTGTTTGTGTCAAATTTCTCCAGGCATCCTGTGTGGGCAGCTGGTGTGCTAAGATTGCACCCAGAGTTTCATCTGCTTCTCTAAATTTGAAGAAGTTAGGTGGTGTATCAAACAGATGGTCAACTTCATTCATGAGGAAAAACAGGTTCTCCACTCTGTCATACATACTCTGCCCGGTGGCTGGCCCTGGTTCTGCTGAAGTGCTGGGCGGTTGTGCAATCTCTGCTACTGCCTGGGCATCAATTCTCTTGTTGTAATTCTCTAGGGTGAGCAGTCTTCCTACACTGCTTAAAATGCTGGGGAGGCCTCTGTTCTGTAGTGCCACGAATTTTTCCAGGAATCTATTGATTTCAGTTTGCATATCCTGGGTCCTCCTTTCCAATGTTCCAACTAAGTTCCTTAATGTAACGACTCTCTTTGCTACAGCAATTGCTTCTGTCCTGTTAGTGATTCCCATGACAGCTAATTGAGAGCTAGTCTTATAGTTCAGAGTGTTGATTATCCTTGTAGTAGCTTCTGGCATGTGTCCAAGGCTCGCCCTGGCTCTCTGTATTTCTTTGTTTGCTTTAGTGATGAGCACCATTTGCTCATCCATGGTCTCAATATATTGCCACTGTTTGGCAATGGACCTTCCAATGTTGCTCCATAGCACTGCTTTCATTTCAGCTGTCACCTTTTCTAGTGCAAGCTCCTTCTCTAGTTCAGCAATTCTTCTCTTAAGAGCTTTTACCTCTCTGTCCTTGGCTGCCTCATTCTGTTTGCTCTTGTCAAACCTTTCATTTACCTTAGTCAAGGTTTTCTTAAGCTCATCCAGCTCTTTGATTTGAGATTCCATGGCTTGGATCTCAGCTTGCAGCTTTTGCATGTCTAAGCTAGCAGCCTGTTCTGATGTTGTAGTTGTTGCTGCTGTGGATGGTGCTGTAGTTTCTGTTTGCTGAGGAGGAGGAGTAGTCTTTGGAGGGATTTCCTCAAGATTTATTATGACAGGAGGAGGCTGGGAGGGTTGGCCCTCTTCTCTTTGCTTCAGTGTTTCCTGTAGTGCTGCCTTTGCAGCTTCAGTTTGTCCTAGCTGGTCCTGAGTCCTGACCAGCTCTTTGTATAAGGACACCAGCAGATCTGTAGCATCTTTCTCTTGCCTTTGCTGGGCAACTTCATCTGTTTGTGGATGGATGGTGGCCGGGAGTTTGATTTTCTTTCTTAGGGCTGCCATGTCTGCATCCCTTATCTTCAGGAGCTCTTGGATGCCTTTGACATCTTTAGGATCATGCCCTATTTCTATGATTACCTCTTCCAAGGACTTGATCCTATTGTCCTTGGCTTGTGATGAAGATCTTTCTAACTCCAGCTGAGAAGCTGTGTTGTCCAGGCTGCTCTTTAATTTATAATTCTCCAATGTCTCATCTGCCAGGGAGGCATACACCATTTCACCAGTCTGCTTATGTAGTTCAATCTTGTCCATGGGGTGTATGTCTTTGGCAAGAACCTCCATGTTGGTTCTCAGATAGTCTGAGGTGGACTGAGGCTGCAAAGTTGTAGGCATGAAGTGGCTCATTATCATTTTGCCTTCGCTCACATCGAAAGCAGACATGAGTCTCTGCTGGTTGCTAGGAGCTAGGTTCAACAAGTGATCGTACAGCTGCACTTTTATTGGATCACTCCTCCTTTTTATGTCAATGAATTGCTGTTTTATACTTGACTGCCCCTTTCTTGTTTGACCGGAGGAGCTGACCTCTCCTCCCATTGTCATGTCATGTCCTCGCTGGGATGAGCTGGCCGAAAGTTCTCCACTGGGTGGGCCCATGCCCATGGCTTGCCTTACTGCTATGTCCTCCTCTTGGGAGTCATTCAGTCTCTGTTTCTTCTCACCCCTGATGAAAGATGAGGTGTGGGGGGTCTCTCTCTCTCTTTTTCTTGTCACATCCTCCTTTTGTGGTGTTTGGAGGACTGATGTGTCTATATTGGTGTCTGTCCTGGGAGGCACATTTGTTTGAGGCTGCTGCTCAGTATTGCCAGGTTGATCTGTCCCCTTTTCCTGCTGCAAGGGCTGTTCACTGGACTGTGCCTTTTCTTGTTGCTGCCCCAGTTCCTGCTGTTCCATTTCTTCTTGCTGCTGTAGCAAGGTGTCCACTTGTTCCTCTGTCAATACAGGTGGCTGTTCCACCTGTTTACCTTTGTCTTTGCTTGCTGCCTGGGATGTCTTCTCAGTGGTTTGCTGCTGTGCTGCTGAAGATCCAGCAGCTGTTCCACTTTGCTTTCTGTAGGAGTGGGGCACCTGTGCACAAGTTTCCAAGTCAGTTTCCTTTCGTACATTCCTGGCTTCTTTCTCAAGCAATTCTACCTCAGTGAGTTGTTCTATTAGTGTACCCTCTTCCCAATCTAGTGCATTGGCATACTTTTCTATTTCCGGTTGTCTTTTATGTGCATAGTTGCCCAGTCTGTATCTAATTCTCCTGAGGGAAATACTATGATTGGGGTCATAAGGAATCCACTCAAAACTGGTCTGCAATCTGAGGCCTTCCAGCATGCTGTGTGCCTCTTTCCATCCTTCCTCTTTCTTGTTATACAGGAAGGAACCTAGCTGACTTCTTACCTTCAATTGTGACTTCTTGTTTCTACTCTGAAAGTGAAGGTAATCTGAGTTCCCAAACTGCCTGAAATACTCCAGGGCAAAAAGCCTCATGGGGACATACCTTGGCAATCTAAATGGGTTCAATTCACAGCCATATATCCTAATGACTGTGTGGTTCTGGTAGAAGTACCAGTTGCCAATGTTGTAGGATTTGTTCAGATGTAGGATCCTCCTCATTTCATCGGTTAATCTAGGAGGAGGAGTACCTTGCAGAACTGTTAGGGCCGGATGAACAAATAGATCAATGAACTCACAGTATGTATAGGGTGATACTGAGGTAAAATGAAACACAGAGGTCCAGAAAACAACTGATCTTGGGCTTCCTTGGGCATTGAGTGGCCTCAAAGGAACTGAGAAGGTAGCTGGCTGATAGAAAAGAAATAAATGATAGATATATGAGGAGTACCTAAACAGTCTCTCCCTTTTCAAATTCATGAACTGATCATGGATTTTCTCTGCTATGTAAGTTGCATAATCATATTGCACAGCTGGAGGCTTACCAGGGGCAAACATGGACAGCATTGCCATTATACTTTCATCTACATCTTCCAGCCCCCTGAACCCTAGGACATAGCTAATTAGGTCCACCAGCATTCTGCCCAACTCATTCAGACAATGGTACCCAATAGGAGGGGTTCTGACTGTTTCAGAGCCTGATATGACAAACAGTTGGTTGATTTTGATAATCTGGTCACTGGACAGCTTGATCCCTGTGTTAATCAGATTCTGCATGGACAGAGGGGTCAATTTCTTGGCTGTATTGAAGTGCAGCATCTGGTTTATGCTCTCTGGGGTGATCTGGAACAGGACTAGGCCTGTGGGGCTTATGACTGCCCTTTGGCTGGGGTCATAGCATTCCTGGCAGCTGTAAATGAGCTCTGGCATTGGATTGACTTGGGGAAGGTTGTATATGGGCAAATTTGACTCCCAAATCCCCAAGATATCTGCTCCACTGAGGTGCTGGGCTCTTAGTTCATTCAGCATTAACACATTATACTTGGTTCCCATGGGAACCAATCCAGCATTTGGTAGTCCATGTCTCCCAGGGCTTTCCATGCTAGCTCTTGGTGAGGTGCATTGATGGGCTTAATGTTTAGTGCAATAGGGGTCTCCATAGCTGTTCAGGTTACCAAAATTACAAATAGACAGGTGGAATGGTGAAAACACAGTCTGGAGACAGTCTTCTGTGGAAACAGTTGAGGTTTTGAGTATTCAAGGGGAATTCTCTCAGTAGCAATTGAAATACTACTGGAGTCTAGTGATAGAACCTCTCTGTGGTGTGACTGAACTCTCTAACAGGGTGAAATATGTCTATTAGCAATTCTGCTGGGAAAACGCAGAATTACAGAGGTTTAATGGGAATTGCAGGTTTTTTAGGGCTCTGCCAGTGTTTCTTGGCCCTCACAGTGACAATGCTGGATGAATGAAGGGGAATGAACGGTGTAAATCTAGTCTTTGTGGTTCTATTATCCCTGTGAGCAATTTTGAGCTTAATGAAGGTCGTATGGAGGGCGAAATGGTCTAAATACCTGTAATTCGACGAGCAGAGGTTGAGACACAGGTGCACAGGTGCTTTCTGAGGAGGTCGCCCGGGCTAATCGACTGGTTGGCGAAAATTCGAGCTCAAACGGTCAAGCAGAGCGCTCAGTAAAAACACAGTGAAAATGGTAAAAACACGGGAAAATTTGGTAAATATGGGTCATTTTACCATTTGGCGCTTTTTTCTGCTGACGTCATCATGACGTCATTGGTGGGTCATGGTGAGGTGACGTCAGCTGACGTCATCGGGCGACGTGGCAGTGGGCGACTGGTCAAAGGTGAGGTGAGGTGGAAGCCCAGTCAGCAGTGAGGTGGGCCAATAACATAAGCGGGTACGGGCAGGCAACGACGTGGCGGTGAATTAGCGGCGGGTAGGTGGCGGTTAACGTGCAACGGTCACGGTTAAGGCCTTAACCGTCGCAGTCTCCCGGGGCGGTTAAGGTACGGCGCGGAGGATGTCAGAGCGGGCTCCGAGATGGTTTAACGCCCGACGCGTGGAGGAGGCGTGACAAGGCGCAACGTCACTTCCCCGGAAGTTAACGTGCGGTCACGGGAGGCGCTCCGATATTGCTGTAGGCCGTCGGATCTGGTGGGCTTGATCCGACGGCTGGCGGAGGGGTAACTTGCGCCTTTGATATTATGGGCGGAAAAATCAAAATTTGTGGGTTTTATGTGGGTTTTTTCAAATGTTTTGATTAAACCACAATGCGGTAGGATTGGGAAACGTGCCAGAGGCGGGCATTTGACCTTTGCAAAGGTTTTATAGGCAAAATGGGTTCGGAAAGTGGGTTTTAGCAATGTAGAGGTGATTTGAAGGCAAATTGTCTTGCAGCAAAAGGGAAGTGGGTGGAATAGGTTCACCAAAGTGGCCAGATGCCATTTGGTCCCTTTTTTGAAAAATACACGGCTATTATGCCTAGGGGAGGGAATATACATAAGATTTGGGGTTTTATACACCTTAGTGTTAATACTATTAGGGGTAGGGGTAAGATAAGGGATGTTATATAGTAGAATTAGGAGTTAATATGAATGAAGGAGGGGGATTTAGAAAGGGAGTGTTAGTGATGGAGTAGAGAGGGAAAGAGAGGAAGTTAGTGATGCTCTTTGCTGTAATTTCATGGACTTCACCACTTTGTTTGCTGACAGATCAATTGCCTTGGCAAGAGACCTATGGATACTTGTGTAATGGTGATCATATTCTTTCTGCAACCACAACTGCCTACCCAACTATTTTGCCTAGCATTTTTTGTTTCTTCTTGGAGGGGCACTTGAACTTGCAACCCTCAATTGCCTTTTCTTTTCTTTGGCTTTTTCCTCTTTTTCTCTATCTACTTCTACCCTTATGTCCTCCAAGGTCCCAGATTAAACTTTTGGGAACCTTTGCTTCTCTACCTGAGCTACTTGTCTGCCAAGATTAAGCTGTTTGGACAGACCTCTTTCTCTATTCTACAACTCAAAATTGAAACATGGCATGATCCAGATTAGACTGTTGAATCATCCACAAAAATTGAAATAAGGCCCTCAATGCTTGAAACACTTACCCAGCTCTTGCTTTCTAGGAAATATGGGATCTTTGGGATACCAAAGCAGAGCATATTTGGCTTTTCTCTTGTCAATCATGAAATATGAAACCTATTACTATAGGTATCCAATAGTGGCTCCACATGGGGATGGTTTTTCTTTTGAAAGACCAAGAACAGCAGGTCAGATTGCCTTGTTGCATGACTGCCCATCTTTGTCTTTAAAATCTGCTGCATATAATCTGTCAAGATAGTGTGCTTCTTTCTTGGAGAACCTCTGATTCTATCTGCCTGTGCTGCTAGGTGCAGCATTTGGGAAAACCTCTTTATACAATTTAAATCACAAGAGAATATGTACAATTGCATATATACAATGAACCTCTGAATTTCTATCATAGTGAACAGTCAAAATAGTGCTTGAGCATCCTGCCATTTACAGGACCTTCATCCAGCTCAGTTATAGTCAAGCTTTTTAGGAAGTAGGTGTTATTACCTTGTACTGCTTGGACAGCGAATGGTCCTTTCCATAAAGAATCAAACTTCCCATGTTTTCCTTTCTCTTCTCTTCTTGCATCCCACTTTAAAACTTTGTCCCCCACATTGAAATCTTCAGCTTTAGTTCTTCTGTCAAAGGCCTTTTTCAGTTTCTCTTGTAGTATCTGCACTCTGCTGAAAACTTGTTCTCTGGTCTGCTGTAGACAAATTATCTGGTTAATCCTTCTTTGCATGTCATTTGGCTCTGCTTGGCTTTCTTGTAGAAGTTTCATAACTGGCACTCCTAGTGATGAGGGAAATCTGGCCTCTAATCCATAGACTAACTCATATGGGCTGGTCCCAATTGATCTTTTGGTGGTTAATCTGTCTGCCCATAAAGCATTTACTAGTTTCTTATGCCAGTTCTTTTTGTTCTCTTCCAGCACTTTCTTTATGATGTTTATCAGGCTTTTGTTTGATGATTCAGCGAGACCATTTCCTTGAGGATAGTAAGCTGTAGAATGGCCCAAAGTAATGTGAAATTTATGGCAAAAGTTTACCATCTTCTTGGATCTGAAGGCAGCAGCATTGTCTGTTATTATCTTGTCTGGGCAGCCAAATCTAGCCAGTATATTGTTCTCCAAAAATTGAATGATTACTGAATCATTTGCTTGTCTGCATGGGGCAGCTTCAATCCACTTGGTGAAGTAGTCTGTTGCTGTTAGAATCCATCTGTGTTGTCCTGAAGATGAGGGGTGAATTTCCCCAATGAAATCCAAGCCCCATTGTTGAAAAGGTCTCTCTGTTGCAATGGGCCTCAAAGGGAGTGGCAGCAACTGTCTTTTGCCTTCAAACAGTTGGCACTTGTGGCATGATGTTGTGAATTTCTTCATATCTGAGAACATAGTGGGCCAGTAATAACCAGCCCTTAATATCTTGTCCACAGTGGACTTCCAGTACAAATGTCCACCACAGTCTCCAGCATGGAATTCTTGCATAATATTATCAGTTTCACTCTCAAGAAGACAGTGCAGCAGAATACCTTCATGGTTTTTCCAGAGTAGATTCTCATCTATCACACAAAATTTAGATGTTTTCATTTTTAGGAACCTAGACTTGGTTCTGGACAGTCCTGGGGGAGCACACAGGTTTTGTAACACATAACAGATATCAGAGTACCAGGGAGATTGTTCAAAGGCTACATTGATCTTTGGAGTCGCCAGCTCTGTTTCACTGTCCATTTGGTTGATATCTAAAGCTTGGAAATTTGCTTATGTCATTAACTTGGCCAAACCTTGCCCTTTTATCAGCTTTGTAGGCTTTATTTCAATGTCAAATTCAAGTATGTTTGCAATCCATTTTCCTCTCCTTCCCTCTAAGTTTTCTTGTGTGAGAATGTCTTTGACAATAGGACTTGGTACATAAGCTACAACATGGGAGTAAAGGATGTAAATCCTAAAGTCTTTGATGGCTTTGATCAAGGCATAGGCTTGTTTCTCCATTATTTGGTACTTTAGGGGGGCATCCCTAAGAGCTCTGCTGAAAAAAGCAATGGGCTTTTCATTCCCTTGGTCATCTTTCTGCAATAAAACAGCAGCAATAGTGTGTTGGGAGGCAAAGGAGAAAATGATGAAGTCTCTGTCAAACTGAGGGTTAGTTAACACTGGGGTTTGAGTCAAGGCCAATTTTATACTTTCAAAAGCTTGTTTTGCTTCAACAGTCCATTTGACCTTTGAATCTTTCTTTAGCATATTGTTTAATAATCTGATTAACTCTGCTAAATTTGGGATAAACCTTCTCAAAAAGTTGATTTTTCCCAAGAATCCTTGCAGCTCTTTGACATTCCTTGGGTGAGGCATTTGTAGGATAGCTTGTATCCTATCTGGATCAATTCTTATGCCATCTTTCGAAATGATGTGTCCTAGAAGTTTCCCTTCTTCTAAACCAAATAAAGACTTCTTGGGGTTTAAGGAAATACCATATTTCCTGCATGTTGTAAAGATCTGTCTCAGATGTTTCAAGTGTTCTTGGTCAGATTTTGAAAAGGGTGTAAGATCATCTAAGTAAATGACCAAGAAATCATGAATTTCCTTTGCAAAAGCAATGTCCATTGCTCTCTGAAATGTTGCCCCTGCATTTTTCAATCCAAAGGGCATCTTCACATACTTGAAAGTACCCCATGGGGTAGTAAATGCAGTCTTGTCTTGATCATCAGGGTGTACCAGGATTTGATTGAAACCTGAGAAGCCATCCAACAATGATATTCTTGAGGCTCCTACTACTCTTTGAAGGATGTGGTCCATTTTGGGTAAGGGATAATTGTCTTTGAGTGACACTAGGTTCAAATTTCTTAAGTCTACACAAAGTCTAATCTCACCAGTTTTCTTTCTTGTAGGGACCAAATTTGAAATCCACTCAGAAAACCTGATTGGTGCTATGATCCCAGCTTTGAACATTTTTTGTAATTCCTTTTCAATGGAAGGAAGAAGCACAGGATTGATTCTTCTCAATTTCTGTTTGAATGGTTTTTGATCAGGCTTGAGGGGAATGGTGTGCTGGATAACAGAGGTATCATAAGACTTCAAGTCTTCATAACCCCAGGCAAAGACATCTTGAAACTCTTTAAAGAGATCAACATATTTGGGTTTTTGATCAGGGGGCAAAGCAGCAGATAGCTTTATTATTTTAGGCTTGTCAGTGGTACCAATGTTACATTCTTCAACTGTCGCATCTAATGGCTGCATCTTTGGTTTCCTGGGGACATCATTTGAGTCAAAAATGTCCTCTAGTGGGGTAAGGCCTGCTGGAAGAAGATTGTCTTTGAGTTGTATGATTTCATCTTCAGCGTTGCTCAGCTCTTCACAGTTAATTTGGTGAATTTGCTGAATGTTTACTTTGTTGAAAATGGTTGGACTGAGTAGTTGTTTTGCTGTCCTAGGTGACATTGGGTGGGCAGACTGTTGAAACTGTAATTGTGATTGACTTGCCCCATCAACTGTTTGAGATTGACTTGCTGTCTCAAGGTCAATATTTAATCCTGTAAACTCTTGTTGCAAAGTTAAAAAGTTGTTTATTTGCCTATCATTCTCAAATACTTGCCATTCTTTGACATTGTTTGGAATAGAAGGCCTATATTTGACTTCTGCTGTGAAACAATTGTTGGGTTGTAGTGGGAATTTGAAGGTGCTGGCAAATGTTGCCAAGCTGTGAGCATGGAGATTGTGGCCCCTAGGAATCTTTGTGAGAACAAACTCGGAGAAAGTTTCTAGTATTTCAATTACAGCAGACCTATAGGACCTTAATCTTTTGTCATTGGTGACAAAATCCCCTTTTACTTGTTGAATTACTAGATCAGAGTCCCCCATGATTGAGAGGCTATGTGCTTGTAATGATTTTGCAATCTTGAGGCCTAGTAGCAGAGCTTCATATTCTGCCATATTGTTAGTGCATTTAAAGTTCAATCTATAAGCCCGGCCTTGTGCACAGGCTTTCTCTTTGTTATGTATCCATACTCCAGCTCCTGCCCCTAACTTGTTAACTGAGCCATCAAACTCTAGGACCCACAGACTATCTTGCTGGTCAGGAGATTTTAAATTCTTTTCATGGGATGGCCATGTGAGCATGAGTTGAGGTTTCTTTTCCCATTTGTCTCCTAGGATAATTTCATCATTTGTTTGACAATTTTTGACAACTAGAGAAGGGTTAATGGGTATTGTTGGGCTGATTGAAATTTGGCAGGTGCCACTTGTTTGATCGATGTTTTGTTCTTGTATGGGTGTTTCGGTCTTAGTGTCATTGCTTAAGGAATTTGTGCTGTCATTGAACAGGATGAAGGAGTCTATGTCCGAGTGGACAGCATATATTGGAAAATTTTGAGGCTTTTCTTCACTGCTGACCATATATTTCATGAGTGTTTCCCTATAAAGTCTCTTGGGTTGTCCAAAGACAGAGATGGTTGCATATGACATGTCTAATTGCAGGGAGCCTTGGAGCTTGGCTCCCCATGATCTTGATAGGAGCATTCCATATTTGGGTGGGATATCAGCAACAACAACATCCATTAGAATGGTTTTGTTGGGGAATTGAACCAGGGACACACATAAATCCTTAATTAGGCCCAAGCATTTGACTTGACTAGAATCAAAAGAAAACAGGTCTTTGTATGGTCTTGTTATATCCAAGTTTAATCTTTCCATGACTGCTTTTGGCATAAGGTTGTGAGATGCACCTGAGTCAAACATTGCATTATGCAGTATTTTATCATGAACATGCAAGCTGACATAAAAAGGCAAAACTCCTGTGACTACTGTTTTTCCATCTACCTCTGGGCCAAACAGTAATTCTGGAGTGTCATCCAGCACATTTACATCATCTTTGTTGTTGGTGAGCTGAAGGGATTTTTTGATCTGTTGCTTATATATGTCATGCTTGGCTAGCTCTGAAAGGGGAATTGCTATCTTTAACTTTCCAATTTCTGTTCCTAGGTCAAAAGGTTTATCCACCTGAATTTTAGAGTCACGGATAGCAGTCCTTTCTCTGTTCATTGAATCTTCTTGTTGGATTTCATCTTGATTTTGGAGCCTGCCCCTCATGTTGATGTCTTGAGGGGTAATGTTCGGACTTGGGTGGGATGATGAGGTTGCCAAGGGTTGTTGTGGTGTGGACAGTATTTCAGTGACCTCCTCAACCACTACTTCTTTTGTAGGTAAGTTTGTTTTGTCATTAGGTTCAGTGACTAAGGTTTCTTTAGACTGCTGTTTCTCCTTTACCTTCTCAGGCTGATTTGCATTTACAGTCTGACTTCTTAGTTTGTATTGTTTATGGACTTCATAGACAGCAGTATCATACCCTTGTTTAAAGTCAAAAGACTCTCCTGATTGTGTTTGGAATGTTTTGTTTTCATCCTCCTCATGGTCTTCTTGTGTTAAGAAAACATGGCTTTTACCATCCAGACCTATTAAGTTGATGTCAGGATCTTCATTGAGCTGATTAGCTGAAGAAGTTTCTGCATAATTTTCTTGAAAAGGGGGTCTGATATCTTGGTCAGCGCCTGTCTTCCCTATATTGGGGTTCTGTGTTCTCCTAAAATTTGGGTTTCTAGGAGGATTGTTTTGTGGTGCCTCCCATGATGACTTTCTTTCAACTGATTCCACTCTTTCACCTAGTCTCTTCATGCTGTTTAGTATTGCATCCAACTTTTGATCAAAACCTGAGGGCTCTTCTTTGAAACCAACCTTCTTTTCCAGCTTTGCTCTGTTTCTTTTGGCAATTAGGTTGGCCTCTACAGTGACTGCAACTCTTTGGGCTTCTGCAAGGGTTGGAGGGTCTCTTTCTCTCAACTGATAGGCCATATCAGAATCAAAACCATCAGGGAAGTTATAAAGGGCCAAATCAGGAGGGGGCCTTAAGTTCTGGGGAATAGCATTGTATATGTTGTTAAACCTAGCACAATACTCCAACACCGTTTCTTGGGGACCTCTTTTAATAGTGTTATATTCACCAAGTATATGGTGCGGATCTCTCTTTTTCTCCCATCTGTTGGTGAATTCCTGGTATAGAACTTCAGGAGTTGCAATGGAATTTGCATTTAAGGATCTAAACCAAGTTCTGACATCCCCAGTTAAGCTTTGAACAAAAATTCTCATCCTAACACTGTCATCATCTATTTCATAGGTCTCAAAGTGGTCTTGCATCTTTTTAGCATGCTGGATGGCTGTCAAAGGGCCATGGGAGTCAAAAAATCAGAGTCTAGTTTGGTAGTCTTGGGGTAGAGCTGGAGCATTGGCTGGTATCTGCAGCGGTGCATATCTGTTAGCCATGTTTATGGGATTTATAGGGTTAATAGGAACAAATGGGACAACAGGGATTACAGGTGTAACCGGGTTAAGAGGATGGGTAATAAGTGGGGAACTGGTTGAGGGAGTGTGTGCAGATGGTGAAGATGGGAGAGAAGGGCTGTGAGGTGTTGATGATGAGCTAGGGGAATTAGGTGTGGAACGGAAAAGGACTTTACAAGGAGTTGGAATGAGGATAGGTTGGTCTAAACTTATATCTGAATCAGCAAGCTTCTCCTGCTTTTGCTGCCTCCTTATGTTCCTTGGTATGATATTTGGGTTATCGACGATGATGGGTTGATTAGGGTCAGGGTTTGCCCTAGTGTGCCTTGGGTTTCTTTTGGGAGCCAGCTTCTAAGTATTCTTTAGAACTTTATACAGAAAGTTTTGTATGTACAAGGACTAGGTAAGAATTCTGGAATGACTATATATTTCTCAAAGCTAGTATGAAGTTTCCCTAGTTAGCTCTTCCCTAAAGCTGTCCCTGTGTTTACAGAAACAGTCCTGAGGCCTCTTGGCTAGTTTCAGGCTTGATGGTAGCTTTTGGAAATAGATAGTAATTGAAGAAATCTTAAATCCCCAGTGGAGTCGCCATTTATGTCAACACCCAGGTTGTTCCCTATGACTCCCAAGGGAATACGGCCGGGGTAACCACTAACCAATCTTTGGATCACTGTTCCTAGCCAAACTGTGATCAGAGAGGGCTCTCTCTTTATGATTTGCAACTGTTTGTAATAGGGTTTTAGGCTAGCTTTTATGTACTGATTTTTTGTTTATGTTTGGTTGATGAAACTCCTTTTAGATTCTATTGATGTAGTTTTCAGAGAGGTTGAATACCATTGGGCAATGGAGTCTGTGGCTATAAGTGTTTGAAACTTTGAGATGAAAGATGGAACTTACAGGGCCATTAGAGTGCTTAATAGAACAGGTTTTTTGATTAAATTACTGGAAACAGGTAATACAACAGTGAAAGCATTTAAGAATTTTCACTTGTTATCTATATGTTCCCAACAGACAGCTTTAAGAGGAGAAAACAGAGGTCTTAGGGGCAAAATTGAATCCCTGAGAATGACTGTCACAGTAAAAGACACAGTTTTGTAATGCAGCAATTAAGAATTACAATTCTGTCACTGTATCTGAGGAAAACATGTATAATAGCTCAGTTTGAGTCCAGGGTAAACATTGTTAAATCCTGGGACTATCCTTTCACCTTGCTATCAAGTGTAAAAACATTTGAACAACAAAAGAGAACAAAAGACTCAAAAACACATAACAAAGAGATTTGAGAATACTTGCTGTTTTATGCAACACCCTGGAATCCTGTAACATTCATCTTTCACCACCATACATCAAAGAACACCAAGCCTTGGAAATTCCATTCTTCCTTTGTATTAATTCTCTGAAAATATTACAATGAGCTAGAGCCTTTTCAAAGAAAATAACAACAACCTCTTTCACTGCTGTGAAGGGTGAATATATACTTGCGGTCATTTACAAAATATCTGAGTCATGAGTTATCTCAAATTTTACTTTCTTACCAACTACTTAAGATATTATGGCCGAAATCTAATGCAGCATTGACTACAGAGTACAGGCATTTTAATGCTCTGTCAGAAGATATTTTAGCCTTTGGAGACAGCTAAGTCGGTCGAAATATTCTGAGTAAATGCTGGAACATCTGTCTTTAATGCTTTGTACGCTGTGCTTTGGGCTTGTCACCTGTGACTGTGACTGTTGCTTGTGGTGGGTCAATGGTCCAGCTGAGTTGGCTTAGCCTCTGCTTCTTCCCTGTGTCTATCTTTCCTCAAAACTGTGCCTGCGCATGTATGCTTATTTGCCTGTAGAAATAACGTTACTGATTCTGGCCTGACAGAACTGTTTGTGTCAAATTTCTCCAGGCATCCTGTGTGGGCAGCTGGTGTGCTAAGATTGCACCCAGAGTTTCATCTGCTTCTGTAAATTTGAAGAAGTTAGGTGGTGTATCAAACAGATGGTCAACTTCATTCATGAGGAAAAACAGGTTCTCCACTCTGTCATACATACTCTGCCCGGTGGCTGGCCCTGGTTCTGCTGAAGTGCTGGGCGGTTGTGCAATCTCTGCTACTGCCTGGGCATCAATTCTCTTGTTGTAATTCTCTAGGGTGAGCAGTCTTCCTACACTGCTTAAAATGCTGGGGAGGCCTCTGTTCTGTAGTGCCACGAATTTTTCCAGGAATCTATTGATTTCAGTTTGCATATCCTGGGTCCTCCTTTCCAATGTTCCAACTAAGTTCCTTAATGTAACGACTCTCTTTGCTACAGCAATTGCTTCTGTCCTGTTAGTGATTCCCATGACAGCTAATTGAGAGCTAGTCTTATAGTTCAGAGTGTTGATTATCCTTGTAGCAGCTTCTGGCATGTGTCCAAGGCTCGCCCTGGCTCTCTGTATTTCTTTGTTTGCTTTAGTGATGAGCACCATTTGCTCATCCATGGTCTCAATATATTGCCACTGTTTGGCAATGGACCTTCCAATGTTGCTCCATAGCACTGCTTTCATTTCAGCTGTCACCTTTTCTAGTGCAAGCTCCTTCTCTAGTTCAGCAATTCTTCTCTTAAGAGCTTTTACCTCTCTGTCCTTGGCTGCCTCATTCTGTTTGCTCTTGTCAAACCTTTCATTTACCTTAGTCAAGGTTTTCTTAAGCTCATCCAGCTCTTTGATTTGAGATTCCATGGCTTGGATCTCAGCTTGCAGCTTTTGCATGTCTAAGCTAGCAGCCTGTTCTGATGTTGTAGTTGTTGCTGCTGTGGATGGTGCTGTAGTTTCTGTTTGCTGAGGAGGAGGAGTAGTCTTTGGAGGGATTTCCTCAAGATTTATTATGACAGGAGGAGGCTGGGAGGGTTGGCCCTCTTCTCTTTGCTTCAGTGTTTCCTGTAGTGCTGCCTTTGCAGCTTCAGTTTGTCCTAGCTGGTCCTGAGTCCTGACCAGCTCTTTGTATAAGGACACCAGCAGATCTGTAGCATCTTTCTCTTGCCTTTGCTGGGCAACTTCATCTGTTTGTGGATGGATGGTGGCCGGGAGTTTGATTTTCTTTCTTAGGGCTGCCATGTCTGCATCCCTTATCTTCAGGAGCTCTTGGATGCCTTTGACATCTTTAGGATCATGCCCTATTTCTATGATTACCTCTTCCAAGGACTTGATCCTATTGTCCTTGGCTTGTGATGAAGCTCTTTCTAACTCCAGCTGAGAAGCTGTGTTGTCCAGGCTGCTCTTTAATTTATAATTCTCCAATGTCTCATCTGCCAGGGAGGCATACACCATTTCACCAGTCTGCTTATGTAGTTCAATCTTGTCCATGGGATGTATGTCTTTGGCAAGAACCTCCATGTTGGTTCTCAGATAGTCTGAGGTGGACTGAGGCTGCAAAGTTGTAGGCATGAAGTGGCTCATTATCATTTTGCCTTCGCTCACATCGAAAGCAGACATGAGTCTCTGCTGGTTGCTAGGAGCTAGGTTCAACAAGTGATCGTACAGCTGCACTTTTATTGGATCACTCCTCCTTTTTATGTCAATGAATTGCTGTTTTATACTTGACTGCCCCTTTCTTGTTTGACCGGAGGAGCTGACCTCTCCTCCCATTGTCATGTCATGTCCTCGCTGGGATGAGCTGGCCGAAAGTTCTCCACTGGGTGGGCCCATGCCCATGGCTTGCCTTACTGCTATGTCCTCCTCTTGGGAGTCATTCAGTCTCTGTTTCTTCTCACCCCTGATGAAAGATGAGGTGTGGGGGGTCTCTCTCTCTCTTTTTCTTGTCACATCCTCCTTTTGTGGTGTTTGGAGGACTGATGTGTCTATATTGGTGTCTGTCCTGGGAGGCACATTTGTTTGAGGCTGCTGCTCAGTATTGCCAGGTTGATCTGTCCCCTTTTCCTGCTGCAAGGGCTGTTCACTGGACTGTGCCTTTTCTTGTTGCTGCCCCAGTTCCTGCTGTTCCATTTCTTCTTGCTGCTGTAGCAAGGTGTCCACTTGTTCCTCTGTCAATACAGGTGGCTGTTCCACCTGTTTACCTTTGTCTTTGCTTGCTGCCTGGGATGTCTTCTCAGTGGTTTGCTGCTGTGCTGCTGAAGATCCAGCAGCTGTTCCACTTTGCTTTCTGTAGGAGTGGGGCACCTGTGCACAAGTTTCCAAGTCAGTTTCCTTTCGTACATTCCTGGCTTCTTTCTCAAGCAATTCTACCTCAGTGAGTTGTTCTATTAGTGTACCCTCTTCCCAATCTAGTGCATTGGCATACTTTTCTATTTCCGGTTGTCTTTTATGTGCATAGTTGCCCAGTCTGTATCTAATTCTCCTGAGGGAAATACTATGATTGGGGTCATAAGGAATCCACTCAAAACTGGTCTGCAATCTAAGGCCTTCCAGCATGCTGTGTGCCTCTTTCCATCCTTCCTCTTTCTTGTTATACAGGAAGGAACCTAGCTGACTTCTTACCTTCAATTGTGACTTCTTGTTTCTACTCTGAAAGTGAAGGTAATCTGAGTTCCCAAACTGCCTGAAATACTCCAGGGCAAAAAGCCTCATGGGGACATACCTTGGCAATCTAAATGGGTTCAATTCACAGCCATATATCCTAATGACTGTGTGGTTCTGGTAGAAGTACCAGTTGCCAATGTTGTAGGATTTGTTCAGATGTAGGATCCTCCTCATTTCATCGGTTAATCTAGGAGGAGGAGTACCTTGCAGAACTGTTAGGGCCGGATGAACAAATAGATCAATGAACTCACAGTATGTATAGGGTGATACTGAGGTAAAATGAAACACAGAGGTCCAGAAAACAACTGATCTTGGGCTTCCTTGGGCATTGAGTGGCCTCAAAGGAACTGAGAAGGTAGCTGGCTGATAGAAAAGAAATAAATGATAGATATATGAGGAGTACCTAAACAGTCTCTCCCTTTTCAAATTCATGAACTGATCATGGATTTTCTCTGCTATGTAAGTTGCATAATCATATTGCACAGCTGGAGGCTTACCAGGGGCAAACATGGACAGCATTGCCATTATACTTTCATCTACATCTTCCAGCCCCCTGAACCCTAGGACATAGCTAATTAGGTCCACCAGCATTCTGCCCAACTCATTCAGACAATGGTACCCAATAGGAGGGGTTCTGACTGTTTCAGAGCCTGATATGACAAACAGTTGGTTGATTTTGATAATCTGGTCACTGGACAGCTTGATCCCTGTGTTAATCAGATTCTGCATGGACAGAGGGGTCAATTTCTTGGCTGTATTGAAGTGCAGCATCTGGTTTATGCTCTCTGGGGTGATCTGGAACAGGACTAGGCCTGTGGGGCTTATGACTGCCCTTTGGCTGGGGTCATAGCATTCCTGGCAGCTGTAAATGAGCTCTGGCATTGGATTGACTTGGGGAAGGTTGTATATGGGCAAATTTGACTCCCAAATCCCCAAGATATCTGCTCCACTGAGGTGCTGGGCTCTTAGTTCATTCAGCATTAACACATTATACTTGGTTCCCATGGGGAACCAATCCAGCATTTGGTAGTCCATGTCTCCCAGGGCTTTCCATGCTAGCTCTTGGTGAGGTGCATTGATGGGCTTAATGTTTAGTGCAATAGGGGTCTCCATAGCTGTTCAGGTTACCAAAATTACAAATAGATAGGTGGAATGGTGAAAACACAGTCTGGAGACAGTCTTCTGTGGAAACAGTTGAGGTTTTGAGTATTCAAGGGGAATTCTCTCAGTAGCAATTGAAATACTACTGGAGTCTAGTGATGGAACCTCTCTGTGGTGTGACTGAACTCTCTAACAGGGTGAAATATGTCTATTAGCAATTCTGCTGGGAAAACGCAGAATTACAGAGGTTTAATGGGATTTGCAGGTTTTTTAGGGCTCTGCCAGTGTTTCTTGGCCCTCACAGTGACAATGCTGGATGAATGAAGGGGAATGAACGGTGTAAATCTAGTCTTTGTGGTTCTATTATCCCTGTGAGCAATTTTGAGCTTAATGAAGGTCGTATGGAGGGCGAAATGGTCTAAATACCTGTAATTCGACGAGCAGAGGTTGAGACACAGGTGCACAGGTGCTTTCTGAGGAGGTCGCCCGGGCTAATCGACTGGTTGGCGAAAATTCGAGCTCAAACGGTCAAGCAGAGCGCTCAGTAAAAACACAGTGAAAATGGTAAAAACACGGGAAAATTTGGTAAATATGGGTCATTTTACCATTTGGCGCTTTTTTCTGCTGACGTCATCATGACGTCATTGGTGGGTCATGGTGAGGTGACGTCAGCTGACGTCATCGGGCGACGTGGCAGTGGGCGACTGGTCAAAGGTGAGGCGAGGTGGAAGCCCAGTCAGCAGTGAGGTGGGCCAATAACATAAGCGGGTACGGGCAGGCAACGACGTGGCGGTGAATTAGCGGCGGGTAGGTGGCGGTTAACGTGCAACGGTCACGGTTAAGGCCTTAACCGTCGCAGTCTCCCGGGGCGGTTAAGGTACGGCGCGGAGGATGTCAGAGCGGGCTCCGAGATGGTTTAACGCCCGACGCGTGGAGGAGGCGTGACAAGGCGCAACGTCACTTCCCCGGAAGTTAACGTGCGGTCACGGGAGGCGCTCCGATATTGCTGTAGGCCGTCGGATCTGGTGGGCTTGATCCGACGGCTGGCGGAGGGGTAACTTGCGCCTTTGATATTATGGGCGGAAAAATCAAAATTTGTGGGTTTTATGTGGGTTTTTTCAAATGTTTTGATTAAACCACAATGCGGTAGGATTGGGAAACGTGCCAGAGGCGGGCATTTGACCTTTGCAAAGGTTTTATAGGCAAAATGGGTTCGGAAAGTGGGTTTTAGCAATGCAGAGGTGATTTGAAGGCAAATTGTCTTGCAGCAAAAGGGAAGTGGGTGGAATAGGTTCACCAAAGTGGCCAGATGCCATTTGGTCCCTTTTTTGAAAAATACATGGCTATTATGCCTAGGGGAGGGAATATACATAAGATTTGGGGTTTTATACACCTTAGTGTTAATACTATTAGGGGTAGGGGTAAGATAAGGGATGTTATATAGTAGAATTAGGAGTTAATATGAATGAAGGAGGGGGATTTAGAAAGGGAGTGTTAGTGATGGAGTAGAGAGGGAAAGAGAGGAAGTTAGTGATGCTCTTTGCTGTAATTTCATGGACTTCACCACTTTGTTTGCTGACAGATCAATTGCCTTGGCAAGAGACCTATGGATACTTGTGTAATGGTGATCATATTCTTTCTGCAACCACAACTGCCTACCCAACTATTTTGCCTAGCATTTTTTGTTTCTTCTTGGAGGGGCACTTGAACTTGCAACCCTCAATTGCCTTTTCTTTTCTTTGGCTTTTTCCTCTTTTTCTCTATCTACTTCTACCCTTATGTCCTCCAAGGTCCCAGATTAAACTTTTGGGAACCTTTGCTTCTCTACCTGAGCTACTTGTCTGCCAAGATTAAGCTGTTTGGACAGACCTCTTTCTCTATTCTACAACTCAAAATTGAAACATGGCATGATCCAGATTAGACTGTTGAATCATCCACAAAAATTGAAATAAGGCCCTCAATGCTTGAAACACTTACCCAGCTCTTGCTTTCTAGGAAATATGGGATCTTTGGGATACCAAAGCAGAGCATATTTGGCTTTTCTCTTGTCAATCATGAAATATGAAACCTATTACTATAGGTATCCAACAGATGGAATGTGATCGACTTGGTGAGCTTGCTGTCCAATAGCGTCTAGAGGCTTGACCAGAATGTGCTCAGGAACCTACTATCCCAATATGATATAATGGTTTGTAGGATCCCAAAATGTTTCACACTCATTCAAAGAATATTTTGGTAGTGTCCTCTGCTGTGATACTCTTCTTGTAGGTCGCCAATATAGCCATCTTAGAAAATTTGTCCACGACCACAAATACACAGTCATTACCATGCTTTGTAGAAGGGAGACCAGACATATAGTCCATGGATATGGATTCCCAAGGTTGGATGGGAGTAGGTAGAGGAGTGTACAGGCCTGGGTTCTTGATGGTTGTTTTGGTGATGGCATAGGCAGTGCAAGATTTGATATATTTCCCAACATCCAGTTAGAGTTTTGGCCAATAAAATTACTTTTGTAGTACAACCATAGTATTATCGACACCAAAGTGTCTTGTGGCTTGATTATAGTGTGCCTACCAAATCAACATGGCATGCTCACTTGAAGGAACACAAAGGTGGCCCAGGTAGCATAATAATGTGTATTGGAGGTGGAAATCAATAACTTGCTTGCCATATACTAGCATTAGTGTGGAGGCAGACACTAGATCATTTTTGTATAGTTACAGCCATCTAGAGGTGTCGTGGAAACAAGATTTCAGAATAGTGGTTACTGCTGCATCTCCGAGCCGATTGAGGAAGTCTACAACATGATTGGTGCTGCCCTTTTTGTATTTAATGTTCAATTGGAATTGTTGCATAAATGTAGACCACTTCTAATGGCGATCATTCTGAAACTTCCCTTGTGTCTATATAAATTGAAGAGGTCGATGATCGTTTTGGATGATAGTCTCCTTCCCAAGAAAGTAATGCTTCCATTTCTGAAAAGTCTACATGATACATATTTTTATCATAGGTAGGTTACTTCCGAATTGTATCATAAAGTGTCTCACTATGATAGGCCATTGGATGCCCGTGTTGGGTGAGGATTGTACCAATAGTAGAGTAAGAGGCATCTATCTAAATTTCAAATGGATGATGTAGGTCTGGTAATGTGAGTAATGATGCAGAGCAAAGTTAGTGCTTCAACTCAAGGAATGCCTTCTATTGGGACTCAGACCAAGAAAACTTTTCTTTCACACTACCCCTTAGTAATTTGACTGAAAGGAGAAGTGATATGGGAGAATCCCAGCATGAACCTTTGACAAAAGGAATTCAAAGCCAAAAAATATTCGAAGCTCTATTAGAGTGGTTGGGGCTAGCCAATCTTGAATGACTTGGATCTTAGTCGGATCCACATGCATGCCATGCTCATCTATAATGTAACCTAGATATTGGACTTGGCTCATGCCAAAGGTTAATTTCTCCAAGTTGGCACATCGTTTTTGCTATCAAAGGGTTTGAGGGACCTACCGAATGTGTTGCAAGTGTTCTTCCCAACTCTTGCTGAAGATGAGGATGTCGTCCAGATAAACAACTGCAAATGAGTTGGTGAAGGGCTGCAAGATGTCATCCATTAGACTCATAAAAGTAGTAGGGGAACTTTTTAACTTGAAGGGAATAATCAACCATTCAAAAAGGCCTTCCTTTGATTTGAAGGTGGAATTCCATAAATTTGTGGGCTCTATTGGAACCTGGTGATAGCCAGACTTAAGATCAATATTGTTGAAATAATTGTCCCCCTTGAGTTGGTCCAGAAAGTCATCAATCTATGGGATTGGATACCTATTCCTGACAGTGATTTTGTTTAGTGCCATATAATTGATGGAGAGCCTCCAAGTCCCATCCTTCTTTTGTACAAGTACAAACGGCTCCCGCAAGGTGAGGAACTTGGTCGAATGTGCCATTTTTGTAGCAACTTCTGGATTTTCCACTTGATTTCTTCATTTTATAGAATGGAGTGGTGATATATCAACCCATTGGGTAGAGGTGCCCTAGGATTCAAATGGTTGCTACAGGTCTAGTAATGTGAGTACGAGTTTAGAGCAGAGGTGGCGCTTCAACTCAAGGAATGCCTTCTATTGGGACTCAGACCAAGAAAACTTTGCGTTTGCTCTGCCCTTAGTAATTTGACTCAAAGACAAAGTGATATGGGAGAATCCCAACATGAAACTTTGATAAAAATTTGCAAGGCAAAAAAAGCTTCGAATCTTTGTTAGAGTGGTCCGGGCTGGCCAATCTAGAATGACTTGGATCTTAGTCGGATCCACATACACGCCACACTCATCTATGATGTAACCCTGATATTGGACTTGGTTCATGCCAAAGGTGCATTTATCCAAGTTGGCACAGACTTTTAGATGTCGAAGGGTTTGAAGGACCTACTGAATGTGTTGCAAGTGTTCTTCCCAACTCTTGGTGAAGATGAGGATGTCATCCAGATAAAAAACCATGAATGAGTTGGTGAAGTGCCACAAGATGTCGTCCATTAAACTCATAAAAGTAGTAGGGTCATTTTTGAATTGGAAGGGCATAAAAAACCATTCAAAAAGGCCTTCCTTTTATTTGAAGGTGGTATTCCATAAATTTGTGGGCTCTATTGGAACTTGGTGATAGCCAAACTTTAGATTGATCTTGCATAAATAATTGGCCCCCTTGAGTTGGTCCAAAAAGTCATCAATCTATGGGATTGGATACCTATTCTTGACAGTGATTTTGTTTAGTGCCAGATAATTGATGCAGAGCCTCCAAGTCCCATCCTCCTCCTTTACAAGTACAAATGGGCTCCCACAAGGTGAGGAACTTGGTTGGATGTAGCCTTTTTGTAGCAAATCTTGTAATTTCCACTTGATCTCTTCATTTTATAGAATGGAGCGGTGATATATTGGCCCATTGGGTAGAGGTTCCCCAAGAGTCAGATTGATGGAATGGAAGATGTACCTCTATTATTCCACGACCGTATCCACCTACTTATGCTACATGGAGGACCCCTTCCTGAGGGCCATGGATGTGACCACAACCTTCCCCTCACTTTGAGAGAGAATCGAAAAGAAAACAAATTTCCCAGTAAGAGAGATGATCTTATTGAATTTCTTAGCAGAGATCAAAGAGATGGAGGTAGGAGGGGCTACCTCCTAATTCGGCATAACTTATTACCCAAAGAAATAATAACATTGTGAGGCATCGATTAATATAAAACATGACTTTTCCACAAGTATGGTTGGCCTATTAATACATCACAAACTACAAGAGGAGCAACATCACATAATACCTCATTCGTGAAGGGATTGATGTTTTATGGAAGGCGACATTTTTGGTAGATGCGGAGAATCTATACTTGGTGAAGCCACCCGGTGGTGTACGACTGTGGGTGTGGTGTGTTTGGTAGGCCCAACCTCTTGATGAGTACTGTTGAAATGAGTTTTTTTTGGAACCCTTTATTGACAATGAATTGCAGTGATGAACCCTTCACCCACATTTATGAGTGGAAGAGATTCTCTCCCTTGTTATAGACATTTTTGGGCACTACAACCCCAAGCATAAAATGTCCACAAACCAAGGGCTCCTAAGTCCCTAAAAGTGTTGTTCTAACCCCTAAAGGAACAAGGTCAACTGATTACAGCTTCTCCCAGAAGTTCTCCATGAAAAACCGCTCAGAACTGGTAAAAACAGGATCATTTCACCTGCTCCATAGGCAAAGTGCGTTGCATCTCACCTAAGTACACTCTGTGGGTGCGTTGCATTTCAAAAAGCCCTTCTATGGGGTGCGATGGGTGAGAAGTGACAAATGGCAGTGTCAATCTGCGAGGTGGAGAGGCATGGAATCTTCCAGAAACTTCTCCTGTGACACTTGCCTCTCTAAATTCGACCAAGGATGAGTAAGAGATCATCAATCTCCAAGTGGAAGCAAGAACTATCAGAGGGAAGACACTAATCAAATCACAAGCTGACTCATCTCCCTTACAGATATCTATATATGGATCCCTCATCCCAGAGATCCAGGGGCTGGAATTTTGCATCTTGTAAGGAATTGCTGTTAGTTTCTTGAGGCAACATCATATTGTTGGGTGATCTAGGCTTTGTATGAGGTGAAGAAGGGCTTGCCGAGAGGATGATGCTGGGTCAGAACAATTGGTTGTAACTCCCTTGGCTCTTTCTTGATTATCAATAAAATCTATTCAAGTTTTCCTCCATACTCTTGTGTCGTTTATGTTTTATGCATTTGTATGGTCAATTTACGTCTGATCCTAGATTGTTTATGATAATAGATCCATATTCTTGTATAGTGTTATGCTACTTTGATTCTACAGGTACTCTGTGAAGCTGGGTGTACAAGGAAGCAAGTGGCAAAGGACTATCAGAAGAGAGAGGAATCGAACTAGGAGCCAAGTGCAAGACAGAGGTTGGTCTCCTCTATTCTTCTCCCATCTATCTTTCATAAAGGAAAAACGAAAGTAGCTTTATTTTGTTTGTTTCTAAGGTAGCTACCACACCTTAGTGGGATAAGCAGTTCTGTATAGACACTTTTCCCTATAACAAAATGGCGACTCCACTAGGGAGTGACTAGGTTGTTTGTTTATCTACCTTGTTGTTTACTTTATAAACTTATAGACGGAGCCTGAAGACCAGCCAGGTAACTTTCGAACTGCATTTGCTATGCAAATGCAAAGTAGATAAATGCTGCTTCAGTCAATCTCCGGGTTTTGTTTATGAATTAAACAACTGATTTACAAACTCTCTAATTGCCCTTGTGGTGGCTCTAGTAACCTCCTTAGGTCTACCCCTGTTGTTGATTTACTGATTACCACTTGCTCGGCCAAAATCCCTGAACTGAACTGCAAACTGTGACTCGAAACCCGAACAAAGTCTCGTCCCTAGCCCAGCGCAGTCTCTATTCTGTGAATATGAACTTCAGTGCATTTCCCGAGTGTAGTAGGTGCGTTGCATTTCATGTTCACTGTGTTACAGGTGCGCTGATCAGACTAGACATTGTTTCTAAATGTTGGTTTCTGTTCATTCTTTTCAGTTCTGTTCATGAGTTTTGCTGCCTGTAATCAGTATACCTCTGTTTGAAACCCCTTTCCTTGCTGATATTCCACCTCCATTGTGCAAAGAACTATAAATGTTTTTGTGTATTTGTTGAGTCATTTTCAGTTCTCATTTGCAAAAGAGTAACATAATTGTACTGTCGTTTCTTGATTTGAAGGTGTTGCAAGTGTCGTTTTTAGTCATAGAAGAGAGTCTGATTGCTCCTGATAGTCGATTACCGTATTACTGTTGTATTTGATCTGAATTTGTAGTTTTTATAGTGTTGAAAGCAAGTATTCATTTCCAAATCGCAAAGTGTTGTGATTGTCTTCATTTTTTGATTTTGAAAAGAAACTTGTTAGTAATTGTCGCTTGAAAAGTAATTCAGATTTGCGCTTTAGCTTTCTTTTTATCATTCACATATTAAGAAGGCTGAAAACAAATACATGCATGTGCATTTGCATTTAGACTGTTTGATTGGTTTGATTTAGGACAATGCATATAGTGTGTGCTCTTTGCTCTTTGTTGAAAGAATTTTGTCTCTCTTTCCTTAGCAGGTAGGATTTTCATTGCACAAAGAAGATAAAAGACTGTTTATCATCTTAGATTGCATTTTAGGAATTGTACATCTACATCATGTGGTGAACCTGAAAGGAAAATTTCTTAAGCAAGATCAACTATAAAATAAATTTAATGAATCTAACAACGCTTTGGAACCTAACGCACAACATCTAGAAGTCTAGGCTAGAGACGTATTCCGGCGTCGTAAAGCCTAGTAACTATTGTTCTCACCGTTGGTTGGGTGATTCCTCCACTTTGAGACGATAAGTGCCAGTACGGACTTGTGCTCCCACGTACCGTCGAGTATATTTTGGGAGACCATAATAGGCTTAATCCTTTATCCATAGGAAGCCGTGTCTGCCGCCCTATTGATCGCAACACACTGAACACAGCATTCGGGAAGATTGACTGCCGTACCGTAAAAAGTATTCTGCAGTTTTGCGATTGGTTTAGTACTCCCTCTGCCTAGATTTCCAGACCAGTCCCTTTCATTCCTTTTCAAACTCCTTAACGGAAAAGGTCCATCTGAGCACTTGTCACTTCAGGCTCATTAAAAATCGAAGGCGACTAGAGTCATCTTTTGTTTTTTCTCGACTCTTTAAAATTGAAAAAACAAGCTGTGTCAAAGCGTATAAAATTTATTTTAAATGGAATAATCATCACCCTTTCCTACGTTGATCTTAGGTTGAGAAAATGGAATCCACCAACCAAGGAATTCCCCTTGGAGGAAATCCTAGTCCCTTCTCCTCTTCGGGAGATGTTGGTGCACCCCATATGGCCACATTGTCGCTTCCAGGATTGACAATCGGCTTGCCTGTATGGCTCTTCTCAACCTCTGTCATTCAGAACACTGCAATTCCTGAATAATCGAGTTACTAACTAGATGAATCCAGAGTTACCCCCCAACCCTCTACTTCCTCCAATTCTTCCTGTCCTCCTTCATCTTCGCTTGATGGGGCTGGTAAAGCCAAAAATCAAGTATCTGAGAAGAAGAAGGAAAAGAAGAAGAAAGAGAAGAAGAAGAAGGAGCCAAAAGTGAAAGGGGGCAACCAAGCAGCGTCTAGCAAAAATCCACACACTGCACCGACCAGGCCTAAATCGCCATGTGTCATTTGCAAAGGAGACCACTATCATAGAGATTGTCCCTGCATCCCTCAGATCTTAAGGGACTGGTCTCCTCGTTTTCACAACCCGGTGTCGTCAACCTCTGATGATCATGTTGAAAACACACCGTTGACTAGTGAAAGTGAAGCCCCAGGACAAAAAGGAAAATATAGATTTCATTGTAAATTGTGCGAAGGCGATCATGCCGTCCACCATTGTCCCTTCTTAGACGAGGCTAAAAGAGTTCTGGACGATCGTCCGGTTTCACCGTTACGACTTCCTCCTAGATATAAAAAACTCTTGCCAAGTCCGTCACTAGTTGAAAATCTTGCTGACCCACCCAGGTGGTCAGCTGAAGAACCTATCATTGAAGATGAACCATCTGAACCCATACCAAATGAGAGTCAAAAGGTCAAGGCGGCAGTTGACCCGATCTTGTCTTTAGAGGTTCCATCTTCAGATGATACAGTCATCGAAGAGAACAAGGATGACACCATCCAAATTCTTTTCGTAAGCACAAACTCCGATGAACATGGGGGAAATTTACCCATTCCTTTATCGCAGGAAGGAAGTTCATCAAAGTCATACCCGGCCGTCTATTCAATCCCACCTCCAAGAAACCTAGTTGTTTCTTTTGACTGGAATCAACTAGGTAGACGCCGTTTACCGGCTAGTGTACCATTCCGAATTATTGCTCAAATATATAGAATGGTTATGGCTGGTACCATCATAGATGAAGGGGCTTCTGTGAGTATCCTTTCCTTGACTGCTTGGAAAGCACTTGGTTCGCCATCGCTTTTGCCTAAGATGAGAAATCTAACAGGCTTTGACAAAGGAACCAGTCGACCGTTAGGGATCCTTCCCAATGTGCCCATAACATTGAGAGGGAAAAGCGTTCATATGAACGTAATGGTAGTCCAAGGACCCCTGGATTATAATCTACTCCTTGGACGAGAATATATTTATTGCATGGGAGCCATTGTCTCATCACTCTTTAGAGTAATGTGTTTTCCGCACGAAGGAAGAGTGGTCAAGCTCGTAGACTAGCTTTCATTTCCCAGATCACACATAGAAAATAGTCATATACCATCCCTAAATGGTCTTTTCACACAAGGAATGTCTTATCAATCCCCAGTCCGTCCACCTGATGAGTGCGAGTGATTCGGGGGACATGACTGAAACCCAGGGGGCATGCACCCTGGTCTGCTTCTGCAGGAGAACTTCTGGTATAGGGTAGGTTTCCGCGAGAGATATATGACTAGTCTGTACTCCCGTCCGTGATTGGAAAAGGGGGTTAGACTGGAATAAGATTCCCTTGTCAAATTTATGTGAGTGGATTATCTCACCTTTGTCTATTTTGGTAGACATTGCCGAAGAAGTGTTTTGTTTGCGGTGTGAATAGAACAATCTTTGGTAACCTGAAAGAGGTAGACCTTTCCTGATAAAACAAATGTTTTGTCGGTAGAATAAAAGGTGACCTTGAAGCTTTATTTTATACCTGGGGGCGTGCAAACCTTTTGGCGTGCAAGCGAAGAGTGACCATTTATTTTTTTAAATTTGTAGGTCCTCTAACCCTTTAAACTCGTAGGATTGGTCGTTTCCTAACTTGCATGAAGAAAGGATGTGGGTCAAAACTCTAAAAATTTCCGTTTTCATATATGAGACATTCTTATTATATGACTGGATTAATCGAGAAGTTTTAGCACATAGTTCAAGCTCGTTAAAAAGTAAACATAAGTCATGAGCAAATGTTTCTCCCCGCGTTTAAGCTCATTAAAAAATGAACTATTTCCCGATAAATAACCATCGTGAATGTAGTACTTCAGCCTTTAAAGCCTTGGTTGTGTTCTCATCATCACCTCCACTTTGTATTGGCCAATCATTCACCTCCATTTGATTGTTTACCCCTTTTGAGGAACAACTGTGAAGAGTGATCCCGCTAGCCATCCTTGTAACACTGCTGTGATTGGAAAATTCCAAACCTTACCTAGAATCAGCTGCTACCCAATTTTATTACTCGTTCCTCAAAGACGAGTCTCCTTTAAGCTCTTTTCAACTGACTCATAAAATATGAAAAGATTGCCGAGCCATTGGCCTTTCCAGCTCGTTAAAGGGACCGGAAGTGCTATCCCTCCTTTAGATTTTAATCTTTTTGGACCTGAGGGATTATTACACAAAAATATCGAGTGCTTGTTTTGTTCGGCTCGTTAAAAGTATCGAAAATTCATCCCTTCTGTATTGTTTTATACTTTTTCGGACTTAAGGGATTAGATGACGAAAAAGGAATTTTGGAGTTTACTTTACGTCCCTTTTCAAACTCTCTAAAATTGAAAAGGACAGAGTTATCTTTGTTGTTAAACTCGTTAAAACCTAATAGCAACAAACTTGTCCAGAGCAGACAAGAACGAGTTTCACTATTGCTAGGCTCATTAAAACGTAGCGATGGGTTTGCCCGAAGGGAAAATTATAGAACAAGCATATGTTATCCTCGTCAAGCTTGACAAAAATAAAGAGGTACTGGTCAGCAATGACTTGGGAAAAATTGGGAAGAAAACTTGAAGAAACTTTGTTGGTAGCAAGTCGCTCTTGAACATGACACTTTCACTCTGCATCCAAGTCAGGTTGGGTTGTTTCATTCACAGGTCACATCACCATGGTCCCATCACACCATCCAAATTTTGGGTTAATGCTACCAATCCATCATGTCAGTGTCGCCAATATGTTCAAGAGAAGTCATTCAGAGAATTCACCTGTGTCTCACCCGCTGCAATACATTTACACTCCATTCTTTCATGATCGTCACCTTGAACCTTATATCACCAGATCATTTTCACCTCCATTAAAATCATTTGCTCCGTTCCGTGTCATTGATGTGGGATTCATTAAGGCCCTCCTATGACGGATCACTTCTTGTCGACGTCAGCTCATTATCCAAGAAGTCGATCTAGGAACACCTCATTCAGTACTTTGAAGCTTGCATGCCTCAATGGCAAGTTTCTCACTTCCGGTGACAGGTTTACATCAATGGCCTTCGACTGAACATGCATATGATTCTGAAGCCTTCATCTCAGCCACAAGTGACTTCTTGGCTCAACACTTACTTGTGTTGTGAGTGGGGCTCTTATGGAACTCAAACCACTTCCCTGTGTCCTTGTTTATCTTCGTGGTGTTGTTCATTTCTCGCGTCTTCGATGGGTTTTCCTAGGTCATCCTGCCTTGGCTTTTCCCTTTGTTCTGTGTTTTGGGGGCATATTTCTATTGCTTCAGATTCGCAAATCCAAAGTCTTGCTTCTTCTGTTTTAACTTATACTCGATCTTCACAGTGTATTAGTAGGAGGTGCCAAGCAAGGAGATGTTTAGGAAATCCATCTCATCCTGGATGTATTTGTGCAAACAACCAGAGTACCTGAGTACTAGATGCCACTCAGAATCCTTGATACCCAACTTCGTGTGAAGGGTATGAAAAATATTTGTGAACTCTAGCACATCTTGATCCCTTCCCTCTTGTAGTGTGGTCCACTTTATGTACTTACCTTCATAGCTCCCAATAGGGTAATACCTCTCCTTGATGGCATCATGGAAAGAGTTTCAAGTGGGTGCAGCTTAAAAGAGTCAGGTTTCCCTCTCATCCTTCTACTTAGAGTAGGTTTTGTACCATTCCTTGACATGGGGGTAAGTTTTGTGGAGTGAAAAAGTAATATTTTCCCTACCTGAAAAGTCATGATTTGAAAAATACCCTTCCAATAGATTTAACCATCTAACTATGGTGTTTGCATTTATCTATATTTCAAATATAGGAATATCAAGTTGACTTGTACCTTGAAGGGAGTGGTTCCTCGAGAATGGCTACTAGATGAAGATGTGTTTCCTATGGACATATGCCGAATGATCTAGGAAAAGTTTTCCATCATCGAATTCTCTGTCACTAGAGGGATTATTCGAGAAATATTTTGAAGGGATCTCCTACTCCCACATATTTCTTCTCTTTTTCCATGAGAGGCTTTCAAGGTTTTTGAGGCTCGTCTGGCAAAGGTTCAACTATCTCAAGCCCTAATTCCTTATACCCTGACCTCGTTGGGGACATGTAAAGAAAAACAGAGAAAGAGAAAACCGCTTTGATACTAGACTTTTGGAGGAATGCAATAGAAGATAGATATAAGCATAAACACAGAGATATAGTAGGAATAAAACTTCATTTCATTAATATCAAAGAACTTAAATATGCTTACATAAATAAAGGAAATAAACTAGCTCAAGCGATGCTAGCTTATCTTTAAGAAGAGATGTGGCATCTACATGCCTCTAAACTATGTCACAATGAGCATCAAAGGCCTATTTATCATTGAGAATAATAGAAAACCCTAACATCCAAAAACCTAAACCTGGGAGATGAAGCACCAAACCTATGGGCCCCGTTTGGGTAAATTGGTGCATCAACTTCGCGAGGTTGTAACTTTGGCATACGATCTTCGTTTAATGCACATAATACCTTGTTAGAAAGATCTATCCAAGGAAAAAATGGGTTGAATCTAAACATTATAAAATATTGATGGTTGACTATTTTCCAAAAAAAAAATGTCATTTAGGGCCTCAAAATAGCTCTGGAAGTTCAAGACCCAAAAAACTGCCAAATATAGTAAATTGTGATAGAATCAAGGAAACTAAAAAACTAAATAAAATAGTGGTGGGGGTCCAAGTGGAATACGTGCTTGGTCACCAATATCCACCTAGATCATGCTTACAATGACCTTATGCACAAAAAACTTCACCATGAAAATGCATGCATAATAACATATAGACACTAACATGCATAGCAAATGCATATACAACCATACACTCATGACGACACATCCCACAACAACACCATCAAACTTCACATGGTGACATCACTACAAACATGATCAACAACATGCAAATGAAACAAGCACACAGACTATAAGCATAAGGAACACATATGCAACTGACATGAATGCATGATCAAGACACTACCCATCCAGTCTCAAGAGTAAACCATGCTCTGATACAACTTCATGGTATCAAATATCACCCAAAGGGAATCGAAACCAGAAACCATCTAGAGAGAATGAAACCCACTCTGATACCACTTTGTGGTATCACATATGAACCAAATAGAGCGAAACCCACTTTGATACCACTCTGTAACAACCTCATCCCACATCTATGCAAATAATTGGCCAACTAGGGTAAATATGTGATGGGAGGCCACTATAATGGGATTCAACCTCCTAAGTGACCTTAAGGAAGTGGAATGGATGGAAACTGGCAACACATACCTTTCATACATACTACAGGACTCCCAGAAGCCTTCCCAGTCATCCCCATGACCAATCCCTGGGTCCCACTAATATTTTAGACCATTAAACTAATGGACGCTCCCCTGGTATGGACAATGGTGCATATGGGAGACTCCACTCACTCCCACAGTAAGGAATTTGTGCATTTGGTGACTTTTATGCTCAGTCCTGTGCCTTTGACTCTAGGATTTGTGCCACTTTTTCACACTCAAGCCTAGGTCACTACACAGAACTCCATGACACTTTCAGAACTAAAAGATAATAACATAATAATGATATAAATGCAATTACTTGAACAAGGAATTGACTGGACCCCTACTAGCCATGATAATAATTTCGTCAAACATGTCACAAATATGTAATCTACGGGTTTAAACAACAAATCTGAGGATAGGGGTCTCATACTTATCTCAGAATCATTAAGAAGCATTGTTCCATTATACCATTAGTTGCATAAAATATATTAGGTGTGTTGATGCTTTTTCTAGCACCTAAAGCACAAGTGCTTCATGTGATATAGAAATATTCCTAGAGACAACCTATAGGTTGATTGTAGACTAGTGCCTAGTGATGAGCACCAGTATTGCAGCAAGGATGCTGCAACTCCTGCGGCTACCAACTTTACTTTATCAACCTGGGGTTCGTACAAACTTGGAGGTGACAATGTTGTATGCGCAACTAGATTTCATAGGTCTGCTCGTTGTCACTGCTAAGCTGGTGATAGACCACTTATGGTTTTTCAAACCAAAATTCTATTGATTTAGATGAAGCTTGATTACCAATGAGAAAAAAAAGGGAAATTTGCACTAAAGAAAATCTTGTCTACTGTAGTAAGGAGAAGACTAAAATCAAATGATAAACACACCATTCATCTAACTAACTACTAAGAGGTTTTTCTTAAAAAGAATGCTAAGTTAACATATGTGCAATCCTACTATCCTAGGCATGCAATTTGAAACATCCAAACATTCTACTATTGTGCATGTAAATGAACAAAATAACTATTTTTTCCTTTTTGTCGTTTTTTATGTGAAAATGTCAATGCTATCTTCTCTTAGTGGTGTGTTAGGTGGATTAGGGATGACGGTGAATGGTCATATGGCTTGGGAGGTAAGTAGGGGTCTGCTCCTATCTTCCTAGGGGAATTTTCCACAATTTCGCCTCAAAACAAGCCACTACAGGTCAACCTACAGGATGTCCTAATGTCCTACAAGATCCCTTGCATTCCTACGGGATACATCCGAAAGGAAGAGGAGGGATTTGGAAGGTGATGTAAGGCCTAGGGAAGGTAAATTGTGGGTGAAATGAAGAAAGGGAGTGCGTAGGACTACTTCAGATCTGAAAACAGAGTTGTGAGATGGTTGGATTTGCTTAACAAGCTTGAAAAAGTATTCTTATGGAATGATGAATTTGGTGAGGGATTTAGGTAAAGAAAGTGATAACCATGGATGGATGAGGTTAGGATGGGGTTGTTGGTCATGAAATATCTCTTCACTGCTGAAACTCCTACATTGCATCAATCATTGACATTTTATCCATGAATCATGTTAAATGAGAAATCTTTTCAATTAACTAAGGAAAAACATAATTTTATTATCCAGTTGTTTATGCATCAGAAAACTTGCATAATAATGTGAAACCTTTATGAGATATAATGCAAGGTTGAAGATGTCAGAAATGGCAATTAAATCCTATTCTTGAAAACTAGTAAAATGCTGGCCTATGTAACAGAAAACCCTAAATTCCATGAGAAATCAGAATTATGTCTTTTTGGGGCTGCATAGGAGTTAGTTCCTCAAACCATGGTCCATGAAGGGAGGAGTGAGGCTAGATCCACCTACTAATATCTTTTTGGTATTCCTTTATCTTCCTAAGCTACTGTTGAAGCAATGCACAAATGGAAGCAAACTAATCAAATCCATAACTACTTGCAATGAAATAATGTTAATGACAATTCAACCATTAATATATGAAATCAACTAAGCATACAAATACAAGAAGAGAAGACTTTGCTACTAGGGTTTGGCCCTAACCCAAGAGCTTCAGCCCTCTGAGTCAACTCAATGCTAGATCAAGGAAGTGCTCATTCTCATTATCAAATCAGAAAAATACATAACAATGTCTTCCAGAAGTCTTGAACTCGAAAAATTCTTAGTGATTTTACAAAATCAAATCCTATTGAGGCTCTAGGCCTCCTTATTTATACAACTAAAGTCTCCAATGAATTCCTTAAATCTAGGGAGGCTTGGCTCCTAAAATTAAGATGAACTAGCACTTTAATTGTCCTGGCTCGACTGCCTTTTAATCTTCATGACTTGCCTTCTTGTAACTCCAAGCTAGTGTGATTTGATGGAGGAATATTCAAATGAGTGAGGAGTAAATGAGGAGGATCTATCTCCTACAATCTCTCCTCCTTGTCTCATTTGATTTTTTTCCCTTAATTAACCAAAATTTCCATGACTTTCTCTCAAGAACCTGCAATCAATGCACATTAGTCCACTAGGCATAATATCTCACTTTTACTCATCTCGTTAAGCAAAATATAATCAAAGTATGTAAGAAATTATGAGAAGAGTTGATTTAAATAAGCTAGGAGGTGTATTAAGGTCCATATAGTTACCCAATGATGGGGCTCATCACCTATGACATCTTAAATAGAGGAGTGCATTCAAGATTATATGAGGGATTATGTTGCATTGTCATGAAGTTTGAATAATTGAGGGATTATGTTGCAATCCAATTGTCATGAAGTTTGAATGTGAGAATAAAATGGGCTTGGTTCAATGGCCCTTCATCAAGGTAAACTCAAGCCAATACATGGATCCAAATTCTCATGGGGTAAAATGGGCCTATCTCAAAGAGAAATGCCTAGTTCTGGTGGCCGACAGACGACAATACACAACTTAATACTGAAGTTGTAGTAAAGGTGAAGAGGAGGAGAGCAAGGAGGGAAATATATGTATAGGGTTGTAAACAGGACAAAATCCCAAGCAACAATGTTCCAGTAGAATTATGGAAGAGGGAGGAGATGGAAGAGCGGAAATAGTGGAGTGCAAATTAAGGTTTCATGCCATATACATCATGGGTACATTTATCACCAAACGATGTAAGTAAATCTGTTTTATACATAGGTACTAGAGGTTATAGGCTAACACAAGTAAATATGTCTTACACACTAGTAATGTTACTACTTAGCAGCATACATATAACCATTAGAGGATGAGACTGACAACTTCATTACACAATTTCAGTGGAAGAGAAAAATACATGAAACTAGTTTTACAGAGGGGAAAATATATTCCTTATATCCATGATTGGAATCACCAAAGAGTTTCATTAATCCTCAAAATGAGTCCAATATACCAATCCATTCCATTTATCCATACATTGCATGAGTCCCTCATGAACAAGAAATTAGAATCAAAGTGGAATTACAGAATTTGGACCACTATGGGTGCAGAATTCTGGAACCCCTATTAAGTGTTTCTGCCCTCTATTTATAAGGATAGAGGGAGCTTTAAATTAACAGTCACAAAATATCTCAGCCAAGGACTAGTTGTCTCTACATGCGATAGCTATTTTTCCCACAATGACTCTAATCGAGATTTGATTCCTTCCTTAAAGTGCAAGACACGCAGAATAAATAGAAATTAAAAAAAGTAATAAGAAAAGGAAAATTGGATGATGATGGAGGAAGTATCCCTATGCCATTTATGATATTTCCCCTGATTAGGTCACGTCTCTACCATGATGTGCCTTTCCTGTTGCTCAGTCAGTTCTCGTCACTTTCGCCTTAATTTTCTGGCTTCACCACTCTATGGAGTTGGTAGCGATCAACTATGGTTTCCTGTAAGAGAGTAGAAGTGGAGATCAACTTGGCAGTCCTTTTTTGTGTATTTGAGTGGAGCTCCATGTTGAGCCATTAAGTCTTCTTGAGTACCATTCCTCCATTTACTCTCTGAAGATGTGTAGTGAAGCAGTCGAATCCATTTTTGTAGCCCATGTTGTCCTTGGTTTCTTGTTGTAGGGGCTTTTATATGATTAACCCATATCGATTTCTGACTGTTCCATTCCTTCATTCAATACCTCAGTTGCTGACCCATCCACCTTCAAAGCCCTGTACCATACTATCAGAGAATTTTTGTATCTGGACTTTTACTCTTAAAATGTTACAACACAGTGAGCTTTGATGTCCCTTGACCCCCCTTGGTTTAGCCCCTTTCAGTATTTCTTCACTATAGGACCAAGCACTGTGACCTAGGGCTCAGTCTCTATATCAAAGGTTTCTATTCAGGGCTTTAATATTGGAGCCACAACATGTTTGCAATCTCCAATTGCGATAGTCAATTTGTGCTCGGCCTCCAGCTTTGCCTTTGGTTTTTTATGTCATTGTGATCGTAGACCAACCCCCACATCGGAGCCCTTTTATCGCACCTTCCTAGGTTTGCACTACATTACAAAGTGCCGATAAGACTCAACCTCCGATTTGCAATTGTTGATGTGACTTCATCACTACCATGTGGCATTCCCTGAGTGGTGACACGTGTCACCTAGATATGCCCTCTTTGGACCATTGAAAATGTTAGATTTGCATGCCACATGTCCTTTGTACTACCATGTCATGGTGACATCAATGCAACTGTGTCTTTACCGAATCCAATAATACGATGCCATGTGGCCGCCTGGAGGAGAGATAAAAGGCTTGCCTGCCCCTAGTTTTACATTGATTTCCTTTTTCACATTTTCTTCAGCACTGCCTGACATTTTACATTGTGGCCTCTTCTCCTAAAATTTTCTTTATAATGTTCAGTTGAATATCGCCAATTTCCAATTGGTGACATGGCTATGACCTCTGATGTGTGAGCTCGACAATACAAGACATTAGATATATTGTACATCTGACATGTGATTCAATGATTTTCCATGTTGCGTTGAGTGTGATCGTCGATCTACAATTATCATGGACCTGTCATCGCTAATATACACTTTACCTTGGACCTCTGACATTTGTGATCACCGATACGCAGGATTGTTTGAACCTTCGATCGTCAATATCGGTGACCTCCAACCTTTAGTTTTCTCTGCCCTCCCCTACTGCTACTTTTAGAAAACTCTGATTGCGATTTGTGACATGCTCCCAAACCTTTGATATGTTCTTCTTTCTTTCCTTTCAAAGGCAACAAAACCCCTGAACTTCAACTAGCCATATCTTCTGATCCAAAAGTCCATTTTTGGACTTCCACATACCGTTAGAAAGCACGTTATGAGCACTATGCAATGGATGGGATCTGGTTAATATTTAAGTGCTTTTGCGATTTGGGAGATGACTACAAGATTTCCCCCCCTTTTGCACCCTTCTGACAACTGAAAACAAATTTTGTAGAGGGTGACAACATGGTCATAAGTTCATTATTCATTAAATTAAAATTAAAAAAATTATGAGATCAATACATCATAACTGTCATAATAATTGTTCATAACCAACATAATAACAACAGAGATATCAAGGATACATGAACCATAAAATCCACATATAAACCAGTACATTTACACATGAGATACCAAGGAAATAACCTCTTATTAATGAATGCAAAATCCAACCTGATATGGGACTACCATGTTCCACCCGACCATAGATTGGTTGAGCCAAATCTCTCTTCATCCAATCACCCCCATGCCATATTCCAATCATGAATGTGGGACTCAAACCAAAAGAACCAACCAGGGCATCTTGAGGCTAAACCACCTCACCCTCATCAATAGAAACCAAACTTTACCACAATCCACACCAAATCAATAGGCAAAAACAATAAACATGTAATAATAGGATTTACCATGATTTGCACCATATCACTAGGCCAAAACAAGCATGGAGGCCACCAAATTTCTCCACCTACATCGTGAGGAATTTTCCCATCTGCTAGTCTCTAGGATTTACTGCAATCCACACAAAATCACTAGGTGTTAACCGAGACTCCACTCTCCAGGCTTTACCGTATATCCCATCCTGAGATTACTAGGCCTGATGGAGAGAACCCACCTCTAGGCTTTACCATATATACCACCATTCATTAGTCGAGGATTTCTAGGGCCACCAAGGAAACACAAAATTTGGCTTTACTGCAACCCACACTCTGGTTCAAGGGTTACTAGGCCATGTTCTATTTTATTCAATGATCCACCTCACTCAACTTTGAATCCATATAGCAATCCATCTCTACCGAAACATGATAACCCCATCACACCATGGCTATTTGTAAATGGCAAGGGGAGGTTGAAAAACATTGTCACACCTAGAAAAACCCATGCTAATGAAATAAAGAGAACAAAGAACCCACACGAAACACCATGCATGCCAAATATAGAAAGAAAACTAGACATGCAAATTGATAACTACAAATAATCCTATTGTAGCTACTTGATCCTTCTCTTCCTTGCTTGATCTTTGCTTCCTCTTTCCCTCTTTTTCCTTTCTTGATCCAATGCTGAAATGATCCAAGAAAACTCTAGGTGTCCAAGAGTGCGAGAAAGAAAGAATAATGAAATAGATCCAAAACTAAACTGACAAAAGGTAGCATTGACCAAGCCTACCCATTGATCCTCATAATCCTTTTTATTAATCAGCCCTCTATATTCTTCATTTTCCTCTTAACATGCAACCTGTCAGCTTTGACCTTCCTTTTCTCCTAATTTCCATTATTTTCATAAATAAAATGCCAATTAATGCCACTTTTCCTTTCCAAATGCCTTAGTCATTGCCTTTGCCAATTTCCTTAGCCATAATAAACCAAATCAACACCTAGACTAGGATGTTTTCCCCAACATTCATCTTCTAATAAGTGTCCCATAATCGATGGTTATTATGTTTCCTTTATTAAATTTTATTACACAGAATTTTAAACAAGGTTGTTACATTCCCTTTAAAATGTCTCCTATAAGATCATCTTGAAGCTACTCACCTCCAGAATTAAACAAATCCTCCCTAATTTAACCTCAGTTAACCAAGTAGGGTTTGTTCCTGGTAGACAAATCATTGACAATATCATCCTAATCTAGGAAGAAGTGGTATCAAGCTGGAAAAGAGGAGATTAGGGGATGATAATCAAGCTTGATATGGCTGATACTTTTTATAGGGTAAGGCATGAGTTTTTATTTAAGGTAATACAGAAAATGGGATTGTTTTCCACGCCTTTGCATCTCTTCCCCATAGATTGCTCCCCTAGTCATTGGAAGTGTTGTAGGTTTCTTCAAAGCCTATAGAGGGTTGAGGCTGTGATGCTCCCTTACCTCCTTTCTCTATATAATAATGCCTGACTCCCTTAGTAAATGACTTGAGTGGGAAAGAGAAATATCTAGCCTTCTAGGCATAAGATCTACCCTCGGGATAAAGAGAATAAATCATGGGAAATTTGTTGATGACACCATCCTCATTGGAGGAACTTCAACATTAATCACCAGAAGATTCAAAAATTCCTTTGGAAACTTCTTAAAAGCCTCTGGAGGAGAAAAAAATGAGGGAAAAAGTCACATCTTCACTTGGAACACTTATGTGTAGAAAGCTAAGAAGATTGAGGATATTTTGGGGTATAAACTTGTCAAGGACTAGAAAGAATTCAAGTATCTTGGTATCCCTATTTTCTTAAAAAGAAATTCCCCTAAATTGTGGTAGGGGATTCTAGATAAAATCAAAACAAGACTACTGAATTGGGGGATGTCTTGGCTTAATAGTGCAGGAAGGACTATTCTAGTGAAGTTTGTTCTATCAACCATCTTGTGGTTGTAGTTTTTTTCTTTATTAGCTCTAAAGTGTGTCATGAATCAACTAAGATTCTATATAAGAAAATTCATCTAGGAAATGGGGTACCATGAAATTAAAAATTTTCACTTGGTTAACTAGAAGACTATTAGTGCCCCTAAGCAACATGGGGGGTTGGGGATAAGAGATCCCTCCTTGGTAAACCTAGAAATGGGTGCTAAGGTATACTGGAGATTTAGAACAGAGATAGAGAAATGGTGGGTTCAAGTTCTATAGGTTAACTATCAAAAAAATAATACCTGGCAAGAAGTCAGTTATTCAACCCCCATTTGGAAGCTCCTTCAGGCCTCTTCCTCCTTTATTCTGGTAAACCTCACTAGAATCCTAGGAAATGGTAGCTCTACAAACCTTTGGTTCAACTCCATTTTGGGTCACCCCCAACCCTCCTTGGGGCCTAAACATTCCATCTCCCCTCTATGGATCCATATCCTTCAAGCTAGAATTTCCCTCTTGGATCAAATCTCAGTCTGGGATGAGAAAGGTAATTTGAATGGATGGAGGTTCAAGAATATCCCTGCTCATCTATTGTAGCTGCTGGAAGTTTTGGCAAAAAAATTAAATGGTTGTGCCCCATTGTGACAAGATGCTTTAGACTACTAGGTATCGAGATCCTCTTCCTACTCTGTGAAGGAGGGTTATTCCATCCTCCTTGTTAGTCATCAAATAGCACTGAAATCATCAAAATGGAGAAACATTTGGAAGCCCAATGTCATTCCCAAAGTGAACTTCTTTTTTTGGTTACTTCTGAATAATAAAATCCTCACTCTAGAAGTGTGGAAGCATTAGCTCGTCTCGATACCCACTTTGCGAGAAATCAAAAGAAATCATCTGCCATCTATTCCTCTTATGTCCCTATTGTAGCTCCTAGAGACAACCCACAACTTGAGGAAAGGGTTAGTTCCTAGGACATCTTAGAGGAGTGCTTTGAGGATTTATTGAGATTTCGTGTTCCACTATGTATTTAATATAATTGGAATTGGATTGATTTAGAACTTGGTTCAATCACCCTTCACAGAGGTAGACTAAAACATACACATGTATATATGTAGGAAGATATCACTCATCCCAAGGATAAATTTCCTAATATGGTGGCCGACACAAAATGAAATGTAGCTTAATATTTTTAATTGTAGTAAAAATGGAGAGAGAGAAAGTAAGGAAGGAATTCAATGCAGAGGATTGGATAACATAGAATCCTAAGAAATGAATCCCAATAGAACTATGGAAGAATAAGGAGATGAAAGTAGAGAAATTTTGGATCACATTTAAGGTTTCTTTATCTATATTTTCATTGGTACATTCTATCACAAAATAACATTGGTCAATCTATGATTTCATAGGTACTACTGGCTACAAAAGCACTAGTAAATTTTTAATTGCATAGGTATTGTTGCTACCCTATAACATAAGTAAATTCCTAATTGAGAGTGAAACCAATAACTTCTTTATACAATTTTAGAGGAAGATAAACATACATGAAATGAGAAATAGAGGGGAGCGCATACTATACATTACTCTGCTTGGAATCACCATATTTTCTTCATTAATTTTTTAAAATAGATTCCATATCCTAGGTCCAACATAGTTGACATTTGTATAAGCATTAGCACCTAATGGACAAGCCATTGAACCAAGAGTTGGAACCTCTTTCTCTACAGAGAACTCAGAATACCTGCAAAGACAAATTTTGTACCTCTGGGAACATGATTTGGGAACCATTCAAATGATTCTCTTCCCTCTTTTTATAGAGAGAACCTTAGCAAAACATCTTACAAAACATCTCCCAATGCTACATCTGTTTGATCGCCTATTTGTCCCAGCGTGCAAATATTCGAATGATTACATAACATATTTTGATTCTTTCTTTAAAATGTAACAAATTAAAAAAAAAACATGGGAAAAATAATGATGGCCACAACAAGATATCTCCATGCCAATTCCTATGATTGCCTTTGATCAAGCCATGTCTATGCTATGGTTTTCCTCCACAATTACCAATCGATACATCTGTCTCTTTCTCCCCTTAACTTATTTAATTCCCCCTTTATAGAGATGGAAGTGATCAACTGTGGTGGCATTAGCAATGCTCTGTAACATAGTTGTTGACACATCCATCTTTGGCTATATATGTACTGTAGTATCTGAACTTATCATATCATAATTTTTATGAAATAAATTTATGAAAACATAGAGTTCCAATCACCCTTGGCTCCTCCTTCTTAAGTTCCTTAATCACTTATCAATCATGGGAACACTCCCTGTGACCAAAGGCTTAATGCATAGGTGCTACAATATCAGATCCTTCTATCCTTGTAACTTCATATAAAATAACATTTTGAAAACAAAAAATTATGATGCCTTCAAGCTCTCTTCCATTGGCCCTCTTCATATTTATCGCATGGGTTAGGGAGTCATGACCTCAGGCTCAGTGCTTGGGTGCTAAAGCCCTTGGGCTCCTATCAAGGGCCTATCTCCCTTTGTAATTTTTTCTTCACCCTTGGTTCTTTGGATGGCTTTGATCAAGCGACACCACATATCAGAGCCCCTTAAGCATTGGAACTTTTCCAAATTAGAATTTACACGGAATTTATGATATTCACATCCCTGATATGGCCCATAGAACTTCAATGATAAATATTCCCTTGGCTCTGGGTTCTATGGAACTCTCACAACCATGTTCCAGTCTTTAATCGAAGCCCTCTTCATTGAAATGTTTCAAATTACGAATTAAAATTGGAGTTATGAACACTCCCACTCCCGATGAGCTCATAGTTGTTAGTGCTCAACCCCGGCTCTACACCCTTGGTTCTCTGGAGTTCCCATGACCGAGCACCATATAATATCATATCCCCGTTCATCGAAAATTTTCCAAAAGATAATTATAAAACAATTCTGATTTTTCTCACCTCTAAAATACAGACCTCTAAAATAGCATCATGTTGGTGTCATCATCTCCACGTGGCGCCTCTTGAGTGTTGAAATGTGACACCCAGATTTGTTCCTTTAGGCCCTCCAAAATGTTGAAATCTCCTACATGTGTCCTTTTCCAGCCACATCATGCTGACGTAATATACCCTGTCAGCTTCTTGAAACTAGATATCTACTGCCATGTGTCCATTTTTTAGCAGAGATAAAGGGTCCCTAGGGTCCTTGGGTTTTTGTTGGCTTCCGTTGTATTTTAGTGACCAAGTGCCAGTATATATTGAAGCCCCTCTTCATAGAAATTTTTTCAAAAGGGAATCAAAAATAGTTCTGATGCCTTCAACCTCCTATATTCCTTCTTGGCACTTAGGTGGTTCTGCCCTCTCTGCACCCTCAATTCTTTTGAGTCTTTGTGACTAGCTTCCACATGATATAGAAGCTCCTTTCGATGGAGGTTCTCCCAATAAGAATTAAAATTAAGTTATGGTGGGCTCTCGCTATGAAATGGTTTATAACACTTGGGTGCTTTGCCTTGGTACGAGCCCTTGGTTCCTTTAGGTCTTTGTGACCAAGTTCCAGCATATATCAGAGCTACTCTCATCGGAAGCTTTTCAATTAAGAATTAAGGAAAAGTTATGATGCCACCATTCTCTACAATTCCATCTTAGAACCTTGGTTCCCTGCCTAGTTCTGTACCCTTGGTCCCTTTAGTTTTCCATGATCGGGTGCCATATAATATTAGACCTTCCCTCATCAAAAGGATTTCAAACGCTAATTAAAAGTGAGTTATGATGGCCTCTTCCTCTGAAATGCCGACCTCTGAAGTGACATCATGCTGATCTCATCATCTCCATGTGGTGCCTCCTGAGCGATGACATGTTTCACCCACAGTTATCCCTTAGGCCTCTCAAAATTCAAAAAATGACTACCACATGTCCACCATGATTTCACGTCATGCTGATGTCATCAGCCATGTTTGCTTATTGAAACCAATCACTAGTTGCCACATGCCTTCTTCAGAGGAGAGAGAAAAGGTCCCTAAGGTCTTTTGATTTTCAAAGATTTCCTTTGTATTTCTCCTTCCTCCATGATTTTGGTGCTTTCTAAAGATATGTATTTGTTAAGAAGTTGTAAAACTTCTATGTTCCATTGGAATATGCTCTAAGGTCCTGCCTTGTTCTATGCTCTTGATCCTTTGGAATTCTTGTGACTGAGTGTTAGCCATTATTGGAGCCCCTCTAATAGAAACGTTTTCGAAAAGGAATTCAAAAGGGTTCTAGTGCCACCAACCTCCAATAAACCATCCTTCAATATGCCTTCTTACCCAGCTTCCCGATATCAGATTCCGATGTGATTGAGTCCCAAATTTTGGCATTCTTAATTAGATTTTGGCCTCCCTTTGGATTTCGACTTTCCTTTTGGTTGCGAGACTTAGGCTTTTGATTTTGGCTTCCTCCTTGTGATTTCAACCTCCAATATTTTCTCTCCTCTTTGGCCTTTTTTCACTTCGGCTCCCCTTTTTGGACACCACTTGAAAACATTTGAGACAATTTCAAAAAGGTGTAGTAGGTGACAATAGTCCCTACCCTAGATCTGTTTTGTCTCACTTTGGGTCATCTCTTCTCTAAGACATGATTTTCCCTTCATATATTCACCCTTCTTTTTCTCCTAGCCAAATTTCTATTTGGGCTCCCTTTAGGCAAAAAAATCATTCAAAGATTCTTGGGTGGCTCTCCCAAAATAAATCTGCTGGGAAATTTGGTTGCCCATAAATAAAACCATTTCCAAAGCCTCCCACCCACCTCCCAAGATCTCAAATCTCCATGCTATTTCATCTTGTTTCAAACTCAATCTTCCCTCTTTGGAACCCAATCTTAACTTGATGGAGAAGCGTTGGATGTAGCCCTAGTCTTTCATTTGACCCTCCTCATGCAATTCTTCTCACCCAAAATATCGTCCTCACTAGCTATTGAGATTTTCCCTTGACAAGTTTGTTGAGTGGAAATCGAAAACCCAATGTTGAATCCTAGGATTCGATGAAGCATCAAAATGAAATCCAGGGGTGGAAGGAGGGGGAGGGATTCTCTATAATCCTGATGGAATAATTATCAACAAGTATGCATGTGGTCTAGGGATTGTTGGGAGCACATTCCCTGGGGTCATTTTTGGGGCTAAAAGCCTAAGTTTGGGGCTAAAGGCCCAAGTTTTGTATAAATAATGTAAAGTCTCTACATTTTGTGGTCACGGAGCATGAAGATGTAAATAGTCAAAAAGGGTTTTTGCCCTTAGTTTAGATAGCTTGTTTCGGCTTAATGAGATTTGCCCTTGGTCTCTGGGTCATGAGAATGCATAAAAATGGAATCTTAGAAGAGTCTAAGGAAGTTTTGAAGCAGATTTTTTAAGTAAGTTTGAGTTCTTGATGAGTTTGAGAACAGATAAGAGCGAGAGTCTTAACGTAGGAAGAGGCTTCGTAGCTGAGTGCACAGAGGCCTAGGGTAGAAGTCTGCACCTGAGTGCGCAGACCCCTACAACTGTGTGCGCAGGGCAGATAGACCCTGTATTGGAAATCTAAGTCAACAATAAAGAAAGGTATTTTGAAATTATTGTGTATTTTGTCTCTGTGGATTGCATGCGATTATGTTATGTTAAGTTCTGGGTTTATGTTATAATGCTAATTTGATGTGCGAATATATATGTTTCTATCTGCTATATGAATGCAAATAAGGATATATGTTTATGCGAAGATAATCTTAATTGCATGGTAAAATTGGTGAACACTTAAGATATTTCAGGAAATTATACAATAATGTTGTAACAAAGGCGTGTAAGTGCCTGAGTCTCTGGTTAGGGTTGCGTGAAGGATGATCGTATACCTTTGCGAAGGTTCTAAGAGATGGAAGAGAAAGTACATTGATAAGCCCTAAAGGCTTATCGATCTGCATGAAGGAAGGGTTTAAGGTATAAAACCAACATCACAACCATATAAGGGTGTGAAAACTTGGTTCTTGCATCCCCCCATACTACTTGAGGTGAGACATCGATCTGTGCTCCATAGACTGATGCCAAAAGGGCCAGTAGTGTAGGGATTTTCTTGGCTAACTAATGCTGAACCTGGGTCAGGGCCCATCAAGCCAACAAATGGTTTCGTTGTCAGGACCGTGATCTGCATAATGAGATGTTTGATGTCGCATCATTGGAATCCAACTAATAAGGAGATTGAAGACTGGTTGGATAGAAATATCCACGAATTTGCGGTGCAAGAAAATAGGAATCCACGATTGACAAATGAACAGTGGTTGGACAGATATTTGTACACAGAAATTCATCAAATATTCTTTTGTTCTTTCCCTATTGAACTATATGAGTGGATCACGAAGTTGGCAGACAATCAGGGAAGGCAGAGGCTTGAAAATCCGATTGTCTAGACCCTAGAGTTAGTGTAGAGATTAGAAGCCTTCGAAGATAATATCATGCATGCTTTCGATCATTGGCTCAACCATATCATAGGAGGGTTTGTGACAGAGTTTGTGGTCAATACTTCGGTCAGTTACAGTGAAGCAGAGCACAACTTCTTCAAGGGGCCGCGAGGTAAGTATTTGAAATCACTAAATACTTGGATCAAGATGACCTTGTGTGAAAATTGGGTCATGCAGTTACCTTGATGGTTGGAGCTACACGAAGTGGAAGGTCTTTCAAGGATGGAGGAAGAAAAGGTCCTGAGTATAGCCCACTGATTGAGCCTCCTTTGTGTGACGATGAAGGAGTAGCACAAGCTTCTACACTGAATGCTATTCTAGTTGATAAGACAAGGGTTCCCACGAATACCTACACCGCCTCTGACCTCATCCCACCCATCCACATCACCTCCATCCTCACCTCCACCACTTACCCCATCACCCACACCACCGCCACCTCCACCATTATTCAACATGGAAAACTTCGTAAAGCTACCTGTATTCAAGGGCATAGTAAATGAAGACCCGGAACAATTTTGGTTCATCGCGAAGTCTATATGGGAAGCTCAAGGTATCATGGATGATCAAATGAAGAAAGCAACGTTGGTTAGTGCTTTGCAGGACCGCACACTAATGTGGTACATTAAGTACAACACTAATAACCCGACGTCCGCGTTGGTAGATATCCAGACTGTGCTGAATAGGGAATTTAGTAGACCTAAGTCTCAAGCACAATCCATTGTGGGATTCAAGGAGATCATGATGAAGCCTGGGGAGACACCCTAGGATTTGGATCAAAGATTGAAGTGTATGATCCGTGAAGCCAACATGAACCTAACTGATGGGCAACATTGTGAATGGATTATGGCCTCACTCCTACCCCACCTAAGGGTCGCACTATCACAACAAAAAATTGGGACCCAGGCAGAAGCTCTAGAAATCGTGATGAGACTGCATGAGACACCAATGCAGGATGCTAATTTGGGGGTTCAATAGATTCACATGCAGTTGCAGAACCTTTGCCTCAAAATGAAAAATATGAAGAAAGATAGAATAGCTTGGCCAGAGGCGCATGAAGAAGTCTTTTGCCTGAAATGCAAAGGTCAAGGGGCATGATGAGGATCACTATCCAGTCTTTGAGAACTATGTTGCAACAGGGGGGGAAATGCCTCTATGGTCGATGGCTGCAACAAGACCAAGTAGAGGGCCCGCGCTATGATGTGCTATATGCCAGGTAGATGGGAAGCATGTGACTGAAAATTGCCATTTGCTGCAAAATTTCATACAAACACCACATCAACTCTTCTACAATTTTTGTCAATCAGTGGGTCAGGACGAGTGTAGTTTCCATAATTATGAATTAATGATGGAAAAGACACCTACATATAGGGTGCACGTTGAAAAGTGGCCTCCAGACCAAGGTGCTGGGAGAGCACGAGGTGAGTATTAGTGTTGTGGGGAAAAATGCCTATGCAGGACGATCCTATCCACCTAAGGTGTGACAGTGCCTTAGCAACAAACAGAGACAGCTATTCTAGTATTCTTCCTTTATGAATTAGAATGAAGAGAGATGGATGGACTAACCGGTGTCTTCTGTTTGTCCCTCGATCCAGTTTCTCTTCTCTTTGAGAATTCTCAACCACTCGCCTTCTCGCTTGCCCAGCTTCAATAGGTCTCTGCAAGATCACAAGAAGAGAACACTACACAAGACATGGATTCATATTCATAACTAGTTCAGGATTAGAAATAAACTAAACATACTAATGCAATCATACATCAAAGATACATCAGTATATAGGAGAAACCAAGATAGCTTTATTGATGAATAACAAGGTTCAGGAAGAGATACAACCAAGAAGGCTCCAATCCAGCATCTCCTTCCCAGCAAATGGAATTCCTATCTTCACCTCCCTTCAAAGCATTAAGCACCCAATGATTCTGATCTCAAACAAACAGCAATTCTTTGCAATAACAAAATTCCAGCCTCCTGGATCTCATGGAGGAGAGATCCATATATAGATGTTTGGAGAGAGGATGAGTCAGCTTGAGATCTGACTAGTGTCCTCTCCCTCTGTCAGTTCTTGTTTCCACTTGGAGGTTCTTGCTTCCACTTGGAGTTTGAGAACCTCTTACTCATCATGAGTCGAATTCATTGAGGCAAGTGTCATTGAGGAAGATTCTGGAAGCTTCCAGGGTCTTGACACCTCGTTGAATGAACTTGCCATTTGTCAATTCCCGCTCAGCGCACCCTGGTAGTGCTTCTACCTGCGTTGCAGTGCAGGTAGCCAGTTCAGACTTTGCATTTCAGCGCAGACAGCTAGTGGAGCTCTTGAATTGATCCTGAATTGACTTGTTTTTGAGCAGTTTCTGGTGGAGAACTTCTGTGAATTGTTGTGGTTTGTTAGCCTTGTTCCTCTAGGGGTAGGAACAACATAATTAGGGACTTTGGATCCCTTAGATTATGGACATTTCATGCTTATAGCTATAAGGCACAAAAATGTCTATAACAGTTGCCCCCTAAAGTATGAGGCCGTTTATCGGGTGAAATGCTTTATCAGGAAGATCCGAAGTTCATCCAATGCTGGGAGGAGACCTGTAATAAGATACAATACAATACATTATTTTTCATACTGCTTTCATGATCTAGCTGAGGCGGGCATTCCCATGCTCAGCTTTATAAATTCATTTTCTGTACATAGAACAGACAATCGTCTGATGGTAGACTGATGATTTTGATGAAATCATCATCCTTTTTGGTAGGATGATTATCTGTTGCAATGATGTACATGTCAATGTCTTTATCTTTCCTGAATATATATCGCAGCCCGGATGGATGAAACCAGATCCGGGGTCTTCAAACTCGTTCGATCTTCACTCTAAGTACAAGTCGATCCATGTGAGAAATGTTCTGAAGTCGAACATGGAAAGACATCGCTTGATTACCGTCAATGAGGTAAACCGTTAACAAGCGCGAGAGGAATCACCGATAATGATAATGACCCTCAAGGTACTGCAGTACAATTCACGTGGTGTGAATAAAGGACTTGGCATCGAACACCACGCAAAATATTTCGGTCGAAGGTCATCGATGTATACCTGTCGCCGGAAGTGAGAAACTTGCCATTGAGGCATGCAAGCTTCAAAGTACTGACGGGGTTGTTCCTAGATCAACTTCTTGGATAATGAGCTGATGTCGACAAGAAGCGATCCATCAAAGGAGGGCCTTAATGTATCCCACATCAGTGACACGGAATGGAGCTAATGATTTTGATGGAGGTGAAAACGATCTGATGACATATGATTCAGGGTGGCGGTCATGAAAGGATGAAGGATAATGTATGGCAGTCGATGGGACACGGTTGACTTCTCTGAACGACTTCTCTTGAACATATGGCGACACTTATGCGATGGATCAGTAGAATTACCCCAAATATGGATGGTATGGCGAGACCATGGTGATGTGACCGGTGAATGAAACAACCCAACCTGACTGTGGTACGGAGGAAAAGTGTCATGTTCAAGAGCGACCTGCTACCATCAAAGTTTTCTTGAGTTTCTCCCAATTTTCCCCAGTCATTGCTGACCAATACCTCTTTATTTTTGTCAAGCTTGAGGAGGATAACATATGCTTGTTCTATAACCTGCCCTTCGGGCAAGCCCATCGTTATGTTTTAACGAGCCTAGCGATAGTGAAACTCGTTCTCGTCTAAAGACAAGTTTGTCGCTATTTAATGATTTTAACGAGTCTAACGACAAAGATAACTCGGTCCTTTTCATTTTTAGAGAGTCTGAAAAGGTACATAAAGGTAACTCCAAAAGTCCTTTTTCGTCATCTAATCCCTTAAGTCCGAAAAAGTATAAAACAATACAGAAGGGATGAGTTTTCGATAGTTTTAACGAGCCGAATAAAACAAGCGCTTGATCTTTTTGTGCAATAATCCCTCAGGTCCAAAAAGATTAAAATCTAGAGGAGGGATAGCACTTCCTGTCCCTTTAACGAGCTGGAAGGCCAAGGACTCGACAATCTTTTCATATTTTACGAGTCAGATGAAAAGAGCTTAAAGAAGACTCGTCTTTTGAGGAACGAGTGATGAAACAGGTTAGCAGCTGATTCCAGGTACATGTTGGAATTTTCCAATCACGGTAGTGTCACAAGGATGGCTAGTGAAATCACTCTTCGCAGCTGTTCCTCAAAATGGGTAAACAATCATATGGAGGTGAAGGATCGGCCAATGGAAAAGTGGAGGTGACGGTGCAAACACGACCAAGGCTTTAATGGCTGATAATGTTACATTCACAGTGGTTATTTACCAGAAGATAGTTCGTTTTTTAACGAGCTTAAACGCGGAAAAACACTGCTCAGTCTTATGTTTATTTTTAACGAGCATGAACTATGCACTAAAACTACTCGGATCTTGCGTTTATTTTTTAACGAGCATGAACTGTGTGCTAAAACTGCTCGATGATAAGCTTGCATGCCCCCAGCATAATAATGCAAATCGAGGTGCATGCCCCCCAAGCTTCATTGCATTCAACTTGGTGGTTGGAATGAAGGTTTACTTTTGAGATTTGAAATGGGGATTTGTTTCATTTTTTAATGAGGTTGACACAGTAAAAGAACTATCCTCATGATTCCTTGTTTCATTTTTTAACGAGGTTGACACGAGATAAGAACCGTCCTCGGAGTCCAAATCCATTAGATATAGAAGGTTCATATTCCACTGTGGCCACTTCCGCCAGATTACTTGGAGGCGGTAGGGCAAAAGTACCCATTAAGGTAGGGTCTTTTAGGAGACCTACTCCGATATTTTGGAGCGAATGATTGCTTCCATGGATCATTGGAATGCTTCCAGTAACTTGAGAACCATTGGGGAGGAATTTTTGTTGATCGACGATTGTAATCCCTCCTTGAAAGGGAAATGCAATCTTTCTGAAATAGGTTGATATAATAGCTGCCATGGCATATATCCATGGTCTTCCTAGTAGGATGTTGTAATCAAGATTCCCATCTATGACTTCAACATCTATTTCTATTGTTTTCCCTCCTAGTTCAACTTTCAAGTTTCTTAGGATACCATATGGGGTATATGTCCTTCCATCGAATGCTTTTAATGTCGTCGAAGATCGCGACAAGGTTGGAGATCCTAAAGTTTTCCAGCAACTCATCAATAATTGTTCGATGAACAGTTTTGTTGAGGGCTTTCACTTGAATAAGGAAAGCTAGTTGAGCTGGTAACTGAGGGTCATATCCTTTATGATCAAAGGCCACAAGATTGGAATCCATTGGGTCAATCCCACCTATTTCTGATAATAAATCTTGCTCTTGGGAGAGGCAATTTTTCGGTACCTCAAGTGTCGACATAGCGGACGACGATTGGGCCAGGTCCTCTATTATATTATAATTCTGTGCTATTTTTGAACGAGGATTAAATGTCGATTTGTGTACTACTCTCTTTGGCGACTTTATCATTGGCACAACTTCGGTCAAAGTTGTTGTCGAACTACTAGGTTGTTCATTAGCCTTGTTATTCGACAGCTGTGGATTCCCGTAATCTTTATTCCTTGTCAAAGCATCATTTTGTTGCTTTGAGATAGACAACATAAGCACTTGGGATTGGGAAGAATTTTGATTAGCAACCAGTTTGGTTCCCGGGTTTGGAAACGGATCAGTCAATACTGCTGAGGTTTTTGAACTCTTAAAGAGTTTCTTAACTTCAGCTATATGTGGACAATCTCTCGTCCAATGATCCTCATCGCATATATGACACCCCGCAGGGTGTTTCCTTTTTCTCCCTTTCTTTTTCTTCTTGCCCCCTGGTTGCTTTAGTTGTTTGCCCTTGTCAGCCGACATGGCATTTACTTCCGAGGCAAGAATTTCATCTTTTGCATTTTGATCTGAAATCTTACGGGCCTTCTTGGATGTAGCCTTTCTCGATTTCGTGTCTGTCGCGCCAATCACGCCATCGATGGCATGAGAGTCATTGTTTGATTTAGGAGGAGGAGGAATTGAGAATTCCGGTCTAGGGGCGTCAGGTATTTTGTCGTAGAGCGTGCCAGACTGAGTATAGACCAAGTCCAGATATTGCGCACGAGCGATGACTTGCTCTTCCGTTACGACTCCCCCCTTTGCCACATCTTCCGTGATTGTAGGAAGTAAGGATTTGATAAACCATTCAGCTAATAGCTGATCGGGAACGTACGTTTTTACCATCCTACGATGACGTCACCACTCATGTATATGATCAGATATGTGAGTGGCCGTTGTCTGTTTGAAGTTGGTTAGGAGTTCCGTTCCCATTTCATACCTTATCGGTAATTGAAAATGGGTTAAGAAAGTCGTGGCTAAGGTACTGAAGTTGTCGAACGAAGCTCTAGGCAATTCAATATACCATTTTGCCGCTGGACCAGTTAACGTCCTCTGAAAAAGGCGAAGCCTAATCGAATCATCGTTTAGGGTGTTTGATGAACACCACAGATGAAATGTCATCACATGATTCGACGGATCTTCACCCGGATTTCCATTAAATTTAGGAATATCTGACGGAAGTTTATGCGGAATCGCTGGCCACCAAGGGGCATAAGCAATTGGATCATTCGTCAGCCGGTTTAGATCTGGTAATTCTAGAGTTGCTACAAAGGGCAACTGTTGATTCAGGTTAGGCGAAGCATACCCAGGATAAGATGGAATCGCCTGATCAGTGGGTCTTTGCATACCAACATAATGTATTTGATGCTGGCAACTTTAACAAGGTTGTTGGGCATAACCATTATAATATGGTTGTTGGTAACCGCTTTGTAAATACGATTGCCCATTACTTACAAAGACTTGTTGCTCAGGTCCTCGATATGATTGTTGGAATGAGGGTTGTTGAGTTTGAACCAGCTCTGGTTGTTGGACCATTTGCTGTTGTCGAATACTGGATGATTGACCAAGATGAGGAGTCATAGTACTTGTTTGAGCCTGAGTCGCTCCAGATAAGGAGGCACTAACTGGAGGTTGTGATTGAGTTGTTGAGACAAGAGGTTGTTGTATGGCAACCTGAGAAACTTGGGGTTGACATGCAACAGGTAGCGCTTGTACTTGCGACGCAATCACCATACCAGGTATAGTGGCAACATTCGACACAGGGTGGACTGGTTGCATTGAATATGCAACCCTTGGTTGCTGAGGCAGTATTGGTACCCATCCGCTGGATGTAATTCCAGTTTGACCTGAACTTTGTTGTAAACTCCCATATGGTTGTTCTCCGGGGGGGAACAATGAAAAGGCATACTGTCCTCCATATGGTGGCAATCCAGTACTTAAAGGGTAGATTGGACTTTGAAGACACATTGGATCAATTTGTTGAGTTTCAACATAAGAAATACCAGATGATAATCCGGATGAAGAAATAGGAACTAACCATGTCGTCGAAACAGTCTCTGATTGGACTCCAGCTTGTTGTTGACAATTTGCCGGGACAGATGGTATACCAGCGAACATCGTTGTAGTAGCAGCGGGAGGCTCTGCCGCTGCTGTGTCGGATGACACAGTCCTGGATGTTGACGGTTGTTCAGACATATTTAGTCTATCCAAAAGATTTCCTAGTGATTCTACAAGAACTTGCGATGAAGAGAGACTAACTTCGAAGATCAACGAGGGAAAGGTGATGATTATTCCGTTTAAAATAAATTTTAACGACGCTTAGACACAACTTCCTTTTTCAATTTTAAAGAGTCGAGAAAAAGCTAAAGATGACTCTAGTCTCCTTCGATGTTTTAACGAGCCCGAAGTGACAAATGCTCGGATGGACTTTTTCCGTTATAGAGTCTGAAAAAGGCCAAAAGGAACTGCTCTGGAGTTCTAGGTAGAGGGTGTGCCAAACTTTTCGCAAAACCGCAGAATACTTTTTAGGGTACGGGCGGTCGATCTTCCTGAATGCTATGTTCAGTGCATTGCGATCAGTAGGGCGGTCGACACGGATTCCTAAGGATAAAGGTTTTATTCCTATAGGGGTCTCCCAATATATACGCGACGATACGTGGGAGCACAATCCGTACTGGCGCTATCGTCCCTCAGGAGGAATCACCCACCTTCAACGAGATTGACAGTCACCAGGCTTTACGACGTCGGAACACGTCTCTAGCCTAGACCTCTATGTTGTGTGTTATGTTACAAAGCGTTGTTAAGTTCATTCAATTTATTTTAGGTTTATCTTTCTTAGAAGTTTTCCTTTTTGGATCACCACGAGATGTATGATACAATTCCTAAATGCAGTCTAAAGATGATAAGCAAGCTTCATATCTTTTCAACAATGAAAATCCTAGCTACAAAGGGAAAAGAAAGACACCATCTTTTCTCAAAGAGCAATCAGCACACTCTAATGCACTTTTCCTAAATCAAGCATGCAAACTATCAAGATGCAAATGCACAATGCAGGTGTTTGTTTTCCGCTTTCTTAATATTGATGCCTAAAAAGAAAGCTTTTTGTACAACTTTGAATTCGCTTTTAAATGAAAAATACAAACAAGTTTACTTTTTTGAAATCAGAAAGGGTAGAAGAGAATACAACACTTTACGACTTTCGAAATGAACACTTGTTTCGACACTTAAAAGAGACAAACTCAAACCAAAAGCAAAAGTAAATGTATAATCAACTGTAAACAGCCAATGAATTCTCTCCTAGGATCACAATCAACAGATCTGAATCAAGGGCTACATGATGATTATTTCACTCTTGCAAAGGAAAACTGTAAATGACGCCACAAACACATAAAAACACTCACAGTCTTTTTGTACAAAAGGAGGCGAAATTTAAGCAGAGAAAAGGAGTTATCAAACAGGTACCTATGCTGGTTACAGGCTGCAAAAATCAGAGATCAAAACAAGGCAAAACAGAGCAGAGAACCCCAGCTGCACAAGGCCTAACTGGATCAACGCACCCTCAACACAGAGGTTTTGACATTCAGCGCAGGTAGCCTTCACAGGACTTGCGTTGAAATGCAGAACCTCTTCACAGGGTCTGCGCTAAAAGAGAAACGAGAGTTCCTCACTGGGTTCTGGGTCATAGTTTGCTGATTAATCTACGGTTTCAGGCCAAATAAAAGAAACAAGCAAGGTACAATCAAATGGATGCTTTGAGGGAGGACTAAGATCTATCACAAAGGATCATCAAATCATTTGTGAGTCCATTGTTCAGATCATAGACAAATCCAGTGATTGGATCAAAGCAGCAGCTGTCTACTTTGCATCTGAGAATAGCAGATGCAGTTCGATTGTTGCTGTTGAGTCTATGAAACAAACAATGATAGAGACACAAATAAAATGACTAAACAGATCTCCCCAGCGGAGTTGCCAATTTGTTGTGGGGAAAAATGCATATGGAGGACGATCCTATCCACCTAAGGTGTGACAGTGCCTTAGCAACAAACAGAGACAGCTATTCTAGTATTCTTCCTTTATGAATTAGAATGAAGAGAGATGGATGGACTAACCGGTGTCTTCCGTTTATCCCTCGATCCAGTTTCTCTTCTCTTTGAGAGTTCTCAGCTACTCGCCTTCTCGCTCGCCCAGCTTCAACAGGTCTCTACAAGATCACAAGAAGAGAACACTACACAAGACATGGATTCATATTCATAACTAGTTTAGGATTAGAAATAAACTAAACATGCTAATGCAATCATACATCAAAGATACATCAGTATATAGGAGAAACCAAGATAGCTTTATTGATAAATAACAAGGTTCAGGAAGAGATACAACCAAGAAGGCTCCAATCCAGCATCTCCTTCCCAGCAAATGGAATTCCTATCTTCACCTCCCTTCAAAGCATTAAGCACCCAATGATTCTGATCTCAAACCAACAACAATTCTTTGCAATAACAAAATTCCAGCCTCCTGGATCTCATGGAGGAGAAATCCATATATAGATGTTTGGAGAGAGGATGAGTTAGCTTGAGATCTGACTAGTGTCCTCTCCCTCTGTCAATTCTTGTTTCCACTTGGAGGTTCTTGCTTCCACTTGGAGTTTGAGAACCTCTTACTCATCATGAGTCGAATTCATTGAGGCAAGTGTCATTGAGGAAGATTCTGGAAGCTTCCAGGGTCTTGACACCTCGTTGAATGAACTTGCCATTTGTCAATTCCCGCTCAGCGCACCCTGGTAGTGCTTCTACCTACGTTGCAGTGCAGGTAGCCAGTTCAGACTTTGCATTTCAGCGCAGACAGCTAGTGGAGCTCTTGAATTGATCCTGAATTGACTTGTTTTTGAGAAGTTTCTGGTGGAGAACTTCTGTGAATTGCTGTGGTTTGTTAGCCTTGTTCCTCTAGGGGTAGGAACAACATAATTAGGGACTTTGGATCCCTTAGATTATGGAAATTTCATGCTTATAGCTGTAAGGCACAAAAATGTCTATAACAATTAGGGGCACGTCCGAGGCCGAGGTGGAGGAGGGCCTGGTAGAGGCCGAGGGTAGCTTATTTGTTACAATTGTGGAGGACCAAGACAATACGCAAGAGACTTCCTAAACCCGATGCGACTGTCATTCTGCTATTGTACTCAGTTTGACCATGCAACTGAGGGTTTCCCTATATTGTTTGCTAAGATTCATGACAAGGGGGCACAACCTCCACAACCGATGCAGAACCTCTAGATGATGAGGGTTGAGCCTCGCGAGGAAGACCCTAAGGTAAGAATTATGCTACAAAGTGGAACGACGACTGGTGAGGATAAAGGGAAGTAGCCTGTAGAAGATGAGTGGGTCTACAAAGCACCAGAAAAGGAGACTAGGTTTGATTTGGAGTGTGCAAAAGAAACATTTATGGAAGTAGAGAAAAGCTTCGATGAGGCCTCTAACTTAGGAATTCAAGAGAAATGGTTGAAGAAATGGACCCATCCATGATTACCATGTTCTTAGAGACCTGCATGAAATTACTCCACGATAGTAAGGTTGTGAAGGGACTACAGGAACTGATCAATCGGTGCACTTGCAAGGACATCGTTACTGGCAAACTGTGCATAGTCAGAAAGCTTGGTAAGCATAAGGCAAGGATGGGATGTGAGATGAGACTCACCATGCAGATAGGAGAATATGAGATGGATCAAGTTATTCTAGATCTAGGGCCGGACGTGAATGTTTTGCCTAAGCAGACATGGGAGAAGATGGGGAGACCTGCACTGCAGTGGTCCTCAATTCAATTAAGAATGGAAAATCAGTAGAAGATCATCCCCATGGGACACTTGTAGGGAGTAACTATAGATATTGAAGGTGCAAGCGCATTGGCTGATTTTGAAGTAATAGAAATTGTGGATGACAACAACCCCTACCTTGCACTCCTTGGGATTGATTGGGCTACTGACATGAATGGGGTGATCAACCTAAAGAAGTGAAAGATGACATTTGAAAAGAAATCTCTTCACCCAGTAGTACCCCTAGATCCTGAAGAAGGACTGTGCTATACTAAAGCGGTCCGCGATTATGAAAGTGATGATGATTTGGACCATATATGTAAGATAATAGCGCAAGATAAAGATTGGGTGAATCCAACAATGGATGGCCATATTGCATGGGACCGCGAAAGTGACTCGGATGAAGAATTAGAGCAATGGTAGAATCGATTACATGAAGTATCTACACTGTTTTGTAATATGATGACTAAAAAGTTGCACTGTGTGTCATCGAAGGTAAGGAATTTTCCTTCTTATGATGGGTTGACTAATGTGGATATATTTTTGGATGCATTTGAAAGGGAAGTGCCAGAAGCGCATCACTTCTAGGCCTTGGATTGGGCACTCCGCACTACGCCTGCAAGATGGTAGAGTACGCACAAGGGTAGTTTCGATGATTGGCACAAATATAGGAGGATGATGAGAATACACTTTGGAAAGCCGATAGTATAGATGGCAGACAAGTATGATGGGAGGAATGATCTGTGTGATTAGTTGGCCAAATAGACTAAATCTTATGGAGTGGAGCCTCAGCCTGAATGGGTGCATCTGTTCTATCATACCCTGTATTTCATACCAATGAATTGGTACCTAGAGACAGAGCTCCACCATGGCAATGAAAAATGGGATATTTTGCATCAGGGGTTCGTAATGACGTTCAACTTTGAAGACGGGTTTGACTTTATTGAAAAAGCACTACAAGAGGTTAAAGCAGTGATCTTTAGGATACCACATGATACTTTAGATCTGATTCAACCTAATTGGACCACTTACTTGAGCCATGTGCTAGAATGCTATAATGTGACTATTGAAGAAGAAGATGAGGATCCTAGGAAAATTAATATTCCAAAGATTGAAGGTCATCGCGAAGTTGAAGGACTGCAGATAGAAAACCCAGACATAACTGCACCACTCAAAACTAGGCAAGTGAACATTGGCATAGAAGGAGAGCAAAAGTTTGCAAAGATTAGGGATGACACGACAGTAGATAAGGTCGTTGAACTCCTCCGTGAATATTAGGATTTGTTCCCCACAAAATTTTCTGACCTGAAAGGAATAATAGAAGACCTGGGTGTCATGAGGATCACCCTGAAACCAGACGCGAAACCTGTGAAACAAAGACATTAACACCTCAATCTGAAGTATAAGGAAATGGTCTGCATTGAGTTAGATAAGATGCTCGTGACACATATTATTTAACCGATGGAAGAATCTGATTGGGTAAGCCCAATAGTGGTTTAGGAAAAGAAACAAAAGGAAGAAATTAGGATATCCGTAGATCTCACGAAATTGAATGATTCTTGCATGCATGATCCTTTCCTGACCCTGTTCACTGACGAGGTCCTGGATAATGTAGGCGACCAAGAAGCATACTCTTTCATTGATGGGTTCTCTGGGTACCATCAGATCAAAATCGCACCTGAGGATAGAAGCAAGATGACATTTGCGACTGAATAGGGATGTTTTCAATACACCATAATGCCGTTTGGGCTGAAGAATGTGCCAATGATCTTTTCATGCGTAGTCATTGCAGCATTCAAAGACTTCATTCATAAATTTCTAGAGGTATACTTTGACGATTGGATAGCATTTGGATTGGTCAAGCACCATGTGGCATGTTTGCACTTGATGCTAGATACATGTAGGAGATACTAGATCGTGCTCAATATGAAGAAACTTTTGTTTTGCATCCCTTTTGGGATCTTTCTGGGTCATGTGGTATGCAAACAAGGATTGATGGTAGACCCCGCAAGGATTGCAATGATAATTAACTTGGAGGCACTGAGGAGTGTGAAACAGCTGCGCGCAACCATGGGGCATATTGGTTACTATAGGAAGTTCATCAAGAGCTATGCCCAAATAACCCCACCTATGGAGAAACTGTTGAAAAAGGATGCTATGTTTTGTTGGAATGATGAATGTTAGAAGAGCTTGGATGCGTTGAAAGAGAAAACCGTCGCCACATCAATCCTAGTCTTCCTAGATTGGAAGAAGGAATTTCATGTGCATGTGGACACATCATGTATTGCACTGGGAGTCGTGCTGACACAAGCCAGTGAGGGAGAACTAGATCATCCTATAGCGTTTGCAACTAGGAAGTTGTCTAAAGCAGAGGAAAATTATTCCACGACAGAGCACGAAGGATTAGCTATGGTGTACGTGCTCCAAAAGTTAGAGCACTACTTGTTGGGTGGACTTTAACATGTATACAAATAATTCTGAGTTGAAGTACCTGGTCAACATACCTATGTTGGGGGGGGAATATGTAGGTGGCTATTGTTGTTCTAGGAGTATGACTTTGAAGTTATTGTGAAGCTAGGACGACTAAATTCGGGACCTGATCATCTATCGCACATTAAAACTAGAGAGGAACCTACTAATTTAGAGGAAGGACTACCTGACACACAACTCTTTACAGTGCGTGTCACGAACAGTCACTATGAAGATATTATCCACTTCCTGATGACAGGAATGGCTCTGGAAGGCTATACAAGTCAACATAAGAAGGAACTGGTAGTGCATGTGGAAAAATTTTCTATCATTGTAGGGAACTTGTAAAAAATGGGATCAGACAAAATATTGCGACATTATGTGCCTAACTTTAAATGAAGCAAAATCCTCACTCAAGCTCATGGAGGAGCCGCGGGAGGACATTAGGCAGGGAAAGCAACAACGCATAAGATTCTACGTGCTGGGTTGTGGTGGCTGACCTTGCATAAGGATTCAAAACCATATTGTAGGGAATGTGATGCATGTCAAAGGACTGGAAAGCCATCATGGAGGGATGAGATTCCTTTGATGCCATAGGCGATGTTACAGCCATTAGAAAAATGGGCAATTGATTTTGTGGGACCATTTTAGCCTCAAGGAAAGAAGACGGGTGTGCGGTACATCATCACTGTGACTGAGTATTTGACCAAATGGGCAAAGACACAGCCTATGAAGGACTGCACAGGTGTGAAATAGAAAAAAATATTTTTGAGTATGTCCTAATGAGATTCGGGTGTCCAAAGATTTTGATGAGCGATCATGGTACACACTTTCTTAATGAAAAATCAGCGCGTTAACAGAGGAATTTCTGGTGTATCGTCAAAAAGTATGCCTTATCATCTGTAGGCTAATGGGATGGTCAAAGCGTTCAATAATATACTGGAGAGTGCACTGATGAAGGTTTTCAATGCTCAGAGAAATGACTGGGATGTGCACGTACCCGCGGTGCTATGGGCCTACAGAATGACTTGCAAGAAGCTGACTAGACAAACTCCTTTCACACTCGTGTATGGCATAGAAGTTGTGATGCCAATGGAATAAATTGTACCTAGTCTATGCATAGCGGCATTCACAAGAATGGTAGATCACATAGCCTTGGAAGAGAGGCTCATGCAGCTAGTGGAGCTTGAGGAGGACCTATTTCTAGCTGGATTTCATTAACAAGTTCAAAAGTCGCATGAAAATGCATGGCCTGATCAGCACGTCAAAATGCACACCTTCAAGGTAAGTGGTTTGGTCTTGTTATATGACAGTAAGTTTGATAAATTTCCAAGGAAATTTAGGATGCAATGGCTAGGGATGTATGTCGTCAAGGAGATTACCGATGGTGGAGCAGTTCAGCTGATCAAACTGAATGGAGATCCCTTCCTACGGAAGGTGAATGGCAGTTGATTGAAGCCATACATCTGTGATCCAGCTAGGTGACTATATGAGGGAAGCATAGTCTTAGCGCTCCAAGCAGCTGAAAGGAAGCACGGGACTATAAAATACACTGCTCGGTTTAGAGAGTTGCGTGATTGGGGAACAGTATGGAACAAAGAAATGGCACAGAGCCCACAGAAGCATGCATGAAGCTACACTACCAAAGGAAAAACTGTGCAGGATAGCCAAAAGTGACTGTTAAAGTCACTATTCATGATTTGACGATGAAAAAATGACCAAATGGAGAGCAGGGTGACATTTAAGTCGAAATTTATGGACCATATCTTTCAAAATCTATCGCCAATCTATCATTAATGAATCGATTGTGTGGGGAGTGGTTAGATTTGAATTCGAAAATTCCTATAAATTACAAAGGGTTTCCAAGTGGAAAACACTTGGCATTTTGAGAATTGAGGTGTTGAGCTCTCAGGTGAGCGTGCACCGTGAATACTTTGAAGCTTTAATAGCAAGTTCAGCATTTGAGCAATTGCCAAAGAAGACACAAGATTTTTCAAATAGCATCATGTCGATGCCAGCTACGACTGCAAATAATGGGGAAGCAATGATAGCCAAAGGAGCTATTCCAGAGGTAGTCATGGTAGCCAAGGGAGCTACCCCGAAGGTTGCAACTGCATAAGTACCAGCTGAAGTACCTAAGTCACCACGATCGCCTAGGCCGAGGCCTACCCCGACCAAGGAGGGTCCAAAGAACAAGAAAGGAAAGCACTCAACGACACTGCATCTAGTGCATGCATAAGCTAGAAAGCACCCACAGAAGGAAAACCCCACTGCATAGGAAAAGGGCAAGGGGGTTGACCTGGAGCCGAAAGAAGAGGTTGAAGAAATCCCCATGGATGATGAGGATATTGTGATGGAAATGGGGGATGTTGAGGTTGAGGGGTTTGACCCCATTTCTAAGCTACTTGAGTACATTCCTCCATGTAGGGAAAAAATGAAGGTGTTGAAGGATATTGATGAGAGTAAGGTCACCCTGCACACACACCCCTACTACTAGAGAAAATTTTCTTTGATGGACCACACTTGGGGCATGTCCCCCTTCTAAAATTTGAAGACTAGGATTTAGCTAACATGGAGCATTTCCCTCATTTAGCAACAGACCAACTTATGCACCGTGTATTCCACAAAAACATTGGAGTGACTGCTTTGGAGCCGAGGAAGTGACTAAAAGGCGTGGACAAGGCAGACCTCCTAAATCTGCTATGGGTGCCCCATTACAAACACACGCCCATCACGATGATCATGACCAAGAAGCTATTGTGCTTGGTGCACGATGGGTGTCTATGGCTAGAGGAGCCGATACCCATCACTGACATGCTAATCCATAGGATCATGCGGTTGCCACACTCAGTAGAAAATCCAGCCATGGCGTTTAGTGAAAAGGTAGATGAGCATGCCCTTCCTGAGGCGATGAAGGAAAAATTCAAGCTAGTAAAGAAGTCACGTGGCTATGCCATCACAAGTGTCTGTGACTCCGTGGTCAAAGTGGTAATGCAAATCTTGGCAGGAAAGGTCATGAGGATGTGTCACATAGATGAACTGTCAGCACAAGTAATAGCTTTAGCGGCCCGGTGCGTGGAGGGCGTACAGTTTAACTTGGCACTACCTCTGCTGTGAGTTCCTCGTGAATTGCTGCAAGGCGCAGGATCATAGTAAGGCATTCCACCATGCATGGCTACTACTGTCCATAGTGTTGGTTACATGGGAGCTCCCTGAGGATAGCCAGTTTACTTCGGTCGTGCTAGACCTACAAGAAGCAACGAAGTTCACTTCGCTGTGGGATACGAAGGATCCTTAGTAGATCAAGGACATTAAGATATTCTAGACCTTAATGGAGATGAGCATCCATATGGCCATAAACCGCAAGCCATGGTTGTCACCAACAAATTTTGATAAGCTGCAGGAATACGTTGAATTCAAGGTTGACTTCCACCATGTCTCAATACATGTGCAAAAGGACCCTGAACAGAAGTGGCATGACCTATCATACTTGGCCACAAATGGCGCAATTGTAGCAGTCCTTGATTGCTGGTCAGCATCCTTGACATTGTCTACATTTCTTCTTCGAGTAGGATTTATTCCATTATTTCCTTGATTTTTCTCCTTACCTTTGGTGGAACTAGGATCATCACCATTTCTTTCTGGCTTCTTCACATCCCTTTTGTTTGAAGCATTATCATTCTTGTTTGAGGATTCACTTGCATACCCGAGACTTGATTTATCAAATGAACATCTTTGATGGCTAAGCATGTCATCTAACGTTTGAGAGCTCTTCAAGGTTTTGTTCATCCCTTCAACCCTTTTCCTAAGGAAGACAATCTCTTCTTCCAATCTTTCACATTCATTATTCTTCCTAGGAACTTGTTTCTCAGTTTCTTCCTTGATATGAGCAGCTTCATTTGCTTCTATTTTAAGGGAGATGATATTTGACTTCATTTTGAAGATTTCTTCATTTTCCTTTGCTAGACTACTCTCCATTTATTCCTTGATCCTTGTAGCTTTACATGTTTCAACCTTGAGAAGTTTGATGTTAGATTTTAATTTGAAGATTTCTTTAGCCTTTTCTTTTAGTTGACATATCATGGTGTTTCTCTCTTTGTTTGCTTCATCGACCTATTCTTCTATGATTGCTAATGCTTCCATTGTCTTCTCTGCTCCTTGTGCTAACTTTCTTGCTTCTTATAGTTGAGATATGAGAGAGGAGGCCTCTACCTTGTACTGACAAATCTCTTCTTCAAGTTTGTTCAAGATCTTGTGCCTTTCTTCAAGTTGACTTGACAATGTATCTTCTTGATTCTTTGCTTTATCCAATTGATTTGTCATGGATATGACTTCTTCATGATGCTTTCTTTTGTTTTGATGAAATTCCTTCTTAAGCTTGACAAGCTCTTCATCCCTTTCCTATATTTGAAGCTGGACAAGGTCAACTTTCTTGCTTGTTTGGTCTTGGTCATCAGCTAGTGCTTTCTTCTTAAGCTCCTTGTTTTCCTTTTTCAAATTGATAATCTCTTCCATGGCAGTTGTAAGTTGAGTGAGGAGATCTTCTACAAAATCTTTTTCATTCTCTTCATCTTCTAGGTCTGCTTTAGCCTTGATGTCATCATTCTCATTTTCAGCTTCTATGATGGGTTTTGGATTTCCTTCTTGATTTCCATCATCTTCTTCATTGATGGTTATGGTCAATGCTCCTTTTGATTGAAGGTCATGAATTTTGTCGCATATATCCTAATGAATATTTTCCTAAATTTTTCTTTATAGAATCAGGTAGCCCAATCAAGATTGCCTTAATTGCTTTTCCATTCTACTCCTTGGACTATCCATCCATCATGCTATCAACAATTACTAATTTCCAGATTTCAATGCCTTCAGTCTTTAAGAAATTCCTCATTCTTTCTTCCCATATATTAAAGTTCCCATTGAACCATGGAGCCTCCTCACATTGATTGTCTTCTATTTTAGTGGTAAAGGGAGACACATCCTTAGGAGTATTGGAGACTTTCTTCCTTAACTTCGCCATTTGTGTTCTAAAGATCAACCTTCAAGCTATTAGGCTTTGAATGAAGGTAATAGATCTGATAAAAATTGTTGGAAATACTTGAAAGGGGGGGGGGGGTGAATCAGTATTTATTTTCAATTGTTATTTTACCAATTAAAACATTTATAATTAGAACACAAGATGAACAACAAGAATAAATGCTTTTATTAATATAATCTTCGTAATAAAATAGATGCAATATATATATGGTTCCAATCTATTGTAAAGCACCAACTTGGACTTTTGTGAGGCTCCAACCTCTAAAACACCAACTCTATTTTGTCAAGGGCACCAACCTTGGACTTAGGAGCACCAACTCCCAGGACACCAATCCTTCCAGTTCTAAGGCACCAACCCCGAGGGCTCCAACCCTCTACTGTCAAGGCACCAACCTTGGATATAGGAGCACCAACTCCAAGGACACTAATTCTTCTAACTTCTGAGGCACCAACCCCAAGGGCTCCAACCCAATCTTGTCAAGCATGTTTGATAGTAATGTTCTACTCCCAATACTCTTCTTTACTGAATTCTGTCTGTTTAAAACTTCATTGTAGTCTCCATGCTACAACATCAATGGCAACCAGTCTTCATATGAATAAGTCTTTACAAATCTTCATATTGTCCACACAGAGTCTATAAAGTTGATCTCATGATGATATCAAATAGCCATCATGATCTCTGATAATGTCTCCACATAGCTTTAGTGAGTCTACTATTAGCTGCACTAAGCTTTGCACAAGAACCAACTCTCTCTTTCAAGCCTTTATTCTCACTGTCATGGTGAATACTTCCAGCATGACTATTGCACACTATTCTTGATATTGCAATCTCTTACTTTCCATAAATACATTCACATATGCTTCAATACTGGTGCTGGCTACTATTCATTTCAAGCGATATCAAATGAAACTTTATTTATCTTTTCACAAAATTGTTCTTCAAGTTGTGTTATGTACCTAATTAATTCATCATTGGTCTGAGCCTTTCACAGGTTAGCCCAATTAATAGATTTTCTCATCCGTCGATTTCCTCCTGTCCTGCTGGACCCTCGGCTTCCTCTTGTCCTGCTAGACCTTCAGCCATTTTCTATCCTGCTAGACCTACGGCTTGCTCCTTTCTTCCAGTTAGCCAACCACACCCACTTTTTTTTTCTCTATCATATAAGCCTGATATGTTGACCTATGGCTTCCTCCTTGCTAGCTTGAGATTCAGCTTCCTCAACACTCGCTCGATTCTTCGACTTCCTAGTCCATGGCTTCCTCTGTCAACAGATAGGTCCCACATGCCACGTCACTATCCAATTACAATCGCAACTTTTTGGAGGTCTTTTATAGGTCGTGCCTATACCATCGCCGATGGCCGTTTGCTCCTAATGGATGAAATATTATATACAACTCTATCACAATTGGAGGTTTGCACATAACATGGCCAATTCCCCTTCTGCCGATGGGACGGATGCGACATGATATTAAATAGTAGTTAATATACCCGTCGGGTCCATATGTATCTATTGCAATCACAGTTTATAGTGTGCCATCCCTTTATAACTTGCGATACATAACTTCCAACACGGTGGACATGATATAACATTAGGGCATGTTATAATAGTGGTCCTCATTCCACACTGTCAGTTTCTTCTGTATTAGATCCAACGATCAACACTCGATCCGATCAACACAATCCATCGAAAGCTTGTTGTGCTGTAGATCTCTTCTCTCCAGATCTAACGGTCCTGACTTAACCCGATCAACCCAAAAACCATCTGTTGATCCTTTGTCATCGATCAACCAGCGCTAGATCCAATGGCCTACGTGAATTTTGGGTGAGCCACTTGCAAGGGAAATAACCACCTGAAAAAGGTGGTTTTCTCTCTCCACCCAAGTTCTATATGTCGCTTGGTTAATGGAATCAGGGGAGCTCCTCTAAATACCACTTACTGCCTATCATCCATCCAATAAGCACTCCCACTATTACAAACCCACTTTTTTGAATATAACCATGTGCATTAATTGTTTAACCATGAGATTAACACTTAACACAAGATAAACATGATTTGTGAATAAAAGCGTTAAGCACTGAGATTTATGTTTTTCAGTGGGAATACAAAGAAATACATGGTTAACTGTTGAACACAGATACACAGAGTAATGAGAGTCCACACCCGGCACGATAATGATACACACTTGAATCAAATTCATGAAATTAACATCTGTTATAGAGTCTTGCCCTCTCGGCTCAATTACCGCAATAAATTGACCTCTGTCTCAAATCCCCTCTAACAATCAACCTCTCGCTTCTCACTCAAAACCTAATCATCTCAGCTCCCTTGACTTTCCACTCTTCTCTAGTCTGATATGGCTTCTCTGTTAACTCCTCTAATACTCTGCAATAATCATGGCTTGGCTAGCTTGGCTTTCCTCTAGCTTCTCCTCATGGTTTTGCCCCTTGACTTCTTGCACCTATTTCTTCACGGATCTACTCTGCTTCTCCTTGGCTTCATATCATCATTTAATATCCTAGACTATTTCCATATTGACATACTCTTGTTGCTTCATGGATCTGCTCTACCTGGCTTCACATCATTTTTTATTGTCTATAATATTGTCATATTGACATCAATGAACACCTAGATTAACAATATCCCCCTTTCTTATTGATGGCAATATTCTTCTTCTCTCCCCCTTTGACATCAATGGCAAAGGAGTGCACAAGGAATTCCCCCATTGAACTGCTACTCTTCTTCATGAATTGTAGATCTTCATGGGTCTCTTACTCCCCCTATCATAGTGCTCTTCTTTTACTCAAGATAGAAGGATTGCTGCAACTAGCACATTATGCCCTCTTCATGTCTCAGAATTACTTTATCATGTCTTCAACAATTCTTAGAGATTCTTCACTTCAATTCTTCTAAATAGATTGAAAATAGCCACACACCAAATGTTCAAGTCCAAGTTCATATGCTTCAATCCATATTTTGTTGTCTCCACAGTCATAATTAAGGGACCTTCATAGTCTGATCAAGAGAAAAATTTCCACTGAAATTTCTATCTTTATTCAGATCCAAGTTCCTTTGTATCTCTGTGCTTCTCACAATATTCTCCTTTCTATAGTCTTTTAATGAGCCATCTTTTGCTTCAGTTCTTGCAACAGTCTCTGCAAGTTATCTCCACTAGTAGATTTTGGTATCCAAACTGTGACTGACTTTCAAATTCTTTTTGCTGATTTACATCTTTTTGCAATGCTTTAGTTTTGTTTTATGATGTCAGCTGCTCTTACTTCAAGCTTCATTCACAGATGTATCTATTTGATTGAAGGTTGCCTCTATTTGTGTCCATAATTTACCTGTTCTCGCATTGAAACCCTGAGTCAAGACATAAACTTCTGTAGTAACAACAACATATTTATATGCCCTATTTCTCTAGTATTAGATGACCTTCTCTGTTGCTCCAATTTCTATTTAGTGATCAAGTGGAAAACATCTTCAACACTAGTCCAAAGAATAGTTAATAGATCAAGTTCTTCAATGGAGCGCTCCTAAGAAATGATCTTTATCAATGAATGATTGTCAATATAGCTCAACAAGGATTTCATAAGGACCCTTTCATTAATATCTTTTGCAATAATGAACAAGAATCATAGGCTCCCCCTAACTGTATGCATCATCTCTTTTGGTAGAATCTTCCTATCAAATGCTCAGATTGTTGAAGATCAGGTCAAAAACATGTGTCGCTAGCTAGAGAGTTCAAGGTACTTTCAGATTGAATTTGCTTCCTTCTCCATACTTGTGTAACTTCTTCTTTTGCATGGTTCTAGCTTGTGTAAGAGCCCAAGTTAGGTTAAAATCATGTGCCATATGACCAATGTTATGACACTTGAAGCATTCTATATTGTTCATGAATAAGAATTCATGATTTCTTCTAGAAAAAATCTTCCTTGGAGATAGTTGGGGACCATAATATCTATCTTTATGATATCCCCTACAACCTTTTACCATGTGTCCAAAGTTTGTACAAGAATAACAATAGCCAAGAAATAAACTTTGGTACTTGGGAGATGTAGATTTCCTTGATGTACTTTTGAAGTATTTCTGTCTTAAGATCCTTTGATGATAACCATTGCTTCTAACATCCTTGACGTTATCTACATTTCTTCCTGGATCAGGATTTCTTCCATTGTTGCCTTGATTTCTCTCCTTGCCTTTGCTGGAACTAGGGACATCACCATTTCTTTCTGGCTTCTTCACATCCCTTTTGTTTGAAGCATTATCATTCTTGTTTGAGGATTCACTTGCATACCCAAGACCTGATTTATCAAATGAACATCTTTGATGGTTGAGCATGTCATCTAAGGCTTGAGAGCTCTTCAAGGTTTTGTTCATCCCTTCAACCTTTTTCTTGAGGAAGACAATCTCTCCTTCCAATCTTTCACACTCATTATTCTTCTTAGAAAATTGTTTCTCAATTTCTTCTTTTCATATGAGTAGCTTCATTTTCTTCTATTTTAATGGAGATAATATCTAACTTCATTTTGAAGATTTCTTTATTTTCCTTTGCTAGACTGCTCTCCATTTCTTCCTTGATCCTTGTAGCCTTACATGTTTCAGCCTTGAGAAGTTTGATGTTAGATTTTAATTTGAAGATTTCTTCATCCTTTGCTTTTAGTTGACATATCATGGTGTTTCTCTCCTTTTCGTCTTTATCGACTTGCTCTTCTATGATTGCTAATGCTTCCATTGTCTTCTCAACTCCTTGTGCTAACTTTTGATTTGATATTCACCCTATGAGCAACATTAATTAAAGATTTATTGAACGAAGGTATTAAAAACTCATGTGCTAGTGTGTGTTCTGTGTTATTGAAGCAACGGATCGATCAGTTTGCCAATACATAGACATTAAAATGGAAAAGATAGTAAAGAAATACAATAAGCAAACACAAAGACATAAGCAATTTTAATAAGGAGTTCACCCTATTCTCTAGGGCTACGTCTACGGTCCAACTTTCAGTGGTGGCCTTGTTTTATTGTGCCTTCGAGAAGAGAATTTACAATACAGGGACTTAATGTGAGTTCACTTGAAACAGGTTTTGCTTGGCAGGGTGGTCCTTGGTTTCCCCAAGCCACTGGAGTACAAAGAATCTTCTTCTTCCTACCAGCTCTGTGACCTTCTGATCTACTGTGGAAAGAGCCAAATGTGATGCTCAGTCTGGATAGATTCCTCTATGAGATGGCTTGAATCTTTAATCTCTTTGGTGCTCGATGCTACGTTTGGTCATCTCGGCCCTCTGTCTCCTTTTGCTCTATTTTATTGTTCTCTGCGTTCAGTCCTCCTCTCAAGGTTCACTGTTCCACTTCTTCTGTCTCTCGACTTCGATTCCCTCTACTGACTTTGCTCATGGCTTTAGCCATTCGAACCCTATGCCTGTTCGATTCCTCTTCCACCTCTATCTCTTCACCTTCTGCAGCTGCACTTGGAGTTCCCTATTCGGTATCATCATCAGCGCTCAGGGAGTGACCACTTGTCCTCCTCTAAACGTCACCAGCATGATTCATCAGTTCATTTCTTCAGTTACATTGTGGATGCATTCTTCCTCCACCATGGTGGTCAAACAGATTCCAAATCCTTTTAAAATGTGGCTTAATTCCCTGTCGATTCCGCTTCCTCCATCAGGCGCGATCTCAGCCATCTGATCTGGGCTCTCCAGATCCGACACCATACGCACATTTCGCGCGGTCGACTTACTCGACCGATAGCACGTGATCAACAATAGTTTTCTCTCACCTTCGCCTGCCACGTGTCGATCCTTGTATGGAATCGCTCTACTTTCATCCAAAACCTCTTACCATTTAAGGGCACCCTGATCAAAACCACTGGTTTCCAAAGCGCGGGTCCCGTCGTTGTGTTTTAGCATTTTTTCCCTTTTCCACCCGCGGTCCTCCAATTCCCCCATGCGACCGAGTGCTCAGGCGTTTCCTTCACGGCCCTGTTTGCCTAGAAATGAGCGATTAGCTCGCTAATCGTGCATCAAAAATCACCTTTTTTTCCCATTCCGGGGCTCCCAGGGGCCACTTTGGCCTCCTGCATGGTCTCCATGGGCCTCGATCAACGCGCTTTGACCGAGGTCCTTGTTGTTCCACATTGGATTCCATTGCAACTGGTTCCGGGTGTTTTTTATCGCTATTTTGGATTTCTTTAGAGATTTGTTCGACCTGATACAGTAATGGTTCTTTGACAGTATTTTATGGATCCAATTCGGATCAACTTTCTTGCTTCTTGTAGTTGAGATTTGAGAGAGGAGGCCTCTATCTTGTACTGATCAATCTCTTCTTCAAGTTTGTTCAAGCTCTTGTGCCTTTGTTCAAGTTGACTTGACAAGGTATCTTCCTGTTTCTTTGCTTTATCCAATATATTTGTCATGGATATGACTGCTTCATGATGCTTTGTTTTGTTTTGATCAGATTCCTTCTTAAGCTTGACAAGCTCTTCAGCCCTTTCGTGTATTTGAAGCTGGAAAAGGTTAAATTTCTTCCTTGTTTGGTCTTGGTCACCGGCTAGTGCTTTCTTCTTAAGTTCCTTGTTTTCATTTTTCAAATTGATAATCTCTTCCATGGAAGTTATAAGCTGAGTGAGGAGATCTTCTACAAAATCTTTTTCATTCTCTTCATCTTCTAGGTTTGTTTTAGCCTTGATGTCATCATTCTCATTTTCAGCTTCTATGATGGGTTATGGATTTCCTTATTGATTTCCATCATCTTCTTCACTGATGGTCATGGTAAATGTTCCTTTTGATTGAAGGTCTTTAATTTTGTCCCATATACCCTTTGCTGATGAATATTTTCCTAAATTGTTCTTTATGGAATCAGGTAGCCCATTCAAGAGTGCCTTCATTGCTTTTTCATCTTACTCCTTGGATTCTCCATCCAGCATGCTATCAACAATTATTGATTTCCAGATTTCAATGCCTTGAGTCTTTAAGAAATTCCTCATTATTGCTTCCCATATATTAAAGTTCCCATTGAACCATGGAGCCATCTCAAATTGATTGTCTTATATTTTAGTGGTAGAGGGAGACACATCCTTAGGAGGATTAGAGACTTTCTTCCTTTACTTTGTCATTTGTGTTCTAAAGATCAACCTTCAAGCTGTTAGGCTTTGAATGAAGGTACTGGCTCTGATAGCAATTGTTGGAAATACTGGGGGGGGTGAATTATTATTTCTTTTCAATTGTTATTTTACCTGTTAAAACATTTATATTTAGAACATAAGATGAACAAAAAGAATAAATACTTTTATTAATATAATCTTTGCAACAAAATAGATATAATATATATATGGTTCCAATCTGTTTCAATGCACCAACTTGGACTTTTGTGAGGCTCCAACCTCTAGAGCGCCAACTCTGTTTTGTCAAGGGCACCAACCTTCGACTTAGGAACACCAACTCCCAGGACCCCAATCCTTCTAGTTCTAAGGCACCAACTTGAAGGGCTCCAACCCTCTGTTGTCAAGGCACCAACCTTGGATATAGGAGCACCAACTCCAAGGACACCAATCCTTCCAGCTGTTGAGGCACCAACCCCAATGGATCTGACCCAATATTGTCAAGGCATGTTTGATAGAAATGTTTTGCTCCCAAAACTCTTCTTTACTAAATTATGTCTGCTTACAGATTCACTGTAGTCTCCATGCTACAACATCAATGGCAACCAGTCTTTATATGAAGAAGTCTTTACAACTCTTCAGATTGTCCACATAGAGTCTGCAAAATATATCTCATGATGATATCAAATAACCATCATGAACTCTGATAATGTCTCCACACAACTTTAGTGTGTCTACTATTAGTTGCACTAAGCTTTGCACAAGAACCAACTCTCTGTTTCAAGCCTCTATTCTCACTATCATGGTGAACGCTTCCAGCATGACTACTGCACACTGTTCTTGCTATTGCAATCTCTTACTTCCCAGAAATACATTCACATATGCTTCAATACTGGTTCTGGCTACCATTCCCTTCAAGCGATATCAAATGAAACTTTATTTATCTTTTCACAAAATTGTTCTTCAAGTTGTGTCATGTACCTGATTAATTCATCGCTTGTCTGAGCATTTCACAGGTTAGCCTGATCAACAAAGTTGCTCGTCTGTCGGCTTCCTCCTGTCTTGCTGGACCTTTGGCCCTTTTCTATACTACTGGACCTGCGGCTTGCTCCTCTCTTCCAGTTCACCAACCACACCCACTTTCTTTTTCTCTATTATATAAGCCTTATATGTTGACCTTTGGCTTCCTCCTTGCTTGCTTGAGCTTCGGCTTCCTCAACACTCGCTCGATTCTTTGGCTTCTTGGTCCATGGCTTCCTCTATCAACAGAGAGGTACCACATGCCACGTCACTATCCAATCATAATTGTAACTTTCTGGAGGTCTTTTATAAGTCGTGCCTACACCATTGTCAATGGCCAATTTCTCCTATTGGATGCAATATTATATACAACTCTATCGCAATCGGAGGTTTGCACATAACATGGCCAATTCCCCTTCTACCGATGGGACAGATGCAACATGATATTAAATAGTAGTTAATATATCGTCGGGTCCATATGTATATATCACAATCACAGTTTATAGTGTACCATCCCTTTATAACATGTGATACATAACTTCCGACATGGCATACGCAATATAACATTAGGGCGTGTTACAATAGTGGTCCTCGTTCTGGACTGTCCATTTCTTCTATATTAGATCTGATGATCAACACTTGGTCTGATAAACACAATCCATTGAAAGCTTGCTGCGCCATAGATCTCTACTCTCTAGATCTAAGGGTCTTGACTTAACCCGATCAACCCAAAAGTCTTCTGTTGATCCTTCACCATCGATCAACTCGCGCTAGATCCAACAGCATACATGCATTTCAGGTGAGTCACTTGCAAGGGAAATAACCACCCTAAAAAGGTGGTTTTCTATCTCCACCCAAGTGCTACGTGTCGCTCGATTAATGGAATCGGGGGAGCTCCTCTAAATATCACTTACTGCCTAGCATCCACCCAATAACCACTTCCACTATTACAAACCTGCTTTTTGGAATATAACCACATGCATTAATCAATCAATTAAATAAAGCACTTAATTGTTTAACCACGGGATTAACACTTAACACAAGATAATCATGATTTGTGAATAAAAGCGTTAAGCACTAAGATTTATGTTTTTCAGTGGGAATACAAAGAAATACCCAGTTAACTGTTGAACACGGATACACAAAGTAACGAGAGTCCACACCAAGCATGATAATGATACACACTTGAATCAAATTCATTAATTTAACATCTGTTACAAAGTCTTTCCCTCTCGGGTCAATTACAACAATAAATTGACCTCTCTCTCAAACCCCCTCTAACACTCAACCTCTCACTTCTCACTCAAAACCTAATCATCTCAGATCCCTTGACTTTCTTCTCTTCTCTGGTCTGATATGGCTGCTCTGTTAAATCCTCTGATACTCTGCAATACTCATGGCTTGGCTGGCTTGGCTTTCCTCTAGCTTCTCCTCATGGCTTTGCTCCTTGACTTCTTGCTCCTATTTATTCACGAATTTCATCTACTTCTCCTCGGCTTCATATCATCATTTAGTATCCTAGAATATTTCCATATTGACATACTCCTGTTGCTTCATGGATCTTCTCTACTTGGCTTCACATCGTTGTTTACTGTCCATAATATTGCCATATTGACATCAATGACAACCTAGATTAAGAGGTTTAATGAGACCCGCCCTTGGTCCAAGGGCCATGGGAATGTATAAGAAGGGAGTCTTAGCAGAGTCTAAGGCTATTTTGAGGTAGAGTTTCTAAGTAAGTTTGAGTTCTTGATGAGTTTGTGAAGAGCTAAGAGCGAGATTCTTAGCGTAGAAAGAGGCTCTGCAGCTGAGTGCGTAGAGGCCTATGGTAGAAGTCCACAACTGAGTGCGTAGACCCCTACAGCTATGTGCACAGGCCAGATAGAGTTTGTATTGGAAATCTGAGTCATGAATAAAGAGAAGTATTATGAAATTATTTTGTATTTTGTCTCTGTGGATTGCATGCGATTATGTTATGTTAATTTCTGGGTTTATGTTATAATGCTAATTTGATGCACGAATATATATGTTTTTTATCTACCATATGAATGCAAATAACGATATATACTTACGCAAAGATAATATTAAATACATGGTAAAATTGGTGAACACTTAAGATATTTCGAGAAATTTTACAATAACACTGTAACAAAGGTGTGTAAGTGCTTGAGTCACTGGTTAGGCTTGCGTGAAAGACGATCGTATACTTTCACAGAGGTTCTCAGAGGTAGAAGAGAAAGAACATTCATAAGCTCTAAAGGCTTATCGATCCACGTGAACGAAGGGTTTTAGGTATAAAACTGACATCACAACCATCTCAGGGTGCAAAAACTTGGTTCTCGCATCCCCCCATACTACTTCGGGTGAGACTTCAGTCTGTGCTCCGCAGACTGATGCCAAAAGGGCCAGTAGTGTAGGGATTTGCTTGGCTGACTAACGTTGAACTTGGGTTAGGGCCCATCAAGCCAACATGCATCAAGAACAACAATCAAGTGAAAGTTTATAGCTTATATATGGGGCTCCTTCTAGCCATGAAGAGGGAAATAAAAGGCATCATAATAATTGGAGACTCCTATCTGATCATTAGGGATTCCTGAAATAAGGAATTGCTGAGAGGGGGTAAATCGATAATTATGAGATTCTTTTTTCTTTTTCTATTATGCTTACAATCCCTTCGTATATTCTTTTAATTTTGAGAGCATTCATTCACAAAAGTAGTGAACAACAATTTTAAAACATATATGTTCATACAACAATAACATGAGCAAAACACACATTTGACACAATATTTTTCACGTGGAAACCTAGAGGGAAAAAACCACCAAATTTGTTGTTTGTTTATGATGTAAATTAAGCATCCACTTAATTACATATGTTTTTTTGTGAGCACCCACTCAGAGAAGGCACCGACCCCCCTTGGTAAGCAATCACAAACTTTCCAAGAGGCACCAACCTACTCTTTCAACTATTCTACTATTTCATACAATTTTCAAACTGAAATCAAAGGCATACAAATTACAAGTAAAATACCAAAATGGTTGTTCACAGATTCAACTTCTATATTTTTTCTTATGTGCTCTCATGCAATTGTTATTTTACTGGCTTCTCATAACAACAATGCCTCAACACTCTACCTCATCTCTCAAGGGCTCTCTGCTATCTTCTCCTCCTCACTACCCTTGTTGTTATCCACACAAAAAACCCACTACACTTGCTGCTTAATCACTTAGTGTTTTACTCGTTTCTTAGACCTCATTTTCTCTCAACACACTTCTCACTCCATAAATCTTTAGAAATCTTCTCAACTCCCCCACAAACTTAAATGTAAATGTTGGTTTTGATTCATAGAAGTACTATGTGCAAGGCTATCTCTGTAATCTCTGTAAAAGCATGTCCTTAGTTCCTTGTTCCAAGTCTTCAACATGTTTACCCCATTTCAACATTCAACTCCCCTAATCCTTCATTCATTTCTACATCTATCAGTCCATGCATCCTTCAACTCGTTTTACTGCTTTATTGGAACTTGCCATATTGTAACTTACACCAGGGGAATGTTACGATACTGCACTTCTTCGATATCCTTGGCCCCTTTTTCCTTTAGCTCCTTTAGCAAGCATTTTCTCATAGGACTGGACTTGTGACTGATGGCTTAGTAATATATTGGAGCCCCCCAATATCATAGCTTACACACTTGAAATATTATGATATTTTTTTTTTTGATATCCTTGGCTCCTTTTGCAATTAGCTCCCTATATGTTCTCCTTCTCATGGGACCGAGAGCTATGACTAGGTCTTAGCTCTATATCAGAGCCCCTTAATATCATAAATTTTTGAATTTAAATGTCACAGTATTTCTATGTCTAATATCCTATCCTCTGATATGCTTACATCACCAACCACTGCCTGTTCTCAGGCCCACTTACATGCCACCACATGTTCATCTAGAGGAGAGAGAAAGAATTTCAATCATCCTTGACTATGCAACAATTACTTTGTTAACTTGCTCGGAAATCCCCGACACTTTTTAAAGAGTCTTGATCATCCTTTAATATGCAACAATTACTTTGTTAAATTTCTCGGCAATCCCCAACACTTTTTAACACTATTGACCCTACTGGATAGTTTAACTTCTAAAAGTTTCTCCCTTAAGAAGTGTCAATATTTCGATATCTGATATGCCACCTACTCCGATATCCGATATCTAATACTTGAATGTTCTAATGCTCCAATGTTCTAATCTCTGGGGTTTTGATATCTGTTATCAGGAAATCTAGTGTCTATGCAGAGCTGCTAGTCCCACTAAGATTGGTAGCTATCTTAGAAACAAACAAACTAAAACTACTTTCATTTTCCTTTATGAGAAGTAGATAAGAGGGGAACAAAGGAGACCAACCTTTGTCTTGCGCTTGGTTCCTTGCTTGATTCCTCTCCCTTCTGATAGTTCTTCGCCACTCGCTTCCTCGTCTACCCAGCTTCAAAGAGCACCTATGGAATCAAAGCAGCATAACACTATACAAGAACAGAGATCTACTATCATAAACAATATAGGACCAGATATATATTGACCACACAAATGCATATATCATCAATCATACAAGAATGTGGAGGAAAACTTGAATAGCTTTATTAATATCAAGAATAGCAAAGAGGATTATAACCAATTTTTCTCACCCAGCATCATCCTCTCAGCAAGAAAGCCCTTCTTCACCTCATGAAAAGCTTAGATCACCCAACACTATGATGTTGCACCAAGAAACCAACAGCACTTCCTTACAAGATACAAAATTCTAGCCCCTGGATCTCTGGGATGAGGGATCCATATATAGATGATTGTAGGGAGGTGAGTCAGCTTCTGAGATTTGATTAGTTTCCTCTCTCTAATAGTTCTTGATTCCACTCGGAGATTGATGATCTATTACTCATCCCTGGGCGAATGCAGAGAGGCAAGTGTCACAGGAGAAGTTTCTGGAATATTCCATGATCCTCCACCTCACAAATTGACTCTGCCATTTGTCCACTCTCACCCATCGCACCCCATAGAAGGGCTTTCCAGTATGCATCACACCTCCCGTGTGCACTTAAGTGGGATGCATCACACTTTGACCATGGAGCAAGTGAGATGGTCCAGCTTTCACCAGTTTTGAGTAGCTTTTCATGGAGAACTTCTGGGAGATGATGTAATCAGCTGACCTTGTTCTTTTAGGGGATGGAACAACACTTTTAGGGACTTAGGAGTCCTTGGTTTATGGACATTTTTGATTGGGGTTGCAGTGCCCAAAAATGTCTATAACAGTTGCCCCCTAAAGAATGAGGTCGTTAATCTTTTGATGTCGGGTGAAATTCTTTATCATGAGGATCTGAAGTTTTCTCGAGCTGGAAGGCGACCTGTAATAAGATACAATACAATACATTATCTTCATAATATTTTCATGATCTAGCTGAGGTGGGAATTCCCATGCTCAGCTTTATAAATTCATTTTCATGTACATAAGACAGACAATCGTCTGAGTGCAGACTGATGATTCTGGTAGAGCCATCATCCCTTAGATTGGATGATTATCTGTGCAGCAATGATGTACATTTGATGTCTTTATTTTCCTGAATATATATCGCAGCCTGGATGGATGAAACTAGATCTGGGGTCTTCAATCTCGTTCGATCTTCACTCAAAGTACAAGTCAATCCATGTGAGAGATGTTGTGGAGTCGAACATGGAAAGACATCGCTTGATTACCAGCCAGTGATATAAGCTGTTAACAGGCACGAGAGGAATCACCGATAATGATGATGACTCTCAAGGTACGACAATACAATTCACGTGGTGTGAAAAATGGACTCGGTGTCGAACACCACGCAAAATGTTTCGGTCGAAGGCCATTTATGTAAACCTATCGCTAGAAGTGAGAAACTTGCCATTGAGGCATGCAAGCTTCAAAGTACTGAAAGGGTTGTTCCTAGATTGACTTCCTGGATAATGAGCTGATGTTGACAAGAAGCGATCCATCATAGGAGGGCCTTAATGAATCCCACATCTACGACACAGAACGGAGCAAATGATTTTAATGGAGGTGAAAACGATTTGATGATATAAGTTTCAGGGTGGTGGTCATGAAAGAATGGAGTGTAAATGTATTGCAGTGGATGAGACACAGGTGAATTCTCTGAGCGACTTCTCTTGAACATATCGGTGACACTAACATGATAGATTGGTAGCGTTAACCCCGAATATGGATGGTGTGATGGACCAATGGTGATATGACCAGCGAACATAACAACCCAACCCGATTCGGATGCGGAGTGAAAGTGTCATGTTCAAGAGCGACTTGCTACCAATAAAGTTTCTTCAAGTTTTCTTCCCAATTTTTCCCCAGTCATTGCTGACCAGTACCTCTTTATTTTTGTCAAGCTTGAGGAGGATAACATATGCTTGTTCTATAAATTGCCCTTCAGGCAAACCCATCGCTATGTTTTAACGAGCCTAGCGACAGTGAAACTCGTTCTTGTCCGTGTGGACAACTTTGTCGCTATTCGGTTTTAACGAGTTTAACGACAAAGATAACTCAGTCCTTTTCAATTTTAGAGAGTCTGAAAGGGACGTAAAGAAAACTCCAACAATCATTTTTCGTCATATAATCCCTCAAGTCCGAAAAAGTATAAAATAATACAAAAGGGATGAATTTTTGGTAATTTTAACGAGCTGAACAAAACAAGCACTCAATCTTTTTGTGTAATAATCCCTCAGGTCCAAAAAGATTAAAATCTAAAGGAGGGATAGCATTTCCGGTCACTTTAACGAGCTGGAGAGGCCAATTACTCGGCAATTTTTTCATATTTTACGAGTTAGATGAAAAGAGCTTAAAGGAGACTCGTTTTTCGAGGAACAAGTGATAAATTCAGGTAGCAGCTAATTCCAGGTAAGGTTTGGAATTTTCCAATCATGGCAGTGTCACAAGGATGGCTAATAGGATCACTCTTCGCAGCTGTTCCTCAAAAAGGGTAAACAAGCAAATGGAGGTAAATGATCGGCCAATACAGAGTGGAGGTGATGATGAGAACATGACCAAGGCTTCAAAGGCTGATGATAATGCATTCACGATGGTTATTTACCTGAAATTGGTTCATTCTTTAATGAATGAGCTTAAACTCTGGGGAAACATTTGCTCACTACTTATGTTTAATTTTTAACGAGCTTGAACTCCACATAAAAACTGCTCGATATAATGGTCATTGATTACCTTGATTTTATCATTAACAACTTTACTCTTTCAAAGGTTGTACTGCCTACTCAATTTCTTCATCAAACTAGTTAGAAACAAATAATATATGCTCGAAAAATGAGTCAAAACACTAATATTTTACTTGAATTACGTGAAAAGTAATTTAAAAGTGGTTTTTACCGCTCATTTTACCATTTCATTTGAACTTTGGCTTGTTGGAGCTTTGGAGGTGCTTTCCCCCTTGATTTTCACTAGCTGATTCTAGGAGATTCTGTGGATGATTCTTGGCGCCGTCTGGACCAGGTAAGAGCTAAACCTAAGCTCTTCAGTTTCATTCTTTCCTTTTTGAATTCTGAGCATGTTTCCTAGTTTTTCTGAGCCCCTAGGGTTTGAAGAATTCACCCTGGCTCCATCACATCTTTGTTATATTGAAAAGTGCGATGCATGCTAGCTTGGCCATTGGCCAGTCAGCATGCATCCCACCCAGTACACTACTGGGGGTGCGATGGGCACAAGGAGGGAAACTCGTGCACAATTTTTCATGGAATTTTTTGCTTGTTTTTCACCAAATCAGGACCCTGACTCTTCTCTTGTTTATTTTCAGAGATTCATCGGAGCAAAATGCCTGTTACATGGTGAGAACATGAGCATGAAGAAGAGGACATGCTTGCTTTACATGATCCGGGTACAGTAACTGCACTGCGGAACTGTGGCCTGCTGAAGTTTTTCCGCATCTCTAGCATGAGGTAACAAATCAACTTGTTGCAATATTTTCTCGATGCATGGGATCCTACTGACCAGGTGTTCCAGATTAGGGGCAAATCCATCCTCTTGACTGTTGTGGACATCTATTTTTTGACCGGTTTATCGAGGAGTGGTGCCCCTATCTCATTATCAGGTTCGGGTTGTGGGGGTGAATTCGTGAGAGATTACATTCGCCGGTATTGCAGAGATGGATCTCAGCCGAGTAAGGACGGCAAGATCAATATCCGAGATGTCACTGGAAATCCCTTGAGGACCATTCTGTTCACTTTTGCTAGACAGGATGGTAGTGCGGCTCTTCATGTGGCCAGCAGGTCTTATATGCAGTATGCCTTGGAATGCCTTGAACCAAAGGTGTTCAACTTGTGTGATGTAGTACTCTCTGTGATGAAAGAACAACTGACCAAGGTAAAAAGTGGAAGATTGAAGAACTTTGGTTATGGTTCTATTTTTATCGCTTTTTCCTTGGAAAAGATCCCACTGATGCAGCCACAGTATATTCCACTTGGTTTACCTCCACCGACAGAGCCACGGATGCAGAGATGGGTTGACTTCATGGCCTGACATGCAGGTCAGTCCTGGATTTCTTTCTCTGATACCTTCTTTGAGTGGTTCAACCATCAGCAGATGGTTTTTGCGAAGTGTCCATATGCTGGTATGGATTTCCGGGGTGATCCGGATTTGGTACTGCCGACTGGTGAGCAATGGGGTGTCATACATAAATTCTCTGACCATATTCCTGTTTATTGCTTTTCATAATGTTCTTATATTTTCTTTACTCAAGACTAATCAAAACTCATGCGCTCATGTAGACATTGGACCAGTCTGACCAGCAGTACGTCCGAGAGCGCCAGCTGCCGCTCCGGTAGGAGAGGCTGTGGGGAGGGCTATCCTTTGCGACCTTGATGTGGCCGAGACTCTTTCAGCATTGCAGGATCAGGTCGAGGGTCTCACTCTTGGTATTCCAGATGTGAGGACCGACGAGCTGCCTCTTAGGCTGTAGCGACATATTACTGGTGTGCCAAGTTGATGGACTCGGCTTTTACGCATGATTGCACAGGCAGTGACTTGTTATCATCAGCACCATTAGACTAGGGTGCCCCCCAGCATTTTGAGTTTTGGGTCACCTGACCAATTTTGTCTTCGTTACAGAACATTATGTGTAAACCACAAACAGTTATATATACATTTTTGATTTTCGGAGTTTTACTTTGGTTAAGTTACATGATCCTGATGCAAATATTGATGAAATGCTTCTTTTATAAATGTTGCAAATGTCTATCTAACACATAATTTGCCAATGAGTCCGTTAATGTGTTTAAGTTTCTGGAAATATGTTGATATTGAATAGAATCAAACTGTCTTTCCAAAATCTTGACCCTTAGGAACATGCGATAGATAGCTGGATTTCGGACGGAGTAGATACCAGTGAGTTGTAGGATGACGAGTTGTGAGTCTAGCCTGACGACAAGTCAACCTATGCCAAGTGTGATGGCATCAGAGAGGAGTTCTATCAACGTGCTATATTTAGTTATGTTATTTGTTGACCGACCAATACATACCCCTCTTAAACTTACTAACTCGTCGCTTGGATAAAAAATGGCCCAGGCCGTAGAAGATAGGTTTCGTGAACTATGACTTGCTCCGTCGGCATATCCAACAAATGATTCCAATAGTTTTGACATCTGCAACAAATGTAAAAAATGGATTACCTGACCAAAACAATTACCCTTAGCGAAAACAAAAATTTAACAAAAGCATATGGGTTACTACACTAAATCATGCGCAGTAACGCTTAAGATATAACCCGTTACGAGGTTGCGCCAGTGGAATCCCATCATAATCCACTAACTCGTAGGCTCCTTTCGCTAACATGTTTAACAATATAGGGGCCCATCCATAAGGATTTGAATTTACCTGCTCCCAATATATCAGATTCCTGGTCGTAAAGTAAGACCAAGTCACCTTCTGAGAAGACACGGGGTTTGACATTCTTGTTGAAATGCGCCTTGACTCATTTCTTATGGGCTTCATTAGCCAAAGCAGCATCACGACGGGTTTCATCCAATTGGATTAGTTCCAAGAAACGAGCCTACTCTTCTGAAGTTTCGGGAAGAAGGTCAACTGCGAGTTTGAGGGATGAGATTTCACACTGAACTAGTAAGATTGCTTCTAGGCCATACACTAGTTGAAAGGGTGTAAACCTGGTTGCATTCCTTACCGATGTTCAGTATGCCCACAAGGCTGAGTACAGGATCAGGTGCCAACTCCTTTTGTGGACTCCAATCATCCTTTGTAGCATCCGCTTCAGGACCTTGTTGATTGCTTCAACTTGTCCATTGGCCTGCGGGTAATATGGAGTAGAGCTATCGTGGGACAACCCCAATTTGGTAGCCAATTCAACCATCATGTGATTGCGAAAATGCGATCCATGATCTGTGACTATGGCCTATAGAACGCTGAATCTGGCGACTACATGATTCAAAAAGAAAAGGGCAGTCGTTTCACCGGTGTTGTTTAATGTGGGCATCGCCTCGGCCCATTTGGTAAAATAGTCTACCGCGACCATGATATACCCATGCCTCCCGGTCGAGGTGGGGTTACATGTCATGAAATCTATGCACCATTTGGTGAATGGCCCAACAGCGACTACTGGTTGCAGGGGTGTGGGTGGTCTTCTGGTTTTGCTATCGAAAATTTGACACACATGGCAACTTCTAACTGCGGTTATGCAATCTTTGAAAATTGTTGGCCAGAAGTATCTTGCTCGTAAAATTTTTTGCACTGTAGCATAACCAAATTGATGCCCACCACACGCACCTAAATGGCAATCATTCAGGAGTTTTTCAGCCTCCTCATGGGTGAGGCACCTCCTCAGAACTGTATCGACACCACGACGGTAAAGCGTATGACCGACGATCATGTAGTCTTTTGATTGGTATCGAATACGTCTTTGTTCCAAGTGAGAGGTATTAGACCTATATTTTTGGGTTTGGAGATAGATGATTATATCTCCATACCACTTATTGCATGAAGATATCAGAAACAAAGATTCATCCACGATTGTTTCTTCGGATGTTTCATCGTTGGACGACGATGGGAAATCGCATAGTAATTCCACGAAAACCAGGTATTTCTTCGATTTGGATTTTACAAATTCCAGATCAAACTCTTGAATAATTGCTATCCATTTTGAATATTTCCCCCCCAGCAACTATCGCGACAATATATAAGTCATGGCGTTGCAATATGAGAAAATGGTAGTTTTTCGAAAGAGGACATAGTGTCGAAATCTCTGTATCGCTTGAACAGCTACGAGAGCCAGCTTTTCAATGTAGGAATACTTGCTTTCTGTATCATTTAAGTTTCTACTCAAACAATATATAGGATTTTCAATTCCATTGTCTTCTTGAACTAAAACCATTGCAATGGTTGTATCCGCTGCAGCCAGATACAGGTTAAAGTATTTTTGATAATTACGAGCGTACATTAATGATGCTTTTATTAGGGATTCCTTTAAAGCATCAAAGGAATCTTGCGCGACCTGATCCCAGACGAAGGTTACCTCTTTTTTCAATAGACGTGTATAACCTTTAGCAAGTTCAGAGTAATTTGGAATGAAACTCCTCAGAAATTTTTCTTTCCCTTGGAGTTTCTGAATCTGAAGCAAATTTGAAGGTGGAGGAAAATTTATGATTTACTGAACCTTACATGGGTCGAGATGAATCCCATCCTTTGAGACTACAAAGCCAAGCAAATGATCGGAACTGACACATAACACACATTTGTGTGGATTGAGTCGTATCTTGTAGTGTCGGCAACATAGAAATATTGCTCTCAAATGCTGCGGATGATCGGTCCGCTTTCGTGAATGAGCCAGAAGATCGTCGAGATATGGTTGAACGATGTTTTTTATGTCATGGAAGGCATAATTCATTGCCCTCTGAAATGTTGCCCCTACGTTCTTTAAACCAAAGGGTAACTTGCGATATGCAAATGTGCCCCACGGACAAATAAATGCAGTCATTGACTAGTCCTGTGGGCGGATATTTATTTGATTATACCCGAAGAATCCATCCATAAATGAAAAGATTTCACATCCGGTGCATTCATCAATTATCTGGTCAATAAAGGGTGTAGGGTAGTTGTCTTTTAGACAAGCTTGATTTACATCCCTATAATCGACGCACACTATAATCGTTCCTTGTTTTTTCATTACAGGAACAATGTTCGATACCCAATCGGTTAGAGGAACCGGGTAAATAAAATCAGCATGGAGAATTTTTTCAACTTCTGCCTTGATGGCAGTGGCTTTCTTGGGGTGTACCTACCGTAGCCGTTGTCGTACTGGTTTGACATATGGATACATCTTTATTTCATGTTCAACTATACTCGAGTCAATGCATGGCATTTCATCATATGACCAAGCAAAGACATCTCTGAATTCGCGAAAAAGAACTTTGTATATTTCCAGTTTTGAAGGAGAACAACATTTGCCAACATAAATATTCTCTACAACATCTGTTTTGGTCGAGATATTTATGGCGATAGTCTCTTAGATATTGGACAAGTTTCGCTCGGAATCCACCGTGTTTACAGTATTTGATAGGAAATCAAAAACTGAAGGATGATGAAGGTCATCAGGAGTATCTTCTTGACAATTCAGAAGATGGGAACGATGGTGGTAATATTCCCATGGCACCCCGTCAATTATCATTGACTGAACAATTCCTTTGTCTGTGTAATGTACTTGCAACCAAGGATTTGAAGGGGTGCCATATTCCTTAGACCTATCTATCCGAATGCTTGATGAGCGTTGATTTGGGTTTTCCTCCCATGCCAAAAACATTGATTGCTACAATATTTCTATTGGGCTTGGAGGAAACACCTGCAGATGATCCATGCTAATATCATTTTCTGATATCTTTTGAATAGAAGATATCATATTGCAGGTTCCTACCATTTCCACTTCTGCCAGATTGATTGGAGGTGGGAGGGAAAAAGTCCCCATTAATATAGGGTCTTTTAGTAGGCCTACTCTGATATTTTGAAGCGAATGGGGGCTTCCATGGATCATCGGAATGCTTCTCGTAACTTGGGAACTATTGGGGAGAAATGTTTGTTGGTCAACGATTGTAATTCCCCCTTGAAAGGGAAATGCAATCTTCCTGAAGTAGGTCGACACAACCGCAGCCATAGCATATATCCAGGGCCTTCCCAGTAGGATGTTGTAATTGAGGTTTCTGTCGATTACTTCAACATCTATTTCTACTGTTTTCCCCCCAGTTCAACTTGCAAGTTACTTAAAATCCCATATGGGGTATATGTTCGTCCATCAAATGCTTTTAATGTCATCGAAGATCGCGACAAGGTTGGAGATCCTAAAGTTTTCCAGCAACTCATCGACATAATACATGTAGATGCCCCCTCATCAATAATTGTTCGATGAACAGTTTTGTTGAGGGCTTTCACTTGAATGAGGAAAGCTAGTTGAGCTGGTAACTGAGGGTCATATCCTTTGTGATTAAAGGACACAAGATTAGAATCCTTTGGGTCAATCCCACCTATTGCTGATAATAATGCTTTCTTTTGGGAGGGGCAATTCTGTAGTACCTCAAGTGTCGACATAGCGGATGGCGATTGGGCCAGATCTTCCACTATATTATAATGTTGTGCTGCTCTGGCACGAGGATTAAATGTCGACTTGTGTACTACTCCCTTTGGTGGTTTTATTGTTAGCTCTGGAATGATGGGCGGCACAACTTTTGTTGATGTTGTTGTCGAACTACTAGGTTGATCTTTCTCCTTGTTGTTCGACAGCTGTGGATTCCCGTAATCTTTATTTCCTATCGTTATCAAAGAATCATTTTGCTGCTTCTAAACTGACAACATCAGTACTTGGGATGGGGAAGCATTGTCACTGGCAACTAGATTTGTTCCTGGATTTGGAAACGGATCAGTTAATACTGCCGAGGTTTTTGAATTCTTGAAGAATATTTTAAGCTCAGCTTTATATGGACAATCTCTTACCCAATGATCCTCATCACATATAAGACATGGACGATTTGGTTTCTTATCCCCAGTGGAGTCACCATTTTGTTATCGGGAAATCTAGCGTCTATGCAGAGCTGCTAGTCCCACTAACACTGGTAGCTATCTTAGAAACAAACAAACTAAAACTACTTTCGTTTTCCTTTATGAGAAGTAGATAAGAGGGGAACAAAGGAGACCAACCTCTATCTTGTGCTTGGTTCCTTGCTTAATTCCTCTCCCTTCTGATAGATCTTCACCACTCGCTTCCTCATCTACCTAGCTTCAAAGAGCACCTGTGGAATCAAAGCAGCATAACACTATCCAAGAACAGAGATCTACTATCATAAACAATATAGGACCAGATATATATTGACCACACAAATGCATATATCATCAATCATACAAGAATGTGGAGGAAAACTTCAATAGATTTATTAATATCAAGAATAGCAAAGAGGATTACAACCAATTGTTCTAACCAAGTGTCATCCTCTCAGCAAGAAAGCCCTTCTTCACCTCATGAAAAGCTTAGATCACCCAACACTATGATGTTACACCAAGAAACCAATAACACTTCCTTACAAGATACAAAATTCTAGCCCCTGGATCTCTGGGATGAGGGATCCATATATAGATGATTGCAGGGAGGTGAGTCAACTTCTGAGATTTGATTAGTGTCCTCTCTCTGATAGTTCTTGATTCCACTTGGAGATTAATGATCTCTTACTCATCCCTGGGCGAATGCAGAGAGGCAAGTGTCACAGGAGAAGTTTCTGGAAGATTCCATGATCCTCCACCTCGCAAATTGACTCTGCCATTTGTCCACTCTCACCCATCACACCCCATAGAAGGGCTTTCCAGCATGCATCACACCTCCTATGTGCATTTAGGTGGGATGCATCACACTTTGACCATGGAGCAGGTGAGATGGTCCATCTTTGACCAGTTTTGAGTAGTTTTTCATGGACAACTTCTGGGAGATGATGTAATCAGCTGACCTTGTTCTTTTAGGGGATGGAACAACACTTTTAGGGACTTAGGAGTCCTTGGTTTATGGACATGTTTGATTGGGGTTGCAGTGCCCAAAAATGTCTATAACAATATCGGGTCCCTATGGGCTCCTATCTCTAATATGTCATCGTTCTTTAGGCTTCAAGTCCCCGGAGTTCGACAAACCATATCTTTTGATCAATGAGTCCATTTTTATACTTCTACATATCATTGGAAAATTATTCCAGAGAAATTTTCAATGGAGAATGTTTGACGTAGGTTTGGAGCCCATATGCTACCTCTGATATGGTTACAAAATCTCTGCCACACTTTTCTCCTTGACTCTTCCTCTTGTGCTTAGAATTTTGGTATCCCAATCACCATAGTCATCATTTTATGGCTTCTCCAGTAAGCTTGGAACTATGATAATTCTCTACATGAATCTTGTAGCTACCATGGGATTTCATCTGGCCCATCAGAGTAGTCATAATATTATGTATTTTCTAGTAAGCCTGCTACTATGATTATTTTTTACAAAGAACTCCAACAATCATGGAATTCTTCCTGAACAACATAGTAGTTATCATCTTATGGATTTTCCAACAAGCCTTCTACTATGATGATTCTCTACATAAAGCTTGTATACACCATAGGAGAGCTCCTAAGCCATTACCACATGCATCTACTATGACAAGAGTTCATTCCAGTATTATTGACATCATTTCCAACATTAATGCCAATACTAACATAATCACCACCAAGTGTCCAACAATATCCCCCTTTTGCATTTATGGAAACAACATAAGCTCCACCTAAACATATGCTTTGATGCCCCAGTAATCTTCTCACTATTTGAAACCAATGGAAATGAGTACTTCTTGAAGGCTCCCCTTAAACCATTGCAGCCTACACTTCAATGGCTCCCATATGCTAAGTAGCTTCCACCCCCTACAAAAATGCAGTCATTTGGAGGGAGGAGATACAACTCCTATCTTCTTCTTGAGATATTCAAATGGTTCTCTTTGCAGTGACTTAGTAAATATATCTTCCAATTTTTCTTTAGTTGCCACATATTCAATTCTGACAATTTAGTTGCAACCCGTTCCCTCAAGAAATGGAACGTGAGGGAACGGTATTTGTGCAACCTATCTTTGAATGCAATGGATTTTTGGAGATGCTGATGGAACTTATGTTGTCAAACATTATTGGAATGGAATCAATCAGCTCTACCTGAATATCTTTCAAAGTTTTCTTCATCCACAGAATTCTCATACAACAAGTAGCAGCAACAATATACTCTGCTTCAGCGGATGACAAATAAATGGAGGCTTTCTTCTTGCTAACCCATGACATCAAGCATTTTCACAAGAAGAAAGTTGCACCGGAAGTACTTTTCCTATCATTAATGCTTCCATACCAGTCTGCATGCATGTAGGCCTTCAACTTGAATTCTTTGCTCTTAGCATACCACAATTCATACTCCAACTTGAATTCTTTGCTCTTAGCATACCACAATTCATACTCTATTGTTACTTGAAGATATTTGAAAATACTCTTGACGTCAACATGAATATCACATGGGAAAGCCTGAAATATGGCCACAAGACCTGCTTGAATGATGGCTTGCCTTGACTCAGTCATATACAATAAGCTTCATATCATTGATCTATATTCAGTCTGATTTACCAATGGTGTTCCATCTTCTTTGCAGAACTTGCAACCTGTAGCCTAGGTGTGCTTGCTGGTTGGTAATCTTCCATCATAAATTTCTTCAGAGTTTCCTTGAGATATTTGGATCGGGGTATAAACATTCCTTGTGGATACTGAGAAATTTTCAAACCCAGGAAGAAGAAAAACTCTCCAATCATCGACATTTCAAACTATGTTTGCATACGTTTTGCAAATTGATGCCCCAATTATTCCATATCACTGCCAAATATTATATCATCCACATACACAATCACTATCAGTAGATGGCTGCCGTCAGTCTTTACATATAAGTTAGTATCCATTGTTCCTTTCTCGAACCCTTTTTTTTGAAGGTATTTATCCAGCCTTTCATACCAAGATCTGGGATCATGTTTTAGTTCATTCAGGACCTTCTTCAATTTTCATACGAACCCTTCATCTGAGGTGAGTATAAATCCTTCTGGTTACTCAATGTAAACTTCTTCTTCTAAATCTCCATTGAGAAATGTTGACCTCACGTCTATTTGATATACCTCAATATTATTATCAGTGGCAAGAGAAAGGAATATCGCGATAGCTTCCATTCATGCTATTGGTGCAAAGGTTTCCTCAAAATCTACCCCTTCTATTTGGGCATACCCTTTGCATAGCAATCGAGCTTTGTTCCTAATTACTTGTCCCTGTTGATTTAGTTTGTTTTGAAACCCATTTGGTTCCAATAACATGTTTCTCTCTAGGCCTTGGAAAAAGCTCCCAAGTGTCATTATTTTCAATTTGATCAAGTTCTTAATTCATATCTTTCACCCAGAACTTGGCTTCACTTTCTTGACAAAGGTTCTTGGGTTCTATCTGCGATAACAGAGCCAGATTATCATAACTTGTATTGTCAACAAGCTTCCTCTTAGTTTGGACACCATGTGTTTGATATCCAAGTATATGACTCTCAGGATGTTCCTTTAGTACATACCTAGAGGTTTTCTTTCGCCTTGAAGTTATGCCTACCTCCTCACCTTCACTGTATGAATATGTTTCCTCCAGATATGTGGACTTGATATCTAAAATTTCTTTACCATCTGAGTTCATATTTATTTTAGTGGAATAATTTTGTGAACCCATTTCATCTACTATTATGTCAATGAAATCCTAAATATTCTTTGTCCACTTGTTGTAACACTTATATCCTTTGCTTCGAGAAGAGTACCGTAGCAGTATCCCTTCTTCAGCGTGTGAATAAAACTTTCCAATATTCTTGTCATTATTTTTTATGAAGCACTTTCTTCCAAACACGTTGAGGTGTTTAATTGATGTTGGTCTTCCCTTCCGTACCTCATAGGGAGTTTTATTACTATTAGCCCTGAATTGAGTTTTGTTTAACAGATACACTATTTCCTATGATGCTTCTCCCCAAAAGTTGTGAGACACACATGCTTCATCCGACATTTCTCTAGCCATTTCCTGGATTGTTTTGTTCTTCCTCTCTACTACTCCATTTTTTTGTGGAGTTCTAGCCACTAAGTACTACCTCCTTATACCATGCTCTTCATAGAATTCCTCAAAGTATCTTAAGGTGTATTCTCCTCTTCTGTCTGATATTAATCATTTTATCTTTAATTCTTTCTCATTTTCTACTTGACATTTAAACTTCTTGAAATGATTGAATGCCTCTAATTTTTCTTTTAAGAGAAAAATCCAAGTGCCCCTAGTGAAATCATCAATCAAAAACATGAAAAATTCTCTCCATTTGAGGTTTTTGCTCTAGTTGGGCCACAAATGTCTGTGTGAATGAGCTCTAGAGGTCTGGATAAGGATAACTCTTTTGACGTGAAATGAGTCCTAGTCTACTTTCCAAACTGGCATGACTTTCATATTGAATTATCAGGCCTTGATAGTCTTGGTAATCCTCTCACGGCTCCCATCTTACTAACCTTTATCAAACTGTCAAAATTCATATGCCCAAGCCTCTTGTGCCACAACTGTGCTTCATTCATTTTTCTTAAATAGAAATTAACCTTGGAATCATCAAATACATATACATTATTGTGGGTTTTGATTGCTTTTCCTACCAGCTTTCCATTCTTCATGTTGCAGATCTCATAGTCTTTAGATTGAAAGGTTACATCATAGCCATTATCACACATTTGGCTAACACTAAGCAGATTGTGCTTGAGTGATCCGGGATTTGTTTTTTTATGGATGCATTAGAATTACATATAACAGAGAACTTAAAAACCATGGAACATAATCATATAAAATGAATATAAAACAGACATAATAACACATGAGATCAAGACACAGATATTTGATTATGGAGTTCATCCAATTTGGACTACATCTTCAGGCCCTGCTTAATAGTGGGGATGCCTTCATTCATTAAATGGCATGGAAAGAGAGAAGTACAAGCTAATTTTTACATAAACATCCTTATACCTCCAATATGGAAGATAGCTAGAAAATGGAGAGCCCATCTCTAGAAAAAGATAGTACCACTGACTTCTTGGTGAAAAGTCATGCAAAAGCACATATCCAAACACCAATTTGGATAATCGAACCTTCTTCACCTTCTCAGAACCTCATGATTGTTGAGGAATGGTTTTCCCACCTTCCAGTAGAAGGTTCCACTGCTCTGCTCTGTAAATCTATGCTACTTTCTACTCTTGATGTGCAGATATCCCAATTTATATGCTGGTGTGGCAGGATCCTTCATAAATATAGGTATTTTAAACAAAATGACAAGTTTAGGATGTGGTTTCAACAACCGAGATTGTCCACAAACATTGCAAGGTGTTTTTCATTCTTAACATGGAAAATCCATTAGAAAACAATTCCTACAGACTTAACCACACATTAATCCTTTGACCTGGTGGTTTGTTTTAACACAGAGAATCGACGTATTTCCAATAGAGGTTCTCAGGCATAAATAAGACACGGCGACAAACCTTACAAACATGGCATGAAACTTCTTTAAATACATGTTAAAATCGATGGTTGATACTATTGGCAGTCCCCCATCAATGTTTCCAATCAGTAGTTAGTCCCAAATCCATACATCAAGCAATCTACGATACAGCAGGCATGCTGGGGTGATTAAGCATAGTTTATAACATATTGAATCCAGGAGCCCATCACAAATCGCAAATGGCGGAGCCCATCGGCATTCTGTGATAAGACAGACCCGTTGGGATTATTAAACATAACCTATAAAATATTGCATACGGAAGCCTATCGCAAATCACAATTAGTGCCTTCCATCACTGGATACGAAAACCCATAAAATTATAGACCCACAAAGATTATCAAACCTAGTCCATAAAATATCGGGTTCAAAGCCCCTAGTCCTTAAAATATCAAAGTCCATACAACTACGATATTAGCGGACCCACCGGGGTTATAAAATACAGTGTATAAAAATATTGAGTCCAATCGCAAATCACAATCGGTGGTGGTCGAGGTGATACTCCATGCTCCCGCTCTGATCTATGATTGTGATTTAATTGCATTGCAACTGACTCTGCCGAGGGCCAATTCTTAAAATACTTGTCTATCGCAAATCCATGATATGTGATATCACAATCGCAAATCAGCGATGCTGGGGGCCGATTCCTTAACCCGAGACCTCTATTTTCCCACGATATGCAATATGTGGGAGCTGATGGCAACCTTCCACTTGGTGCTTCCCCATTTTCTAAAACTTCTACCACGTCATCTCCTCCTACGACCTGGACAAGTCAAACTTGAAGTTTTACTTGCTCTAACTTCTTCATATGAATTTGGATTCGAGTGTTGTTCACACCGTTGGAATCAGGATGATGAGCACTTCGATCTGACGCTAAGTTTATTCAGATTCTACCACTTTGAGTTTTGAGCCTTTTACCATGCCATTGGTACTTTTTGATGATCCACCTGGATCAATCCTCCAAGATCGTCCTAGACTAATCCTCCTGGATCCTCCTAGATCAATCATCCCCACTAAGAGAAGCTTTTGTTCCTCCAAAAGCATTAAATAATCTGCAACTACTATGTACTTTGTCTACATTCCAAGTGTCCTAACATGTCATCCTTCCTTCTCCTTCACCTTCATCCTTCAGAACCGTAAGCGATGAGCTGACACCTACACCCAATGCAAACTTGTAGTACAATATCTTGCAAATTACATGTTTTGTTATGTTACCAAAAGAAAAGGAGCCACGAATCCCATACTTTCCATGAGTTTATAACACATACTCTGTGATCAAGTTTACAAAAAAATGGAAACAATACTACAGCTATCAATACAAGGCCAAACATCATTGTTGCTTCAACCAGTCATGGAATACACATCATCACTGCAACACATTATTTAGAAAAATAATGCCAAACACTATTGGTTCTCAACAATTGATGGAAACACATCATCGCTTACACAGTTTAAAATGCAACACATGATTTGCAAAAATAAGGACATGACATTCTACCACACTTGTGGCGCATTCACTGATCGAACAATTCTTTCACCTGGTTCATGCACAGATGCTTTGTGCTTATGACACTGCTCTAGATGGATCCACCAACATGTGGCTCTTTGATGACCTCCTCTGTCACAATGACTACAAAAACCCTTCTTCCTCTAGATTTTCTTTACCTACTTCTTGAATTCTTTGGTTAATCTCCCCATTTGAGGAAGGAAATGAATAAGATGTGTAAGCACTAGAAGATGTGGATGACGCATCGCTCTCTGGTCTCTCTGTCTCCTCCTCTCTTCTCTTCTCATATGCTTCATACATGGTGTCCACCATTTTCGAAATTCGCAGGAACGTCTCCTGCATTTGTTTATCATTCTCCATGGCTTCACACTCAGTCATTCATGCTCACAACTCTTAACAACAACATGACCACTTCTTTTCAAAATGAGCTTCAATATCCCCCACGTCTCCTCTTCATGATGCACATCCTTTGAGGTTGATCTCTGGTTAGCGTACTCATGCAATTCATATCAACTAAGCCCTACTCTAATACCACTTGATCCAAAAAAATTTTGCTTATAGATGCATCATAATTACTATTGGGTTGTGTTATATTCTTTCCATGACTAGCCTATATTAGGTTGGGCAGACCTACCTATGGTTTTGTGCATGGTTTTAGCACATGGTTTTGGACATGATGATTTTCGATCCATGGTTTTGGACGTGATGGTTTTCGGTCCATGGTATTGGATGCTTCAACATGTATAAATATGTATTGTAACATTGAAAGGAATATAATGAAAAAATCAAGCTAGTAGTCCCGGTTTTGGGATCTAGGGGAAAATATCTGTGTATATGTCTTTTATGTGTTATGGTCTCACATTGTTTATTTTCTGTTTTTTAGAATTCGTATGCAGATAATTTCTGTATGGGGTTAAAACCTACATTTGGTATCAAAGTTGTTTTGGCTTCAAGGGGATGCCTTTGTTGGTGAGGGGTTTCACTCAGGCCTGTGGTAGACCCTCTTTAGTGGGAGATATGCGGGATAGATTCTGGTGATGAAAGAAGATGGCGAGCAGTGGAAAGATAGAGATCAAGAAATTTAATGGTCAGAGTTTTGAGTTGGAGAAACTCAAGATGGAGGATCTATTGGTGGATAAAGATCAGTGGATCGTAGTAGATCCGGGTACTAAACCAATGGGAGTGTCCGATGAAGAATGGAAGAAGTTGGATTAGAAGGAAAAGAGCACAATATGATTGTGTGTCTCAGATTTAGTATTGTTGAACGTATCAAGGGAAGCTACAACTAAGGCTTTGTGAGACAAGTTAGGGACTTTGTACCAATCTAAGTCTCTGGTGAATAAACTATTCCTATGAAAAAGATTGTATAACCTGAGGATGAAAGATGGAGACTCGGTGACAGAGCATCTGAACGCATTTAATACTATGGTAAGTCAATTATTATCTATTGATATTAAAATTTCAGATGAAGATAAGTGCATCAGTTTTTTGTGTTCTCTACCAGATTCGTGGGATAGTATGGTTATTGCAATAGGTAGCAATGCAATTACCTTGTCGTTTGAGGAAATATTCTCATCCTTGCTGACGGAGGACATAAGACAGAAAAATATGGAGAGCCATAATGGTGATGCCTTATCTGTACGAGGATGGTCCCAAAACAGAAACAAAAATAAGACATCAAGTGGGAGATCTAAATCTAGAGGGAGATCTAAATCTCTAGGAAAACCTGTAAAGCTAGTGTGTTGGAAATGCGGAAAGGAAGGGCACTAAAAAAGGGACTGTAAATCTAAAGCTCCTGACAAAGGAAAGGGATTTGATGATGCTCCTTCTGCATAGGAAAAAACCACCTCAGACGAAGGTGGGGATGTGTACTTGGCTTCTTCAAGTACACATGTAGATCATGAGGCATGGTTGATTGACTCAGGTGCATCCTTTCACTTCACTCCCCATAGAGAGTAGTTCTGTGAGTATGAGAAATATGATGGTGGTGATGTTTTTTTGGGGGATGACAGGAAGGCTAGAATCGTTGGTCACGGAAAAGTAAAGTTGTAGTTGCAAGGTGGAAGGGTTAGAACACTTCTGGGTGTTTTGCATATTCCAGCATTAGCCAGAAATATGATTTCTGTAGGCAAGCTAGATGATGCAAGTGTAAGAAAAATGTTTGAGAAGGACACCTGCAAGATGGTTCGGGGAGAACTAGTATTGATGTGGGGATTTCAGATTGGAACTCTGTACAAGCTGCAAGGTAGCACTATTTTTGATGGGTACAACAGTTCCGTGGTTCCTAAAAGTGGAGCAAAAAATCTAGTGGTCTTTGGAGAGAAGACCATGTTGTGGCATCAAAGGCTTGGACATATTAGAGAGAAGGGCCTTCAAATACTTCATGGTAAAAGTATGGTAGAAGGTATGAGTAATATCTCTCTAGATTTTTATTTCTATGAAAATTATGTATATGGGAAGTAGAATCGGGTGAGTTTTCCCTCTGGTAGTAAGAGGGCGAAACAGATATTAGAGCTTGTGCACAGTGATGTGTTTGGACCTGTGAAGGTTCCATCACTGGGTAATTCTATGCACTATGTATCATTTATAGATGAGTTCACAAGGAATACATGGATATATTTCCTTAAGAAGAGATCTAAAGTCTTTAACAGGTTTAAAGAATTTAAGGCTCTTGTGGAAAACCAAACAGAGAAGAAGATAAAGGTGTTGAGGTCAGATAACGGTGGAGAGTTTTGTAGCAAGGAATTTGAATAATTCTATAAGAAGTGTGGTATAGCATGGACAAAGGCTACTCCATACACACATGAGCAAAATGGAGTTGCAAAAAGAATGAACAAGACATTGACGGAAAGGGCAAGAAGCATGCTCAGTGGTGCCGAGTTAGGATAGGAATTCTGGGTAGAGGCGATGGAGACAGCATGTTACCTGGTCAATAGATCACCTTCATCAACATTGGAGGATAAGACTCCAAAAGAGGTATGGACTGGTAAGAAACCCTCTCTTTCACATCTGAGGGTATTTGGATGTGATGCATATGTACATGTTCCAAAGGATAAAAGAACCAAGTTGGATAGTAAATCTGAAAGGTGCATCTTTATTGGGTATAAGGATGGTTTAAAGGGTTATAAGCTTTGGAACCTCGTAACAAGGAAGGTTGTGTACAGTCGAGATGTAGTGTTCAGAGAGGTGAAAGATGTTATTAAACATGAATTCCAACCAAAGGAACCTGAGAAGATAGAGTTTGAGCTTAAGTAGGAAGAATCAGACTCTACAGCAGAAGAGAAAGACGAAGAGCCACAAACTCTGGGTGTAAGAAGATCAGTTCGAGAAAGAAGGAGGCCAAAAAGGTATATTCCATCTGCTTTCTATTCAAATTTTGCTTTATCTATTACTAATGATGATCCCAGAACTATGAAGGAAGAAGTAGATTTAGAGGATGGAAAACTATTGAAAGAGGCCGTAGTTGATGAAATGGCCTCTTTTCACAAAAATGAGGCTTGGGATCTGGTGGAGTTGCCGGCTCGAACGAAACCCATTGGCAGAAAATGGGTGTTCAGGAAGAAGACAAATGAAAAATGAAAGGTGGATAAATAAAAAGCTCAGTTGGTAGCAAAAGGTTATTCCCAGGTTCCGAGAATTGATTTTGGTGATATTTTTTCTCCTATTGCCAAGGTAGTTTCTAGTAGATTATTGTTATCTATTGCTACTGCTTTTGATTTTGAGGTAGAACAGATGGATGTGAAGACAACATTTCTTCATGGGGAATTAGAAGAGGAGATTTACATGAAGAAACCTGAAGGCTTTGTCGTGAAGGGTAAGAAAGAACTGGTATGCAAGTTAAAGAAGTCTCTCTATGGGTTAAAACAGTCACCAAGGATGTGGTATCAGAAATTTGATACATTTATACGAGAACTTGGCTTCTGATGAGCCTCATAGATGGATAATAATATGGGCTTATTTAACCTCCTAACCTAGTCAAATCAACCATTCTCTTAGCGTATTGTATGATTTTCTGATTATATTTATGCTTATAGGGTGAGTTGAGTTAGTTATTATGCCATGTGGTCTAACATGTATTTAATGCAGATTATTGATGGATTTCGAGGTCAAAGTCAAGGCTCTAGTGGTAAAACTGCAACAATAACTTGAAGTAGACAAAGGAGAGGAATTATAGGAGGGAATGCCCATCATTTATTGCTCCTCACTTCGAATTCCCCTTCATTCAACTCAGAGTACAAGCAACCGAATCATGCACTAGAAGGCAGTCGAGCAAGTGGAAGATGATTTATAGTTATCTCGAGTTTTGTAAGCCAAGCCTCCCTGATTTTAAGGAGGTTGTTGGTAGCTTCAGATGTATAAGTAGAGAGGTCTAGGGCCTCGCTAGGGTCAACTTTTTGCTTGTGTAAACTCTACTCAAATTTCGAGCTTAGTATTTTATGACAGTTTTATGTAATCTTGCTATTTTTTGATAATGAAGATGGAATCCATTTTTAGCTAGCACTGAGTTACCTCAGAGTGCTGAAGCTCTTGGGTTAGGGCCTAATCCAAGAAACCAAGCTTCTATTTACTTGTATTTGTATGTTGTACTTCAGTTTATTGATTAGTTTGCTATTAGATGTATTTCTCTTATGGTTAAGAATAGGTTGCATTTGATGATTTAGTAGCTTGCTTCCATTTGTGCTTTCTACAGTAGTTTAAGAAGTGATCAAAGAAGATTGAGAAGGATAGAAAAAGTGCCTTGGCCTCTCTTCCTCCCTCTGGGACCATGATTTGAGGCAAAGACTCTTTTGCTGCCCCAAAAACACAAATTTTCCTCATTCCCAGGACTTCTAGTGTTTACAGCTCTCTAGTAGGTTGATAGTCAAGTTTTTCTTTGCTTTAGATCTTCTTTACAATGTTCATTTCCTGATTTTCAATAATCCTTTTGCATTCTTTCCTTTCTTACAGCATTTCCCAGCATTTCCTTCTATACATCATAGTTTACGCCATTTTAATACAAAACTTTGTTTTTTCCTATTATGCACTCATTTTATTGGTTGCTTGATTTTCTTGGTTGACTGTTAGTTTCTATGTAGCAGATCTCTTCTAGTAGTAGGCTAGCTTACCTAAAATCACACCCTCCATCTGATCCATGCCCTATAGGTCTCCCAAACCTCACCTCAATTCTACCCTAGTTTCCTTCATTTTTCATAGAACTTCTTCCCCTCTCCTTGAGCAAACCCAATCATATTTCTCTCTCCTGGTGATTCATGGTATACCTTAGGCACCCTGACACCTCATTCCAACCTTCATCCACCATTTTCACCCACTCTCACACCCTCAAAACAACGAAAATTGTTCTCGGCCTCCTCCTGTAGGCCTCCTGTAGTTTCCCTGTTTTCCTCCTGTAGTTTTCCTGTGTCCTCATGAATTTTTTCATGTAGGATTTCTTTTGAAGGCTGAGTGTGGGAAAATCCTCTAGAAAGCCACCTAAGACCTCCTAAGACCCATCCACACCATCCTACATCCTCCCAAGCTCCAAAACCAACCTCTAATGCCCCCTGTTCGCTACCACACTCACACACAATAAATTAAATGCATGTTAAATTCACATAAAAACACATAAAAAACCAAAAATATGTTTTTTTGTTTATTTACTTCCAGAAATAGCATGGTTAGATGTTATTTACTTCCTTAAGTAGGTAATGGCATTCATTTCATGGTTTTCATAGTGTTTTTGGCAAAATTAGAATTAGCTTGTTAATTAGGGTTTACTAGGTTTTGCTTTACATTCCAGTCTTTCTCCTTTCTACAGTTAGAATAACATTTGTAGAGTAATCTTTCTTTCTTTTCATCACACCTAGAGCTTCTCTATAGAAGTTGGCTTCAGCTCCTAGTGATCTCACATTGGCTGACCAAGTGACAACCTGCAGTGAGAACTAGTACTTGTGCATATAGCACCGATGCTTCCAAGTTTGTTACGAACTACTGGGTTGATAAAAGTAAAGTTGGTAGCCTAGGAGTTGCAGCATTCTTGCTACAATACTAGCGCTCATCACATTTTGGTGCCTAGCTGGGGGAGCATCAGAGTATTATGTGATTACTGATTTCTTCTATTTCTTATTGCAACATTTTGCTAATAGTTTATTTCGGCAAAAGTAGACTAGTCATTTCTTTTCTTTCAGTTCTGCATTTCCTTGCTTTCCTTTTCAATTCTGCAAATTTCCATTCAGCAAGTTCATTTCAGCTAGTTGCAATTTGTTTTTTTCAATCACAATTTCAGTTTCTATAACTACTTTTAGTGTGGGGAAAAAGAAACAAAAAAACCAACCAAAAATATTTCCTTTCATGCCTCGCAAGAGTAGAGATAACTTAGGAAAAAAATTTCCCAACACCCCCACTGCTTCACACAGCCAACCTTCTCTCTTCTTTAGTGGCTGCAATCAAGAAGAACCCTTAGGTGAACAATCAGACATATTTGAAGAACCTATAGGGGAAGAAGAAGAAGAAAACATTCCTCTGGAGCCAATCGCTGAAAACAGAAATGCTAGGTGAAATGGAGAGAGAATAGATGGCACCTTCCCCATTCAAGAGACCAATGGGGACACCAAAATGAATAATATAAGTCCTTCAGCCCTACCTCACTTCCATGGTCTAACTACAAAAGATCCTGATACCTTCTTGTTCGATTTTGCTATCATCTGTCGAACTTATGACTATGCAGAAGATGAGCAAAAGTTGAAACTATTCCCTTCTACTCTCAAGGACACAGCACTGCGCTGGTTCATGGGATTACCTGGCAACAACATCGCAACTTGGGCTCAGATGCAGCAAGCCTTTAACAACAAGTATCAAGACTATTTTAGGTCAAAATATACTAAAGAAGAAATCTTCCGAATGACCATAGGAAGGGATGAGTCCCCAGAAGACTATGAAGAGAGGTTCTAGCTCAGTTACAAAAGGGCCAAGTCTACACTTGACCCTGAGTCTCTGAAGTTGGCCCTACTCATGGGAATTCGAGAAGACCTTTTAGACACCCTCCATCTACTGGTCAGGGGAGACATCTACCAACTATCCTATGAGGACATAAAGACTATTTTTAGAAACCATTCTAGAGCAGCCAGAAAGAAGGGTAGGGGGAGTCAACCCATAGCCTGTACCTCTTCTTCCAATTCAAATTGGAAACATGTTGGAAGACTTCAAGAGTGAGATGCTACAGACTCTTGCCATGCAAATTGATACCTTACATATCAAAAGAAAACAAGAAGAAGCAGAGAGGGCTTTGGCCAATTTTTGCCCTAGATGCTCCAAGAGGCATCCTAGGAATGGATGCCCATTGAACTCTATAGAGGTTTTTTTAGTCTGTGAATAAGATCATTATACAGATAAGTGCACTTCCTTTCCTGTACTTAAAGTTGTATACCAAGGGGCCAAAGGAGTCACTGAACAGATCTATTACATAAACCAAAGGAGGCCGCATGGACCTAGACCATACCAGAAGGGGATGCAAGTGACATCTCAGGCATACTACAACCCCAACCAAGTCACCTCCATACTTTCTTGGGGCCCCCCTCCTCATCCTTCCTAGTCCACGCCTCCTCCTTGGTCCTTTACATCTCAATATCATGCCCAACCGGCCACCCATTCACTTCAATCCTATGCTTGGCCGCAACCTCAGTGGAATGCATCTCATTAGGGGTGGAGGCCCCAATACAACTCTCTTCCAGCTCTTCTGCCTCCACCACCTACCAACCACAACCATTACCTTCTACTCCACCAAGGCAACCCCAAATGCCTTCCTAGCCAAATCCAAACCCGAACAATAGATAGGCTCAGCAAATGTACAGTGGGGAACCATCATGCCCAACTTATGCTGTGGAGATTCAAGAAATTAATGTGCGATTCGGGAAAGTTCTCTGAGATAGCTAGCTTCCACCCAGGGAGGTTGAGGAAGACAAAGAGGAAAGAGAACCTAAATCAAATCCACCCTTTCCTAAGAGACTATCCATGACAATCCAGCCTACCCCAAAAGAGACTGAACTCCTGGGAGAATTGAAGCATTTATGTGTGAAGATACCACTTCTCCAAGCCATAAAAGATGTGCCTATCTACAATAAGTTGATCAAAGAGAAGTTCTTTAGGCATCTAGGAGGGTGCAAGAGAGATGCCCCTGTTGAAAAGTGTGAAACAAGAAATGATAAATTTAGAATGTTCTAAAAATAAAACTCCTAAAAATATCACTTCTAAATATAGCAGGTTGGCTAATGAGCATTTTAGCCACCTTGAGTGAGAGGTGAACCTGCTAAAAATAGAATCTTCTAAAAATAGCATTTTTGCGTCCCTTCCTATTTTTAGCAATCCCTGGTCTAACTGTAGGAAGTAAAAATGAATTTTGTCTTAATAGTAGTTTAAAATATTAATTAATTAATCTCCATGAGTTAATTAATTATGGAAAATTAAACTTGATGTCTTTGTGAGAACATGCAATTAGTTGTCCCACTGATTAAGAAGTTTATCCTTGATTTTCTCCATTGATTGAGGAATCAAGTATGAGTTCTATAATGAGAGGATCAGTTGACTTAGTCAAGTCTAGTTAGATTAATTTAACAAGTTGCTAAACTAATGAGATATAGTTATTTAATGCTTGCATGCATGTGACAACTATTATTTTAGATAACTGAGCATTCCCTCATGGATAACTAATGCATGTCAGTTCAGACAGAGACCCAGTTGGGTTCAGATGAGGGACAGTATACTATCAAATGCTTGGATATTTCTAGTAAGTATTCCTTGCATGGAGAAGGATCTATTTCCAAGGGAAATATGTAATATAGGAGATTGGAGGACTTGTGGCCTATAAATTGAGGCCTAGGTAGTCTATGATCTTCATCTTTTGATTGCAAAGAGTACAGGATAGCTCTTGAGCTAATTATTTTTGTAAACATAAGAGGATTTCCACTTGATTGATAATACAGATAGGGGTTTCATGCTGGTGCATTCCCCAGTGATATATCTTGTGTTATGGTTGATTATTTCTCTTGATAAGTTATATGTGTTTATGCTTGGTGTTGCTCATGAAATCGATTATGCTTCTGCTTAATGTTTTGTAGAACTAGATCAATTATTATGCTTTAGTACATTGCATATATCAGTTTGATCTACAGGTGTGAAATTTCTACATGGTATCAGAGCATAGGTGATCAAGGAAGAATAGTATACAGGCAAGAGAAATTCGAAGTTTATTATTTGGGATATAGATCTCAAGTTCTTATCACATCTATTTCACCGATGGCTTTCTATGGTTTGAGGCTTGAGTATGCCCTTGATGGCAACTCAAACTACATAGATTGGAAGGATCGCATGGAGGTAGTATTGGAAGATAATGACCTTAAGGACTTCATTGATCAAGAAGTCCCTAAGCCTACTGATGCTACTCAACTGGTGGAATGGAAGAAGTGTGTGGCTAGAGCTAGGAGAATCATCCTGGAGGGAGTTCGAGATCACATAATTTTGAGCCTCCATGGGAAGGAGACTCCATATGCAATGTGGAAAACATTGAAAGATTTATATTAGAATACCAGTGATCAGAGGAAGCTGGCACTGAAGGACAAACTTCACAAGATCAAGTGTGAAAAGGGTGACATTAACTCTACATTCCTGAACAAGCTCACCACCTACAGTGATGAGCTTGCAAGTGTAGGGGTCATGACTACTAATGATGATATGGTGAGTGTAGCACTCCTTGGCCTTCCTAAGAGTTGGCATAGCTACCTAGACTCAGTGAATGGAAGGGACAAACTACTAGATTGGGAAAGACTATGGTCAGGTTTGATGCAGGAGGAGATCAGACGAAGCACCAGGGATGGAGCTTCTTTATCAAAACATGATGATGAAGAGAACTTGGCTTTAGCATATAAAGCAAAGAAAGGGAAAGGGAAGGCATCCAAATCCAAGTCTTCTCAAGGAGGGAAGAAGTTTGACAAGTCAAAGGTGAGATGCTTTCATTGTCATGGGTTGGGCCATTATGCTACTAATTGCCCAAAGAAGAAGTCCAAGAAAGGTTCCTCCAAGGAATCTGATGGTGATGCACTAGCTTCACAGTTTGAGATGGATTTCCCTCTTATTGCATGCATGGTTTCATCCAGCATGGGATGTGTTTGGTACTTGGATAGTGGAGCCTCTTTCCACATGTCAGGTGACAAGAATATTTTCAGCACTTTGGAGGAGAAGGATCTCTAGATACAGATCAATATGGGCAATGACAGAAAGTACCATGTCTCAGGTGAAGGTACGGTTGTGTTTGAGAGGGAGCATGGTTCTCCCCTCACTCTTTCTAATGTTATGTATGTACCAGGGTTGAAAAGGAATCTTGTGTCTATTGCTATGCTTGAGGATAAAGGCCATGATGTAGTCTTTAGTTTGGGAAAGGTTTTCCTAAGGCATATCGGCACTGGATAGACCAAATAGATAGGGATTCAAATTAAGAATCTCTATAAGTTATAGGTAGAAGATTGTGCTGCATTGAGTTCCAAAGTAGAGGTGGTGCATGGCCAAGATATTGGCGAATTATGGCATAGGAGACTGGGCCACTTGCATCATGGGGCCTTGAAGATCATGTAAAAAATTTCTACCAGATTACCCAAGCGCAAGCTGGAGCAAATGAGCACATGCAAAGGTTTCACCTTGGGTAAGTATGCAAAAGCTTCCTTTCATGATTGGGATAGTAGAGCAGGAGCAGTTCTGGAGCGAGTTCATTTAGATGTATGTGGGCCCTTCTCTACCGCATCCACAACAAAGCATAGGTACTATGATATTTTTGTTGATGATTTTTCTCGTAGATGTTGGATCTACTTCATGCAAAAGAAGGATCTAACCTTCTTGAAGTTTTGTGATTTCAAAGCTTTGGTAGAGAAAGAATTAGGGATGAAAATAAACGCCTTGTAGACTAATAATGGTGGAGAGTATGTTTCCCAGTAGTTTAAGGACTTTTGTGCTTCAAAAGGAATTAAACAGGAACTCACGACACCTCATAACCCACAATAGAATAGGGTGGCTGAAAGGAAGAACAGGTCTATTGTGGGAGCAGCTCGAGCTATGCTGCATGACCAAGGCCTACCACTTCATCTATGGGTTGAGGCATGCAATACATCAATATATCTTCAAAACGGAAGTCCTCATTGCATGTTTGGGATGAAGACACCTATATAGGATTTTTCAGGGAAGTGACTAGATGTGAGTCACTTCCACATCTTTGGATCACCAGTCTTTTGTCATGTGACCAAAGATGCTCGGAAGAAACTAGACCAAACAGTTGAGTTGGGAATACTTATGGGGTACACGAATACACCTCATAACTATCATGTGTTTCTACCTACCAGTCAAAGGACCATAGTGCATAGGGATCCGAAGTTTGATGAGCAATGAGCCATGTGAGTGTCACTTGAGATGGAGCTCAAGTTGCATGGTGATGATGAGGAACTATTAGTTCCTAAGGAGGAGGAGCCTCCTAATGATGTGGATCAGCCACATGCAGAGATTCCAGTAGTGGAGATCACCACTACTGGAGAGTCTTCCAGAGATGGGCGGAAACACTCACGGGAAGCTAACAGATTGATGCAGGATGTGAGAGAGAATGTGGGGTAGCCATCCTCTCAGCATAGATAGAGGAGATCTCCCGATAGATACACTGGCTACATGGCCCTGGTTGGGGAGTGTGTAGTGACTGAGCCTTCTTCTTTTGAGGAGGTAGTGTAGCAGCCAGTTTGGGTGGATGCGATGGTAGAGGATTATGATTCTATCATGCGGAACACTGTGGGATATTGTCCCTAGACCGAGGGACAAGTCAGTGGTTACTTCTCGATGGCTTTACAAGGTAAAGCATGCAACTGATGGTAGTATTGAGAAACACAAGGCAAGGTTTGTTGCCCGCGGTTTCTCACAGGTGGAGGGGATTGACTATGATGAGACCTTTGCTCCTGTTGCAAGGTACTCATTGATCAGATCGATTCTAGCACTATCATCACAGATGGGTTAGAAGATCCATCAGATGGATGTGAAGACAACTTTCCTCAATGGGGAGATTGAGGCAGAGGTATACATAGAGCAGCCTAAGGGATTTTAGACCTTCGATTGTGAGTCGCATGTGTGCCAGCGCAAGTGAGCATTGTATGGGCTGAAGCAAGCACCCCGTGCTTGGTATACCAGGATCGAAAACTATTTCACTGGGTTGGGCTTCACCAAGAGTCAAGCGGATGCGAATCTCTACCACATCATGGTAGAAGGTAAGTTATTGATTATTGTACTTTATGTCGATGATCTGATTTTGACAGGTGATGATCAGTTGATCAAGTCTTCCAAGGACGACCTTGTAAGAGAGTTTGAGATGAAGGACATGGGCCTCATGTACTACTTTCTAGGCATGGAGGTGTGGCAGAGAGATGGGGAAGTATTTGTGTCTCAAGGCAAGTATGCCAATTGTGGAGCATCTGGAAGGTATGCTTTTGACAAGCAATCTAGTGGTTTTTCAATAACAATTGTAACCTTTTCTGCATTAGGAATTCAAAGAAGATAAAGGATTTTGATAAAATGTGCAAAAATAGATGAAGGAAGCTCAAGTGCTAATAATTGACGTTTTCTATGCAGAAAGACATGCGAGTAAGGAGTTCCCGCCCAAAAGCGAGAAGCAGAGGAAAAATAACTGTTGTTCCTCCAGTAGGGAACCGGATGCGGACACGATCAAGCAAAGTCGGAATTGAATAGTCCAGGAAAATAATGCAGGATACCGGCTCAGCGAACGCAAGAAGGGTTGAACGATTAGCGAATCCCTCAGGATCTTCGATCCCGAGGGATCGCTGCTTTACTTATCTCTGATTATCTAGATATCTCCATCATTTCTTTTATATAATGGCACAACATCATTAAGCAAAGTGTTAGCTACCTATACCAATAGGTTTCATTTTTCATGATTGGCATGGGAAGTGCCAATATGATCTACTTTGGCAAGGCAAAGATCTCATATTCTGATAAAAGGCACACATGTGCATTTAGTTGCTGCTGTTATGCTTCTCAATGGGTGATCCAACAGCCTAAGCTGGGTCATGCCATGTTTCAATTTTTGTTGTAGATTAGAGAAAGAAGTCTGTCCAAACTATTTAATCTTGGTAGACAAGTAGTTTAGGTAGAGAAGTAAGGCTCCCAACAGCTTAATCTGGGACCTTGGAAGAAATAAGGGTAGAAGTAGATAGACCATCAAAAGAAAAAGCCAAAGAAAAGAAAAGGCAAGTAAGGGTCTGCAAGCCTAAGTGCACCCTCCAAGAAGAAACAAAAAATGCTAGGCAAGTAGATGGGTAGGCAGCCGGGGTTGCAGAAATATCATTCCTTGCAAAATAAAGGTGTGCTGAAATGTCCACAAAGGAAAATCAATGGTTGAGAAGCTCCTCTTCTCCATCAGGTTACATCAAAGAAAGGCAGCATGTCTAACTCCCCAATTTCCCCTTTCACTCTCATAACTAACTTCCCTTCATCTATTGAGATTGATGAAAAGATCTGAGGTTTCATGGTGGTTCTTATTCTTTTAAAAGCCACATTTCTTGTCTAAAATTCTTTTCATTTTGATCTACTCTCTAAACTAAGTTGTTTTCACATAAACTTAGTGATTTCATCCATGTTTCACCCCTGTCATCCATATTAACCCCTAACGTATATTTATCTAAATCCCTCATATCTCCCTTCCCCCTACTACTATAACACTATGGTGTATAAATCCCAGCATTATCTACATATCCTCCCTTTGGCATTATAGCCAAATATGTTGTTTAGGGAGACTCCAGTCCACCAGGGGCTGTGGTCAACCCTGTCTTGGGGCTACTCTAACCTCTGGTTATGAGCAACAACCTTTCCCCTAAGCTCTCACCTTCCCTCTGCTCAAAAAACACAGAAAACCCCTTTTCCCCTGCTAAACCCACTCCTAAACCTTTTTTCCCTTATAAAACCCAAAAATCCAGAAAAACGCACAAAAAACCCTTAACTCTAAAGTTTTCCGCCTACAAATATTAAATTGAATATTTTAATAGGCTAGTGGGCCCCCCAACCTGCACGATCCGTCGGAGGGCCCGTCAGCCGTCGATCTTCCGCCACCCATGATCCGACGGTGGGCAGGTATTCTTGGGTCCGGATCTGCCGACCTTTAGCGTCCGGGGAAAATGGTTTTCCGCCCCATACAGGGACGCGTGTCAAACGCTGGGGTTGTTCGGAGCCCCCCTCCCCAATACCACTCATCAGCAAAAGCGGTGCGGGGAACCCGCTTACCACCATCCTGATACCGCCATTCCCTCACGTCATCACTCACGTCAGCCTGACATCATGTCGCTTCCGCCCACCCCCGCGCCGCGTGGCCCTCCACGTAGCCTTGCCACCTTATCCATCCGCCACCGTGTCCTGCCACCCTGGCTTACACCTCAGCAGCCACGTCATCTCCGTACCTGGGTCCCGCCATGACGTCATTGGCGGAAACGCGCCAATAAGCCATTTTTTCCAAAATTACCGTTATTAAGGCCCGAAATAGCCGTTTTGTGTCATTTTCGAGCGAAAATACACTGAGCTTTTGCTACTGCTTCCGCGCCAAACTGTTCCTAAAGCTGCAAAATTTGAATTTGTGCCGCCCAAGCTTATCAATTCATCTACCTCGTGCCTCCACAGTCCGGCCCGCAGACCATTTAAGCGTTCCATCCAGGTACCTTTCAAACCGCCTTATTCAGTGGGAGAAGGGACCTCGGCTACAAGGACTGCACCACAGGCACCCTCTACATCAGCAGCGGTGACAGACAAAGGCAAAGGTATAATGGGTGCATAGGAGGAAGCAGTGAAGGAAAAGTTTGCCCCTGTAACAGAGCAACAAACAGAGCAGCAGCCAGAACAACAGCAAGGGTAAACTGTCCTACCACAAACTGGGCTGCCAGCAGTTCCAATAATGCAAACACCACCAGCTCAAACTGAGCCATTAACTGCCCCAATTTTACAGACCCCAGCACATGAGGAAAGGGGTACAAAAAGAGAAAGAGAAGAGTCCACTCCTCTCAGTGGATCCTCCCACCAGCCAGAAGCCAAAAGGCAAAGAGCAGACTCCCCAGAGGTAGAAGACATTACTGATGATGTCTTGGACAGTGCAAGAAAAGACAGAGAGGGCAGTCAGCATACAGGTACAAGCTCCTTTCAGCAGGAGCAAACTTTACAGCTCAGTTTGGAGGTGTCCTCTTCTTCCCAACAAAGCAAGAAGCCCAAAAGCACTAAGGCTTCTTTCAAACAAATAAAAGCTTAGAATGAGCTGCTAAGGGCTGAGGTCTACAAGCAATTCATAGATGCAACACCAGCCCAGCAAGAAAGGCTAATGTCAGTATATGACATTCAGCAGGAAAAGATAATCTTCAGCCATCTCAAGCCTACAAAACCTCAGCCCACATCAGCTGCAGATTTTGTGAAAACAAGGGTGGAGGTCCTAGCCAGAGATATACATCCCATGGACCAGATTGAACTCCATAAGCAAGCTGGGGAGATGGTCTATGCAACCTTGGTGGAGAAGGCCACCATGGCACATGAGCTGAAAGAGTCCCTAAAAAACACCAACACCCAGTTGGATTTTGAGAGAATGTCCTCTCAGGCCAAAGACAATAGAATAAAGTCTCTTGAGGAGATCATCATTGATCTAGGACATGATCCTAGTGATCCAACAGGTGTGAAGGCCCTCATGAAGAAAAAAGATGATGACTTGAATGCATTGAAGAAGAGGTTGAAGCTGCAGCCCACAGAGCACCCTCAAACAGCAGAGCTTCAAAAGCAAAAACAGGCTGAGGACCAACTAGACCTCCTAATGCAGCAAGACCAGAGGATCAGGGAATTGGAGAAAGAGCTGGAAGGAGCATTACAAGATAAACAGGCAGAATCCACTTCCCAAGCTCCTCCAACTACTTCAACAACAGCAACAACTTCAGGGGCAGCAGTGGCCCCCACAACAGAAGCAGTAGGAACAACAAAGTTCTGACCATTTTTGACAGCTAAGGCAACAAAAGTTATTACAGCATTAACTTTCTCAGCTGCTACACTCTAGCGGTTGGCATGCTATTAATGAAGCATTTACTCTTCATTTCAGATATTTTTCTTATGTAAAACTTTGTATATATACTCCCCTTAGTAACGCATAAGGGGTTGGTAATTTTCACTCTGAGGCATGTATACTGTTTACCTTCTGAATTGTTTAATACAAAGAGTTAGATCAGCTCAGTGATTTCCTGGAACTATGGTGTCTTGCTGATGATTCATGTGTTGATGCAGAATTCCTGTGCTGTCTGATGAAATAACAAGTTTTTTCCTTAATCTTTGTTCTTGTCTTTCTTATGTTTATCAAATCATACTCATGTTACACTAAGCTAGCAGTAAAGAAAAAGAATAGTGCAGGATTTGTTTTACGACACCTTGTACTCAATTTTTACTGCTGTAAATGTTTGTCTTCAGAAATAACCATGGACTTGAATTCTTAATTGCTCATGTAGCTGGTGATTCTATATGTATGAATATTACCTAGAAATTCTTAAATGCTCCTAGGTCAATATCCTCACTGTCTTTCTCTAAGCAGTTTACTGTAAGATTCTTAAGTGCCTTGCATAAACTGGACACAACCCACCCAAACACTTTATGAAAGTTTATTTCTCAGACACTAACCTTGCTCTGCAGCATCACTACAGCATCACACAGCACCTCAAAACAGTTAAAGGACCACTGACTCCATTGCCCAATGACATTTAACATTCCAATGAGAGCATATACACCTTGACTGAATTGTTATCCAACCAAACACAAAAACAAAAGTTGAACATCATAGCTAGCCTAAAATACTATAAGAACAGAGACAAATCATAAAGAGAGAGCCCTCTCTGGTTGCAGTTTGGCTAGAAGCTGTAACCCAAAGATTGGTTAGTGGTTACCCCGGCCGTATTCCCTTGGGAGTCATAGGGAACAACCTGGGTGTTAACATAATTGGCGACTCCACTGGGGAATTCTTAGGATTTTCCAATTTCTATACATCTCTCAAAGCTACAAATCAAGCCTGAAATCAGTCAGGAGGCCTTCAAAACTGTTTCTGTGTTACATTGACAGCTTTAGGGAAGAGCTTTTTCAGTGAATCTTCATCTTAGCTTTGAAATATATATAGCCATTCCAAAATCTTTATCCAGTCCCTGCAGATATAAAAACTTCCTATAAAATCCTAAAAAACAGTTAGAAGCTGGCTCCCAAGAAAAATCCACGGCATACTAGGGCAAATCCTGACCCTAATCCACACATCATTGTTGATAATCCAAATACTATCCCTAGAAACATTAGGAGGCAGCAAAGGCAGGAGCAGCCTGCTGATTTAACCTCAGATTCAGATCATCCCAGTCTCATCTCTACTCCATGCAAGGTACTTTTCCGGTCTACCCCTAGTTCCCCTAGTTCACCATCCACATCTCAAACTCCTCCTCTCACATCTTCATCCACTGCACATACTCCTTTAACCAACATCCTAGTTTCTACCCCTCCCATCAACCATGTTATCCCTGTTATCCCATTTATCCCTATTATCCCCTTGAACCCTGTAAATATGGCTAACAGATATGCGCCCTTGCAGATACCAGCTAATGCTGCAGCCCTACCCCAAGACTACCAAACCAAAATCTCATACTTTGACTCCACTGGCCCTTTGACAGCTGTTCAGCATGCCAAAAAAATGCAAGACCATTTTGAGACCTATGAAATAGATGATGACAGTGTGAGAATGAGGATGTTTGTTCAAAGCCTAACTGGGGATGTGAGAACTTGGTTTAGATCTCTGAATGCAAATTCCATCACAACTCCTGATGAGTTGTATCAAGCCTTTACTAATAGATGGGAGAAAAAGAAAGATCCTCTGCACATACTTGGGGAATATGACACTATCAAAAGAGGTCCTCAAGAGACTGTTTTGGAGTATTGTGCAAGATTCAACAATGTATATAACGCAATCCCACAAAATTTAAGACCCCCTCCTGATTTAGCCTTGTACAAATTCCCTGATGGTTTTGACCCTGACATGGCCTATCAATTAAAGGAAAGAGACCCTCAAACCCTTGTAGAGGCCCAAAGGGGTGCTGTCACAGTGGAAGCTAACCTGATTACCAAAAGAAACAGAGCAAGGTTGGAAAAGAGGACCGTTTTCAAAGAGGAACCCTCTGCTTTTGATCAAAAGCTGGATGCAATACTCAATGGAATGAAAAGATTGGGTGATAGAGTGGAATCGGTTGAAAGAAAGTCATCATGGGAAGCACCGCAAAACAACCCTCCTAGGAATCCAAATTTTAGGAGAACTCAAAACCCAAATATTGGCAAGGCCACTGCTGACCAAGACATAAGACCTCCTTTCCAAGAAAACTATGCTGAAACTTCCACATCAACTGAACCCAATGAAGATCCTCAGATTAATTTAATGGGTCTAGATGGTGAAAGTCAAGTTTTCTTAACACAAGAAGATCATGAGGATGATAAAATCAAACTGTTCCAAACTAAATCAGGTGAATCCTTTGACTTTAAACAAGGCTATGACGCTGTTGTTTATGAGGTCCATAAACAATACAAGCTAAGGAGCAGAACCGTGAATGTAAATCAGCCTGAAAAGGTAAAAGATAATCAGCAGCCTAAAAGAGCCATAGTCACAGAGCCTAGTGACAAAACAAATTCACCTGCAGAAGAAGTAATTATTGAAGAGATCACTGAACCATTGTCCTCAAAAGAGCAGCCTCAGGCTACCTCTTCCTCTCACTCTAATCCAAAGGTTACTCCTCAAGAGGTGAGTAAAAAGGACAAGTCCCAAAATCAAGATAAGAATCAAGAAGAAGAGTTAGTGAACAAGGAAAGGACTGTTATCCAAAACCCCAAGACCCAATTTGAAAAACCCTTTGACCTAGAAACTGAACTTGGCAAATTAAAGATAGCAATTCCTCTCTTAGAACTAGCCAAACATGACAATTACAAACAACAGATCAAGAAGTCCCTTCAACTCACCAACAGCAAAGATGATGTCAATGTGTTGGATGACACCCCAGAATTATTGTTTGGCCCAGAAGTGGATGGAAAAATAGTAGTCACAGGGATATTACCTTTTTATGTCAGCTTACATATTCATGACAAAATATTACATAATGCAATGTTTGATTCAGGGGCCTCTCACAACCTCATGCCAAAAGCAGTCATGGAAAGATTGAATTTAGATATAACAAGACCCTACAAGGACTTGTTTTCCTTTGACTCCAGTCAAGTCAAGTGTTTAGGCCTCATAAAAGATTTATGTGTGTCTCTGGTTCAATACCCAAACAAAACAATTCTGATGGATGTAGTAGTTGCAGATATCCCACCTAAGTATGGGATGCTGTTATCAAGATCATGGGGGGCTAAACTCCAAGGCTCCCTACAATTAGACATGTCATATGCCACCATCACTGTTTTTGGGCAACCAAAGAGATTATACAGAGAAACATTAATGAAATACATGGTCAGCAGTGAAGAAAATCCTCAAAACTTTCCAATATATGCTGTCCATTCAGACATAGACTCCTACATCCTCTTCAATGACATCACAACTCTCTCAAATAATGATGTTGAAACTAAGATACTCGTACAAGAGGAAAACACAAAGGAAGCTCCTTCTACCCATCAAACAACAGTCTATCAATCACTAGACACTGATGCTGCTCTAGTTGTCAAGAACATTCAATCAGATGATGATACTGTTCTAGAAGACAGGCCAGATGAAAAACCAGAACTTCAACTTACTTTGCCAGCCCATGAACAGATTGTTAAATCTCCTTCACAACAAGATATTCTATGGTTCCTTGAATTTGATGGCTCAGTCAACAAATTAGGGGCGGGAGCTGGAGTTTGGGTACACAACAAAGAAAATAGTCATGCAGAAGGCAGAGCCTATAGATTAAACTTCAGATGTACTAATAACATGGCGGAATATGAAGCTCTTTTACTAGGCCTCAAGTTAGTAAAGTTCTTACAAGCTGCCAGGGTTTCAATCATGGGAGATTCGGATTTAGTCATCCAACAAGTGAAGGGAAATTTTGTCACCAATGACAAAAGATTAAGGTCTTATAGGTCTGCTGTTGCTGAGATACTGAACACATTCCCTGACTTCCAAATCACCAAAATTTCTAGGACTCACAATCTGCATGCTCATAGTTTGGCCACATTTGCTAGCACTTGCAAATTACCTTTGGAACCAAATAATTGTTTCACAGCTGAGATAAAGCACAGACCTTCCATTCCAAACAATGTTAAAGATTGGCAAGTATTTGAGGATGATATGCAAATAAACAGTTTTTTAACGCTGCAACAAGAGTTTGCAGGATTAAATATTGACACTGACAGAGCAAGTCAATCACAAATACAGTTTAAACAGGTTATTCACCCAATATCACCTAGAACAGCAAAACAAATGCTGAATCCAACTATCTTCAACAAGGAAAACATTCAGCAAATTCAACCAATCAGTTGTGAAAAGGTGGCTAATGCTGAAACTGAAATCATAGAACTAAAGGACAATTTTCTGCCAAAGGGCCTAACTCAACTAGAGGACATCTTTGATTCAAATGATATTCCCAGAAAACCAAAAATGCAGCCCTTAAATGCAGCCATTGAAGAATGCAACATTGGTACCATTGACAAGCCCAAAATAATTAAATTGTCTGCATCTCTACCTCCTGATCAAAAGCCTAAATACATTGACCTCTTTAAAGAGTTCCAAGATGTTTTTGCATGGAGTTATGAGGACCTAAAGTCCTATGATACCTCTGTAATCCAGCATACTATCCCTCCCAAGCTTGATCAAAAACCCTTTAAACAAAAACTCAAGAGAATCAATCCTATGCTTCTCCCAGCAATGGAACAAGAGGTACAGAAAATGTTCAAGGCAGGCATCATAGCACCAATCAGATTCTCTGAGTGGATTTCAAACTTAGTCCCTACAAGAAAGAAAACTGGTGAAATAAGGTTGTGTGTGGATCTAAGAAATCTGAATCAAGTATCCCTCAAAGACAACTATCCCTTACCCAAGATGGATCACATTCTACAAAGAGTGGTAGGGGCCTCAAGGATCTCATTACTTGATGGATTCTCAGGATTTAATCAAATCTTAGTACACCCTGATGATCAAGACAAAACTGCGTTTACAACCCCATGGGGAACTTTCAAGTATGTAAAAATGCCTTTTGGATTGAAAAATGCAGGGGCAACATTTCAAAGAGCAATGGATATTGCTTTTGCAAAAGAGATTCATGACTTTTTAGTCATTTACTTAGATGACCTCACACCTTTTTCAAAATCTGACCAAGAACATTTGAAACACTTAAGGCAGATTTTCTTAACATGTAGGAAATATGGAATTTCCTTGAATCCCAAGAAGTCCCTGTTTGGTTTGGAAGAAGGTAAGCTGTTAGGACATATCATTTCAAAGGATGGCATAAGAATTGATCCAGATAGGATACAAGCTATCTTACAAATGCCCCACCCAAGGAATATCAAAGAACTGCAAGCATTCTTGGGAAAGATCAACTTCTTGAGAAGGTTTATCCCAAATTTAGCAGAACTGATCAGATTGCTGAATAATATGCTAAAGAAAGATTCAAAAGTGAAATGGACTGTTGAAGCCAATCAAGCCTTTGAAGGTATAAAGCTGGCCCTTACCCAAACCCCAGTCTTGACCAATCCTCAATTTGACAGGGAATTTATCATTTTCTCTTTTGCCTCCCAGCATACTATTGCTGTTGTTTTGTTACAGAAAGATGACCAAGGAAATGAGAAGCCAATTGCTTTCTTTAGCAGAGCTCTTAGAGATGCACCTCTGAAATATCAAATCATGGAAAAGCAAGCTTATGCTTTGGTTAAAGCCATTAAAGACTTTAGGATTTACATCCTTTATTCCCATGTTATTGCTTATGTGCCAAGTCCCATTGTTAAAGACATACTCACTCAAGAAAACTTAGAGGGCAGAAGAGGAAAGTGGATTGCCAGCATTTTGGAATTTGATATTGAAATAAAACCTACAAAACTAATAAAAGGGCAAGGTTTGGCTAAACTAATGACAGAAGCAAATTTCCAAGCCTTAGACATCAATCAGCTGGACAGTGAACCGGAGCTGGCGACTCCAAAGATCAATGTAGCCTTTGAAAAATCCCCTTGGTACTCTGATATATGTTACGTATTGCAAAACCTGTGTGCTCCCCCAGGATTGTCCAGAACTAAGTGTAGGTTCTTAAAAATGAAAGCTTCTAAATTCTGTGTTATAGGCGGAAATTTATTTTGGAAAAACCATGAAGGGATATTGCTAAACTGCCTAATTGAGAATGAAACTGACAATATCATAGAAGATTTTCATGCAGGTGACTGTGGTGGACACTTGTACTGGAAGTCCACTGTGGATAAAATACTAAGAGCTGGTTACTACTGGCCCACTATGTTCTCTGATGTCAAGAAATTCACCACCTCATGTCATAAATGTCAAGTGTTTGAGAGCAAAAGACAGTTACTGCCACTTCCCTTAAGGCCTATTGCAACAGAGAGACCTTTTCAACAATGGGGCTTGGATTTCATTGGGGAAATTCATCCCTCATCTTCAGGCCAACATAAATGGATCCTAACAGCCACAGATTACTTCACTAAGTGGATTGAAGCTGTTCCATGCAGACAAGCAAATGATTCAACAATCATTCAGTTTTTGGAGAACAACATATTGGCTAGATTTGGCTGCCCTGACAAAATAATAACAGACAATGCTGCTGCTTTCAGATCTAAAAAGATGGTGAATTTCTGCCACAAATTTCATATTACTTTGGGCCATTCCACTGCATACTATCCCCAAGGTAATGGCCTGGCAGAATCATCAAACAAAAGCCTAATAAACATCATAAAGAAGGTGCTGGAAGAAAATAAGAAAAATTGGCATAAGAAGTTGGTTAATGCCTTATGGACAGATAGACTAACAACCAAGAGATCAATTGGGACCAGCCCATATGAGTTGGTTTATGGATTAGAAGCTAAATTTCCTTCATCACTAGGGATACCTGTTATGAAACTTCTTCAAGAAAGCCAAGCTGAACCAAATGATATGCAAAGAAGGATCAATCAGATCATATGTCTGCAGCAAACTAGAGACCAAGTTTTCAGCAGAGTTCAAGTGTTACAAGAAAAGCTGAAGAAGGCCTTTGACAGAAGAACTAAAGCAGAAGATTTCAGTGTGGGAGACAAAGTCCTCAAGTGGGATTCAAGAAGGGAAGATAAGGGAAAACATGGAAAATTTGATTCCCTTTGGAGAGGACCATTTGCTGTCCAAGCAGTACAAGGAAACAACACTTATTTCCTTAAAAGTCTTAATGAAACTGATTTGGATGAAGGTCCTGTGAATGGCAGGATGCTGAAGCACTATTTTGACTACCACCCATAGGTGCAGCCTGAGTTTCCATTGTACATATCCAGATGTATATATTATTTTCTGTCAAGATGTAAAAATGCAATTTCTCATAGTTTTCTTAACTACCAGCAAAAGATAAATAGATTCAGAGATCTACCAAGAAGGAAAGTGCACAATTTTGGGCAGTTCAAAGCAGCATACTTCAAAGTTTGGTAAAAGCAGTCAAGGGCCAAGGCATTCTGACCTGCTGTTCTTGGTCTTTCAAATGAAAAACCATCCCCATGTGTAGCCACTGTTAGCTACCTATACCAATAGGTTTCATTTTTCATGATTGGCATGGGAAGTGCCAATATGATCTACTCTGGCAAGGCAAAGATCTCATATTCTGATAAAAGGCACACATGTGCATTTAGTTGCTGTTGTTATGCTTCTCAATGGGTGATCCAACAGCCTAAGCTGGGTCATGCCATGTTTCAATTTTTGTTGTAGATTAGAGAAAGAAGTCTATCCAAACTGTTTAATCTAGGCAGACAAGTAGCTTAGGTAGAGAAGTAAGGCTCCCAACAGCTTAATCTGGGACCTTGGAAGAAATAAGGGTAGAAGTAGATAGACCATCAAAAGAAAAAGCCAAAGAAAAGAAAAGGCAAGTAAGGGTCTACAAGCCTAAGTGCACCCTCCAAGAAGAAACAAAAAATGCTAGGCAAGTAGATGGGTAGGCAGTCGGGGTTGCAGAAATATCATTCCTTGCAAAATAAAGGTGTGCTGAAATGTCCACAAAGGAAAATCAATGGTTGAGAAGCTCCTCTTCTCCATCAGGTTACAGCAAAGAAAGGCAGCATGTCTAACTCCCCAATTTCCCCTTTCACTCTCATAACTAACATCCCTTCATCTATTGAGATTGATGAAAAGATCTGAGGTTTCATGGTGGTTCTTATTCTTTTAAAAGCCACATTTCTTATCTAAAATTCTTTTCATTTTGATCTACTCTCTAAACTAAGTTGCTTTCACATAAACTTAGTGAGTTCATCCATGTTTCACCCCTGTCATCCATATTAACCCCTAACGTCTATTTATCTAAATCCCTCATATCTCCCTTCCCCCTACTACTATAACACTATGGTGTATAAATCCCAGCATTATCTACATATCCTCCCTTTGGAATTATAGCCAAATATGTTGTTTAGGGAGACTCTAGTCCACCAGGGGCTGTGGTCAACCCTGTCTTGGGGCTGCTCTAACCTCTGTTTATGAGAAACAACCTTTCCCCTAAGCTCTCACCTTCCCTCTGCTCAAAAAACACAGAAAACCCCTTTTCCCCTGCTAAACCCACTCCTAAAACTTTTTTCCCTTATAAAACCCTTGAAAAAACCCAAAAATCCCGAAAAATGCACAAAAAACCCTTAACTCTAAAGTTTTCCGCCTACAAATATTAAATTGAATATTTTAATAGGCTAGCGGGCCCCCCCAACCTACACGATCCGTCGGAGGGCCCGTCAGCCGTCGATCTTCCGCCACCCATGATCCGACGGTGGGCGGGTATTCTTGGGCCCGGATCTGCCGACCTTTAGCGTCCGGGGAAAATGGTTTTCCGCCCCGTACAGGGACACGTGTCAAATGCTGGGGTTGTTCGGAGCCCCCCTCCCCAATACCACTCATCAGCAAAAGCGGTGCGGGGAACCCGCTTACCACCATCCCGATACCGCCATTCCCTCACGTCATCACTCACGTCAGCCTGACGTCATGTCGCTTCCGCCCACCCCCGCGCCGCGTGGCCCTCCACGTAGCCTTGCCACCTTATCCATCCGCCACCGTGTCCTACCACCCTGGCTTACACCTCAACAGCCACGTCATCTCCGTACCCGGGTCCCGCCATGATGTCATGCTGACGTCATTGGCGGAAACGCGCCAATAAGCCATTTTTGCCAAAATTACCGTTATTAAGGCCCGAAATAGCCGTTTTGTGTCATTTTCGAGCGAAAATACACTAAGCTTTTGCTGCTGCTTCCGCGCCAGACTGTTCCTGAAGCTACAAAATTCGAATTTGTGCCGCCCAAGCTTATCAATTCAGCTACCTCGTGCCTCCACAGTCCGGCCCACAGACCATTTAAGCGTTCCATCCAGGTACCTTTCAGACCGCCTTATTCAGTGGGAGAAGGGACCTCGGCTACAAGGACTGCACCACAGGCACCCTCTACATCAGCACCAGTGACAGACAAAGGCAAAGGTATAATGGGTGCATAGGAGGAAGCAGTGAAGGAAAAGTCTGCCCCTGTAACAGAGCAGCAAACAGAGCAGCAGCTAGAACAGCAGCAAGGGCAAACTGTCCTACCACAAACTGGGCTGCCAGCAGCTCCAATAATGCAAACACCACCAACTCAAACTTAGCCATTAACTGCCCCAATTTTACAGACCCCAGCACATGAGGAAAGGGGTACAAAAAGAGAAAGAGAAGAGTCCACTCCTCTCAGTGGATCCTCCCACCAGCCAGAAGCCAAAAGGCAAAGAGCAGACTCCCCAGAGGTAGAAGACATTACTGATGATGTCTTGGATAGTGCAAGAAAAGACAAAGAGGGCAGTCAGCATACAGGTACAAGCTCCTTTCAGCAGGAGCAAACTTTACAGCTCAGTTTGGAGGTGTCCTCTTCTTCCCAACAAAGCAAGAAGCCCAAAAGCACTAAGGCTTCTTTCAAACAAATAAAAGCTTAGAATGAGCTACTAAGGGCTAAGGTCTACAAGCAATTCATAGATGCAACACCAGCCCAGCAAGAAAGGCTAATGTCAGTATATGACATTCAGCAGGAAAGGATAATCTTCAGCCATCTCAAGCCTACAAAACCTCAGCCCACATCAGCTACAGATTTTGTGAAAACAAGGGTGGAGGTCCTAGCCAGAGATATACATCCCATGGACCAGATTGAACTCCATAAGCAAGCTGGGGAGATGGTCTATGCAACCTTGGTGGAGAAGGCCACCATGGCACATGAGCTGAAAGAGTCCCTAAAAAAAACCAACACCCAGTTGGATTTTGAGAGAATGTCCTCTCACGCCAAAGACAATAGAATAAAGTCTCTTGAGGAGATCATCATTGATCTATGACATGATCCTAGTGATCCAACAGGTGTGAAGGCCCTCATGAAGAAAAAAGATGATGACTTGAATGCATTGAAGAAGAGGTTGAAGCTGCAGCCCACAGAGCACCCTCAAACAGCAGAGCTTCAAAAGCAAAAACAGGCTGAGGACCAACTAGACCTCCTAATGCAGCAAGACCAGAGGATCAGGGAATTGGAGAAAGAGCTGGAAGGAGCATTACAAGATAAACAGGCAGAATCCACTTCCCAAGCTCCTCCAACTACTTCAACAACAGCAACAACTTCAGGGGCAGCAGTGGCCCCCACAACAGAAGCAGTAGGAACAACAACAGCTCCAGATACCAGCACTAGTGTAGAAGACTTGACCAAGGCCATAAAACAAATGGAGCTGCAGGCTGATGAAATAAAACAAGCCAAGGCCAAACTGGCAGAATTAGATGCCAAGTATGAGAAGTCCAAAATGACTGTACTAGAGCAAAGCAGAGAAATAAAGGCCCAAAAAGAAAAGATAAAGACCTTGGAGAAAGAGCTGAATCTTCAGACTGCTATGGCCGACATAAAGAGGATCCTATGGGCCAAAATTGGCCAATCCATCAAACAGCAGTGGAGGTCAATAAAAATAATGCATGAGCAGATGGATTTGATGGGCCAAGCTCAAGCAGAAATTCAGAAGGCCAAGACAGTGCTAGGAAACAGACCAGAGCAGGCAAACAGAATGATAGACTTCCTGAACAGGCAAGAAAGGGAGGAATTAGCAGCTATAGGCATTCCCAACAGAACAGAGGCTGTCCTCTCTGCCAAGAAGGCACTAACTCTCAGGAACTATATACAAACAGTGGAGAGGAAGTACTATGAGATGCAAGCAGATGTGGAGGAATACAAAGTTAAAATGGGAGTGCTGCAAGCAAAAGGCCTGCCCAGCTTACTTAGTGGTGCAGGAAAACTGATCTCTTCAGATCAAATGGCCAACAGAATGGCAACCACTATAGAAAATCAGATTATTGCATCTGGCAGTTCATCTGAACAAGCAGGGCCTCCCACAGGGCAGAGCTTATATGACAAACTTGAAGGCCTATTCTTCATTGAGAATGAAGTGAATCACTTGTTTGAAACCCCTCCCAATCTTTATAAACATACAGAGACTGAGGAAACATTAATAAAGATGCGCAGACATCAAATTCCAAAGGAGGATTGGTGGCAAGCGATGCTTCAGGTTTTGCCACGGTAGCTTCAGTCATTCGGCCACTGCCAGCTCCAGATCATACAATACAAATAACATGACAAATGTCAGCAGTTAAAGCAGCTAAAAGTGACTCAGCACATAGACAACAACGGCTGGCCCAAAAGGTAAAGAAATGCACAAATTTTGACAGCATACCCTCAGCCGACTCCAACTGCCAGCAAAGTCAACAAGTTCTGACCATTTTTGACAGCTAAGGCAACAAAAGTTATTACAGCATTAACTTTCTCAGCTGCTACACTCTAGCGGTTGGCATGCTATTAATGAAGCATTTACTCTTCATTTCAGATATTTTTCTTATGTAAAACTTTGTATATATACTCCCCTTAGTAACGCATAAGGGGTTGGTAATTTTCACTCTGAGGCATGTATACTGTTTACCTTCTGAATTGTTTAATACAAAGAGCTAGATCAGCTCAGTGATTTCCTGGAACTATGGTGTCTTGCTGATGATTCATGTGTTGATGCAGAATTCCTGTGCTGTCTGATGAAATAACAAGTTTTTTCCTTAATCTCTGTTCTTGTCTTTCTTATGTTTATCAAATCATACTCATGTTACACTAAGCTAGCAGTAAAGAAAAAGAATAGTGCAGGATTTGTTATATGACACCTTGTACTCAATTTTTACTGCTGTAAATGTTTGTCTTCAGAAATAACCATGGACATGAATTCTTAATTGCTCATGTAGCTGGTGATTCTATATGTATGAATATTACCTAGAAATTCTTAAATGCTCCTAGGTCAATATCCTCACTGTCTTTCTCTAAGCAGTTTACTGTAAGATTCTTAAGTGCCTTGCATAAACTGGACACAACCCACCCAAACACTTTATGAAAGTTTATTTCTCAGACACTAACCTTGCTCTGCAGCATCACTACAGCATCACACAGCACCTCAAAATAGTTAAAGGACCACTGACTCCATTGCCCAATGACATTTAACATTCCAATGAGAGCATATACACCTTGACTGAATTGTTATCCAACCAAACACAAAAACAAAAGTTGAACATCATAGCTAGCCTAAAATACTATAAGAACAGAGACAAATCATAAAGAGAGAGCCCTCTCTGGTTGCAGTTTGGCTAGAAGCTGTAACCCAAAGATTGGTTAGTGGTTACCCTGGCCGTATTCCCTTGGGAGTCATAGGGAACAACCTGGGTGTTAACACAAAGGACGACTCTTTTGTAATTTTACAGCTCCAGAACAAACTTTAATCATTGCGTCTCACTGAGACCTGATTTTGTTATACTCTTGTGAATGCGATTAATATAAAAGACTTGGTGTTTATTCCGTCTGATTTTGTTATACTCTTGTGAATGCGATTAATATAAAAGACTTGGTGTTTATTCCGTCTCTGCGTCTGGAGTAATCTAAGGCAGTGTACCATTGGCAGCTAAGGGCCCGGCTCCGAAGGACACTTGCTTTTGTATCATTATACGGTGATTTGTGTGTGGTTTGTTTATCTTTATTACTTAGCAGTCTGATGAATTCTTTATATGATGCGCTATGTTCTGTTACGTTTAATGAATGAATGATTTCTCTATATAAAGACTCTACACTGTATAATTGGATTTACACAGGGTCGAATTGTATCTTTATTCAGCCATTTCTGTAACAGAGTACTGGTAGGAATGTTACTGTCATTGGATTTATGTTAAACAATATTTGTGGGATTTGAGAGTAGCATCATTCTGTTTAGAAACATAGTCGTATCATTCAATACTCTCAGATTGCTATATTAATGTAGAACATGTACATACAGGTGATGGTTGTTGTTTCATAAATCCTTACGGATTGCTGTTCCATTTGATTATTGCTGTTCCATTTTACTGTTGTTCCATTTATTGCTGTCCCATTTCCATTTTGTTGTTCCATGTTACTTTCCGCTGACTTATTTACCTGCCTTTGTTGTTTTGGTGTGAGAGAAGGCCTACGGCTGTAGTGAGCCTCAGCAAGACGCTGCTTAGCTCCCAGACCTATAAGTCCATGCTCTAATTCCTCTTCTTTAATCAGTTTCTAGAGGGAAGGGTTATCGATTCCGTACCCTTGACTGATCAACTGTTTTGTGTGATTCTATCTTTTGGTTTCGTTACAGCTTAGCATCTGTTTTCCTTTGATCTTCTCAACCCACTGTACTACTAAGCATTACTCAGACAAATAGCCTCGGATTGAGTTACTTATTGCAATAACAAAACGTTCCCAGATTGACTTATTAATGTGGAATAATTAGCGGTGTGAGAGACCCTAGTTACAGTTCTACATTTTGGCGTCGTTGCCGGGGAAGGAGTATAGCCATTTGCCCTTTACAGAGTAGTGCACAAAAGCTGCTAGGGGGGAGTTGGATTTTAAAAACAGAAGGTAAGAACCTGCGTACGGAGCATGTAAAAGCCCTGCTCCACCGTCCGCTCTCTTAGCAGAATTGTTGGTTGAATAGGATTTAGTAGTTTTTAGAGTGCATGACTAAGCAGAAAAAGCTAGAAAAAAATATCAAACCTCCAGTCAAACCTGAAAAAGCCAAATGACCGGTGACCCTTGGCTGAACAACCTTCATAGACGAAATCTATAAGAAAACTGAATCTCAGCCGTCAGTAGGCCTCAGAAAGACTCATTCTAAGCAGCCTACTAGCTCCCTTCAGGCTACAGCATCACCATCTGGAGCCTACGCTGAGGTGCACAGTCGGACTGATGAACAGGACTTCCAAGAAATTGAAAATTCTGTGTTAGAACGGCTGCAAGAAGGGAATTTAAGCAATCTTTGTGAAGGAGAAGGGGAAACAGGGGAAATAGAGGAACCAAGGTCTCCTTCTAGGATAATCCAATTGTTAAACAGCCCAGATAGGGGGAGCGCGGCCAAAGTTAACCTTGAAGGCACCCCATTCCCTCAGACAGAAATCCTAGATAAGGGAAGTGTCATTAAAACAGTTCCTGCCAAGGCCGTCCCTTCTCAACCTAGGAATACCCTCTTAGAAATTCCGGAAGGATATTGGCACATATTTGATCCAATGGTACAGAATCAGCCAAATGCTCAAACTTGTACATTGCAATATCCTATAGTAGATTCTGCTGCAAATGCACCCATGAAAGCAATACCTCTTCAACACATCCCGACGTTTCATGGACTTACATCAAAAGACCCCGATACATTTTTATTTGAATTCGATGTGCTATGTAGAGGGTACGATTACACCACTGACCCCCAGAAATTAAAGCTGTTTCCCTCCACTTTAAAAGGAGCAGCTCTGAGATGGTTCATGGGTTTAGGTGGTGGAGTCATAAACAACTGGGAGCAAATGAAAGAATCCTTTCTTAAAAAATATCAGGATTATTGTAGGTCGAGAGAGTTAAAAGATGAAATTTTCCAAATGACGGCCAGACCAAATGAAACTTTGGAAGAATACGTAGAACGTTTCCAGTATAATTTGTAGAGATCCCCCTATGCATCACTACCTCTGCCTGATAATGTGTTGAAAATTGCATTGATTAGGGGAATGAAAGAGCAGTGGATTGAAACATTGAATATCATGGGAAAAGGGGATATTTACCAAGAGAATTTTGCTGATATCATTAATTTATGCATCAGGAGTTCAAGAGGCAGCACAAGGATAAAATCAACAGAATATGATAGGTTTGTTAAAGACAACAAAATATCAACATAAGGGGTAACACGTGTAGAACTAGGGAATTTATTAGAAAATTTTAAAACTGATATTCTGGGGACATTAACTACTCAGCTTGATATTGTGCAGGCTAAACAAAAGCAAATGGAGGCGGAGCAAAATCTGGCAATTTTCTACCCCCGATGCAGAAGAAAACACAGCCACAAGGAATGTCCGCTAGATACAGTTCAAACATGTGCTATCTGTACGAAAGACCACCTTACTGAGAGCTGCCCCTCACTTCCTGGATTGAAGGCAGTATACAAGGAAGCAGAAGAAGAATCAGAACCAGCATACTTTGTTAACCAACATCGCCAATGGCAACCTAGGCAATCTGGTATGTTTTCTGACCCGACCTCTTCTTTTCAGCCTCCGCAGTATAATGCTCAGCAATATGGTATGTGGCAAAACCAATCTACACCCCTAGTCCCGAATTGGTCGTCACAGCCGTTTCCTTCTCCAAACCCATGGATGAATCAGACAAGCCAATTCGGATGGCCAAATTTTCCTTACACCCCACCATATTGGCAGAATAACTCATACCCTCCGCAATGGATTCCCCCTACTTCACAAAGTTCGCCCTGGCAGACAAATTGGCCAAGATCGACATATCAGTCAACAGGAACTATTCCACTCCCTCAACCGACTCTGCCAGCCTTACAACAGAACCCCCAGTCTAATCTAAGGCCTCAACTCCCAGCCCAACCCAATTCCAATCCTAATAATAGACCAGTCCAATCTCTCCAAATTATAGAAACATCAGAAACTGGACTTGACCTAAGGGAGTGCAATGACCTTCAGTTATGATCTGGACGTATCATAGAAACAGAGGGAGACAAAACAGTTCACATTGAAGATCAGTTACCAATAGAACAACCACCACAACAAGAGGGTGTAAATAGAGAACAGACCCATCAACAAACAAATACATCCTCTCCTCCTTTCCCGGAAAGATTAGTCATACCACGACCAGTACAACAACCAGACTTTGACATTCTGGGAGAGTTACAAAACCTGTACATAAAAATTCCATTCCTCCAAGCCATTCAAGATATTCCCATATACGCAAAAACTATAAAAGAACCGTGCATAAAAAAATCAAGGAGGAATACAACCACTAACCCAAGAGTCCAAGTAGTCGGCACTTTATCTGATTTATTATCAGGAAAAGAGGCACCTATCAAATACGAAGATCCCGGAAATCCAATTGTGACTGTCCAAATCTATGGCCAAACCCTAACTAACGCTTTAGTTGATCTAGGAGCTGCAATCAATATTTTGACAACCTCTACCTGCCAAAAACTTGGCATCACATCAGTAGAACCTACTTCTACTTTGTTGGAATTGGCAGATCGATCTGTAGTTCGACCAGAAGGCACTCTATATGATGTCATGGTTTCTGTAGACTCCTAGGAATATCCAACTGATTTCCTGATAATTAACCCAAAAACCCGACTGGATGGACATCCGCTAATATTAGGAAGACCTTGGCTTGCTACTTCCGATGCCTACATTGGTTGCCGGCAGGGAAACATGACTATAACTAAAGGACCAGATGTTAAAAATCTAGTTCTATATCCTCCAGCACAGCCAAGCCTATCAATGATCAAAACCAATCAGTATCCTGTGTCATACCTTACTAACAATATCAGATCCCCATTGACTGTACAGAAGGCTTTAGATTTTAAAGATCAAATAGAAGATGATGCCATCAATAACTTCATTAGTCAAACTGAATCTAGATCTCACACACAGTGTTTTATGATAGAGGCAGCATTTGATAGTGAGCTAGAGGAAGACCCTTTGAAAGACGCACATGACCAAACAATACCAGTGACTGTTGTTGCCAATAGTAAAGTAGTGGAAATTGAACCTGGTAAGGCCCTAAATATCAACGCCAACCTTACACCAGACCAAGAAGCAAAACTTGTAAATCTGTTATGAAAATATTAAGGAGCATTTGCGTGGGATTACCCTGACATGAAAGGGATCGATCCCCAATTATGCACCCACCACATCTACATAGAAAAAGATGCAAAACCTATTCGTCAGCCGCAAAGAAGACTGAACCCCCATCTAAAAGAGGTAGTAAAAGCCGAACTTCAGAAACTTCTAGATGTTAGTTTTATTTATCCCATCTCCGACAGTAAGTGGGTCTCTCCCCTGGTGGTGGTACCCAAGAAAAATGGAAAATGGAGGATTTGCGTAGATTACAGGGAGTTAAATAAGGCCACGCAGAAGGATCACTTCCCTCTCCCATTTATAGATCAAGTATTGGACACTTTGGCAGGAAAGAAATTCTTTTCTTTCCTGGACGGCTTCAGCGGATATAACCAAATCCAAATCGCCCCTGAAGACCAGGATAAAACTACCTTTACTTGCCCTTGGGGAACGTTTTCCTATCGAGTCTTGCCCTTCGGCCTATGTAATGCCCCTGCTACATTCCAACGGGCTGTCCTTAGTATCTTCGCAGATCTTATAAACGACGGACTTGAAGTGTATATGGACGACTTTACACCATATGGAGATGATTTTGACCCAGCTCTAGATACCCTGGAAAAAGTCCTACAACGTTGTATCGCTACCAGACTTTGTCTGAGTCACGAAAAGTGTTACATGATGATGACAGAAGGGCTCATTCTAGGGCACTATATCTCAGCAGCCGGCATCCAGGTAGACCCGGCTAAAATCCAGATTCTTTTGCTTATTCCTACCCCCACTACTCAAATGGAGGTACGCAGTTTTCTTGGCTTTTCTGGGTATTACAGACGATTTATAGAACATTACTCACGTATTGTTGCACCTCTATATGCTTTAACTGGCAATGTTGATTTCTTGTGGACAGAAAAATGCGACCAGACTTTTAAGGAATTGAAGAAGCTTCTATCAACAGCCCCAGTCCTTCGAGGACCCAACTGGAATTTTCCATTTCAAATCTCATCTGATGCCTCGGACACAGCAATTGGTGCAGTCCTAGGGCAAGAAGAGGATAAGAGACCATACGCTATCTACTATATCAGCAAAAATTTATCCTCTGCCGAACTCAATTATACTGTTACTGAAAAGGAATTTCTGGCTGTAATACATGCTGTTAACAAATTTAGACATTATATCACAGGCTATCCAGTTGTGTTATATACAGATCATTCTGCTATCAAATATTTGGCAAATAAACCTGTTACGAAAGCTAGAATAACGAGATGGTTGATCTTATTGCAGGAGTTCGACATTACAATTAAGGATCGACCTGGCAATGAGAACCCTGTAGCTGATTTCCTCTCACGAATACCGAAAGCAATTGAAACAACAACAGTGGAAGATCAATTTCCTGACGAGCACCTGTTTTCTGTTGCTGTTCGAACACCCTGGTATGCTGATGTCGCCAATTACCTTGTAGTCGGTAAGCTACCAAAACACTTAACCCCTCAGGAACGCAAGAAGATTGTTCAGAAGAGCACTCGGTTTTCATGGATTGGAGGCCATTTGTTCCATACAAGGGAAGACATGCAAATCAGAAGGTGTATTCGAGAAGACGAAATCTTCGACATTCTAAAAGCTTGCCACGATGGGCCATGCGGGGGACATTTCGCTGAAAAAAGAACAACACATAAAGTATTGCAGACGGGATACTATTGGCCTACAATTTTCAAGGATGCGAAAAAATTTTCACAAGCCTGTGACAGCTGCCAACGAGCAGGAAAACCTGGCCAAGCCGGTGAAATGCCTCTGAGACCACAATTGGTCATTGAGCCATTTGAACGATGGGCTCTGGACTTCGTTGGGCCCATAAATCCATCATCAAATCAGAGGACATACATTCTGGTGGCGACAGACTATGTTACTAAATGGGTCGAGGCCGAATCATTACCTAGGGCTACAGAAGACTCTGTGATACAATTCTTGTTCCATTTGTTTGTACGTTATGGACTTCCGAGGGAACTAATCACCGATGGTGGACCACAATTTGTTGGAAATAAATTAGCTGCAACACTTAACAATTACCATGTCTAACATAAGATCACTACCCCATACCATCCGCAGGCAAATGGGCAAGTAGAGAGTAGTAATAAGGTAATAGAATCAATTTTAACAAAGACCATTGCATCGCATAGGCGTGATTGGGCCACTCGACTACCTGAGGCACTATGGGCCTACAGAACCACATGGAGAAGTACTACAGGATATTCACCTTATCAATTAGTATTTGGAAAGCAGCCAATTTTCCCCATAGAATTCGAAATCCGAACGCTACGAACGGCACAGGAAGTCAGCCTAGATCTGAGTGAGGCACAAATCAATCGATTACAGCAGATTAATGAATTGGACGAAACCAGGCTCTCTGCATTACAGAATACAGCATTAATTCAACAACAGAGAGCTAAATGGCATGATGCACTTATCAAGAATAAAGTCTTTCATGAAGGAGACTGGGCTCTGTTATACGATTCTCGGTTTCAGGACTTCCCGGGGAAACTACAGACTCAATGGTTAGGACCATACGAAATCCAGAAGGTACATGACAATGGGACCCTTACCCTGATCACAATTGACGGTTCTGGATATGCATTCAAAGTAAATGGCCATCGAGTTCGCCTTTATCGAAAGCCACTCACTCGGGAATCCATTTGTCAGCAGCTACGACAAGATACTGATATGGAAATCTTAGGAGAGGAAGTGAAATCTTCCTCACCAATAATTTAAGAAATTCATTTTTATAACTTGTACATAATATCTTGTATATATGTTTCTTGATTTTTTTGCTTGTATTCCAAGTGTTTTTGCTGTTCCTTTGAAAAGGAACAGCACTTGTGTTTTTGCTGTTCCTTTGCAAAAAGGAACAGCACTTGTGTTTTTTGCTGTTCCTTTGCGAAAAGGAACAGCACTTGTGTGTTTTTGCTGTTCCTTTGCGAAAAGGAACAACACTTGTGTTTTTGCTGTTCCTTTGCGAAAAGGAACAGCACTTGTGTGTTTTTGTTGTTCCTTTGCGAAAAGGAACAGCACTTGTGTTTTTGCTGTTCCTTTGCAAAAAGGAACAACACTTGTGTTTTTGCTGTTCCTTTGCGAAAAGAAACAGCACTTGTGTGTTTTTGCTGTTCCTTTGTGAAAAGGAACAGCACTTGTGTGTTTTTGATGTTCCTTTGCGAAAAGGAACAACACTTGCATGTTTTCGCTGTTCCTTTGCGAAAAGGAACAGCACTTGTGTCTTTTGTTGTTCCTTTGCAAAAAGGAACAGCACTTGTGTGATTTTGTTGTTCCTTTTCAGAAGGAACAACCCTTGTGTGTCTTTGTTGTTCCTTTGTGAAAAGGAACAACACTTGAGTGTGTCTGCTGTTCCTTTTCAAAAGAAACAGCATTTGAGTATCTTCGTTGTTCCTTTCTCAAAAGGGGACAGTATTTGCGATTTTCCGTTGTTCCTCTCAAAGAGATGGTATCCTACGAATGAATTCTTCTCTCAGGAATGCCATCGACATGTTTTCGCCCTTATGGAAGATGCTTTGCCTCCATATTCTCTTCAATCTTGTAGATACAACAATGAACTTATGCGGTGAACATAAAACCATGATATACCGAAATCAGCACATCATAAATCGCTATCACTATGAAGCCAGTATGTATAACAGGACAAGAGGAGGAACGTGAACTTTTCATCTTCGCTGTCATTGTCATTTACCGGTACCCTGGTTGGTGATCTTTATCATGACGATTCCCCTAAAAATCTTTCTTGATCATTACTTAGGAATAAGAACGAACGATTTATATCTATCTGTTGGGATCGTAGGACTTTTTCCTCCATTCCTCGCTCTTAAGGAGTGCGGAACCACCCTTATGTGAAAATAAACAAGAGAAGGTGCTCTGCAAAAGAAAACAAAAACAAAATATGAAAATTGTCAAATGCAGGATAGGAGGTCTCATTAAGAGCCAGCCTACCATGATCATAAGGACGGAAGTGAAGTGGCATTCCCATAACGGCCACCACACTAGGGATATGGTCCGAAGGTAAATTAACAAGCAAACCTTGGAACAGGGGGTCTCATCGCGAGTTGGCCTGACCACGTTTCGTGCCTACCTTGTGAATGGCATTATGGCTATCTAGTTACCAAGCCAGCATAATGGCCTGCATTTTGACATAGCACTCTTCAAAATATACACAAAGGATTATGGTTCCAGAGGGTGAAATAAACAACTCTGCCAAGGTTATGAACACCTGTTGGCAGCAGAGCTCTGTTAATGGCATAGAAGTCGTAATAATTACACCAACAGGTATGATATTAAATTTTTCTGTCTCTTTTCCTTTGCAAAGATCATATGTCACACCCAATGTATATATCGCATGAATATTTATTACCACCAATCATGGCAACGGAACTGACGGTGACCACTGAAGACTTCGTACGCTTGACAGACGTCCCATCCCCTAGCTCCTCAATATATCACGCAGGCTCTTATGCAAAACGCGATCTACCTTTTTGCCTCGGTTTCGGCATTTCGTTGTTTTTCTAAAACATGGCATAATTTCATATGCTGTACTCTATGATTGGACCTCCGAACTGGCTGCTGCTCCTCTCTTTGACGGCTGGGGACAGCCTATCAGATCGCGGGGGGGGGGGGGGGGGGGAAGGTAATCTCATTACTCCATGATTACGTGGCTGCACACCATTCGGGCGAGACAATGTACGAAGGAATGACATGGTTTAACGGTATGATGCTTCCATTCTACGGAAATTGCCATCCACGATTTTTTTTTTTTTTTAGTTGCATGCTCGGTGATCACCCTCTCTGCGTCGCAAACACCGCAAGCAGTTGCTGTTCCATTTCTGAGTAGAATCATGGGCGGAAAGACGGTCCGAAGCGAACCTCACAAGCTGACAGTTTCCGCTGCTGCTCGCGAAATCCTGGAAAACGTAGGATGGTTGAATTACTTCAGCCGCCTGCAAGAATCAAATGAAGCCGTGGCGTTGGAATTCCTGCAGAATTTGCAGGAAAATTACTCCATAGTAGGAGGAAAGCGGATAGCGGTTACAGAGGATATCATCGCAGAAGTTTCAGGATTACCAGCTGTTGGACCCATATGGACGCCGAAGAAGGAAAGATTACAAAAAGCTATGGAAATTTTTCAGGATGAAGGCCAAAGCCGGCAACATTAGGGGAACCCTGGACCGAGCTAGCGAAGATAATACAAAGTTATATCACCTGCGAAGGGAGAAAAGACGTGGTAAGACCTCGTCACCTGAAACTTTTAGCCGTTTTAAAAGGAAAATGTTCTGTAAATCTCCCTACACTTTTAAATTCACTACTACATGACGCGGCCCAAAGCCTGAAGAAGGCCCAGCACATAGATGCAGTCATTACCCACCATGGGCTGATTCGGTTGATAGTGAGCCACAGTCTCACTCAACAGCAAAGCACTTGGGAAGAGCTAATCGCAACAGTCGAATGAGGATCGACTGCACCACCCCCAAAACCTGAACAGTCCTCTAGTACGCCGGAACGATTAGAGAAACGCAAGAAGTCAGCAATAGAAAGACATGCCGCTTCAAAACAGAAACAACCTTCCGATACGCCAGAACGACCAGAGGAACCTAGAGAACCTGCTGGCACACCTGACCTACCTTAGAGACCAAGGAAGTCAGCTCGGCTGGCCCGGATACGAGGAAGGTTGGAAAGAATTCAGGAAACAACGGCCCAGCCAATTGAAATTGCGGACGAACCTACAGAACTAGAAGGAGGACCTTCCGAAGGAAATGTGGAGCAATCAGGGCCCAGGACTGGCCAGTCAAAAGGGGAAGAAATGGGTATCGAACAGAGCAACCAAGAAGATGAGCACTCTGAGGAAGAAAGGGCCACCAAACAGAACAATCAATAAAATGAGCACTCTGAGGAAGAAGGGGTTACCGAGCAGGGCAATCAAGAAGAAGAAATAGCACAGCCAGGGGGTAGCCCGTTGCAGGACCCTGTAGGTGAGGAGGAATTGGCAACAGTTCTGGCCAATATGGGGGAATATGGCCAGCCCTCCAGTACAGCAGACGTCCCTGACAGTCCCGCAGAAGAAGAACTACCCGAGGAAGCACATGCAGAAAAGGCAGGAGAAGAAAACCCGCCTGGTTATGATAATGAAATTGAAGACAACAATCAGGGACAGTCTGTCCCCAGGACACCGGAAGATATCCCAGATGAAGAAGGAGCGGGCTTAAGGGTCAAACCCTCTGCCGAGGCAAAGGAGATTAAGAAATTAAGAAAGAAACAGCAGAGGTTGTTGGGCACTATAGCCAGGCTCTGGCAGCAAATTTGAATTTTGAAAGCCGATTTGAGAATACAAAGGACCTCAAGGAAAAGGAGGAGGGCCACTACAGCAAAAACCCCGAGGACAAGAACCCGTTTTTTTGGTCGAAACCCCATCAGGAGACCTACTGCCGAGGAACAGTCTGTTGTTCCAAATGTTGATGAGGAACAGGGTGCTGTTCCAAATAACATAGAGGAACAGACTGTTGTTCCATCTGACCCTGGAGAACAAACTGACATTCCAATTAAGGGAGAAGAGCAGCAAGATGTTCCAATGGCAGGGGGACCTTAGCAGCCTTTCATTCGTGTCAAGAAGGAGAAAGAGAATAAGGAGACCCAAACAGAGGCACCACCCTCAGGGGTTATTCGGGTTCTGAACTCTAAACAGCGCAATAAAAAGTTGCAGGCAAAATTCCCGGCCTCTACGGCTCAATGGAACAAGGATCCAAAAACGAGAAACTTGCACAAGATGATGAAGCAAGCCCAACAAGAAGCTGAACAACTCAGAGAGAAAGTAATCCCTCGGGAGAAATATGAAGAATTACAACAGCAACTTCGGAGTATTAGTCAATCCGAAAGCCAAGCCTTTGAGGGGTGGCAGAAGGAACAAGAAAAGGTTTCTAAGGTAACTCGTCGATTAGATAGTGTTGTTAAGCAGATGGACACTGTGTGTTCCTTATATAATGACGTTTTGACTTGTAGGGCCCCTGCTAAAAATTATGCTTTATTTTTGCTTGAAAGATATTTGAGATTGAAAATAAAAGTCGTTAGGGCAGGAGCACCTATCCACATCAACACTGTTAATGACTTTATAGACTGTTGCAAGCATTATGGGGTTAAGGTTCAAAGGTTATTGTGCGAGTTTTACTTGCACAACCTTGTGCTAGACCAGGAAACTGATTTAAATCCTGGCCCTTTTGTTGGCGATATACAATTCCAAGCCTTCATCTCATTTGGGGTTAATCAGATGAAATGGCTCAGAGCTTATAACACCTTTCAGAGACAAGAAAATAGCCTAGACTTGTGGATACGAGCTAAACCTAGAGACCCAGTGACGCTATGGAGAGAGCATAGGAGTCTTATGAGGATCCCAGGTGTCATTGAGATAATAGGACCCATGCACGAAGACTTGATCCGAAATGGTCTGGAATATTTCCTGACTATTAAAGATCTTGCCCTCGATGCTGCAAAATTTCGATACCGGACCTCTAGTCCAAGCATCCAGCTCAGGGAACCATTCAAATATGAGAATTTTAAGCTGGCTGCCAGCCGATTGAACCTTTATGGCGAACGGATTCTGCAAGCAAGGCCATCCTGGTTAAGGTATCGATTTCGCAGTCCAATTATTTGGCACCCTGCACCCGGATATCAGGCCTTGTATGAGATGCCTGCAGATCAAATAGATCAGTTCTTTGATAATCTAGTTGCTCATCACGGTTGTCGGCCTCCTCACGAGATCCCTTCTCCGGCCTATTCTCTCACCGCCTTGCATGTCAACTACAATGTTTTCATGAGGCCATGAAACAGGGTAAGCAGGGGGGTGTGTGGAGCACCTGGAAGGTATGCTTTTGACAAGCAATCTAGTGGTTTTTCAATAACAATTGTAACCTTTTTTGCATTAGGAATTCAAAGAAGATAAAGGATTTTGACAAAATGTGCAAAAATAGACGAAGGAAGCTCAAGTGCTAATAATTGACGTTTTCTATGCAGAAAGACATGCGAGTAAGGAGTTCCCGCCCAAAAGCGAGAAGCAGAGGAAAAATAACTGTTGTTCCTCCAGTAGGGAACCGGATGCGGACACGATCAAGCAAAATCGGAATTGAATAGTCCAGGAAAAGAATGCGGGATACCGGCTCAGCGAACGCAAGAAGGGTTGAACGATTAGCGAATCCCTCAGGATCTTCGATCCTGAGGGATCGCTGCTTTACTTATCTCTGATTATCTAGATATCTCCGTCATTTCTTTTATATAATGGCACAACATCATTAAGCAAAGGACGACTGTTTTGTAATTTTACAGCTCCAGAACAAACTTTAATCATTGTGTCTCACTGAGACCTGATTTTGTTATACTCTTGTGAATGCGATTAATAAAGACTTGGTGTTTATTCCGTCTCTGCGTCTGGAGTAATCTAAGGCAATGTACCATTGGCAGCTAAGGGCCCGGCTCCGAAGGACACTTGCTTTTGTATCATTATACGGTGATTTGTGTGTGGTTTGTTTATCTTTATTACTCAGCAGTCTGATGAATTCTTTATATGATGCGCTATGTTCTATTACGTTTAATGAATGAATGATTTCTCTATATAAAGACTCTGCACTGTATAATTGGATTTACACAGGGTCGAATTGTATCTTTATTCAGCCATTTCTGTAACAGAGTACTGGTAGGAATGTTACTGTCATTGGATTTATGTTAAACAATATTTGTGGGATTTGAGAGTAGCGTCATTCTGTTTAGAAACATAGTCGTATCATTCAATACTCTCAGATTGCTATATTAATGTAGAACATGTACATACAGGTGATGGTTGTTGTTTCATAAATCCTTACGGATTGCTGTTCCATTTGATTATTGCTGTTCCATTTTACTGCTATTCCATTTATTGCTGTCCCATTTCCATTTTGCTATTCCATGTTACTTTTCGTTGACTTATTTACCTGCCTTTGTTGTTTTGGTGTGAGAGAAGGCCTACGGCTGTAGTGAGCCTCAGCAAGGCGCTGCTTAGCTCCTAGACCTATAAGTCCATGCTCTAATTCCTCTTCTTTAATCAGTTTCTAGAGGGAAGGGTTATCGATTCTGTACCCTTGACTGATCAACTGTTTTGTGTGATTCTATCTTTTGGTTTCGTTACAGCTTAGCATCTATTTTCCTTTGATCTTCTCAACCCACTGTACTACTAAGCATTACTCGGACAAATAGCCTCGGATTGAGTTACTTCTTGCAATAACAAAACGTTCCCGGATTGACTTATTAATGTGGAATAATTAGCGGTGTGAGAGACCCTAGTTACAGTTCTACACCAATGAGATACTCAGGCACTTCCACAAGGAGATGTACAAACCCATGGAGACTCCTCTAGTAGGTAACTGGAGGAAGGAGGATGCTACTTTAGGTGAGGTAGTAGCTGCTATAGTTTATTAGTAGCTTGTGGGTTCACTTATGTATCTAGTGAACACACGATCGGATTTGTGCTTTGCACTAAACCAGCTGAGTCAAGCTATGGTTCAGCCAACCAAGTTATTTCGGAAGGCATAAAAGCATGTGTTGAGATATCTCAGAGGCACTACACAATATGGATTATGGTACAGGCGAATAGAGGGAGTGAAGCTCCAAGGCTTCACAGATGCAGATTGGGCAGGTAGTCCATCAGACAGGAAGAGCACTTCTGGAAGAATCTTCAACCTTGGGTCAGCTCTAGTTTCTTGGTATAGCAAGAAAGAGAGATCAGATGCACTTAGCTTAGCTGAGGCTGAATACATGGCTGCTAGTCAAGCTACATCTGAGGCCATATGCATGCGGAAGATTCTAGTGCGATTGTTTGGTCAGATGATGGATCCTACCGTGATATATTGTGATAATCAGAGTTGCATTAAACTCTCTGAGAATCTAGTGTTTCATGACATGTCCAAGCATATAGATATTCGCTATCATCATCTATGGGATTGTATCGTCAAGAGGATCATGATGTTGCTATACATTTCGATCGACGAACAAGATGCAGATATTTTGACAAAGGCATTGTCAAAGGGAAAGTTTGAGTTTGATAGAGACAGGATAGAGGTTGCTGATAATCCCTTTCTTGTTGAGAGGGAGTGTTGAAAAGTGTGCGACAAGAAATGATAAATTTAGAATGTGCTAAAAATAGAACTCCTAAAAATAGAACTTCTAAAAATGGAAGTTTGGCCAATGAGAATTTTGACAACCTTGGGTGAGAGGTGAAACTGCTAAAAATAGCATTTTTTGCTCCACTCCTATTTTTAGCAGTCACTAGTCTAACTATAAGAAGTAAAAACGAATTTGGTCTTAATGGCAGCTTAAAATATTAATTAATAAATCTTCATGAGTTAATTAATTATGTAAAATTAAACTTGAAGTATTTGTGAGAACATGGAATTAGTTGTCCCACTGATTGAGGAATCAAGTATGAGTTGTATAATGAGAGGATCAGTTGACTTAGTCGAGTCCAGTTAGATTAATTTAACAAGTTGTTAAATTAATGAGATATAGTTTATTAATGCTTGCATGCATGTGACAACTATTATTTCAGATAACTGAGCATTCCCTCATGGATAACTGATGCATGTCAGTTCAGAAAAAGACCCAGTTGAGTTCAGATGAGGGACAGTGTACTATCAGATGCTTGGATATTTCTAGTAAGTATTCCTTGCATGGAGAAGGATCTATTTACAAGGGAAATAAGTAATATAGGATATTAGAGGACTTGTGGCCTATATATTGAGGCCTAGGTAGTCTATGATCTTCATCTTTTGATTGCAGAGAGTACAAGATAGCTCTTGAGATGATTCTTTTTGTAAACAGAAGAGGATTTCCATGTGATTGATAGTACAGATAGGGGTTTTACGCTGGTGTTTTCCCCAGTGATATATCTTGTGTTATGGCTGATTATTTCTCTTGATTAGTTATATGTGTTTATGCTTGATGTTGCTCATGAAATCGATTTGCGTCTGCTTAATGTTTTGTAGAACTAGATCAAGTCTTACACTTTAGTACATTGCATATATCAGTTTGATCTACAGTTGTGAAATTTCTACAGCCCCAACCATCAATGTCATAGGACAACTATCCGACCTGATGTTGGGGTAGATAATCTTTCCAAAATATCTAGACCCTAGAAGCCTATTAGTTGATGTCCACATCAATGGCACAATGGTCCCACATACCTTGATTGATCTAGGAGTTGCCATTAATGTGATGACAAAGGGCACAATGCTCAAACTAACCTCCAAGTCTCCTTAAGGAAGACCATGATAGTGCTGCAGCTAGCAGACCGCTCCACAGTGACCCCTGAGGGGATTGTGGCAGATATGATTGTATCCATTGATTCTTCTGAGTGGCCTGTTGATTTCTTAGTTCTCCAGGAAAAGGCAAAGCTCACTGGGTATCCACTCATTTTGGGAAGACCCTGGTTGGCTATAGTCGATGGCTACATCAGCTGCCGAGATGGGAACATGACCATAAAGAACGAGCACATGTCCAAGTAGTTAATCATATATCCTCCTACCCAACCCTTGCTAGAACATGATCTACCTCTCTGGTTGGAGGAGGAGGATGAGGATGAAGTTTCTTCTACACCAATTTGTACATTAGAAATCACCATTAGGGGGAACCGCAAGATGAGGATGATATGATTGAAAATTTGATTCAGAATCCACCTCCCAATGTATCACCATTAGAAGACATAGTAAGAGAAACCCAAAACAACCCCTCAACTGATCTCTGTGTGGCCGAATCCACTTCTCTTCGTGTTAAAAATATAGAGTTCGGCCCAGGAAGAACATTGAAAATCAATCCATCCCTATCTACTTCCCAGGAGAAGGAGCTATGTAGCATACTTAGAAAAAATCTATATGCCTTCGCTTAGAGTTATAAGGAGATGAAGGGAGTGCACCCTTCAGTATGTACTCATCATATATAGATGAAGGAAGATTTCAAGCTAGTCAGGCAGCCTCAAAGGACGATGAACCCAACACTTAAAGATATTGTTAAGGAAGAACTGCAGAAATTGCTTGATGCAGGATTCATCTATCCCATCTTTGATAGTGAATGGGTCTCTCCTTTAGGTGCTAATGCCAAAGAAAAATGGTAAGTGGATAATCTGTGGCGACTATCGGGAATTGAACAAAGCCACTAAAAAGGACCATTTTCCTTTACCTTTCATAGATCAAGTGTTAGATGGTCTGGCAGGGAAAAAAAATTTCTCCTTCCTAGATGCGTTTAGTGGGTACAATCAGATTCAAATCAGCCCCGAAGACCAAGATAATACCAGTCTCACTTGTCCTTGGGGTACCTTTTCATACCGAGTCCTTCCTTTTGGTTTGTGCAATGCTCCAACCACTTTCCAAAGAGTTGTATTCAGTATATTTTCTGAACTAGTTCATGATGCAGTAGAAATATACATGGATGATTTTACTCCTTATGGCTCTGACTTTCAGGAAGCTTTATCTAGCCTAGGAAAAGTTCTAGATAAGTATACTGAGATGAACTTGTCCCTTAGTCCAGAAAAATGTGAATTTTTGATGACTGAAGGGACCGTGCTAGGTCATGCAATATTTCAACAAGGACTGCAGGTGGACCCCAACAAAATTGCCATCGTCCAAAGGGTCCCACCTCCTCAAAAGGTGAGAGATATCAGAAGCTTCTTAGGGTTAGCTAGATATTACAAGAGATTCATTAAAGACTTCAACAAGTTAGCCTCTCCTTTGTTTGGAATCCTAGGCAAATATTTTGAGTTCATATGGTCGGAAAACTGTCAAGAAGCCCTAGATACCTTGAAGAGCAAGCTAGTGACTGCCCCAATTCTCAGAGGCTCAAACTAGGCCCTACCCTTTCACATTCACACAGATGCCTCGAACAAAGCAATAGGAGTAGCCTTAGGACAAATTGATGAAAATTTTACCTTATGCCATATGCTTTATAAGCAAAAACGTGTCAAAGGCAGAGTTAAACTATACAGTGACCGAGAAGGAACTCCTAGTTGTCGTGCATTCCTTAAACAAATTTTGACATTATATCACAGGCTATCAAACCTTTGTGCACACTAATCATGCTGCAATTAGATATTTAATGAAAAAATCATATGTAAATGCTCGCATTATTAGATGGTTTCTTTTACTGTAGTAGTTTGATCTCACCATTATTGATAAGCCCAGTAAAGAGAATGTTGTTGCTGACTTTTTGTCTCGAGTAAATTTGCCTACAGGTGAAGAAGGAATGGTAGATTACCAAATGCTAGATGAACACCTATTTGTTATATCAATACTCTCTCCATGGTTTTCTGATATAGCAAACTACTTGGTTTCAACACAGTTTCCACCACACCTATGCTCAAAAGAGAAGAGCAAGATAGTAAGGAAAAGTGCCCCTTTCACTTGGATTGGAGGCAATCTCTTCAAACTTGGCCCAAATCAGATCTTGAGAAGATGTGTTGAGGAGGATAAAGTCTTTGACATCCTCCTAACCTGTCATGACGTGCCTTGTGTAGGTCATTTTGCAGTAAAGAGAACAACCTTCAAGATATTGCAAGCAGGCTACTACTGGCCCACTCTTCATAAAGATGTGAGGAGATACATGAGCCAGTGTGATCAGTGTCAGAGGATGGGGAAACTCACTCCAAAGGATGAAATGCCCATGCAACCTCAAGTGACCTTTGAGCCATTTGAGATGTGGGGCATGGAATTTGTGGAGCCTATCAACCCTCCTTCAAAGCAGAAGCAGTACATCATTGTGTGCACTGACTACCTAACAAAGTGGGTGGAGAAAAAAGAAATCAAAGCAGCGACAAAGGAAAAAGTAGCTGAGGTTTTTAGGGAAAACATATTCTACATGTTTGGGTATCTAAGAGAGTTGGTCACAGACCAAGGCAGTCAGTTCACTTCCAACTTGATTGAAGACCTACTCACACATCATAAGATCAAGCACAGGACTTCCACCCATTACCATCCACAAGCCAATGGGCAAGTGGAGGTCACTAACAAAGCATTGGAAGGGATCCTAACCAAGGTAGTGAGTAGCAGCAGAAAATACTGGGCAAACAGATTAGTTGAGGCCATTTGGGCCTACAACACAACATGGAAGACCACCACCGGGTTCACACCCTATGAACTAGTCTATGGGAAGAAGGCTTTGTTGTCAATAGAGTTTGAATTCAATACCCTAAGGATGGCAGCTCAGCTGGACCTAGACCTCAGCCATGCACAAAAGGAGAGATTACTTTAGCTCAATGGATTGGATGAATACAAATTGCAAACACTTATCCATACAAAGGTATTTCAACTCCAAAGAAATATATGGCATGACAAAAATATCAGGTAGATGCATTTCTAAGAGGGATATTGGGCACTACTCTATGATTCAAGATACAAGAATTTCAAAGGCAAGCTGAGGAAAAGATGGCTGGGAACCTACATTGTGGAGAAATGCAATGATAATGGTTCAATTCTGATCAGAACCATTGATGATGAAGCCATCCCCATGCTTGTCAATGGACATCGGTTGAAAGTCTACATGAAACCCCTCTCCAAGAATGAGTTTATTGAAGATTTGAATGAAACAGTGATGCTAGTGGAGCATGTCTTAGCTTCCATTTAACCCACTCACTGAAAAAAAAGAGAAAAGATAAGGACTCAAGTGAAAACCTCCATGAGGCGCTTCAGTCCCATCATTGGGTTGAAAACCTCTTCTAAGGCAGCATAGTGATGTGAAAAAAATAATAATAAGGGGCAAAAGAATAAGATACCTAGGTGAAAACCTCCCTTGGAGGCACCCAGGGCAGGAAATTAAGGTGAAACGTCTCTGCGGCACCCTAGTTGTTTTCAAAAAAATGAATTTTTATTACATTGCAGGTTTGCAGGAGAACTACAGGGAGCAGAAGAAGGTGCCAAGGGGATGCTGACATTCATACCAGTGTCCATCTCATCTTCTCCACACCTTCCTCCATCATTTTTGGCATCTCTTTCACCCCACTGTACCTCTTGTTCCAAAATTGTGTTTTCTACAGGAGGCTATGTTTTTTCTACAACGGGCTCCTATAGGAATTACAGAGAGCCAAAAGTGTCCATAGGAGGTAGTTTGAGGGACAAGAAAAGCTTCATGAGGAACCTATAATCTCTCTTACCATCTTCAAACCTCCTTGCCATCATTTCCAAGCCTGCATCACACTCCAAGCATCATCATTAATTTTATTTTCCTTTCCAAGAAAAAAACACAGAAAAACGATTTTTCGGTTTTGAACAAAAAAAGAAAGGAGGAAAAGGCACCATTAACTTTACCTAAATCTTACCTACTATCCCTCCATCATTCATCTCCACCTCTGGCATAATTCTCGGGCTCCAAGCACAGGGAAATAGCTGAAGTTTCAAGGGGAGAAGCAGCTACGGGAGCTCCTATAGGAATTCCTGTAGCAGCTGATCCCATAGAAGTCCAGCACCAATAGCAAGAGACAACATATCTGAAGGTTGAAAAGGCACATGTAGCTCAACTCCAGAAAAATAAGATCATGCAAAAACACACAACAAAACGTCAACAAGTAGAGACAACATGCATGAAGGAAAATTGAGGCATGCTGCAGAGAAAGCCACAACACCTCACAGTCGATGGCAGTGAATATGCTTGGATTACAGGTAAGTAGCTAAGCCACTCCTCTATCTGCATTTGTGTAATTAGGAATCATACGAAGGCATGAGATGGTTGAAATCAAAAGAGGGAAAGGTGGCCAATTAACTTGGCCACCTTCATTTAGTTGACTCCACTTACCCGAGATATCACCCACACGTGCACAAAGTCAACTCAAGCAAAAGATGCGAAGGACAAGTAGTGGGAGGAATAGTTAACTCCGATGCAGTAATGAGGGGATGATTACAAGGGGTTCATGATGCCGAAGCAGGTGGGGACCAATTGTCCTAATCTGGGCAATGTACACCTTGCCATCTCAACACTCATAACTGAAAATAGCCATAAAAGGTAATGAGCACTCCTCCCCATGCATTCTCACCACCTTTTCTTCAATTTTTCCTCATAACTCAGCCACAAAACAATCTTCTTATGCCCCCACAGCCTCGTATCCACCATCTTCCATCAATTTCCTCCATACTTTTACTCTCGGCATTTTCTACAGGAGCACCTACAGGAAATCTACAGGAGGGACAGCGGGCTTCTACAGGAGAGGCAATGAGTCATTTTGAAGGGAGGAAACGTGATTTTTGGCACGAATTTCAATCTGAAGAGGTAGGGTTCATGAATGCCCTCTGTTGAATATCAAAATATGAAAGATTTTGTCTCAAATTGAAGATAAAATGAGTCTTTAAGAGGGTAGAAATACATTAAAAAATTAAAAAAAAAATAAAATCTGTTTTTCTTTTTTAACACAGTCCCTTCTATTTTTTTATTTCACTCAATATTCTTTGTCTCCACCTCCATATCTAGTTTTTCAAAAGAATTACAAGCAGTATGACAGGGGGGTTTATGAGAAAAGAGCCCACTAATTCCACTAGACTCCATGCACATCCTCAAGTGGTGGAAATATTTACAAGGGTAAACTAGATGAATTTATTTGACAAGTTTAGAGGGTTTGATGATGAAATTTCCCATGAATTTCCTATCTCTTTGCTCCCTCACAAAAGAACTCATGCTACTGTAACCATTAGAGGCCTCTCCATTGAAATAACCCCTGAATTCATCAATAGGGTCACTACCCTTCCTCTTGGGTTGCCTTGGAATAAAGACGAGAAAACAATTGGCCAAGCTGCCAAGAGGAAATTTTTCCAAGATAATGAAACCCCTGTTGAAGACAAAAATGGAATTAGGAGGGCTAGTGTACCATATCCCTGGGATGAGGTTAGCTACCAAGTGATGAAATACATTTCTTGTGAGGGGAGGCACACCATTGCTTATGGATATCATTTCAGAATCCTCCAAGAATTGAGATATGGCATGGATACCCCAGCACATCAAAAGCTCTGTATCCCTTACTTTCTCCTTCAATCCCTCATTGACTCCAGCACTAAGGTATGAGAAGGAAATTCACAATAGCTAGCTCACTATGGCCTAATCAAGATCCTAGTAGAAGAAGCACTCCATACCCTTACAATCCCTATAGCATGGGAAGTTTTCAGAGATATGAAAGTTGAGGATGACATCAAGGCATTAACCTGTGATGTCAGTCCTGCTATTAGTGAGGAGGGAGAAAAACAAGGAGGAGAAGATGAAGCTAGTGGTGACATAGTAGAGTAAGAGAGGAAGGAGGAAAGAAAAGAAATAGAGGAGGCGAGAGTTGAAGAGATAGAACAAGAGGTAGAAAAAGAGACAGAGCAGAAGGAGGAAAAAGAGACAGAAGAGGGAGAAAAGGAGATAGAGATGGCAGAGCAAAGAGAAGAGTTCCCTAAAACTTTGGAAAGAGAAGAAGCAGCTGCCCTCACTACCCTCAGTACACTAGTCAAGCAGAAGTAGAAGAGGAAAAGAAAAACCCCCATGTATTTCAGGGCAAGGAAGAGTACCAGAATTAAAACAGGAAAACCTCATCCCTCATTAGAGACTCCCATTAACATTGAAGATTCACCATCTGCCAAGGTGAAAGAATCTCCTTCCAAGACACCCATAACCTATGAAACGAGGACTACAAGATCTTCTACATGGAAGGGAAAGGAAATTCTACAGGACCCCAAACCAGACCTGCAGGAGGCTAAAACAGTCCTACAAGGGACACTATCCAAACTACTGGAGACACAAAAACTTGAGGAAAAGATAGGAGGACAGCCAGAGGTGAAAGAGGAAGCACAAGAGCTACAAGAACTTAACCCCCAACCTCATCTTGACTCCTATTACAGACTACTTGAGGGAGGCAAGATAATCCCACAGAAATTTGAAATTGCATTGTTTTTCGAATTGGAAAAAGAGAGAGTGAGAACGCATAGGTCAATGCAGATAGCCAAGTCCAAAGGAGTTGAGGATATTGGCCACATGGAAGACAAACTCAGGGAATTGAGTGTTCTCAGAGATAGAGAAGCCATTACAAGAAGCCACCTTGAGAATGAGAATGAATTACTAAGGAGGCAGCTGCAGGAGAAAGAGACTCATTTGGCATACATGGCTAGCTTATCCATAGAAGCATTACAATGCAGAGCACCAGCCAAATCTTATGGCCTCTATTTGAAGGACCAATGGCTTCAATTACAAATAAAAACTTTGGCACAAAGAGGCATAATGCCTTTCCAAGACTATAGGAAGTTCATGGATTTGTGTGACCAAAGCACCTCCAAGGGCAAAGCAAAGAGGGCAGAGTTTTATCTACACAACATGGCCCTCACAGACATGAATGTGTGGGACCAAAATGGTAGGCTAGGAGATCTACAATTAATGGCCATGACATCATGGATGAACCATGAAGAATTGAGGGTAGAAGAAATGAAAATATTGTTAATAAAAGAGCAGAATGAACCATCGATGATAAGAGTTGAGCCATCAAATCCTATGGAACTCATCAGCACACACAACCTGCTTGCCAATGACCCTTAGATTGCCTCTAAATATATAGCCAATTAGGAACAAGCCATTGCACACTTTGAAGCTATGCTTAGGCTACTTGGGGATGATTGTGTGCATGCATGCATGAGAATATGGAACACCCTACCACACAGCTTGCATATCAGAGAATACCATTCCCCCATGAGGTTGAAGGAGGCATTGGAAAGATTGCCAATGTACAAGCACTCCATGCAAAGGTTGAAGGTCAACTGGATTGGCCTCAAACTAAGTCCTCCACTCATATTAGGCATGCTAGAAGGTAGAAGAGAAGAAGAAGAGGAGCAGTGGAAGGACATAGACAGAAAGACATGAATTTATGGGGAACATGAGTAGACCACATCGGAAGCCTGGAATGCTATGGAGGCCACTAGGGCCATGAAAAACCAAGAGATTGACTAGGGTTCTCAAAGGGTGAGCAACACCGTCAGTAAGGGGTTGATGACGAGCCTCATAAATGGGTAATTATATGGGCTCATTTTACCTCCTAACCTAGTCAAATCAACCATTATCTTAGCTTATTGTATGATTTTCTGATTATATTTATGCTTATAGGGTGACTTGAGTTAGCTATTATGCCATGTGGTCTAACATGTATTTAATGAAGATTATTGATGGATATCAAGGTCAAAGTAAAGGATCTAGTGGTCAAACTGCAACAATAACTCAAAGTAGACAGAGGAGAGGACTTATAAGAGGGAATCCCCCTCATTTATTTCTCTTCACTTTGAATTCGCCTTCATTCAGCTAGGAGTACAAGCCACCGAATCATGCACTAGAAGGCAGTCGAGCAAGTGGAAGATGATTGATAGCTATCTCGAGTTTTAGGAGCCATGCCTCCTTGATTTTAAGGAAGTTGTTGGTATCTTTAGATGTATAAGTAGAGAGGCCTAGGGCCTCACCAGGGTCAACTTTTTGCTTGTGTAAACTCTGCTCAAATTTCGAGCTTACTATTTTATGACAGTTTTATGTAATCTTGCTATTTTTTGATAATGAATATGGAATCCTTTTTGAGGTGGCACTGAGTTACCTTAGAGGGTTAAAGCTCTTGGTTTAGGGCCCAATCCAAGTAGCAAAGCTTCTCTTTACTTGTATATGTATGCTTTACTTCAGTTTGTAGATTAGTTTGTTGTTAGATGTGTTTCTCTTATGGTTAAGAATAGGTCGCTTTTGATGATTTAGTAGCTTGCTTCCATTTGTGCTTTCTATATCAGGTTAACCAGTGATTAGAGAAGATTCAAAAAGCTAGCAACAGTGCCTTGGCCTATCTTCCTCCCTCTAGGACCATGATTTGAGGCAAAGACTCTCTTGCTGCCCCAAAGACACAGATTTTCCTCATTCCTAGGACTTCTAGTGTTTGCAGCTCTCTAATAGGTTGATAATCCAGTTTTTCTTTGCCTTAGATCTTCTTTATCATGCTCAATTCCTAATTTGGAATAGTACTTTTGCATGCTTTCCTTTCTTACAACATTTCCCAGCATTTCCTTCTATACATCATAGTTTAGACCATTTTAATGCAAAACTCTATTTTTTTCCTAGGATGCACTCATTTCATTGGTTGCTTGATTTTCTTGGTTGACTGTCAGTTTCTATGCAGCATATCTCTTCTAGTAGTAGGCTAGCTTACTAGCAATCACACCCTCCATCTGATCCATGCCCTATAGGTCTCCCAAACCTCACCTCAATTCTGCCCTAGTTTCCTTCATTTTTCATAGAAATTCTTCCCCTATCCTTGAGAAAACCCAATCATCTTTCTCTCTCCTGGTGATTCATGGTAGACCTTAGGTGCCCTAACACCTCATTCCAACCTTCATACACCTTTTTCAACCACTCTCACACCCTCAAAACATAAAAAAATTCTCTCGGCCTCCTCTTGTAGGCCTCCTGTAGTTTCCCTATTTTCCTCCTGTAGTTTCCCTATTTTCCTCCTGTAGTTTTCCAGTGTCCTCCTATAGTTTTTCTTGTAGGGTTTCTTTTGAAGGCCAAGTGTGGGAAAAGCCTCCAGAAGGCCACCTAAGACCTCCTAGGACCCTTCCACACCATCCTACATCCTCCCAAGCTCCAAAACCACCCTCTACTCCTAGGACCCTTCCACACCATCCTACATCCTCCCAAGCTCCAAAACCACCCTCTAACGCCACATGTTCGCTGCCACACTCACACACAATAAATTAGATGCATGTCAAATTCACATAAAAACACATAAAAAAACAAAAATATGTTTTTTTGTTTATTTACTTCCAGAAATAGCATGGTTAGATGTTATTTACTTCCTTAAGTAGCTAATGGCATTTCTTTCATGGTTTTCATAGTGTTTTTGGCAAAAGTAGAATTAGCTTGTTAATTAGGGTTTACTAGGTTTTGCTTTACATTCTAGTCTTTCTCCTTTCTGCAATTATAATAGCATATGTAGAGTAATCTTTCTTTCCTTTCATCATACCTAGAGCTTCTTCTGAAATCTATAGAAGTTGGCTTGAGCTCTTAGTGATCTCGCACTGGCTAACCAAGTGACGACCTGTAGTGAGAACTAGTACTTGTTCATATAGCACCGATGCTTCCAAATTTGTTACGAACTACCGGGTTGATAAAAGTAAAGTTGGTATCCCAGGAGTTGCAACTTCTTGCTACAATAGTGGTGCTCATCAGCTTCACCAAAAGTAAAGTAGGTCACTGTGTGTATTTTAAATTAATTGGTGACCGTGTTATCTATCTGGTCTTGTATGTGGATGATATGTTGCGGTTGGAAATGACAAAGAAATTATCCAATATTTGAAGACCCAATTTTCCTCCAAATTTGACATGAAAGACATTAGTGCTGTAAACTATATTTTGGGCATGGAAATTACAAGAGATCAAGCAAAGAGGAAGCTCTGGTTAAACCATAGGAAGTATGTTGAGCAAATACTACAGAGGTTTATTATGCAGGATAGTAAACCGGTGAAGGTTCCTATTCATGTAGGTGTAAAGTTATCTGTTGAATAGTGTCCCAAGACATAGGAAGAGGAAGAGGACATGTCCCATGTTCCATATGCAAGTGCAGTCAGTAGCCTGATGTATGCAATGGTCTGTACTAGACCAGACATTGTACATGCAGTGGGAGCATTGAGTAGGTTTATGTCAAAACTAGGGAAGGAGCATTGGACAGTAGTGAAGCGGGTCTTCAGGTATTTGCGTGGCACTAGTGATTATGGTTGTGCTACCAAGGAAGACCAATATTGGACAAAGTTTTGGATATTCATGGCTTTGTTAATGTAGACTGGGCTGGAGATATGGATCAAAGAAGATCTACAAGTGGGTATGTGTTTAACCTATCTAGAGGTGCAGTCAATTGGATGAGTAAGAAACAATCTGTAGTGGGACTATCAACTACAGAGGTAGAATACATGGCAGCCACTCATGCAAGCAAGGAAGCATTTTGGTTGCAGAGATTTTGTTCAAGTATGGGGTTAGTACAGGGAACTATAAGGATAGACTGTGACAGCCAAAGTGCAATTTTCTTGGAAAAGAACCCTGCTTATCATTCAAATACAAAACACAATGATGTTTAGTATCACATTATTAGGGATATGATAGAAGACAAAAAGGTGTTGCTAGTAAAGGTGGACACTTTGAAGAATATTGCAGATCATTGACAAAATCTATGAGATCTGAGAAGTTCTCTTGGTGTAGAGAAACAATGGGCATTACAAGTTTGGATAAATGACTAAGCTCTATTGTGGCCCCCTGTGGAAAGAAAACAACAAGTGTGAGAATGTTGGGTTGTGTTATATTCTTTCCATGATTAGCCCACGTAGTTAACCGAGGGGTTAGAGGGGGGCGGAGCCCCCCCTTCGTTTTGACGATTGCACAGTGGGGGGGCAGCAGCCCCCCTTGTCTAGGTGTTTTGAGGGGGGCGGGTAAACCCCCTCTATGGGGTCGGGGGCAGTGCCCCAGGAAACTTTTTTTTGGACCCTATATTAGGTTGTGTAGACCTACCTATGGTTTTGTCCATGGTGTTCACACATGGTTTTCAACACGATGGTTTTCGGTCCATGGTTTTGGATGCAATGGTTTTTAGTCCATGGTATTGGATGCTTCAGCATGTATAAATATGTATTGTAACATTGAAATGAATATAATGAAAAAATCAAGCAGGTAGTCCCAGTTTTCGGATCCAGGAGAAAATCTATGTGTATATATGTTTTTTGTGTTATGTTAACGCATTGTTTGTTTTCTGTGTTTAGAATTCGTATGCAGATAATTTATGTACGCGGTTAAAACCTACAATTACATATAACAAAGCACTTAAAAACCATGGAACATAAGCATATAAAATGAAGATAAAAGAGACATAATCACACATGAGATCAAGACACAGAGATTTGATTATGGAGTTCGTCCAATTTGGACTACATCTCCAGGCCCTGCTCAATACTGGGGAGGCCTTGATTCATTAAATGGCATGGAAAGAGAGAAGTATAAGCCCAATTTTACATAAGCATCATTATACATCCAATCTGCAAGATAGTTGGGAAATGGAGAGCCCAACTCTAGAAATAGACAGTACCACTGACTTCTTGGAAAAAAGTCGTGAAAACATACCTATACAAACACCCAATTTGGATAATCAGGCCTTCTGCACCTTCTCGGAACCTCTTGATTGTTGAGGAATGGTTCCAGCCACCTACTAGGAGCAAGTGCCATTATTATGCTCTGCAAATCTACGCTACTCTGTACTCTCCCCCCTCTCACTGTGCGGATAGCCCAATTTATATGCGGGTGTGGCAAGATCCTTCATAAATCTAGGTAGTTTAAACAAAATGACAAGTTTAGGAGGTGGTTTCAACAACCGAGATTCTCCATAAATAGTGCGCAGTGTTTTTTAACTCTTAACATGGAAAATCCATCAGAAAAAAGTTCGTATTGAATTAACCTCATATTAATCCTTTGCTCAATGGTTTTTTAACAAAGAGAATCGATGTATTTCCAATAGAGGTTCTCAAGCCTGAATAAGACACAAAATCAAATCTTACAAACATGGCATGAAACTTCCTTAAATACATGTTAAAATCGATGGTTGATACTATCGGTGGTCCCCCATCAACATTTGTAATCAGAAGTTAATCCCAAATCCATACATCAAGCAGCCTACAATACAGTGAACCCGCCGGGGTGATTAAGCATAGTTTATAACATATCGCATCCAAAAGCCCATCACAAATCGCAAATGGCAGATCCCATTGGTGTACACCAAAAAGTGTTTTGTGATAAGACAGACTTGTCGGGATTATTAAATATAGCCTATAAAATATCGCATCCGGAAGCCCATCGCAAATCGCAATCGATGCTTTACATCGGTGGATACAAAAACCCATATAACCATAAACCCACCAAGATTATCAAACCTAGCCCATAAAATATTGGGTTCAGAGCCCAATCGCAAATCGCAATCTACACTTTCCCTCGATGAATATCAAAGTCCATACAACTGTGATATCAGTGGACCCGCCGAGTTTATAAAATAAAGTGTATAAAAATAGCAGGTCCTAAAGTCCCCCATCACGAATCGTAATCAGTGGTAGCCGGGGTGATACTCCATGCTCCCACTGCGAACAGTGAATGCGATTTTATCGCATCGCAATTGAATCTGTCAGGGGCTGATTCTTAAAAAACTTGTCCATCGTCAATCCACGATATGCGATATGGAATTCGAAAATTGACAATGCTCGGGGATAATCCCTTAACCCTCGACCTTTTTTTTCCCACAATATGCGATATGTGGGAGCCTATTGTAGCCTGCCACTTGGTGCTTCCCCATTCACTGAAAATGTTTCCATGTCATCTCCTCCTTCCACCTGGACAAGTCAAACTTGAATTTTAACTTGGTCTAACTTCTCCATATGAACTCGGATTCGAGTGTCATTCACACCATTGGAATGATGATGACGAGCACTTCATTTCGATGCTAAGTTTATCTAGGTGCTACCGCTTTGAGTTTTGAGCCTTTTACCATGCCACTAGTACTTTTTGAATATCCACTTGGATCAATCCTCCAGGATCCTCTTGGATCAATCGTCTTGGATCATTGAGACCTTCCACATACAACAAATTTTGTGCTTCTGTTGGCTTTGGTTGGGCTAACTAGGTTTGATTCTTTACTGTGCACCAACAAAACCCTCAATCACTGGCCCTTTCAAAAATGACTGGCAAACTGATCACAGTCTCACCCAAAGTGACTATGGGAGGATGCAGAACAAGGTTTCTGTAGCCTTGAGGGATGATGCAATGTTTTGTGTTCTCTGATACTTAACATTCATAAGTTACTTCACATTCATAAATTACTTCACATTCATAAATTACTTCACCACATTACATTCATCACTTAAAACATGTCATATACATCCATAAAACTTCATTGTACTATGATAAATGAGAAATTGCTACGCTACAATAGATAATAAGCAAATAAACACATGAAGACAAAGATTTTACCGTGGTTCATCCAAATCTGGGACTACATCCACAAGAATTGTTACTTATAATAGATAATTTGTACAACAAACAGTTATTGGCATGCGTACTCAACTGCAGGTAGTTTGCGCACTCAGCTACGAACTTAGGCCTCTGCGCACCCAGCTATACGCAGTTCCTACACTTAGTTGTGGATTTAGGTCTTTGCACACTTAGTTGTAGAGCCTCATATTCTTGCCCAAAAACCCCAATTCACAAAGATACAACCATTCAATACATGATGTGATTCTTCGAGTCTATTCTTTCTTTATTATTCATCCCTATATATAATATTACATTGAGGGATATATCATCGCAATACCGTGTTCCATATACTATGGACTCCCCTAATGCAAGGTACTATGGTCCAAAAACCCTTCTTCATTTACAAAGTAGTATTATTTAACAAAAAGGGAGGGGCTTCTACCTTCTCTAAAGCCCATATACCACGTGGTATATCTGTTGCACGGTCCACTTTGGTGCTTTGTTGCTCCACTACGTGGTCCTTTGCACTTAGCTGCATCCTTTAATTTTCACTCCACTGCAAAAAATGTGGAGTTTTCACCAAAAAATAGGCCAAGTTGGGTTGTGCCCAATAGGCCACGAACACTCACATGTGACTCATCCTGAGTCACTCAACTGCTTTGCCTTTGATTTTTTTTGTGTTGTTGTTGTAGGCCTCGTTGAACTGTTGCAGAGATTATGTCACTTTCTTTTCCTCACTATGTGCTTCCTCCAACAGTGCCTCTGTCACATGTTCTGCAGCCTTCTGCACCAACACTGTTTCCCTTTATCGAAGCTCCTGAAGCTTCTAATCCACTGTCTATGATAACTGGAGGGCCTCATCCTACTAATTTTGAATCCTCTCTATCAAAATCTACCCCTCCTTCAATTCCTCAATGTTGTTTTGGAGGCCTTTACTCTCATTGACCTTCACAAGACTCCACGAGATAGGTAAGATCTTCGTAGATGCTCAAATTTATTCTAACTGTTGCTTCTTCTGATGCATTTCTTCTTGCAGTTTCTGTACATTTGGATCTTCCTGTAGTGAATTTTAAATTTTTAATCTTTTGTCTAGAAATATCCCGTTGTTCGTCAATGTTGTGAAGATGCTAACCATCACAATATTTAGGTCAGTCTAACTCTGATCCCTTACTTCCTGTGGCGTAGTTGGCTGTAGCTTCATTTGTAGCTCACTAATTTTCATTTCATACTTGAATTGCACTACAGAAATTTTATCCTTATACTCCTTCACTACAAGGCCAAGCTTCATGACCTTTTCTTCTACTAGCTCTTCCTCTCGGACATCAAGGTCCAGAATCTCTTTACATGTGGCTTTGACCACCTCCTTGATCTTTTGGCGTTCCTCTACCATTTGATCCTTTTCTTGCATCACCTGCTCGAGCTTCTACCATAGTGCAGCTCATTGTTTTTCTAATTTTATATTCAACTACCTTGTATGATGTTCCCGCAACTTCAATTCCTCTATAATCTCTAAGTGCAGTTTGTAGTCTTGGAAATGACACTGTTGCTACATTCATGTTAACGTGATTCCATTATTTAGGTTGTTGTTGTATTTCTCTAGAGTTAAACTGTGTGGCTCCTGCAGGTATCTATTCTAGCCTCGCTGCAAGCATACGCTCTATCTACCTTTCTACTCCAAGCCTTTCTTCAATCTGCATGGTTTGTTTGACTTTCTGCGCCATTATCTTCAATTCTACAATCCGCTCTGTGACACTGGTCAAAAGTGCACTTTAGATATCTTTGACTCTATTCTGCGATTCTGTTGTTGCTTCCTGTATCTTATGATTGATTTTATCTAAGTCCCCTTCAGTGAGGACCATGAGATGCTTAGTCTTATCACCCTTTTGCTTCTTCTTTTTCTTTGAGGCAACTTTTCCCTTTGCCATCCTTTTTTTGTGACATTCTTTTTTTCTTATGTTTCATCCTTTTCTGTTGCCTTGCTCTACTCATCTCCTAGAGGAGGATCCTTTTGACCCTCATCATGCTGCTCTTCCTCCTCTAACTCATGTTCATCCCACTCCTTATCTTTTCCATTGGCTTCGTGATGTTGTGAAGTGTCCATCTCTTCTTCTTCTGTCACACTGTTTCCTATTACCTCTAGTAAAGTCATCAATTCTTTGGGCCATTTCTACATTTATGTTGCAAGATCATCTTCAATCACCATATATGGCAAGGCATGCCATTTTTTCTTTGTATCCCTACGCGCCTGTATCTATACCTTGGGAAAATATGCTTTTAACTTTGCCACAGAGCTATATTTCTCATATAAGCTCGATGAGAGTCTGAGATGCTGGTTCACTAGGATGTGCAAATCCATGTTATAAAGTAAAAGAATATTTAGTTTTATTGTGCACGTGATGTGTTGGTGGTAAACCATAGTGAAGCATACTTCGCGGCTTCACAGGTATCTATAGGCACCTTAGGGAACTGTGACTCCTTTGGTTCTCTCCACACCAACATAGAAATAATTAAGATCAACCAAATGTAGTGTAAAGTTGTACCATTCTCCTTGACCTCGTGGTAGTCATCCAGGAACTCCTTGCATAGGTATCTAGCCCAATTATACTGAACCTCATTGGCACACTACACAGCTAATGACACCACCGACGTAGAGACTTCATTCGGGTGACATTTCCTCATAATCTTCCTGACCAATATGCACGTTGTGAAGTGAACTACTTGGTCACTGATCAAATTTATACCATAACCCCTCTTTCCTTTGACCAACCCAATTTTTTTCTTCACGTTTTTTGTTATAGCCCCGTTTTGATCCTTTACAATGAACTCCTCCGTGGGTTTCCTTCCTTGGTATGGAAATATTTTGATCCTCCAGATCAACATAGGGTCCTTGGGGATCTTATTCCCCAACCATAAATTTCCATCATGCACCGACATGAGAAACTGCCTCACACATGTTATTCTCCCTGCACTTTTGCCGAAGTGTAGCACAATCAACATATTTAGAAGTCCTTACTGCCCCAACCCATTTGCCCATTTTTGTGGCTCTAACCTTGTCACTCCCCTCTCAGGGTAGTATACCTATTTCAAATACCAGTCTGGTGTGAACTAAGGGTGCTTCTTCTTATCGTTAGAATCACAATCCGTGAACTGGAACTGCGGAATTTTCCCTAAAATTTCTCCTCTAAAGGGTATTGCTTCCAGCAATAAGGGTGCAACTGTATCATACTTCACATCCTTTGATTCTTTTATAGGTTTGGCATTTTGTTTCCTCAGTGGGATGTATGGTGGTAGGGGTGATAAAAATATTGCGCGCCTTCATCCGCCTATTTCTCCTCCACTTCTTTGCCACTGTCTTTGACTGGCTCGGGCTTTTGATGAGGTTTAGCATGTTTCTTATCTTGTTTCTTCGGGGATCTCATATGTTTCTGAGGTGATGGTGTTGTAGTTGATGCTACTGTGGGTGTTTCTACTACAGGTGTCTCAGTTGATGCTACGGGCGTACTAGTGGCTGTTGTGGTGGCTACTTCGAAGAATCCTTTTATGCCTCTTTCGTCGAATATACACACAATTCCTTCAATTGTCAAGATGTTCATGTAGAAATTACCTACAATTTCTTCACACTATGAACACTCAAGCTCTTGATCTAGCAAAGTTCTTAATCTGGGCAGGAGGTGGCCTATTTATAATAATTATGAAATTTTAACCCCATCATTAGATTTTATTTTGTCTAGATTACGTTCATATTTTCTTAATAATGGCATATCTATCCTTAGGTCTTGCCAATCTGTCCTCATAAATGTAACTTTCCCCGTATTTTTCCCTTTTAACAGTCATATTTCTATTTTCTCGAAAACTTTGACACATTCTACACTATAGTGCACATCTTGTCTTCTATCGTGACTTCTGCGAACTCCGACATACCCCAGACTGTAGTGAAGAAACTTCCTATGCTTAAGCTCTCTGTAGCATAGTTTATAGTCCAATGCCCACTTTCAACTGCAAGTGGCACTAAGAATTTTTTTCCTTTCTTCCTCAGGTCGAAGTTGTAGGGGTAACGTTGTTCCTGTACAACTTCAACTTACCACCATTTACTCTTCCTTGAATCAACTCTCCATTTAACTTCGCTAACTGGATTGTGCCTCCGTCAATAATATACTTGATGGCATATGGGAACTTCACAAACTTGTTTTCATTGAGGAGAACAAGGTATCCTACCTGGAACTTATTTTTCTTAATATACCTATCATCTCAAGCCTTTTCCCTTCCTTTTTGTACTGGGTGATGGAATCTCGCTATAAATCTGTCTTCTTCCAAAGCAATAAACTATGAGATTCTTTCCTCCATTATGTCATGGACTACCATATTTGTAAAATATGCAATCCTTAGGCTAGGGATAATGTATTCCATAGGCATCACAACTTTTTTCCCATAAACCAAACTGAAGGGTGTCTGACCTATCAACTTCTTAAGTGTAGTCCTATAAGCCCATAATACTGTTGGAATTCTAAGGTCCTAGTCATCTCTGTTTACATTTCATACCTTAGTCAATTCGTTCTCCAACATCTTATTGAATTCTTCCATAGTTCCCTTGGCCTTAGGGTGATAAGGAGTACTCTTTTGGTGATAACCTTGAAATTCCTCAGTTAATGCTTCAATAGTCTTGTTCGGGAAATGTGAACCTTGGTCACTCATCAAGATCTTAGGACACCTAAATCTAGACAGTATGTATTCAAAAATTAAATTCATAGCAGTCTATGTGCTGCAATCGCTTACTACTTGTGCTTCAGCCCATCTTGTCATTTGTAGTAATTATGTACCTCGCACCAGTCCTCTTTCTAGGTGGCTTGATAGGTCCAACAAAATCAATAGCCCAATTATTGAAAGCCTACAATGTAATGTGTGGTACCATTGGCATCTCATCTCTTCTTGAAGGTTTTCCTATTCTTTGGCACACATTAGAAGCTCTGTAATACTCCTTTGCATCTCTATGTAGTGTTGGCCACCACAATCCTGCTCTCAAAATATTCTACGCAATAGCTTTTCCTGCATAATGTCCACCAGTTGTGCCCTCATGAGCCTCTGTTAGAATGATTTTCCTTTCATGTTGAGGAAGATAGCTATGTAGTATCTCATCTGGTCCCATATTATATAAGTGTCCTGCTATCAATAAAAAATCATTTTCCTCCACCACTAATTCTTTCTTCTGCTTTGTAGTATATTCTGACGCAGCCATTCAAGTGTTAAAAAAATTAGTTTCTACAAAAAGGGCATTTGCTACTCTAATTGTAAATAGTTGTGCATCAGGGAGATTATCTTCTATACTGGTTGGTTCTTCACTTGTTTCTAATATTGACAAATGGTCAGGTCCTGCATTCAGTCTTCCTAGCTTAACAATGATTTCAAAGTCATATTCTTGGAACAATAGTAACCATTTTCAATTTTTTCCTCCTAAAAAGGGTTATTAACCAAATACTTTAATGTAGAATGACTTTTCAACGTCTTGAAATGTGACCTCAGAAAATAATGTCTAAACTTCTACAAGGAATATACCATTGTCAATCCTTCCCTTTCTATGGTTGTGTAATTCTTCTCTGCTCTAGATAGTTTCCTACTTGCAAAAGCTAAAGGATAATCAATTTCTCCTACACAGGGCTATGCTAGTACCACCTCCAAAGCTATATAAGAAGCATCCACATGTACATGAAATTCCTTATTCCAATCACAGAATACTAGTATTAGTGTATATTAGTCATGTCAGTCACCAATGATCAAATATGCTCTTACAAAGATTTTGATATGGTCCTACTGCAAATTTTTATGGTTTCAAATAGGTTTTCAATAAAAATCTAGTCAGTGGTTAGGTTAGGTAGCTCATCACTACTCCTTTATTTTTTCTAGCAAAACAAGAGGTGGTTTCCACAAGCATAACTATCACAAGAACTCCTATGGCAGAAGTGACCAAGACTTACAAAAGAGGGAAAATGCTTGTGTTTTCTCCAGACATTGTTGAAAGGGCCAAGCCTACATCATCACAGCAACATGAGACACCATTGGATGAAGAAGAACAAATTCATCTTGACACTGATATGGTAGATTTGGAAGTGCATGAGGAGGTAAAATATTTAGAGCAGATCCTCTAGGAGAAAGAGGCTGAGATTAGAGAGTTGAAGAGTAGGTTGTCCAAGGTAGATTTTGTATTTCTTTCCTTCAGCAAGAAAACAAATAACTCAAATTCAAGCAACTTTTGCTTGATAAATATAAAGCAGATTTGGAGAAGGATGTTGCCAAAGGTAAAACAGTGATAAACTTGGAAGAGATTGAAGCCAATGGTTTTTAGCTCAAGCCTAGAAGGCCTAAGACCAGAGGTTTGAAGAGGAAATAACAACAAATCACTAAAACATTCTCTCCATCGAGGCAACAAAACATTGACAAGTCCATTGAAGAAGATTTTAAGGAAAATAGCGAAAATTGGCTTGATAGAATACATTTCCACTTGGAGAAGCTCCTTAAGAGGGTCAACAAGGCCACTAAACTTCAAAGGGATATGTCCATGCACTACTGTACTAGAAACAAGGTCTCCCAAGTCAGAATCAAGCAGCTCAAAAGGGAGTTAAGGCAAACCCTAAGGAGCGAAGAAGAGAAACATAAACTTGACTTGCTAGCTGAGGCCTCCCTCCTTGCTTGAAATTTCATTTCAGAGCTTCATGGACCAAACTTGAAGCAATTTTGAAGAAATTTTGAACAATTTTGAGTTTTTTTTACTTTTGGCATAAACAGGAAGAACAATTCAATCAAAGGCATGACGCTTTTTCCTTAGACCTCCAAATGCCAAAATGTTTATATGGATGGATAGATAATGACCTATACATGTCAGCTATCCATGTTTGGTGCCTTATCAGCAAACAAGTTTGAATAAAATGCCCAAAAATAGGTCAAAAAACCATTTTCTACCACCTTACTCGACTAGGCGTTGCGCTTTTGGAGTAGTTGTGGGAGAATGAGTTTTTCTTGGTCTTGGATTGTCCATTTTTCTTGCTTGAGGTGTCTAATGACAACTAGATATCCCAATATTTCCATTGGTATATTCAGAGATATATTTGGAGTAGTGGAAGGCCTTCAAAAACCTCCTCAAATTTGGCATTGTGCTTATGCCTGATGGCGTTACGCTTTTACAGGTGGCATGGAATTCTTGCCTATTTGTCCAAATTTTGAGTTTTCTTTGGTCAAACATGGATTTTATGATGTAATTCCTCATGTTGTGAGTTTAATTGATGTAATAGAAGGTAAATGATCTTGTTAGAGTGATTTTGATGTAATTTTAGGCCTCATTTATGAGAAACAGTTTAGTCAAAGTCTAAATGGAGGGTTTGTTCCAACCTCCCTAGTCATTAGGTTTTGGTTGAGAAATTCATGTAAGGTGTTCCTATACTGAGGGATTCAACCCCTGAGAGTGGGAAAGTTGTTTTTTGGTTTATATGTATCTAGTTTTCAGTGAGACTGAAGGTTGGACATCAGAGAGTGGAAATCTTGTAGCTTGTACTTCATCATATTTTTACAGGAAATCAAAGGCCAAGTTGCAGCTATTATTTAGGAATTATTGTGGTGTGATTTTGTGGTATTTTTTTCTCTTGTTAAACATTTATATGAATGATAAATTAGTTTCATTTCCATATCTATGCTTTTCAGTGATTTTCCTAGGAGGTATTAAACAAAATTCTTGTAATTAAGCTTTGTTTTGTTAGGAATCTCATTTTATGTTCTCAGTCTTTTGACAAATGAATTCATGGTTCACATGCTCATATTTATTTTCTTACCTATTGAACCCTACAATACATCAACCAAATCCTAAGCTATCACAAAAGCATGCCTACCTTGATCCTTTATATCTCATGTAACTGAACCTTTGACGACCTCACCTCGTTCCCTTATTTATACCTTTGATCCAACAAACCCTAAATTTTCAAAACCCTAGTGCTGTAATAACTAGCCTAACATCTTTTTCCACTCTAGTCATCATTGGTTGTGAGCTCATAGAGAGATCCCTCTCTAGTTTATCTGGGCTAGCTGCTAAACCCTAAGTGGCTTGAGGTTACCTTCTTCGATCTCCTTTCTTAGCCTTGGGACATTGTGGAGTGTAACAACTAATATAGGAGCATCTACCATCTCTTCATTCAATATGTCAAGGCTCTTTTGACATTCTTCATCCCATTGAAAAGTTACATCTTTTTTCAAAAAAATTCCATAAGCGCAGTAATCTGAGCATATTCTTTGGTAAATTTATGATAATACCCAGTATGTCCCAATGTAGTGCAAAGTTATATTAATGTATTCGGTGCAGGTAAGTTCACAATGATAGTAATTTTCAGAGGATCTTCCATTAATCCTTGCTTGCAAACAATATTCCCCAAATATATACCAAAAGGTACACAAAATATGCATTTCTTTAAGTTCAAGGAGATTTGGTATTGTCTACATGTATCAAGCATAAGTCTTAAAATTCCAGTATGTTTGCTTTACAACCCAAATATTGTCCAATCGTCAAAATATACTTCTAGAAATTTGTGGATATATTATTTCAAAGCTAAGATCACCACTCTTGAAAATATAGCATGGGCATTATTTAGTCAAAAAGGCATCACTGTGTATTGAAATGAACCCCATTCTGTAGCAAAGGTGGTCTTATGTCGATCTTCAGGTTCAATGCTAATCTAACGATATCCTGAAAATCCATCTATAAATTAATAAACTTCCTAACCTCCTACATTGTCTAACACTTCACCTGTGAAAGGGGTAGGGAAAGAGTCATGTAAGCATGCATCATTCAACCTCCTTAAATCAACACAAATCTTGATTTCCCCTTGAGTTTTATTTTCTTGTACCACAATAGGACTTAGTCATTCTGATTCTTCCACGGGTTCAATGACTCCTACTCCTATCATCTTATCCAACTCAATTTTTTCTTTCTTGTTATAATTCAGATTCAATCTGTAAGCTATTTTCTTGACTGGCTTTGCATCGAGCTTAAGGGGCATCTTCATAACTCCTAAATCTCCTACTATACCCTTCATTTCCAAAAACTTAGTTGGAAATAGCTCCTGATATTCATCAAGAAATTTCATTACTTTGTTGACTATTTCTTCATCCCAATAATCTCTTATAGTTGCAAACTTTGGTTCCTCTTTTGATCCTATATTTACCTTCTTTGTCTTTACTAGTTTTCTTATATGTTGTACTCTGGCTTAGGTCCATTTACTTCCCAGTGTCCTTTTGATTCTTCTATTTCAATGTTGCAAGGATCTTCTTCTCTTCTTCTACAATAAGGCTATAACATTCTAGTGCATGTTCTATCTGTGTAGCCCAATCAGGTTGTTGTCATGTCCTTGGAGCTGAATTCTCAAATATCTTCTTCTTAACTATCTGAAGGGTTGAATCTATATATGGAAAATCATATTCAAAGCTAAATGTCAATATAAACCCATCAACCATATCTTCCCAACTCGCAGTACCATGTCAAAGCTCTGTTTCTAAGTACCAGTTCTAAGGAATTGTCTCCAATGTATGAATGAACCCATGTACCCATTCTTGTTGTGGAATATCCTTCCATGTTGTAGTACATAACCAAATATGCTCCATGGGACTGTTTTCACCATCATATTTAAACTCTATTTATATATTTGTTTGACCAAATATTATCCACATCAATCTTTGACATTCCTGCCAGCCTTCTATATTCTTCTTATGTGTACCCTAGAATCAAGCCGGAGTATATTTTAGGGTTATATCCAAAGCTAACAATATTTGACTTTCTAGAACCTATTCCTCATAATCATCAAGAAAAATATTGACATCACCTAAGCCATCATAAGAAGGAAGGTTACATACCTCAGATGACATGTAGTGAACTGATTAAGTAACTCTTGCACAACGCATTGTAGATACCTCATGTAGCCTATTCTGCCAATTCTCCAATTCTTCTTCTGAGTCTGATGCATAAGAACTATCATGCTCCCAAGTTAACTTTCCCTCTACAATAGGTTAACAAAATCATGTTCCTTTGTTGTCAATTGATAAATATTATCTATATCAGCTATGCAGTATTCTTCTCTAACTGGTTATGTTTACCTTGCTCCTTCTTATGGATCCAAGGGAAAAATTACCCTCATATTATTCCCTTCGAATATCATTTCTCTCTTCTTTAGATTAATTATAGCCATGTTATCAAATTTCCAATTAAGTCCAATCAATGCAGGATAGGGTTTATTCTCATCCACAATTTCCATTACTTCAAAGTTAGCAGTAGGGAAAACTCCTTCAATGTCCACTATCACAACTGATAGTATTCCTAAGGGGAAGATCTTATGCTAATTTGTCATATTTAGCTGAATAGGTGACCATTGAAGCTTTGTCTTACCCATTAACTCCAATGTCTGCTTCATCGCAACATTAGCCTCAGATCCGAGATCTAAAATAGTGTGATCCATCTCATAGTCTCTTATCAGCACAATGAGCCTCATTTCTCTTCATGTTCTCTTTTGTTGATGCCAATTGTTAACTGTGTGCAACTCACTTCGCAATATTTCCTTAGATGCACATGAATATATCAATTCTCGAAATCCTCATACAAACTTTTAGTCTCTTAATAACTTCATACAAGTTTGTAGAAAATATTTTAAAATACTTACTTGGTTTGGTGAATCCTGATCTTGTGTCAAAGCTTGTTCCTATGTCAAAGCTGACGCTATGTCACAGTTATTTTATATTTCAGGTATACACTAGATGCCAAAGTGCCGACATCCATAAAGCTTTGTTTGGATTCCATAAACACTTCTTTTTCCTTCTAAATATCAAAGACAAGATATTTTTCAGCAATATTTCTAACCCATGCAATTTCATATTCCTTCATTTCATTTACTTTGTCATCACCGATCCCAGTTCCACTTCTAGTAAATATATTGATTTGAGGATCATCGGTTCTTCTTTTAGCAATCATCATCTGAATATTCTATGTCAGTTTCTGGTTCCTCTTTTCTTGCATTTTTTCCATAAGTACCATACATTCTTCAATTACATGGTCAAAATTTTTACAATACTTACTTATCATAGTGGGATTCTGACAATCTCTAGCAAAATGTCATCGTTGGTCATAGTTATAGAAATAATTTTTCCATGCCCTCAACCACCTCCGCCACCTCGACCTCTTCCTTGATAACCACCTTGACTACTGCGTTGTCCATCATCCTCATGTCCATGTTCTTCTACTTGCATTCTATAAGTGTCAGTACCGCTCCATCATTAGATCATAAGCTCGACAATGGTTCTCATCATGTACTACCAATTTAAAAAGCTTGCAAAATAAGGTTCCTAAGAGTCTACACATATTTTTGCAATAAATAACAATCTTCTGATCTATGTTCACCTTTATTTTTTCATATTTCGCACCATAGGTTGGATCTGACATTCAAAGGATTTGGTGCTCCACTAGCCATGTAATTTCTGAAGAGAGGGAATTGTTCTTTAGAGTGGCCTTCTGATTTGCACTTTGTACACCACACTTCTTCTCTAACTTCTTTACTTTTCTTCATATCTTGTAACTGCAAAGTCAAATTTTCCTGCTGACTCTAAATTTGTTGCATATGCATTGGTATCTCCTATAGTTGAAGCTTCTAATCTCATTGCTAGCTCTAGAGCTTTGGATTGAGTTTCTATCTTTTGTTTCACCAAAGGCAATCTTATATGTGGCAGCAATAGAGCTATGAACCATTCCTTATGTTTTTGTGAATCTATGTTGAAACTCACCTAATCCAATAATACCTTGAATCTCTGGTCAAATTCCCAAATAGGCTCAGTAGGCCTTTGTTTGATTCCTTTTAACTCTGAGATACATTGCAATTCAGACTTCGGTTTCTTAAAATATTTTACTAGTGATTTTTTAATGTCTGCAAAAGATCTAATCTGATTGCTTGAATACTTCATGTACCACATCAATTCTCTATCTTGGAATGTCGTGACGAGCTACACTTTCTTTATATTTTCATCATGGACCTGCATTGTTGTCCATACTGCTTCACATAAAAACTAGAATTTTGATCCAATTCCTTTAAAAATAAGTAGATTAATATCATCATCCATATTTTTTCTTGGAGGGGGAGGGGGAGGGGGAGATAGATTCGTAAGGGGAGGGGCGTGGGGAGGTAGGTGGGGTAGGGGGGATGGGGAAAACCAAAATTACCCTGATGATTACTTGATTCTATCTTTGATGAACTTTCAGGTTGGAAGGGTGAATACTACGGAGTTACTTCAAGATTTTTAGGGAGGATTTATTCACTCTCAGATTCACTCAAAAGAGGGCTATAGTCAGTTTCTATAAAAATCTTTGGATCTTGGCCACAAGATCTCTTTATAGTGTTTATTCTATATCTTTTTCCACTTTATGTTGCTCCAGTCTCTTCTTCGGCTTTTCTTCGAAACATAAGTAAACTAATACTCTCATTGAATTCGTAAAACTCCCTTTTCATACAAAAGCATCTTAATCTAGAGTTTTAGAGATCTCAAGAATTACCTCACGGTCATTTGAAAAATTGTCATTCTACTTCACTGTAGGACACAGTCAAGTCTATTGCGAACTTAGTAATGAATCCTCCCAAGATGCTATCAATTCAAAAATCAACAGGTCTTTAAATCCTATTGTCAGTGCTCTTGATTCATTGTATCAATTCAAGGGTCCACTCCTTAGGTTCGTCTCCTTTAAAACAATCCTTTCTTTCAATCAACCTTCATAACCACTCATACAGATCAGCATGAAATGATCTGAAGAAAATTTCATACTGATCTTTGAAAATATACTTATGTAACCACCTTTCATATGATAGACAATGGATTCTATTCTCTTGATCTGCAAAATCATGTTCCTTTTGTTCTACCCAATCTTGAATTTCCTTCTTTGATGGATGCCACATAAAAATATCCCTCAAACAAATCCTGGTCCTTGCAATGAAACCTTTTGTTGGCCTAGGTTGGGCTGAACCAGGTTCAATTCTTTAATATGCACCAACAAAACCCTCAATCATTGGCCCTTTTAGAAATGACATGCAAACTGATCACAGTCTCACCTGAAGTGACTATGGGAGGACGCAGAGCAAGGTTTTTGTAGCCTTGAGGGATGATGAAATGTTGTATTTTTGTGTTCTCTGAATTTAACATTCATAAGTTACTTCACATTCATAAATTACATCACCACATTACATTCATCACTTAAAACATGTCATATACATCCATAAAACTTCACTGTACTGTGATAAATGGGAAACTGCTATGCCACAATAGATAATAAGAAAATAAACACATGAAGACACATATTTTACCACGGCTCATCCCAATTTCAGAGTATGTCCACAGGAGCTATTTCTTATAATAGAGAATTTGTACGAAAAATGGTTTTTAGGCAGTGCAGTCAGTTGCAGGTAGCCCATGCACTCAAAGTGGATTTAGGCCTCTCCACACTTAGCTGCAGAGCCTCACCTTCTTGCTCAAAAACCCCAGCTCACAAAGATACAACCATTCAATACATGATGTGATTCTTCAAGGCTATTTTTTCTTTATTATTCATCCCTATATATACTATTAGATCGAGGGATATGTCATTGCAATACCATGGTACATATACTATGGACTCCCCTAATACAAGCTAATATGGTCCAAAAACCCTTCATCATTTACAAAATAACATTCTTTACAAAAAGGGAGGGGCTTCGACTGCCTCCGAATTCCATATGCCGCATGGTATATTTATTGTGTGGTTCACTGTGGTGCTCTGTTGCTCCACTGCATGGTCCACTTTGCACTCCGTTGCATCCTTTACATTGCACTGAGCTCCACAAAATGTGGAGTTTTCATGAAAAACTAGGCCAAGTTGGGTTGTGCCCAACAACTTATGTTTTTTTATCAAGACTGACGATGCCTTTACCCTTAGTTCTAATCGGAGCATTGTTTCCAAAGGTGCCATTGTTTTCTATGTCCTTTTCTTTTAGCGACATAAATTTTCTTTTGTCCCCAGTAATATGTTTGGAACAACCACTATCCATATACCATTTGTTTTCTTGATTATGATCTGATAAGGTGAGTCCACACTACATGCTCTTTTTGGTATTTCATATCCTTTTGGATAGATGACTGTCTCATATTTTGGGACTTAGACATGTATTCAAGCCTGCATTTGCACCCACAGGCTTTGTGCCCAAAATTATTACATTTGAAGCATTCTACTTCACTTATAAATGGAGGAAAGACATTTTGATTTCTTAGAGAAGAGTTTTTATATTTAGAGATCCAATACATATTATATCTGGTATTTTAATATCTTTCAACTTTGATCCTTCTACAATCAACAACTTTGTATCCAAAGATATGACACTTATAACAGTGACCATAAAATAAATAGGCATGCCTATTATTGGAAGTATTATGGGATTGTATAGGAAAATACCTTGGTTGTCTTGCGGATTGATTCATTCTCCATTGACGGTCTCCTCTTTTCCCTACTTCTCTTTTGTCTTCATTAATTCTTTCATGGTGCTTCTTCCCATGGCTCTCTGGTTCTTCAAATCTTGCAGACCTGAAGCTTATCTTCCCCATACAAGATTCTGTTGTGGTATTCAACAACCCCCCATTTATTAATGATAGTAGTTAATATTACATTAATAAATGGGGACCCTTCAAAAAAATCTATCCAAAAAGAAAAACTTAGCATTTAGGCATTTCTTTTATTTTTTGGAATAAAGAAAAGATAACAATCAAAACCCCTTTTTAGAAAAACTACTAGAAACTAACCTTCACACATATAGCATGATTTAAACCCACCAAAAGACCTTTCTAACCCTCCAAAATCAAGAAAAGTGATTAAGTAAGGACTCTATGTGAAACTATCATAAAATCTGACATAAACTAAGTCCTTAAGATTTTTAGGCTTAAGTCTTGCATCGCATAGCACCATTCATAAAGGGCCCACTTTAAAAAGGTCATTGCGAAACATGTGAGTTGTGAAACTTGCAAGATGTGAAACTGCGATGGCGTTATAACTCTTATCACATTGCATTTCGGGCATTTAAACCAACACCGTGTACTTACCACTAGCCGATATTGCAAAATGCAATTAAGACTTGGACCCACTCCTTAAAATATTATAAGCAAATGTTTTAGGTTTGCCACTAAGTAAAAAGGGTCTTTTACATAGGATAAACATGGCAATTAGCTACATTTTGAAAACAACTAACGAGCGGCTTGAATCTCGCATCTCGCAAAAACATAGCGGGAGGTAAGAAAGTTGGAAATGCATATTGTGATATTGCGATCTGTGATATTGCTTCGAAAATCACACAATCGCTATCATCACAGTTCAAAGGCTCATCAACCTAGAATCTTTCTTCCTGTTTTATGATGCAAACATTTATGAGCATTAAATTTAAGGGATAACGAATCATTAGTGGGCATTTAGTAAGAGATAACTACATTTATGTGTGAAAATTCATTTAGCATGATATGGTATCTTCTTACATGCGTTCAAATAAATCTCCTTTTATCACCTTTACAGGCTATCTACATTATTTCTTTTTACGTTCATCTTTGTGTATCCGATAGCTGTTGTTCTTCACTTTCAGGAAAAGTTCGTAGAGAAAAGTGTTGAGAACAATGGTGAAGAAAGGCAAGGCAGTTACTTCTGAGAAGTCAGAAATGAATCCTCTGTTTATAGATACTACATGCAATAGAGAAGGAGGAACCTCTACATGGGAGGTTATGTATAACATACTAGAGGAGGAGCAGTCAAGGCTTATGGAAACAAAAATTATAGTTGATGGACGTGATTCCTCAGACACTTCCATGCTGGAGGCGGCATGCTCATATTCACACCACATAGCCACGCAACCGTAGATAATCCCTTATACTGACATGGTTAAATGGGTTACTGATAAAGCCGACATCTCATATAGAGAATTTAGGATAAGAAGCCAAGGGGTTATGGGATCTTTTACCCTAGACAACGTACGAATAATGTACCACCTACCAGAGCAATAAGTCATCTACAACAAGAAGTTCATGGAGAAGTTTGCCAAAGAAAACGATGACCCAACAGACTGCACCCGGACCTGGTCCAATAACAAGGAAAAAATCAAGAAAGATAAAAATGGTATGTACACTACTTCGTCTGTTTGTCCCCCTCATAGTTTTGTAGTGGCTATGTTATGTAGACTATTTGGCAGACCCGATAGTACTAAGTTCTCCCCATAATGGTTGTCATTAATAGATGCAGCTAGTAATGCAACTGTAACAAATTGGGCACAAATTTTGTCTGACAATTTAGCAAAAACAATTATTGAGTATAGAACGAAAAGAAATGTTGCTTCGAGGGTTTACCCTCCATTTTTTATAAGCGCCTATGTTATGGATGCAATTTAATTTAGTTCGAAATTCCCTATCATGGGATGGAAATGGACCGTTTGAAATCCACTTCCCATTCACATATACCACAAGGACATGTGGGAATCCAATTTTAAACCACATATTTTGAAGATTTATCATGGAGTTATGCTCCCTATTCATAAGCAGCTTTATAATCGAGACGCACCTAGGTATTCCCAATAAGTTGAAGTTGACATCCTCCCAGCGGCAAGATGGTTCATGGAGGAAACATTTACATATATCAGGGGTTTTGGTAGCATCACCTCCCCCCATGTCCTCCGATACTATGTTCCAGATAAATTGATGGCTAGAGAGATAGCCTATCAAATAGCTGGTGAGGGAGGAATGAGAAAGACATTGAAAGATTCAAAGAAGGCCATCTGGCCTACATTCCCTGTACAACGTGGAACATTAGCATTACACAACCTAGGGCATGCATTCAAAGAAGCAGATAACATGCTATCTCTGTGATTAGCTAAATTCCCTAGAAGGCAATATGACCCGTTTGGCACTGTCGAAAATTTCACCACTTTGGTGAAAATAAAAGTATTCAGCAATGAGGTGGATTCCTTTGATGAAGTCCTTTTGCAAAAAAACACCTTCATAGAGGTCAAGCATATGGTACAACTACTTTTTTACTGTGAAGATCTGGAAAAGTTTTACAGTTATAGAGAAAGGAGGTTAGCAAAGGTCCCATTGGACCAATTATTGATTGAACCAATAAGGGATCCTACTCCTAATGTGCCTATAGAAGGTGACTCCAAAGAGAATTCTAAGACCGATTCTAGAGTGGAATCTCAAGAGAAATCCACCAGGGAATTGCAACAGTCATCGCAAAATGGGAAAAGCAAAAGCATGGAGTCAGTAAAGGATAGAGCCCAATCTACATAGAAGATAGCTGAAGAAGATTCAGCTAGCAAGTAGGCTAAAATCCCTACTACCTCCGCATAGCCAATAAAAGCCATGGTAATTGACTTAGAGGAAGAGTGGGACAATTGTAATAAAGCCTCAACATAGAGGAACAGGTGCCAGAGTTGCAAACTCCACCATAGAAAACAACTCTGGAAATTACAGTGGAAGAGACTACAAATACACAAGAGGTAGAGCACATCCCTACCACCCCAACTTCCGATATAATTTGAGAATTGAAGAAATTCCCCCTTTGGATTTTTTCTATAGCCCACAGCATAAGGCCGTGGTGAAAAGACAAAGAAAGAAAAGGAAAGTGGACTCTATAGTTATTACTACCCCTGAGAATGAACCAATGGATGTTCTATCGAAAGACTCACCCGTTGACCCATCCGACAACCTTACTAGACTCTCACATTTTGTAGGTGATTATGCTACAGCAACCATGGAGAAAGAAACAAAAATACAAATGTTTCTTAGAGAAAATGAAGATAAAATAACGTTGCTTGAGCAACAATTACAGTAAGTAAAATCTGACCAGCAGGAAGAGATATAGTTGGCCAAGCTTCAACAGGTATTTGAACAGATGCAAATAGAACATTGAACCAGCTTAGCCGAGAATGAAGCACATATGCAAGCAAGAACCGATCTACACAAAGACGATCCAAAAATTGATTATTTTGTTACCAAAGCAATTGGTCTTACTGTTGTGGGGAAAAGTATCCGACTCGGAATGACCCTATCCCTACTCTAAGGGTGATAGTTCCTTAGCAACAATTGAAAGTAAAGCTTTGATAGTTTTCCTTTATGAAAATACAGAGAGGGAAGAAAAGATTGACCAACCGATGTCTTTCGCTTTTGTCGATCCTGTCTTCTCTCTTTGCCTCTTGCTCCCAGCTCCTTGCTCTCTTGCCGGTCCAGCTACACACAGATCCTGCAAAAAACGAGAGAAGGAAACTACAAGAAACATGTACTCATAACTGATGCATGGATTAGGATGAATCAAATATACAGATGAAAACAATACATCATTGCAATACAAGTATATAGGAGAACATCAAAAGCTTTATTGATAGAAGAAAAAGGTTCTGAGAAGGTTACAACCATAAATGGCTCCAATCCAGCAGCACCTCCCCAGCAGCAAGAAATCTCCTCTTCTCCTCTATAAAAGCAATCACCCAATAACTCTAACTGTAAACCAACAGCACTTCCTTACTTTGCACAAAATTCCAGCCTCCCTAGACCTCATAGAAGAGCTCTATATATAGGGTAGAAGGAGAAAGGATGAGTCAGCTTGAGACTGACATAAAGCTGCCTTGTGTCCTCTCCCTCTTCAGTTAAACTTCAGTTCTTGAGTCCACTTGGAGATCCTTGCTTCCACATGGAGATCAAGTACCTCTTACTCATCATAGGGCGAATTCCTTGAACCAAGTGTCAGTTTGGAAGCTTCATGGGCAGTTGACACCTTGCAGAATGACTGTGCCACTTGGCCAATCTCGCCCAGCGCAGGTAGCCTTCATTGGTTTTGACTTTCAGCGCAGGTACAAGGAGGAGCAGTTGACATTCAGCGCAGATGCTCAGTGGAGCAGCTGACATGATCCAAAAATAGCCTGTTTTTGAGTGTTTTCAGGTGGAGAACTGATAGGAAGTCCTGTGGTTTGCTGACCTTGTTCCTCTAGGGGTAAGAACAACATGTTTAGGGACTTTGGATCCCTGTAATTATCGACATTTCATGCTCCATGCTGCGAGGCACAAAAATGTCTATAACAGTTGCCCCCTAAAGTATGAGGCCGTTTATCGGGTGAAATGCTTTATCCAGAGGGTCCGAAGTTCATTCAAGTGCTGAGAGGTGCCCTGTAATATAATACAATACAATACATTATTTTTCATTCTGTTTTCATGATCTAGCTGAGGCGGGCATTCCCATGCTCAACTTTATAAATACATTTTGGTACATAGAACAGACGATCGTCTGATGGTAGACTGATAATTCTCTGCTGAAATTATCATCCTTTGAGTAGGATGATCATCTGCTGCAATGATGTACATGACAAATGCATTTATATTTCCTGAATATGTATCGCAGCCCGGATGGATGAAACTAGATCCGGGGTCTTCAAACTCGTTCGATCTTCACTCTAAGTACAAGTCGATCCATGTGAGAATTTCGCTGAAGTCGAACATGGAAAGACATCGCTTGATTACCGGTCAATGATGAAAACCGTTAACAAGCGCGAGAGGAATCACCGATAATGATAATGACCCTCAAGGTACTGCAGTACAATTCACGTGGCGTGAATAAAGGACTTGGCGTTGAACGCCACTCAAAATCTTCTGGTCGAAGGTCATTGATGTATACCTGTCGCCAGAAGTGAGAAACTTGCCATTGAGGCATGCAAGCTTCAAAGTACTGATGGGGTTGTTCCTAGATCAACTTCTTGGATAATGAGCTGAAGTCGACAAGAAGCGATCCGTCAAAGGAGGGCCTTAATGAATCCCACATCAATGACACGGAACGGAGCTAATGATTTTAGTGGAGGTGAAAACAAACTGTGACATATGATTCAGGGTGGCGATCATGAATGGATGAAGGATAATGTATGGCAGTGGATGGGACACGGTTGACACTTTCAGAATGACCTCTCTTGAACATATAACGACACTGATGCGGTGGATCGGTAGCATTACCCCAAAATGTGGATGGTTTGGCGAAGACCATGGTGATGAGACCGGTGAATGAAACAACCCAACCCGATGTGGTACGGAAGAAAAGTGTCATGTTCAAGAGCGACTTGCTACCATTAAGCTTCGATGTTCTCCCAATTTTTCCCCAGTCATTTCTGACCAGTACCTCTTTATTTTTGTCAAGCTTGAGGAGGATAACATATGCTTGTTCTATAACCTGCCCTTCGGGAAAGCCCATCGCTATGATTTAACGAGCTTAGCGATAGGGAAACTCGTTCTCGTCTAAAGACAAGTTTGTCGCTATTTAATCATTTTAACGAGTCTAACGACAAGGAAAACTCGGTCCTTTTCATTTTTAGAGAGTCTGAAAAGGTACAGAAAGTTAACTCCATAATTCCTTTTTCGTCATCCAATCCCTTAAGTCCGAAAAAGTATAAAACAATACAGAAGGGATGGGTGTTCGGTACTTTTAACGAGCCGAACAAGACAAGCGCTCGATCTTTTTGTGTAATAATCCCTCAGGTCCAAAAAGATTAAAGTCTAAAAGAGGGATAGCTCTTCCGGTCCTTTTAACGAGCTAGAAGGCCAAAACTCGGCAAACTTTTCATATTTTACGAGTCTGAAAAGAGCTCAAAGAGGACTCGTCTTTTGAGGAACGAGTGATAAACAGGGATAGCAACTGATTCCAGGTACAAGTTGGAATTTTCCAATCACGGCAGTGTCACAAGGATGGCTAGGTGAAATCACTCTTCGCAGATGTTCCTCAAAATGGGTAAACACACAAATGGAAGTGAATGATCGGCCAAATGACGGTGGAGGTGACGGTGCACAAACACGACCAAGGCTTTTATGGCTGATGAATTTACGATCTCAAAAGGGTATTTACCGGTTCATTTTTTCTAAATGAGCTTGAACTCTAAAGGAAAGCCTGCTCATAAACTTATGTTTATTTTTTAACGAGCATGAACTATGCGCTAAAACTGCTCGGATCTTGCGTTTATTTTTTAACGAGCATGAACTATGTGCTAAAACTGCTCGATATACCAGTCATAAGATAAGAATGCCTCCTCTAAGGATCCATTTTTTATAGAGCTTGCGCCTTACCACAGCTATGCTCCAACTCATCCTTCCTTTATGTAAGTTCGGAAAACGGTTAATCTTAAAACCAGATAAATAACCGCCCCTAGCTTGCATTCCAGAAGGTTTGCATGCCCCCAGGTATAGGATAGAATTTCGAGGCTGCCCCTCCTTTCCCCTACCTCTGCTTTTCTTTGGGTGTTCACAGCTACTTGTCACCTTGCTAATCTAATGTTAACGATACTAGTCTTCTCGTTATTTTAAGGGGTCTTATGCGGTACTCAGTCTTCCCGTCGGCCCAACTTTTAACGAACAGCTATTTGTGACAAGAGAAGAACACTACTCAAAGACAAAACATTGGTATTATTGAGGGAGGCTTTCCTCTTTCTTATTATCCGAAGAGGGTTCTATTTGCTGCCGCAAATCAATCTCTTTCTTCGGCGATGTCTATCATTAGGTTACTCAAAGATGGCTACCCTCTGTCACAAGAATAGAATCTCTTTCTTTGGAGGCTGCCCCTACTTATCCTTCAAAACATTTGTTTTAATGGGTGAGGCTTGCTTTTCCCCAAAGATGGTTACTGCTTGTTGCAATAAGGGAATTCCTACTTGGGCATTGCCCACCTCTTTAGACAAAGGTGAATGACTCTTTTGCCAAACACATAACTTTAACAAAAGAATACTATTCCAGAACAACCCCTCTTCCATCCACGGACGGGGTACGGACTAGTCATATTCTTCTGCGGAAATTCTACCTTATACCCAGGGTTTCTTCTGCCCGAGGCAGACCAGGGTGCATGCCCCCTGGGTTCCAGTCTTTCTTTCCGAATCACTCGCACTCATCGGGAAGGAGGACTGGGGGTGGAGGCATATCTTGAGTGAACAGACCATTTAGGATTGGTATTTGACTATTTGCGATGCGAGATCCCGGAAATGAAAGTTGGTCTACGAGCTTGACCACCCTCCCTTCGTGTGGAAAACACATTACTCTAAAGAGTGAGGAGACTATCGCTCCCATGCAATAAATATAGTCACGTCCAAGGAGTAGGTTATAATCCAAGGGTCCTTGGACGACCATCACGTTCAAATTAACGGTCTTCCCTTTCAATGTAACAGGCACATTGGGGAGGATTCCTAATGGTCGACTGGTTCCTTTATCAAAACCTGAGAGATTTATTAACTCAGGTAAAAGCGCCGGGGAACCCAGTGCTTTCCAAGCAACAGAGGAAAGGATACTCACAGACGCCCCTTCATCAATGATAGTACCAGCCATAATCATTCTATAGATCTGGACAATGATTCTGAATGGTATACTGGCTGGTAACCGGGGTCTGCCTAGTTGATTCCAATCAAAGGATACAACCAGGTTGCTTGGTGGTGGGACCGAATATACGGCCGGGTATGACCCTGATGATGTTCCTTCCTGTGATAAAGGAATGGGCGCATTGCCCTGACGCTCATCAGAGTCGGTGCTGATGAAAAGAACCTGGATGGTGTCATCCTTATTCTCTTCAGTGAGGGTGTCGCATGAAGATGACTCTTCGGCGACGGTGTCATTTGAAGATGAAACTTCTGAAGGTAGAACCGGGTCAACTGCCGTATCGACCTTTGGACTTTCATCCGGTCTGGATTCAGTAGGTTCATTTTCAGTGACTGACGCTTCAGCCGACCACTTGAGTGGGCCAGCTGTATTTTCAACCAACGAAGGACTTGGCACGAGTTTTTTGTATCCAGGAGGAAGTTTTACAGGTGAAACCGGACGATCTTCCAAAACTCTCTTCGCTTCGTCTAAGAAGGGACAACGGTGGATGGCGTGACTGCCTTCACACAACTTACAGGGGAATCTTACTCCCCCTTTTTGTCTTGATCCTTCACTTTCACTGTTTGACGGAAAGCAATCAACCTGATTGTCAGAGGTTGATGCCCCCGAATTGTGCAGACGAGGGGATTCCTTAGTATCCGGGGAATACAGGGACAATCTCTGTGGAAATGGTCTCCTCTACATATGACACATGGCGATTTAGGCCCAGTCTGTGCAGTGTGTGGGTTTTTGTCAGATGTCTTTTGCTTGCCCCCAGTCGCCTTAGGCTCCTTCTTCTTCTTCTCCTTCTTCTCCTTGGGAGGCTGACTTTTGCCGGCTCTGCCTTGCGAAGATGAAGGATTGGAGGAAGAGTTATTAGAAGTAGAAGGCTGGTGGGCAGCTCTAGACTGATCTAACAGTTGACTCGATTGATCAGGAACCATGGTGGCCTGAACTACATTGGTCGAGAACAGCCAAACTGGTAGGCCTATTGTCAGTCCTGGAAGCGACAATGTGGCCATATGGGGCGCACCAACTTCTCCCCAAGAGGAGAAAGGACTAGGACTTCCATCTTGTGGACTCCCTTGGTTGGGGCGTTCCATGTTCTCAACTTACAGATCAACGCGGGAATGAGAGGTGATTATGTTCCGTTTAAAATGAATTTTATAACGACGCTTTATTAGACACAACTTTGCTTTTTCATGTTTTAAGAGTCGAGAAAAAGCTAAAGATGACTCTAGTCGCCTTCGATGTATTAACGAGCCCGAAGTGACAAATGCTCGGTTGGACTTTTTCAGTTATAGAGTTTGAAAAAGGCCAAAAGAAACTGCTCTGGAGATCTAGGCAGAGGGTGTGCCAAACTTTTCGCGAAACCACAGAATACGTTTTACGGTACGGGTGGTCAATCTTCGTGAATGCTGTGTTCACTGCATCGCGATCAGTAGGGCGGCCGACACGGCTTCCTAAGGATAAAGGCTTTATTCCTATAGGGGTCTCCCAATATACTCGACGGTACGCGGGAGCACAAGTCCGTATTGATACTTATCACTTCACCGTGGAGGAATCACCCAACCACTCAACGCTAAGATATCACGTTTAACGACGCCGGAACACGTCTCTAACTTAGACCTCTATGTGTTTGCGTTATGTTTCAATGCGTTGTTATGTAAATTCAATTCATTTTAATGTTGATCTTGCTTAGCAGTTTGCCTTTAAGGATCACCACGAGATGTATGTATACAACTTCCTAAATGCAATCTAAGATGAGAAGCAAAACTTTTCAATCTTTCAACTTTGAAAACCTTAATCTACTGAGGGAAAAGAAAGACATCAACTTTTCACACAGATCATAGAACACACACTAAATGCACTTTTCCTAAATCAACATGCAAACTGTCAATAATGCACATGCACAATGCAGATATTTCTTTTCTTTATCCTTAATGTTGATGTAAGACAAAAAGGAAACTGTTGTATAACTTTAAATCTAATTTCAAGCGAAAGTAAACAATCTTGTCCAAAATCAAAAGACACCTTAAGATCGACTTGTTTAGACACTGGAAATGTATAGATTCAAACCACAAAATGAAAAACAAACAAACTCAAACAGCCATGAACAGTAATAAAACTAGCTCTTAAGATCACAAAGATACTTTTACAGTTCAGGATGTAAGAGGCCACAGCTATACTGGTTTGCTTTTCACAATGGGAAACTGTAACTGAAACAAGAAATACTGAAAGAACAATCACAGTTTCATCACACAACTGAGGTGGAATAATGTCAAGGAAAGTTGGTTTACAGCAAGTACAAATGACAAGCAATCAGCAGCAAAATAACAGTGAAAACAGGGCCAAGACTCAGTAGGAAACCTCAGCAAGACACTGGCTAACTGGTCCAGCAGAGGCTCTGGTCTGTCAAACTGACTTTCAGTGCAGTTCCCGAAGGGAGTACCTACGCTGAAATGCAGACTGCCTTTGGGCAGCCTGCACTGAGACACGAGAGTTGCGTTTACAAGGATTTCCGGGTCATAAAAAGCTCAAAAATTCACTGTTTTTGCTGAAATAAAAAGCTATAAGTCAAGTACAAGCTAAGGGATGATCAAGAGGATGAAAAGCTATCACAAAGAGCACAAGAGTCCTTGTGGATCAGCTCTTCAAATCATAAACTTGCTCAGAAACTGAGCCAGAGCAGCTGCCCTCTACTTTGCAATTGAAGGACTCAATTGCAGTTCGATTTGGTGCTCTCCTTGTTTATGAGATGAATAGCAAGAAACACAATAAACCAACAAGATACTAGGATCCCCAGTGGAGTCGCCAGTTTGTTGTGGGGAAAAGTATCCGACTCGGAATGACCCTATCCCTACCCTAAGGGTGATAGTTCCTTAGCAACAACTGAAAGTAAAGCTTTGATAGTTTTCCTTTATGAAAATACAGAGAGGGAAGAAAAGATTGACCAACCGATGTCTTTCGCTTTTGTCGATCCTGTCTTCTCTCTTTGCCTCTTGCTCCCAGCTCCTTGCTCTCTTGCCGGTCCAGCTACACACAGATCCTGCAAAAAACGAGAGAAGGAAACTACAAGAAACATGTACTCATAACTGATGCATGGATTAGGATGAATCAAATATACAGATGAAAACAATACATCATTGCAATACAAGTATATAGGAGAACATCAAAAGCTTTATTGATAGAAGAAAAAGGTTCTGAGAAGGTTACAACCATAAATGGCTCCAATCCAGCAGCACCTCCCCAGCAGCAAGAAATCTCCTCTTCTCCTCTATAAAAGCAATCACCCAATAACTCTAACTGTAAACCAACAGCACTTCCTTACTTTTCACAAAATTCCAGCCTCCCTAGACCTCATAGAAGAGCTCTATATATAGGGTAGAAGGAGAAAGGATGAGTCAGCTTGAGACTGACATAAAGCTGCCTTGTGTCCTCTCCCTCTTCAGTTAAACTTCAGTTCTTGAGTCCACTTGGAGATCCTTGCTTCCACATGGAGATCAAGTACCTCTTACTCATCATAGGGCGAATTCCTTGAACCAAGTGTCAGTTTGGAAGCTTCCTGGGCAGTTGACACCTTGCAGAATGACTGTGCCACTTGGCCAATCTCGCCCAGCGCAGGTAGCCTTCATTGGTTTTGACTTTCAGCGCAGGTACAAGGAGGAGCAGTTGACATTCAGCGCAGATGCTCAGTGGAGCAGCTGACATGATCCAAAAATAGCCTGTTTTTGAGTGTTTTCAGGTGGAGAACTGATAGGAAGTGCTGTGGTTTGCTGACCTTGTTCCTCTAGGTGTAAGAACAACATGTTTAGGGACTTTGGATCCCTGTAATTATCGACATTTCATGCTCCATGCTGCGAGGCACAAAAATGTCTATAACACTTACCTCCCAACTGATGCACCAGAAAGAATTATTCTGCCAGAAGATTTCACAGTGGAAATCTTATTGCGAAACAAGCAATAAACTAACAATTCAAGTCATGGAAATGAGACTTGAATACGATGAGATCTTTAAAAAGGTATCTGATTTTATCACCTAGTAGAATACAGAAGATGGGAGAAAGGCCGGCCTGCCCAAGCTAGAATAATCGCATAAGGAAATCCTATTTGTCAATTGGGATTATAGGCTTAAAGAAGCAAAAAAGGCAACAACAGACGTGGCATTAGCAACAAACAGTGCCATAGAAAACGTCAGTGAGAATTTACATAGTTCCAACCTTTTGGCAAAGTCCATTCTAGGTTTCCTTCCTAATTCGAAACAACTTGAACAACAATGGAAATAGCTAGCGGCATAAAAAGTAGAAGTAATAAGGCAAACAACTAGGTTAAACTAGGAGGCATATTGGAAACATTTGGTAAAGCCTCATAGCCAATGGGTGACCCAATACAGAGAAAAAGGCACCAACACTAACTGATGTCGTATTCGCTAGACAGTTGAAAGCTGAAGTCGTCCAACCAGCACAGCTCAAGCCCATGATGGATATTTGCAATCTGAAAGATCAAATGCAGGATAGCTAGTCACCTTGTTTATTTCCATTTTGATTTTATTTTTGCACAAATTGAGGAAGATCATTAAAACCTCCTCATCTATTTTTATAATAATCTATTTTTAGTTTTATAGTTTTAGTATTTAAACCCCTCTCATGCATTTAGAGAGGGGTCCAGAATTTTATCAGAAATAGTCTTCGAAACATGCAATTTTGTCCCTTTGAGGAAGTTCTGCTGAAATTAATGGAACATGAATTATTTTCTATCTGATTTAGCATCTTCTACTAAAATTTCACTTTTGTACTCTTAGATGGTGTTGAATGGACTGAAGATAGAGCAATATTGCTAAAACACATGAGTAGGACATCTTATAAATGGTACTTTTATCTCGCAATCCTTTTTACTTATGTATTAAGCAATGATTTCTTATCGAATTGTTTATGTATGAAAGTCTGAATCTTGAATACCATTATTGCACTTATATATGATGATGATCTTTATTTTATGTTGAATATATGAATAATTCCTTATGCGATATATCTTTCACAATAGTTTTGGCTAACTTTTTATACGAAATGATTATTGTTAAAACGGATTCACTTCTCATCGCAATTGAATGATCTTTATTACCAATTTCTTTCAAATATTATTGTAGATCGCATACACCAATTTAAATCACGGGTATATTTATAATTAGATAGTGCTTAAATTAGGATGAAATGCATGTGATTGTTAGTTAAGATTAGATTACTTTTAGCTTAGACATTACTTTAAAACCTCACATATCACCCCATTAGCACAAGCATTTAATAGATTGGGAAACTGGTCCCATTATCCCCAGTCGGAGCCACTACTCCAAATGGAAAAGGAGCTGCCAACCAAGGTCCAAACTGGGTGGTTTTCCCCCATGTTGAAGCAATGATTTTCGAGGCTTCAACATTTTGGCACTAGAAGGAGGGCATGACTATGAATGGCAAGTAAATCTAAATTAACAGGCCATTCTAAGAGTAAAATTCCCTCACCATCACCTCCAACTTCTCGAAATTCTTTCAAATCCCCTGATCCTAAGTCAGAAGTTCCACAGAATATTATACAACCCGTTGCTGAAAACCAAAAAAACCCAGATCATTCTTCTTTTACTGAAACCCTTGAAGTTCAATCTTTGATTCACAAATTACAAGTGATTTCGCTATATTAAGAAGAATGTGAATTATCCCAGGATAGTGTTACCTCTCAGTTCACCCCATCTCAACAGTTGGTTAGAGCATAAAGTGAAAATTTTGGAATTCCTTTGTTAAAATTTCCTCTGCCAAGCTGAAAGAGAGCTAAGAAAACACCATTTGAATCTCACAATGAGGTTCTATCATCGTCTTCATTCATTCCATCTATACCCTCACAACATCAATCATCCACCTCACCACTCCAAATCATGATTCACACAGGTACAAGAGCTACATCTTCCTCTACCCAATCACCTTCAAACTCTACTGCTACACCTTCCCCTACCCACATACCAGCAATGGCATAGAATCGTCCAAGGCCATGGACAAATCCAAGGGCTTCTAGGATGGCTGGACCTTTACATCAATTACCAGCACACCCGGAGAAATGGTTGCCCAAATTTAGTCCTGATAATGGCCTATTAGCTGAGGAACATATAAATAATTTTATGTTGTGCATTAACTTGAATGAAGTAGAGGAAGAAAAGTTAGTTGTAAGATTATTCCCACATACTTTATAGGGAGCAGCGGCATCATGTTACTTTTCATTACCATCACGTTATATTAACTGTTGGGATGCTTTTCAAAAGAAACTTTTAACTAAATTTGGAGATGATAGATCTACGACTACCCTGATCAATGATCTCTTCATAGATGACTCTGAAAAGAAACCACCAAAAGATGACTCTGAAAAGAAACCACCAAAAGATCCTTTTTATCTTGAACGGTTACAAAAACTCCTCAAGACCATGTCTAACGAAATGGTTGATATTAAAAAACAGGTAGCAGAGACTTCCTCTAAGAAACCTTTTGGACCATTTAAAAGGAATTCCTCTACTAATCCTAAACCCCCAAATGCCATATCAAATGCTAACTCAAATGGAGAGGAGGACAAAATTTCAACAAATGAAGAACAAATGGACGATGACGAAGTAGCAGAGTTACAAGTGATGTGGGATTTCATACTTCCCAATGAAGAAACTCAAGAAGAATTACTTGTCGCTACCTGAAGTAAAAATCCTATTGAATTGTCACAAACAAATCCAAAATAGAAGGATTCAATTCCACCCCCTAGGGATAAAGCAACAAGTAAGAAATATGTACCAAAATCCATTCAAACTACACCTACCTAGCTGGATCCTTCTCCTTCATATAAAACTTTGATAGTTTCTGATGAAATGGAATATAATATTATTGATGATATGAAGAAGACTAGGGCAAATGTCACATTTCATAAGCTTAGTAAATTGAAACATTAGCCGAAGTTACTTCTCAAAGAACTCAAATCAGTACCTACTATGCCACTTCCTCTTTCCATGATCTCACAAGCTGCCCAAGAAATGGGAAGACCCCCTAGTGCTTCTTTGAATAAAATTGATCCAACTGATATAGCTTTGATTGGGGGAAGATCAAAATCCCACACCTCGCCATTTCTCCTTCCTTTTGAAGTCTTTAAAAAAAACTTACACAACTGTCTGGTTGGTTATGGAGCTTCATCTAACATGTTACCAAAAATTGTTTGTGCAAAGTTGAATGTTTAGCCTCAGAAATCGGTTGTATGAATAGTTCAGTTAGATCGCTCTCGAGTTGAAGTTGTTGGGGAACTTAACCAAGTAACCATAAAAATTTCATCAAACCCTAAAGTTTGCCAAGTCATTGACATACTTGTAGCTGACATTCCTGAGTTCTATGTCTTAATCCTTAGTAGGGACTAGTTAGAAAAACTTCATGGTTATTTTGCAACTGACTGGTCTCACCTGTGGCTTCCCTATAATATCAAACCAAATCAAATAACAGTTGATCATGAGAAGCATCAAAAGTTCATAGTGACAGAATTAGAAGGAGAAAACAAACCAATCGCATATAGCAACAATATCATCGGAAATTATTCTGTAGAATCATTTCTAGGAAATTTCAATGCTCATACTTCACCTTTCTTAGAAAACTCTATTGTCTCTCAAGTTGATTTTTTTTTTCAAATAGACACTTCTAAATGTGTAAATTTTGTAGATAAACCTATAGTTAGATCTTTATTTTGGAAATTATTTTTTTATGGATCTAAATCCAATGATGGAGTGGGAGCAGGTTGCATCTTAGCTAGCTCGGAGGGGAAAAAACTATGCTAGCATGCAAACTTGAATTCGATTGCACAAACAACACCGCTGAATATGAGGCACTATTTCAAGGTTTGTATAAGGAAATTGGTCTTAACGTTAAATACCTCCAAGTATTTGGAGATTCAGAGATTGTCATAAAACAGGTGAGAAATCCTATACACTGTTTGTAAGGATATTTGAAACATTATCAGTCATTAGTCTAAGACCTGACTCTCCACTTTACTACGTTTAATATTTCCCCTATTCCAATACTCCAGAATGCTAGTGCCGATCTTCTAGTGAATTTCGCCTCCAAGCTTATCCCACCAAAAGATTACAAATCAGATCGATTTTCCATTTAATTAATTTTTAGGCCTTCTATTCCGGACAATATCACCAACTGGAGAGTCTTTAATAATGATCCATATATCACAAGCTTTCTGACCTCAAAAGGTTCTTACGATGACCAGATAGTTGATGAAGACCACCATGTTAACCAAATTAAACAAGAAACAATCATTAATGCTATACCAAAATTTGTAGTTAAGTTGGAAGATTTATATGACCTTAAAGACAGATTTAAACGATCCACCAATTCAAAACTTCAGAGTTCAACTCTAAGGTTTGAATTGATCAATGTTGGGACCAATTTAAAACCTCAAAATATTAACTTAGGTCTTAGTCTTTCATCAGAAGAAAAAGCATCTTTTATAGGCTTGCTAAAAAGATACAAGAATGTCTTCGCATGGAACTATGAAGATCTCAAGACATACGACACCTCTATTATTCAACATATTATTCCCATGATATCTTACGAAATACCTATTCAACAGAAATTGAGGAAAATCCATCCTAATTTAGAAATTCAAATTAAATCTGAGTTGAATAAACTGCTGAAGGCCAAAATTACTTTTCCTATCATACACTCCCGGTGGGTTTCCAATCTTATCCCTATTAGAAAAAAGAACGAAGATATTCGGGTATGTATAGATTTATGCAACGTCAATAAAGCTTTCCAAAAGGAGAATTTCCCATTAACCCCTATGGAACAGATTTTGCAATCAGTTGTAGGCTTAGAATTAATGTCTTTCTTGGATGGATTCTCAGGTTATAATCAAATCTTAGTACACCTAGATGACTCGCTGAAAACTACATTCAAGACAAAGTGGGGAACTTATGCTTATCAGAAGATGCCATTTGAACTGATCAATGCAGGTTCCACTTTACAAATAGCTATGGATATAGCCTTCAAGGGTTTAGTAAAGAAATCGATAGTGATCTACTTGGATGATATAACAGTATACTCCAAAAAATGCAGTAATCATCTAAGAGATTTAAAACAAATATTTGAACATTTCTAAAGGTATGGAATTTATCTGAACCCCAAGAAGTCATTTTTCTCATGAAGTGAAGGAAAGCTCCTTGGATTCATTGTGTCTAAAGAAAAAATTCATATCGACCCTACCAGAATTAGAGAAATTTCTAAAATACGTTTACCCCATAACAAAAAATCAATGCAATATTTCATGGGTCAAATAAAATTTGTTAAAAGATTTGTCCCTAACTTCTCGAGAATTTTTTTACATCTTCAATCTATGATAAATAAAAATTCTCTATTTAAATGGGGACATTCGGAACATGAAGCTTTTAGCTTGATAAAACAACCAATTATAAATGCCCCATCTTTAGAAACCTAGAATTTTTCTAATCATTTAATTCTATATACTTTCACTTCCAAGAAATCATTGTGGCCATGTTGACACAAGTGAATCAAGATAAAGCTGAAGCTCCAATATCTTTCTTTAGCTCCAATTTGCAAGGAGCTGAATTAAATTACTCAGATGTTGAAAAACAAGCTTTTGCTGTTTTCAAATCTATAAAACACTTCAGACCTGTTCTCCTAAAAACCCACTCTAAAGTCATAGTACCATTCTTAGCAATGAGAAATCTTTTAATACAAAGGGATGTAGGATAAAACAGAGTAAATTGGGTGACAACCCTGCAAGAGTATGACATAGAAATTAAACTAAGTAAAATTGTTAAAGGTCAAGGTTTTTGTATAATGTTGGTAGTAGCGTCGAATCTATCACAATGGCAGCATTCAGGTGATGATGTTCAAATCTATGAGGTAAGCCTCAACAACACAGAATCAAGGTATGTTGATATCATGTTTTACTTGAAAAATGGATATGTACCAACCCAATTAAATTATACAAAGAAAAGAGCCTTGAGATTAAAAGCTAGGAAATATCAAGTTATCGATGATGTGCTTTTTAGAATCAATTATGATTATGTTTTACTTAGATGTCTTAAAGAATCTAAGGCAGAGAAGGTGTTGCAGGAACTTCACGATGGACCAGTTGGTGGTCACTTTGGAGGTGATACTACATCACATAAAATCCTACATGTCGGCTATTACTGGCCAACACTGTTCAAAGATGCACACAATTATGTAAGGATATGTAAGATTTGTCAAACATTTGCTGGAAGATAGTGAAAACCCGCGCTATAATTACAACCCATCAACATTGACCAACCATTTGAACAATGGGGATTGGACATAATAGGTGAGATCGTTCCTCATTCTTTTAAGCAGCATAGATACATCCTTACAGCCACTGATTATTTCACCAAATGGGTAGAAGCAATTCCACTCAAGGTAGCCAATTCAAAAAATATTATTGAATTTATAGATCAATTTATCATCAACAAGTTTGGCTTACCATCTGCTTTGATGTTTGATAATGCATCTTATTTTTTAGGCAATGCTATGACAAAATTTTCTCTTAAAAGAGGTTTTAAGCTTAAGTATTCGGCCAATTACTATCTGCAAGGAAATGGATTAGCTGAATCCACAAACAAAAATCTCATCAGGATTATTAAACGAACTGTTGACCAAGGCCAAAAGAACTGGCATAAGTCTTTAGTGTTTGCTCTATGGGCAGATCGAATAACTCAAAAAGCCTCCATTGGCACTTCTCCTTTTAATTTGGTCTATGGGAAAGAAGCAGTCTTACCAACAAATGTAGTTATTCCCTCCTTAGCCTTAGTTCAATTCATTGAAGAAACTCCTTCCTCATCTATGCAGGTTAGACAATTACAAATTCTTAAGCTTGAAGAGGAAAGGGAAAAATCCAGGACCATGCATGCACATCATCAGCAATTAGTCAAAGCCTCCTTTGATTCAAATTTTGTAATTTCAAAGTCTTTTCAACTAGGAGACCTAGTACTAAAATGTGACAAAGCCCATGAAGAGAAACGTAATCATACCAAGTTCCAATAAATGTGGCTTGCCCCATTTCAGATTGTGGAACAATTAGACCCATCAAATTTTCTGCTACAAGATTTATCATGTAAGAGAGAATCTCTACCTATTAATGGATAGGTTCTAAAGAAATACTTTCCATAGAAGATGATCTCTTCTGTCCACTATATGTTATTTCCTTTAATTAAAATTTTCCTTTAAAAATAATAATACCAAGTCAAAAGAATTTACTTTTGGTTTTACAAAGGATAGTCTCTTTTTAATTTTGACTTTTCGCTTGTATAACTAAAGATTGTTATGAAAGTAAGCTTTAGATATGAAATATATAGTTAATTTCGATTGCTCTTAAATTGCCTGTTTTCTACCTTGATTATATGATTTTGATGAAACTTAGCTTTAAGAAAGAAACTTCTCCTTTATATCAGTCTAGAAAATTATCTATAACAAAGCAAAGTCCCTCTCTAGAAAGGCATCTTCAAAACTCTACAATTTTCGTCTAGAAGCTCTTAGGGAGCCAATGATCCTCCCCATTTAATAAAATTTCATTTTTAGAGTGTAATTCTAAAATATACTTAAACTTAAAGGACAAGAGGTCCCATTAAGAGACGACTTACCATGATCATAAGATTATAACTAACTGACATTACCAACACTGCATATCAAAACAGGGTAATGTCTTAACTTTATATTAATCAAAAGATAAGGGGTCCCATCACGAGCCAACTTGTTTAGTTAAGTTGCAAATCAAGTGAATGACATTGTCAATATTGGTCACCAAACCAAGGAATTGTCCTTTAAGAAACAAAAGATGAAGAGTCGAAGTAACAATGAATTACTTCAGAAAAGAAAGAAAGCAATAAGTACACTTATGAGCTTAGCATTCTGATTTAAGTGGGATACTGGATCATTGTTGGTTAAAAGGTAACCCTGTCGAGGCTATGAACGCTTGCTGGCAACAAAGGATCTACCTACGACAACTGAGTATACCAAAAAATTGATCTGAGGAGAGACTTTTTGCTTTTATCTTTAAAAAACCAAGTAAAGACTGATGTAGACAAAGTAACTTTCGATGAGAAAAGAATAATCAAAAGAATGGTAGTTAAGTAGATGTTGTTTTATTAATAAAGAGCAGTATTTCTTACCTTATATTCCATGTAACAATATTATTTTCAAAACTATCTTTATTTTGGAAGTTTTAGAAATTTCAAAAAACTCTCAGAGATAACTGGTTCTTCCAAGTGAATCGCCAATTGTTGTGGTATTCAACAACCCCCCATTTATTAATGATAATAGTTAATATTACATTAATAAATGGGGACCCTTCAAAAAAATCTATCCAAAAAGAGAAACCTAGCATTTAGGAATTTCTTTTATTTTTTGGAATAAAGCAAAGATAACAATCAAAACCCATTTTTAGAAAAACCACTTGAAACTAACCTTCACACATATAGCATGATTTAAACCCAACAACAGACCTTCCTAACCCTCCAAAATCAAGAAAAGTGATTAAGTAAGGACTCTATGCGAAACTATCATAAAATCTGACATAAACTAAGTCCTTAAGCTTTTTAGGCTTAAGTCTTGCATCACATAGCACCATTCATAAAGGGCCCACTTTAAGAAGGTCATTACAAAACATGCAATATGCGAAACTGCGATGGCGTTATAACTCTTATTGCATCGCATTTACGGTGTTTAAACAAACACCATGTACTTAACACCAATTGATATTGCGAAATGTGATTAAGACCTAGACCCACTCCTTAAAATATCATAAGCAAATGTTTTAGGTTCGCCACTCAGTAAAAATGGTCTTTTACATAGGATAAACCTGGCAATTAGCTAAGTTTTGAAAACAACTAACAAGCGGCTCACATCTCGCATCTCGCAAAAACACAACGGGAGGTAAGAAAGGCGGAAATGCATATTGTGATATTTCGATCTGCGATATTGCTTTGCAAATCGCTCGTCACCCTAGAAGCTTTCTTCCTGTTTTATGATGCAAACATTTATGAGCATTAAAGTTAAGGGATAATGAATCATTAGTGGGCATTTAGTAAGAGATAATTGCATTTATGTGTGAAAAGCCATTTAGCATGATATGATATCTTCTTACGTGCGTTAAAATAAAACTCCTTTTATCACCTTTACAAGTTATCTACATTATTTCATTTTACGTTCATCTTTGTGTATCCGAAAGTTGTTTTTCTTCACTTTTAGGAAAAGTCTGTAGAGCAAAGTGTTGAGAAAAATGGTGAAGAAAGGCAAGGTAGTTTCTTCTAAGAAGTCAAAAATGACTCCTCTCTTTACGGATTCTACATGCAATAGAGAGGGAGGAACCTCTACATGGGAGGCTATGTATAACATATTGGAGGAGGAGCAACCGAGGATTATGGAAACAAAAATTACAGTTGACAGACATGATTCCTTAGACGCTTCCATGCTAGAGATGGCATGCTCATTTTTACTCTGCATAGCCATGTGGCCAAAGATAATCCCTTATACTGACATGGTTAAATGGATTATTGTTAAAGCCGACATCTCAAGTAGAGAATTCAGGACAAGTGTTTAAAGTGTTTTAGACATTTCCTATAAGCAATACATAAGATGAGAAGATGAGAAGACCTACTTGTAGTTCTGCTTTCCTCTCGTCTCCCTTGTATCGATCCTATCACTCCTTCCCACACATAATACACTTGAGAAGTACCCTATAAACACAAAAAAAAACAAAGAATCGATCAAAGCACGTGATCTATTGAATATAAGTGAAAGGAATTAGATACAATTCACACATATAAGCATTATGAAACAGTACAAACATATGGGAGAAACGTTCAAACACTTTATTAGATAGAAGAAGGAATTACAGCCATTGGTGTCTGATTCAAAGCCATTCCTTCAACTTGGATCCCATCCACATCACATCAAAAGCATGACAAACTTGTAGCATTACAATACTTGCTTCAAAGCCAAAACTCATAGCACCATTATCTCCTTATAATTCAACATAATCCAGCACCTGATCACTTAGATGAGTGGTCAATTTATAGGAAGATGAAGGATGTTTTGTCATAAATGGTGGCATTGAATGGCCTTCCATACTTAGAATTAGTTCCATGGAGGAAGAGATGAGAGGATAGGATGCACCTTAACTCATTCCTCATCCATTTTCGAGCTCATGGGAGTTGATAAGTGAGGGAACCTTCTAGATGACTCCAAAAGATAAGAATATTCCCTAAACCCTATGGTCATTTCGCTCATTCTCGCCCAGCATAGGTTAAAGGAAGCCTAACTGCTCTACAGAGCACCCTAGCAGTGGACTCAACTACTCTGCAATGCACCTTTACAAGGGATTACCTGCACTGGTCCTTCTAGAGGCTATTTCTGGATGCCTTCAAGTAATGAAACTGTCTGGGAAGGAGGCATTCAAAAGGGTGACTTATTTAGGGCATGAAGCAACTAAAATTAGGGTTTTATGAGCCCTAAAACACTGATATGAATGTTGGGATTGATGTTCCCAAATGGATATGTAATAGCTTCCCCCTAAAGTATGAATTCGGAAAAATGCCAATGTCGAATAAAACACTTTACGATGTGATGAGGAGGTATCAAAGTGGAAGGTGACCTGCATCAATTACAATACATATATCATGATATTTTATTTTACATGACATGTTGGGGGGAGGCACACCCATGCTCAGCTTATAAACTTTCATTACATGTACATAAATAGTCATCTACAGATATAAACCCATGATCGGAATGACCATCAATGTAAAGCCATTGTACATATGATTTAGTACTCCTAAAATTGCAGCCCTGATGGATGAAACTAGATCTGAGGTCTTCTATCTTGTTCAATCATTCACTGAAGTATGAGTCTAACCATGTGAATATATGATTTGAAGTCGAACATCGGAAGACACCATCTGATTATTAGCCAATCATGTAAGTTGTTAATAGATGCGAGAGAAATCACTGATAATGATAATGATCTTCAAGGTATTGCGCTACATTCTGCATGGTGTGAATGGATGATTTGATGTCAAACACCATACAATGTCTTTTAGTCAAAGGCCATTGATGTATGCCTATCGCCATAAGCAAGAAACCTACCATTGATGCATGCAAACCTCAAGGTACTGGAAGGGTGTTTCTAAGTCAACTTCTTGGATAATGTGTTCATGTCGACAAGAAGTGACTCGTCGCAGGAGGGCATTGATGTATCCCACATCAATGACATGAAATGGGTGTCATGATTTTAGAGATGGAATTTGAGTGACGACACAAGGTTCAGGAATGGCAGTCATGAAAATGAAGGTTTATGGTATTGCAAAGGATGAATTTTGACTGGGTGACATCTCTTGAACATGTCGGCGACACTAAAATGAATTGGTAGCATTGACCCAAAACAAAGTGATGGATGGTATGATAGACCAACAGTGTGATAACCATCAAGCTAATAACCCAACCCAAATAGTCATGGTGATGGAGTGAAAGTGTTGTGTTCAAGAACAACCTTCTACCATAAAGCGGTTTTCCCCTTTTTCCCATTTTCCCCAGTCATTTCCACCAACACCTCTTTATTTTTATCAAGCTTAAGGAGGATAACATATGCTTGTTGTATAATCTCACCCTTCAGCTAAATCCATCGCTATTTGATGTTTTAACGAGTCTAGTAAAGGTGAAACTCAGTCTTGTCTAGATGGACAAGTTTGTTGCTATTTGATGTTTTAACGAGTTTAATGACAAAGATAACTCGGTCATTTTCATGTTTAGAGAGTTTGAAAAGGGAAAAAAAGAAAACCCCACAAGTTATTTTTCATAAATTAATCTCTCAAGCCCGAAAAAGTGTAAAATAATACAAGAGAGATATCATTTCCAATCCATTAACGAGCTAGAAAGGGCAAGTGCTAGGCAATCTTTTCATGTTTAGAGAGTTTGGAAAGAGCTTAAAGAGGACTCCAAGGGGGTTCCTTTTTCATTTTTAATAGAGCTTGAAAAAGAGATAAAAGCGTGCTTTGTGCTCAAAGGTACAATTTACAATCGAGCATGTTGAATTCTGTAAGTCAATTGCAAATCCTACTCAAAACACCACCAAATGGATTAAAAATACCAATTTCATAGGCAAAAATAGGTAAATACTAGTGTTTACTCGATTAATGAACATGAAATAAACACAAAACAAGTTTTTACCATGGCATTTTTACCATTTGGAACTTACCATTCAATTTTGTGCTCTGAGCTAATTTTTACCTCAACCTTCACCAGTTGATTGTGAGAGATTATGCGGAACATTTCTCGAGCCATTTGGACCAGGTAGGTGTTGAAAATAATACTGAGAGGGGGGCGTGAATCAGTATTATCAATTCTTTTTCAATTTATACAGAGATTTGCATATCTGACTAATGAAACTTGCGAATACCTCCCAGACTTATAATTTAATTTATTCTTCAAATGTTGATCATTAATTTGTGTGTCAGAATCATATAACAATAAGCAGGAACATAAAAGTAGAGTAGACAGTCACACAAAAGAACACAAGATATAAGGTGGAAACCCAATGTGGGTGAAAACCACCTGCTGCAATATGTCTCTATCTTCTTTCAATTAGAAACTTCTTTTTACAATGATTCTGTACTGGTGCAATCTTATACTAGCATGCAGGCTTCAACCTACAGAAGGCTACAACCTTCTCTCGTTCTCCAGACTCTCCTGGAAGGGAGCTACAACCCCCTTTGATCTTGTACTAGCTGAGGTACTAGTATGTAGGTGCTGACCTACAGAAGACTTCTTTTCTTCAGGGACCACGTTTCATAAATTTTCAAACTGGATCCATCAATCAAACATCAAATAGATTTGCAATCAACCAACTTCCTTGTACAAATATTGAATCAACCAATAACTTCTCAAAACACAATACCAGACACCAATTCAAAACCCTGAACACTGTAGTAATAGACAAAAGCAGCGAAAACATATTTCAATAAAAAGTCTGCAACTTCACCAATAGAAACCTGCATACATCCGCAGTATTCAGTTCTTTAACCTATGGGTATCTGCACCTGTGCTCTGTCAAACCTGCAGGTATCCGTGCCTGCGCTGTGTCGAGCCTACGGGTATCCGCACCTGCGTTGTGTCAAACCTGTGGGTATCCACGCCTGCGCTGTGTCAAGCCTACGGGTATCCGCACCTGTGCGGTGTCAAACTTGCGGTTATCTGCGCCTGCGCTGTGTCGAGATTGCAGGTATCCGCGCCTGCACTATGTTGAGCCTGCGGGTATAGAAATTTATTAGACTTCAATTATACCCCAGATTATCAGATTTATAGATATAATCATGTGCCAAAGAGATCTTGACCCATCAGTAGATCTGTCTTGTAATGCTCAGGTTTCTCCTTGATTTAGGTCCAGCTATAACTCACCAACCGATCACCAGTATTTCAGATCTCACTCCTTTCAAGATATTCAACTCATTAGTTACCCAACCAATTGATCTCCTTTCCTTTTTATAGTCTAGGCATTACTCAAACCATGGTCCAAAACCATAGAGATCCAATACTAGGGACCCAAAACCTGGGTTCAATACTTTAGATGCAAAACCATGGACCAAAACCATAGGATCAAAAATGTCGGACTAAATACCATGGATCAACCATAAGATTTCTCACGTGCGCGCTTTTCTCTGCATGAAAGTGCGTGTACTTTACATCCGCACTTTTTGTTCGGAGACCCTGTGTACATGTCTGCAGCTTTTGTTCGGTGCACCTGCATATGTCCGCGGCTTTGTGAACAGGAACCTACGGGTATCTCATTTTCTACTATTTTGAGAGCTTGAACTTGTGATCTGCTATTTGAGTGAGTTGCCATCAAGGACAACACTTATGTCATCGAGCCAAACCTGTGTCATAATGCCAACAATCTCCCCCTTTGGACTTGATGGCAACCCAAAGTCACTCAAAGTCTTTTCTCCCCCTTTGACATCAAGGGAAAAGGGTTATGCTCCCCCTGAGTACATGCTGAAATCTCTACTCTGCTGTGTTGCCCAAGCTCCCCCTGACATATAGGCAAGATCTACAAGAAGAGGTTCTACAAAAGAAATATGACTTTATACATCATAACTGACCTTCCTATCACCAAAGAATCATACATATGACTCCCAACCAAGTGGGGATACATGATATAACAAGCATATTACATTATCCATCCCAGGCATAGTGGGGCACCAAGAAAGATAGAGACAAAATATCAACAGCATCTGTCAATCCTTATTCAGATTAGTATCCATGATCTCCTTCTGTATTTGCTCCTCCTGAAATCAAAACAACTGAAGAATTGATCCATGATCTTCTCTGATAATGCCAACAATGCATTATTAGAAGAATATATGCTCCCCCTGAACCTGTGCTAGGTTGTCTCTGACAGACCCATATCGAACTCTTCTCATCCTTGCTTTTCTTCAAGTCGACTGTACCCACATAAACCAGCATATGTACGCGTATGAAACTCACGTACAACCAATAATCTCTAAAAACAGACAAGATTCAACAACAAGATGATGCATCAATTACCCCCAGCTTTTGTCTGAGGTATTCAAAGGTCTCCCTAGGCAGTGGTTTGGTGAGAATATCAACAACTTGTTGCTTAGAGGGAACATACTCCAATTTGACCTTTTGTTCAAGCACTTGTTCTCGGAGAAAATGATACTTGATTGGTATGTGCTTAGTCTTTGAATGCATGACAAGATTCTTTGAAATACTAATTGCACTTGTATTATCACAGAAAATGGAGATAGGTGGAGTACAAATGATTTGAAGATCTTGCAATGTTTGCATCATTCAAAGGAGTTGTGTGCAACAAGATGCAACAGCTACATATTCTACTTCGGTTGTAGATAATGCAATAGAGCTTTGTTTCTTGTTGAACCAAGATACTAATCTAGGACCCATGAAGAATGCACCACCACTAGTGCTTTTCCTGTCATCCACGCTTCCTATCCAATCCGCATCAGTGTATGCATGAAGTGTGAGATCTGTACCTCTAGGATACCATAAGCCATAGTTTTGAGTTCCTTGAAGATACTTGAAGGTTCTCTTAACTACCTGAAGATGAGTTTCCTTTGGATTTGCCTGAAACCTTCCAACTATTCCCACTACATGCATAACGTCTAGTCAGGTACCTGTTAGATAGAGCAGACTACCAATCATGGATCTATAGGTTGGTTGATGTACAACTTCCGATTCATCATTTGCGCTGAGGATGCATCCTGTCACCATAGGAGTACATACTAGTTTCGAATCCTCCATCCCATATTTCTTCAAGATCTGCTTGAGATATTTGGTTTGTGATAGAAAAATTCCATCTTTTTTTTGTTGGACTTGTAAACCAAGAAAATATGTGAGCTCACCAAGCATGGACATTTCAAACTCTTTCTGCATCACCAAGGCAAAATTTTGACTCATGTCTTCTTCATTGCTACCAAAGATGATATCCTCAACATACACAACCAGTATCAACAACTTACCATTGTCAATTTTTATATATAGATTGCTATCAGTTGATCCTTTTATAAAACCTTGTTGATGGAGGTATTTATCCAACTGATAATACCACGCCCTTGGAGCCTGTTTAAGGCCATAGAGAGCCTTTTTGAGTCTGCATACAAGTTTTGGATCATTTCCAAGAATAAAACCATCTGGTTGTTCAATATATACTTCTTCATTTAAGTCTCCATTCAGAAAGGCAGATTTTATGTCCATCTGAAATACTTTGAACTTCTGAAAGCTAGAGAGAGCAAGGAACATTCTTATGGCCTCAAGTCTGGCAACTGGAGCAAAAGTTTCTTCAAATTCTATTCCTTCTTGTTGCACATATTCTTTACAAACAAGTCTTGCCTTGTTTCTAACCACATGCCCATTTTCATTCAACTTATTTTTGAAAATCCATTTTGTCCCTATGACATTCTTATCTTTTGGTCTAGGAACTAACTCCCAAGTGTTATTCTTTTCAATCTGCTCAAGTTCTTCTTCCATGGCCTTGACCCAACATTCATCTTTGCAAGCCTCTCTTATGTTCTACGGTTCAGTGGAGGAGAGCAATGCTAGATAGCTTGAAGCTTCTGAAATGGTTCTTCTTGTTTGTACATCTGCCTCTTTCTACCCCAAAATTTTAGATTCTGGATGATTCTTCTGACCGTATCTGGATGGAGTTTTTTCTTCTATCCTTATCTGTTCTTCTGGTGCCTCATGGGTTTCTTCTTCGTCATGAATCTGATTTGATGTTGATGGATAGTCTTCGCCATCTTCGAAATCTTCAAATTTTACCTACCTAGGAGTGTTTCCTTCTTCATCAACCACTACATCAATACTTTCAACAATTTTACCAAGTCTTTTATTGTAACATTTGTAAGCTTTTCTGTGGGGAGAGTAGCCCAGTAAAATACCTTCATCTGCTCTAGGTTCAAACTTGCCAAGATTTTCATCAATCCTTTTAATGTAGCATTTGCTTCCAAAAATTTTGAAGTATTTTACCGTGGGAGTCTTACCGTACCAAAGTTCATGAGGAGTCTGAGTGTTGTTTACCCGGACGTTTGTCTTGTTGAGAATAGTAACAACGGCAAATGCGGCTTCACCCTAGAAGGTTGTGGGAGTTCCAGACTCATCAAACATAGCACGAGCCATTTGTTGAACCGTTCTATTCATCCTTTCCACTACTCCATTTTGCTGAGGAGTCCTTGCAGTAGAAAACTCCCTTCTTATTCCATGTTCTTCACAAAAATTGAAAAATTCATCTGACGTAAATTCCCCTCCTCGATCAGATCTAAGGAATTTGATTTTGTGATCTGATTTGTTTTCAACCAAGGCTTTGAATGACTTGAACTTTTTGAAAGCTTCATCTTTATACTTCATGAGTCATATCCAACACATCCTTGAAAAGTCATCAATGAACAGTATGAAATACTCTTCTCCTCGAGGTGACCTCTTCCTAGTTGGCCCACATATATCGGTGTGAACAAGTTCCAGTGGCTTGCTAGCTGATCCTTCCTTCTCAGGGAAATTAGTTCTGGTTTGCTTATCAAATTGACATGATTTTCATATTGTATTGTCTGGAATTCTGATGTCAGGAAGATCACGAAATGCCTAATATTTGCATGCTTTCCTTATCTAAGAGAAACTAAGATGCCCCAGCCTTCTGTGCCATAGCCAGTGTTCATCATTCTTGCTTAAATAGCATTGTTGTTGTTCTCCCTTGAGTACGTATAAGTTATTAGGAGTTCTTATGCCTCTGATCATTGTATTTCCTGTATCAAGCTCATGAACAATACATCCATTTGATCGAAATATTACCTCAGTTCCTTGATCACACATCTGACTAACACTCAATAGATTATGCTTTAGGCCATCAACATACATAAAATTACCAGCCTTGACCTTTTCTTTCAAACGAGCAAAGCCTTTACCTTTTATGAATGCAGGGGTGTCATTTCCAAATGAGACCTTCTTTTCCTTTTCTAAGGCACTATATTACTGAAGTTTTTCTTTATTACCTGTCATATGTTTCGAGCATCCACTGTCGATGTACCATTGATTTTCCTATCCTTCCGCATATAAGGCTATCCCACATCTTTCCGGTTGCGTTTCTTTATTTTTCCATGTTTTGGAACTCAATGAGGCTTGCTCCTTCTAAGTTGTTTGCCGAAACCTACTTCTGCATTCAGAATCTTCATGACCGAAATTGTTACAGATAGAACATTCTATTTCATTTTCAAGAGTAGAGAAGTTATTGTAGGTTCTTTTCATGATTCTTGTCATACCCCTTTGTTTTTGAGCTTCCCTAGTCATCATGGTCTTGTAGGCGACTCATTGAGCATCTTTATGACAAAAATTATGAAAAGAGAAACATTGGCCATTGAAGAAATTCCTGCGATTATCAAATCTACCAACCATATGATTGAAGTTTCCATCCATTCTTGAGCCAATATGAGAATGATTTACCTGTGGTCGGTTGATGCTTCTGTTCATCCTTGACGTAGATTTCCCTCGATTTACTTGATAATATTTGATCATTCTTGAATCAAATTGTCCTTGATTTACCTGGTGATCTGCATTATGCTTTTGCTGTCGATTGTCAACTTGTTCACTTCTCCTTGCTGCATCCAGATAACTTTTGGAGGTGGATGGCTTCTGAGCTTGAGATGCTTCTTCAGAATATCCACGACCAGTCTTAATTAGAGGAGAACGCTGCACCTTGATAATCTCATCTAGAGTTTCAGATCCTTTAGAAAATCTAAGATTAAGGGCTTTTGTTTTCTCAATTTCTTTTCTAAGTCCCACAATTTCACATTATAACTCTTCATTGTGTTTATCCTTTTCAGCAAGTTGGAATGTTAGAGTATCTATAATCATATTCTTTTCCTCTAAACAAACTTTAAGTTTAGAAATTTCTTCATAAAGACCTTCTTCATTTATAGCATCCAAGAAATCATCATCTTCAAAAGCCATAAAACGTCTATCATCATTACCTTGTTCATCTCCATTACTATTTGACAATCCGTCACTGTCTTCATGCGTGTAATAGCTCTTCTTATTTACATTCCGTTTTCTGTTCCATCTAACAGGTTCCTTACCTTTGTCTAGTTTATCTTTGTGAGGACATTTTGCAGCATAATGACCGACTCTACCACAAGAAAAGCATTTGAAAGGAAGCTTACCTCTGAATCTTCCAGATCCCCGTTGAAGGTTCTTGACAAAATTTGATTCTTCCTCTTCTTCTGACATATGTCCTAACTCATAGTAATCTCCTTTTCCTGAAGCATTGAATGCAGCTTCTCTCCCATCTGATGGTCCTCCTTTTCTCATTTCGTAAGCAGTTAGAATTCTGTGCAACTGTGACATGGTGAGGCTCTGTAGATTCTACTTTTCTTCTATGGTAGAAACTTTTGAATCAAACTTAGGAGACAAAGATCTTAGAACCTTTTCAACCAAAACAACTTCTTTTATTTCTTCACCCAAGTTTTTCATACAATTTATGATCTCATTTATACGTAGGAAATAGCTAGCCACACTTTCATCATTATGCATTCTGAGACTTTCATATTGAATTCTAAGAGTTTGTAGTTTTGCTCGTTTTACCTGTTCATCTCCTTCATAGCTCAGAACAATCTTGTCCCATATTTCTTTTGCGCTTTTGAGCTGCATAACCTTGATGAATTCTGATTGAGATAGACTTCCTAATAGATTATTGACAGCTTTTGCATTTGTTTCATACTGCTTCTTACCAGCTACATATGTAGGAGTTGCTGAAGGAAATGTGTATCCCATTTCCACAGTATCCCAAACTTCTGTACCAAGAGATTGAAGATAGGCAGTGATTCTTACCTTCCAATAGACGGAGTTGCTCCCATCAAAAATCGGTGGCCTAATAGATGCTTCCTTTTCATAGTTGCTCATGATGATATATCTTCCTTCAAGCAATCAAGCTTTTCCTGAAGAACCTGGCTCTGATTCCAATTGTTGAAAATAATACTTAGAGGGGGGGTGAATCAGTATTATCAATTCTTTTTCAATTTATACAAAGATTTGCAGATCTGACTAATGAAACTTGCGAATACCTCGCAGACTTATAATTTAATTTATTCTTCAAATGTTGATCATCAATCTATGTGTTAGAATCATATAACAGTAAGCAGGAACAGAAAAGTAGAGCACACAGTCACACAAAAGAACACAAGATATAAGGTGGAAACCCAATGTGGGTGAAAACCACCTGCTGCAATATGCCTCTATCTTCTTTCAATTAGAAACTTCTTTTTCGAATGATTCTGTACTAGTGCAGTCTTATACTAGCACGCAAGCTTCAACCTGCAGAAGGCTACAACCTTCTCTCGTTCTCCAGACTCTCCTGGAAGGGAGCTACAACCCCCTTTGCTCTTGTACTAGCTGAGGTACTAGTACGTAGGTGCTGACCAAATTTCATAAATTTTCAGACTGGATCCATCAACCAAACATCAAATAGATTTGAAATCAACCAAATTCCTTGTAAAAATATTGAATCAACCAATAACTTCTTAGAACAGAGTACCAGACACCAATTCAGAACCCTAAACACTGTAGTAATAGACAAAATCAGCTAAAACATATTTCATGAAAAATTCCGCAACTTCACCAATAGAAACCTACATACGTCGCAGTATTCAGTTCTTTAACCTGCGGGTATCCGCACCTGCGCTCTATCAAACCTGCAGGTATCCACGCCTATGCTGTTTCGAGCCTGAGATATCCGCAACTGTGCTGTGCCAAACCTACGGGTATCCACGCATGCGTTGTGTCAATCCTGTGGGTATCCGCGCCTGCACTGTGTCAAACCTGCGGGTATCCGCGCCTACACTGTGTCGAGCCTGCGAGTATCCACGCCTGCACTGTGTCGAGCCTGCGGGTATAAAAATTTATCAGACTTTAATTATACCCCAAATTATCATATTTACAGATCTGATCATGCGTCAAAGTGATCTCGACCCATCAATAGATCCGTCTTGTAATGGTTAGGTTTCTCCTTGATTCAGGTCTAGCTATAACTCACCAACCGATCACCAGTATTTCAGATCTCGCTCCTCTCAAGATACTCAACTCATTAGTTACCCAGCCAATTGATCTCCTTTCCTTTTTATAGTCTAGGCCTTACTCAAACCATGGTCCAAAACCATAGAGATCCAATACTAGGGACCCAAAACCTGGGTTCAATACTTTAGATGCAAAACCACAAACCAAAACCATAGGATCAAAAATGTCAGACTAAATACCATGGACCAACCATAAGATTTCTCACGTGCGTGCTTTTCTCTGCATGAAAGTGCGTGTACTTTATGTCCACACTTTTTGTTCGGAGACCCTGCATACATGTCCGCAGCTTTTGTTCGACGCACCTGCGTATGTTCGCGGCTTTATGAACAGGAACTTGCGGGTATCTCATTTTCTACTATTTTGAGAGCCTGAACTTGTGATCTGCTATTTTGAGTGAGTTTCCATCAAGGACAACACTTATGTCATCGAGCCAAACCTGTGTCATAATGCCAACAGTAGGAGCTAAACCTCTCTTCTTTCTTTTCAATTCATTCTTTTGTCATTTCATGCAAGTTTTATGGTTTTTTGGGGCCCCTGGGGTTTCAATTTTTTCCCTGGGATCAGTGTAGGATTTCACATCGGAAACTGCATTGAAGAGCACGTAGATAGAAGACTGCATGCTCTCCAGCACATTGTCTCTGTGCATGAGCTGCGCTGGGCGAATTTTCCAAGTTTGATTTTGCTGTTTGCTCAAAAATTTGTCCTGTTTTTTGCATGGAAAGAATCCTAATTAAGCTTATGACTGTGCTTCAGGCTTTCATCGGATCAAAATTTCGATTACATGGAGAAAAGAGAGCACAAAGAACAAGACATGGTTTCCCTAAACAATCGAGGTACAGTTGAGCCCCTCAAAAACTGCAGGTTACTCAAATACTTTAAGTTGTCCGAAATGAGGCAACAAATAGAACTACTACAGTTCCTTGTTCATGCACGGGATCCAACAAATTAGAAATTTCACATTAGGGACAAGATGGTCCCTATTACCATTGATGACATTTACTTTCTTACTAGACTATCAAGGCGAGGTGCCCCTATCTCACTTTCTAGATTTGCCTGTGGAGGTGAATCGATGAGAGATTATATTAGAAAGTTTTGTTGGCTAGGTACATAGCCTAGCAAGGATGGGAAAATAAACATCAGGGATGTAGGTGATTTTCCTTTGAGAATGATCCTCTTCACAATCGCAAAATTGGCTGGCAATGTGACACTACATCTGGCGAACAAATCTTATATGCAGTATGAACTGGAGTGTTTAGAGACAAAAGTTTTCAACTAGTGTGAGGTTGTGCTTTCCTTACTGAAAGAACATCTGACCAAGGTGAAAAGTGGTAAGATGAAGAACTTTTGCTATGGTTCAATTTTAATCACTTTTAGCTTAGAGAGAATCCCATTGGTGCAACCAAAGCATGTATCACTAGGTGTAGTTCGTCCTATAGATCCATGTATGCAGAGTTGGGTTGAATTGATGGCTCGACATGTGGGTCAGTCAACAATCATTTTTTCCACTACATTTCTCAGTTGGCTCGAGTGACAACACCTTTTCATCAAGGAAAATCCATACACAGGGATGGATTTTTGTGGAGATCCAGATTTGATTCTACTAGTTGGAGCACAATGGGGTGCTATGGGTAAGTTGTTTGACCAAAGTGTTTTTTTATTTTTTGATTTTCTACATCTTTTTTGTGTTTTTAATGTTTCCAAGACTAAACTAAAATTACTCTTATGCATGCAGATGTGGGTATTGCTCGACCTTTGGGACACCAATAAGTTGCAGGTGGGCCAGCGTGGAGAAAAATTGGGAGAGCAGTTCTCCAGGACTTAGATTTGGTCGAGATCTTAGTAGAGTTGCAGGATCACATAGAGGGATTATCCCTTGGTATTCCAGATGTCTGGATCGAGGAGTTACCTATGAGGCTGCAGCGCCATACTATTGGTGTTCCTAGCCACTACGCGAGGCTTTTGCACATGATAGTACAGGCTGTGGCCTGTTACCATGAGCACCATTAGATCTACTTAGGATATTTTGCATGCATTTTGAGTTTTCTGGGTCAGATGGCCAAATGTATCTTAGACACAAATTTTTTAAAAACTTTTAAAACACCTACCTATGTTAATTTCAAAGTTTTCTATGGTTATATGCAATACTATTCAACAGATGATGTGAATTGAAAATATTACTTTTACATGTGTCGCAAATGTCTATTTAACACATAATTCACTAGAGAACCAATTAATGTGTTAATATTTCTAGAAATATGTTGATATTGAATGTGTTTAGAACATCTTTCAAAAATACGAGCTTTAAGGAACATACGAAAAATTGTTGGATTTCAGACAATATAAATGTTTGTTAGTTGTAGTACAATGAGTGGCGAGTCTAGCCTAACAATGATTCTGTGAATGCCAAGTGAAATGTAATCAGAGAGTAGTACAATTAACGTGATATACTCAACGATGTTGTTCGTCGATCGACCAATTCAAATCCCTTAGAAACTCACTAACTCACCACTTGGAGTGAAAATAGCCCATGCTACAGAAGACAAGTTCTACGTAATATGACTAGCACCATCGATGTAACCAATAAAAGGTTTCGAAGACTCTGACATCTGAAACAAATGCAAAGTGGATTACTAACCAGATAAAAATCTCTAAAAGATACACACACACACATGAAATGAAAGCATATATACAGTGCGTTTTACTACACTTAATCAAGCATAGTAATGTTTGAGGTACAACTAGTTTCGGGGCTACGAAAATGGAATCCCATCATAATGTACTAACTCGCTGGAACCTTTTGCCTGAACACACTTGAAAATATAAGGAGCCATTCACATTGGTTCGAATTTACCTACTCCAAGTTTATCAGCTTCTTGATTGTAAAGCAAGACCAGGTCTCCTTCTGAGAAGATACGAGGTTTGACATTTCTATCAATATTCGCCTTAATACGTTTCTTATGCGCTTCATTAGCCAATGTGGCATCATGACGGGTTTCATCGAGATGGATTTATTACAAGAAATGTGCTTCTTCTTCAAAAGTGTCGGCTAACAGGTCAATTGCGAGTTTGAGCGATTAAATTTTGCATTGTATCAGTAAGATTTCTTCCAAACCATACACCAACTGAAAGGGTGCGAATCCAGTTGCATTTATCACCGAGGTTTGACATGCCCACAAGGTAGAGTATAGGATTAAGTGCTGATTTTTCTTGTGAACCCCTATCATTCTCTGCAACATCCGCTTTAGGATTTTGTTAATGGCCTCAACTTGTCCATTCGCTTGAGGGTAATAAGGGGTATAACTATCATGTGACAGTCCTAACTTAGCAGTCAACTCAGCCATCATGCGATGGTGAAAATGCGATCCATGATCTATAACTATGGCTTGTCATACACCAAACCAAGCAACCACGCGGTTAAAAAAGAAAAGAGTAGTCGTTTCGCCACTGTTGTTCAATGTTGGCATCGCCTCAGCCCATTTGGTAAAATAGTCAACAACGACTATAATATACCCATGCCCCCCGGCCGAGGTGGGGTTACATGTCATAAAGTCAATGCCCCATTTGGAAAATGGGCCAAAAACAATTACTAGATGGAATGGTGCAGGTGGTAATGTGGTTTTTCAATCATATATATGGTATGCATGACAACTTCTAACAAAAATAATACAATCTTTGAATATAGTTGGCCAAAAGTAGTCAGCAAGGAGAATTCTCTGTGTGGTTTCATATCCCGATAAGTGTCCACCACAGGCACCTGAATGGAAATCATTCAATGCTTTCTTGGCTTCCTCAAGTGTGAGACACCTCTGTAAAACCGTATCGATACCATGACGGTAAAGAGTGTCGTCAATGATCAGATAATATTTGGCTTGGTAACAAATGCGTCGTTGTTGTGAGTGAGAGGTATCAGGCGAGAAAGTTTAGGTCTAGAGATAGATTAGTATATCTCCATACCACATGTTAGATGAAAATATTAGAAACGGAGACTCATCCAAAATCGATGGTTCAAATGTTGAATCAATGGAGGTCAAGGGAAGGTCGCAAAGTAACTCTGCAAAAACTAGAGATTTCTTTTGTTTAGACTTGATGAATTCCAAACCAAATTCCTATAAAATAACTATCCATTTTGAGTACTTTTCCCCCAGTAATTGACGCGACAAAATGTATGTGATAGGGTTGCAATCCGAAATGATAATTGTTTTCCATAGTAGGATGTAATGGAAAAATATTTGAACAGCTTGCATAGCTACCAAAGCTAGTTTTTCGACATAAGAGTACTTACTTTCTATATTGTTGAGATTACAACTCAAACAATAAATTGTATTTTCAATCCCATTTTCTTCTCGGACTAAAACCATGCCAATGGTTGTATCTGTAGTAGCGAGATATAGGTAATAGTCATTTTGATAATTTGGAGAATACATTAATGAATCTTTAATCAAGGTAGCTTTAAGAGCATCAAAAGAAGCTTGTGCAACCTGATCCCATTGGAAGGGTATCTACTTCTTCAAAAGATGTCTAAAACCTTTAGCCATCTCAGTGTAATTAGGAATGAACCTCCTCAAAAAGTTTTCTTTCCCTTGGAGTCTCTTAACTGTAAAAGATTTGAAGATGGAGGAAAATCCAGAATTGCCTGAACCTTTAATGGATCGAGTCGAATCCCCTCTCTAGACACTACAAATCCAAGCAATTGACTATAACCAACACAAAACACACATTTGTGTGGATTGAGTCATATCTTGTAGTTTTGGAACCGTAAAAATATTGCTCTCAAATGTTGTGGGTGATCAGTCCGCTTTTGTGAATGAGTAGGTAAATCGTCAAGGTAAGGTTGAGCAATGCGCTTGATGTCATTGAAGGCATAATTCATTGCCCTCTGAAATGTGGCCCCTACATTCTTCAAACCGAACGGGAGTTTCCTATATGCAAATGTGCCCCATGGACAAATAAAATCTGTTTTTGATTGGTCCTATGAGCGAATATTGATTTGATTGTAGCTGGAAAATCCATCCATAAATGAGTATATTTCTCATCTGGCACATTCGTCAATAATCTGCTCGATAAAAGGAGTAGGATAATTTTCCTTTGGACATGCCTAATTTACATCCCTATAATTTACACACACTCAAATTGTCCCTTGTTTCTTCATGACAAGAACAAGGTTGGAAACCTAGTTAGTAGGAGATACAAGGTAAATAAAACCAACCCACAAAAGTTTTTCAACCTCTTGTTTAATTGGAGCAGCTTTCTTTGGATGAATAGGTCGAAGACACTATCAAACTGGCTTGGCATCAGGGTACATTTTGAATTCGTGTTCAACAATTCTAGAGTCAATGCCTAGCATCTCCTCTTGTTGGGCCTGACCTAGGTTCGGAAGAATTATTTAGCCAAGAAAATCCTATAGTTACCGGCCCTTTCGGCAATAGTCTGTAGAGCGCGGACTGAGGTCTCACCGAGGTAGCAGGGGAGGGTGCTAGAACCATGTTTTCACACCCTTGGGATGTCTAGATGTGATTTGGAGGGTTCGCACACTATTCCTCAGCGTCACGTTGGTCTGTTTCACATAGATCCAACCCCAAAACTCTCTTTACTAGTTATTAGTTTGTTGTTTACAGATTTACTTTATATGATGAATTATTACCAAGCAAGGTCTTTAAGAAAACATTTATTAGCTTTACTCAGTTCACATACTTAGATTAACCACAGATTCACATGCATTCAAAATGTAAGCAGATGCACATAGATCAAACAGTGATATCAATCATTCACAAAGCTAAATCAGCGAAACTTCAGATTAACACAGAATTATGTCAAAGTAACTTATCTTTATTTCATTTCTTCCCCAATACAACCAGATCTGCCCTATGCACTCAGCTGTAGGGGGTCCACGCACACAGCTGTGGACTATTCCAAGCCACTGCACACATAGCTATAGAGCTTCTACCCACTACCCACACTCTTGACTCGAACTTACAGACGCTTGCACACAACTGCGGACTCTTCCAGGCCACTGTGCACACAACTATAGAGCCTCTACCCACTACCCACACTCTTGACTCAAACTTACAGACACTTGCCGATTACTCTTCTCAAAACCCCATTACATCAAGATCATAACCGAAAGCCTAGCTACCTCTAACCATAGAGCCTTGCTCTATTTATACCTTTCCATGGATTGTGATCCATGGGCAGGCCGACTCAACTTACATTCCTTTACATTATTTTCAGGTGGACTACCCTTTGACTTTGACCTACTAACCATCACGCTCCGCACTTCTCATGGAATCCGTTACCCAAAATTGCGAGCCTCGTGCCCCATGACCATTGCGCGGGGCTTCCGCTACCCAACAGTCCCCTAACAAAATCATTGTGAGTCGTCCCGAGTCACTCGTTGGTGCAGCAAAACGCATTGTCATGGCTCAGAGTGACACTCGTTATTATACTGCTACTTCGTTGTCTCCTATGATGCTTCGTCCGTCTCCTGCTACGTTGTTGCAACCCCTCCTTGTGACAGATAATGCTCATTCTTCTCTACTCGGTCAACACATAACACCTTGTTATAGGATTTTAGCTCTAGTAGGCAAGCCCCATCCGGGACCTCCTTGTATCACTACAGCTAATTTCTACCTTCGTATCTGCTCATCATATTGTCTGTTGCAGCTTTTGTTGCAATTTTGCAAGACCTATGCTGTTGTCCATGAGATCCCAATCCTCAATGGCTTTGAAAGGTGACTTAGGAACTTTGTGTCTATCCATGGTATTTGTTTGTCCATCCTTTCACCTCTTTGTTGTGTGTGGCTAATCCGCCCCTAAGTGAGGTGACGACCTCTGGACCAATTCTTCTTCGTGTCTTCTTATTTCCGGTACATCCCTGACTGTGGGTGTTGTCTTCTGCGGGACACCCGCAACTGTCAACATGATACGCATCAAAGAGCCCTGCTACTTCATTGGCCATATCACTACCTTCAGGCTTACTCCTTGTGCAGAGAGAATAAACAACTCCATGTTGATACTTCTCATGTCGTCTCTTGAAGTGTAAGTCACCCAGTGGATGCCCTTTGGGAATTTATAAGCAATTCGAGTTTCAAATTCATTGGTTCCCACTTGTTCTAGTGACCTCGTTCAAAATCTGTGGCAGTGTGTTTCATATCTGACTCATACTTCCTCCCTTAATTGCCCGCCGCTTACTCCCTTTTGACATAATGTAGACATCTTTTCATGAACAGTGACAAGAATGGTCATATTTCTTCGTATGAATGCATCGGTGCACTTTTTATCATGCAACAACGAGCCAAAATGGCATGTAGCCCGATCCGCGCCCCTCTTTCCCCCAGACTGCTTTATCGTCCTGCACTCTCTTTCAACTGGCTAGAGCAGTGAGACTGTCCCTCGAATGGTTAGTCAGGTGGCCTAGCCACCTGTGTAGAGCTTCAGGTGACTGCCATTCACTCGGCCCTCAAAGAGATCTCCATTGAGTTTGGCAAGTTGAACTGCGCCCCCATCAGTAACTTCTTTGATGATACAGGGCCCTAACCAATGCATTTGGAGATTGCCAAGAAATTTCCTAAACATACTGTCATATAAGAACCCTAGATCATTCTCCTTGAATTTGCGCACATTAATATGGTGATCATGTCACACTTTCTCACGCTACTTTTGTACTTGCTGATGGAATCTAGCCAAAAACCATTCTTCTTCCAGTTCGGCTAGCTACGCAAGCCTTTCCTCCGAAGTCGCACGGTCTGCCATACCTGTGACTGTCGCTATCCGTAGACTAGGCACAATGTATTCCATAGACATGACTACCTTCTTGCCATAAACCAACCGAAACAGTGTCTGGCCTGTCAACTTATTGCATGTGGTGTGGTACGCCCATAGCATAACATGGGTGCGCAAGTCCCAGTCATTTCGCTACACATTATAGACCTTGGTCAATGTGGTCTCCAAGATTTTGTTGAATGCCTCCACTATTCCATTCGCTTGTGGGTGATATGGTGTACTTTTCTGGTGATATATTCAGAATTCCTTAGTGAGTGCGCTAATTGTTTCATTCAGGAAATGCATACCCCTATCACTCATGAGAATGTTGGGGCATCCAAACCTTGTCAGTACATTTTCGAATAGAAATTTTGCAGCTGTTGCAGCCATACAATCCTTGACCAGTTGTGCCTCTGCCCATCGGGTCAAATATTATGTTGCGGTGATAATATAGTGAGCGCCTATCCTTCCTCACGGCTCGATAGGTCCTACGAAGTCAATTGCCCAATTTCAATGGCTGAAGCGTCATTTGTGGCTGGAGTGGCATTTTATCTCTTTGTGATGGTTTTTGCATCCACTGGCATAAGTCACAGGCTCGCCAGCATGCTTTCGAATCCTGGTGAAAAATGGGCCACCATAATCCTACGCGAAGAATCTTCTAGGTTGTGGCATGACCTGGATAATGTCCACCAGCAACCCCCCCATGTGCTTTGTCTAGGATTTGACCTCGCTCGAATTCCGGGACATATCTACACAATATTTCATCATTGCCCATTTTGTAGAGGTAGCCTACAATCATGATGAAGTCTGCTACGCGTATGACCAATTCCTTCTTCTACTGAATGAAATATCCCTACAGCATGGTTCCTGTAGTTAAGAAATGGATTATATCCTCAAAGTGACCATCCGCTATGCGCACCGCATATAGTTGTGCATCCAGGAGTCCATCCTTTAGATTTGTGGGTTCTTCGCCAGTCTCAATTTGGGACATGTGATATGTGCCTACGTTTAGATGTCCCAACTTTATGATGACCTCAAAGTCACATTCGTGGAATAATAGTAACCAAGTACAAATGTGCCCACCCAACACAGGCTTGTTCACTAGGTATTTTAGCACCAAGTGATCAGTATACATCTTGAAGTTGCCTCCAAGGAGATAGTGGTGGAATTTTTAAAGTGCGTATACCATTGCTAATCCCTCATGCTCTGTAGTGGAGTATTTCTTCTCAGCTTTTGACAATCGGTGACTTAAGGACACAATCGGGTGATCAATCTCCTTCACTCCTGGTTACGTAAGTACCACCCCCAGCATGATACACAACTTGTTGACATGAACGTGAAACTCAACGTCCCATTTCGGAAAGACCAATATAGGACCTGATGCCATCTTTTCCTTGAGCATCTCCAGAATTTTGTTGCATTCCTTGTTCCAACAGTACGTAACATCCTTCCTCACCAATTGTTCCATCGGTGTTGTAATATGGGCATAGATTTTGATGAACTTTCGATAGTAGCCCATGTGTCCAAGTGTGGTTCGCAGTTGCTTGACACTTCACGGTGCTTGCAAATTGAAGATGACAATGATCTTTGCTAGATCCACCATCAGGCCTTGCTTACAAACCACATGGCCCAACAGGTTCCCAAATGGGACAAGAAAAGTACACTTTTCAAGTTAAGCGCAATTTGGTGTCGACGACAAGTATCCAACAGCAACTGTAAGCTCACTACATGTTTTTTAACCAGTCCAAACACGATCCAATCATCAAGATAGAATTCTAAGAGCTTGTGTATAAATTATTTGAATGCCACTACCGCTATTCGTGAAAATATCGTCAGTGCATTCTTCAGTCCAAAAGGCATCATTGTGTACTAAAAGTAACCCCATTCAGTGGCGAACGTCATTTTGCTCCTGTCTTATGGCATGATCTTGATCTGGTGGTATCCCGAGAACCCATCCATGAAGGAGTAGGCTTCTTGCCCCCCACATTTTCCAGTACCTCATTCGTAAATAGAGTTGGGAATTGATCGTTTAGACAAGCATCATTAAGCTTCCAGAGATCCAGACAGATATGAATTTCACCCTTCTGTTTCTTCTCCTACACAACAGTTGGACTTACCCAATCAGACTCCTCGACTAGTTCAATGATTCCAGCTACCAGCATCTTGTCCAGTTCTTTGCAGACTTTTGCTTTATATTTTGGGTTCAATCTATAGGGTCGCTGCTTAACCAGTTTCGCGTCAAGCTTCAACATTATCTTCATCAGCCCCAGGTCTCCTAGGATCCCTTTTAGCTCCATGATCTTTGTTGGGAATGAATCTTGATATTCGCAAAGCAATTTGACAACCTTCTCCATTGTGGTGTCGTCCCGATAGTCCCCGAGCATTTCATACTTCGGCTCATCTTCTGTTCCGATATTGACTTGTCTCGTTTTCAATGGTGTCATGATATCTGGATCTCCGATGGTAGGTCCATGTACCTCTCGGCTCCCTTCTGATTCCAGACTATTAATGTTTCGCGGATCGTCTTCATCATCTTCTACCTGGACATTATAGCCTTCGAGAGCCTAACTTAGTTGTTGTGACCAGTTAGGTTGCACCGTTTCTTTTGGTTCTAGTGGCGTCTTGAAAATGGTGGCCTTTACCAACTGTAATGCGTCATCCATGGGATCCATCCATTGATCTTCAAAGAGGAAGGTCGACAAAAGCCCTTCGTGCAAGATACCCTACTCGCTTGTGTCAGGCCGAAGCTCTGCTTCCATATACCAGTTTCTAGGAATGATGTCCAGGGTGTGATAAAATAAGTATACCCATTCTGGCTGAGGGTCTTCTTTGTAGGCTTTAATCCATTTGGTTAGATGCATGCGCGGATCATCACGTCCATCATATTTCTCCGTTAGGCGTACTTCTGGCTTTCCAAATCTGATCTTCATCATACGCCTGCAGGTGCGCCAATCGTTGAAAGTTCCTTCATGTGTTCCCCACCATCATGAAGGCATTGTGTGCAATGCCCACCTCAACGCATCAAACCATTGGTGCTCTGGTACTGTGACTTCAAATTTAGTCAAGAATTCATCTATTATTATCAACCCATCATACATCGGCATTTCACGATCTTGGATCCTCACGCAGTATAGAGATTTAGTCACCATGTTGCAACGTAGCGTAGTTACTCCATTCCACCTGTTGCGCCACCGCTCATCTTCAAACTCGAAAGGGAAAGATTCTTCAGAGCCTCGTAAGGTTCGTTTATTGTTCATTGTCTTGCCCCTTTCTTTCCTTTATGCAAAAACTCTATAGCTACAACCTATGTTGTCGTTGCTTTCTCTGTTGTGCATAAGTTCAACGTAGCGTTGTCCTTCTGCTGAATCTAGTGGAATAACTACACAGAGTGACTTTGTTTCAAACACCATTGTTCGCTCCTTTAAATTGATAACTCTATTCATGTCAGTGGCCCAATCTATTCCTAACAATGCAGAATAGGGTGTTCTTTCCTCCATGAGTTCAATAACTTCAAAGTCCGTCTAGGTACTTGGGCCATCAAGTTCGACCATTACTCCTTGTAGCCTTCCTATGGGCAGTACCTTCTACTGATTTTCCATCTGTAGTTGGATAGGGGACCATTGTAGCTTAGGCTTACCAATGTATTCCCAAGTCTATTTAGGCAGTACGTTGGCATCTGATCCTAGATCCAAAATGACCTTATCCATTTTATATTCATCGATCTATGTTGTGTGTCATAGTTCCCTCCCGATCCGCGACGCATGTCTTCCTCTCTTTCAAACTATGCAAGGTTCACTCCATCCTGCTCATCTATTTATTAGTTCTTGTAAGCCTTTAACTGCCCTGCTGTGAAAAAGCAATTTTATACACGTCTCTAAAAAGGTAGTTATCATCGAGGAATCCCTGACTAGTTTAAGCTGATCCCTACTACCTGGGGTAGAGACTTCCACGAAGCTTTCACAAGCTTCCAGATATGCCTCCTTACCCACCCTTGCATCTTCCTTACTTAGGTTCCTTCTATCTATTCCTGTGGTCATGCCACTTCCCAGTACCATGTTGATGTTGGGATCTTCCTCGTGGGGTTCGGACCTAATCATTCATATTGGTGGTTGTGCTGCCATTTTTTCATGAATCTATGCTATCAGCATCAGACAATCTATTAGCTCATGATCAAATTGCTCACAATAACTGCATGAAAGTCTGGTGGGGTTGGTACAATACAGCGCATAATGTCTTGGTCCTCCGCAGTTGTAGCAAATTAGCTACCCACGACCCCTTCATGGCCCCATTCCGCCCCGTCCTCATCCACGACCCTGGAACCCACCACGCACAATCGTTGCGGCTGGATCCTAACCTCACGCCTCAGTCTGCATTTTGTACGTGGGAGATTGGTCCATTAACAACTAGTAGCTACGACAGTCTCTTTCCTCGTGGCCTACCGACCTGCAAAAGTTACAAAATCACTGCTGGGGGGTTTGGTTGTATTTTGGTAGTAAATGGTAGTTATCCATGTTGTGCTTTCCTCCCACCTAACAAATTGCACACTAGAGAAGGGCTATGGTGCCTAATCCCGCCTATGCCTCTGGTCGCAGCAGCGTTGGTCACCTCGTTGTCATAAGATTCACTGAGACCGACAGTGATCTTTGTCGTGTCCCTGGCTTCTACACTTGATACACCATACTTCCTCCTCCTTGGGCACGGCACCTGTTCTTGTTTTAAATTTGTCATTTCTAAACACAAATTTTGGATCTGCGCTTGGATTTGCTAAACTCCCAACCCCGGGTCCTGTAACGGAGTTTCATGTAACCTCATCGTTGTCTCTAGTGCTTCGGCCTGGGTTGAGATCTTCTGTTGTAATAAAGCCATCCTAAGATGTGGTGATAAGGATGCCATAAACCAAGAGCAGTGCTACGCATTCGTCAATGTTATGTTAGCCACGCGAATAGGGCTTTTCAGCCTTTGGTCTAAATCCCATAGGGTTTCACCAAGCATCATTGTGATCTCTTTGAACCCTATAATCGACTGTGTTTCTGACTTCAACTGGCTAAGTTCCTTCTTTAATTCAGTCTAGATGTCTGTTGTCCCCGCCATTGGATGATCACTTGAGTACTTTATGTACCAAGTCAGTGCTCAGTCGTGCAACACGCTGACTAAGGTATCCTTCTTGATATTATCATCCGTAATTCATTGCGCGTTCCATACTGATGTCAATACGAACCAAAACTGTTTCAAGTCTTCGCCTCTTGCTCCTTTGAATACTGGTAACTGGATCACGCTTATCATTATTACCCTTGAACTACTACTGTCCCTAATGCCCTTGAGTGCTTGCGTTTCACACCAGACACCCTTTAGGTAGATCCCGGTCCCAACAATGGAACCATTTGTTGGCTCATATGGGCCTGACCCAAGATCAGAAGAATTATTTAGCCAAGCAAATCCGGCAGCTACCAGCCCTTTCGGCAACAGCCGGTGGAGCGCGGACTGAGGTCTCACCCAAGGTAGCAGGGGAGGGTGCTGGAACCAGGTTTTCGCACTAGTCTGTTTCGCAAAGATCCAACCCCAAAACTCTCTTTACCAGTTATTAGTGTACTGTTTATAGACTTACTTTATATGATGAAGTATTACCCAAAAAGATCTTTGAGCAAACATTTATTAGCTTTACTCAATCCGAATACTTAGATTAACCACAAATTCACATGCATTCAGAATGTAAGCAGCTGCACATAGATAAAACAGTAATATCAATCATTCACAAAGCTAAATCCACAAAACTTCAGATTAACACAAAATTATGTCAAAGTAACTTATATTTATTTCCTTTCTTCCCCAATACAACCAGATCTACCCTGCATACTCAGCTGTAGGGCGTCCGTGCACACAGCGGCAGAGCCTCTACCCACTACCCACACTCTTGACTCGAACTTACAAATGCTTCTCAATTGCTCTTCTCAAAACCCAATTACATCAAGATCATAACCAAAACCCCAGCTACCTCTACCCATAGAGCCTCGCTCTATTTATACCTTTCCATGGACCATGATCCATGGGCGGGCTGACTCAACTTACATTCCTTTACATTATTTTCGAGTAGCCTACCCTTTGACTTTGACCTACTACCCATCACATTCTGCGATTCTCGCAGAATCCGTTACCCAAAATTGTGGGCCTCGTGTCCCATGACCATTGCGTGTGGCTTCTGCTACCCAACACCTCATAAGACCATGCAAAGATATCTCTAAATTCACGAAGAGAGCACGGTAACTATCGATTTCTAATGGAGAACAAGATTTTGCCGACATGAATGTTCTCTACAATATTAGGCTTGGTCAAAATATTAATCGAAATCATTTCTTGAATATTTGACAGGTTTCTCTCAGATTCTACTATGTCGATGAAAACTAAATTTGAAAGGAAATCAACAACTAAAGGGTGGTTTAGTTCATTTGAATAATCTTCGATGTCATCTAGAATATGGGCACAATGATGATAATCTTCCCAATGTTCTTCTCCTATAATCATTGATTGGATGATTCCTTCATCCGTAGAATGTATACGAGAGAAATGATTCAAAGAAGTACCATATTCTAATGAACTGTCTACCCATACAATTGGTGAATGTGGATTTGGGTTTGCCGCACAAGCCTGAAAAATTGATTTTTATGCTAGTTCAATGGGGCTTAACAGAATTTCCTCAATATTGCTATCATCTTCAAAATTGTTGGTAATCCTCCTTAAATCAAATGAGGTGGAGGAAATCATGTTGCAAGTCTCTACTCTTGCCACTTCCGCCAAATCAAATGGTAACGATAGTGTAAAAGTACCCATTAGAGAAGGATCTTTAAAGAGACCTACTCCAACACTTTGAAGTGATAACGGGGGTCCGTGTACCAATGAATGCTTCCTGTAGCCTGTGAACTATTGGAAAAGAAGGCTAGCTGATCGATGACTATGATTCCACCCTTATGAGGGAATGCAATAGTATGAAAGTTTGTCAAAACCACAATAGCCATAGCATATACCCATGTCCTTCCTAGTGAAATGTTGTAATCGAGGGGTCTGTCAATTACCTCAACTTCAACAGTAATTGTTTCCCCCCTAGTTCGATTTGTAGGTTACTCAAAATCCCACAAGGAGTATATGTTCTTTCATCAAAAGCTTTTAACATGGTTGGTGATCATGACAACGACAATGAACCAAGTGTTTTCCAATAGCTCATTGACATAATGCAAGTAGATGACCCCTCATCCATAATAGTTCAGTGATCATTCTTATTGAGAGCTTTTACCTGAAATAGGAAAGCTAACTACGCCGGTAACTATGGTGTATATCCCGCATGGTTGAAAACCACAAGATTGGAATCCATAGGATCTACTCCACCAATTGCTGACAGTAAAGCCTATTTTTGGGAGGGATAATTTTGTAACACCTCGAGTGTCGACATAGCAAAAGGAAATTGAGCAAGATCTTCCACTATGTTATAGTTCTAAGCTGCTCGAGCCCGACGGTTAAATGTCAATTTATGCACAACTCCCTTTGGTGGTTTGATTGTAAATTCTGTTACAGTAGATGGAATATTTTCAGATGAAGTTGAAGTCGAAGGATTAGGTTGATCAGTGGTTTGATTATTCGACGATGATGGTGGATTTCCATAATCTTTGTTTCTCGTTGAAACCAAAGCTTCATTTTGTGGCTTTGTGATGGATAACATGAGTACTTGGGATGTGGAAGCATGGTCTGTTGCAACCAAATGTGTCTCCAGGTTTGGAAACAGATTAGTCAACAATGTAGATTTGTTTGAAGTCTTTAAAAGTTTAGAGACCTCTGAGTGGTGTGGACAATGTCTTGTAAAATGCTCCTCATTACAGATTAGACATGGATAATGAGGTTTCCTTGCCAAAGTAGAGGAATTAGATGATTTCTCTTGAGGGAAATTATCTTGTTTCTTCTTGTTTTCCCCTTTTTCTTGCCTCCTGATTGCTTTTATTTTTTCCTTTGTCAGATGACACAGCATTAATTTTGGAAGCAAGAGTATTTTCTGACGCATTGGTAGTTTGACTTGTAATGGCAAGAGTTTGAGCAGATGGTCTTCCTACCATTTGTGTGCTCGAAGAACCAATGACACCATCACTGGCATGAGAGTCCTTCCCCGATTGTGGAGCAATAGGAACAGTGAAAGTTGGTTGGGCTGCATTGGGAATTTTGTCATAGATTGTGCCGAATTGTGTGTAAATCAAATCCAAGTATTGGCATGAGAAATTACTTACTCTTCTGTGACAACTCCACCTTCTGCCACATCCTCGGTGATTGATGGCAAGAAGTATTTTATGAACCACTCAGCTAAAAGCTGATCAGGAACATATGTCTTAAACATTCGACGATGATGTTGCCACTCATGAATATGATATGAACAAATTTAGGTTCTTGAACAACTTCAAGTTCAGATGTAACTTCTGTTTGAACTGTGATAAGTTCTGGATTAACTTCTGGTTGAATTGATTCAAGTTCAAAAGTAATTTCTTGTTGAGCAACTTCAAGTTGAGGATCAACTTGCTGTTGAACAAAATTGGTTATTGTTTCACTAGGATTAGTGCTAATGTCCTTAGGTAATTGTGAAACTTCTCCTTCAGAAACGGATGTACCAAAAATGGTTGGAGTAACTGGAGTCTTAGTACTTACCAAAATAGATGATTCAGGTAATTTAGATAAAGAACTAGGAGTTCTTGATGTACTTGACTTAGTTAAGCGAGACCGCTTTGACCAAATAGGTGTAGCTTAGAGAGGCAAAGACGGTTTGCTCGCTGTTCTCCATGAACGACGGAGTAAGGGTTGATATTCCTCCACGATTGTTGATTAATTTTATTATCAAAAAAGAAATAAACGAAAAGGGGTATACTAGGGAAAAGGTTTACCAAGCAACTGTGAACTGCAGAATACCTCTTGGCGAAACAAGAAGTACAGGCAGTGAATCTCCCCGAATGCTGTGTTCAGTGTATCACAGTGTACAAGGTGGCTGACTCAGTTACTTAAGGATGGATAGCAACCTAAAATTCTCCTCCCATATATACCTGAAGGTACGTGGAGGCCCAGTCCATATAAGCACTATCTAATGTAAAATCGCATAGTGAGAGCATTCCCATATACTTTACGTATTGTAATGCCACCCTATATTACCGAAGGTACGTGGATGAGCTACGATATACTCATGTACGTGGAATGAGGTATCGCACTCGGGATGTATTGTAGACAAGTTAGTGACAACTGCTTGTTTTACAACACTAGAACACGTCTCTAGCCTAGAACCACTAAATGTTCTCGTTAATGACAATGCTCCTTTAGGTAAATTGATGTTAATTTTAAGTTGATCTTGCTTAGGAATTTTCCTTTCAAGTTCACCATGTGATGTATTCTAAAATTCCTAGGAATACAACTATCATGACAAGCATTCTTTCCATTCATTTTAATGATGAAAATCATAACTACTTAGGGATAGAGCAATTAGATTTCTTTCGATCAAAGAGAAAAGAGCACAATCTAATGCAATTTCCCTACACTATTCCTATGAGCACACACAAACTTTTTCAATGCAACATGCATGTATTTCTTTTCGATTTCCTTAATGTGAATATGAACAAAAGGAAATATGCACATACAATCAATCAATCTCTCATAAGAACGAAGACTTTTACGATAATTCTAATTCGAAGAAAGAGAAGACTTTACGACACTTTCTTTCGAATGAAGATTAATCAACTATATTCTAACTTTGACTATCAATCGATAATGACAAAGAAAACATTAAGAAACATTAATCAATCCAATCAAAGTTGGGCTAAACCAAGAGATAGAAACTTATTTTCTGAGACATGACATTCTTTGATCAATCAACAAACAAACAAATAGAGAAAAGTTAGCAAAAACCCTTTCCAAAGGTGGGAAACTGACCCTATGAGGATTAGCACAGCATAGAGTGGGAGACAGTACGCTTTAGAGCACTGTCCCTAAACCAGGGGTTTTCAACAACACACTATGTCCCTCACAAGCCCGCGCTAGTGACAATAAGCCATTTCAAGAGGCAATTTGACACAGTTTTGATTAATTTTTCAATGAAAGGAGCTAAATAATAATCTATGAACACAAATAAGGTCTGCAGGGATGTCCTAGGAGGTGTAGAAGCTACTAGGAAAGAGGATCTTTCCCCAGTGGAGTCACCAATTTGTTTTGGAGAATTTGGTATCTACGGATAAATACTAATTCCCTAGATAAGTAGCTATATCTAGAACAAAAGTTTAAAGTGTTTTAGACTTTTCTTATAAGCAATAGATAAGATGAGAAGATAAGAATACCTACTTGTAGTTCCGCTTTCCTCTCATCTAACTTGTATCTATCTTGTTGCTCCTTCCCATACTTAATACGCTTGAGAAGTACCATGTAAACACAACAGAAAACAAAGAACCGATCAAAGGACACGATCTATTTAATATAAGTGAAATGAATCAGATACAATTCACACATATAAGCATTATGAAACAATACAAACATGTGGGAGAAAGGTTCAAATGCTTTATTAGATAGAAGAAGGAATTACAACCATTGTTGTCTGATTCAAAGTCATTCCTTCAACTTGGATCCCATCCACATCACATCAAAAGCATGACAAACTTGTAGCATTACAATACTTGCTTCAAAGCCAAATTTCATAGCAACATTATCTCCTTACAATTCAACATAATCTAGCACCTGATCACTTAGATGAGTGGTCAATTTATAGGAAGATGAAGGAGGTTTTGTCATAAATGGTGGCATTGAATGGCCTTCCGTACTAACAATTAGTTCCATGGAGGAAGGGATGAGAGGATAGGATGCACCTTAACTCGTTCCTCATCCATTTTTTGAGCTCATAGGATTTTATAAGTGAGGGAACCTTCTAGATGACTCCAAAAGATAAGAATATTCCCCAAACCCTATGTGAATTTTGCTCATTCTTGCCCAGCGCAGGTGAAAGGAAGCCTAAGTGCTCTGCAAACCACCCTGACAGTGGACTCAACTGCTCTGCAACACACCTTTACAAGGTCTTACCTATGCTGGTCCCTCTAGAGGCTATTTCTGGATGTCTTCAAGTCATGAAGCTGTCTAGGAAGGAGGAATTCAAATGGGTGACTTGTTTAGGGAATGAAGCAACTGAAATTAGGGTTTGATGAGCCCTAAAACATTGATTTGAATGTTGGGATTGATGTGCCCAAATGGATCTGTAACAAAAAGAAGCCAAGGGGTTATGGGATCTTTTACCCCAGATAACCTACAGCTTATGTACCACCTACGAGAGCCACAAGTCATCTACAATAGCCAGTTCATGGAGAAGTTTGCCACAGAAAATGACAACCCAACAGACTACACCCGAATCTAATCCAATAATGAGGAAAAGATCAAGAAAGATAAAAACGATATGTACACTACTTCGTCTGTTTGTCCCCCTCATAGTTTTGCAGCGGCTATGTTATGTAGATATTTGGTAGACCAAATAGTACTAAGTTATCCCGAGAATGGTTGTCGTTAATAGATGCAGCTGTTAATGCAACTCTACTAAATTGAGCACAAATTATGTATGACAATTTAGCAAAAATAATTATCGAGTATAGAATGAAAAGAAGTGTTGCTTCGAGGGTTTACCCTCCATTTTTTATGAGCACCTATGTCATGGACGCAATTAGTTTTAGTTCAAAATTCCCTATCATGGGATGGAAATGGACTGTTCTTAATCCACTTCCCCTTCACATATACCACAAGGACATGTGGGAATCCAATTTTCCACCACATTTTTCAATATTTGTCATGGATTTATGCTCCCTATTCACAAGCGGCTTTATAATCAAGACTCCCCCAAGTTTTCCCAAGAAGCTAAAGTTGACATCCTCCCAGTAGCCAGATGGTTCAGGGAGGAAAAATTTACATATATCAGGGTTTTTGGCAGCAACACCTCCCCCCATGTCCTCTCATTCTATGTTCCAGATAAATTGATGGCTAGATATATAGCCTATCAAACAGCTAGTCAGGGAGGAATGAGGAAGACATTGAAAGATTCAAAGAAGGCCATTTGGCGTACATTCCCTGTACAATGTGGAGCATTTTCATTACATGGCCTAGGGCATGCATTCAAAGAAGTATAGAACATGCTATCTCTACGATTACCTAAATTCCTTGGAAGGAAATACAACTCATTCGGCACTATCAAAAATTTCACCACTCTGGTGAAAACAAAAGTTTTCAGCAATGAGGTAGATGTCTTTGATCACATCATTATGCAGAAAAACACCTTCACAAAGGTCAAGCATATGGCACAACTACTTTTTGACCATGAAGATCTAGAAAATTTTTACAGTTATAGAGAAAGGAGGTTAGCAAAGATCCCATTGGACCAATTATTGATTGAACCAATAAGGGAGCCTACTCTTAGTGTGACTATAGAAGGTGACTCCAAAGAAAATTCTAAGACGATTCTAGAGTGGAATCTCAAGAGAAATCTACCAGGGAATTGCAACAATCATCGCAAAATGGGAAAAACAGAAGCATGGAGTCAGTAAAGGATACAACCCAATCTACACAGAAGATAGTTGAAGAAACTTCAGCTAGCAAGTAGGCTAAAATCCCTACTACCTCTGCACAGACAATAAAACCCATGGTAATTGACTTAGAGGAAGAGTGAGAAAATTTTAATGAAACCCTCAACACAGAGGAAAAGACGCCAAATTTGCAAACTCCACCACAGAAAACAACTCTGGAAATTACATTGGAAGAGACTGCAAATACACAAGAGGTAGAGCACATCCTTGCCATCCCAACTTCTGAAATAATTTTGAGAATTGAAGAAATTCCCCCTCTAGATGTGTTCTATAGCCCACAGTATAAGGCCGTGGTGAAAAGACAAAGAAAGAAAAGGAAATTGGACCATATAACTGCTACTACCCCTGAAAATGAACCAATGAATGTTCTATGGAAAGACTCACCCATTGACCCATCCACTAACCTTACTAAACTCTCATAGTTTGCAGGTGCTTACGCTATAGTGACCATGGAAAAAGTAACAAAAATACAAATGTTGCTTAGAGAAAATGAAGATAAAACAATGTCGCTTGAGCAACAATTACAGCAAGTAAAATCTGACCAGCAGGCAGAGATATAGTTGGCGAAGCTTCAAAAGGTATTTGAACAGATGCAAATAGAACATCAAACCAGCTTAGCCGAGAAGGAAGCATAGATGCAAGCAATAACTGATCTACACAAAGACAATCCAAAAATTGATCAGTTTGTTACCGAAGCACTTGGTCCTAACTCCCAGCTGATGCACCAAAAAGAATTATTCTGCCACAAGATTTCATAGTGAAAATATTATCGCGAACAAGTGATAAACTAACAAGTCAGGTCATGGAAATGAGACTTGAATACAATGATAAAAAGGCCTCTGATTTTATCACCTGGGAGAATACAAAAGATGGGAGAAAGGTCAACCTGCCCAAGCTAAAAGAATTCCATAAGGAAATCTTATTTGCGAGTTGGGATTCTAGGCTTAAAGAAGCAGAAAAGGCAACAACTAGTGTGGTGGTAGCAACAAATAGTGTCATAGAAAACATCAATGAGAATCTACATAGTGCCAACCCTGTGGCAGAGTCCATTCCAGGTTTCCTTCCTAATTCGAAATTGGTTGAACAACAATGGAAACAGGAAGTGGTAGAAAAAGCAGAAGTGATAAGGCAAACAACTAGGTTAAACTAGGAGGCATATTGGCAACATTTGGTAAAGCCTCACAGCCAATGTATGACCCTGCGATGCCTAACCACTTCTACAGAGTAAATGGTTCCAGGACTGACAGATGCAGTATTCGCTGGACAGTTGAAAGCTGAAGCCGGCCAACCAACGTAGCTCGAGCCCATGATGGATAGTTTCAATTTGAAGGATCAAATGCAGGATAGTTAGTCACCTTGCTTATTTCCATTTGATTTTATTTTTGCACAAATTAAGGTAGCTCATTTAAGCCTCCTCAAATATTTTTGTAATAATCTATTTTTAGTTTTATAGTTTTAGCATTTAAACCACTCTCATGCATTTAGAGAGGGGTCTATAATTTTATCTGAAATAGTCTTCGAAACATGCACTTTCGTCCCTTTGAGCAAGTTCTGGTGAAATTAATGGAACATGATTTATTTTCTATCTGATTTAGCATCTTCTATTGAAATTGCGCTTTTGTACTCTTAGATGGTGTTGAATGGACTGAAGATAGATCAATATTGCTGAAACACATGAGTAAGGCATATTATAAATGGTACTTTTATCTTGTAATCATTTTTACTTATGTATTAAGCAATGATTTCTTCTCGAATTGTTTATGTATGAAAGTTTGGATCTTGATTACCATTATTGCACTTTTGTTTGATGATTATCTTTATTTATTTTAAAAATTAATGAATAATTCCTTATGCGATATATCTTTCACAATTATTTCGACTAACTTTTTATACGAAACAATTATTGTTAAAACAGATTCACTTTTCATCGCAATTGAATGATCTTTATTACCAATTTCTTTCAGATATTATTGTAGATCACATACACCAATTTAAATCTCAGGTATATTTATAATTAGATTGTGCTTAAATTAGGATGAAATGCATGTGATTGTTAGTTAAGATTAGATCAATTTTAGCTTAGACATTACTTTAAAACATCACATATCGCCCCATTAGCACAAGCATTTAATAGATTGGGAAATTGGTCCCATTATCCTCAGTTGGAGCCACTACTTCAAACGGAAAAGGAGCTACCAACCAAGGTTCGGACTGGGTGGTTTTCCCCCATGTTGAAGCAACAATTTTCAAGGCTTCAACAGATTCTTGTGTCTTTGAGTATCCCAGGCTAGTTTTGATTCCTAGGGGCCTTTACCAGTTCAGGATCAGATCTAGTCTCCTTGTCCCTTCATCAAATTTTTCATTTAAACCCTTCTCAATATTTGTTCTCTCAAGATATTTTCTTAGAGAGACAACCTCTGCTTCATGACTCTGACAATTCTCTTCCCATTCTTGGATCAAATATTTAATAACCTATTCTTTTTTTTAGCCTCCTCTGGTTTAACTTTCAAAGACCGAACATCATCTTTGCATGTTTGTGAGATCGTTTCCTTTTTTACTTGAGTAGCTCCTATTTTAAATTTTTGTTCTCCTCTTCTAGTCTCTAACGTGTTCCTTACTTTTCTTCTTGTAGAAGGAATAAACTATATTTGTTCTTGATAGCTTCCTCAAGCTTTTATTTTTGATAGGAAAACTCCTCATTGTCGGATTTATACATACCTTCCTCTACAAGATGTAACTATTCCTTCAACTGCTTATTCTTTTTCCTTTCTTTCTTTAACTCGTCAAGGGCACTAATGAGTTCCCCTTCAAGGTCTAGTACTCCTTCTTCTTGTTCCTCTTCAAAGTCCATAATACCTTGTTTCTTGGAGTCAGTTTAGAAATCCATAAGAAGATAATTATCTGAATCATTCTCCAATGGTTTTTCACTATCTAACTCTGTGGTTGAGCTATCCTCTTTGCGGTAGAGCACATTTTTCTTATAGAGCTTTTTCTTCTAATGTGGCTGAGACTTGTTTCCAAATTTCAGATCCTCTTCCTTTTCATCCTTTTCTTTATAAGGGAATTTGGATGAGAAATGTCCAAGTCTTCCATAGTAAAAACACTTAAAGGGAAACCTCCCTCTATATTTTAGTAAGCCACACTTCCATTTTCTGGCTAGTTGAGACAACTCTTGATTAGATTCACAGCTGGAGTAATCTTGATGATATTTATTCTCCTTGGAATTTTTATATAATTTGAATGTTTCTTCCTTGGGTTCAGGCTTTTCTATTCCTACTCTCATCTCATAGACTATGAGAGTACCATGTAGCTGGTCAACCTTGAGATCCTTTAGATTATCCATTTCTTCAATAGCTGAGACTTTGGCATTAAATCTCATGGGTAGAGATCTTAATATTTTCTTAACAATCATCTCTTCCTTAACCTCTTCACCAAGTCCTATAATCATATTAGTTACCACATCAACTTTTAGGAACTATTCTACTATGCTTTCATTTTCACTCATTCTCAAGCTCTCAAACCTCATTGTGAAAGTCTGGAGTTTCTCATGCTTGACTTTTTCATCTCCTTCATGACTCTCATTAAGCTTTACCCACACTTCCTTAACAGACTTACAATGCATAACATTTACATGTTTTGATTGACCAAGGCCAAAGAGAATGGAATTCTTGGATTTAGCATTGTTCCCATATATTTTTTTACCATTTGCATTAATGGGTGGAATATCAAGTACATTGTATTCTACTAGTATTGAAGTCCAAACATCTACTCCCAGGGACATAAGATACGCTTTCATTCTACTTTCCAAAAGGCATAGTTTTTCCCATCAAATATAGGTATTCTACTTTAGTAAGTGTTATAGCTCCAAATCTCACTCTTATGGTTTGTGATGCTGCACTTATGGCCTAGGGCAACCCCTCCTTCCAGACCTGGTCCAAAAATTTAAAAAACAGTGTTTTATTCCCTATACGCGACTTTGCCCTGTGTTAAACGCGTGTACACGAGGGTATGTCATACCCAACCCGCGTGTATCTATTAAAACACTTAAAAAAATATAATTTCCTCTTTTTCGGGCGGTGATCGCGGGTTTACCTGCTGGATCACCTGTTAGTGCCCGTGGCCCAACTGTTCCCAACCAACTCCTAACTAAAAAACTACTTTGGAGAGGGTATAAAAAGACATCAAAGGAAAGGCCAAGGGGAGAGAGAAAGGAGAGCAAGATTATTATGCTGAGATTTTTCCCTTAGACCAGGTCTGAAGTCCTTGGTGCATTCTGCACTTCCCCCATTTTGCATAGGAAACCCTTGTTTCCATGTGTATTGGTGATCATTCATCCTTGACATCATCATTGAGTAAGACTTGGAAGGAGCTCTTGTTGGAGGCTGGAGGCTGGAACGAATCCGGGAGGAAGCTTGCTTGGAGCCTGCTGAAGGTGTTCAGGTGATATCTTTCCGATATATGTACTTTATTTGCCTTTATATATAAAGAAACACGTCTTTGTTCCCGAATAATCTTTCTTTATGCTTATGAGATTCTTGTGTTGAATTCTTATGAAAGTGGTTACTTAAAGATTTTTTATAACTAACTTTATAGCATAAAGATGATTTATATATAAACTTCTATACATGTACTATTGTGTTCTTTGATTTGTTTGTCTTGCAGGTCAGAGAAAGAAGAAGGGAACTCCAAGAAGGGTTTGCACCCTAACGGTCTTCTCGAACGTAGGACCTTAGGTATGTACCCTAAACATTAGAATTTGCTTGAAAGTAAAAAAGATGGCTGTGTGTGTGTGTTTCTTTGTATAAGCAATTTTCAGTCTGGTAGAGTCTTAGCCCAAAGGACCCTAGGGGTATTTTCCCTTCAACCAGAATTGGCGACTCCGCTGGGGACAACACTCTTGTTGTTCCTAGTTTGGGTAGTCCTCAAGCCAATCAAGGCTCAGTCCCTCTGTTTGTTGGTTCTGACTGTCTGATATTTTCTTGAACTCCAAGCTTTTCCAGTTTTTCAGTTTGTGTTTTTTATTTTTCTTGAAACACTTCATATACGCACTTTTTCTGGATTACAGAAGCGTATATACGCAAGTTGCACTAAGTAAACCCGCGTATACGCAGGTTTCCTTAGTTACAGTCGCGTGTACACGCATTCTGCAAATAATTGCAGGCGCGTATATCACATAATTTTCAAGATTTATAATTTTTCTTTTGGCTGAATGTCTGTCTGGTGGTTTGGGTCAGTTTAAAACAGTCAATTCCCAGTGACAGTTCTCTGTTTAACAGGGGGCATCTTGTTTCGAACTCTCTCTAGTTATAAGGAGTGCTAGTCTTGTTTTTCGTTGATTGCAAGCGTCATTGATTTTTGACACACAAGGTTTCTGTTTAAGAATCTTGATTGCTCTGTTTCGGCAGAGTGGGAAGATTGTCTTCAAATCTTTGTGTCCATTTTGTTTTCATGACATTTATGTTTGCTTAACGAAATCGTTTTTATGACCATTTACTCCTTTGTTTCGGGAAATTTGCTTGTTACCAGTTTCTTGAAACTTGTCTTTTGATATTTTGGACTTTCATTGCTGCTTTTGATTGTCAAAAGCGCTTTCGAACACATTTTATTTTTGTTGAGTTTTCATCATTTGAAAGGTGTCAATTCACAAAAGTGTTTGATGGCTTGTTTATCAATCATTAGTGTCAGTTTTGTTTGAGAGTTTTCCTTTGAAAAAGACTTTTTGGTTTGATTGAAAGAAAATCTTTTGAAAGTTTTTGAGTTTCGCTTTCTTAAACTTGCTTCTCATCTGATTTCCTTTTTCGCGAAGTGAAAGTGCCTTGTTTTTTATCTTAAAACTTGTTTTTATTGTTTGGACAAAATGATTAGTAACAAATCATCTTCTATCTAAGCATTTCAGTGGCAAGACAAAATTTGGTAAAGCAGCAACTTTCCTTCTTTGTTTTTAGAGTAGTCTTTGAATCGTGCATCCACATTTAGTTCTTGCATTAGGGAAAGATTTGCATCTCTTTTTAGGCATATTTAGTTTTGTTAGTTTTTGTGAGTGTGGAGTCTGAAAAGAAAAAGGAAAAAAATTTTTGTTTATATTACAAGTGCCTTCTGAACCTCATAGAAATTGCTATTCATCGAAAACAAAAGTGCATGTGCATGTAGCTAGGTTTTATTAATTTCTTTTGCATCCATAAAACACCACAAGTTTCACCTCCATTACCTTTGACTTAAAGAACAGCCTAATAAAATCAAGCGCTTAATTAAAATCCACTAGAACTTTTTGTTTTAGTTATTACACCAACAAGTTTAGGATTTTAGGGCCTTAGATTAGGCGAGTGGAGAGTTAACTCTCCAAGGCCACACAAAACGTCAAACATAAGAGTCTGATTAAAGAGAGTAAATCCAATAGCGTTAGGGAGACCAGGAAAGCTCCGGATCTGGGAGTTAAGCACGAGGGTCTGTGAAGACAGGGAAGAGAGATACCCCCTCTCCTACTTGTCCGAACTTACCTCACGACTGTTCCGCCTGGCTTCTGCGACGAGTTGGTACCCATAGTTGCCTCTCCTAGGGATCTGCATAGGTGGCTGCGGAGGGGAATCCCGTGGCACCTGAGGTCGACGTTGTATCACTCTCGACAGTACTTCCGGAGGGCACCCTTGCGAAGCTTGGGGGCTTGCACCGGCGCAGACTGTTGTTAGGAGGTCAGCGTAACTTCCTCTGATACCTTCGCTGATAGGACTGGGCCCTCATCATCCCAGACTATCCTCGGAAGGCCCTTTGATTCACTTTCTCGTATTTTGGTGTCCGGTCTTAATCACCCGGAGCGGAAATACTTGAAAGTTGTTTGACTGGCTGTATCTTTAGGAACTTTATACTGTGTGCTCTGTGCTCCTAGTCGGCTTAGCTTTTAATTTTTTTTGAGTCTTTAGTTAGATCTTAACAAAAAAATTCAAAGTGGTTGACCGGTCTCCAAGACGGTCTCGAAGACTTCGTGGTCTCTCGCCACCTAGTTTAGAGCCTTCTCCTAGAAGGCGCAGAGGGAATACTACCGGTGGGGTCCGTCCCACGCCGGCTGACGCATCGGGGATTGATCCTCCTCTCGGGGATATTAGCGGCCAAGCAAGGCCTGGTACTTTTGAACAAGAGAGGGACGCTCCAGTCTTTTCTCAAGTTCGCTTTCAAGCGGAGGATAACGTAGAGGTAGAAGAACTTTCAGAATCATTAGTGATTCCAAATTCTCCACTACCATCTAGTTACCCAGACGTATTGCAATACATTGGGCCTCCATTATATAGACCAGCGAGTCCAGGTTACGCTACGCGCTTACCATTTATGATCACTACTGGAAGCATGGCTTCCACGAGTGCTGCGACTATGCAAACCCCAACATCGGTGCAAGGGGGAGGAACCATTTCCATCCCCTCCGCTTCCTTGTTCGGATCGTTTGCTAGCACATCTTTGGTTGGGTCTACCTCCATTCCGTCCACGAGTGGAAATGCCCAAACCAATGCTTTTAGTACTGGTTCCTTCCTTTTTGGCACCCAATCACAGGGTATTCTGTCAGTTCCGTTCAGTGCCGCTACGTCCATGATGGGCGGATCGGCTTCATTTCAGGGTTTTCCTTTTGGAAGTGGTCATATTCCACATTCCAACCCAACGGTAGGATCCATGCCTTTTTCTTCAATAGGACAAAGCAGCAATCCTTTCCAAGGTTGGAATAACCCTGGGGTTAGTAACGCAGGAACTGCGAATCCATTTATTGGCCAACAAGGAAGTAGGCCGTATTCCACGGTTAGCATGTTTCAAAGTATTCCTCCCCTCGCTTCGGCTTGGAACCCATATCAGGGGTTATCGACTCCTTACAATTCTTTAGGAGGAAACTTTGCAAGCTATGGAGCTTATACGACAGGAGTTGGTCAAACTCCGAATTTTGCTGGGCCACAAGGCTTGCCCTTTGGTTCAGCTGGTTCTACTGGTCACTTGGGGCAGCCTGGTGCCTCTCAAATCCCAGGACAATCTTTTCAGAACTTGGGGAGTTCTGCCCAGTCTGGGTGGAATCCCCTAGGTCCTCCTAGGCTTCCATTTCTGGCAACGTTAAACTTGCCAGATCTCACTAAGCTAACGAACGACCCTATCAGATACAATCCGGCCTGGCCTCCGGTCCCAACCAAACTCCCTTCGGACATCCCAAAATTCGAAGGGAAGAGTGGTGAAGATCCGGGCGATCATGTAACCACATTCCATTTGTGGTGCTCATCTAACTCCCTCATCGAAGATTCGGTTAGGTTGAGACTTTTTCAGTGCACCTTGACTGGTAATGCGGCTAAATGGTACATAGAGTTGCCAGGGGGCAGCTTTACATCATTCGCTGACTTAGCCAATATCTTCTTGAATCACTTCCAGTTGCCTGTCCGCTATGATGCCGGAACTGAACTTCTGGCTACCTTTCGTCAGGATAAGGCAACCCACATTTCTGATCACATACAGGAATGGAGACGGAGAAAAAGGCTCATTAAAGCCGAAATCCCTCCGGAGTACCGTCTAGAGTGGTTTTTGAAGTCTTTTCAACCTGAGATCTCCAAGGATGTCTCCATGTCTGGGGTCTATTCTGAGGAGCAAGCCATTTTCAGGGCCCAGCAATTAGAACTGATCTACTCTCAGTCTGGGATCCTCCAAAAGTACTTGCCAGATGCTCCTGGATCTAAGGTTGATTTAGCTAAGCCAAAGCCAGGTCCGCATGCGGATGGTATCGTGGGGTCTGTAGACTCGACTACAGTGAACTTGTTGAATCAATTGCAACAGTTGTCATTACAAACTGCTCCTAACAACCAAGTCACAATGTCTAATCCTCCTGCTTCCCAAAATTCTTCCATTAACGCCGTCCAATCCGATAACCCCAAAGGAAATCAAAATTCCAATGGGAAAAAGAAAGGACGTGGTAAAAAGAAGAACTCGGATGGGAAGCCCGATGCAAATAAATCCGGCAACAACGCTGGTGGTGGTAAGGGTGAGTCGAGAAAGAAAGTCAAGTTTCCTTGCAAGTTATGCAGTGGGGACCATCTAACTCATCTTTGCCCTAGAATCGAAGACGCTCAGCGCTTGTTAGCACAGCAAGGGACTTCTAGTTCGCAAGCTGTGTTGACTAACCCGTTTCCCCAAGGGCAGCAACTTCTTGCTGGCGCAAATTCGAATCCTGGGACCTCCTCAGGGGGCAACCAGGAAGGGGAAAAAGCATCAAATGTTTTTATGATGGGTTCAAACGTTAACGTGACTACTCGGTCACGTGATTATGGTGAAGCCGAAACATCTAAGGATAAAACGGTTCCCGGAAGTAATGACCTTCATATTGAGCGACCTCCTGTTGAGACTGTACCTAGGATACCGAAAGGTTCCGCCAAACGCGCGACAATTAACCCCAATGCTAGAGCTGCTCAAAATTACTCCATTGTGGAGGATTTGGCTCAAAGCCCATGTGCTATGTCCGCTTTGGAAGTTCTCCAGTCGTGTCCGTCTCAGAGAAGTGCTTTACTCTCCGCCATTGGAGCAGTCGATCCAGCTAACTCTCTAGTGCTCTCTTTTGACATGTCAAGTGTCAAAAAGAGACTCCCTCATCATATGGCTTTTCAGGTAAAGTCAACATACCGGAAAATCAATATTTTTCGCACCGTTATAGATGAAGGAGCTTCCACGTGTGTCATGTCCATGTCTTGTTGGAAGGCTATTGGTTCACCTTCGGCTGTTCCTTCACCAACCGTCTTAACTGCATTTGATGGCCATTCTCACAAGCCGCATGGGATTATCCCGGCCTTTCCTATATGTGTTGGAGGGAAGGTCGTTAATATCGAAGTTGAAGTCGTAGATGCTAACCTAGACTATAATCTCCTATTAGGAAGGAACTGGGTGTACGAGATGGAAGCCGTTGTTTCGACTTTGTTTCGTGTCATTTGCTTTCCTCATGAGGGGAAAATCGTTAAGGTTGATCAATTGGACTATGCTCCAATCGATCCTCAAGCAACCTCCGACTCTACTGTTCCTTTGGTGGATAACCCTCGCCCGCCGACTGAGAATTTAGGAGTAGGGATGTATTCCTCATTGATGGGTACGTTTGATCTTCCCTCTCCTTTTGCAAGAATCAATGCTATTTCATCATCCAAGGAATCTTCTCGAGAGGAGTTCTTCCGAACTCATCATTTTTCCGACCCTTGGACCTTGCCTTCACCTACGACCACATTAGTTGAAGGGCAAGTTAATGGAATGGCGTTTCCTATATCTGCAGCTGAGCTTAGATATCAGGCTATCGTAGACTCTGCAGATAACCATTCTACTCCCTTTTCCGAAGAGGAGCTAGATGGTCATGTGGCCCCCGCTTGGAGCTTTGATTCTAACTCTGCCTTGGACTGCTTAGATTCGGTTCTACCTTCTGAAGAAGCAATCCTCGAAATTATGATGGGTATAGATCGACCTTGGGAAGACTTACACCATCGCTCATATTTTCTTCCTCCATTGCAGGAAGTAGAATCTAGATTCTCCGAGCTCGTTGGTAGTGATGTTTGTACGGTATCGAACCCTTTGGCTCCAACACACACACATGCTGAAGGTAATATGTCGGTAATCTCAAAAACGATACCTATAAACATCTCTAAAAATCCTAACATCATCGAGAATATCTTCATCGGAAGTGAGTGTTCCCCTGAAGAAATTCAAATTTACACCGACCTATTCAAGGAATATCGTGATGTATTTGCTTGGTCTTATGAGGAAATGCCCGGCATTGATCCTTCTATAGTCCAACATGAGATCAAGACGTACGAAAACGCAAAACCGATTCGTCAAAGGCTTCGGCCGGTTAACCCTAGGAAAGCAGCGGCTATCAAAGCTGAGGTTGAGAAGCTGCTAAGGGCGGGTTTTATATACCCTGTTCCTCTTACGGATTGGGTTTCGAATCCAGTCCCTGTGGACAAAAAGCAAGGAACAATCCGCGTATGCATCGATTTTAGGGACTTAAACAAGGCTTGTCCAAAAGACAATTACCCCACGCCATTTATTGATCAAATTATTGACGAGTGTGCGGGTAATGCGATTTTCTCCTTTATGGATGGTTTCTCAGGTTATAATCAAATCTCTATTCGTCCTGAGGATCAGCATAAGACTGCCTTCATATGTCCCTGGGGTACCTTTGCATATCGAAAGATGCCCTTCGGTCTTAAAAATGCTGGAGCCACCTTTCAGCGGGCCATGTCTTACGCTTTCCACGACATCAAACATATCATCGAGGCATACTTAGATGATCTCGCTGCTCGTTCTCGAAAGAGAACTGATCATCCTAGTCATCTTCGATTAGTCTTTGAGCGATGTCGTTTTTACAAAATCCGGTTGAATCCTAATAAGTGCGTTTTCGCGGTTACATCAGGTCGGTTGTTAGGGTTTATAGTTTCCAATGAAGGGATTCGGGTTGATCCCTTCAAGGTTGAGGCAATAGTTCAGTTGCCTCCCCCGTCTTCAATTCGTCAACTTCAAAGTCTTCAAGGGAAGGCCAATTTCTTAAGAAGGTTTATAGCAAACTATGCCGAGATCACTAAAGGGTTCATGCGTTTGCTACGGAAAGGAGTTCCATTCCTGTGGGACGACTTTGCGCAGCGGTCGTTTGATGCTTTGAAAAAGGCATTAGTCTCTGCCCCGCTTTTGAGTCCACCGGATTACGGTAGAGACTTCCTTTTATATCTCGCTGCAGCAGAATCTACCATTGGTATGGTTCTAGTTCAGGAAGACGATGCTCTTGTCGAGCACGTGATTTATTATTTGAGCCGAGGCTTGATAGGCCTTGAACTCCGCTATTCTCCAGTTGAGAAGTTGGCCTTGGCAGCCGTCCATGCTGTCCAGAGGCTCCGTCATTACATTTTGCTACGCAAAACTTTTGTCTTAGCGGCGGTCAATCCATTCCAATTTGTCCTCAGTAGGCGAGTGATTGGGGGCAAATATAATAGATGGATAGTCATTTTACAAGAATTCGACCTCGAGTTCTTGTCCGCCAAGTCTAAGAAATCTATGGTCTTCGCGGAGCTAATTTCTGAGCTTCCTTGTGGAGAGGATGTTGTTTATGAGGAAATTTTACCCGACGAACATATATTCCTCATCTCTTCACAAGACCCTTGGTATGGAGATATCATTGTTTATCTCCAGACTTCGAAGTTTCCCTCTACTTCCTCCAAGGATGAACGCCGCAAATTACGTCACCTGGCTAAAAACTATGTTATCATTGGTGACACTTTATACCGTCGAGGGGTTGATTCAATTCTTCGACGTTGTTTAACCTTAGAGGAAGCAGAGTCTGTTCTTAATGATTGCCACAGTGGAGCTTGTGGTGGTCATCTATCTGGGCTTGCTACAGCCCAGCGCATCTTACGTGCCGGCTACTTTTGGCCTTCACTCTTTAAGGACTGTGTGGAAGCGGTAAAACGCTGTCACCCGTGTCAAATTTTTACTCGCAAGATGCGTGCGCATCCAGCTCCCCTTTTTCCCGTTGTCACCGTCGGTCCCTTTACTAAGTGGGGTATTGATTTTACGACTTGTAATCCGCCTTCAACGGCAAATCACAAGTACATTATCGTGGCTGTAGACTACTTCACGAAGTGGGCTGAGGCCATGCCTACTTATAAGAACGACAGTGACACGGCAGCTTTGTTTCTTTTCAATCAAGTTATCTCAAGATTTGGTATCCCAAGAGAGATTGTCACTGACCATGGCAGTCATTTCCAAAATCAGCTAATGTCCGAATTGGCTGTTAAATTAGGTTTCCGTCAGGAGCATTCGTCCCCTTACTATCCTCAGGCCAATGGACAGGTCGAGGCGGTCAATAAAACTCTTAAGACGATACTCCAACGGACAATCGATAAAAATCGGTCCAATTGGCACATTATGTTGTATCCGGCTCTTTGGGCATACCGAACCTCCGTTAAAACGGCTACTGGTTTTACTCCTTTTCAGTTAGTTTACGGGGTGGAATCTATCTTTCCGGTTGAATGTGAAATTCCATCTCTGAAATTGGCTGTCGAGCTTCTTCCTGAGACTTCGAGTCTCGAGGAGCGCCTAGTTCACCTGGAACATCTCGATGAGCAGCGTCGAGATGCCGCCACGACGAATGAGGCCCATAAGAAAAGGGTCAAAACTCAGTATGATAAGTCTGTCCGACCTCGTGTCTTTTCTGAAGGTGACCTTGTCTTGGTCTATGACCAAGATAAGGACGCCTTGGGGGCAGGCAAATTCAAGCCTATGTGGTACGGTCCTTTCATTATCAAACGAGTCTTAGAAAAAGGATCGTATGAGTTAATTGATTTCGAAGGAAACAAGCTGGCGGAGCCCCGAAATGGGCTCTATTTAAAGAAGTATTTTGCTTAGTTTTACCAGGCAATGGCTTCTTTGTATTTTATGTATATTTGTACATATCTTATCGAGCGTTTTCTGATATCAGCACTTTTGGTCTGCTTTGGCAGGTGTTGATGGATGATTTGGTTTATTTTGGATTCGCCGATGGTGCTAGTCGGCACACTCGGAATCTTGCTTCCGCAACTTGGGTACTTTATTACCCAACTGGTCAGTTGATGACATCGAGAGGCGTGTGTATCGGTCCTGCTTCAAACAATATGGCCGAGTATACAGCTGTTATCAATTTATTATCCGAGGCAATCTCTCATGGGATCGACTCGTTGGTAGTGTATCTTGATTCTCAATTGATAGTGTCTCAGTTAAATAACATTTATCGGGTTAGAGATCCATCATTATATCGCCAATATTTAAGGGTGAGGTTGTTGCAAAGATCATTTATTTACATTAATTATTTGCACATTCCAAGATCTCAAAATTGGTTAGCTGATTCTATCGCTAATCAAGCATTAGACTGGCATATCAATCATTCATCATCATAAAATCATGCATCAAAAAGTCAAACTGTATATATATATATCGCAAAGCGTCTCAAGTGTACATATGCGTGTCCAAAATATACAAAATTGGGACTCAAATGCCCATAATCATGTCAGGCATATCTAATGCCTCGGCTCTGGATGAGCAGCTAAATAACTAACTATAGCATTGGCCACGCGCCGAAAAACGCGAACCCAGTCACGTGGCATCCCAACCACATGACGCTGCATATCTGGAGGAAGGTCCTCTATCTCGGCCATCGGTACTTGATAGCTCAATCTCGCCAAGTGTCGCTGGACGTTGGCGAGGGTCCTTTCCGCATCCGCAGCCGCCTCTTCGGCTCCTCGGCCACGCCGTCCGTGCCGTGGGAATCCATCTGGTCGCACAGGCCCAATGTCTGGAACATGATCATCATATCAGTCATTTGAATCTCATCAAAAAAATATATTTTTCAAAGTTCATCATTATATTTGAAAAATCCTAAAAATCATAAAAATCAAAAAATCTTACCGATCTCGCCCCATGCTGCATCTGGTGGCAGCACTAGGTCAGGATCTCCTCGGAAATCCAGTCCAGCATAGGGGTAGTCGTCTATGGCGATGATCTGTTGCTCCCACAAAGCAAAAAAGTCGTCGTCGAATGCATTCCTGGGCACTTCCCCACCCCCCAGACGTTTCATCAAGTCAGCCCACCGGCCCATACGTGGATCACGTGGACTACTGATGGGAACTGCTACCCTGGGGCGGAGTGCGGGAACCTTCTCGAAGAAAAACGTGCATAAAATGGTTCCGTACCCAAAGTTCTTGGTCTGTCCCTTCCTGATAGAAGCAAGCTGCTCCTTCATGTTGGCAAGTAGAGGAGTACACCAGTCAAACACCGTGGTGAGACAGTCCACTGCTACGCTCATGTTTACCCGTGATGCCTGATGTAGCGAAGATGACCCGTTCACTCGAGCTATGGTGAACAGGATTATCCGCAGTGACAAACTCGCCACGTGTGGGATCGAGATCTGACTCCCGACCTTCCGATGACCTGGGCAGTAAAGTTGTACATAGTCGTCTACGCTGAGACTATTCCGGGTCCTGCCCCGGGAGTGGACTACCTCTCCCCTTCGGGAAAGGCCCGTGATGAAATATATATCTTCCACTTCTATCCTGAGTGGCATTTGATCAATCATAAAAGCTTCTTCCTCGACATCCCAATAATCAATAAGTCTCTCGAGCAGACGCACATTTGCTTTCATATTCGGCAACTTGAAGAATTTTAACAATCCGCATCCCCGTAAGGCATCTAATGCCTCATCATTGTCCATAACTTCATTATCTACAGCTGAGTGCTCTCTTTCACGCCATGTGAGAGTCATCCTGGAAGAAAAAATCATTTTCATCCATTAGTTTTTTGTATAAAAATTTTTCGCTGCGCACACGCGGTTTACCCTATACACAGTCGCGTGTAGGGCCGTCGTATACGCGATTTATATACATCCAACCCGCGTGTACGCCGCAGAGCAATTTTTTGCAAAAATCTAACGGTGAAACATTAATTAAACTTCCTAAAAACTATCACAATTGATTGCAAGACAAGTTTAGTGCTTACCTGGAAGTTTTCGGCAAGTTTGAACGGTTGAATAAGTCACGGGGAAAGTTTGCTCCTTTTGCTCCACAATTTGCTCTCCAAGTCAAACGGTGAAAATGTTAAGTCCAAAATTTCTTTTTATAAGTTTTGAAAATGCAAAATTTTTTCAAAATTTTATTTTGTTTGGTTTCATGTCACTTTTAACTTGGGAGCTTGGAATGTCGAGATTGAGTTGTTTTTCAGGACATTTTGGACATTTTTCGACGGTTCGAGACGGTTCCATGACTGCTGACCCGTCATGGCAGGTATCGTGTTCTCACTGGCATATAGGTTAGGGACACCATTTTTCCGTTGCATTATGCATACTAGCCTCCATTTGACCGATACATCTGCCGTAGGGTCGACCCCATCATGTTATGGTTCGCAAGCCATTTTCACTCGCCGATTCTTTAAATCATGACATGATGGTAGAGCCATCCTTTTACATGGGCATCCTAGTTAGCACCTCACTGACATTTGTTGCCCATGCTGCTTCGTTTTGAGTAGGCTCGGGAGTCCTCTGTAGTCCCGCCATGACTTATGCGTTGAAGACTCATTCTTCTTTGCTTCTTCGCTTCGTTCTGGCCTTATACCCTAGAGTCTCCTATGTGTGTTGAGTTGTACTTCTGCATTGCATGTTGACCATTTGCACCTTTTGGCCTATAGCCGGCTTCACTTGGACTCGTGTTTAAGCCCACTTTTGACCATGACGTCTGCAAAAATCAACCTTGCATACCCTTGACCTCTGCAGCTTGACATACCCAGATCCGTGGAAGGGACATACCTCTGAGTGTCACTGACCAGTTTTTCACCTCCTTGCATTAAGCATAGGAACGTTCCTTTCCCAGGAACTAGATCATCTGTTTCACCGACACTCGTTCTTTCCACTGTACCATAGCATTCTTTTATTCTTTTTCCGGCTTATCAGAAAAAGACAAAAAAATTAAATATTCCAAAAAGAGCGGGAACAGGGACATTATTTCCATTTATTGTTGGCAGCTAGAGTCAGTCGTGTCGCCCTTGAACAAAGCACTCAAAACAAAGTCTCCTCCGCATGGGTGGGATTTAGTTTGACTTAGGTAAGCCATAACCTTGTTATCGAGTCAGTTCTCCCCCGATTGGTTATCTCTTCCAATCATATGGAGGGTTCGTTCGTGCCTCCTGCATGACGAACTTATACAGATTCATTATATGCTGCCACATAGTCACATTGAGTCGTGCTTTTGTTCAAGGGAAGTTAGCCTGAGTCGGCCTTTCTGCGGTGTCTCTTGACTCATTTTTTAGTCGGCCATCCCAGGTTGTCAGTGTCATGTCTATCATCACATCAGTTATATTGGTCCTTCACTCGTGCCGGTTTGAGAAGGTCCCCATTGACTTCTTGCTGGCGGGTCTTGTCCTTATCGACGACGACACATTGCTCTGAGGGCAGACCTAGAGACCGCACCCTGGCCCTATTTTCATTATTGATAGGTCACCTTGTGCTCAGCATCGATCAGTATCAGGGGTCTTTGACTGAGTGGTTTCCCTTGTGTTCGACATCAGCATACACTATCACACATTGGGATTCGTGCAGTACCTTGGTTTCCATTTGACCCTATTGGTGGATACCTCGCCTCTGTGTCAGCTTTCATTATTGGTTGGTTCAGAGGGTTTCTGCCGTGCGCTAGCCACATCTTGTGTACGCCGGAAACGTACTTCGGTTGGGTTACTACATCTTTTTCGTCCGATTCCTTCCACATTATTGGCCTACGGGTTACACTCGCGCTAGATTGATGGAGGATGCCTTAATGCCTTCCTTCTAGCGGATCTTTCCCTATCGACTCCGACTCATTGCTCTGGGGCAAAGATCTAGAGTCCATTTGGCAGTACCTTGGGGTTTGCAGTCATTAGTGGCAGATTCCTCGCTATCGACAGTGGGAAACCATCATTGTCTCCTGTTTGATAGATTCTTACAGGTGTTCGACTTCAGCTCATCTATTCACACTTGTTAGATTGTACTGGGTACCTTGACGCTCATTATCATTATCGGTGAGTAGTCTCGCGTTTGTTAACGGTATACATCAATGACCGGTAATCAAACGATTTCTCACATGGTCGACTTCAGATCATTTATTCCCATGGTGTAGAAATGTACCACGGCGGTCGGTGAAGACCTCAGGTTGTATCAGCATTCATTGGTTCACTTGACAGTTGCTCCTGTTGCTGCTAGTTGATACCACTCCACCTTATATGTTGCAGTCAGTCATGGCGACATTCTATATGCTGGCACCTGAGTTTGCAGTGTAGTACCATCCTATTCCATCATGTTCAGTTAGTACCTTATGGGATCAGTCTTTGATTTCAGTGATCCGTTGCATCTTTCAGCATCATTGACAGTTTTATATGTGATATTCCGACATGTACTTACTCATTATGATCAGATGATCCATTATGTATTTTACAGTCATTTATACTTGTATACTTAGTGGATCCGCTTGTACTTGATATGCGGACATGCTTTACTTTTCCTGAGCATGGGTATGCCCACCTCAGACAGTGTTTCTTTCTGATCTCCTTTCGGTGGCTTGGCAGGCTGAATTCTGGTGAAGTCCTCCTCGGTTTTTCGGCAGAGTTCCTTTCCTTGTACTTACTTAATGTATTTCGGCCATCATGTTCCCCTTCTGACCTCATACATTAGGGGGCATCTGTTATAGCTCCAAATCTCACTCTTATGGTTTGTGATGCTGCACTTATGGCCTAGGGCAACCCCTCCTTCCAGACCTGGTCCAAAAATTTTAAAAACAGTGTTTTATTCCCTATACGCGACTTTGCCCTGTGTTAAACGCGTGTACACGCGGGTATGTCATACCCAACCCGCGTGTATCTATTAAAACACTTAAAAAAATATAATTTCCTCTTTTTCGGGCAGTGATCGCGGGTTTACCTGCTGGATCACCTGTTAGTGCCCGTGGCCCAACTGTTCCCAACCAACTCCTAACTAAAAAACTACTTTGGAGAGGGTATAAAAAGACATCAAAGGAAAGGCCAAGGGGAGAGAGAAAGGAGAGCAAGATTATTATGCTGAGATTTTTCCCTTAGACCAGGTCTGAAGTCCTTGGTGCATTCTGCACTTCCCCCATTTTGCATAGGAAACCCTTGTTTCCATGTGTATTGGTGATCATTCATCCTTGACATCATCATTGAGTAAGACTTGGAAGGAGCTCTTGTTGGAGGCTGGAGGCTGGAACGAATCCGGGAGGAAGCTTGCTTGGAGCCTGCTGAAGGTGTTCAGGTGATATCTTTCCGATATATGTACTTTATTTGCCTTTATATATAAAGAAACACGTCTTTGTTCCCGAATAATCTTTCTTTATGCTTATGAGATTCTTGTGTTGAATTCTTATGAAAGTGGTTACTTAAAGATTTTTTATAACTAACTTTATAGCATAAAGATGATTTATATATAAACTTCTATACATGTACTGTTGTGTTCTTTGATTTGTTTGTCTTGCAGGTCAGAGAAAGAAGAAGGGAACTCCAAGAAGGGTTTGCACCCTAACAGTCTTCTCGAACGTAGGACCTTAGGTATGTACCCTAAACATTAGAATTTGCTTGAAAGTAAAAAAGATGGCTGTGTGTGTGTGTTTCTTTGTATAAGCAATTTTCAGTCTGGTAGAGTCTTAGCCCAAAGGACCCTAGGGGTATTTTCCCTTCAACCAGTAAGGCTCTTGACTCGCTTGCCTAGACATAATTCCTTATAGATATACCTTCGAGTGATTAGACTATTGCTGAAGGAACCTTGCTCTGATAGAAATTGTTGAAATAAGGAATTGTTGAGAGGGGGGTGAATCAGTAATTATGAGATTCTATTTTTCTTTTTCTATTATGATTACAGTCCCTTCTTACATTCTTTTACTTGTGAGAGAATTCATTCAAAAAAGAAGTGAACAACAATTTTCAAACATTCTTGTTCATACAAAAACCACATGAGAATCACACACATTTGACATAGTTGTTTTGACGTGGAAACCTATAGGGGAAAAACCACCAAATTTGTTGTTTTTTTATTATTTAAATTAAGCATTCACTTAATTACATCTATTTGTTTCTGACCACCCACTCATGGGAGGCACCAACCCCCTTTCGTAAGCAAGCACCAACTTGCCAAGAGGCACCAACCTATTCAGAGTTCAGGCAAAAACCTGCTCTTGTTACTATTCTACTATTTCATACAATTTTCAAACTGAAAATGGAGGCATACAAACTACAAGTAAAATACCAAAATGGTTGGTTGAAGACTCAACTGTTTCACTCTGTCTTTTGTGCTCTCATGCAATTTTTCTTTTACAGGCTTCTCATAACAACAAACCCTTAGCACTCTACCTCATCTCTCAAGGGCTCTCTGCTATTTTTAGCACTACCCTTGTTCTTCTCCACACAACAGACCTCCTACACTTGTTTCTTAATCACTCAGTGTTCTCCTCGGTGCTTAGACTTCATTGTCTCTCAGCACACCTCTCACACCACAGCTCTTTAGCAATTTTCTTAACTCCCCCACATACTCAATTGAAAACATAAGTTTTGTTTCAGAGAAGCACTATGTGCAAGGCTATCTCTATTGCCTGTACTCACACTGCTCAAGTGTACTTTGGTATGGTTCCTCCTGCTCATGTTACATATTCAAGTTGAAACTTGTCATAGCATTAAACATAGAGATGAGCATTGTAGTTCTTTATATTTGTATGTGTATAGCTCCATGCTAAGAAATTAATTCTTAGGTGACCTGCACACTCCTTTGAGAGTCCCATTATTAGTTATTTCTCACCAGAGCTTAACAGTCATTAGGGATGGCTATTCTAACTTCATTTATTTCTCCCAATTGTGCACACGAAGAAGCTGATTGCTTTCTTCAATCCACATAATCATCTTTGTAAAATTATGTCCTCGATTCCTTGTTAAAGAGTGTTTTGCGGGTTTATCCCATTTCAATGTTCAACTCCCCTAATACTTCATTCAATTCTACAACTTTCGACCCATACATCCTTTAACTCATTGTACTGCTTCATCAGAACTCCCCATATCGTAACTTACACCGGTAGACTATTACGATATTGCACTTCTTCAATATCCTTGGCCCCCTTTGCCTTGAGATCCTTTAGCAAGAAGTTTCTCATAGGGTCGAACCTGTGGCTAATGGATTAGTAATATATTAGAGCCCCCTATTGAAAATAGCAATAAGAAATGTTAAAAATAGAATCCAAAAATTCCAATTTAATTTGTCCTTGAATTAAATTAAGAATTAAAATCGAATTCTATTCTCATAGAAACTTGTAAATAGTTAATTAAGTTTTAATTAACTCAATTAGCCTAGGAATTTTGAGTTTGAAGTCTTTTGGTAGTCATGTATATGTTCTCCCTAAATTATAGGGGTCTAGTATGAGTTTAACTTGAGTTGTAATTAGATTTACTCAGTTTACTCATTTATGGTAAGTTAAATTAATTGTAACTGTTTATGGAACTAATAGAGGACTAACAGTTAGTTGGTGCATTGGTGCATCCACAAGTGTTACTCCAGTTAACTGAAGATTCCCTCATGAGAAACTCATGCATGTTAGTTCATAGAAAGACCTAGTTGAGAATAGAGTGCAGGGACAGTGTACTATCAGTTGCATGATTCACTCAGTTGTAAATATCATGCATTCAATCAAAGAAGGACCTACGTTTGGATTGAGTAGTTTTGGAAGCATGAATTCCCTTTAAATATGGGCTACTCATCCTATTAACTGTGCAAGTAAATAGGGGCTTGGCAGACAGTGTAAATTGGATATGTTTTGGCTAAGAGTGAGCTTGTGAGGTAGAGTGTTGAGCATACTTGTGTGGAATTATTCTCATGAGAACATGCTTTGTATCTTCACTCATATCTTTTATTAATGTAATATAGATATGTGGGGTTTTGAGAAGTAGCATTCCCCAGATAAATATTGTGTTATGTGCCATGGATTATCTTCCTCTTGTCAATTATTGTTTTCATCAATCTTTATGGGCTTCCTCTATAAAGAGTAGAGTAGATTCTTGTCTTGTGTATTAGGAAATTACATGAGTTGTGAATCTACCTAGAAAATCTACATGATACGAGAGCTAGATTTGTAGAAATTTTCTACATGATATAGGAGATAGATGTGTAAAAATATCGAAATGGTATTAGAGTGGAAGACAATATACTAGATGAGATTTCGAAGGTTTGAGTTTTGGGTTACAGGTGAAATTCAAATTTGCAATACATACTTCAGGATAAGAAGATGGTGTTCTAAAGTTTGTGGCTTGAGTATGCCTTGCATAGCAGCTCAAATTATATAGCCTAGAAGGAAAGGATGGAGGCTATTTTAGAAAATAATGGCTTGAAGGAATTCATTGATCAAGACATTCCTAAGCCACCAACATTGGATGCAAAATATCCTGTTGAATGGAAGAAGTGTGTGTCAAGGGCGAGGCGGTTAATCCTTGATGGAGTTCAAGATGACATTGTCTCGAGCATTCATGGGAAGGAGACTCTGTATGCTATGTGGAAAGCATTGACAAAACTTTTCCAGGACAACAGTGACTATAGGAAGTTCACACTAAAACACAAACTTCAAAATATCAATATGGAAGCGAGCGACTCAATTCCAAATTACTTAACCAAGTTCACTCATTTTTAGGATGAGCTAGGAAGTGTTGGAATCATTGTTGTTGAGGATGATATGGTGAGCATAGCTCTTCTGAGACTTCCCAAGAGTTGGCATAGTTATAAACTCTATCAATTGGAGGGAGAAGCTGCCAAATTGGGAACGACTATGGTCAGATTTAGTACAAGAGGAGTTTCGACGGAACACCAGAGATGGGAGCTCTTCCAAAGAAGTGGAAGATGACTTTTCCTTAACAAGTAAGGCAAAGAAGGCCAAGGGAAATAAGTCCCAAGGCAAGGTGGACAGCAAGAACACGGTGGGAAGCAAGAAGACGGACTTGTCAAAAGTCAAGTGCTTTCACTATCACGAGCATGGGGACTATGCCACGAATTTCCCACAAAAGAAACAAAGCAAGAAGGAGCCTGCAGTAGCTATAGTAGGTGAAGCTCTAGCTTCAAAATTCAAACTTGAGTTGACTCTCATTTCATGCATGGCTAGCACTATCATGGGAGGCATGTGGTATCTTGACAATGGTGCCTCATTCCATATGATGAGAAACAGAGTTATCTTTAGTGATTTTGAGGAGAAAGACCTCAAACAGAGGATAGAGTTTGGATATGATGAGAGGTATAAAGCTACAGGGATCAGTACGGCTACCTTTTAGAGGGAGTTTGGCTTTCCTCTTAGGATCACAGATTTGATGTATGTTCCAAGACTAAATAAAAAAATTGTTTCAGTCGTGTTATTAGAAGATCATCGCTATGATGTGATTTTTAGTAAGGAAAACGTTTTCCTTAGACAAATTTCCATGTGACAGGTCAAATAGATCGGTGCACGTGTCAAGAGCTTGTATGCTCTTGAAGTACAAGATGCATGCAAAGCCTTGAGGAGCAAGGAAAAGGTTAGAGACTTGTTGGTTGAGAGGGAGAGTGAATTACCTCTCAACATGTAGCCCCAGAAGAAGCCTCAGAAGTAGTCTTAGATAATTTTGGAGCCACCACAATTGGAGAAATAGAGAGGAGACTGAGTGGAGGCATCCAGTCATGTGGAGACCTCCACTAGGGGGAAATTTTGAGCCAAGTGGGTAGAGGGAGCACATGCAACCATACGTCCAGGTGTGAGGTGGGGTGATGAGAAGTGCTAGTCCCAAGAGGTCTGAAATTAGGCAGGGTCCATTGAGAGGTTTTATCTCATGGATCTTACCTTGCTACGGGAGCCTAAAGTACATAGTAGCGGTAGGAATCAATGGTTGTTGATGCAGTCATAGATCATAGTGACAAAGTCTAGAGCAGTCGAATACTGAAGAGCACAGAGAAGGGTTGACAATAGTGCATAAAGGTAGAGTCAGCAAAAGCGCAATGTTTTCAATCGATAGAGGTAATAGCAGATAGAGACTTTGAGGACAAATGAATCATATTAATTTAGGTTGGATGATTTTTAGTTTCAGGAATTGTTGTAGCAACAACACTAGAGATAAGTGTTGCATGTAGAACATTCTAAAGGTTTAGGATCATGGTCGAGTTAAATTCCTTTCTTGTTGAGAGGGAGTGTTGAAATTAGAAACAAGAAATGTTAAAAATAGAATCCAGAAATTCCAATTCAATTTGTCCTTGAATTAAATTGAGAATTAAAATTGAATTCTATTTTCATAGCCACTTGTAAATATTTAATTAAGTTTAATTAACTTAATTAGCTTAGGAATTTTGAGTTGGAAGTATTTCTATAGTCATGTATATGTTATCCCTAAATTTTAGGTGTCCAATATGAATTTAAATTGAGTTTTAATTAGATTAACTCAATTTATAGAGTTATGGCTAGTTAAATTAGTTCTAACTGTTTGTGGAACTAATAGAGGACTAACAGTCGGTTGGTGCACTCATGCATCCACAAGTTTTACTCTAGTTAACTAAAGATTCCCTCATGAGAAACTCATGCATGCCAGTTCAAAGAAAGACCCAGTTGAGACTAGAGTGTAGGGATAGTGTACTATTAGTTGTATGATTTACTGAGTTGTAAATATCATGCATGCAATCGAAGAAGGACCTATGTTTGGATCACGCAGTTTTGGAAGCATGATTTCCCTTTAAATATAGGCTATTCATCCTAGGAATTGTGCAAGGAAATAGGGGCTTGGTAGGTAGTGGAAATTGGCTAAGTGTTGGCTAAGAGTGTGCTTGTGAGGCACATAGTTGAGAATACTTGAGTAAAATTGTTCTAGTGAGAACAATCTTTGTATCTTCACTCATATTTCTAATTAATGCAATAAAAATAGTTGGGGTTTTGAGAAATGGCTTTCCCCAGATAAATATTGTGTTATGTGCCATAGATTATCTTCTTCTTGTCGATTACTATTTTCATCGATCTTTATGGGCTTCCGCTGTAAAGAGTAAAGTAGATTATTGTCTTGTGTTTTAGGAAATTACATGAGCTTTGAATCTATAGGAAAATCTACACCCCCTAATATCATAGCTTACACATTCGAAATATTACGATATTTTGATGTCTGATGTCCTTTGCTCCTTTTGCAATTATCTCCTTGTGTGTTCTCCTTCTCATGGGACCGAGATCTGTGACCAGGGATTAGCTCTATATCGGAGCCCCTTAATATCGTAACTTTCTCAATTGAAATGTTACGATATTTTTATGTCTGATATCTTATCCTCTGATATTCTTACATCACCAGCCATTGTACTTTCTCGAGCCCACTTACATGTCACAACGTTTTCATCTAGAGGAGAGAGAAAGAATGTCGATCATCCTTGACTATGCAACAAATTCTTTGCCAACTGGCTTGGCAATCTATTATGAAACTAGCTCACAGAAAGATAGAAAAGATAGATCAACACCTTAGAAATAAGCCTCTTCAAGGGGGCGACCTCATTTACATTACACAAATGAAAAATTCTTAGATGATAAAAATGACAAGACCTCCTTTCTATATATAGGAGTCTAAGGGGTCATAATATAATCAGAGCCGACATAACAATAATAATGTAAGGGCACAATAATAACAATAGTGGACTTCTATGGGGCACAATAATAACAATATGGGGACTACATGGGTACAAAAATATAATATGGTGGTTGTACTAATAACAATAAGGGGTTACACTAGTAGTATAGGGGCCTAACATGCCCCTCTACTTCAAAAGGTGTTGTCCTCAACGCTTGAGTAGTTCTTGATGTTTCTGTATAAAATTCTTGTCCCCCCATGTGGAATCTTTGGCAGGTAATTTCTTCCACTTGATGAGATACTCTGAATTTGATCGATGTCATAGCTATCGGGTTCTTGTTTCTATGACTGCTCCAGGTTCCAATATGATTTTTCTTTCCTCTTCAGGTTCTGGCAATATTGTTTGAATTGGGATATTCTGCAAATTTTCAATGAGTGGCCACACTTAGTTGTCCTTCTTCCATTCATCCCTTTCTTTGTTTATCCAATCTGGTTGGATAATAGAAATAACACAAAACAATGCTTCCACATCCTCATCCTTTCTTGAGAGTGCATCTGCCACAAAAATTTTCTTTCCTTTTCTGTAGATGATGTCAAAGTCATAACCCAACATATTTGTGACCCATTTTTTATGTTCTTCTTATGATAATATTTGTTCTAAAAAGTATTTAAGACTATCATGATCCATTTTTACCTTGAAGTTTCTTCCCATTAGATAAGGTCACCATTTCTTAAGTGCATGTAATATTGCTAACATTTCCTTCTCATAAATATCTTTCTTGAGATGTAACTGTAAAAATACCCAATCACCTACATCAAAACTTATTTCACTGCAATGTTGATCTACCTATTGTTTCATTTGATTCTGCACCAAAGTGGCATTATCCTTTAAAAGTTGGAGAACTTGTTGTTGATGCTTGATGTGATCCTTCACTAGTTGAATCTTTTTCTTCTTGATATGTCCTTCTATCTTGAGAGTTTGAGCAGTGGTAATTTCTTCCAATGCATTACAAGATATGGTCATATTAATTTCTTGATGCTCGATGTGATCTTTCACTTATTGAACATTTTTCTTCTTCATATGCCCTTCTATCTTGATAGTTTGAGGAGTGGTTATTCCAGCCAATGCATTACATGATATGGTCAGATTCATTTCTTCTTTCTCGATGTCATCTTTCACTTCTTGAACCTTTTTCTTCTTGATATGTCCTTCTATCTTGAGAGTTCGAGGAGTGGTAATTCTTGTCAATGCTTTACAAGATATGGTCAAATTCATTTCCTCTTTCTCTGGGGTTGGTTCCTGGTGTATATCCTCTTCTTTTGATGTTTCTTGATCCTTTTCTTCCTCCTCTTCATAATCTATGTAAAATAATTTCTTCTCAGCACACTTATGACCTTTAGTGTATTTTTTATCACAATTGTAACAAAGCCCTTTTGCTCTTTTTTATTCCAATCATTGTGCTGTTAACCTTGTAGGTTTTGGAAGGATAGAAGAAACAATACTTCCATATTTATAATTGTGAGGGGTAGACTTCATTGTTGCCATAATTTTTCTTTGCACTTTTCTTGCCCTCTCCAATAAATTAGGTTCCCAATGATGAACCTCATGTTGAATGTTATCCTTTAAAGTCCCTATGGAGATATGGAGACATCAATCCTATGCTTCTCTGGAATATCATTTTCCCTTATATTCAATTTTTGAAAGTCCTCAATGTTCTCTACCATTGAACACTTTTGTTTGAGATTTATCAATAGGCTAAAGAAGATGTTGCTCTTTGTATCCTCATAATGTGCTATCATTTCCTACATGAAAATTGACCACGTAACAAGTGGTTTACGAGAACAAAGCCCTTTATACCATAAAAAATGATCTTGTTCTAGATAATTAGATGAAATACATACCGTTTGTAACAATAGTACGCCATGTAGATCAAAATATCTCTCCATCTGTATTATCCAATTTACTAGATCCTTGCCATAAAACTTCCTCATCTCGCTTTTTCTTGATTTTGGGAGCTCGATCTTGAAATGATTGTAACTTTGTAATTTTAGATCTTCAAGTTCTGAAATTTTTTCTTGTAGTAGCCCTCTGAGTCCTTCTAATTCCACTAGTCTGATCAAAATTGGATTTTCCAAGAAAGAGTTATCGACAATCTCCCATGATGACCTGAGTATAGACTGGTTCAGTAGAGCGAAATTGTACGACATACTGCAAGTCACTGTTTCAACCTCAAATTCTTAAAATTATACCCAAAAAAACCACATTCCATCCTCTTTCTTTAACTTCTGACGCAAATTCAATCTGATGCTCAGAGACAAAGTTATGATGATTTTCCAAGGTGACCTGTTTGGAATTTAATTCGGGGGTATGCAAAACCCTAACTTTCTCAGATTATATCTCCAAAAATATAGCAGGAAAGGATTTGAAATTTGAAAAGCAGCTTCAGCGCAATTTCATCTCAAATGGTTTTTTTTCTTAGCTTCTGAAACGTTGCAGAAAAAATTTAGAGCAAAAATTCCATGATGACCTGTTTGGAGCAGCGAAACCTTAGAATGCAAAGCTCTGATACCAAATGTTATGAAACCAACTCACAAAAATATAGAAAAGATAGATCAACATCGTAGAAATAAGTCTCTTCAAGGGGAAAACCTCCTTTACATTACACAAATGAACAATTCTTAGATGATACAAATGACAAGGCCTCCTTTCTATATATAGGATTCTAAGGGATCATAATATAATCAGAGCCGACATAACAATAATAATGTAAGGGCACAATAATAACAATAGTGGGCTTCTATGGGACACAATAATAACAATATGCGGACTACATGGGTACAACAATATAATAAGGGGGTTGTACTAATAACAATAAGGGGTTACACTAGTAGTATAGGGGCCTAACACAATCCTCAATGCTTTTCAGCACTATTGCCCCTACTAGATATTGTAACTTCTAAAAGTTCCTCTCTTAAGAAGTTTCGATATTCTGATATCCGATATCCCACCTACTCTGATATCTTATATATGATACTCTGATTTTTCGATGATCCAATGTTTTTATCTCTTGGACTCCTATATCCGGTCCCTATGGGCTCATATCTCTGATATTTCATCCTTCTTCAGGGTTCAAGTCCCCGGACTTCTGTAGACTGTATCTTTGATCCAAGAGTCCATTTTTAGACTTTCTCATACCATTGGAAATCTCCTCCAGAGAAAGTTTCAATGGATAAGATCCGACGTAGGCTTGGAGCCCATCTTCTACCTCTTCACTAGATGCAAACTCTCTGCCACACTTTGCTCCTTGACTCTTCCTCTTGTTCTTGCTTTGCTAACCTCTCAACCACCATAGTCATCATTTTATGGCTTCTACAGTAAGCCTGCAACTATGATGATTCTGTACAAGAATCATGCAACTACCATGGTGTTATAGACATATTTGGGCACTGCAACCCCAATCACATATGTCCATAAACCAAGGGCTTCTAGAACCCCTAAAAGTGTTGTTTCATACCCTAAAGGAACAAGGTCAGCTAATTACATCATTTCCTAGAAGTTCTCCCTAAAAAACTACTAAGAACTGGTCAAAACTGGACCATACAGACTGCTCCATGTTGAGGGTGTGATGCATCTCACCTGTTACGCATGGGGGGTGCGATGCATACTAAAAAACCCTTCTGTAGGGTGCGATGAGTGAGAGTAGACAAATGGCAGAAGTAGTTTTCTAGGTGGAAACTCAAAGAATCTTCTAGAAACTGCTCATATGATACTTTCCACTCTGAATTCGCCCAGGGATGAGTAAGAGATCATGAAATCTCCAAGTGGAACCAAGAACTATTAGTGAAATGACACTAATCAAAATCTCAGAAGCTAACTCACTCTCCTACAAACATCTATATATGGATCCCTCATCCTAGAGATCCAGAGGATGGAATTTTGGAATTTGCAAGGAAGTGTTGTCGGTTTCTCTTTGAAGACATTGTTGGGTGATCTTGCTTTGTATGAGGTGAGGAGGGCTTTCATGTTGGGAGGATGATGCTGGATAAGACAACTCGGTTGTAATCCTCTCTTCTACTACTTCTATCAATAAATCTATTTGAGTTTTCATCTATATGCTTGTATATCTCTGAATCCTGTATTTATATATGCATTTATATGGTTAGTGTTCATATGATCCTACATTGTTTATGGTTATATAGATCTCTATGCTTTGATGATATTTTGTTGCCTTGACTCTACAGGTGTTCTTTGAAGTGGGACAAGTGAGAAAGGAGTGGTGAAAGCTCTATCAAAGGAGAGAGGAAATGAGCAAGGAGACTAGTGAAAGACTGAGGTTGGTACCCTCAGCTTCTCTCTCATCTATCTCTCATAAAGGAAAACACAAGTAACTTTAGTTTGTTTATTTCTAAGATAGATACCTGTCTTAGTGGGACTAGCAGCTCTGAATGGACACTATTTTTCCCGATAACAAAATGGCGACTCCACTGGGGAGCAAATAGTTTGTTTGTTTTGTTATTGTTGTTTGCTTTATAAACCACAGATGGAGCCTGAAGTTAAGCCAGCTAGCCTTTGAACTGCTTTTTCTATGCAACTGCAAAGTAGATCAATGCTACTTCAGTCAATCTCCAGGTTGGTTTATGAACTGAACATCTAGCTTGCAAACATCCTAAGTGCCCTAGTGGTAGCTCAGATAACCTCATTAGATCAGCCCCTATACTTTGTGTTTACTGAAAATCATTAGCTCAGCCTAAATCCCTGAACTTAGCTACAAACTGTCAGTGAAAACCAAGCTCAGTCTCATCCCTGAACCATCGCATTGTCTTTCATTGGAAATCTGGATGCATCGCACCTCCCGTGTGTTGCAGGTGAGTTGCATTCCTATTTCCCTGTGTTACAGGTGTGATGATTGACTAAGACTATTTCTACCTCCAGATTTTGGTTTTTTCCTCATTGTCTTTAGTTTTATTCAGTAGTTTTGCTGTCTATGATCAGTATATCACTGTTGAAACCTTCTTCCTTTACATTATTTCAGCCTCCATAAGAAAGAATTGTGAATGTTTTTTATGTATTTTTCATCATTTGCAGTTCTCTTTTGCAAACAGTAGCTTAATCGAACTATCGTCTTTTGATTTGAAAGTGTCGCAAGTGTCGTTTTCAATCAAGAAAAAGAGTGTCGTAAAGCATTCCTCTTTTAGATAGTCGATTACACTTTTGCCATTGTATTTGATTTGAGTTAATAGTATTTCAAGTGTTGAAAGCAATTTTAAATTAGAAATCGCAAAGTGTTGTCTTAGCCTTCCTTTCGTTTTTTTGAAGAGAAAATTGTTAGTACTGTCGCTTTAAAAGAAGATAGTTCATATCTGTACTTAGTTTTCTCTTTTCATTCTCACATTAAGGAAGCTGAAAAACAATACATGCATGTGCATTTGCATTTAGACTTCATGCTGAAATTGATTTAGGAAAAGTGTATTTAGTGTGTGCTCTCTACTCTATGTTGAAAGAATTTCATTTCTCTTTCCATAGTAGCTAGGATTTTCATTGCAAAAAAGAAATGAACGACTGTTTATCATCTTAGATTGCATATTTAGGAATTGTATATCTACATCACACAGTGAACCTTAAAGGCAAACTTCTTAAGAAAGATCAACTGTAAAATAAACCTCAATGAACATAAAAATGCTTTGGAACCTAACGCACAACATTTAGAAGTCTAGGCTAGAGATGTATTCTGATGTCGTAAAGCCTGGTAACTATCACTTTCATTGTAGGTTGGGTGATTCCTCCTCTTTGAGATGACAAGTGCCAGTACCGACTTGTGCTCGAACGTACCGTCGAGTATATATTGGGATACCACAATAGGCTCTATCCTTTGTCCTTAGGAATCCATGTGTGCCACCCTATCGATCGCAATGCACTAAACACAACATTTGGGAAGATTGACTGCCGTACCATAAAAAGTATTCTGCAGTTTTGCGATTGGTTTGGTAATCCCTCTGTCTAGATTTCTAGAGTAGTCACTTTCGCTCCTTTTCAAACTCCTTAAAAGAAAAGTTCCACCTCAGCACTTGTCACTTTAGGCTCATTAAAAATCGAAGGCGACTAGAGTCATCTTTAGCTTTTTCTCGACTCTTAAAAATTGAAAAAGAAAGTTGTGTCAAAGCATCATAAAATTTATTTTAATACGAATAACATCACTGTTCCCTCGTTGGTCTTAGGTTGAGAAAATGGAGTCTACCAATCAAGGATTTCCCCTTGGGGGAAATCCTAGTCCTTTCTCCGCTTGGGGAGATGTTGGTGCTCCACACATGGCTACATTGTCCCTTCCAGGACTCACAATTGGCCTATCGTTATGGCTTTTCTTGACCTTTGTCATTCAAAACACCGCAATTCCTAAGCAATCAAAACAACAACTAGATGATACCCCCCAACCTTCTACTTAGTTTGTTTCTCCCTCTCCTTCTTCCTCTTCGCTTGGTGAAGCTAGTAACCAAGTAACTAAGAAGAAGAAGAAAGGGAAGGAGAAGAAGAAGAAGAAGCCAACGGCGAAAGGGGGCAACCATGCATCATCTGGCAAAAATCCACACATTGCACCATCCAAACCTAAATCTCCATGTGTCATTTGCAAGGGAGACAACTATCATCGAGATTGTCCCTGTATCCAACGGATCTTGAGGGACTGGTCTCCCTGCTTCCATAATCCAGTATCTTCAACCTCTGACGATCATGTTGAGAGCACACCATCAACTAGTGAAAACGAAACCAATGGAAAGAAAGGAAGATCTAAATTTCCTTGTATTCTGTGTGAAGACAATCATATCCTCCACTATTGTCCTTTCCTGGATGAAGCTAAAAGAGTCTTGGATAACCGTTCTGCTTCACCGCAGCGACTTCCTCCTGGATACAAGAAACTCTTGCCGAGTCCATCGCTAGTTGAAAATCTGACTGAAACACCATTGTTGTCAGTCGAAGCACCTATCATTGAAGATAAAACCTCTGAGTCCACACCCGACCAAAGTCAATAGGTCGAAACGACAGTCGACCCAGTCTTGTCTTCAGAAGGTCCACCTTCAGATGATACTATCACCAAAGAGAATGAGAATGACACAGTTCAAATTCATTTCGTTAACACAGACTCTGATGAACATGTGGGAAATCTACCCGTTCCTTTACTGCAAGAAGGAAGTTCGTCAGAGATTTACCCGGCCATTTACTCGGTCCCTCCTCCAAGCAATCTAGTTGTTTCCTTCGATTGGAATCTACTTGGCAGACCCCGCCTACCATCTAATGTACCATTCCAAATCATAGTACAAACTTATAGAATGATCATGGTTGGTACTATCATAGATGAATGGGCTTTTGTGAGTGTCCTTTCCTCAACTGCTTTGAAAGTGCTTGGTTTGCCATCGGTTCTGCCTGAGATGTGAAATCTGACAGGCTTCAACAAAGGAACCAGTTGACCGTTAAGGATCCTTCCAAATTTTCCTATAGCTTTGAGAAGGAAAACCATTCATCTAAATGTGATGGTAGTCCAAGGACCTCTAGATTACAATCTACTCCTTGGGCATGACTACATTTATAGCATGGGAGCTATTGTTTCCTCACTCTTTCGAGTGATGTGTTTTCCGCATGAAGGCAGAATGGCCAAGCTCATAGACCATCTTTCATTCCCCAGTTCAAACACAGCTACTAGTCAAATGCCATCCCTAACTAGTCTTTTTGCACAAGGAACGTCTCATCAATCTCCAGTCCGTCCACCTGATGAGCGCGAGTGATTCGGTGATTGTGACTGAAACCCGGGAGGCATGTGCCCTGGTCTGCTTTGACAAGAAAACCCCAGATATAAGGTAGGTTTCTGCATAGGAATATGACTAGTCTAATACCCCTGTCCATTTAGGAAAATGGATTTGGACTGGAAAAGGATTCCCCCATCAAAAGTTATGTGATTGGGACTGACAACAATCACCTTTGTCCATTTCAATGAACATCATCAAGGAAGTGTTTTGTTTGCAAATGCGGATGAAACAATATTGCTAATGCAAGAACTTCTGTATGGTAACCTGGAAGTTCTATTTCGTTATACCTGGGGGCATGCAAACCCTTTTGCATGCAAGTGAAAAGCAACCATTTATTTTCTTAGTTTGTAGGCTCTTAACCCTTTGAACTCGTAGGTTGTTCGTTTCTAGCTTGCATAACAAAAGGCTCCAAAGCAAAGTTTCGAATGGGGCAAGCTCCCTAAAAAATGAACCTATCGATGAGACATCCTTATTATATGACTGGCATGAGCAGTTTTACACAAAGTTCAAGCTCATTAAAAAATAAACCAAGCAACGAGAAATTTCACTCGAAGTTCAAGATCATTAAAAAATAAACCTAGCAATGAGCAAATGTTCCCCCAGAGTTTAAGCTCATTAAGAAATGAACCCACCTTCGGTAAATAACCATTACGATCGCATAATTATCAACTTTTGAACCTTGGTCGTGTTCTTACCATCACCTTCACTCTTTTTTAGCCAATCATACACCTCCATTTTATTGTTTACCCTTTTGAGGAACAACTGCGACGAGTGATTCTATTAGCCACCTTCTTTACACTGTCGTGGTTGAAAAGTTCCAAACCTTACCTAGAACCAACAGCTATCAAGAAACATCACTCATTCCTCAAAAAACGAGTCTCCTTTAAGCTCTTTTCATCTAACTCGTAAAATATGAAAAGATTGTCAAGCAATTGGCCTCTCCAGCTCGTTAAAGCGATCGGAAGTGCCATCCCTCTAGATTTTAATATTTTTGGACCCGAGGGATCATTACACAAAAAGATCGAGCACTTGTCTTGTTTGGCTCATTAAAACTATCGAAAAGTCATCCCTTTCGTATTATTTTATACTTTTTCAGACTTAAGGGATTATATTACGAAAAAGGACTACTAGAGTTGCCTTTACGTCTCTTTTTAGACTCTCTTAAATCCAAAATCACTGAGTTATCTTTGTTGTTAAACTCATTAAAACAATAGTGACAAACTTGTCCATGCAGACAAGAGCAAGTTTCACTGTCGCTAAACTCGTTAAAACATAGCGACAGGTTTGCCCGAAGGGAAAATTATAGAACAAGCATATGTTATCCTCCTTAAGCTTGACAAAAATAAAGAGGTACTAGTTAGCAATGACTGGGGAAAAAGGGAAGAAAACTGGAGTAACTTCATTGGTAGCAGGTCACTCTTGAACATGACACTTTCACTCCATCACCATGATTGAGTGAGGTTGGGTTATTCCGTTCATTGGTCTATCACCATTGGTCCACTGTATCATCCATTTTGGCATTAATTCTACCAATCCATTTCAGTGTCACCGATATGTTCAAGAGAATTCACTCAGAGAATTCACCAACCCAGCTAACACCTCATCCGCTGCAATACCTTCTCTCTCCATTTTTCATGACTGCCACCCTAAACCTTGTATCATTAGATCGGTTTCACCTCCACAAAATCATTTCCTCCGTTCCATGTCGTAGATGTGGGATTCATTAAGGCCCTCCTATGACGGGTCACTTCTTGTCAACATCACCTCATTATCCAAGAATTTGGCTTAGGGACAACCCTTTTAGTACTTTGAAGCTTGCATGCCTTAATGGCAAGTTTGTCACTTCTGGCGATAGGTTTACATCAATGGCCTTCGACCGAAAGATTTTGTGTGGTGTTCGACATCAACTCATGTATTCACACCACATGAATTGTATTGCAGTACCTTGAGGGTCATTATCATTATCGGTGATTCCTCTCACACCTGTTAATAGCTTACATCATTGGATGGTAATCAAGCGATGTCTTTCCATGTTCGACATCAGAACATCTTTTCACATGGATCGAATTGTACTTCGGGCAAAGATTGAACGAGTTTGAAGACCCAGGATCTAGTTTCATCCATTCGAGCTGTGATATATTTAAGGAAATAAAGACATCAAATGTACATCATTGCTGCACAGATAATCATCCAAACTAAGGGATGATGGCTCTACCAGAATCATCAGTTTGCCACACAGACGATTGTCTGTCTTATGTACATGAAAATGAATTTATAAAGCTGAGCATGGGAATGCCCGCCTCAGCTAGATCATGAAAATATTGTGAAGATAATGTATTGTATTGTATCTTATTACAGGTCACCTTCCAGTTTAAAAAACCTCAAGTTATAAAGCATTTCACCCGACATCAGAAGATTTACGACCTCATGCCTTAGGGGGCAACTCTTATAGATATATTTGGGCACTGCAACCCCAATCACATATGTCCATAAACGAAGGGCTTCTAAAACCCCTAAAAGTGTTGTTTCATACCCTAAAGGAACAATTTTAGCTAATTACATCATTTCCCAGAAGTTCTCCCTGAAAGACTACTCAGAATTGGTCAAAACTAGACCATACAGACGGCTCCATGCTGAGGGTGCGATGCATCTCACCTGTTACACATGAGGGGTGCGATGCATACTGAAAAACCCTTCTGTAGGGTGCGATGAGCGAGACCAGACAAATGATAGAAGCAGTTTTCTAGGTGGAAACTCAAAGAATCTTCTAGAAACTACTCATATGACACTTGCCTCTCTGAATTTTCCCAGGGATGAGTAAGAGATCATGAAATCTCCAAGTGGAACCAAGAACTATTAGTGAAATGACACTAATCAAAATCCCAAAAGCTAACTCACTCTCCTACAAACATCTATATATGGATCCCTCATCCTAGAGATCGAGAGGCTGGAATTTTGGAATTTGCAAGGAAGTGTTGTTGGTTTCTCTTTGAAGACATTGTTGGGTGATCTTGCTTTCTATGAGGTGAAGAGGGCTTTCATGCTGGGAGGATGATGTTGCATCAGATAGCTCAGTTGTAATCCTCTCCTCTACTACTTCTATCAATAAAGCTATTTGATTTTTCCTCCATATGCTTATATATCTCTAAATCTTGTATTTGTATATGCAGTTATATGGTTAATGTACATCTAATCCTACATTGTTTATGGTTATAGATTTCTATGGTTTGATGGTATATTGCTGCCTTGACTCTATAGGTGTTCTTTGAAGTGGGGAAAGTGAGAAAGGAGTGGAAAAAGCTCTATCAAAGGAGAGAGGAAATGAGCAAGGAGACTAGCGAAAGACTGAGGTTGGTACTCTTTGCTTCTCTCTCATCTATCTCACATAAAGGAAAACACAAGTAACTTTAGTTTGTTTGTTTCTAAGATAGCTACCTGTCCTAGTGGGACTAGCAGCTCTGAATGGACACTAGTTTTCCCGATAACACATGGGATTCCATTTGGTCCATCATAGTAATCATTATTTTATGGCTTTTCCGATAAGCCTGCTACTATGGTGATTTTATACAAAGCACTCCAACAAAAATGGAATTCCTCCTGAACAACACAGTAGTAATCATCTTATGAATTTTCCAACAAACCTGCTACTGTGATGATTCTCTACATAAAGCCCGCAGTTACCATAAGATAGCTCCTGAGCCATTACTGCATGCATCTATTGTGACAAGAATTCATGCCAACCTAGTTGACATCAATGCCAACATTAATGCCAATAGAAATAGAACCACCACCAATTGTTCAAACATGCACCTTAGAAACTCCTCCCTTGCCCAGGATAATCATCTAAGACAAACTCTTCTTCATGCTCAGAGCATCCTTTCCTCCTTTGAAACCTTTCAAGCTTGGCATATCCTCTGAAACCTTAACACTGAAGCTGATCTAATGGCCAATAAAGCCTATCATTTGTCAGAAGGAACTTTAGAAATCAATGGGGTCTTTAGCCCCTGCCCTATACCCTAACCCCTTTATGTTTACCCCACCCTTGTCCCCCCCTTACCCTCTCCCCCATACATGGTATAACAAGAATGTATTAGTTTCCTTTGTCATCCCTCATCACTCCCCACTCGTTAGCAACTTGATTATTCTTTGTCCTTCCTCGTATGTATGTGTGATGACATCTCTACTCTCTTCCCTGCCACGTGGCCACCTCTTCCCCCTCCATATGATGTCGTTAAACCCGAATCTACAGATAAGCATGAGAATTTTCACCCCAGTTCCATTACTCAATGTTCATTGCAGGTGATCGAGGTCAATTTCAATGTGAGGCTTCTATCTCTCTATGCAACATTCACTCCTCGTGTCCTAGAAGAGATAACCCATCTCCTTGATCTCCCATCTACAAATCATGGTCGATCTCTCTCCACAAAGGGAAATGATGAGGTCGTATTGGGATCCTAGCAGTTCAATCTAGTTTCTACAAAGTTGTGGCTATAAATCTCAGATAAATTACCTCCCCCCTCTCAAATTGTTTTTCATCTCCACCCATGGTTGATCGGGGTACCACTTATCGAGTGATGATAATTTGGCTTCTTTTCTGGGGTGTGAGTTCTCATTTTCTCTCTGCAACTCGACTAACACCCTCCCTTTTCGACAGTTCTCGAATTTTCTTGGGCCGGCTCTGGAAAGATCATCTTAGGAGGGAATTTTTTGGCACACTGCTCCTCGACCCTGTCCTGTCATTCTGAAGATGGATTCATGTTCCTGGGGTAGAAGACGCCCTCACTTTGGTTGGGTGTCGATGAAGGAGGCACGGTGCCATGCCTCGGGTCGACTTCACATTTCTCCACCTCCACCCCCACCTTCAACTCCATATTCATGCCTTTAGTGTGGAAAGGAATTGGCCGAGATTAAAGTGCAACTCTCTGACATAAAGGACTTGGTGTATCGTCAAAGGGTGGTGGCTTATGAAAACTTGGAAAACATTGATGTGAAACGGAAGCAGGTCGACAAGCTTGAGGACAAGGTAGTTGCGTTGAGAACCATGATCGAAGACATACAACTGTTGTTGTCAAACACATGGTCTCCCCAGGAAGAACAAAGCAAATCTGCAGTCCAAAATTTGGGCATTGATCTGAACCACCTGGCCAAACCTACCAACTAACTACTCGTTGCTATGTGTGCTTTCTTCTGCATCATTTTTCTATCTCAATTTCAACGAATATATATCAATAGGCTAAATAAGAGTACTGTGTCTGTTGTAAATTTTTGTAATGGTCAATAACATCTAGGCTCTGTAAATCATGATGGAAACGACAAAGTAGAAGCCCAAGGGAAAATTCAAATGTAATTCACTTGTGTATCTTGCTCCGACCAACTGCAGAATTTAAATATCAAGTACTCATTATTGTTAAAAAAACATAGTTTAAACCTCATATTTTTCAAAATTATTTCAACCAAGGATTTAAATAAACTATTTGCAAATCTATGTTAGAATGACTTATTTCAATATATATCTATATATAAAAAGAAAATATTTTAATGTCGTATATAATAAAATGTTCAATGTCCACCTGAAAAAATAATAAGAATAATAATAAAAAAAGTAAGTCACTTTTCTTAATACAAAATAATATGTGATATTTAAAATTATTTATAACAATAAAAAGTTTGAATTGGTTCATTGATGAAATATTTTTATATGCAAGATTGAGCAATATTGACTTACATTTAAAAATATATTAATAACAAAAAGGTCATTTTGATGTGGACAGTGTAACCCATAGATAAAATGTATCAATGCACATGTTATGTAAAATAATTTTTTGGTCTCTTATGATGACTGATAGATAAAGTAAATCTGCTACACACTTTTATTTTGAAAAAAATTGATAACAAAATATTGTGCAAAGAAGTACTCTAAAGTGTAATATGGGGAAGATATGGGGAAAATTGAGGCATCATGTAAAATTGTATTTTGATATTTTTTAAATGTCCAAATATATATGGGGAAGATTGAGGCATCATGTAAAATTGTATTTTGATATTTTTTAAATGTCCAAATATATATAAATGAAAATTAAATGTTAACTTCGTAAAAGTAAAAAATAACCTTATTTAGGAAATAAAAATAACTTATTATTGATCTGAAATTTAGGGAGTTGTGTTTAAAGAGATTTTTTTGAAGCTTGTTCGTTTTTCCAGTCAAAATCCAGCAGCAATTTATTGAAATGGCAAGTTTGATAGCTAATTTCTGCACAATCAAAGCGTCCCAGGTTTTTTCAGGGGGCTGAATCCAATTATCCAGTTAAAAAACCATTTTAAATAATACAAACCAAAATTTAACCTCAATTTTTTCCAAATTCAACCTATTTGAAAACTCATTTCTCCGTTCCTTTAATACTTCCCCATTTCATTCTACATCAGTTCGATTCATTTCGATTCATTGTTTTTGTTTTCTATACTGTACATAATCGTGGGAAATTGGATCTCAGAAATTCCAATTATCTCAATCCTATGCAATTCAATTCAAGAGGATCTACTTTCAGCGACGTTGGATACAGCGACAAACATCAGGGCTGGAAGGACTAGGCCTGCTTGAAGTGCACAGAGCCATTAATGGTGAAATCTAGTTCGAGAACAACCAGAGGCTCTACAATGCTACACCACTATGCAAATCAGGAATCTAATATTCCTTTGTAGGCATTCGGCTACACGGGAACATGAAAAATTAAACACTAATTTCAGTCCATAAGGCAAGCAAACCACAAGTCCATAGAGCCAAACGAGCATGCGTTGTTAAATGTATTAAAATTTTGCTATAAAATCGCTACGAAGTGTAGAGAAGCTAAATGATTTGATCATTTTTTTCATAGAATAGCCGGTGAGCCAAACAAGGAAGAACTGATATTGGTAGAAATTAAGCAAAGAAGAGTGCACACGAAAGGTAAACTAAAAGATACACACCCGGTATTTTCTTGGAAATGGACGCCGAATGGAAGATATCCGTTGATGCCATAGCTATGATGGGCTTCGATTGCAGAACTGTACAATTGCTAGTTCTTGACAAGCCATGGCATCTCAGGCAAGTCTTAAAGAGCCATAAATGCACCGTTAGTATATGCTCATATGCTGAAGGTTAGATAATATATTTGTTTCCATTTCACAGTAGGAATAATAAAAAAAAAATAGAGAAGATTTTTTTGGTAAAAATCATATCTTATTTCATTTATCTATCCCTTTCAAACTAACAAGTGTGGTTCATAGTTAGGTTGAAACCATTTTAAATAAAGAGAGAGTAGATCATCCAATGGCTATCTTTGACAAGGAAACAACTCAATTAATTCGAAATTAGTTTTGTTAAAATTATATTAAATTAAATTTCACTGTTTATGTTTAAACTAATAATAGATTAATTATTATTATTAAAGTTATATAGAATAAATACCAACAAATATTATTAAATAAATTAAATTTGTTTGTTAAGGGCTAAAAATCATTTAAAATTATTTTAACGTTATTTTTTCAAGAATTCTTATTCAATTTATGTTAAAGTTATAATGGGATCAAATTTTTTTGTTAAGGTGAAACTTACTAAATTGATTATTACACTCTACAATAATTACCTAAGGCTTAATTTAACTCATATAATTAATGAGTATAAATAATAGATTAATCATAAATTAATATTATTAAATGAAATCCTAAAGTTTTTTAATTTGATTATTAAAGTCTAACCTACCCAGTTAGTCCAATATTCATGTCAACTATTTATATTAAAGTTCAATATTCAAGTCAACTTTTATACTAAAGTTCAAATGGGATAATCGGCACCATTCTTTAAATTTCTTTAATTATGGTAAAAAATATTATATTAATAATTCTACTATGCTAATTAATTTGGGCTTAAAAAGATTTTTTACCACCTATATAAATGAATACCTTATTCTAATAAGAGAACAAGAAAGATTAAATTAATTGAAATTTATTATTAAATCAAAGAGAAGGAAAAAGGACAACACATGGTCTGGACGCTGAGAGAAGATCCCAATAATGGAACAATGCACAAGGCAAGGGGCAAGGGCACCGGCAGATAGGAAGAAAGGGTAGGGATCCAACAATTGCTAATCTTCTAGCCGTCATCCTTGTTGAGATTGCTAGGCCTTTTTTCAATTTCTATGGCCTCCCTAAACATTCGGTGATGAAAAGGGGCAATCTTGGCAATAACACAGGCCTCCTCAATGCATACGTGATGCTTAGTTTTTTCCACGTGTTCTGCCAGGGCGGAAGACCGGGTCCTCATATGTTTTATGTTGGCTGAGTGTTCATGAATCCTTTGATTAATAAAGCACCCAGTCTCACCAACATAGGGGGTCCCACAAGAGCAAGGAATAACATAGACACCTTTCATGTCCTTGGGGTCAACGGGGTCTTTAATAGATCTAAGAGAGCTACGGATGGTGTTAAGGGGTCTAAATGAAGAGGGCACATTATACCTCCTGAGGATTCTCGCAATCTTATTGGTGGTCCCCTGGATAAACGAGAGATGAACCCCTAAGACCTGATCCTTAGGGTCTTTCTTAATCTTGGGTCCTTTGTTGGCCTTAAGGAAAGCTTGCAGACCTTGGTGCCTACTGTAACCATTATTAACAAAAACATTAAGCAGATGGTCTTTCTCTTTCTCAAGGTTCTTATCATTGGAGATTTTCAGTGCACGTGTCACTAGCGTGTTGAGAACACCCAACTTTTGAGCAGGGTAATGATGAGAGTTGGCATGAAGATAATTCTCTCTTAAGACCCCATCGACCCCAATGACATGAAAGGTGTCTATGGTATTCCTTGTTCCTGTGGGACCCCCTATGTTGGTGAGACTAGGCACTCTATTAATCAACGGATTCATGAACACTCAGCCGACATAAAACATATGAGGACCGGGTCTTCCGCCCTAGAAGAACATGGAGAGAAAATTAAGCATCACGTATGCATTGAGGAGGCCCATTTATTGCCAAGATTTCCCCTTTTCACCACTAGAAGTTTAGGGAGGCCATAGAAATTGAAAAAAGGCCAAGAAATCTCAACAAGGATGATGGCTGGAAGATTAGCAGATATTGGATCTCTGCCCTTTCTTCCTAGCCACCCCCACTCCTCGCCTTGCCCCTGCCTTGTGCATTGTTCTATTGTTGGGATCTTCTCATGGTGTCCAGACCATGTGTTGTCCTTTTTCCTTCTCTTCTCTTTGATTTTAATAATAAATTTCAATTAATTTCATCTTTCTTGTTCTCTTATTAGAATAAGGTTTTTATTTATATAGGTGGAAAAAAAAAATTTTAAACCCTAATTAATTAGCATAGTAGAATTATTAATATAATTTTTTTTATCATAATAAAGAAACTTAAAGAATGGTGCCAATTATCCCATTTGAACTTTAATATAAATAGTTGACATGAATATTGGACTAACTCGGTAGGTTAGACTTTAATAATCAAATTAAAAAGAATTAGGAATTAATTTAATAATATTAATTTATAATTAATCTGTAATAAATCTATTATTTATACTCATTTATTATATGAGTTAAATTAAGCCTTAGGTAATTATTGGTATAGTGTAATAATCAATTTAATAGGTTTAGTCTTAACAAACAAAAAAATTGATCCCATTATAACTTTAACATAAATTGAATAAGAATTCTTGAACAAATAACCTTCAAATAATTTTAAATGATTTTTAGACCTTAACAAACAAATTCAATTTATTTAATAATATTTGTTGGTATTTATTCTATATAACTTTAATGAAAATAATTAATTTATTATTAGTTTAAATATAAACAGTTAAATTTAATTTAATATAATTTAACAAAACTAACTTTAAATTTGAATTAATTGAATTTCTCTATCCAAGTGCAGCTTCCCAGTCAAATATAGTCATTTCCTGGTCAAAGATAACTGTTGGATGATCCTCTCTCTTTATTTAAATTGTTGCCATGGTCTATTTCTTCAACTTGTCTTGACGATGAACCACACTTGTTGGTTCAAAACACATGGACAAATGAAATAAGATGTGATTTTTATTGAAAAACTTCTCTATAAATTTAATATGGATCACAGAAGCCTAAATTCTGAAAAAAACTAAGAAAAATTATAAATAAAAAACTATATTTATTAAATCTCTGAAATTTAAAAATAATAATAAAAAAACCAGTAATAACAATACAACTTATTGTTATTTAGTTAAAAAAATTTAAAAATCTAAATTACTTGCCTGTCTATTGCAAATAAGAATAAGTCACATGTCTACCAGGTAACGCTCGGTTCATTTGTCCGCTCCATTCATATCATTTAGTGTTTTTCATTCATTTTAATATAAAACTCATCGTCAACCAAAGAAATCCCTATCGTATCAATATCATCGTATTTTTCGGCGAATCGAATCGTACAGATGAATTTTCAAATTTTTTTGCCCAATACCAGCAAACTTGGTAACTAGGATATCAAGTGAAGGCAATATTTTTTTTGTTGCAAAGGCCCAATATTACCCAATATTAATTGATATTCAGAAACAAAAATATATCTTTGGTATCAAGATAACAATCTTAAGATTGGTATTAGAAAGTTCCCTAGGATGTGGTCTAATGATAAGTGGGAAGGCTTGGTCTTTATAAATTTTATGATCCAGTCTTAACCAAGATTATGTATGTCTAAGTGTTGTAATCATAATTTTTTTAGTGAAAAAAAAAATCAATATTAAAATGGAAAATCCTGTTGACATACAAATTTTATGATCCAATCTTAAACAAGATTATGTATGCCTAATAGTGACAGGCATAATTTTTTTAATTAAAAAAAAGTCAATATTAAAATGGAGAATCCGGTTGACATAAAGAAGGGGTTAATTGAATGTGTTCATGTAGTTGCGACTTATTTTTCTGAAAGGGTTGGGTTTGATGTAGGCCATAATAAAGAATGTACAAAAGCACCATAAATTGAAAAATATTGTTCTTTAATTCTAGGAATTGTACATACATTACTAGCAACCATAATGACAAGAATGGTGCAAGAGAAGAAAGATAGTCCCATTAATGCTCCAATTAACCTAAGGACTAGCATGCCCTTATGTCTTTTCATTTTCCCCTTCTCAATAGTTATATCTTAAAAATTGAGAAGAGACATAGCCATGAGTTATGTTTCAAGTTCTAAGTGACATTTTCTTTTAAAATGATGATTAGGAATTATATCACCAATTTTGTGTTGTATTAATAATTTTAAAATAATTCATATAATTACAACTCTTAAATATATAAGAAAAATAAGAAATGTTAAAAAAAATTGTTTGAATTTGATAGATTAATTAATTTTTTTAAAAATATATTATTGTTTAATAAAAATAATTGTAACATTAACTAAACCTCAGTGGGGTGAAAATCATGGAGAATTTGAATGCGGCGTGGCTCACCACTTTACGTTTCATTCTTGACACCACATGAGATATTTAACGGTAGGTGGGACGCATGCACACCCATACGAGGTTACAAGACATCATTGACGGCCAATCAATGGCATTTACAATAGTCTTTTCGATCTTCTACCAAATGCGAGGCTAGTGGTTTGTGCAAAGGATGTTGAGTTCCTAGGGGAATTTAGGTGAAAGGATGTTGGTTTTTCTTTCCCTTGCATCTTGTAGTCTAGAGTGCTTCAAGAAGTAGAGTCCTTATCTGATTCAAGGGACAATGAGGGGAATCCATGCAGACTTGGTTTTGAGAACCAAAGCAGACAGTGGGAGGTTCTGAGCTTTAGCAAAGAGAAATTTGACAGTGTTAAGAGGTGGAAGATGTACTTTGGAAAATCCAAGCTATATCACTGGTACAGGTGTTTGGCGTTCATTCTCAGAGTTTCTCTAGGTGATCCTTATCAAGTATAAAACATCTCATCTGGTATCCCTCTCTATCTTGGTTATTTTAATTCTTATAAGTACTAGGTATGATGGATATGTTGGGATAGTGGAATGGTTCGAAGAAGGTTGTTTTAGTTTTCCCTCTTTGTTTGCACTAGGGAACTAGAGTTATATAGAGATATTGCAGTGGACAATTATGCATTCCATTAGTTGTTTGGTTAGTGACAGTGGGTGGAATTTTGGTTTTATTTAAGCAAGTTTCTTCCACAGTACCAAGGAACATGTTCAATCTAATAGTTTTGTGGTTTCAGTAGCCTTAGAGTCCTACATTCCTCATTCTGAAGTACATTTATCCATTTGGGGTGGTAGGTGGTTGTTCTCTCCTCTCGGTTGAACTAGGGAGCGGTGACCTGGGCATTGTTTTGTTGTCCGCCTTGTATAAATCTGTGGTGGTAGTGAAAGTCTTCGTGGTAAGTGTCATGTGTGTTGGGATTCATGGGTGTCTATGGCATCGTGTGGGTCAAAAACACACCCTTGTCCCCTTGTCCACTTAGCAGGGTCAATGGGTGCATTAGGAGAGTGGTTTTATTGGGCTACATCTCAAGCAAGCTATTTATGAGAAGGAAATGTTGGCAATACTATATGCACTTAAGAAATAGTGATGTTACTTAATGGGAAGACACTTCAAGGTAAAAATGGATCATGATAGTCTTAAATACTTTTTAGAACAAAGATTATCTTTAGCAGAACAAAAAAAATGGGTCAAAAATATGTTTTGTTATGACTTTGAAATCATCTACAAAAAAGGGAAGAAAAATGTTGTTGCAAATGCACTCTCAAGTAAGGATGAGGGTGGAAGCATTGTTTTGTGCTATTTCTATTATCCAACTGGATTGGATAAATGAAGAAAGGGACGAATGGAAGAAGGATGAAGAAGTGTGGCCACTCATTCAAAAGTTGTAGAAGATCCATGTTCAAACAATATTGCTAGAACTTGACGAGCAAGGAAAAATCATATTGGAACCTAGAGCAGTCACAGAAACAAGAACCCAACAGCTACAAAATCGATCAATTTTAGAGTATCTCATTAAGTGAAAGAACTTACCTACTGAAGATTCCACATGGGACGACAAGAATTTTACACAGAAGAATCAAGAACTACTCAAGCGTTGAGGACAACACTTTTTGAAGGAGAGGGGCATGTTAGATCCCTATAATACTAGTGTAACCCCTTATTGTTATTAGTACAACCACCTTATTATATTGTTGTACCCATGTAGTCCCCATATTGTTATTATTGTGCCCCATAGAAGCCCACTATTGTTATTATTGTACCCTTACATTATTATTGTTATGTCGACTCTAATTATATTATGACCCCTTAGACTCCTATATATACAAAGAGGTATTGTCATTTGTATCATCGTAGAATTTTTCATTCGTGAAATGTAAAGGAGCTTTCCCCCTCGAAGAGCCTTATTGTAAAGGCGTTTATCTATATTTTCTATATTTTTGTGAGTTGGTTTCATAACAAACTCTAGGCAAGGTGGTGTGAATTCTCAACGTGATTGGGCGCGTAGTGGGTTGGAGATGAGAGGTGTTAAATATGACGGAAATAGTAGGAGCATGGACAGGGAGAAAATATGGACCCTATGCTTCCCCAGTCTTTCCCTTTGGTGGGAAATGTTCCCTCAATGGTTGACAGTATGAACATTCTTTGGAAAATGAGCAGCTTGTTGGACTAGCTCAATCGGGCTTGGCAATATGATCATAACGATACCATCGATATCATGAACCACCTCCAATGCAATGTATAGGAGATGCATGAAAATATGGTCATCCTTTGGAGAGGAAAACCACATGCCTAGGAGTTGTACCATCTAGAAACTAGGTTGTCATGGATGGAGGGGCACCCCCACTTTGAATTAAAACCCCTACCATCTTCTGACTCGAACCTAGATCATCCTGTGCCAATATATTCTCATGATATTTGATCAAGGTTGGTTCCTTTTTAGTTTTGTTAGTATTTTGGCAATTGTTTCATGTTAGTTTATGTAAATTGTTCTTTCTTTAGCAATATACTACGTATCTAGGTATGCACTTGTTGGCCAATAAATCTAGTAAGAGTGAGGCCAATAGGATTTTGAGACACATCATGAAAAGATGTAATCTTTTGCAGCAATGGAAAACTTTGATTTAAAAAAATTGAAACTTTAATTAAGGCATAAATTTATTAATACATTACAAGAAATATTTAATAATTATTGATATTTAATTATAATATTCATATAATATTAAAACATTTATTGTGCAAGGGTGCTCTACATCCCAATATAGAAGAGATTTTGTAATGGTATGCTATGTAAACATTTTGACTGAGTCAAATAACATAACAATAAAATTAAAATCAAATAAAGTAAATAATAATTTAAAAATAACTATAACAATTATTAATAATTATTAATTAAACCAACCTAGATCTAGCTTAACTTCGGATCTATCAAGCATTGAGAGGGGTCAGTGCAAACCGTTCCTCAAGTTTTTCACTCAGAAAAGAGGTTTGCAATTGAGAGAGCTCGATTTTTAATCCCAATTTAATATGGATCTAAGGTGGTGTATATATCATATACAACAATTGAAAAAAATAAGTTTTATGGTTAAAATGTTTGAAGCAGTCTCACTATTTTACATTTTGGTCAATTTTTAGGCATATTTGTTTTGCCAATTTTCTCTCAAATAAAAAATAAATAAATTGGACATACAAGTTTAAGTTATATGCTCTATAGGATTTAAAATTACACATTGTATATACATAGGGAGAGAGAACCACTATAGGTTCATTGAGATCTATCAAGGAATAAGAGTGATGAGTTTTTTTTTTTTTTTTGTCCAAATTTTGGACTCTAAAAGAGCTTCGCACCTAAAGAGATTTGATCGCTTTCAACACATTCTATATTTGTCGTTAACATGGATTGTACATATTAGCATTAATGCTACATCATCACATGTCTAATGTTTCATTCATTATTAACACTAAAATATATATTATTTCAATTTGTACAATTAATATGCTATAGTATTCAAAAGAATATAGAGGAAATGACTTTTTGGCTTGAAACTTGATTGTAAAGCAAGATTGTGATTTCTTGTTATTTAAAATGCACTTTTGAGGCACTCAAACTTTGCAGATAAAACAACTTAAACTTATTATTCTTGAAAAAATTATGGATTTTTCAACACAATTTACCAAAAGAGAGTGCCCTGAAAATGATCATTTCTTCTATTAATAAACTACCCATAAATAATATAATAATATATTAAGCAAAGTCTTTCAGTAAAAATCACATAAAAGAAATTTTTGGCCAACGTGTTTCGAACCAATAAGTGTGGTTCATCATGAGGACCAGATGAAGAGTCGGACCATGGCAAAGGATTAAATAGAGACCAATGTAGAGACCAAAAATTTTCAAGTAACGTCTATATTTGAACAATAATACTTAAATTATGATATTAATTTATTAATATATTAAAAACAAATATTATTAGGCTATATTAAACAACTAGTTTTTGAATAATAATATTTAAATTATGATATTAGATTATTAATTTATTAAAACAAATATTAATAAGTAAAAATTATATTAAATGGCGAATTTTTGAAAAACAATATTTAAATTATGATATTAGTTTATTAATTTATTAAAAACAAATATTAATTAGTAATGGTTATATTAAATGGCTAGTTTTCGAAAAATAATATTTAAATTAATTTATTAAAAAAAAGGTCAAACTCCAAACAAGGAGGGAAGTCAAAAATTATAAAAAGGAATCAAAACCCTAATCAAGACAAAATCATTTATTAAATGAAAATAATTAATGGAAATAAAATAAACTAAATTAAAAATAATTAATAGAAAATAAATAAAATAAAACAAAAATATACACAAGTCAAAAGAAATATATATATATATATATTAAAAGAAAAATAATCAATAAATAAAACGGGGTCAACAATAAAATATGAGGCTAAGCCCCATTAAAATACTAAAAGGAGTTAAGAACGAATAGGATGATAAAATACTTAAGAAAAAACGAAGGGTTAAGAAAATAAACTCTTAGTGAAGAATAAATCAACAACAAATACTATAAAAAGGACACCAATACCTACATAGATAAACAAAAAAACAAAATAAATCCCAAAAAGAAACCTAAAAATCTAAGAGGACACAACAGAGACCCAACTTCTACTAATACTCCAACCATCGTCTCTATTCAAATTATTGGGTCCTTTTTCAATTTCTAGGGCCTCCCTCAATTTACGATAATGGAAATGACTAACCCTAGCAACCATTTGGGCTTCCTCAATGTAGATGTGATACTTAGATTTATCTGCATGCTCTACCAAAGCAAACGAGTGGGTCCTAACATGACTGATGTCAATGACATTCTTACAAATCCTTTGATTAATCGAGTGACCAGTCTCACCAATGTAGGGAGTCCCACAAGAGCATGGGATAACCTAAACACCCTTTATATTCTCGGGGTCCACTAGGTCTTTTACATATCTAAGGGAGCTTGGGATGGTATTTAAAGGCCTAAAGGTTGAAGCCACCTTATGCTTCCTTAGGATCCTCACAATCTTGTCAGTGGTCCCTTGGATAAAATGAAGATGAACACCAAAAAATCAATCCTTGGTATCTTTCTTAGCACTAGGACATTTTTCAACTCCGAGGAAAGCCTTAATACATTGGTGTCTAATGTACAAATTATTAAAGAAAACACTTAGAAGATGTGCTTTATCTTCATTGAGATGGTTGTCATCAGAAACTCTTAAAGCTCTAGTTGCTAAGGTGTTGAGAACACCAAGTTTTTGCACTGGGAAATGATGAGAATTAGCTTGAAGATATTATTCCATATGCATTTTCTTATGAAATACGTGATGAGAAAAAGAGCCATCATCATTCCTTGAGAGGAGGACATCAAGGAAGGGAAGATTACCATTATTTTCAAATTCCATGGTGAACTTTATGGAACTAGATTGATTGTTAATATGGAGGAAAAATAGTTCCAACTCTTCCTTAGGACGAAATGACACAAGTGTCATCCACAAACCTTTTCCACATCCTAGGTAGAAGACGAGAAGAAGCTAAGGCTTTTGATTCAAATACTCCATGAATAGATTAGCTACCACAGAGGAGAGAGGGGAACCCATGGCGACATTGAAACTTTGCTCATAGAATTCCCCATCGAATGTAAAGAAAGTGGAAGTAAGACAAATAGAAACTAAATAAGTTGTATCAGGATCCGTAATGTGCTTGATGACTTCGATGGCCTCGTTGATAGGGATATTAGTGTAGAGGGAGAACACATCAGAGCTCAAAATATTGTCATCTGGATCAAGCTTGAAACTCTTTAACCCATTGACAAACGATGCAGAGTCCTTGATGAAGGATTTTGTATGGCCATCAAGGGCCTTAAGCTTCTGGGCTAAATATCTAGCAAGAAGATAAGTTGGCCCTCCTATCATGTTGAAAATGGGTCTTAGGGAAGCCCCTTCCTTATGAATCTTAGGCAAGCCATTGATTCTTGGGGTAAGAGGGAAAATTTCTATACGCTTATGACTGAACGAGCTAACCAAGCTGCTAGCCTTTATAGAAAGAGCCACACTTTTGGAAATATTCTTTAGGGGATCCTTGTTGAGTTTCCTGTAGCTCCCGCTATTATGGAGGTGGTCCAACATCTTCCAACTATAATCATATTTATCAAGAATAACCACAACACCACCTTTGTCAGATTTGAGAACAACAATATTCTTATTATTTTTTAATGATTGGAGAGCATCAAACTTAGGTTTGTCGATGTTGTTCTTGGGGGACTTTACCTTTCTAAGGACAACTGCACAGTCTTGATGAATGATATCTTTAGGGACGTCCAGTAAGTCTCTAATACCATATTCAATGTCACAAATGATATCGTCGACCGAGGTATTTCTAGGAGCAAGAGAAAAATTTAAAGCTTTCTCCAAAAGACTAAAGATAGGGGGATCAAAAGAAAAGCTAGAGAGATTGACAACCCTATTACTAGAAGAGGAAAGAAAATTGAAACAAACATTCTTATCCAAACCTAGAGCATTATTACGAATCCTAATATCATTACAATTATCAGAATTGAAAACAGAGTCACTAACCTCATTAATATTATTAATATCATTATTATTATTATCCAAACATAAAGTATTATTGATATTCCTAATATTATTATTTCTCCATTATTTACAACACTCCCCCTTAATGGAGAAAGGATTTCACAAGTATTCCTAACATTTCCCTAAACAATTCAAACTTGGTTCTACCAAGAGGCTTAGTGAAAATATCAGCATCATTGTCACATGTATTACAATATTCAATATGGATTTCCTTTGACTGAAGTTTCTCCTTGACAAAATTAAACTGTGTATCAATGTGCTTTGTGTTTTTATGAAATACTGGATTATTTGAAAGTTTTATAGAGATCTAGTTGTCACATTTGATAACTATTGCAACCTTTTGTTCTTCTCCAACATCATGGAGAAGTCTCCTCATCCAAATTTCTTCACAATTTGCTACACACATCACTTGATACTCAACTTCTTCTGAAGACAAGGATATTGTGTTCTGCTTTTTGTAGCTCCATGCAATGACCCCAAACCCAATGATGAATTCATAACCTGTTATGGATCGTTGGTCATCTAGATTTCTGGCCGAGTCATAGTTTGTGAAACCTGTCCATCTAACATCATACGAATCAGTATAAATAATACCAAAGTCTAAGGTTCCTTGCAAATACCTTAAGTCGCCTTTCACTACAACCCAATGACTCTCAAGAGTATTTGACATGAATTGGCTCAATATAATGACTGCATAAGCCAAATCCAGCCTAGTTGTAGTCAAGTATATTAGACTCCCAACTAGTTGTCTACACAATGTTACATCTGCCTCAAAACCATCATCATTCTGAAGTTTGGTATTCTGCTGTAAAGGCACTACTGAAACTTTTCACTAATCCATTCTGAACTTTCTCAGTAAACTCCTCACATACTTACCCTGTGACAGAAAAGCTTGGCCAGAATCCCTCCAAACTTCCAGACGCAAACAATAGTGTAGCTCTCTAAGGTATTTCATCTCAAAAACCTGTGACATCAGCTCTTTGATTTCTTTAATGAGTTCATCTCCATTTCCTGTAATAATAAGATCATATACATATAAAGAAATCAAAACAATTTTCCTCTCTTTTTCAAACACAGTATACATATTAGGGTCATTCTTACTTCTTTTATAACTATGCTCTAAGAAAAATGAATTAGTTTTATCATACCATGAACTAGGCACTTATTTTATTCCATATAATGCTTTCTTCAATCTATAAACTAAATGTTCTTCCCCCTGTTTAACAAACCCCTCTAGTTGCACTAAATACACTTCTTCTTTTAATTCCACATTTAAAAACACAAATTTCACATCTAGCTAGTGTATCATCCAATGATGTTTGGTAGCTAAAGAAATTAACATTCTGATTGTATTTAATTTAGATACAAGGGTGAAGGTTTCCTCATAGTCTATACCTTCTTTCTAAAAGTATCCCTTTGCCACCAGCCTAGCTTTATATTTATCTATACTCCCATCTACTTTAAATTTAGGCTTGTATAGCCATTTGTAACCTATGGGTTCTTTTCCTTCAGGTAATTCAAAAAGATCCCATACTTTGTTTTTAAGTATGGATTCATATTCCTCTTCCATTGATGCCCTCCATTCACTATATTTACTAGCTTCTTTATAACCAGAGGGTTCAACAACATTTAACATAGTAGTTAGAAAAGCATTCTCCATATATATTGTTGGAAACTGAATTTTCCTACTATTATGCTCCTATACCAATAACTGTCATATTTCATGATTGACTGGTTAAAATCCCAAATATGTTCATCCTTTCCCTACTGCAAAGGTTCCATATTTTGAAAAAATCAAAAAACTTAAAAAATGTAAAGAGGGTATGCCCTAAAAGAAAGATCAAAGGGCAAAAATAATGAAATGGTCAAAAAAGAAAAGAAATGAACCCCAAATAAAGAAGACCAGGAAAGTGTGCTAGTCCAAAATGCCACTACTATTCTATTTTTGCAAAGAATCTCATTATGTGCAATTGGTTGACTCTTGCCACAGTTGATGGATGGCCAAATAGCTTAATCTTGGCCAGTTCATGTTTGAATTTCTTGTTTTAGAGATAGAGAATAAAATCTGTCCAAACTGTTCAGTCTTGGCAGATAAATAGTTAAGTAGAGAAACAAAGGAGCTCAGCAATTAAATCTAAGCCGTTGGAAGAATTAAGGGCAGACTTAGATAGGATTCGCATGAAAATAAAAGAAAATTTGTAAGGGTTTTCTAGTCCAAGAACACCCATGTAAGAGGAAGAAAAAATGTTAGGTATTGTAGGTTGGGTAGCTAGTTTTGGTGTTGCAGAAGCAGGCTTATGATTAATTTTGTCTCTCAAAGATGTTCACCTTATTGATATCATAAGTACAATGGCAATTGTTTGGTTACAAATCAAGTGATGCATGACTAACTTCCCTTCACACTTCTTCCTAAAACACTTACTAACCTCCCCTCAAGGATATTGAGATCTGCTCAATACTCCTAAATCACCCCATTTCATGAAAAAGCCTGAGTAAAATAACATTCTTGCTTTAGAAGAAGAAACCACATTTCTTGTGTAAAATCCCTGTTTTCCTGTTAAGCCTAAGTTGTTAAACATTATAACTTAGTGCTTATTTTCATATCAATTGTTCATACTAACTGTAACTTTATTATATAATTCCCCCATAATTTGTTCCCCCTGCCTGTATTATGTATATAAAAAGAAAACCCCAAAATTAGATTATCCCCACCACCGGCTAAATTATAGCCATATGTCAATATTTACAGAGGATTCAAGGTTTATCTGGAACCTTGTGAATAACCCTATCAACGCGACCTCGGGATTAATTAACCACCCGGGTTAATTAATAACCTTACTAAACCCTCCTCGTGCATAAATATTCAAAGATTAATTAACATCTGGTTAATTAACTGTTTAAATATCACGCAGCCAATCAAACTACCTTCGATATATTTAAATCAACGTTTATATTACATGGGCCCCGCGCTGTAACCCCCCGCCAGCTCCATTGAGCACCAACCATTGGATCCAGGCCTACTGATTAGACGGCTCACGATCATATCGCGAGGCCCTCCGCTGCCGATGTTTACCTCCCGGGGAGTCGGCGGTAATGCCACCGTACCTGGGACACACAACACCATCCCACCATGCTCATGGCCCCTCCTCCCGAAACCACCTAAGCTCATAATGGTGTGGGCCGATACCGCTTACCACCCTCCCGCTAACCTCGCCCGCTGACATCATCGCCACATCACCTCCACATTAGCATCCCGTACTCCTGTGTCACGATAAAACGTCACATCCCGATGACGTCATCTGATCGAAAAGCACCAAAAAGCCCCGCGAAGCCAATTTTTGTTAAAAAACTCGTCAAATTGTCATTTTCACCCATTTTTATTCACTATTTCCACGACACTGTTGCATGCAAACCACGTCCAAGCAACTGCAGAAGCTCCAGTCCACCACCCCGACCAGCAAAGTCCAGCATCCTGCTTCACAACTCGTCAGTCAACTTGCAAATTACACTCGTTCACCTCCAAAATACAGGTATTTACCCTGTCTCACCTCCCGAACCTGTATTTTCGATTTTCCTCTGTACATTATACCTATAGGAGCCAAATTCAAGCTGAAGAACTCCACAGTTGCCATACCAAGACACCCAACACTATTCCTTTGCCCTTTTTACCACAGAAACCTGACCCCCAGTTAAAAACACAGAAAACTCAACATGGAAGCCCCTGTGGCCCTCAGTGTAACGCGCCTCAATGCACCTCATATGGACCAGAATCATCTACCCTTGGCCGACATAGATTTCCAAATGAAAGACCCGTCTGGTTGCCAAAATCATCTTCATACTTTCTACCTAATCAGAAATAGTCATTTGAACAACTCTGATATCTATGGAATATGGGAATCCAATCTCCCCAGGTATTACCTTCCCTCAGTCAATGTGTTCCCAGATATTATTCGCCACTGTTGTGCCAATTATGACCCTATCAGTAAAGCAGTTATGACCCCATCACAAACTGTTCTCTTTTACATAACTACTGAATCTATCAATGAGATGCTACACTTCCATCCAGTTCAGCCTCTTGCTCCTCTTTCCATGGGATTTTTGCTTGAGCAAGGCTCTCAACTGTCCAGTGCAGAAATAACCCGGATTGCTAAGTTATTCATGAAACCAGAGTGCCAGCCCCAAGGCCCACCTCCTTATTTATATGTTTGGTTCAATGAGACTGGAAGAATTATTCTTGACATGATATCAGTGATCTTGGGATTCAGTTCTAGTGAATATGCGGATGAGATTTTCCTGGTTCTGTTATCCACTTTTACTCCAGGATAACCCCCTGCTATTAAGTATGACTATGCCTCTTTCATTGCTGACAAAATCCATGCTCAATTTATGAATTTGGAAAGAGAAGGAGTGTTTAAATACACAACTTTCATATACCATACGTTGTTGTATTATTACCCGGACAGTTTTATATTTCCCATCAATAAATTGGATTCCAAAGGAGAGAGGAGATTTGTGATCTTTTGGACCTCTGTCTTCCACAAAATTGGTGAATCCCCTTATACCTATTGTGAATTCATTGACTTGTTTATACATCCTGCCTCCACTCTATTGATAGGAGCTCCTCCTCCTAGGCTCTCTAGTGACATAAAGAAGATTTTATAGCTCTCCAAAAACTATAGGATAGGTGACTGGTACTTCTACCAGGATCACACTGAAATCATGATATATGGCTGTGAACTATGCCCTTATAAGCTGCCCAAATATGTGCCCATGATACTATTTGCACTGGAGTATTTCAGGCAACTTATCAATGCAGATTTAACTCACTTTTTCAATGTAAAGAAAAAGGCTCAGCTGAGGATAAGAAACCAATTAGGCCCTTTTATCATTAACAAGAGGGAAGCATGGGAAGATGCTAATAAGATATTAGGGGAAGACCCTAACTTGAAGAAAAGCTTTTGGTGGGTGCCATATGACCCAAATAGCTTTATAAGTGACATAAAAGTAAAAAATTGGCTGTCAACTTACCTACATCATAGGATCCCTAAAGTAGAACAATATGCTAATCAGGATGATTGGGTAGAGGGTACATTTGTAGAAGAACTTACTCACCAAGAAAAGATGGAACATGCTATGAAAGATTTAGAAAAGACCCTTGACCTGGACTCTTTTGGATAGGTATCGTTCAAGCTGCCTCAACAAGCCGGAGTGGGTACATCTTCTACTAGAACATTACAGTAACCTGTACAAGAAACCCGCACACCAGTTTCAGGCTCTTTAAAGGGCAAGGAAGTAGCAGGCATAGAGCAGCAAGCCATGATTGATCAGCAGGGGCAAATCCCTCCAGTACAAACTAAAGCACTAGAGATACCAGCGTTACAGACTCCTCTAAATGAGGAAAAGGGCAAGAAAAGAGACAGAGAAGAGGCCACACCCATCAGTGGACTTGCAGAACAGCCAGGTGCAAAAAGGCAAAGACTAAATCCTCTATCTGAAGAGGAAATCATTGAAGAAACAATAGAAAGCCTAAGAGGTGAGAGGGCAACCAGCCCATAGACCTCCCCAGTGATAGACACATCAACCAGCTCACATAGGAAGGAGTTAGAAAGGCAGCATAGTGTGGAAGTTTCATCCATTAGGCCACCAAGTAAGCAGACCTATGATATCAAAAGAACATTCACAAAAATAAAGGCTAGAAATGATCCATTGAGGCTGCAAATTTATAACCAATATCTTAAGATGGCCCCCACAAAACAACAAAGATTAATGTCAACATATGACATAAAGGAGGGAAAAATGATCATGAGCTATTTTAAGCCCAAATTGCAGCAACCACAATCAGCACCTGACTACATCAGGACAAATCTGAAAGTCTTGGCCAAGGACATTCATCCAATAGACCAGATTGAGCTCCACAAAGAGACTGGAGAGATGGTGTATTCCACGCTAGCTGATAAAGCAATGTTAGCTCATAAATTTAAAAACTCATTAGAGAATACCTTTGCTCAATTAGACTTAGAGAAAGCTTATTCTCTAGCAAAGGACAATAAGATAAAATCCTTGGAGGATATCATCATTGAACTAGGACATGATCCCAAAGATGCCAAAATCATAAAAGCACTAATAAGGAAAAAGGAAGAGGACATTGCTGCCCTCAGAAAACAGCTCAAAATTGCCTCCTCCTATGCATCCACAGACAACAGATGTTGTACAACGGAAGTTCGAAGAGGACATGATGGACCTGCTCATGAGGTTGAATGAGAGATTAAGTGAGACAGAGCAAGCATTGGAGAAAGCACTACAAGAAAAGCAAGGAGAGTCGACCTCCCAGCCACCTAAAGTAGCTCCAACAGTCACAACTGCCCCTCCCACAGTTATAACAGTAGTGCCTCCCACTGTCCCGGCATCAACAACAGAAATCATCACAGGAGCAACATCAGCATCAACAGCACCAGGCAGCAGTACAGCTATGACTACAGAGCAATTAATAAAAGCCATGGAGGAGTTGAAACTCCAAGTATCAGAGCTGAAACAAGTCAAAGAAAAACTCGCAAAAGTAGAGCAAAGCTATGATAAATCCAAGATGAATGTGGCAGAGAAAACAAGGGAAGTCAAAGCATTGGAAAATAAGCTAAAAGCCTTGGAAAAGGATCTCTCTCTACATAAGCCTCCGGTAAAAATGAGAGGAATTTTGTGGACCAACATCACTCAATCCCTTAGTGATGTATGGAGGTCTATTCAGACCATTAATGAACAGATTGTTCTGATAAGAGTAGCCCAAGTAGAAATTCAGAAAACAAGAGCCTTATTGGGACAGATGTCTGAGCAAGCTAACAGGCTAATACATTTTTTGAATACCAAGACCAGTGAAGAACTGAAAGCCCTAGATATTAGAGACAAAACAGGTACCATTTTGGACATCAAGAGAGTTATGACCATGAGAACTCTAATGCAAAACTTGGACAGAAGATTCCAGGACATGCAGGTAGAAATTCATTCTTTCACAAAAAAATTTAGAGTCCTGCATCAAAAAGGTTTGCCAAGTCCTTTGGGAGATAATGATCGTCTGATGAAACAGAAGGACTATGTACATAAATTAAATACATATGCTATCAATCAAGCTAATGCATCCTCAAGTGCTTCAGGAGAAAGAGCACTTCCATCTGGCCAGTCCCTTTATGACAGCCTAGAAAATATGTTCTACATAGAGCATGAGGTGAAACATCTGTTCACCATCCCACCTAATTTCTTCAAGTACACAGAGACTGATGAGACTTTAAGGAAGCTGCAGAGACATAAAATACCAGGACCAGAGTGGTGGTAGAGCATGCTAGAGATCCTATAAACTTATCTTTGGTCAAATCAAAATTGTGCACCATCTGTTATAATGCGCAGAACATAAATAAATCACGGTCCTGTGGGTCAAAGCGCATCACATCAAGGTAAAGAAAGTCCGGCCAAAGCAGAAAAATCAGCACAGAGGATCAATAGAAGACAATTGGGAACCGACTTGCAGCACCTACCTCCAGTACCTCTCATAAAGACGGATCAACCAGCACAGCATGAATTTATTGCATCTATTTATTGTCTCCCTATTTTCGAGACTGTCTGTCTCTATCTATGTAAAAGAAACATTAATTGTCAGCAGATATTATTTCTATCAGATATTTTGTATGATATCTTGACATTTTTGTATAAATACCCCCCCAGACGAAGTATTTGGGGTTGGTTGATTGGGATGCATTCTCAGACTTTGCTGTAATTCTGAATTTTTGGAATAAAAGGTTGTTGGAACCATTTTGTCTAGCTCACTGGATGAAGAATTGATGCTAAGGACCATGTTGCAGAATTCTTGAATTGTTTTATGGATCAATAAGTCCCTTCTAACTTGTGTCTTACAGTTTCTGTGTTTACTATATCATATATGTTTCATGATCTAAATAATAGAGAAAAAGAATAACTTAGAATTTGCTTGTTTGCACTCTATGTTCAGTCTCTGTTATTATTAATGTTTTCTTTAGAATCAGCATAAACAATGAATTCTTAATTGCTCCTGTTTCCCCTAGTTCTCTCATCTTGAATATTAGCTGAGGAATTCCTAATCGCTCCTTAGCAGTAATCATCCATTTTCCCTCTGTCAACCTGATGAAGGATTCTTAATTTCCCTTCACCCATTGACTCCATTCCATCAGATTTCAGCCTATAAATTGTTCCATATTTGAGTACCTTTCTCTGTGATAAATCCTCTGATAAGATACCTAATCGAGAAAGCTATCCTCCTTTGACTCCATCATGCCCAATGGACTGAAAATCTTCAGCTTTACCTCACTGTTGTATTGAAACTCCATTCCTCCAACCAAACTCAAAACTAAACCTTTGTACTTCATAACTAGCCTAATATATCTAAAAAAAAAGCTAAATTATAAAGAGAGAGCCCTTTCTGGATGCAGATTGGCTAGAATATTTATCTAAAAGATTGGTCTGTGGTTACCTCGGCCGTATTCCCTTTCTTACAACTTTTGGGAACAACCTGAGTGGTAACACCTACTTGATATCCTGAGTGGTGGTGTGGCTTCAAACTTGTTCTGATCATCCCTAGGTGGACTTGGCTTGGCAACTGCATCTATACCATCCACTTCCATTTTTTGTTGTTGTTGTTGCTACTCATGGTTGTCTCTTGTTTCATCACTCCCTTCTTCCATCAGCAAAGGCATGTACCACTCTTCATTGGCACTCTCATTGTTTCCATCATTAACCTACTCATGAAACACTGCATCTCTACTTGAAAAGACTTTATGAGTAAAGGGATTAAACAATTTATAAGCCTTAAACTCTATACAATACCCAACAAAAATGCATTTAATGGCCTTTCAATCAAGTTTCTTCCTATCCTCCTTTGGAACATGAGAAAAATCTTTGGAGCCAAAAAATCTTAAATGATTAACTACAAGCTTAAAACCTAGTAAACATTCGAAAGGAGTTTTAAAATCAAGACTTTTTGTTGGAGTCCTATTCTTCAAATACATTGCAATATTTATTACTTCAGGCCAAAATCCATTAGACAATTTCTTACCATTTAGCATGTTGTGAGCACACTCCACAAGGGTTCTGTTTTTCCTCTCTGCAACCCCGTTCTATTGAGGAGTGTGGGGTACTCTGAACTAATGCAGTATCCCATGCTCTTTACAGTATTTGATGAAACCAACATTCTTGTATTTTATCCCTTGGTCCGGGTGGAGAATGTTGATGAACTTTCCTGTCTGCTTCTCAATCATGCTTTTAAATTCTTTAAAGTATTCAAATTTACGACTCTTTTTTCTAAGAAAATATACCCAAGTGAATCTCGTACATTCATCAACAAATAGTAAGAAATAATATTCACCTCCCAATGACCTCGTCTTCATTGGCCCACATAAATCCGTGCACTAGCTCTAGTATATCTCTCTTCTTTCTATCTACATTTATAGGAAACTCATCTTTGTGCATATTCCCAAGAGCACATGATTCGAAATCAACATGAACATTCTTTAAAATAGGGAGACCATTGACCATACTTTTCTTCTGAAGTAGCAGCAAGTCACTAAAATTAATATGGTCGAACATTTGATGCCATAAGTCTTCTACAGTCATAACTGATGAAGTCAAGGCTTGGTGTGGCATTGTTATAGGACCATTTACCACCCTTGGTAGATTCCATGCTCTATGTTATGGCCTAGGGAAACCCTTCCCTTCCAAACTTGGTCTGAATTTTAAAAAGAAATGTTTTAAATACCATACATTTTTTTTCCCTGTATAAATCGCGCGTACTCGTGGGTCAGTCTATACCCAACCTGCGCATATGTGTTAAAATATTAAAAAATATATAATATCCTTAAATTCGAGCGGTTTTTATAGGTTTTACCTGTCACTCACCTACTGTATCCCGTGGCCCAACTGTTTCCCAACTAAAAAACTGATTTGGAGAAGTATAAATAGACCTCCATGGGAAGGCCTAAAGGGAGAAAAAGATTGGATATTGATATTAGAGTTGATTACACCCCTCATCAAGTATAAAGAAATCCCTATGCCTTCTGCACTCCCAAGTCATAGGAAACCTTTGTTTCCTTCTCTAAATGACCTTCATCCCTTTATGACATCCTTCTCTACTGATGGAGGAGGATTTTTGAGGCCTGGGCAGGATGGATCTGGAGGAGGGTTTTTCTTGGAGCCAACATATGACTCAAGTTGTAGTTATTTCATACTTTTTAGTTTACATCAATAAAGAGGTGTTATTTTGTTCTTGATATTTAAGGTCTTAATGCATTAATCTATGTTATGATTTGCTTATGAATCTTATGTTAACGCTTATTTTATTACATGCTTATATGACCTAGCACCTATATCATGAACATGCTTTCTATTACTATTGTTGTATATGCTTTGATTGAATGAGTTGCAGGTTCTAAAGTATTGGAAGGAGCAGAGGGTTTGGACCCTACGGGAACGACCTCAAACATAGAACCTCCAGGTAATACGTCTTCTTCCTACTTCAGTAGTTTAAGTATTAGGATTGGTTGTTTGTGTACCTCTTTATGTTGTAATCCCTCTGCTCTGTTGGGGTTCTCAACCCAAGACCCTAGGGTGACTTTATCCATAACAGGTGCGCTTCTTACATTCATATTATAAAATCCTCCCACTCGAATACCTAATGCAATTGGCTTCATACGATCTAGAAGATCTTTAATAAGATAATAAGACTTAAAAAACTCTACCTTAAGGTTCTGATCAATTATCATAGAAATAGAAATCAGGTTCTTTTTTATTCCAGGTACATACATTACATTTTTAATATGCCTAATATTTCCATTAGGAAAAATGACAGGAACATTACCATATCGTTTGATTTGGTACCCTCTATCATCACCAAGATAGATGTTTGCTCCATTGTTGGTCTCTTTGAAATTTTCAAACCAATTCCTGTTTCCTATCATGTGGGTGGAAGCTCTTGAGTCGATAAAACAAGTTTTTGCTTCATCATCCTCATCCGAAAACACAGAATCAGATAAGAACAATTTGAGATTTTGATTCTGATATTCATCAACAAAATGACCTGCATGCTTCTTGTGTCTCTATTGACTTTCATCAAACTTCTTCTTCCGAAAATATTTGCCTATATGACCATCTCTACCACAATAAAAACATTTTTTTGTTGAATCATTTCTATTGGAAGACATACCTTGAGATGGAGGTGATTTCGTTGTGGGGCTCCTCTGCTTTTGTGTGCTGGATTTTCCTTTCCTCTAAAGGGATTCTTCTTCGCCATTAGAGAAACGTCTGAATTTTGGGGTTTGAGAGTCAATCTCCTTTCCTCCTCTTGCATTAGAATCACTGTCAATTCTTCAAACTTGGGGGCTTTCTCTCTTGCATTCAAGCAAGTGATAAACATATGATAGCTATGAGTCATACCATTCATGGTAATCGTGAACAGATCAGTGTCTGACACTATTTCACCAATGTTTCCCAACTTATTCTTGAGCTCCTTGATACGAGAGATGAACACAACTACTCATTCATTCTCATCCATTTTAATGGAGATAATCTTACTCTTTAGAAACAACAAGACATTTGTGTTCTTGATCTCATATAGGTCCTTGAGAGTTGTCCAGATGTCTGTTGTAGATTTACATTCTTAGATATGAGGGATAATTCTATCTTTTGCTGACAATTCTAATAGTACTTTTGATTTATTATCCATCTTTTCCTATTCCTCGATTGTTTTTGTTGTTCCACCAGTATCTAGGGTCGGCTTCAACTCATCACGGCTGTAATCGTCCATGTGTTTTCCCCCCCCAACAAGGTCTCCAACTTAAATTTCCAATTAGAATAATTGGATCGTCAAGCTTGTTGCTTTCATTTAGGTAGGCTTCTACCATCTGGTTATTCATCTTGACACTAAAAAAATGACCCCCAGCAATTAAAAAAACCAGACCTATCCCAGATTTGTACTTTTTAGTTTACATCAATAAATAGGCATGAAAACAGGCAGTCATAATACTTAAACTACTGGAGTAGGAAGAAGAGGTATTACCCGGAGGTCCTACGTTTGAGTTCATTCCCATAGGATCCAAACCCTCTGCTCCTTCCAATATGGATATCAATATAACAGATCCCCAAGTAGACGGATAATCGCTACTCTTTTTCCATGCACACCATTCGAGGTGGCCACCACTCCGCCATTGACTCAAGCTTCCATTCCCACCACGCTTCCACTGCGCCATTGCTCAACTAGCAGTCTCCACATATTGCAGACCTAATGCTCTATGCAGCACACCACCTCGCAGCTCCACCTCGCAGCTCCAACACGCAAACCGCACTAGCTCCACCTCACTCCAGCAGAATTATAATTTATTTGGGTGCATATAATTATCTTTATCTTATTCATATATATTTAAAAATTATAATTGTTTATTATTGTTTTGAACCAAAAACTAAAATAAAATTTTATATACAACCATATCCTTGTTACATTAATATTTTTTATTTTAAAAACTATACTCACAACTATTATATTTATATGAAAATTTTATTTTAAAAATGACATTTACAACTTGAAATAATAAATTTAAAGAAAATTACAAATTATAGAAAAAAATTATAAAAAAATAAAGAAATTTTCTATAAACCTAATGAATTAGAATCTTCATATCTTGTTATGACAAAATAATCCAAGGACTTAGCTTAACAAATTGTTGCTAATGAAGAAGTTGAATTTATGTTAACTCATTGACATTTAATTTTTATATCTTGTTTAACCAAAGAAAGAAATATATCAGCACTTACAATAGTTATTTCAATAATCAAAACAACAAGCATAATATGAATTTGGAAACAAAAGTAATTAAAGTATTAGCTTCATTTTACGGTTTCTAAACATAGAATCAAAATGGCTCATTTCTTTGGATTAAAAGAGAAATGTGCAATAGTGTAACAAATTCTTAAACATTGACTTCAAGAATAGTTTTTCAAAATATTAAAGGAATAGCCATAAGTTCGATATTCCCTCAACCAAAGTGAAGCATATTAACATATTATTTATCATTATGTTGAACCAAAAACTAAAATAAAATTTTCTACAACCGTATACTTGTTACATTAATGTTTTAAATTTTTATTTTAAGAATGACATTCACAACAACAATATACTTATTACATTAATATCTAAATTTTTATTTTTTTTTTAAATGACATTTACAACTTGAAATAATAAATTTAAAGGAAAATAAAAATTAAATAAAATTCAAATTAAAAAATTTAATGAAATTTTGTATAAACATAATGAATTAGACTCTTCATATCCTGCTATGACAAAATAATCCAAGGGTTTAGCTTAACAAACTACTGCTAACAAAGAAGTTGAATTTATGTTAACTCATTGACATTCAATTTCGAGATCTTGTTTACTCAAAGAAAGAAATACATCAACATCTACAATAATTCTTTCAATAATCAAAAGAACAAGCATAATATGAATTTGAAAACAAAACTAATAAAAGTACTAACTTCATTTTACTCTTTCTAAACATGGAATCAAAATGGCTCAGTTCTTCAGATTAAAAGAGAAATGTACAATAGTGCAACAAATCCTTTCTTTTCAAAATTTCAGAACCCTTAAACATGGCTTCGAGAGAGTCTTGAATAGTTTTTCAAAATATGAAAGGACTAACCATAAGTCAGATATTCCCTCAACCAAAGTAAAACATACTAAAAGAAAATAGTAAATAGTTGCAACAGTAAGACTAAAAAGAGATCATTCTTGAGTAGGTGAAAGTGATGGCGAAGACTCATTGAAGGACTGCCACCGAGAATAAATTTTGAGAATATTATCCAACTCAGGAGGCGATTGTGGATGAATGTTGACTTGACATGTCACAACCCGAGCTTCTAGTACATGAAATATTTGAATAATTTGTTCGTTCAAGACCTTGGTGCTTCGACACTCACTGAAGGGTTTAACGAGGAATTCCCAAATTTTATCAAAGTTGACAGAGGTCAATTGATCAATTATTTTCTTGAACTCATACCTATTTTCCTGTACTTCAAGCCTTAATTTGTCAGCTTCGGGGAGAGAATCATTTGTATATATAATCAACATTTTAGTGTGTTTCAGTGATTGCATAGTCGATTGGATAAGTGAGTCTCGAAGCCTTTCTGCATCTTCTACCATTGGTTTGAGAGTGTGCAACTGAGCTTTCCATGAATGCATTACAACATACTTTTGAATCTTGCTAATAATGGGTAGGTTGGAAGAATTCTTGTCTGGATCCCACTGCCATTGCAACAACTCCTTAAGTTTCTTCCTTGAATCTTTAAATAAATTTTTCATGTCATAAAATTCATTGATTAAAACATCAACTTGTTTTTCCATAACCTACAATTTTCCCAAATGATCACAGAATTGTACTTAGACATGTTGAAGTGTTTGATTATTACTTAGTGCCTCATGTTTGAATTTTTCCTGGTTAATTACATTGGCTTTTTTGGTTTCTATTTTCTGCAACAAGTCATTAACCTGAGCCTCTTTTTACTTTATGTCTGCTTCTAACCTATTTTTCACTTTAGCAACCTGATCATTTAACTGTGCTCTCAATATTGAACAATATTGTCTGAGTAGGACTATATTCTCATCCTTTTGCTTTATGAGTTATTTAACTTTAGTCACCTTATGGGTACTTTCATTCATATAGGTTCCAACACATTATGCCAATTATTCAAAATATTCATCTGGGATGGAAGAGGAGGTTACCTAAACATTTTATAATGTTGTTTCTAAGACAGAGGTGGCACACAAACTTTATGTTTTTGAAACATTTCTCTTCTTTCTACTCTTCCTCAAAACAACTTGTTTCTTAGCACTTTATAACACTTCAAATGGAGGCATTTGTTGAATCTGAAATTCAAAATCATCTTTATTGAGATACTTGTTTTGGAATAGGAAAAATATTAATAGGAGTTGAGATAATAATATCAGGATTAGAGAGAGTAGTTTTTGTCACAAATGGAGAGTTCATTTCCATCTGTTGTTTCTCAGCAACTTGGGTGGACAAAGAACTAGAAATCAGGTCTGGCTTACATTGAGTTTCAACTTAAGTAACATATGTTGAGATTATCTGATTATATTATTTCCATTCTTTGTCCATTCTAGGATCAATAATGAGTTCAGGAATATTTTCCCTATGAGCAATGATCTTCTCTAAAATATTCTTCTTTGAAAGAACAACTTTCCTAGGATTCTTTTCTTTTATAGCATCCACAATTATATATTTAGATTTCTTAATGAGGGATTTCTTCTAGAGAGTAGTTGATTGGCTAGTAAGTTTCTGCGTAGAAATTTCTTTACTTTGAGCCTTCTTCACAAGAACTTCTTGGTGAGGATTATTTGTTTAGTGTTTTCTGGGGTGATGGACTTCATAGTTGCACTCAATTTCATGGATGAACTATGGATGAACAACAAGCTTGTAATATGATTCTTTCACTGCTAGGTGATTATAAAATAGGAGGCATTGTAGCTATGAGTTGTCCCTGTAGATTATAAAATCATAATATAGGTTGGGTGGTAATCCATTCACTCTAAAGAGAAATTCTTGATAATCAGATGCATATTTATACAAATAATAAAATTCATAGTTGTCATTAAAATAATTTCTAAGACTAAAGGACGCATCAATCTTTTAAGCTTCTTTCCTAGGGTAATCGTGTTTAAGAGAAATTTTAGCTAACTTGAAACCTTGAAAAGGACTAATATCCTTTTCTCCATGAGGATATTTCATAATAGAGTGCAGACCCAATCATATAGGGAATTCATGCCAAGCCATTTTGTACACTTTTTTTAATTCATGAGTAATTCATGTACCAGTCATCTTATAATTAACCTCCCAACGGGGGGGATAAATGTAGTCCACAATCCTTATATGGGTAAATTTATACTCACAGTGTGAATCTCCAAATTTTTTAAGACAATCGATAGGTAGTTGATAAATCCTTTAGGGTTTCCTGTCAAATCGATCTTCAAGAACAAGAATAATAACATTGTGAAAATTTTCATAAAAATTATGAAAGTAATTTTCATGCCAAAGCTGATTGTGATAGATATGGATAGGGGTGGGTTCCGTATGTGTCCATTTCCAACCCACAGCTAGAAATGTTGTCAATCGATAGATGGCATCCATGCTAGAACATACATATAGAATGGAGGTTTAGGAGTTGATGTTTTGTCTTCTCGAAATGTCATGACATGTTGGGAAATGTTATTTGATAGTATTTCATCCCAATTAAAATTGTTATCCTCAATAACTCTTTGAATAATAGGGATCCAATCAACAAAAAAATGATTAACATTTGTGCAACAAAATAAATGACATAACATGTCTTCAAGATAACCAAAAGGAGAGATAAGGTAAGAAATTGGATAATCATTAGAAAGTTCTTGTCTATGTTTCTCAAAGACACTTTTCCAGTCTTTTATTAAAGTTGGAAGGGTTCTATCAAGGTATCTGCATTTTGTTTGCATGAAACCAACAATAAAGTTCTCCTTGAAATTTAAACTAGGGGTGGGAAATTTGTACATACTCTGAATATCATTTGGTGTGAAATAACCAATAACTATACCTTTTGGAGTGATAATATGGCATTTTGGAATATTAAAAAAATCGATGGCCCATCGAATTATGTCTATATAAAGCATTAAGCTTGGTCTAGTAGTGACTTTATGTAACATGGACCTCGTTGCATCAATTAATATGTACTCCAATTTGTTATATCTATGGTGCATTGTCAAGAACTGTTGCATGAGTTTCTTCCTCTGAAGCAACTTCGAATTAATCTTTCATTAACTTATAAATTACATCCCAGGTTTATGTTTCCACACCCTAAGTAATCAACATATCTAAATACAAGCTACTTTCAAGAATTTTATCATTGAATTATTCCATAATTGGCCCTGTAGTTCTTGGAGGAGGCATCATTTTACCTGGTCTATCCCTTTATTGATGATTGCACAAAACGTGAAAGAGAATCCCTTTTTATAGGATTGATACTACTTGCAAAACTAACATGTTGCACACAAAGGTGAGAATTACTATGAGTTCATGATAAAAATTAACCAAGTGTTACTAAATAGAAAAAGGATAGTAAATGAAAATTAATGAGAAAATACATAGTAATGATAACCATGTGCTCATTTCCAAATGTAGAATCATCCATGTGAATATTCCGGATGGCAGTTACGAAATGGTGGGTTTGAAGTGACATATGATGATATGGAAATGCCACCATCCCGAGAAAGACTAGGCTGAAAGGAGCTCGTGAACTATTTTGGAAGAAAATAACGTTAGCCAGGATGATGTGGATGATGAGGTTAGCTAAGTGTCATGGACCAATGACTAGGAGAGTGAAAGGCTTCTAATGATTATCTGGTTAATACTTATGCAAGATGAAGTCATGTATGAAAGATATGTTTATTTTGTGTTTGGTTATGTGCGGGATAAGTATCACCTCGAGACTATTTTAGTCAGCAAGAACGATTTGATCCCAGAGGAAATGTTCCCAAATGAAAATCACACAGGATTTTTACAGGATTGATACTATTTGCAGAGCTGGCCTATTGCACAAAAAGGTGATAATTTTTATGAGTTCACAAAAAACAAATTAACCAAGTGTTGTTGAATAAAAAAAATATAGTAAATGAAAAATAATGAGAAAATGCATAGTAATTATGACAGTGTGCTCATTTCCAAATATTGCATCATCCATGTGAATATGTCAAATGTCATGTGGAAAATGGTACATTTGAAGTGACGTGATGATGTGGCAATGTTGCCATTCTAGGAGAAACAAGGATGGAAGGGAGTTGTGAAGTATCTCAAACTAAAATATATAGACAATGTTAGCCATGATGGTGTGGATGATGAGGTGAGCTAACTAACTACAAGAGGGAAAGCCCTGTAAGGATTACCTCGTTGATACCTTCCCACAATGAACTCATGAATCAAATATATGTTTATTCCTGGATTAGCTATGTGTAGGATAGGTATCTCCTTGGAACTAGTTTAGCCATTGATAATAATTCCATCCATTAGGAATTGTTTCCAGATGAAAGTGGCAAGGAAAATGTGTACCTAAGTTCTAGGTAGACCTGCATCCTCGGTTTTGGGACTTATTTTATTGGGGATTTGCAGAACAATTAGATATGGAAACAAATTCCTGAGAGGGAAATAATTAATTTATTTTAAGAGTTTTTTTTGTGGTATCTTCTTTAGGAAGTAATGTATATGTTTTATTCCCTTCATTGTTGTAGAGGGAGAAGTGAAATAGTATACAAGCACTTTAGTTGTGTAAATAAGCGTAGTTAAGTTGTCAGTTTTTTTGGTTGGTAGATAAAGATAAAATACATAAAATTAGAGGTTTTTAGATATTTTTCTAAGGAAGTTCAAGGCATGGATTTATCATAATATGTGTTGGAAAGAACTCTTAAATACAAGATCTTTTCTAGAGTTCCAAGGTCATTCTCTGCCTTGATGGTGAATGTTTTATATATTGCTTGAAAATAATTGTAGAATCCAAATATGGAATGAATAATTGCAGAGTCAAAACTCTCCATTAGGACATCAAAACATTCTATAATATCTACTTCCATAATTGATTGAAAAATGGGTCAAAATATGCATGTGAACAAGAAAAAATGTAGAAAACTAGTGCATACTTGTGAGTCCTCACAACCCATGTAGGAAATTGACCTATTAGGATACCCAAAAGGAAAAAGAAGTAGTGAATCAATTAACTGGATCTGGTGTTCAAAATTCATTTAGATGGAACAATAACAACTAAAATCAATTTGATAAGGGAAGAACTAATTCATATACAAAATGTGCTTATCACTCATAAAAAAAAAAAACATTAAAAGGAAGTCCAATATCTCTAAGCTCGTTTTTCTTTATATTTGATATACGGCTTAACCCTTTCATGTGTCATGAAGACCTATTTCTCAATCTTCATTGATACTAGTTTTATATTGCCCGTTAACAAGGAATTTATAATTTTTCAACGTTTTAGAACATTTACAGATAGTCATATAACTTTCTTACCCTTCAGAGTGCTCTTATAACTAAAATTAAAAAATGATTAAGCTTATGTTCAAGAGAAGACCGTCATTTTACATGAATTCTCATAATGCACATGGAGCAAACCATATTGCTATATTTATAAGCTTATGTAAATAATCTTTCTATACTGAACAGATCATGTCCAAAATAAAATAGAGATCTTGTCTACCTATCATTAGAAATATTCAAGCTAGCTCGCATCAAAATTTTAAAAGGATGACATGTTTTCCTGCATAACCATTAATCATAAAATGTAAAGAAAAATAGATTATGAGATCATATGTCACAGTAAAAAAAAATCATATCATATTTTCAACATGGTCAATGAATATACATATTACATTGAGAACATTTATGAGTTCTTATTAATTAGTGATAAGGCCAATGCTTATTTATATATGTGCAAGATTATTTTACTACATGTATTACAAGAATGTTATACTATATGAATATATCACATTTGTGACCTCAAGATTTTCATGTCCATCTGGTTATAGGAGAAATAAAGTCAATCAGTAAATTCACAATCATCAAAATGTTAATGAACATTGACTCGTAATCAATTTCAGTTTTCCTTGTATGCGACATAGTCATATTTCTTATTGCAGCTAAACAATAATAACACTCCTTTATTTGGCAAAATAGGTAGTGTTTTGTATTAGTGAAGAATACTTAAGTAACCAACCATCAATATCTGTGGCAGAGCAAGAGATTTCTTTTATTAATCAGACATTATGTTGTTGTGGAACTAAGATACTATGATTTGACTTACAAGATGTTGCGATCACCAATAAGAATTATCTATATATCCTAATTCTCATATTGCATATTTTTCATCTCGTTCTTTGCATTCATTATACAAGGAAAACATGCTTCATTCTAATGTTCAAAAAACAGAGAAAAAGAACTAGTCACTAAGACATAGCCATTGATAATAGACACAACAACATAATTCAACAATGTAGTGAACATAATGTCACTGTATATTGTAATTTTGGAGCCTGCAACAAAAATAGAAGCATACATTAATGTCTTTTTAGAAACTTTTAAATTATGATTCAGGGAAATGTCTAAGAGAAGAAATGCAAAGAGGATAGATATCTTAATTGTCAAAATTTATAAAGATAATGCACATAAGAAATATCTTTTGTTGATCACAGTTCTTTGATTTCAATAATTATGTTATTAATTGTTAATGTGAAAAGGCTTTGGATATAGAGTTTTCTTAGATGGAAAATTGTAGATGATATGTTGTGCATGTATTTTTGTAAAGTTGTTTCAACAATAATTGGACAATGTTCCATTAGTTGTGACATTTGTAACGTGCAATCAGTTTTGTAGATCCATTTGTTTCCATTGTGCATTCAACATTGTGCTCATAACTAAACATTGTTCTCTCTATACAAAGTGTGCACATAGTTGTGTTTGGATGAAAAAGATGTTTCCATTTGCAGCAAACTCATTGGAAAGGTGGAGCGAAAACATTTTTTTCTTTTAGCACTCCTTGTATCTGCTTTGTGGAAATATTTGGTTGTTATCTTTGAATATTTTTAGTGGAAGATGAAAAGTTTGTGTGTTGTAAGAAAACTATTGTTAATAGAACAGAGAAGCAACTAGGAATGATACCTATGTTCTTCATTTGAAAAAAGATAGTATATGTGCTTTTGATCCAGATTTATGAAGGAATGAAATGAATTACAAGTATATACATAAACATAGAGCTACAGTGAAAAAAAATCTTCAATTCATTAATAACAAAGTACTTAAAATTGTTTACACTCAAAATGGAAATAAACTAGCTCGGGTGATGGTAGCTTATCTCTGAGAAGAGATGCGGTGGCTACTCGCCTTCTGAATTTCCTTACAATGAGGCTCAAAGGCCATTTTATTATTGAGAGACAATGACATACTCTAAACATCCAAAAACCTAACCCCGGTTTATACAACTTTATACTTTTACAATTCTCCTTGTTTTTCAAAAGAAAACATTGTTTAGAGCCTTAAAACAGCTTTGGAAGTTTAGGACCCACAAAACTGCCAAAAATAGTAAATTGTGCTACAATTAAGGAAACTAAAAGAAACACTTGTGGGGGTCCAAGTAGAATAGGCGACTAGCCACCAATATCCACTTGGACCAATACTCCCTCCCCTAGGAAGCAATGGTCCCAGGGAAAATTTTAAGAACCACCCTAAATTTATATGTATAATAAATGGGCTAATCCCCATGATACATAGGAAAAATGGGAGGCGATTTTATCAATAATATAATATGTATATATAATTTTTTTGGTGAATCACTCACCAAATTATATTATCTTGTACAGTGATGGAGAATATTTCACTAAATTATAAAATCTTGTAAGATCTTGGGAAATCTTTTACTTAATAATAAAACATTGTGAAGTCATGGTGAATGTTTTGTTAAAGTATGAAACCATATATGATAATAAGAAAACATATTCATTAAACTGTAATATACTAACATACATGTTTGGAAAAAGGAAACATAATTTTCTCTTCCTACAAACAATGTTCCAAGTTTGAGTGGCTATGTTTGTCAAGGTTCTTACAATACACTCTTTCATATCCTTCTATTAGTTTTGATAATATTCCACAACAAAGTTCTTGTAGGTTTTGATATTGACAACGAGTTCTGTCAAGGTAGGAGAGATTAATCTTTTCTCTACAACTTTTGTCAACCTAACACTTTTTTCAAGTTATCAAATTTCTTTCTTATTCCATAGACTCCAACAGCAAGATAAAAAAGAACACATCAAGTTTGTTTACCACAACACGCCAACAAGTAGCAAGCCCCAACTATATTATATAAGAAATTATTAGGTATCCCAAAGGCTTGAAGGGGATCTAATTGAAAGAAGTGACCATTGTGAGAATCCTTCCAATCAATATATGAATATATAAATGTAGATTTATTATTATTTAATTGGAAATCTTCAATTAAATAATAAAATTTAATTACGTCTCTCCCAATCTAAATTGCTTATTAGCATAATTCACTACCCTCATAGGTCTCGCATTTTTTAACAACGTTGTAACATGTAGATTAATTTCCTTTTTGGTGAACAATCTCCACCTCTTAGGAAAATATGGTGCAATGGCTCCAACTGCTACAGATCATTAGGACAAACTAAGAATAGCACAAAAGACGAAGGGTTGTACAAACCAGCTTATTTTTCAAACAACTAATCCAACATTAGTGCCTAAAATTTTTCATTAAGATATCATATTGAGAATGTTTGAAAAATGGTGAGAAATCTTCTGCGAGGATGATATGGAAAGAGTGATAATGTTTCATTGTTTTGAATTTTTTTTGTTAAATCAAAAAATGTTAAATTTTTTTGTTAAATCAAAAAAAGTTAAAAACCAATATTAATGGAGATATTGGTATTTTTTACTAAATTTTGTGAAGTGACTAAATGTAGCTTTAACCATTCACTTTAAGATGTTTTGACAATATAATTTCCTAAGTCTATTTAATATCTTCATTATCATAAAAACTAACCAATATCCATCTTAACTCCACATCTACCACTCTTAGGGGGATGAATCTATTTATCCCTCTGAGCACTTGGTAGACCCAGAATTATGATGGAACTAAGATGATAGAATTTCCCCTTTAAATAGTCTATGCTCACATGAATACCACGATATCACCATGGGTCAATACCATGGGTTATCATAAACCTGGAGCTTAAAACTTACTATTAGTAATTTATAAAAATTAATAAAATTAATAATTGATTTTTATTTTATTTATTATTTTAACCAAGTTAAAATGTTTAACATACATTAAATTACAACATCCATTTTTACTCTTGATCCACCAAGCCCCCGAGAGGGATAAAATATTTTTTCACTCTATGCTAGTTTTCATATCATGATATTTGATCCCTCTCGGGGCTTAGTAGATCCAGAGTAAAGATGGATCTGTGTTGGTTTAATTCCCCCATTTAAATAGGCTACATTCCATGTGAATACCATAGGTTGATACCATGTGCCATTTTTATTTTTATTAATACTAATATTAGGGTTAATAATGTTTCTTTGCATGGTATTAATAATAATCTAGCCCATGGTATTTGCCCCAAAGAGTATTTTGCCCATAGGTTTCACCAAAATATAACGCATTTCTTGAGTGTTCGTAAATATAAGGTGACTTACTGAGTAAATATAAAAAAATGTTTTATTTTTTTACCATACCTCTCGTTTATTTATATTTTTATTAATTTACCATACTCTTTTACAAATATGGTATTTGGCCCATAGGATTCACTTAAATAAAACCTCTTTTTTTAGCCTTCATAAATAGAAAGAGGGTTATGGACTAAATATAAAAAAAGGTTTTATTTATTTACCATACGTCTAGTTTATTTATATTTTTATTTATTTACCATACCTTTTGAGTAAGTATAAAAAGAGGTTTCATTTATTTACCATACCTCCACTTTATTTATATTTTTATTTGTTTACACCCTTGCATGTATATAAGGTAACTTATGGAGTAAATATAAAAAAAAATTATTTATTTACCATACCTCTCATTTATTTATATTTTTATTAATTTACCATACCTCTTTTATAAATATGGTATTTGGCCCATAGGATTCACTTAAATAAAACCTATTCTTGAAAAATAGGGCAAATGGAAGGTTGTAACTCCTAATTTCAAGGGCTAAATTTACCTTTTTTACCCTCTCCCTTAAAATAAGGTGGGCTATTTGATGCGATTTGTAAAAATGTACTATGATACAAAATATCCACCCACTAAAAATTTAAAACCCCTTAATTTCACCAAAGGGCGAACATTCGCCCCTAAAATTTTCGATGAATGGTCCCCATTGCATTGAGTGCCTCCATGAGATGGAGAAACTGCTCCACTTGGATTAGCTCTTGCAAACTCGTCATTCAAAGGATCAATGAAATTTGTTGATCGAGAGTGCAATTGTTGACTAACTTTCACATCATTTCTGATAATGTTTTTGAACAAGTATAGTGGAGTGGTTTCTATTCTAATTCATGTTGTATTTTGAAAAAATGATCCTTGTGACTAATCTTTTATAGGAAATGTTGAAATAAATGTTAATTTCACTATGATGGAAAACAAAGACACAAGTATGCAGGGGAAAATAAGTTTTCATGTTTTATAAAGCATGCAAGTTTGGTTATTGTAGAAGCAAACTTATAATTCCATTTTCATCTGTTGTTTCACCATCTTTGATAGCGAGTTCAAGTTGTTTGTTATTTTTTTGGAAGGCTATCATTATAGTCGCAATTGAGCCAACTGCATATGTGTCATTTGAGATAAGAAGATTTTTTATTGTTGTGTCTGGATCAAATTTACATTTTTTACAAACTTGTTCAATTGGTTGAACTGAGGTTCTTTCCCACAACACTATAAAACATTTTGCATCTCCTCGTTCATAAATTCCTTTATTTCTTATTGACAAATATGTAATGCGAACATCATTTTCAATAGTAAAAATGTCTTGGACAAATTTTACTAGATTATTTCCCATGTTTATTGTGATTATTAATTAAGCATGGCTATCAACTAGATAAACATGGACTGGTATGGCCTTTGCAGGAGAGTTAGGCTTTTTACTTTGTGTTGTCCCATAAACAACTAAGACATCACCCTCAAAAACCTTTGCATGTATTCCCGAGCATATTTCAATGATTTGGGAGAGAGTTGGTTGTGTTGTTTCTAGTCTGTGTATATTCTAAATAAGAACATTACACTTGGAAAAATTATATCATTGATTTAGCAAACATGTAAATTGATTGCACAAATATCAAGAGGACATAGTTCTAATAATTTTAGATTTTCATCTTCTACCATTTGTCTATGGAACACTTGCTTGCTAGAACTAGTTGTTTCCATGTTGCTCTTGGAAATAATTGGACCATTTGTTGTCATAAAAGGAAAAATACAAGAGGTTAGATTCAAAATTGTGTATGCTCCATTAATACATGATATAGTTGTTTTTAGTGTGTCTGTGTGTGTTGTCTTGACAAATCAGAATAGATGGAAAAGAAATTGATATGAAGAGAAAATAGTCAATTGAACAAGGAGAGATAAGAAGGGGAAAATAGAAAATTGGCAATCGAGTACAAAGAATGGTTATGTGTGAACAACATGCAATTTTTTATGCTTTTATATTGCTATCAAGCATAGTTGGTTCATATCCAATCATTTTGCACCATTGGAAATAAAAAATATTCTCTATGGATTTCATCGACCATGATACATAAATTTCATGTGTGGGATGTGTTATCAAACACCAATATGGTTTGATTATACACACACACACACATTAGTCAATTGCACATGAAACAATGAAAGATGAACTAGAGAATAAAGCAACAAATGTTATTAAGTATATAGAACGAAACATGAAAAATAGAAATTTGTGATATCTGTAAATTCCATAGTGGCTATGATATTAAAAAATGTAGCTTCAAAGAATAAAATAAAGAAATTTATTGTTGGGCGTGGGATACCCCAAGGAGCATTTTGGGGCTTAAAGCCTAGTTTTTGGTTAAAAGTTGTAAATCCAATGTAAAGACTCTGCATTTTGTGGGTGTGGAGCGTGAAGTGGTAAATGAGTCATAGGGTTTTCCACCCTCAATTTTGTAATGTAATGTCAGCTTCAGAGATATAGCCATGGTCTGCAGACCATGGGATAGTGTAAATAGAGTGAGGCTCTAAGTAGATGAGACATAATAGAATTAGAAGGAATGATGATGGAATATAAGGATAGCGGAAGATCTAATTGTAGAGTCGAGTCTTTAGGTCGTAGAGTAGGAAAAGGCTCTACAGCTGAGTGCGCAGAGGACTAATAGTCCTCAACTGAGTGTGCAAACCCCTACAGTTGAGTGCACAGGGCGAGTCAAGTCTGTAACTATGGAAGAATTAATAAGGAGAAGTTTTACATCAATTATGTGTATTTATTTCCTGTTTTTTGTATCGAATATATTGGGTATAAATTTCATTTCTGTTGTCTATATGGTGTGTGAACATATCGGATTGTGTTGATTAAGTAAATGTGAGATAAGGTATCTGTTTACGCTAAGTTAACTAACAATTGTAAGAATATAAGTAAGATACGCAGTGTAACTTGGGGAAACAACGTAGATTGCTGCCCTAGCAGCACGAAAGCATCCCAGCCCCTAGTTAGGGATGTGAAAAAGGTGATCCTAACAGATTGCGAAGGTCTCGCAGGTTAGGACAGTGCACGAAGTGACCTCCACGAAGGTAGGCACAGTTGGATTAAATCGATCCCTCAGACATCTCTAGGGTGTGGAAACTTGGTTCCAGCATCCCCCCATACTGATTCGGGTGAGACTTCAGTCCGCGCTCCACGGGCTGATGCCGAAAGGGCCAATAGTGTAGGGATTTGTTTCGCTAATTAACTTCGAACCTGGGTTAGGCCCCCTCATTCCAACAAATGCTTCCATTGTCGGGACAAGAATTTGCATAGAGATGTCTGATGTCGTATCACTGGAATCTAACTAAGAAGAAAATTGAAGGTTGGTTGGATAGGAGGATTTACGAGTTCATGGCATAGGAGAACAGGAATCCGCAAATAACAAAAAAAGAGCAGTTAGACTACTACCTGTACACAAAGATCCACGAAATCTTCTTCATGTCTTTTCCTACTAAGTTCTACGAGTGGATAGCGAAGCTAGCAGATAACCAAGGAAGGTGGAAACTCGACAATCCTATTGTGTGGACCCTAGAGTTAATGAGAGGGTTGGAAGCATTGGAGGATAAGATCACATGTGCCATTGATCACTAGCTCGATCAAGTTATAGGAGGATTCATTACTGAGTTTGCAATTGACACTTCAGTGAGCTACGACGAGGCAGAGCGACGCTTTCTCAAGGGACCGCGAGGTAAGTAGGTAAAGTCTATGAATACTTGGATTAAAATGTTATTGTGTGAAAAGAGGGTTATGCAATTACCTTGATGTTCAGGGCTATGCGAAGTGGAAAAACTTACAAGAATGAAGGAAACAAAGGACCAGAAACTAGACCGTTGATTTCACCTCCGCGAGGGGACAAGGAAGAACTCGCAAAGGTCTTGCTGCGACGTGTGATCCATCTGATAAGGCAAATAATTCTAAGAATACCACCCCCACCCACACCGCCACTATCTTCACCACCTTCACCTCCATATTCACTCGTACCACCTTTTTCCCCACCATGAGTCAATATGGCAAGCACGATAAAGTTGCATGTGTTCAAGGGATCAGGAAATGAGGATCCAAACCAATTTTAGTTCATGGTAAGAGTCATGTGGGAAGAGCAGGGAGTTATAGATGATAATATAAAGAAAGTGACACTGGTTAGCACCTTGCAGGACCACGAGCTGACCTGGTATATTAAGCACTCCAATGATAATCCAAATGTCAGAATCACAGATATCCAAGTAGCGCTAAATATAGAATTTAGTAGGCTGAAGTTTGAAGCATAGTCAACCATTGGATTCAAATAAATCACAATGCTATTGAGCAAGACTCCTTGGGAGTTGGATTTGAAGTGTACGATTCGCGAAGCTAATATGAATCTGACAGATGGATAACATTGCGAATGGTTTGTAGCATCATTAACGACACATTTAAGGAGCACGTTATCACAGCAGAATTTAACGACTCGGGCACTGGCCTTAGAGATCATGATGCGGCTTCATGAGACCCCAGTGCAGATCCTAACTTGGGAGTTCAGCAGGTCCATGTGTAGCTGAAATTTTTATGCTTGGAGATGCAGAGCCTAAAACAGGGCACAACAACTCGACCAGAAGTGCAAGAAGAGGTGTGGTGCATAAAATGCAAGGGTCAGGGTCATGATAAGGACCACTACCTAATGTTCGCAAATTACCTTGTACGAGGAGGACCGATGTTGTTAAGGCTGGAAGCATAAGCAAGACCTAGCATAGCACCTTCCTTGTGGTGCACAATTTGCGAAATAGGTGGAAAACACGTTACGGACAACTTTCATTTATTACAAAAGTATACAAAAATTTTGCAGCAATTGTTCTGTAATTTTTGTAGGTCAGTGAGAAACGATGAGCGCACTTGTAGAAGTTATGAGCTAATGATGGATAGAACTCCCACCTATAGAGTTCAGGCCGAATCGTGGCCCCTAGACTAGAATGCAAGACTGGTGCGAACCGTATTTTAGGGGAGCGGACGAGGCCAAGGCGAAGGAGGACCTGGAAGAGGTCACGGTCAGTTGATATGCTACAATTGTGGAGGGCCAAGACATTATTCCTATGATTGTACAAATCCGACGCAGCCGTCTTGTTTATATTGCACCTTGTTTGATCATGAGATGGAATATTATCCTATGTTGATAGCTAGGATACATGAAAAAGGAGCGCCACCACCTCCCCTAACTTAGAACCTGTAGATGATGAGGTTTAAGCTACGCGAGGAAGATCCAAATGTGAACATTGTGCTCCAAAGTGGAATCCCAATGGGAGATGACAAAGGCAAATAGCCTGAAGATAGTACTTGGGTTTGCAAAGCTCCAGCAAAAAAAATGTAGTTTGATTTGGAGTGCGCTCGCGAAACCTTCAGGGAAGCTAAGAAGAGCTTCGCTAATGCCTCCACTTCAGGAAGCAAAGATAGACCGTAGTCGAAGATGGACCCATCTATGAACACGACGTTGCTGGAAACATGCATGAAGTTACCGTGCAACAATAAATATGTAAAGGGATTATAGGAACTCATTAATAGATGCGCTAGGACTGCGCAAGGAGAATCACGCATAGTCTAGAAGATTGGAAAGCATAAGACAAGAATAGGAAGAGAAGTGAGGTTAACCATTCAAACTGGAGAATATGAAATGGACCAAGTAATACTGGATTTAGGGTCAAATGCGAATGTTTTGTTGAAGCAGACATGTGAGCGAATGGGGAGACCTACACTACATGGTCTCCTATTCAGCTATGAATGGCAAACCAGTAGAAGATAATACCCATGGGGTGATTGCAGGGAATCACTGTGGATATTGAGGGAGAAAACACACTGGCAGACTTTGAAGTGATAGAGATTGTTGATGACAACAATCCCTACCTCGCGCTCTTAGGAATTGATTGGGCCACTGACATGAATGGGGTGATTAATCTGAAGAAGTGCAAGATTATTTTTAAGAAGAAGTCACTAAGTATAGTTATACCTCTGGACCCTACTGAAGGATCGCGCTATACAGATCCGGTACGTGACTATGAACGCGATGATGATTTGCACTACATCTATAAGATAGCAGTGCGAAACCAAGACTCAGTGAATCCCACTGTAGATGGATGGCTTGCATGGGAGTGTGGGAGCTCTTGTACTTTGGATTCAGAAGAGGAAACGAAGCGATGGCAGAACTGGTTAGATGAGGTGACTACAATGAATTGTAATATGATGACAAGATCGCGTTGTGTATCGATAAAAGTAAGGGAACTGCCTACTTATGATGGCCTAAGTGAGGTAGATACCTTCTTGAATAAATTTGAAAGGGAGGTGCCAGAAAATCAACGCTTCTAGGATTTGAATTGGGTACTACGTGCTACGCCCACGAGATGGTGGGGTATGCACAGAGGGAGCTTTGAGGACTAGCGCGAATGTAGGAGAATGATGCGCACATGGTTTGGGAAGCCTAGAGAGTGATGGGTAGATAAATTAAATGGGCAGAGTGATCTACGTGCAACTCTAGCTAGGTGGATATAGGCATATGGAAAACAACCTACACCAATGCGCATGAACTTCGTGTTGAAAGGTATGGTAAATAAGCATGTGTTGGGGGGCAGATGTACAGTTGGCTCTTAAGGTTGGATAGACAATATGTAGGAAGAACAATCATGCAGAAGGTTATCCATGTAGAAGCATTTGACAAGGTGTGTGGTGAGCACCAGTATTGCAGCAATAATGCTGCAACTCCTGGGCTGCCTACTTTACTCTTATCAACCCGGTAGTTCGTAACAAACTTGGAAGCGACGGTGTTGTATGCACAAGTACTAGTTCTTACTGCAGGCTATCACTTGGTCAACTGGCGCAAGGTCACTAGGATCTCAAGCCATCTTCTATGGATTCTAGAAGAAGCTTTATGTGTGATGAAAGAAAGGAAAGCTTACTCTACAGAGGCTACTCTAATTGTAGAAAGGAAAAAGACTAAAATGTGAAGTAAACCTAGAAAACCCTGCTTAACCAACTAATCCTACTTTTGCAGAAAGCACTATGAAAACCATAAAATGAATGTCATTACCTACTGAAGGAAGTAAACAACATCTACTCAAGCTATTTCTAAAAGTAAATGAGAAAAAAACATCTTTTTGGATTTTTATGTAATTTTATGTGAAATTGACATGCATGTATTTTATTGTGTGCGAAGGTGGAAGCGAATAGGTGGTGTTGAAGGGCGAATTTTGGGTTTGAAGAGATGTAGGATGTTGTAGATGGGTCCTAGGAGGTCTTGGGTGGCCTTCTAGAGTCTTTTCCCACACACAGCCTTCAAAAGAAAGCCTACAGGAAAATCTATAGGAGGACACAGGGGATCTACAGGAGGTCTACAGGAGGATGTCGAGAGCAGTTTTGAAGGTTTTGAAGGTGTGGGAATGGGTGGAAAGGGTAGGTGAAGGCTGGGATGATGTGTTAGGGTGCCTAGGGTTCACCAAGGATCACTAGGAGAGGGAAATATGGTCGGGAGAGAGGAAGAAATCCTATGGAAAAACGTAGAAAACTAAGGCAGATTTGAGGTGAAGTTTGGGTGACCTGTAGGGCATAGATCAATGAGAGAATGTGATGGCTGATAGGCTGACCTGCTGTGAGAAGAAATCTACTATGAAAGAGTTGATAGTCAAACAATTAAATCAAGCAAGAAAGGAAATTAAGTACATCAAAAAAAGACAGAATTTTGCATCAAGCTAATCTACATTATGAGCTATGGAAAGAAATGCTAAAAAATGATATAATGGGAGAAAGCATGGAAGAAGACTTATTGTAAAGACAAAAATGAGCTTGGTGAAAGAGATCTAAAGCAAAGCATTAACCTTCTAACAAACTGCAACACTAGAAATCCTATGGAGAAGGAAAATCTGTGTTTTGGTGGCAGCAAGAGGGCCTTGGCCTTAGTTCATGGTCCCAAAGGGAGGAAGGGAGGCCAAGGCACTGTTGCTAGCCTTTTGTATCTTATTTTTATCACTATTTACCTTGATATAGGAAACAAAAATGGAAACAACCTTCTAAATCACCAAAAGCAACCTATTCTTAACAAAGAAAGAAATTCATCTAATAGAAACTAATCCATAAACTGAAACAAAGCATATAAATACAAACAAAAGGATCTTGGCTACTTGGATTGGGCCCTAACCGAAGAGCTTCTTCCCTCTAAGGTAACTCAGTGCTATCCCAAGAAGAATCTCATATTTATTATCAAAAATAGTAATAGGATTACATGAAACTATCACCAAAAGTAAGCTCGAAGTTGAGCAGAGCTTTACAATAGCAAAAACACAACACAAATTCGACAACAATCCGACCCTAGTGAGGCCCTAGGCCTCTCTACTTATACAACTGAAGCTCCCAAGAGCTTCCTTAAAATCAGGGAGGCTTGGTTCCCAAAAGTCGAGATAAACATAAGTTATCCTCCACTTGCTCGGCTGCCTCCTAGTGCATTGATTTGGCTGTTTGTGCTCTGAGCTGCATGAAGAAGAATTCGAAGTGGGAAATGAGGGGCATTCCCTCCTATAAATCCTCTCCTTTGTCCACTTCAAAATATTGCTTCCAATTTTCCATTGAATCTTTGACTTTGTCTTCAAAATTCAACAAAAATCTGCATTAAACACATATTAGACCTCATGCCATCATAACTAACAAACTCACTCCATATGCATAAATATAATCAAAAAACATGCAATAACCTATGAAAATGGTTGATTTAACTATGTTAGGAGGAAAAATGAACCCATATAATTACCCATTTATGGGGCTCATCATCACCCCTCTACTGAAGGTGTTGCTCACCCTCTGAGCAACTTAATCCATCTCCTCATCTTTGATGGCCCTGGTGGCCTCTCTAGCATCCCAAGCTTTTGATATTGTTTCCTCTTCCTTGTCATAGAAGCCTGATTTTCTGTCTATCTATTCCCACTGCCTCTGCTCTTCTTCTTCGGTTCTCCCTTCTAGCATGCCTAACAACAATGGTGGACACAGTTTGAGGCCAATCCAATTGACCCACAGCCTCTGCATTGAGTGCTTATACATTGGCACTGTCCTTAGTGCCTCTTTCATCCTCACTGGGGAATGATATTCCCTGATCTTCAGACTGTGTGGTAAGGTGTTCCATCTCGTCATACATGCATGCACACAGTCACCCCCAAGTAACCTTCCCATGTCCTCAAAATGTGCAATGGCATGTGCTTGATCACTTATATATCTAGGGACAATTTGAGGATTATTTGAAAGCATTTGGTGTGTGATGATGAGAGCCATGGGATTTGATGGCTCAGCTCTGATCATTAGTGGCTCATTCTACTCTCTGATCATCAACCTTTTTACTTCAGTTTCCCTTAAATCCTCATGGTTCATCCAGGAATTCATGGCCATTAATTGTAGTTCCCCTAGCCTAGCATTGGGGTCCCACACATTCATGTTTGTGAGGGCCATGTTATGCAGGTAAAATTCTACCATTTTTGCCTTATCTTCTGTTGTACTTTGGTCACAGAGGTCCATAAATTTCTGTAATATTGAAAAGGCATTGTGCCTCTTTGTGCCAAAGTCTTGATCTGAAATTATAGCCATTGGTCACTGAGGTATAATCCATAGTATTTTGCTGGTGTTCTACATTGCAGTGCATCCATGGATAAGCTATTCATGCATGCCAGTTGGGTATCTTTCTCCTTTAGCTGCCTTCTTAGCAATTCATTTTCAATTTGGAGTTAGCTTCTTATAATTGCCTCTCTATGTCTGACAGCACTTAATTCTTTGCCCATTTCTCTGAATTGATTCTCCATATCGCTAATATCCTCAACTCCCTTGGATTTGGCTATTTGCATCCACCTATGGGTCCTTATTCTTTCTTTATCCAACTCAAAGAATAGTAGGATTGAAAATTTGTGTGGAATGATTCTCCCCCCCTCAAGAATTGTACTAAGAGCCAAGACTAGGCTGGGGGTCAAGTTCTTGTGCCTCTGTTGCTTCCTCCTTCCCCTGTGGTTGTCCTTCTACCCTTTTTTAAAGTTTTTCGGTCTCTTGTAGTCTTGACAGAGTCTCTTGTAGAACGGTCTGTGCCTCCTGTAGAACTGTTTTTGAGTCCTATAGTTCTACTTTTTCCTTCCATGTGGGAGATCTAGAAGTCCCCCTTTCATAGGTGATAGGTTCCTTGGAAGGGGATTCCTTTCCTTGGGAAAAGGGTGAATCTTCAATAACAATACGCACCTTAGAAGAAGGCTGGGGTTTCCCTGTTTTGATCCTTGTGCTTTTCCTAGCCCTGAAGTACATTGAGGTCTGCCTCTTCCTCTTTTGTTTTAGTTTAATTGGGGTGCTGAGGGAAATGAGAGTAGCTACTGCCTCTCTTTCTAGGGTCTCAGGAGACACTTCTGTCTTTTCTGCCCCTTTTTCTCCTTCTTCTGTATTTTCCTCTATCTCTGTTTGTTTTGTTTCTCCCAGCTCTGTTTTGGTTTCTTTCTTCTCCCCTTCTTTTTCCTCAGTTTCTTCTCCTTCTACCCCTTGCTGCTCTTCCTCCTCACTATCAGAAGGACTGATATCATAGGTGAGGGCCTTTATGAATCTTCCTGTCATTATTCTTGTACCCATTTTTAACACCAAATGTAGAGATGGAGACAAGAATTTTGAAGAAAACATGAAAACAAAGGAAAACTGTGTTTTTTTTTTTCAACGGGTAGAATTTTTTTATGTAATTCCTCTTCGTCTATGGACTCAATTCATCCTTAAAATAATATCATTCCTTGCACATATTGATAACCAAGGTGTGTATGCATCGAACCTACCTCCTCAAGCCAGAAATTGAGCAAAAATCCCGTGTTTTCTTCTTAAAAACAACTCACTACCCCTCTTGTAGAACTGCCTGTAAGTGCTCCTATAGAACCTGTAAGTGCTCCTATAGAACGTCGATAGTAGGAGGATGGATGAGAGTAATGGAGAATGATGGTTTCGAGGCTGTGGGGTGACAAGGAGCTTGCTGCAGCTAAGTGGACGAGGATAGAATGAAAGAAAAGGTGGTGAGAGTGTGTTGAGGAGGAGTACTTATTCCTTCTTTTAGATATTTCCAGTGATGGGGTGAGCTCGAAAAAAGGTACGTTGGCCCTATTTGGACTGTTGGTCCACACCTTCCTTGTCATCATGGTTTCTTCCTGCAATCACCTCTCATTATTGCATCAGAGTTTTCAAACCCTCCACTACCTGTCCTTGGGATCTTTCTCTCAGTTGACTATGCACACGTGTTGTGACATCTTCAGATAAGTGCAATCAACTAGACGAAGGTGGCCAAGTCAATTGGCCACATTTTATTATTCAACCCCAACCATCTCATTCACTTATGCATATCTTTCAATTACACAAATTCAACAGAGGAGCGGGTTAGTCACTTACTTGTTAGTCGAATGTATGTGCTGTGAGGTATTTTGGCTCCTTTTACTGTTGCATGCTTGTATTTCCTTTGTTGCATGCTCTCTGCTTTCTGATGTGTGGTTGTTTGTCTTGTGCAGGTATCCTCTAGCTGGATCTAAGCTTCAGATGTCTCCTTCAATCCCATGATTGCACTTCTTTTGCTGTTGTGGCTTGATTTTAATGGGATCAGCTGCTATAGGAATTCCTACAAGAGCTCCTGTAGCTGCTTCTCCCTTTAAAATTTTAGCTTATTTCTATACTAGAAGCTGTGAGGATGATGCCAGAGATGTTGATGGAGATGGAGAGGTACTAGGTAAGCTGCAGGTGAGATTTGAGGTGTTTCTTCCTTTATTTTTTGTTTTTTCTCTAAAAACTAGTTTTCTGTGTTTTTCTATGACAGGAAGGGAAAAAAATGATGATGATGATGTGATGTAGGTGTGGAATGGATGGCAAGGAGGGTTGATAGCTGTAGGAGGGTTTACATGTTCTTCATAAAGCTTCCCAGCCCCTCAAACTGCTTTTTGGAACCATTTCTGGCTCTCTGTGATTCCTACAGGAGCCTCCTGTAGAAAACACAGGGCCTCTTGTAGAACACAAAAATAAAATAAAAAAACACAGTGGGGTGGAAGAAATCTCAAAAATTATGGAGAGGAGTGTGGAGGAGGTGAAATAGGCTCTTTGGCATCTTGTCTTGCTCCCTATGGTCCTCCTACAACATGCAACACACATTAAAATTCAATTTTCCTTTTCTTCTTTTCTCCTTTTTTTTTTTTTGAAAACAACTAGGGCACCTCAAGGAGGTTTTCAATTGAGTCCTTATTTTATTTCTCTTTTCTGTTTCTTCAGTGAGTGGGTGAAGTGGAGGCTAATACATGCTCCACTACCATCACTGTCTTATTCATATCTTCAATCAACTCTCGCTTGGAGAGGGCCTTATTGTAAATTTTCAACCTATGTCCATTTACAAGCATGGGGATGGCTTCCTCATCAATGGTTCTGATCAGAACTAAACCATTGTCATTGCATTTTTCCACATTGTAGGGTCCCAGCCATCTTATCCTCAGCTTTCCTTTGAAGTCTTTATACCTTGAATCATAAAGCAGTGCCCAATCTCCCTCTTGGAATTGCTTCTCCTTGACATTTTTGTCATGCCATATCTTCCTCTGAAGTTGAACTACCTCTATGTGGAGAAGGGCCTGCAATCTTTGTTCATCCAATCCATTGAGCTGGAGTAATCTTTCCTTCTGTGCATGGCTGAGGTCTAGGTCCAACTAAGATGCCATCCTTAGTGTATTGAATTCAAATTCTATTGACAGCAAAGCGTTCTTCCCATAGATCAGTTCATAGGGTGTGAACCCTGTGGTGGTCTTCCATGTTGTGTTGTAGGCCCAGATGGCCTCAACTAATCTATCCGCCCAATCTTTTCTACTCCTGCTCACTACCTTGGTCAGAATTCCTTCCAAAGCTCTGTTAATGAATTCCACCTTCCCATTGGCTTGTGGATGGTAAGGGGTGAAAGTCCTATGCTTGATTTTATGATGTGTGAGCAGGTCTTCAATCAAATTAGAAGTGAACTGACTGCCTTGATCTGTGACCAATTCTCTTAGATACCCGAACTTGTAGAATATGTTTTCTCTCAAAAACTCAACTACTTTTTCCTCTGTTGCTACTTTGATTTCTTTTGTTTCTGCCCACTTTGTCAGGTAATCGGTGCACATAATGATGTATTGCTTCTGTTTTGAAGGAGGGTTGATAGGACCCACAAAGTCCATGCCCCACTTCTCAAATGGCTCAAAGGTCACTTGAGGTTGCATGGGCATCTCATCCTTTGGAGTAGGTTTCCCCATCCTTTGACACCAATCACATTGGCTGGTGTATCTCCTCACATCTTGATGAAGAGTGGGCCAATAGTAGCCTACTTGCAAGATTTTGAAGGTAGTTCTCTTTGCTACAAAATGACCTCCACATGTCCTATCATGACAGGTCAAGAGGATGTCAAAAAATTCGTCCTCCCTGACACATTTTCTCAAGATCAGATTTGGGCCAAGTTTGAAGAGATTACCCCCAATCCAAGTGAAAGGGGCACTTTTCCTCAATATCTTTCCCTTCTCCTTCGAAGACAGGTGTGGTGGAAACTGTGCTGAAACCTAGTTTGTTATATCAGCAAACAATGGAGAGAGTACTAAAATATAAAATAGGTGTTCATCTGGAATTTGATCATCCACCATTACTTCTTGACCTGTGGGCAAATGTACTCTAGACAAAAAGTCAGCAACAACATTTTCTTTACCATGCTTATCAACAATGGTCAGATCAAACTGCTGCAGTAAAAGCAACCATCTAATAATGTGAGAATTTTCATTCGGTCTGTTCATCAAATATCTAATTGCAGCATGATCAGTGTGCATGAAGGTATAATAACTTGTGATATAATGTCTGAATTTGTTTAAATAATGCAAAACATCAGCGAGTTCCTTCTCGGTCACTGTATAGTTTAACTCTGCCTTTAACAAATTTTTTCTTATAAAGTATATGGCATAAGGTAAGTTTTCATCAATTTATGGTTGCTCCTATTGCTTTGTTAGAGACATCTGTGTGAATGTGGAAAGGTAGGGCCCCGTTTGGGCCTCTCAAAATTGGGGCAGTCACAAGTTTACTCTTCAAGGTATCTAAGGCTTCCTGACAGTTTTCCGACCAAATAAATTCGACATCTTTACCTAAAAGACAAAACAACAGAGAGGATAGCTTGCTGAAATCTTTAATGAATCTTCAGTAATACCCAGCTAAGCCTAGGAAAATTCTGACATCTCTCACCTTTTGAGGAGGTGGGACCCTTTGGATGATGGAAATTTTATTGGGGTCCACCTGCAATCCTTGTTGAGATATTGCATGACCTAGCATGGTCCCTTCAGTCATAAAAAACTCACATTTTTCCAGACTGAGGGACAAGTTCATTTCAATACACTTGTACAAAACTTTTCCTGGGTTAGATAAAGCCTCCAAAAAGTCAGAAACATAAGGAGTAAAATCATCCATGTATATTTCCACTGCATCATGAACCAGTTCAGAAAATATACTCAATACCGCTCTCTGGAAAGTGGCTAGAGAATTACACAAACCAATAGGAAGGACTCAGTATGCAAAGGTACCCAAAGGACAAGTGAAAGTGGTCTTATCTTGGTCTTTCAGGCTGATTTGAATTTGATTGTACTTGCTAAACCCATCTAGGAAGGAGAAAAACTTTTTCCCCACCAGACCATCTAACACTTGATCTATGAAAGGAAAAGGAAAATGGTCCTTTTTAGTGGCTTTTTTCAATTACGATAGTCGACACAGATTCTCCAGTTACCATTTTTCTTTGGCACTAGCACCAAAGGAGAGACCCATTCACTATCAAAGATGGGGTAAATGAATCCTGCATCAAGTAAATTTTGCAAATCTTCCTTAACAATGTCTTTAAGCGCTAGATTCATCCTCCATTGAGGCTACCTAATTGGTTTGCAATCTTCCTTAATGTATATATGATGAGTACATACTAAAGGGTGGACTCCCTTCATCTCCTTATAACTCCAGGCGAAGGCATCTAAATGTTTTCTCAATAAGCTGCACAGCTCCTTCTCTTGGGAAGGGGATAGGGATGGATTGATTTTCAAGGTTCTTCCTAGGTAGAACTCTATATTCTTAACATGGAGAGAGGTCAGGTCGGCCACACAGAGATCAATTAAGGGGTTGTTTTTGGTTTCTATCACTATGTCCTCTAATGGTAAGATATTGGGGGGTGGATTCTGAATCAAATTCTCAATCATATCATCCTGATCTTGCAGTTCCCCCCCATGGTAGTTTCGAATGCAGAGGTTGGTGCAGAATAGACTTCATCCTTATCCTCCTCCTGCAACGAGAGAGGTAGATCATGTTCTAGCAAGGGTTGGGCAGGAAGTTATAGGATTAACTGCTTGGACATATGCCTATTCTTGATGGTCATGTTCCCAGCTCAAAAGCTGATGTAGGCATCGGTAGTAGCCAACCAGGGTCTTCCCAGGATGAGAGGATACCCAGTGAGCTTTGCCTTCAGCTGGAGAACTAAGAAATCAATAGGGTACTCCCAAGAATCAATGGAGACCATCACATCTTCCACAATCCCTTCAGGGGTCACGGTGGAGTGGTCTGCTAGCTGTAGCACTGTCGTGGTCTTCCTCAAGGAGCCCTGGAGGTTAAGTTTGAGCATTGTGTCCTTTGTCATCACATTAATGGCAGCTCCCAGATCAATCAAGGTATGTGGGATCATGGTGCCATTGATGTGGACATCAACTACTGGGCTTCTAGGGTCCAGATATTTCGAACAGATTACCTGCCCCAACATCAGGTCGGACAGTTGTCCTATGACATTGATGGTTAGGGCATCTCTCTTGCGCCTTTCTGGATGCCTAAAGCACTTCTTTTTTATCAACCTATTATAGATAGGCACATCTTTTATGGCTTGGAGAAGTGGTATCTTCACACATAACTGTTTCAATTCTCCCAGAAGTTCAGTTTCTTCTACGGTAGGTTGTGTTGTCGTAGATAGTCACTCAGGAAAGGGTGGAATTGCTTGAGGTTCACTTTCCTCTTTATCTTCCTCAACCTCCATAGGTGGAGGCTAGCTATCTGGGAGAACCTTCCCAAATCGCAGGTTAAGCTCCTGATTCTCCATAGCATAAGTGGGACATGATGGTTCCCCACTATATACTTGTTAAGCCTGTCTATTGTTCGAGTTCGGGTTCGGCTGGGCAGGCATTTGGGGTTGTCTTGGTGGAGTAGGAGGCAATGGCTGTGGTTGAGCAGTTGGTGGAGTCAAAAGAGCGGGAGGATAGTTGTATTGGGGCCTCCACCCTTGATGAGATGCATTCCACTGAGGTTGTGGTTGAGCATAGGATTGAAATGAATAAGCAGCTGGTTGGGCATGATATTGAGATGGAAAGGACGAAGGAGGAGGCATGGACTAGGAAGGATGAGCAGGAGGTCGCCAAGAAGGTATGGAAGTGACTTGGTTGGGGTTGTAGTATGCCTAAGATGTCCCTTGCATCCCTTGCTGGTATGGTCTAGGTCCATGCAGTCTCCTTTGTTTCATGAAATAGAGTGGTTTAGTGGCTCCTTTGGCCCCCTAGTATACAGCTTTAAGTCTAGGCAAGGAAGGGCACTTATCTGTAGAATGATCTTATTCATAGATTGAACAAACCTCTATAGATTTCAATCGACATTCTTTCCTAGGGTGCCTCCTAGTGCATCTAGGACAAAAGATGGCCAAAGCCCTCTTTGCTTCCTCTTGTTTCCTTTTGATATGCAAGGTATCCATTTGCATGGCAATAGTCTACAACATCTCACTTTTGAAGTCTTCCAGCATGTTTCCGAGTTCACCTTTGATGGATGAATTTGAAGAGGAGGTACTGGCTATGGGTTGACTCCCCCTACCTCTCTTTGTCACTGCTCTAGAATGGTTCCTAAAGATAGTCTTTATGTCCTCATAAGATAGTTGGTAGATGTCTCCCCCGCCCAGGAGATGGAGGGTGTCTAGAAGGTCTTCCAAGATTCCCCTAAGCAAAACTAACTTCAGAGATTCAGGGTCAAGTGTGCACCTCACCCTTTTGTAACTGTGCTGGAACTTCTCTTCATAATATTCCAAGGATTCATCACTTCCCATGGTCATTCGAAAGATTTCTTCCTTGGTATATTTTGACCTACAGTAGTCTTGATATTTGTTATTAAAGGCCTGCTGCATCTGAGCCCAAGTTTTGATGCTATTGCCAGGTAACCCCATGAACCAGCGCAATGCTGCATCCTTGAGAGTAGAAGGGAATAGTTTCAACTTTAGCTCATCCTTTGCATAGTCATAGGTTCGACAGATGACAACAAACTCAAAAAAAAAGGTGTCAGGATCTGCTGTAGTCAAACCATGGAAGTGAGGTAGGGCTGAAGGGATTATATTCTTCATTTTGGTTTCCCAATTGGTCTCTTGGATGGGAAAGGTACCTTCTATTCTTTCTCCATTTCCCCTAGCATTTCTATTTTCAACCATTGGCTCAGGAGGGATTTTTTCTTCTTCTTCTTCCCCTATAGGTTCTTGAAATATCTTTGGTTGTTCAGCAAAAGGTTCTTCTTGATCACTGCCACTGAAGAAGAGAGAAGTTTGGTTGTGTGATGTAGTGGGGGTGTTGAGCAAGAATATTCTTGAATTATCTCTATTCCTATGAGGCATGAAAGAAAATCTTTTTGGTTGGTTTTTGTTTTTTAATTTTTTTTACTGATTGTACCTACAAAACTGAAATGGATAGAGAAATACAAATTGCAACTAACTGAAATGAACTTTGCTGAAATGAAATTTGCAGAATTGAAAAGGAAAGCAAGGAAATGAAGAAACTGAAAGAAACAACTATTCTACTTTTGTTTAAATAAACTACCTAGCAAAATGTTGCGATAGAAAATAGAAGAAAGTAGTAATGACAAAATACTCTGACGCTTCCCCGGAAATGGCATCAAAAAGTGGTGAGCACCAGTATTGCAACAATAATGCTACAACTCCTGGGCCACCTACTCTACTCTTATCAACCTGGTAGTTCATAACAAACTTGGAAGTGGCAGTGTTGTATAAACAAGTACTAGTTCTTACTGCAGACTGTCACTTGGTTAGCTGATGCAAGGTCACTAAGAGCTCAAACCAACTTCTATGGATTCCAGAAGAAGCTTTATGTGTGATGAAAGTAAGGAAAGCTTACTCTACAGAGGCTACTCTAATTGCAGAAAGGAAAAAGACTAAAATGTGAAGTAAACCTAGAAAACCCTACTTAACCAACTAATCCTACTTTTGTAGAAAGCACTATGAGAAACATGAAATGAATGACATTACCTACTCAAGGAAGTAAACAACATCTACTCAATCTATTTCTAGAAGTAAATGAGAAAAAAACATCTTTTTGGATTTTTATGTATTTTTATGTGAAATTGACATGCATGTATTTTATTGTGTGTGAAGGTGGAAGCCAATAGGTGGTGTTGAAGGGTGAGTTTGGGGTTTGAGGATATGTAGGATGGTGTATATGGGTCCTAGGAGGTCTTGGGTGGCCTTCTGGAGGCTTTTCCCACACTCGGCCTTCAAAAGAAAGCCTACAGGAAAATCTACAAGAGGACACAGGGAATCTATAGGAGGTCTACAGGAAGATGCCTAGAGCAGTTTTGAAGGTTTTGAAGGTGTTGGAATGGGTGGAAAGGGTAGGTGAAGGCTAGGATGATGTGTTAGGGCACCTAGGGTTCACCAAGGATCACTAGGAGAGGGAAACATGGTCAGGAGAGAGGAAGAAATCCTATGGAAAAATGCAGAAAACTAAGGCAAATTTGAGGTGAACTTTGGGCAAAATGTAGGGCATAGATCACGAAGAGAATGTGATGGTTGATAGGCTGACCTGTTGTGAGAAGAAATTTTCTGCAAAAGAGTTGACAGTCAAATAATGAAATCAAGCAAGCAAGGAAATTAAGTGCATAGAAAAAAAGATAGAATTTTGCATCAAGCTAATCTACATTATGAGCTATGGAAAGAAATGCTAAAAAATGATATAATGAGAGAAAGAATGGAAGAAGACTTATTGTAAAGACAAAAATGAAATCAAGCAAGCAAGGAAATTAAGTACATAGAAAAAAAGACAGAATTTTGCATCAAGCTAATCTACATTATGAGCTATGGAAAGAAATGTTGAAAAATGCTATAATGAGAGAAAGCATGGAAGAAGACTTATTGTAAAGACAAAAATGAGCTTGGTGAAAGAGATCTAAAGAAAATCATTAACCTTCTAACAAACTACAACACTAGAAATCCTATGGAGAAGGAAAATCTGTGTTTTTGTGGCAGCAAGAGGGTCTTGGCCTCAATTCATGGTCCCAAAGGGAGGAAAGGAGGCCAAGGCACTGTTGCTGGCCTTTTGTATCTTCTTTCTATCACTGTTTACCCTGCTATAGGAAACACAAATGGAAACAACCTTCTAAATCACCAAAAGCAACCTATTCTTAACCAAGAAAGAAATTCATCTAACAACAACTAATCCATAAACTGAAATAAAGCATATAAATACCAACAGGAGGAGGTTGGTTGCTTGGATTGGGCCCTAACCCAAGAGCTTCAACCCTCTGAGGTAACTCAATACTAGCTCAAGAAGAATCTCATCTTTATTATCAAAATAGTAATAGGATTACATGAAATTGTCACCAAAAGTAAGCTCGAAGTTGAGCAGAGCTTTACAATAGCAAAAACACAACAAAAATTCAACAAAAATCCAACCCTAGTGAAGCCCTAGACCTGTCTACTTACAAAACTAAAGCTCCCAATGACTTCCTTAAAATTAGGGAGGCTTGGCTCCCAAAACTTGAGATAAACATAGGTTATCCTCCACTTGCTCGGCTGCCTCCTAGTGCATTGATTTGGCTGTTTGTGCTCCTGAGCTGCATGAAGGAGAATTCGAAGTGGGAAGTAATAAATGAGGAGGATTCCCTCCTATAAATCCTCTCCTTTGTCCACTTTGAATTATTGATGCCAATTGTCCATTGAATCTTTGACTTTGTCTTCAAAATTCAACAAAAATCTACATTAAACACATATTAGACCTCATGGCATCATAACTAACCATCTCACTCCATAAGCATAAATATAATAAAAAAACATGAAATAAGCTACGCGAATGGTTGATTTAACTATGCTAGGAAGCAAAATGAGCCCATATAATTACCCATTTATGAGGATCATCAGTGTGCAACGTATGCAATGCACAACGAAGTGATTGGGACCTATGCGTAGCTGCAGTATTATGGGCTTATAGGATGACATGCAAGAAACTGACGGGACAAACACATTTTCGTATCGTCTATGGAGTGGACGCTGTAATTCCAATGGAATACATGATGCCTAGTCTGCACACAACAGCGCTCACAGGTATGATAGACTGCAAAGCCCTGGAGGAACTCAAGAAAGAATGATTTTTGGCTGGCTTTCACCAACAGGTACAAAAGTAGCATGAAAAGGCCTAGCACGATTGACATATTAAGTTGTGCACCTTCAAGGTGAATGATTTGGTGTTACTGTATGATAGTAAGTTTGATAAATTCCCAAGAAAACTCAGAATGCATTGGTTGGGACCATATGTTATTAAGGAGGTCACAGACGGAGGCACGGTGCAGTTGGTAAAGTTAAATGGAGAACCTTTCCCAGGAAAATAGAATGGCAATCAGTTGAATCCATACATGGGTGGCCCGATTATTTAACTAGCTGATAGAAGCATAGTCCTAGCACTCCAGGTAGTTGAAAGGAGGCGCGAGACTATAAATAGGTTCAAGGAAGTAGTTCAAGTACAACAGTTTCTTAACAACGTGTTCAGGAAGTGCAACAAGTAACTGCTCAGTGCATTGCTGACCTTGCTTTAGTTGAGGTAGAGTTGGGAGGTCTCCACGCGAATATGTTTGTACCGATAGAATGACTCGAGTACAAGTCACGATGTTTGTGTTGGGGGCCTGTTGGGCGCATGATCCCCCAAGGAAAGTTTTGGGTCTTAAAGCCTAGTTTTTGGTTAAAATTTGTAAATCCAATGTAAATACTCCACATTTTGTGGGCGCGAACAAAGTGGTAAATGAGTCATAGGGTTTCCCACCCTCACTTTCATAATGTAATGTTGGCTTTAGAGATCTACCCATAGTCCATGGAGCATTTGATTGTATAAATGGAGCGAGGCTCTAAGTAGTTGAGACATAATAGAATTAGAAGGAATGATGATGGAATAGAAGGATAGTGGAAGATCTAAGCACAGAGGCGAGTCTTTGGGTTGTAGAGTAGGAGAAGGCTCTGCAGCTGAGTACGCAGAGGCCTAGTAGTCCGCAGCTAAGTGCATGAACCCCTACAGTTCAGTGTGTAGGGCGAGTTGAGTCTGTAACTGTTGAAGCATTAATAAAGAGAAGTTTTACATCAATTATGTGTATTTATTTCATGTTTTCTGTATCGAGTATATTGGGTATAAATTGCATTTATGTTGTCTCTATGGTGCACAAACATATCTGATTGTGTTGATTAAGTAAATGTGAGATAAGGTATCTGTTTAAGCAAAGTTAACTAACATTTGTAAGAAGATAAGTAAGATACGTGGTGTAACTTGGGGAAATAGCGCAGATTGCTTCCCTAGCAGCGCAAAAGCATCTCAACCCCTAGTTAGGGTTGCAAAAAAGGAAATCCTAATAGATCACGAAGGTCTCGCAGGTCAGGACAGTGCACGAAAAGACCTATCCAAAGGTAGGTGCAGTTGGATTAAATCGACCCCTCAGACATCTCCAGGGTGCGGAAACTTGGTTCCGTCATCCCCCAATACTGCTTCGGGTGAGACTTCAGTCCGCGCTCCATGGGCTGATGCCAAAAGGGCCAATAGTGTAGGGATTTGTTTGGCTAATTAACTCCGAACCTGGGTCAGGCCCCCTCAAGCCAGTATTTATGTTGATGGTCTTCAAACTTATAAAGAGTCTATATTTGCATCCATGTTGTTTTCTTGTTTACTATGGTATGCATATATATATATATATATATATATATATATATATATATATATGTATGTATGTATGTATGTATGTATGTATGTATGTATGTATGTATGTATGTATGTATGTATGTATGTATGTATGTATGTACGTATGTATATTAATGTGTCTATAATGGATTTGTAAATGTGACAATTCTCATGAAAATTGAAGGATTGAATGACATGAATAATGCCATAATTTCTCAAGTAAAAAACAAAGGTATGGTAAGACAGATTGTATGATGATCTATCCAATAGACATCAAAGACATGGAAGGAAATAGTATTCACTGGGAGATTCTTCGAAAAGTGATTAAGCATGGAGCCATATTTAGTCGTTAGCCTTTTTTATGGAGATTGAAGTTGCTATTTTGCATGAATAAATCTAGTTTTATTTGTTGGTGATTATTTTGAAACATGTCCAAGTTGAAATCACCAACAAGCAAAATTGGGTATTTATTCATTGTGTGCTCTAAAATGAACTTGTTGAAATCAATTATATCATCAACACTCGTATTTCGTGCAATGTATATATTTTCAAGTGTAATGGCATTCCCTTCAAGATGGAAAGTTGCAATTGTTGATTCAATATGGCTTGTTGTATAAGTGAGTAAATTTTCAATAGTAATATTTTTTGTGTAGTATGTGAGAATTCCATGTAAGTGAAATAGATGTATGTAATGATATTTGTTTGCAAACATTGTATTTGATGGAAGTGATTTTGTTTTTGTTTCATGGAAAAAAGGGATGTTTGTATCCATTATATCATAATAAAAAATTATATCCTTGAAATGTAATTTGAAGTTGTGTGTCTTCAATGAGCATATTGTCAAACATCCATTTGCTTGAGTTGAATATAAGCCATATTTAAGTTGATAAGAAGAAATTTGTCTAAGTATTTATAGTTTAGTAGCAAATTTGTCACAAAGAAAAAAAATTCTATGTTTCAATTTGTTTATCAAATACAAGGATTTAATATCTTTAACACGAGACAATGTAGTGTATACAAATCCATGGTGCCTAACCCCTTTTGGGTCAAAATCCAGCCTCACCATTATCAAGCCTTTTGATCAGTGTATGGTTCGTGCACATGCCAATTAAATAGGGTATGTTCTCGTGTGAAACATTTTTTGCTATTTGATTGATGTTTCCTACAAATTATAGTAATAAGTGTCCAATTAGACATTATTCCATGTTTAAACAAGTGGACCATTTTTCTTTGTTGAATAGTTGGAACTATTAGATCAGCGAATTCAATTCAAATTGTGCCATCTCAAATGTTGTGAATTGTCTCAAAATACCTTCAACACCATTGACCAAGCCATCTTGAATATCTTTATTCGCACCAATCAATTCAACAAGCATATTTTATTTGAGGATAATGGTAGTTGGCAATTTCATTTTGATGTTCCTATTACAATTTGTATTGATTCACTCAACTATTATGTAATACGAATTTAGCACGATTGCTTCTCTGTTGATGAGAGATAACAATTTTTCATTATGTTGGTGTACTTTTTTGTTTAAGTAGAAGAGATATGGGAATGTCAGAACATTTGGTGGGCATCTATTGAAATTCCTATTCAAGAATGCAAGATCATCATCAATATGTGAACATTTCCTAATTTTGTTTAAAATGGACACAAATTCTTTTTTTTATTGCCGCATCACTTCTTTTAGTTCGTAACTTTTTACATTGTCTTTCCAAAAATTATAATGAGGGGTAGTTCCTTTAATACTTGGATTCTCAATTATCCAAGGACCGTGCACATGTACTTCTTGGTACAAGTCACCATATAATATTATGTTGAGATTTCCAAACATAGTAGCTGGAGTATGCATGATTTCGTGAATTCACTTGTCAATATTACATAAAAATCAACAACCAATTAATGAATCTTCATCTATGAGAAGGAATTTAAGTTGTTCATATTTTTTGCTCAATATAACAAGTGTGTTGGAAGTCAATGGCATCATGTCACATGGTGAAAGTGGCAAATGCAATGTTGAATGTACGATGACAGTATTTGCAATATATGCAACCTTTCTAGTAAAAACAACTAGTTTGACATCCTTTTTTTCCAAGGGGTCACTTTGTAATACTTTGTTATAGAGTTGTACTAGTGCATGGTAAAGTGCTTTTTCAATGAATGTGTTTCTTGTTCCTACACCTCCAGTGATAAATAAATAGAAGAAATTTCCTACATTTTTTCTATTGTACTATTTGTTTTATTATTGACTACATTCTTGATTTAGTTGTCTCCTAATTTCATGATATGTTATCTTGTCCAAAGAAAAAGGCTGTTTAATGGATTCATTGGTTTTTGTATATCTACTTTGGATGTTTCTAGATCGCACTTTCTCTGCTAGGTCATGTTGAGTATTGTATTTTTCAATAAAACAAGTATTGGTTCCATTTTCCAAAGGCAAGTGAAGCATAAATATATCCTTGTCTTTGGATGCAATTGTAGATGAAGCAACTTCAATGTCACCCCATGGTTAGATTAAATGCAAAAAAAAATTAAAAAAAATCAGTAGTATAGACAATGTGTCTTTTGGACAAGTATGCCTCAGTCCATGTCTCATGAGCCTTCTTCAATGTGTATTCATATTTTATGTATGGGATGTAGAGAATCATTTTTCTCTATAATGGTTTTATGGGTCTCTTTGCTCATTGTATCAAATGAACTCTATGACACATGGATATTTTCTTTTTTTAGTTGTTGTTTTCATGGTTAAATAAGAGGACGCATATTCTGCCAAGTAAAGTTTCTCAAGTTTAATGGGACATGTGACATACTTAGCAATGGTTGTCATGAAAACAATGTCTTCAAAATTACCAGGTTTTTGTTGCAATAGAACATGTCTTTTTATCAGATATGTTTGTTTCTTAGTTGGAGTAGTGTTAATGAAAATTGAATTTATAGAGGACGAGTACAAAGGCAATGAAAGAGAAATATGGATTACTTGTTGACTTGACATTTTTTACTTACTTAGAAATGCATTTCCAAGCTTATGAGTAGTATTAATTTTGTTGTCTCCATCACTTATGCAATTTTCTCATATTCTTTTGAATGCGGATGTCATTGGGCGATCCATATTTTTCATATATGAGCTACAGTATGTTGTTGTGGCATAAACATCTAAAATGAATTCAGGATTTGTGTTTGTTTTCCATAATGACGACATGTTTTTCATAAACGCACTTATCCACACACCACAAGGATTTATTCTGAGTAATATAATAGGTTGAGTGATACAAAAGCGAAGGAGAAACATGTACTCCTTTCTTGTAATTCCAATAGAAACTTGAAAAATGTCGAATGCTATGTTTTTTTAATAGACTTTGTTTTGTACAAGTGAAGTTATCTTTTTTTGCATTACTTGATTCTCATTTTTTTCTTTCAACAAAGTTTGTAGGATACAAGTTTTAGCAATTGGCGAGAATGAGAAATCAAGTCTATGTATAGAATGTTTATGCTTTTTGCAAGTTTTTGTGTGGTGATGAGTTTGAATTCGAGTCATTCCATCTGACAACATTGTTGAATCACATGTCAAATAATGATAAATGAAAGTTATAATGGGGAGTGTTGATACATTGGCACATCTTGAATCCAAAGAAATCCATGGTTATGCTCTATCCCTCTACTTTGAAACTCTGTGATAAAAAATAATCTTGCACCTAACTAAATAATTCACTTTTTTTTGCAATCAAGGTGTGTAGTGATGATATTTTATGTCTATAATACCGACTACAAATGATGTGATGATGTCGGATCAATGTGTAAATGCATTAATTAGCAAAGTTGTTACTGTGATTTTCTACAAAGCCAAGAATTTAGTTTTTTAGTGCATTTTCTAATGGATCCCAAATATGCTCAACACTAGTGAATGTGACAAAGAAGGTTGGTGGGCCAAGTTGTTGTATCATTGTAAATATGTATTTTCATATATGTTCAAAGTAATCAGGGGATGTGTGAATGCTTTTGAAACATTGATATGCAATTAGCAATTGCAATAGTCTTTGAAGCTTTTTTTTTTTTTTGACATCTTTGGCAGTAGTTTTTGTCCTTTTAGTTCTCCTTCGTTCATATGAATCTAGGCTTAGCTAGAGATGCAGTTTATCAATATACATATATGTTCATAATATGGGTTAAGCAGATAGACATGTGCAATAGCTCCCATTGTGCAATTTTTTGATAGGAGAATTGATTAAAAACATCAATAGGTTAGCTTGATCTATAAAATAGTGTCAAGAAATTAATTTCCTCGGAGAATTTATGCCTAGGGATGGAATCCTTTTTAAGGTGCAATTTGTATTATTTTTGTATCAAGATCATGGATAAGGTAGGCATATGAGTAGCCATGTATAATTGTTTCATTTATCAGCTATAGATCATCATTATAATTTGGTGAATCTAGTTGATCTATTGTTGGATCATTGTTCTCATGCTTTTGTTTATTTTCATCAAAGTGTTTTTTCCATTCATTGTTGATTACTATTTGTTCATTTTTGTACAAAAAGGTGTTGCTCAATTCATGTAAAGTAATCATCTCTTTTTTGGGTTGAACTTTATCAGACAAATAAGCATTCTTGTACTCTATTTTTCTCTTTAGCATAACTGCAAATGTCATGCATTCATCAATATATCTAGGTAGAGTTGTTTGAACTCTATCCAAATTGGTAGGAACATTTATAATTGAGCCTATTAATCCAATTTGTGATATTTTGTAACCAATTTTTATTATTTGTGAAAATTCCATTCTTGGTGCTACTAATATCTCCTCTAGGTGTGTCAAATGTGCAATAAATATCAATTTATGGTTTGGACAAATATTCAGAGGTGATGGAAATGAAGGTATATTTTCACTGAGTATTTCATTATTACAATATTTTCAAAGATGTTCATCCATTTTGATGTGTTTAAATTTTGTTGTAGGCATGAGAGAGCAGGAACTGGATAATGAAATTTTTTCAATGAGTCTCATGTCTTTTCCAAAGTACAATCTATCACAAATGCAACATGCATTTGTAGGCGTGTCCTCGATTAATTGTAGATATTTATCAACTTCTTTATTTGATTTCACATACTTTTTATGTTCTTCATGTAGGAAGGTACCTTGTGTCTGCTTTGTAGATTTTAATTGATCCAAGCAAGTGTGTCACTTATTGGATCAATTGGAAGAAGGAACATAACCTACTTTTTTGTTGTGTGCGTGCATTGACAAAGACTGATCATCTTGTTTTGATAATGTGAAATGTTTAGCCACTTCAAAAAAAATATGTTTCTTTACACTATAGTGTCAATTGACCAATGGTTCAGATTTGTAAAAGATGTAGTAGAAACAGACTCATTGTCGAAAGGATGCCTAGAAGGAACATCTGATATCGACTTGTCGTTTTCTCCTTTTCACATTGCTTGGAGAATTCCTTGTATATTGGAATTATGTATAATATTATCAAAACTACTAATTTGTAAAAGTGCATGATAATATGCATGTGACATGGACATTAGTAGATGAAAAAGGTACAAGACTCCAGATAAAGTGTTTGATGAATAGAATATCAAAGAAATATCCCTCGTTTATGCATTCTAGAAGGATATGTTAACATTAGGTATTTCACATAACCATTGTATTGTAAATCATTTTCTTTCTATATGTCCATTTGCATATGGAATCGATAAGTTAATAATATAAACTTGTCAATCATTGATAGATTGTTCCTTCTTAATTGTCCTAGCATCCAAGTGCTCCTACAATCAGTTGATAGCTCTAATTTCATTGCAAATGAAACAATTGTAAAAAGTCAGTGAAATTATTTTTCTCAACGCAAACATGTCAAACCATGGTACAAGTGTACAAATAGATTCAAACAAAGAGTCATGGGATTCATTCACAAAATGTCCATAGATCAAGAAGGCTTGATGCAACATGATTTTCTCAATTGGCAAAATGTCAAATTGTCGAGATCGACATTGGTATGGAAAAATGCATGAAGCCATTAGTGTAGGAATTCTATCTAAACTGTTTGTTGTGCTATACAACAAGAATGGTTCAAAATGTCCATATACAACGTTATGATTGTGTAAAAAAATATTATACTAATATTCATGAATCTCTTGATTGAAATGAAGATATGATTGTCCATTTGTGTTTAATGGAATTAACAACCAATAAGAGAGCCATTTGATAAAGAAGACATCTCCCCATAAGCTAATTGTAGATGGATCACGAATAGAAGAAGGTGTAGAAAATATTTCCAAGTATATTTCAACATCGTCAACATTGTGAAGGTCTAGAAGAAACATATGTGTCAATTCAATTCGTAATGATTTCAAAGCAACGTCATGTTGGTGATATAAGAAATGTCGAAAGTGGTTTAGAATTCCTTGTTGTATTTTAGTTGAAGTGAGTGGAAATGAAGAACAACAACAAGTGAGTCAAATAGATAACTAAATAAATTGTGATTAATTTATTACATATTGGTCTCATTCAATGCAAAAGTATTTTTCATTTAGATTAATTCTGTTGAAATTGTATAACAAGTTGTCCAATGAAAGAATGCTTCACAATGCAAAGAGAACAAAATACATTGAATATCCAATATCCAGGCATCAATGTAGAATTTTTTTGAAATTTCCTATACAATATGTAGTGTACTTTGTCTCTCTTATTGTTGTTGTTGTTGTGTTTTTTTCATTGTTTTGTTTGTCAATAGTGCGAACGCCACTACCTGGCTCTATGACAAATAAGTTGAAGAAATCAAAGTGAAGAAAAAACAAAAACCAATATAGTCAAATAGAAAACATTGAATCTAATCAATAAATTGATATTAAATGAAAAGTACTAAATATACATCACAAAGAACCATGTCACACAAGTTAACTGCATCCAAGTTGTTTGCTGACGTGGAAATTTGAATTTTCTCAATTTGACCAAGGCAAAATCAAATTGAGGCTTTCTTGCTATATTTTTCAACACTCACTCTCGTCAAGAAAGGGATTATGAACCACCCCTCTCTTACACCTATGGAACTTGAACTTCTCTCATGACAAAGCCTCTGTCAAAATGTCAGCATCTTGTTCCTCTGCCAGAACGTATTGTAGTAACATCATCCAACTTTACACACAATCCTGTAAATGGTCATACCGTATATCTATATGCTTGGATCGATCATGAAATACAGGATTCTCAGAGAGCTTGATTCAACTTGATTATCACAATAGATCATAGTTGGATCCATCGTCTGGCCGAACAGTCCCACAAGTATATTTCTCATCCATATCACCTCACATGTTGCTTGACTTAGAGTCATGTATTCTTCTTTTAACAATCTAAGCACCACATATCCTTGCTTCCTATTGTACTAGGAAACCACTCTGGATCCTGTTGTAACATTTTTTAGTTTTCATAAGATAGAATAAAATAGTCAAAAAATAAAAAATATTTTGAAAAAATGCTAAGTTAGGATATGGGCATAACAATATTGAATAAAATGTTAGTGAAAAAAATCTTGATGATGATGTCCATATCAAATAAAATGTTGGGTGAGATGTCCTAAAAAATAAAGACAAAAATAAAATGTTAGGTTAGAAAGAAAAGAAAACAAATAAACTTTGAAAGTGAGCAAGTCCAAATGCCACTACAATTGTTTGTGCAAAATAATGGTTGTGTGCAACTTGTTTTAAATGCCACAACCCATGAAAGTTGAACTGTTTAATCTTGACTACTTCATGCTTTAAATTTGATGTTATAGTTAGAGAATAAAGATCTGGGCAAACTGTTTAATTTTGGCAGATCAGTAGTTAGGTAGAGAATAATAAGGTACTCATCAGTTTAATCTAAGCCCTTGGAGGTTATAAGGTTAGAATTAGATAGTTTGCATTTGTAAAATAAAAGAAAGGAAAAGGGTTTGCTAGCTTAAATGCACCCATTAAGAGAAGAAAAAATGATAGGATAAGCAAAGGGTAAGTACAGAAAGGTTGCATCATTGATTGGACAAAATGTATATTTATCATGTTTTACCATATGTTTCTATGTCCATGAGGTAATTACACAAAGCAAAATGATGGTTTACAAGATCAATTAATTAACTTCCCTTATCTCCATTCATCCCTACATTTACTAATTTCCCCTTCCCATCTTCATACATTCATATTCATTTTCCATAAAAACCCCTTTTCCCAAGGTCAAAACTCTTTTTACCTAGGAAAAGTGAAAACTTCATGATAAATCCGCTTTTACCCAAAAAGGCCCACAAAAACATGTTTACCCTAAGTATTAATTCATATATGAAAAGAAAATAACTCATAAAAGCATTATACTTAGTGTAATTCCCATTTTCGCGTATATTTTCCCTTTCCGCTCATTTTTTCATATCATCACTAACTTAATGTATTAAACCCCTAAATTCCCTTTTCCCGTATATATTAACTCCCTTAATTTAAATATCTCGAAACCTTTAGTTTTATAATAAAACTATATGTTTAATAAAACATCGCATCGATGGATCGCAACCTCTTTAACATGCATACACTCTCCCCGCATTGAGATATGCGATATGAACCTGAATCCGAAATCATTTATCTACCCAAGTTATAAATTTTCATGTCCACCATATGTGTTTTGCGAAGGATTTCTTTGTTAAAGTTTTCTTACAATTTTAACAAAGAAATCGCCCAAAGCCTCCATTTAAACGCTAATCTCAGTTTAACCCATAATAAAGCCATTTGGTGCCTTAATTAATCATTGGGACCCTCCATTTTTCTTTCATGCTACTCTTTCACTCCTCCACCATCCGATCATGACCATTGAAATCCAATGGACCTCGCCCATCTCGGGTTGGCTCTCTATACGAACGTTACCCACCCGAAAAGTGGTATTCCACTAATCCCCTTCGCTACGTGTCAAGCTCAGATCATTTCAGGTGACCCCCTCCCAAAACCACCCACACTTTATAAGCGGTGCGATGAAAACCAAAATCACCTCCCGCATAATGACAAAATAACCATTTTTCATTTGCCCCATATTTCAAAAAGAAAGTCGTTTCTCCGTTTAAACGCAATTACCATTTTGCCTTTGTTTTGCCTGTTTTCACTGTGAAACCTCCATAAAGTGTTCGTGACCAATAAAACCATCATTTTACCTTTTGATATCTTTGGACTCCCTCCAATATCCCTTCAACCTCTATAAAGCCATTGAAGACCTTCTCTATCACCTATGCTTTTCTTAACAGTTTCTGTGTTTTGCAAGTAAAAACCCCTGTTCCAGGCTTACAAAGAACAAGCCTGCATACAGTTTGACGACGAATCTAAAGGGATTTACTATTGAAAAATATAGTAAAAACCTGAAATGCACAATAAAGGAAAAAGCAACACAGTAAGGGTTAATCAGTAGGTTTAAATGATTTTTAGAGAGTTTAAAGAGTATCAGATGAAAGATCACATGAAGAAATTCACCAACATAAAGGATACAAACAAATAATCAGCTTAAAGGGGGGAAATCAAACAACAAAGCCAACAAAACCTGAATAAAAGGGACAGCACGAAGCAGTTCAATAGCTGCCCCTATCTTCTTGTATGAAGATCTTTCCTTTCCTAGAATAGATCTTAATCAGTTTTAGGATATTTCCTTAGTTTCATTATTGTATAAATAACTCTCTTCTCAAGATGTTATAGGTTCGAAGATCAAGATTCATTGCCCATTGCTTGTAAAGTCTTGACTGTTAATTCTACTTTGAACCTAGAAGCCACCTTTGAAGGAAGCTTTTCTAGACACTTGATGTACTCAGTCTTTCTGGAACCTTAATACAAAGCAGAGGATTCTGAATTTGGTTTCACATAGTTTGTGTTATCCTGTATGTTTTTCCAGCTATCAATCATTATGTTTTTCTTTATGTGCTTATGACTTATAGAGATATCTAGGTAGGAATGATTGTGTCTCAATTTATTCCTATAAGCTCCTAAAGTGATCATCTATTAAGAGAATGGATTAATGAACTGTCTGTTTAGCTAATCCCCTCTAATCAACAAATCATCAACATCTTGTGTAAGCTTAAGTATATTGCCTTGAACCTTTGGAGCGTACTTTAGAAGGTTTTCCTACTTATGATTGCTCTATTTTATAGTTTGGAAACTGTGATAATCATATTATTTTCTGTCTTCTTCTCACCACTATTTTGATCTATATCACTGTGTAAAGTCTTACAGTAGCCCTTTGCTAAGATATTAATATAACCCAAAGGATTAATTATTTCAATTCTACATCTGTCTTCATTCATTGGTCTTCCAAAACTAAAACCAAAAAAAACAAAACAATTATTTTAGATGCTCTGGCATTGGTAGCTGACCTGCTACTATCTCAGAGGTACAACATCAGACTGGTGTCGCTGCTGGGGATTTGAATTTCATTTAAGTTTCCCTTGGGACAACAATATTCTTTCATTCTTTCCTTTAAAGGTGATTAAAGGTTTAGAAAGGTTAAAATCATTCACCTAGGTGACTCCACACTCCCAAGAGGGCACCTTATAAACATACCAGATCTCATTCAGAAGCTGGCATAGTTAACCCTCTGTCAGATCCTGAAAGGCTTCTGAGAAAAGCCAGTTCTAAAAGGGGACGCCAACCATCTTCTTCTTCCTCTTCAGTCCTACAGTATGAAGAATTAGAATCATTTGACCCCTATAGTAATATCCCATTTGATACTAATTGCTCCCATTTATCACTTAGGGTTGTTGAACTTCTAGATAAAGGAGTTGATTTTAAGTCAGCCTACCTTATTCATTCATTAGAATCTCATCCAATACCCACAGTACCATCAGGATCACCTAAAACTGAATATGATTTGGGTGTCAATCTACTAGAATATAAACCCACAGATCGCATATCCCCTACCACCTATCATTTTCCTTCCATTTTTGACCGACCTGAAGCTTCTTCTTCTAAACAATCTGAGGAGACCTTTTCTATATATTCCAATCCTCTCTTTGAAACAAAAGAAGGCATTCCTTTACAGGTCCAAAATTTAGTACTCAAGACTCCTTTGAAGTCTTTTAGGATATCTCCTCCTTCATCTCCTCCTTCACCTCCAACTAGTCCATCAACCCCTGAATCACCATCTTCTTCCTCTACTTCTTCTTCATCCTCTACATCCACACAAACACCTCATACTCCACTTGGACAACCTCATACACCTCAATCACCTCATATACCTCAAGCACCTCATACACCACCTATTGTCATGGCTTTCTGACCTATTGTACAAGCTAGATATGTTGCCTTAGTCTTACCTAATAACCTTGATGCATTCCCAGCTGGATACTTAAAATACCTTCCCAAGTACAATGGAGAAACTGGTCCCTCCGCTGAGGACCATCTTCAAGCTTTCCTAGACTTTGCAGACAACATGAATATTGAACAAGATAATTTTTATATGAGATTGTTTGTACAATCACTTGAGGTAAATGTGAGGATTTGGTTTAGATAGTTACCAGTAGCTTCCATTAGAAATTGGGAAGAGCTTACAACTATATTTAAAATTCAATGGGGTGTGAAAAATGATCCTCTTTACTTCCTCACAGAATTTGAAGAGCTTAAAAGGAACTTCGGTGAACTAGTATTAGATTTTATCAAAAGATTCCATAAAATCTATCACAAAATGCCTATTGATTGTAAGCCTCCTGTTGCAGTAGCTAAGTCTAGATTTTCTAAAGCTTTTGATGATGACTTTTTTGTTATGCTACGCGAGAGAACTTCAAGAACTCTTGAAGATATGAAAACAAACGCTATAGAAGTAGAAGCAAATAGGGCAACCTCAACTTCTTTAAAACTTAAGGAAGAAAAGGCCCATTGAAGAAAACTTAAATTTGTTCAAGAAGCGTCTAGTTCCTCTAAGACTAAATCAGAAGACTCAAAAATAGATGAAATAACATCTCTTCTTAGAAACCTATCAAATAGGATTTCAAAGATTGAGACTCAACCTAGGACAATACACCAAACAGTTACTAGACCTCAAAACCAAAATCAAGATCAGTATAAAATAAATCCACCATTACAAATTCTTCAGAGACATAGTAATGATCAACAGGCTCCTACTCCTCTATTGATAGATGACCAACAACCTGATGATAATACTATGACAATTACTAAAGATATTAATAGTATGGATTCATCTTCCAATCAAACCTCCATCATTCCTCTCTCACAACATAATCAGGTTCAAGAAGATCAAGAAGCTTCACAAGTCCTTAAATATCATGCTTTCTCATAATTTTTAATTGTAGAATTAAAAAGAGGTATGATCTTAGGCCTAGGCCTAGTCCTGGGAGACCTCCAAAGGAAACTCCAATAATTGAACCATGTACCAAAACTATTGAAGCTCAAACAACTCTTATTCAGCCCTTAGATCAGTCAATTGATACTACCCAAACTGGTAAAAACATTTTGCTACATTTAATGTTGAAAAAGAATTAGAGAGGGTTAAAATCCCAATTCCACTGTCAAAACTTTCTAAAAACCCTGGTTATAAAATCCAAGTCACAAAATGGATACAAAATACCTTGGTTGATGCTAAAGGTGATGTCATAAGTCTACAAGATCAAAAACCAGTAGTATTTTTTGGCCCTAGTTCAAACATGATAAACGAGATAGTGCCTCTTTTCTATGTAACTCTTAAAAAAAATGATTCCATGTTGTATAATTGTATGCTTGATTGAGGAGCATCACACAACCTTATGCCAAAATCTATCATGGACCATTTGAAACTCGACATAACTAAATCCTACCATGACTTGTACACCTTTGATTCTAAAATGGTGCCCTATTTAGTATTGATCAAGGATCTAGTGGTTACCGTTGCCCAAATTCCAGTGAAAAGTGTAGTACATGACATTGTTGTCAAAGATATCCCTCTCGAGTTTGTTGGGTTGTGTTATATTCTTTCCACGACTAGTCCACGTAGTTAACTGGGGGGTTTAAGGCATACCCGTAACCTCGTGCTGCCTCGGAAAATTTTGGTTTTGGACCCTATGTTAGGTTGGGCAGACCCACCTATGGTTTTGTGCATGATTTTCACACATGTTTGTTGGACACGATGGTTTTCGGTCCATGGTATTGGACACAATGGTTTTTCGGACCATGGTATTGGATGCTTCGGCATGTATAAATATGTATTGTAACATTGAAAGGAATATAATGAAAAACCAATTTGGTAGTCCCAGTTTTGGGATCCAAGGGAAAATCTCTGTGTATATGTGTTTTATGTGTTATGTTCTCGCGTTTTATATTTTCTGTGTCTTAGAATTCGTATGCAGGTAATTTCTATACGGGGTTAAAACCTACATTTGGTATCAGAGTTGTTCTGGCTTCAAGGGATGCCTTTTTTACCGAGGGGTTTTGCTCGGGCCTATGGTAGACCCTGTTCAGTGGGAGATCTACGAGATCGATTCTATTGGTGGAAGAAGATGGCGAGCAGTGGAAAGATAGAGATTGAGAAATTTAATGGTCAAAGTTTTGAGTTGTGGAAACTCAAGATGGAGGATCTGTTGGTGGATAAAGATAGTGGATCATGGTAGATCCGGGTACTAAACCAATGGGACTATCCAATGAAGAATGGAAGAAGTTGGATCGGAAGGCAAATGGAACAATATGATTATGTGTCTCAGATTCAGTATTGTTGAATGTATTAGGGGAAGCTACGATGAAGGATTTGTGGGACAAGTTAGGGACTTTGTACCAATCTAAGTCTCTGGTGAATAAACTATTCCTGCGAAAAAAGCTATATAACCAGAGGATGAAAGATGGAGACTCGGTGATAGAGCATTTAAATGCATTTAATACTATGGTAAGTCAGTTAGCATCTATTGATATTAAATTTTTACATGAAGATAAGTGCATTAGTTTGTTGTGTTCTCTACCAGATTAGTGGGATAGTCTGGTTATTGCAATAGGTAGCAATGCAACTGCCTTGAAGTTTGATGAAATAGTCTCATCCTTGTTGACGGAGGAGATGAGACGGAAAAATATGGAGAGCCAGAATGGTGATGCCTTGTCTATGCAAGGACGGTCCTAGAACAAAAACAAAAATAAGTCATCAAGTGGGAGACCTAAATCTAGAGGGAGATCTAAGTCTCCAAGAAAACCTATAAAGGTGGTGTGCTGGAAATGCGGAAAGGAAGGGCACTACAAAAGGGACTGTAAATCTAAAGCTCCTGATAAAGGCAAGGGATCTGATGATGGTCCTTCTACAGAAGCGAAAACCACTTCAGATAAAGTTGTGGATGTGTACTTGGCTTCTTCAAGTACACATGTAGATCATGAGGCGTGGTTGATTGACTCAGGTGCATCCTTTCACTTCACTCCCCATAGAGAGTGGTTATGCGAGTATGAGAAATACGATGGTGGTGATGTCTTCTTGGGTGATGACAGGAAGGCTAGAATCATTGGTCGGGGAAAAATAAAATTGAAGTTGCAATGTGCAAGGGTTAGAACACTTCCAGGTGTTCTGCATATTCCTACATTGGCTAGAAATCTGATTTCTGTAACCAAATTGGATGATGCAGGTGTAAAAATAGTGTTCGATAAGGATACCTGAAAATTGGTTCAAGGAGCATTGGTATTGATGCGGGGAGTTCAGATTGGAACTCTGTACAAGTTGCAAGGTAGCATTGTTATTGTTGGGTGCAACAGTTCTGTGATTCCTGAAAGTGGAGTAGAAAATCTAGTGGTCTCTAGAGAGAAGACCATGACGTGGCATTAAAGACTTGGAAATATTGGAGAGAAGGGCCTTCGAATACTTCATGGTAAAGGTATGGTAGAAGGTATGAGTAGTAGCTCTCTAGATTTTGATTTCTGTGAAAATTGTGTATATGGGAAGTAGAATTGGGTGAGTTTCCCCTTTGGTGGTAAGAGGGCAAAACAGATATTAGAGCTTGTGCACAGTGATGTGTTTGGACCTGTGAAGGTTCCATCACTAGGTAAGTTTGTGTACTACGTATCATTTATAGATGACTTCTCAAGGAATACATGGATATATTTCCTTAAGAAGAAATATGAAGTCTTTCACAGGTTTAAAGAATTTAACGCTCTCGTGGAAAACAAGACAGAGAAGAAGATAAAGGTGCTGAGGACAGATAATGGTGGAGAGTTTTGTAGCAAAGAATTTGAATAATTCTGTAAGAAGTGTGGTATCTCATGTCAGAAGACTACTCCATATACACCTCAGCAAAATGGAGTTGCTGAAAGAATGAACAAGACATTGATGGAAAGGGCAAGAAGCATGGTCAGTGGTGTCGGGTTAGGACAAGAATTCTGGGCAGAGGCGGTGGATACTGCGTGTTACATGGTCAACAAGTCACCTTCATCAGCATTGGAGGATAAGACTCTACAAGAGGTATGGACTAGTAAGAAACGCTCTCTTTGACATCTGAGGGTATTTGAATGTGATGCATATGTACATGATCCAAAGGAGAAAAGAACAAAGTTGGATAGTAAATATGAAAAGTGCATCTTCATTGGGTATAAGGATGGTTTAAAGGGTTATAAGCTTTGGAACCCAGTAACAAGGAAGGTTGTGTACAGCCGAGATGTAGTGTTCAGAGAGGTGAAAGATGCTATTAAACATGAATTCCAACCAAAGGAACCTAAGAAGATAGAGTTTGAGCTAAAGGAGGAAGAATCAAACTCTATAGTAGAGGAGGAATCAGAAGATGAAGAACCACAAACTCTAGTTGTGAGAAGATTAGTTCAAGAAAGAAGGCATCCAGAAAGGTATAGTCCATTTGCTTTCTGTTCAAATTTTTCTTTATCTGTTACTGATGATGATCCCAGAATTATGAAGGAAGTAGTGGATTCAGAGGATGGAAAACTCTAGAAAGAGGCCATGGTTGATGAAATGGAATCTTTGCACAAAAATGAGGCTTGGGATCTGGTATAGTTGCCGGCTGGAAGGAAACCCATTGGCAGCAAATGGGTGTTCAAGAAGAAGACAAATGCAGAAGGAAAGGTGGAGAAATACAAAGCTCGGTTGGTAGCAAAAGGTTATTCCCAGGTGCCGACAATTGATTTTGGTGATATTTTTTCTCCTGTTGCCAAGGTAACTTCTATTAGATTAATTTTATCTGTTGTTGTTGCTTTTGATTTTGAGGTAGAACAGATGAATGTGAAGACAACATTTGTTCACGGGGATCTGGAAGAGGAAATCTACATGAAGCAACTTGAAGGATTTGCGATGAAGTGTAAGAAAGAACTAGTATGCAAGTTAAAGAAGTCTCTGTATGGGTTAAAAATGTCACCAAGGATGTGGTATCATAAATTTGATACATTTATACGGGGACTTGGCTTCACCAGAACCAAAGCAGATCACTGTGTGTATTTTAAATTAATTGGTGACCGTGTTATTTATTTGGTCTTGTATGTGGATGATATGTTGCTGGTTGGAAATGACAAAGAAATTATCCAGGATTTGAAGACCCAATTGTCCTCCAAACTCAACATGAAAAATCGTGGTGCTGCAAACTATATTTTGGGCATGGAAATTAAAAGAGATCGAGCAAAGAGGAAGCTCTGGTTAAACCAGAGGAAGTATGTCGAGACAATACTGCAGAGGTTTAATATGCAAGATAGTAAACTGGTGAAGGTTCGTATTCCTGTAGGTGTGAGATTCTCTGTTCAACAGTGTCCCAAGACACAAGAAGAGGAAGAGGACATGTCCCATGTTCCATATGCAAGTGGAATCGGTAGCCTAATGTATGCAATGGTCTATACTAGACCAGACATTGCACATGCAGTGGGAGTATTGAGCAAATTTATGTCAAAACCAGGGAAGGAGCACTGGACAACAGTGAAGCGAGTTTTTAGGTATTTGTGTGGCACCAGTGATTATGGTTTGTCCTACCAAGGAGGACCAGGATTGGACAAAGTGTTGGGTATTCATGGCTTTGTTGATGCAGACTAGGTTGGAGATCTGGATCAAAGAAAATCTACAAGTGGTCATGTGTTTAACCTATTTGGAGTTTCAGTCAGTTGGATGAGTAAGAAACAATCTGTAGTGGCACTATCAACTATAGAGGCATAATACATGGCAACCACTCATGCAAGCAAGGAAGCAGTCTGGTTCCAGAGATTGTGTTCAAGTATGGGGTTAGTACAAGGAGCTATAAGGATAGACTATGACAACTAAAGTGTAGTTTTCTTGGTAGAGAACCCCGCATATTTTGGAATGCTCCGTTCTAGATCTTGTTGTGCAGAAATTAGGGGGAACTCTACAGATGGATATGTCATATGCTACTATTCCAGTTTAAGGAGGGGAGCAATTAAGATTATGTAGAGAGGTAAGATTTGTACATACTGTTTGTAAGATTGATCAGCCAAGGAACCATCCAATTTATGCAATAGATCAAGACTTTGGTTATTTTCAACTCACTTCAAACCAGCATAAAAATCAAGTTAAAATTGAAGAGGTAGTTGAAAATCTTGAACCAAACCAAAACTGATATTTGGAAACTGTTCTTTGATGGCTCTTACACAAAAGATGGGGCAAGAGCTGGAGTAATTTTAATTTAACCTGAAAAAGAAAATATAACCCAATCATGTAAATTAGACTTCAAAGTTACAAATAATGTGGCTGAATATGAAGCTTTCCTTTTAGGATTGCAATTAGCCAAAAGCTTAAAAGTTCAAAACTTAAGTGTCTTTACTGATTCAAAAATTATTGTTAAGCAAGTAATAAATTCTTGCCAGGGCAAGCACCCTAGACTTAGGTCCTACGGAAATGAAGTATGGGATTCAGTTGAAAACTTCCTTGATGCTTTTAATTTGGCTCATATTCCCAGAGATCAAAATATTAATGCATATTCCTTAGCTCTTTCTACTAGCTCTTTTAAAATTCCTAATCATACTGATATACTCTATCAAATACAAGTCAAATATAGGCCATCTATCCCAGATAATCTGAAACATTGGCAAATATTCGAAGATGATAAACATTTGAAATCATTTCTGTATGTAATAGATGATTTTTCATTTCTACAAATTGATGAAGATAGAATGGAAATAAATGAAAATGCAGATGGAAATGATACTTCAGATTTTAAAACCCAAATTGCTAATCATGACATTATTCAATTATCTAATAATTTTATTCCAAAGGGACTGATTCCTTTAGAAAGATTGTTTGATCAAAATGATGTCCTCTGAAACCCTCAATCCATTTCTTCATAAGATGACATAGAAGACATTAACATTGGAACTGATGAAGATATCAAAAACATCAAAATATGTGCATCTCTAGACCCTGAGATCAAAGCTCAATATCTTAAGTTACTGCAAAATTATAAGGATGCTTTTGCTTGGACTTATGCTGATCTAAAGACCTATGATACCTCATTAATACAACATAAGATTCCTTTAAAGCCAGAAGAAAAACCTTATCAGTAGAAACTTAGAAGGATAAATCCAACCCTTCTACCAACTGTAGAAAGGGAGATTAAGAAAATGCTAGATGCTCAGATCATCCTCCCTCTTAGATATTCTAATTGGGTTGCAAATCTAGTTCCTGTTAGAAAGAAAAATGGAGAAATAAGACTCTGTGTGGATTTTAGAATTTTGAATAAAGCTTCATTAAAAGATAATTATCCTTTGCCCAAAATAGATCAGTTACATCAAATGGTTTCAGGAGCACAAAGACTTTCTATGCTTGATGGTTTTTCAGGTTACAATCAGGTGAATGTTGACACACCAAATAGAGAGAAAACATCCTTTACTACACCCTGGGGTACATTCATGTATGGTAGGATGCCATTTGGCTTGACCAATGCCGGAGCAACATTTCAGGGAGCTATGAACATAGCTTTTATGGGCCAGGTAAATAAATTTGTGGTTATTTATCTTGATGACATAACTGTTTTTTATAAATCTGATCAGAAACATCTAAAGCACTTGATGAAGGTTTTTGACAGGTGTAGAAAATTTGGAATATCATTGAACCCTATGAAGTCCTTGTTTGCTATCAAAGAAGGAAAACTGTTGGGCCATATAATTTCAAAGGAGGGAGTAGTGATTGACCCGAAACGAGTATTTGCCATTGAAACATTGACCTTACCTAGAAACAAGAAGGAGATTCAATCTTTTCTAGGAAAAAATAATTTTCTAAGGAGGTTTATTCCAAATTATGCAGAGATTGTAAAAGATATAACTGACATGCTCTGAAAGGACCATGAAGTCAAATGGACTCCCACTTCTAGGCATGCATTTAAACAAATAAAAAATTATATCTCTGAAGCTCCCACCTTAGCCAACCCTGATTATACTAAACCATTTAGTATTTTCTCTTTTGCCTCTAAAACAACCCTTGATGTTGTTCTATTACAGAAAAATGAAGATTCCCATGACCAACCCATAGCCTTTTTTAGCAAGGTTATGATATATGTTGAGCTTAAGTATGACATCATTGAGAAGAAAGCCTATGCCCTCATTCAAGCCCTAAAATCATTCAAAATGTATGTCTTACATTCACCTATTACTGCTTATGTCCCTAATAGTGCTGTGAAAAATTTCCTAACACAACCAGACGCTGATGGGAAAAGAGGTAGATGGATCACTCAAATTCTGGGGTTTCATCTAACTATCAAGACTACCAAGCTAGTAAAAGGTCAAGGATTAGCCAGGCTTCTAGTCGAATCCAACTACAAAGTACTTGGAATCAATTATTTTTTAGAAATATAAGGGAAGAATACACAAGAACCTTCCTTTCATCCAGAAGGGGAGAATCCACAAGAACCTCTACCTTCAAAGCAGATCAATTCTATGCACATTGATGAAAAATTTGTGTTGTCAAACTAGTATCAAGATATTGTAAATTTCTTGATTCATTTTGAGTGCCCAACATCATTCTCCAAAACCTAGTGTAAAACCCTTAAGTTAAAATCAATCAAGTACTGCATTATAAATGCAAATTTATACTGGAAATATCCACTGAATATTTTTTTATTATGTTTAACAGAATCAGAAACTGAAGGAATCATTGATCAATTTCATACAGGATTTTGTGGGGGACATTATGCTTAGACAACAACAACATACAAGATTTTGAGGGGAGGATTTTATTGGCCCACACTATTCTTACAAGTAGGGGAAAAGGTTAGAGGTTGTCTCCCTTGTCAAATGTTTGCTGGTAAACAAAAATTAGTAGCTCTTCCACTTGTTCCATCAATAGTTTCAGCACCTTTTTCTCAATGGGGATTAGATTTTGTTGGAGAGATTCACCCCACTTCAAGTAATCAGCATAGATGCATCCTCACTGCAACAGGCTACTTTACTAAATGGGTGGAAGCAATTCCAGTCAGAAATGCTACTGATTCAGTGGTAATTAAGTTTATTGAGGAGAATATCTTATCTAGATTTGGTTGCCCAACTCAAATTGTCACTGATAATGCAGCAACATTTGCTAGTGTTAAAATGATTGAATTTTGCCAGAAATATCAGAGTTTGTTACATCATTAAATTCCATACTACCCTGAAGGTAATGGCCTTGCAGAGTCATCAAACAAAAGTCTGGTAAAGGGAATCAAAAAGACTCTAACTGATCATAAGAAGAGCTGGGATTCACATCTGATTTATGCAGTATGGACAAATAGAATTACTCCAAATAGATCAACTAGGAAATCTCCATTTTAGTTAGTCTATGAGAAAGGTGCAATTTTCCTTACCAATTTGGCCTTCCCTGTTTTAAAATTCCTACAAGATTCAATAGATGAACTTGATGATTTTTCAAAGAAGAATAAATCAGATTATTGAACTTAACGAAAATAGAGATGAAGTTCAAATACAAATTGAATAAATATCATAATAAGATGAAGGTCATGTTTGACAGAAGAGCCAAGGAGAGGGACTTTAAGGAAGGTTATCTAGTTCTAAGATGGGATGCCAGGAGAGAAGAGAAAGGAAAGGATGGCAAATTTGACAATCTATGGTTTGGACCTTTAGAAATTGCTAAAGTGAAGGGTAACATCACTTTTGTGCTGCAGAATATTGAGGGGCAATATTCCACTTATCCAGCAAATGGAAGGTTTCTCAAACATTACATTCAGTACTAAGAAGTTGAAATAATTTTCATTGTAAATACTCAGGTTTTCTTTTACCTTTCAAGATGTCAGTATGATTTTGTTACAGCAAGGACTCCATAGCCCAAGGAGAAGGCACATGGATCTGCAAGTTCACTGCATTCTACAAGAGAAAGCAGTCCCTAGATGGAGCCAATGTTGTAACATTTTTTGGTTTTGATAAGATAGAATAAAATATTCAAAAAATAAAAAATATTTTGAAAAAATGCTAAGTTAGGATATGGACATAACAATATTGAATAAAATGTTAGCAAAAAAAATCTTGATGATGATGTCCATATCAAAGAAAATGTTAGGTTAGATGTCCTAAAAAATAAAGGAAAAAATAAAATGTTAGGTTAGAAAGAAAAGAAAACAAATAAACTTTGAAAGTGAGCAAGTCCAAATGCCACTACTATTGTTTCTACAAAATAATGGTTGTGTGCAGCTTGTTTTAAATGCCACAACCCATGATAGTCAAACTATTTAATCTTGACTGCTTCATGCTTTAAATTTGATGTTATAGTTAGAGAATAAAGATCTGCGAAAACTGCTTAATCTTGGCAGATCAGTAGTTAGGTAAGGAATAATAATGTGCTCACTAGTTTAATTTGAGCCCTTGGAGGTTATAAGGTTAGAATTAGATAGTTTGCATTTGTAAAATAAAAGAAAGGAAAAGGGTTTTCTAGCTTAAATGCACCCATTAAGTGAAGAAAAAATGATAGGATAAGCAAAGGGTAAGTAGAGAAAGGTTGCATCATTTATTGGACAAAATGTACATTTATCATGTTTTACCATATGTTTCTATGTCCATGAGGCAATTACACAAAGAAAAATGAAGGTTTACCAGATCAATTAATTAACTTCCCTTATCTCTATTCATCCCTACATTTACTAATTTCCCCTTCCCCCCTTCATACATTCATATTCATTTTTCATAAAACCCCCTTTTCCCAAGTTCAAAACCCTTTTTACCTAGGAAAAGTGAAAACCTCATGATAAATCCCCTTTTACCCGAAAAACGCACAAAAATATGTTTACCCTAAGTATTAATGCATATATGAAAATCAAATAACTCATAAAAGAATTATACTTAGTGTAATTCCCCTTTTTATGTATATTCTCCCTTTCCGCTCATATTTTCATATTATCACTAACTTAATGTATTAAACGTCTAAATTCCCTTTTCCCATATATATTAACTCCCTTAATTTAAATATCCTAAAACCTTTAGTTTTATAATAAAACTACATGTTTAATAAAACATCGCATTGGCGGATCGCAAGCTCTTTATACACTCTACCCACATTGTGATATGCAATTGCGATGGGCCCCGACCCGACCCAAATATATATTATATTTCATTACCATATCACATCTGCCTCCATCACAAGTCCCACTAAAGCAATAAACCTCCGCCATTTGCAATCTCCGATTGCGACAGACTCGATGCAATATATGTCATAATTCATACCCATATCACATCCGCCCCTCATCGCAAATTCCGCTAAAGCAATAATCCTCTACCATTTGCGATCTCCAATATGCTACAGGAACTCGGACCTGATCGCAGTATTAACCATGTTTTATTTCCTCATCACGTCCGGCCCCTATCACATTCCTTTGCGATGGGCCTTCCAAATTGGGATATGCGATATGAACCCAGACCCGATATCATTTATCCGCCAGAGTTCATAAAATTTCAATTCCGCCATATGTGTTTTGCGAACGATTTCATTGTTAAAAGGTTTTTAATATTTTAACAAAGAAATAGCCCAAAACCTCCATTTAACCATTAATCTCAGTTTAACCCATAATAAAGCCATTTGCTGCCATTATTAATCATTGGGACCCTCCATTGTTCTTTCGTGTTTGTCTTTCACTCCTCCACCATCTAATCACGACCATTGAAATCCAACGGCCCTCGGCCATTTCGGGTTGGCTCTCTGTACGAGCGTTACCCCCCTCGAAAAGCGGTATTCCACTGATCCCCTTTGTTATGTGTCAAGCTCAGATCATTTCGGGTGACCCCCTCCCAAAGCTGCCCACGCCTTATAAGTGGTGCGATGAAAACCAAAACCACCTCCCGCATAATGACAAAATGACCACTGTTCATTTGCCCCATATTTCAAAAAGAAAGTTGTTTCTCCATTTAAACGCAAAAATTACCATTTTGCGTCCGTTTTTTGTTTTTCATAGTGAAACCTCCATAAAGCCTATGCGACCAAGAAAACCATCATTTTACCTTCCAATACGCTCTAGACTACTTCCAATATCCCTTGAACCTCTATAAATCCATTGAAGACCTTCTCTATCACCTATGTTTTTCTTAACAATTTCTGTGTTTTTAGGTAAAAACCATTGTTCTAGGTTTATAAAGAAAAAACCCACATACAGTTTGAAGAAAAATCTAAAGGGATTTACTGTTGAAAAATACAGTAAAACCCTGAAATTCACAGTAAAGGGAAAAGGAAGACAGTAAAGGTTAATTAGCAATGTTAAATTATTTTCACAAAGTTTAAAGAGTATCAGATGAAGAAATTCACCACCGTAAAGGATACAAACAAACAATCAGCTTAAAGGGGGGAAATATCAAACAGCGAAGCAAGCACAACCTGAATAAAAGGGACAGCATGAAGTAGTTCAATAGCTTCCCCTATCTTCTTGTATGAAGATCTTTCCTTTCCTAGAATAGATCTTAATCAGTTTTAGGATATTTCTTTAGTTTCATTATTGTATAAATAACTCTCTTCTCGAGATGTTATAGCTTCAAAGTTTAAGATTTCTTGTTAAGTCTTGATTGTTAATTCTACTTTGAACCTAAAAGCCACCTTTGAAGGAATCTTTTCTAGACACTTGATGTGCTTAGTCTTTCTGGAACCTTAATACAAAGCAGAGGATTCTGAATCTAGTTTCACACAGTTTGTGTTATCCTGTAAGTTTTTCTAGTTATCAATCATTATGTTTTTCTTCATGTGCTTATGACTTATAGAGATATCTAGGTAGGAATGATTATGTCTCAATTTATTCCTATAAGCTCCTGAAGTCATCATCTATTAAGAGAATGGATTAATGAACTGTCTGTTTAGCTAATCCCCGCTAATCAATAAATCATCAACATCTTGTGTAAGCTTAAATATACTGCCTTGAAACTTTGGAACGTAGTTTAAAAGGTGTTCCTACTTATGATTGTTCTATTTTACAGTCTGGAAACTGTGATAATCATATTATTTTCTCTCTTCTTCTCACCACTATTTTGATCTATATCACTGTGTAAAGTCTTATAGCATCCCTTTGTTGAGATATTAATAGAACCCAAAGGATTAAGTATTTCAATTCTACATCTGTCTTCATTCATTGGTCTTCCAAAACTAAAACCAAAAATACCAAAACAATTATTTTAGATGCTCTGGCATTGATAGCTGACCTACTACTATCTCAGAGGTACAACAGATCCAACACTGGAAATTCCACCTGATGTAATTTTTCTATTGGATGGAATCCCCACCTAATATGCATCTGTAAACCCACACAGTGTCACTCCCTTCATTCATCTATACCATAGTCCAAACTAGGAAGTTCTTCTGAGATTCCAATGGAAAGTGAAGCATAAATATATCCTTGTCTTTGGATGCAATTGTAGTTGAAGCAACTTCAATGTCACCCCATGGTTAAATTAAATGCAAAAAAAGAAAAAAAAATCAGTAGTATAGACAATGTGTTTTTTGGACAAGTATGCCTCAGTCCATGTCTCATGAGCCTTGTTCAATGTGTATTCATATTTTATGTATGGGATGTAGAGAATCATTTTTCTCTATAATGGTTTTATGCGTCTCTTTGCTCATTGTATCAAATGAACTCTATGACACATGGATATTTGTAGTTGTTGTTTTCATGGTTAAATAAGAGGAAGCATATTCTGCCAAGTAAAGTTTCTCAATTTTAATGGGACATGTGACATACTTAGCAATGGTTGTCATGAAAACAATGTCTTCAAAATTACCAGGTTTTTGTTGCAATAGAACATGTCTTTTTATCAAATATGTTTGTTTCTTAGTTGGAGTAGTGTTAATGAAAATTGAATTTATAGAGGACGAGTACAAAGGCAATGAAAGAGAAATATGGATTACTTGTTGACTTGACATTTGTTACTTATTTAGAAATGCATTTCCAAGCTTATGAGTAGTATTAATTTTGTTGTCTCCATCACTTATGCAATTTTCTCATATTCTTTTGAATGTGGATGTCATTGTGCGATCCATCTTTGTCATATATGAGCTACAGTATGTTGTTGTGGCATAAACATCTAAAATGAATTCAGGATTTGTGTTTGTTTTCCATAATGACGACATGTTTTTCATAAATGCACTTATCCACACACCACAAGGATTTATTCTGAGTAATATAATAGGTTGAGTGATACAAAAGCGAAGGAGAAACATGTACTCCTTTCTTGTAATTCCAATATAAACTTGAAAAATGTCGAATGTTATGTTTTTTGAATACACTTTGTTTTGTACACGTGAAGTTATCTTTTTTTGCATTACTTGATTCTCATTTTTTTATTTCAACAATGTTTGTAGGATACAAGTTTTAGCAATTGGCGGGAATGAGAAATCAAGTCTATGTATAGAATGTTTATGCTTTTTGCAAGTTTTTGTGTGGTGATGAGTTTGAATTCGAGTCATTTCATCTGACAACATTGCTGAATCACATGTCAAATAATGATAAATGAAACCTATAACATCAACATTAGGGGAGTATTGATACATTGGCACATCTTGAATCTAGAGAAATCCATGGTTATGCTCTATCCCTCTACTTTGAAACTCTGTGATAAAAAATAATTTTGCACCTAACCAAATAATTCATTGTTTTTTGCAATCAAGGTGCGTAGTGATGATATTTTATGTCTATAATACCGACTACAAATGATGTGATGATGTCGGATCAATGTGTAAATGCATTAATTAGCAAAGTTGTTACTGTGATTTTCTACAAACCCAAGAATTTAGTTTTTTAGTGCATTTGCTAATGGATCCCAAATATGCTCAACACTAGTGAATGAGATAATGAAGGTTGGTGGCCCGAGTTGTTGTATCATTGTAAATATGTATTTTCATATATGTTTAAAGTAATAAGGGGATGTGAAAATGCTTTTGAAACATTGATATGCAATTAGCAATTGTAATAGTCTTTGAAGCTTTTTTTTTTTTTGACATCTCTGGCAAGTAGTTTTTGTCCTTTTAGTTCTCCTTCGTTCATATGAATCCAGGCTTAGCTAGAGATGCGGTTTATAAATATACATATATGTTCATAATATGGGTTAAGCAGCTAGACATGTGCAATAGCTCCCATTGTGCAATTTTTTGATAGGAGAATTGATTAAAAACATCAATAGGTTAGCTTGATCTATAAAATAGTGTCAGGAAATTAATTTCCTCAGAGAATTTATGCCTAGGGATGGAATCCTTTCTAAGGTGCAATTTGTATTATTTTTGTATCAATATCATTGATAAGGTAGGCATATGAGTAGCCATGTATAAGTGTTTCATTTATCAGCTATAGATCATCATTATAATTTGGTGAATCTAGTTGATCTATTGTTGGATCATTGTTCTCATGCTTTTGTTTATTTTCATCAAAGTGTTTTTTCCATTCATTGTTGATTACTATTTGTTCATTTTTGTACAAAAAGGTGTTGCACAATTCATGTAAAGTAATCATCTCTTTTTTGGGTTGAACTTTATCAGACAAATAAGCATTCTTGTACTCTATTTTTCTCTTTAGCATAACTGCAAATGTCATGCATTCATCAATATATCTAGGTAGAGTTGTTTGAACTCTATCCAAATTGGTAGGAACATTTATAATTGAGCCTATTAATCCAATTTGTGATCTTTTGTAACCAATTTTTATTATTTGTGAAAATTCCATTCTTGGTGCTACTAATATCTCCTCTAGGTGTGCCAAATGTGCAATAAATATCAGTTTCTTGTTTCGACAAATATTCAAAGGTGATGGAAATGAAGGTATATTTTCACTGAGTATTTCATTATTACAATATTTTCAAAGATGTTCATCCATTTTGATGTGTTTAAATTTTGTTGTAGGCATGAGAGAGCAGGAATTGGATAATGCAATTTTGTCAATGAGTCGCATGTCTTTTCCAAAGTACAATCTATCACAAATGCAACATGCATTTGTAGGCACGTCCTCGATTAATTGTAGATATTTATCAACTTCTTTATTTGATTTCACGTACTTTTTATGTTCTTCATGTAGGAAGGTACCTTGTGTCTGCATTGTAGATTTTAATTGATCCAAGCAAGTGTGTAACTTATTGGATCAATTGGAAGAAGGAACATAACCTACTTTTTTGTTGTGTGTGTGCATTGACAAAGACTGATCATCTTGTTTTGATAATGTGAAATGTTTAGCCACTTCAAAAAAAATATGTTTCTTTACACTATAGTGTCAATTGACCAATGGTTCAGATTTGTAAAAGATGTAGTAGAAACAGACTCATTGTCGAAAGGATGCCTAGAAGGAACATCTGATATCGACTTGTCGTTTTCTCTTTTTCACATTGCTTGGAGAATTCCTTGTATATTGGAATTATGTATAATATTATCAAAACTACTAATTTGTAAAAGTGCATGATAATATGCATGTGACATGGACATTAGTAGATGAAAAAGGTACAAGACTCCAGATAAAGTGTTTGATGAATAGAATATCAAAGAAATATCCCTCGTTTATGCATTCTAGAAGGATATGTTAACATTAGGTATTTCACATAACCATTGTATTGTAAATCATTTTCTTTCTATATGTCCATTTGCATATGGAATCGATAAGTTAATAATATAAACTTGTCAATCATTGATAGATTGTTCCTTCTCAATTGTCCTAGCATCCAAGTGCTCCTCCAATCAGTTGATAGCTCTAATTTCATTGCAAATGAAACAATTGTAAAAAGTCAGTGAAATTATTTTTCTCAACGCAAACATGTCAAACCATGGTGCAAGTGTACAAATAGATTCAAACAAAGAGTCATGGGATTCATTTACAAGATGTCCATAGATCAAGAAGGCTTGATGCAACATGATTTTCTCAATTGGCAACATGTCAAATTGTCAAGATCGGCATTGGTATGGAAAAATGCATGAAGCCATTAGTGTAGGAATTCTATCTAAACTGTTTGTTGTGTTATACAACAAGAATGGTTCAAAATGTCCATATACAAGGTTCTGATTGTGTAGAAAAATATTATACTAATATTCATGAATCTCTTGATTGAAATGAAGATATGATTGTCCATTTGTGTTTAATGGAATTAACAACCAATAAGAGAGCCATTTGATAAAGAAGACATCTCCCCATAAGCTAATTGTAGATGGAGCATGAATAGAAGAAGGTGTAGAAAATATTTCCAAGTATATTTCAACATCATCAACATTGTGAAGGTCTAGAAGAAACATATGTGTCAATTTACTTCGTAATGATTTCAAAGCAACGTCATGTTGGCGATATAAGAAATGTCGAAAGTGGTTCAGAATTCCTTGTTGTATTTTAGTTGAAGTGAGTGGAAATGAAGAACAACAACAAGTGAGTCAAATAGATAACTAAATAAATTGTGATTAATTTATTACATTTTGGTCTCATTCAATGTAAAAGTATTTTTCATTTAGATTAAGTCTGTTGAAATTGTATAACAAGTTGTCCAATGAAAGAATGCTTCACAATGCAAAGAGAACAAAATACATTGAATATCCAATATCCAAGCATCAATGTAGAATTTTTTTGAAATTTCCTATACAATATGTAGTGTACTTTGTCTCTCTGATTGTTGTTGTTGTTGTGTTTTTTTTCATTGTTTTGTTTGTCAATAGTGCGAACGCCACTACCTGGCTCTATGACAAATAAGTTGAAGAAATCAAAGTGAAGAAAAAACAAAAACCAATATAGTCAAATAGAAAACATTGAATCTAATCAATAAATTGATATTAAATGAAAAGTACTAAATATACATCACAAATAACCATGTCACACAAGTTAACTGCATCCAAGTTGTTTGCTGACGTGGAAACTTGAATTTTCTCAATTTGACCAAGGAAAAATCAAATTGAGGCTTTCTTGCTATATTTTTCAACACTCACTCTCGTCAAGAAAGGCATTATCAACCACCCCTCTCCTACGCCTATGGAACTTGAACTTCTCTCATGACAAAGCCTCTGTCAAAATGTCAGCATCTTGTTCCTCTGCCAGAACGTATTGTAGTAACATCATCCACCTTTACACACAATCTTGTAAATGGTCATACCGTATATCTATATGCTTGGATCGATCATGAAATACAGGATTCTCAGAGAGCTTGATGCAACTTGATTATCACAATAGATCATAGTTGGATCCATCATCTGGCCGAACAATCCCACAAGTATATTTCTCATCCATATCACCTCACATGTTGCTTGACTTACAGTCATGTATTCTTCTTTTAACAATCTAAGCACCACATATCCTTGCTTCCTATTGTACTAGGAAACCACTGTGGATCCTGTCGTAGCATTTTTTTGTTTTCATAAGATAGAATAAAATAGTCAAAAAATAAAAAATATTTTGAAAAAATGCTAAGTTAGGATATGGACATAACAATATTGAATAAAATGTTAGTGAAAAAAATCTTGATGATGATGTCCATATCAAATAAAATGTTGGGTTAGATGTCCTAAAAAATAAAGACAAAAATAAAATGTTAGGTTAGAAAGAAAAGAAAACAAATAAACTTTGAAAGTGAGCAAGTCCAAATGCCACTACAATTGTTTGTGCAAAATAATGTTTGTGTGCAACTTGTTTTAAATGCCACAACCCATGAAAGTCAAACTGTTTAGTCTTGACTGCTTCATGCTTTAAATTTGATGTTATAGTTAGAGAATAAAGATCTAGGCAAACTATTTAATCTTGGCAGATCAGTAGTTGGGTAGAGAATAATGAGGTTCTCATCAGTTTAATCTGAGCCCTTGGAGGTTATAAGGTTAGAATTAGATAGTTTGCATTTGTAAAATAAAAGAAAGGAAAAGGGTTTGCTAGCTTAAATGCACCCATTAAGTGAAGAAAAAATGATAGGATGAGCAAAGGGTAAGTAGAGAAAGGTTGCATCATTGATTGGACAAAATGTATATTTATCATGTTTTACGATATGTTTCTATGTCCATGAGGTAATTACACAAAGCAAAATGACGGTTTACAAGATCAACTAATTAACTTCCCTTATCTCCATTCATCCCTACATTTACTAATTTCCCCTTCCCATCTTCATACATTCATATTCATTTTCCATAAAAACCCCTTTTCCCAAGGTCAAAACTCTTTTTACCTAGGAAAAGTGAAAACTTCATGATAAATCACCTTTTACCCAAAAAGACCCACAAAAAGATGTTTACCCTAAGTATTAATGCATATATGAAAAGAAAATAACTTGTAAAAGCATTATACTTAGTGTAATTCCCATTTTCGCGTATATTCTCCCTTTCCGCTCATTTTTTCATATCATCACTAACTTAATGTATTAAACCCCTAAATTCCCTTTTCCCGTATATATTAACTCCCTTAATTTAAATATCTCGAAACCTTTAGTTTTATAATAAAACTATATGTTTAATAAAACATCACATTGACAGATTGCAAGCTCTTTAACATGGATACACTCTCCCCACATTGCGATATGCGATATGAACCTAAATTCGATATCATTTATCTACCCAACTTCATAAAATTTCAAGTCCACCCTATGTGTTTTGCGAACGATTTCTTTGTTAATTTTTTTTTACAATTTTAACAAAGAAATCGCCCAAAGCCTCCATTTAAACGCTAATATCAGTTTAACCCATAATAAAGCCATTTGGTGCCTTAATTAATCATTGGGACCCTCCATTGTTCTTTCGCGCTACTCTTTCACTCCTCCACCATCCGATCATGACCATTGAAATCCAATGGACCTCGCCCATCTCGGGTTGGCTCTCTATACGAACGTTACCCACCCGAAAACTGGTATTCCACTAATCCCCTTCGCTACGTGTCAAGCTTAGATCATTTCGGGTGACCCCCTCCCAAAACCACCCACACTTTATAAGCGGTGCGATGAAAACCAAAATCACCTCCCGCATAATGACAAAATGACCATTGTTCATTTGCCCCATATTTCAAAAAGAAAGTTGTTTCTCCGTTTAAATGCAATTACCATTTTGCCTTTGTTTTGCCTATTTTCACTGTGAAACCTCCATAAAGTGTTTGTGACCAATAAAACCATCGTTTTACCTTCCGATATCTCTGGACTCCCTCCAATATCCCTTCAACCTCTATAAAGCCATTGAAGACCTTCTCTATCACCTATGCTTTTCTTAACAGTTTCTGTGTTTTGCAAGTAAAAACCCCTGTTCCAGGCTTACAAAGAACAAGCCTGCATCCAGTTCGAAGATGAATATAAAGGGATTTACTATTGAAAAATACAGTAAAAACCTAAAATGCACAATAAAGGAAAAAACAACACAGTAAAGGTTAATCAGTAGGGTTAAATGATTTTTAGAGAGTTTAAAGAGTATCAGATGAAAGATCAGATGAAGAAACTCACCAACATAAAGGATACAAACAAATAATCAGCTTAAAGGGTGGAAATATCAAACAACAAAGCCAGCACCACCTGAATAAAAGGGACATCACGAAGCAGTTCAATAGCTGCCCCTATCTTCTTGTATGAAGATCTTTCGTTTCCTAGAATAGATCTTAATCAGTTTTAGGATATTTCCTTAGTTTAATTATTGTATAAATAACTCTCTTCTCGACATGTTATAGGTTCGAAGATCAAGATTCATTGCCCATTGCTTGTTAAGTCTTGACTGTTAATTCTACTTTGAACCTAGAAGCCACCTTTGAAGGAAGCTTTTCTAGAAACTTGATGTACTCAGTGTTTCTGGAACCTTAATACAAAGCAAAGGATTCTAAACTTGGTTTCACATAGTTTTTGTTATCCTGTAATTTTTTCCAGCTATCAATCATTATGGTTTTCTTCATGTGCTTATGACTTATAGAGATATCTGGGTAGGAATGATTGTGTCTCAATTTATTCCTATAAGCTCCTAAAGTGATCATATATTAAGAGAATGGATTAATGAACTGTCTATTTAGCTAATCCCCTCTAATCAATAAATCATCAGCATCTTGTGTAAGCTTAAGTATAATGCCTTGAACCTTTGGAGCGTAGTTTAGAAGGTTTTCCTACTTATGATTGTTCTATTTCATAGTTTGGAAACTGTGATAATCATATTATTTTCTGTCTTCTTCTCACCACTATTTTGATCTATATCACTGTGTAAAGTCTTATAGTAGCCCTTTGCTAAGATATTAATATAACCCAAAGGATTAATTATTTCAATTCTACATCTGTCTTCATTCATTGGTCTTCCAAAACTAAAACCAAAAAAACCAAAACAATTATTTTAGATGCTCTGGCATTGATAGCTAACCTGCTACTATCTCAGAGGTACAACATTAGACTGGTGTCGCTGCTGGGGATTCGAATTTCATTTAAGTTTCCCTTGGGACAAAAATATTCTTTCATTCTTTCCTTTAAAGGTGATTAAAGGTTTAGAAAGGCTAAAATCATTCACCTAGGTGACTCCACACTCCCAAGATGGCACCTTATAAACATACCAGATCTTGTTCAGAAGTTGGCATAGTTAACCCTCTGTCAGATCCTGAAAGGCTTCTGAGAAAAGCCAGTTCTAAAAGGGGACGCAAACCATATTCTTCTTCCTCTTCAGTCCTACAGTGTGAATAATTAGAATCATTTGACCCATATAGTAATATCCCATTTGATCCTAATTACTCCCATTTATCACTTAGGGTTGTTGAACTTCTAGATAAAGGAGTTGATTTTAAGTCAGCCTACCTTATTCATTCATTAGAATCTCATCCAATGCCCACACTACCATCAGGATCACCTAAAACTGAATATGATTTGGGTGTCAATCTACTAGAATATAAACCCACAGATCGCATATCCCCTACCACCTATCATTTACCTTCCATTTTTGACCAACCTGAAGCTTCTTCTTCTAAACAATCTGAGGAGACCTTTTCTATATATTCCAATCCTCTCTTTGAAACAAAAGAAGGCATTTCTTTACAGGTCCAAAATTTAGTTCTCAAGACTCCTTTGAAGTCTTTTAGGATATCTCCTCCTTCATCTCCTCCTTCACCTCCAACTAGTCCATCAACCCCTGAATCACCATCTTCTTCCTCTACTTCTTCTTCATCCTCTACATCCACACAAACACCTCATACTCCTCTTGGACAACCTCATACATCTCAAGCACCTCATACACCACCTATTGTCATGGCTTTATGACCTATTGTACAAGCTAGATATGTTGCCTTAGTCTTACCTAATAACCTTGATGCATTCCCAGCTGGATACTTAAAATATCTTCCCAAGTACAATGGAGAAACTGGTCCCTCCGCTGAGGACCATCTCCAAGCTTTCCTAGACTTTGCAGACAACATGAATATTGAACAAGATAATTTTTATATGAGATTGTTTGTACAGTCACTTGAAGGAAATGTGAGGATTTGGTTTAGACAATTACCAGCAGCTTCCATTAGAAATTGGGAAGAGCTTACAACTATATTTAAAAATCAATGGGGTGTGAAAAATGGTCCTCTTTACTTCCTCACAGAATTTGAGGAGCTTAAAAGGAACTTCGGTGAACCAGTATCAGATTTTATCAAAAGATTCAATAAACTCTATCACAAAATGCCTACTGATTGTAAGCCTCCTATAGCAGTAGCTAAGTCTAGATTTTCTAAAGCTTTTGATGATGACTTTTTTGTTATGCTACGAGAGAGAACTTCAAGAACTCTTAAAGATATGAAAACAAACGCTATAGAAGTAGAAGTAAATAGCACAACCTCAACTTCTTTTAAACTTAAGGAAGAAAAGGCCCATTGAAGAAAACTTAAATTTGTTCAAGAAGCCTCTAGTTCCTCTAAGACTAAATCAGAAGACTCAAAAATAGATTAAATAACATCTCTTCTTAGAAACCTATCAAATAGGATTTCAAAGATTGAGACTCAACCTAGGAAAATACAGCAAACAGTTACTAGACCTCAAAACCAAAATCAAGATCAGTATAAAAGAAATCCACCATTACAAATTCTTCAGAGACATAGTAATGATCAACAGGCTCCTACTCCTCTATTGATAGATGACCAACAACCTGATGATAATACTATGACAATTACTAAAGATATTAATAGTATGGATTCATCTTCCAATCAAACCTCCATCATTCCTCTCTCACAACATAATCAGGTTCAAGAAGATCAGGAAGCTTCACAAGTCCTTAAATATCATGCTTTCTCATAATTTTTAATTGCAGAATTAAACAAAAGGTATGATCTTAGGCCTAGGCCTAGTCCTGGGAGACCTCCAAAGGAAATTCCAATAATTAAACCATGTACCAAAACTATTGAAGCTCAAACAACTCTTATTCAGCCCTTAGATCAGTCAATTGATACTACCCAAACTGGTAAAAACATTTTGCTGCATTTAATGTTGAAAAAGAATTAGAGAGGGTTAAAATCCCAATTCCATTGTCAAAACTTTCTAAAAACCCTGGTTATAAAATCCAAGTCACAAAATGGATACAAAATACCTTGGTTGATGCTAAAGGTGATGTCATAAGTCTACAAGATCAAAAACCAGTAGTAGTTTTTGGCCCTAGTTCAGACATGATAAACGAGATAGTGCCTCTTTTCTATGTAACTCTTAAAACAAATGATTCCATGTTGTATAATTGTATGCTTGATTGAGGAGCATCGCACAACCTTATGCCAAAATCTATCATGGACCATTTGAAACTCGACATAACTAAATGCTACCATGACTTGTACACCTTTGATTCTAAAATGGTGCCCTATTTAGGATTGATCAAAGATCTAGTGGTTACCGTTGCCCAAATTCCAATGAAAAGTGTAGTACATGACATTGTTGTCAAAGATATCCCTCCCGAGTTTGTTGGGTTGTGCTATATTCTTTCCACGACTAGTCCACGTAGTTAACTGGGGGGTTTAAGGCGTACCCGTAACCTCGTGCTGCCCCAGAAAATTTTGGTTTTGGACCCTATGTTAGGTTGGGCAGACCCACCTATGGTTTTGTGCATGATTTTCGCACATGTTTTTTGGACACGATGGTTTTCGGTCCATGGTATTCGACGCAATGGTTTTTTGGTCCATGGTATTGGATGCTTCGGCATGTATAAATATGTATTGTAACACTGAAATGAATATAATGAAAAATCAATTTGGTAGTCCCAGTTTTGGGATCCAGGGGAAAATCTCTGTGTATATGTGTTTTATGTGTTATGCTCTCGTGTTTTTTATTTTCTGTGTCTTAGAATTCATATGCAGGTAATTTCTATACGGCGTTAAAACCTACATTTGGTATCAGAGTTGTTTTAGCTTCAAGGGATGCCTTTGTTGCCGAGGGGTTTTGCTCGGGCCTGTGGTAGACCCTGTTCAGTGGGAGATCTATGAGATCGATTCTATTGGTGAAAGAATATAACGAGCAGTGGAAAGATAGAGATCGAGAAATTTAATGGTCAAAGTTTTGAGTTGTGGAAACTAAAGATGGAGGATCTGTTGGTGGATAAAGACAGTGGATCATGGTAGATCCAGGTACTAAACCAACGGGACTATCCGATGAAGAATGGAAGAAGTTGGAACAGAAGGCAAAGAGAAAAATATGATTATGTGTCTCAGATTCAGTATTGTTGAATGTATCAGGGGAAGCTACGACGAAGGATTTGTGGGACAAGTTAGGGACTTTGTACCAATCTTAGTCTCTGGTGAATAAACTATTCATGCGAAATAAGCTATATAACCAGAGGATGAAAGATGGAGACTCGGTGATAGAGCATCTAAACGCATTTAATACTGTGGTAAGTCAGTTAGCATCTATTGATATTAAAATTTTACATGAAGATAAGTGCATTAGTTTGTTGTGTTCTATACCAGATTAGTGGGATAGTCTGGTTATTGCAATAGGTAGCAATGCAACTGCCTTGAAGTTTGATGAAATAGTCTCATCCTTGTTGACGGAGGAGATAAGACGGAAAAATATGGAGAGCTAGAATGGTGATGCCTTGTCTGTACAAGGATGGTCCTAGAACAAAAACAAAAATAAGTCATTGAGTGGGAGATCTAAATCTAGAGGGAGATCTAAGTCCCCAAGAAAAATTGTAAAGGTGGTGTGCTGGAAATGCAGAAAGGAAGGGCACTACAAAAGGGACTGTAAATCTAAAGCTCCTGATAAAGGAAAGGGATCTGATGATGGTCCTTCTGCAGAGGTGAAAACCACTTCAGATAAAGTTGTGGATGTGTACTTGGCTTCTTCAAGTACACATGTAGATCATGAGGCGTGGTTGATTGACTTAGGTGCATCCTTTCACTTCACTCCCCATAGAGAGTGGTTATGCGAATATGAGAAATATGATGGCAGTGATGTATTATTGGGGGATGATAGGAAGGCTAGAATCATTGGTTGCAGAAAATTAAAGTTGAACTTGCAAGGTGGAAGGGTTAGAACACTTCCAGGTGTTCTGCATATTCCTTCATTGGCCAGAAATCTGATTTCTGTAAGCAAATTGGATGATGCAGGTGTAAAAACAGTGTTCGATAAGGATACTTGCAAAACTGTTCGAGGAGCACTAGTATTGATGCGGGGAGTTCAGATTGGAACTTGGTACAAGCTACAAGGTAGCATTGTTATTTTTGGGTGCAACAGTTCTGTGATTCCTGAAAATGGAGTAGAAAATATAGTGGTCTCTGGAGAGAAGACCGTGCTATGGCATTAAAGACTTGGACATATTGGAGAGAAGGGCCTTCAAATACTTCATGGTAAAGGTATGGTAGAAGGTATGAGTAATAGCTCTCTAGATTTTGATTTCTGTGAAAATTGTGTATATGGGAAGTAGAATTGGGTGAGTTTCCCCTTTGGTGGTAAGAGGGAAAAACATATATTAGAGCTTGTGCACAGTGATGTGTTTGGACCTGTGAAGGTTCCATCAGTAGGTAAGTCTATGTACTATGTATCATTTATAGATGACTTCTCAAGGAATAGATGGATATATTTCCTTAAAAAAAAATATGAAGTCTTTCACAGGATTAAAGAATTTAAGGCTCTCGTGGAAAACCAGACAGAGAAGAAGATAAAGGTGTTGAGGACAGATAATGGTGGAGAGTTTTGCAACAAGGAATTTGAAGAATTCTGTAAGAAGTGCGGTATAGCATGTCAGAAGACTACTCCATATACACCTCAGAAAAATGGATTTGCAGAAAGAATGAACAAGACATTGATGGAAAGGGCAAGAAGCATGCTCAGTGGTGCCGGGTTAGGACAAGAATTCTGGGCATTGGCGGTGGATACTGCATGTTACATGGTCAACAGGTCACCTTCATCAGCGTTGGAGGATAAGACTCTACAAGAGGTATGGACTGGTAAGAAACGCTCTCTTTGACATCTGATGGTATTTGAATGTGATGCATATGTATATGATCCAAAGGAGAAAAGAACCAAGTTGGATAGTAAATATGAAAAGTGCATCTTTATTAGGTATAAGGATGGTTTAAAGGGTTATAAGCTTTGGAACCCAGTAACAAGGAAGGTTGTGTACAGCCAAGATGTAGTGTTCAGAGAGGTGAAAGATGCTATTAAACATGAATTCCAACCAAAGGAACCTAAGAAGATAGAGTTTGACCTAAAGGAGGAAGAATCATACTCTACAGCAGAGGAGGAATCAGAAGATGAAGAGCCACAAACTCTAGCTGTGAGAAGATTAGTTCGAGAAAGAAGGCATACAGAAAGGGGTAGTCCATCTGCTTTCTATTCAAGTTTTTCTTTATCTGTTACTGATGATAATCCCAGAATTATGAAGGAAGTAGTGGATTCAGAGGATGGAAAACTCTAGAAAGAGGCCATGGCTGATGAAATGGAATCTTTGCACAAAAATGAGGCTTGGGATTTGGTAGAGTTGCCGGCTGGAAGGAAACCCATTGGCATCAAATGGGTTTTCAAGAAGCAGACAAATGCAGAAGGAAAGGTGGAGAAATACAAAGCTTGATTGGTAGCAAAAGGTTATTCCCAGGTGCCGGGAATTGATTTTGGTGATTTTTTTCTCCTGTTGCCAAGGTAACTTCTATTAGATTAATTTTATTTGTTGTTGCTGCTTTTGATTTTGAGTTAGAATAGATGGATGTGAGGACAACATTTCTTCACGGGGATCTGGAAGAGGAAATATACATGAAGCAACCTGAAGGATTTGCGATGAAGGGTAAGAAAGAACTAGTATGCAAGTTAAAGAAGTCTTTGTATGGGTTAAAAAAGTCACCAAGGATGTGGTATCATAAATTTGATACATTTATAGGGGGACTTGGCTTCACCAGAACCAAAGCAGATCACTGTGTGTATTTTAAATTAATTGGTGACCGTGTTATTTATTTGGTCTTGTATGTGGATGATATGTTGCTGGTTGGAAATGACAAAGAAATTATCCAGGATTTGAAGACCCAATTGTCCTCCAAACTCGACATGAAAAATCGTGGTGCTGCAAACTATATTTTGGGCATGGAAATTAAAAGAGATCGAGCAAAGAGGAAGCTCTGGTTAAACAAGAGGAAGTATGTCGAGACAATACTGCAGAGGTTTAATATGCAAGATAGTAAACAGGTGAAGGTTCCTATTCCTGTAGGTGTGAGGTTATGTGCTCAACAGTGTCCCAAGACACAAGAAGAGGAAGAGGACATGTCCCATGTTCCATATGCAAGTGCAATCGGTAGCCTAATGTATGCAATGGTCTATACTAGACCAGACATTGCACATGCAGTGGGAGTATTGAGAAAATTTATGTCAAAACCAGGGAAGGAGCACTGGACAACAGTGAAGCAAGTTTTTAGGTATTTGCGTGGCACCATTGATTATGGTTTGTGCTACCAAGGAGGACCAGGATTGGACAGAGTGTTGGATATTCATGGCTTTGTTGATGCAGACTAGGTTGGAGATCTGGATCAAAGAAAATCTACAAGTGGTCATGTGTTTAACCTATTTGGAGCTGCAGTCAGTTGGATGAGTAAGAAACAATCTGTAGTGGCACTATCAACTACAGAGGTTTAATACATGGCAGCCACTCATGCAAGCAAGGAAGCAGTCTAGTTCCAGAGATTGTGTTCAAGTATGGGGTTAGTACAAGGAGCTATAAGGATAGACTGTGACAACCAAAGTGTAATTTTCTTGGCAGAGAACCCCGGATATTTTGGAATGCTCTGTTCTATATCTTGTTGTGCAGAAATTAGGGGGAACTCTACAGATGGATATGTCATATGCTACTATTCTAGTTTAAGGAGGGGAGCAATTAAGATTATATAGAGAGGTAAGATTTGTACATACTGTTTGTAAGACTGACCAGCCAAGGAACCATCCAATTTATGCAATAGATCAAGACTTTGGTTGTTTTCAACTCACTTCAAACCAGCATAAAACTCAAGTTAAAATTTAAGAGGTAGTTGAAAATCTTGAACCAAACCAAAACTGATATTTGGAAATTGTTCTTTGATGGCTCTTGCACAAAAGATGGGGCAAGAGCTAGAGTAATTTTAATTTAACTTGAAAAAGAAAATATAACCCAATCATGTAAATTAGACTTCAAAGTTACAAATAATGTGGTTGAACATGAAGCTTTCCTTTTAGGATTGCAATTAGCCAAAAGCTTAAAAGTTCAAAACTTAAGTGTCTTTACTGATTCAAAACTTATTGTTAAGCAAGTAATAAATGCTTCCCAGACCAAGCACCCTAAACTTAGGTCCTACCGAAATGATGCTTCCTTGAAAACTTCCTTGATGCTTTTAATTTGACTCATATTCCCAGAGATCAAAGTATTCATGCATATGCCTTAGCTCTTTTTGCTAGCTCTTTTAAAATTCATTATCATACTGATATACTCTATCAAATACAAGTCAAATATAGGCCATCTATCCCAGATAATCTCAAACATTGGCAAATATTCGAAGATGATGAAGATTTGAAATCATTTCTGCAGGTAATAGATGATTTTTCATTTCTACAAATTGATGAAGATATAATTGAAATAAATGAAAATGCAGATGGAAATGATACTTCTGATTTTAAAAACCAAATTGCTAATCATGACATTATTCAATTATCTAATAATTTTATTCCAAAGGGACTGATTTCTTTTGAAATATTGTTTGATCAAAATGATGTCCTCTGAAACCCTCAATCCATTTCTTCATAAGATGACATAGAAGAGATTAACATTGGAACTGATGAAGATATCAAAAACATCAAAATATGTGCATCTCTAGACCTTGAGATCAAAGCTCAATATCTTAAGTTACTGCAAAATTATAAGGATGCTTTTGCTTGGACTTATGCTGATCTAAAGACCTATGATACCTCATTAATACAACATAAGATTCCTTTAAAGCCAGAAGCAAAACCTTATCAGTAGAAACTTAGAAGGATAAATCCAACCCTTCTACCAACTGTAGAAAGGGAGATTAAGAAAATGCTAGATGCTCAGATCATCCTCCCTCTTAGATATTCTAATTGGGTTGCAAATCTAGTTTACGTTAGAAAGAAAAATGGAGAAATAGGACTCTGTGTGGATTTTATAAATTTGAATAAAGCATCATTAAATGATAATTATCCTTTGCCCAAAATGGATCAGTTACTTCAAATGGTTTCAGGAGCACAAAGACTTTCTATGCTTGATGGTTTTTCAGGTTACAATCAGGTGAATGTTGACACACCAAATAGAGAGAAAACATCATTTACTACACCTTGGGGTACATTCATGTATGCTAGGATGCCATTTGGCTTGACCAATGCTGGAGAAACATTTCAGAGAGCTATGAGCATAGCTTTTATGGGTCAAGTAAATAAATTTGTGGTTATTTATCTTGATGACATAACTATTTTTTATAAATCTGATCAGAAACATCTAAAGCACTTGATGAAGGTTTTTGACAGGTGTATAAAATTTGGAATATCATTGAACCCTAAGAATTCCTTGTTTGCTATCAAAGAAGGAAAATTGTTGGGCCATATAATTTCAAATGAGGGAGTAGTAATTGACCCGAAACGAGTATTTTCCATTGAAACATTTACCTTACCTAGAAACAAGAAGGAGATTCAATCTTTTCTAGGAAAAAATAATTTTCTAAGGAGCTTTATTCCAAATTATGCAGAGATTGTAAAAGATATAACTCACATACTCCGAAAGGACCATCAAGTCAAATGGACTCCCACTTCTAGGCATGCATTTAAACAAATAAAAAAGTCTATCTCTGAAGCTCCCACCTTAGCCAACCCTGATTATACTAAACCATTTAGTATTTTCTCTTTTTCCTCTAAAACAACCCTTGTTGTTGTTCTATTACAGAAAAATGAAGATTCCCATGACCAACCCATAGCCTTTTTTAGCAAGGTTATTATAGATGTTGAGCTTAAGTATGACATCATTGAGAAGAAAGCCTATACCCTCATTCAAGCCATGAAATCATTCAGAATGTATGTCTTACATTCACCTATTACTGCTTATGTCCCTAATAGTGCTATGAAAATTGTCCTAACACAACCAGACACTGATTGGAAAAGAGGTAGATGGATCACTCAAATTCTGGGGTTTCATCTAACTATCAAGACTACCAAGCTAGTAAAAGGTCAAGGATTAGCCAAGCTTTTAGTCGAATCCAACTACAAAGTACTTGGATTCAATTCTGTTTTAGAAATATAAGGGAAGAATACACAAGAACCTTCCTTTCATCCAGAAGGGGAGAATCCACAAGAACCTCTACCTTCAAAGCAGATCAATTCTATGCACATTGATGAAAAATTTGTGTTGTCAAACTAGTATCAAGATATTATAAATTTCTTGATTCATTTTGAGTGCCCAACATCATTCTCCAAAGCCTAGTGTAAAACCCTTAAGTTAAAATCTGTCAACTACTGCATTATAAATTCAAATTTATACTGGAAATATCCACTGAATATTTTTTTATTATGTTTAACAGAATCAGAAACTGAAGGAATCATTGATCAATTTCATACGGGATTTTGTGGGGGACATTATTCTTAGACAACAACAACATACAAGATTTTGAGGGGAGGATTTTATTGGCCCACACTATTCTTACAAGTAGGGGAAAAGGTTAGAGGTTGTCTCCCTTGTCAAATGTTTGCTGGTAAACAAAAATTAGCAGCTCTTCCACTTGTTCCATCAATAGTTTCAACAACTCTTTCTCAATGGGGATTATATTTTGTTGGAGAGATTCACCCCACTTCAAGTAATCAGCATAGATGCATCCTCATTGCAACAAACTACTTTACTAAATGGGTGGAAGCAATTCCAGTCAGAAATGCTATTGATTCAGTAGTAATTAAGTTTATTGAGAAGAATATCTTATCTAGATTTGGTTGCCCAACTCAAATTGTCACTGATAATGCAAAAACTTTTGCTAGTGTTAAAATGATTGAATTTTGCCAGAAATATCAGATTTTGTTACATCATTAAATTCCATACTACCCTCAAGGTAATGGCCTTGCAGAGTCATCAAACAAAAGTCTGGTAAAGGGAATCAAAAAGACTCTAACTGATCATAAGAAGAGCTGGGATTCACATCTGATTTATGCAGTATGGACAAATAGAATTACTCCAAAGAGATCAACTGGGAAATCTCCATTTTAGTTAGTCTATGAGAAAGGTGCAATTTTCCTTACCAATTTGGCCTTCCCTGTTTTAAAATTCCTACAAGATTCAATAGATGAACTTGATGATTTTTCAAAGAAGAATAAATCAGATTATTGAACTTAATGAAAACAGAGATGAAGTTCAAATACAAATTGAATGAATATCAGAATAAGATGAAGGTCCTGTTTGACAGAAGAGCTAAGGAGAGGGACTTTAAGGAAGGATATCTAGTTCTAAGATGGGATGCCAGGAGAGAAGAGAAAGGAAAGGATGGCAAATTTGACAATCTATGGTTTGGACCTTTAGAAATTGCTAAAGTGAAGGTTAACATCACTTTTGTGCTGCAGAATATTGAGGGGCAATATTCCACTTATCTAGAAAATGGAAGGTTTCTCAAACATTTACATTCAATACTAAGAAGTTGAAATAATTTTCATTGTAAATACTCAGGTTTTCTTTTACCTTTCAAGATGTCAGTATGATTTTGTTACAGCAAGGAATCCATAGCCCAAGGAGAAGGCACATAGATTTGCAAGTTCTCTGCATTCTACAAGAGAAAGCAGTCCCTAGATGGAGCCAATGTTGTAACATTTTTTGGTTTTGATAAGATAGAATAAAATAGTCAAAAAATAAAAAATATTTTGAAAAAATGCTAAGTTAGGATATGGACATAACAATATTGAATAAAATGTTAGCGAAAAAAATCTTGATGATGATGTCCATATCAAAGAAAATGTTAGGTTAGATGTGCTAAAAAATAAAGAAAAAAATAAAATGTTAGGTTAGAAAGAAAATAAAACAAATAAACTTTGAAAGTGAGCAAGTCCAAATGCCACTACTATTGTTTCTACAAAATAATGGTTGTGTGCAGCTTGTTTTAAATGCCACAACCCATGACAGTGAAACTGTTTAATCTTGACTGCTTCATGCTTTAAATTTGATGTTATAGTTAGAGAATAAAGATCTAGGAAAACTGCTTAATCTTGGCAGATCAGTAGTTAGGTAAATAATAATAAGGTGCTCACTAGTTTAATTTGAGCCCTTGGAGGTTATAAGGTTAGAATTAGTTAGTTTTCATTTGTAAAATAAAAGAAAGGAAAAGGGTTTGCTAGCTTAAATGCACCCATTAAGTGAAGAAAAACTGATAGGATAAGCAAAGGGTAAGTAGAGAAAGGTTGCATCATTTATTGGACAAAATGTACATTTATCATGTTTTACCATATGTTTCTATGTCCATGAGGCAATTACACAAAGCAAAATGGAGGTTTACCAGATCAATTAATTAACTTCCCTTATCTCCATTCATCCCTACATTTACTAATTTCCCCTTCCCACCTTCATACATTCATATTCATTTTTCATAAAACCCCCTTTTCCCAAGTTCAAAACCCTTTTTACCTAGGAAAAGTGAAAACCTCATGATAAATCCCCTTTTACCCGAAAAACCCACAAAAAGAAGTTTACCCTAAGTATTAATGCATATATGAAAAGAAAATAACTCATAAAATCATTATACTTAGTGTAATTCCCCTTTTTACGTATATTCTCCCTTTCCGCTCATATTTTCATATTATCACTAACTTAATGTATTAAACCCCTAAATTCCCTTTTCCCGTATATATTAACTCCCTTAATTTAAATATCCTGAAACCTTTAGTTTTATAATAAAACATCGCATTGGCGGATCGCAAGCTCTTTAATGTGCATACACTCTACCCACATTGCGATATGCAATTGCGATGGGCCCTGACCCGACCCAAATACATATTATATTTCATTACCATATCACATCTGCCTCCATCGCAAGTCCCACTAAAGCAATAAACCTCCGCCATTTGCAATCTCCGATTGCGACAGACTCAATGCAATATATGTTATAATTCATACCCATATCGCATCCACCCCTCATCGCAAATTTCGCTAAAGCAATAATCCTCTACCATTTGCGATCTCCAATATGCGACAGGAACTCGGACCTGATCGCAGAATTAACCATGTTTTATTTCCTCATCGCGTCCGGCCCCTATCACATTCCTTTGTGATGGGCCTTCCAAATTGCGATATGTGATATGAACCCAGACCCAATATCATTTATCCACCAGAGTTCATAAAATTTCAAGTCCACCATATGTGTTTTGAGAAGGATTTCATTGTTAAAAGGTTTTTAGTATTTTAACAAAGAAATAGCCCAAAACCTCCATTTAACCACTAATCTCAGTTTAACCCATAATAAAGCCATTTGTTGCCATTATTAATCATTGGAACCCTCCATTGTTCTTTCGTGTTTCTCTTTCACTCCTCCACCATCTAATCACGACCATTGAAATCCAATGGCCCTCGGCCATTTCGGGTTGGCTCTCTGTACGAGCGTTACCCCCCCCCCCCCCGAAAAGCGGTATTCCACTGATCCCCTTTGCTACGTGTCAAGCTCAGATCATTTCGGGTGACCCCCTCCCAAAGTTGCCCACGCCTTATAAGCAGTGCGATGAAAACCAAAACCACCTCCCGCATAATGACAAAATGACCACTATTCATTTGCCCCATATTTCAAAAAGAAAGTTGTTTCTCCGTTTAAACGCAAAAATTACCATTTTGCCTTTGTTTTTCCTATTTTCATAGTGAAACCTCCATAAAGCCTCTGTGACCAAGAAAACCATCATTTTACCTTCCAATACGCTCTATACTCCTTCCAATATTCCTTCAACCTCTATAAAGCCATTGAAGACCTTCTCTATCACCTATGTTTTTCTTAACAATTTCTGTGTTTTGCAAGTAAAAACCCCTGTTCTAGGTTTATAAAGAAAAATCCCACATACAATTTGAAGACAAATCTAAAGGGATTTACTGTTGAAAAATACAACAAAACCCTAAAATGCACAGTAAAGGGAAAAGGAACACATTAAAGGTTAATTAGCAAGGTTAAATTATTTTCACAAAGTTTAAAGAGTATCAGATGAGGAAATTCACCAGCGTAAAGGATACAAACAAATAATCAGCTTAAAGGGGGGAAATATGAAACAGCGAAGCAAGCACAACCTGAATAAAAGGGACAACATGAAGTAGTTCAATAGCCTCCCCTATCTTCTTGTATGAAGATATTTCCTTTCCTAGAATAGATCTTAATCAGTTTTAGGATATTTCTTTAGTTTCATTATTGTATAAATAACTCTTTTCTCGAGATGTTATAGCTTCAAAGTTCAAGATTTATTGCTCATTGCTTGTTAAGTCTTGATTGTTAATTCTACTTTGAACCTAAAATCCACCTTTGAAGGAAGCTTTTCTAGACACTCGATGTACTTAGCCTTTCTAGAACCTTAATACAAAGCAGAGGATTCTGAATCTAGTTTCACACAGTTTGTGTTATCCTGTAAGTTTTTCCAGTTTTCAATCATTATGTTTTTCTTCATGTGCTTATGACTTATAGAGATATCTAGGTAGGAATGATTATGTCTCTATAAGCTCCTGAAGTCATCATCTATTAAGAGAATGGATTAATGAACTGTCTGTTTAGCTAATCCCCGCTAATCAATAAATCATCAACATCTTGTGTAAGCTTAAATATACTGCCTTGAAACTTTGGAACATAGTTTAAAAGGTGTTCCTACTTATGATTGTTCTATTTTACAATCTGGAAACTGTGATAATCATATTATTTTCTGTCTTCTTCTCACCACTATTTTGATCTATATCACTGTGTAAAGTCTTATAGCATCCCTTTGTTGAGATATTAATAGAACCCAAAGGATTAAGTATTTTAATTCTACATCTGTCTTCATTCATTGGTCTTCCAAAACTAAAACCAAAAATACCAAAACAATTATTTTAGATGCTCTGGCAGTGATAGCTGACCTACTACTATCTCAGAGGTACAACAGATCCAACACTGGAAATTCCACCTGATGTAATTTTTCTATTGGATGGAATCCCCACCTAATATGCATCTGTAAACCCACACAGTGTCACTCCCTTCATTCATCTGTACCATAGTCCAAACTAGTAAGTTGTTCTGAGATTCCGTAAAACATGCTTTGCTTCCTTCCAATATAATTTGGTTGGCCTAACCATATCTTGGCTCAACTGGTTGACTGCATAGCACATATCTAGCCGTGTGTTCACAAGATACATCAGTAAACTCACTAGTTGTCGATAAATGGTAGCATTCACTTCTTCACCTAAAGTAGTAGTCTCCTTCCTCTAGTTGATCACTAGAGGTGTCTCCATGGGTTTACAAATCTCCATGCGATATATTTGTAGTATCTCATTTTCATATTTTCCTTGAGACACAAATAGTTCCTCATTTCCTTTCCATACTTACAACATGAGGAAGTAGTGCATGAGACCCATGTCCTTCATTTCAAATTCCCTTGCAAGGTCCTCCTGGCAAGATCTGATCAACTACTCATCACCAATTAAAATCAAATCATCAACATATAAGAAACTAATAATCAATTTACCTTCTACCAAGATGTCATAAAGGTTTACATCTGCTTCACTTTTGGTGAAGCCCAAACGAGAGACATATTTGTCTATCCTGGTGTACCAAGCATGGAGTGCTTGTTTTGAGACTTTTGATCGGGAGTCTCATCTGTGAAAAATCAAGTGAGTGTTGAATCAATAACCCCATTGAGAAATGTTATTTTTGCATCGATCTGGTGGATCTTCCACCCCATCTATGCAACCAATGCAAGAATTGGTCTAATGGATGAATACCTTGATACAAGAGAAAAGTTCTCCTTATAGCCAATTCCCTCAACTTGAGAGTACCCCTTGGCAACAAATCTAGCCTTATACTTCTTTATGCTTCCATTTGCTACATGATTAACCTTGAAGATCCATTTCGAACCTACAACTGACTTATCTATTGGTCTTGGTACCACTTCCCAAACATTGTTCTTTACAATGGATTTGTACTCTTCCACCATTGCATCAACCCATCCAAGTTTCTCTATTGCTTCCTCAAAAAGGGATGGCTCAGTGTTTACAAGCTCAGTCATTAGAGCTGTGTAACCAGTGTACCGATCAGGTGACCTTCTCTTCCTATGCAAATTTTAAGGAGCTCCCACATTCTCTCTCACATCCTACACATGTCTATCAGCTTCCCTAGTTATTTTCCTAACTTATCTAGATGGTTCTGCTTGAGCAGATGTCACCACTCTCTACTCTTCAATTTGTGGCTGCTCCACAACTTCCTGAAAATTCTCCTTTGGAGCTAAAATATCATGTTCTAGTTGGATCTGAAGCTCCCCCTCAAGAGAGGGAGGAGCTTCAGATGGATGACACATATACATGATAGTTGTGTGGAGTTTTTGTGTAACCCAAAAATACCCCCAACTCTACTATCGGCTCAAGCTTCTTCCTTGATTCTTTGAAGACATGGAAGTAAATAGAGGCTCCAAAAATCCTGAAGTGTGATACATCTAACTTTCTCCCAGAGAAATCCTTATCTAGTGTAATCATACCAAGAATCTGATGAGCACTTTGGTTTTGCAAGTATATTCTTGTGTTACATGCCTCACGGGGGCTTCACTCAATGAACCTCTGACATATCATGTGTGTTCTTGGCATATTAAACAATACCCTTAATTTGACTACATATTGGAAAATACCTCTAAAACTCACATTATTTAACCCCCTACCAATACAAACCCATTACACGTTCCCAATTTAAAATACCTCTAATTTCACTAGATATTTTAGGTATCATTTTCTTCATTAACATTTCTTACACCCCTTTATATTTTTCAATTAACTTTGAGCTCCTTTTTTTTGTCTGCCAATATATAAATCCTTTATCCCCTATATATCCCTCAATATATTATGTCATTTTTTTTCTCAGTATATGTCCTTCAATATGAATGCACATGGTATGGTACCCTAGTGAAGCCCCTCGTGACATGCCTCTGCCCACAAATGCAGTGGTAAGCCTTGGTCATGCAACATAGCCCTCACTACTCCCACAATGCTATGGTTCTTTCTCTGAGCTACTTGATTCTACTGTGGGTTTTGGGGTGTTGTCAGCTCTCTCTGAATGCCTTCTTTCACACATAAATTTTTGAATTCATGTGAAATGTACTCACCTCCATTATCAATCCTGGGAGCCTTCACCTTCTTGTTGGTTTCTTTCTCAACCAATGCCCTGAATTCTGAAAACTTGGAGAATATCTCATCCTTCTTGCACGTGAAGAAGATCCAACACTTCCTTCAGAAGTCATCAATAAAAATGATAAAATATTTGTTTATGGTAGTGGAGGTTGTTGAGAAAGGTCCACAAACATCATAGTTGATCATTTCCAAGACTACATGTGCTTTGTTGTCCCGATCATGGAATGTGGATTTTGTGTGCTTCCCCAAGGTACATCCTTTGCATACATACTACTACTCAAGTGCTCCTTTAGGGAGGCTAGTGGTTATTCATTGCATAATATTCAAGGCACCATGATACCAATGCCCAATTCTTTTGTGCCAAATTTCATCGACATCGTGACTCTACAATTTCTCCACCTTACTGCTTAATGCAGCACAGTCTTCCACATCTATATTGTACAGGTTATTCACATGAACCTCGATATGCTTCACATGTCCCATGGATATGTGTCTCAGGAATACTTTTCCATTTCTAAATATCATATCATAACCACGGTCTTCCAAAAATGCAACAAAGATGAGATTTTTCTTTAGGCCTGGAATGAATATGGCATCCTTGAGTCTAAGAGGGGATCCCAACTCCCTCTAAAAGGTGATTGTAGAAATCCCAGTGATGTTGTACCTTTTGTTGTCCCCCAACTCGATGTGATGGCCATGCATGCGATAAGGGTAAAGTCAAGCTCGAGCTGTGAAGTAAAAGCTTCACGAGTTTCTCCTCTTGATGTCTTTTTTCTTGACGTTTTGTGTGGCCACTCCATGGCATAGTGCCTAAATTCATGACAATTGAAGCATTTAATTCTGGAAAAATATTTCTTCTTGCGTCCTTGGCTGGATTCTAGTTTGGTTTGAGATTTCTTCCCTTTTCCCTTCTTTCCCTTTCCAACGAATGAAATTTTTTCTTCATCCTCACCCTTGGATGAAGTCTCATCTCTAGTATTTCACCTTATTTCCTCATGTACCAAAATGGACCATAAGTGTTCCCAATTCGGTAGTTTCTCCCTCCCTTTCACAGAATCTTGGTAGCTATGCCAACTTTTGGGAAGACCTAGGAGTGCTAGGCTTACAAAGTCATCTTCTGCAACATTAACACCAAAGTCACCAATTTCATCATGAAATTGTATGAACCTGCTCAGATACTGCAAAATAGTGTCATTCTTCTACATCTTGATATTTCAAAGTTTATCCTTGAGTGCCAACTTCCTTTGGTCAATACTATTCTCGAACAATTCTCTCAGTGCTTTCCACATTACGAACAAAGTTTCTTTCCCATGGAGATTTGAGACAGCATGATCCTGTACTCCCTCCAGGATTATTCTCCTCACCTTGGCTACAACGTTCTTCCACTAAGAAAGGTTATGGGCATCAGATGCCTGTAGTTTTGCAATGTTTGTCTTGACATATTCTAGCAATCCATTGTCATCCAATACCACCCCCATGTGATCCTTCCATACGATGAAATTACAGATGCCTTCCAAGGAATACTTTAACCTCAGCTCGTTGAAGGTTGTCTTTCCAACTCTGTAGAGATCTTGATACAATGAACTACAAATTTGATCCTCCTCAGAAACAACTTCAAAATTCATACGGTAATGTGAATCCTGCTTTGATACCATGTAGAAATTATGATGTAGATTTGCAACTTCTCATGACACTTTAATCAAAATTAGAAGACGCAAACCTACTCTACTGCTCTGCGGAATTAAATTCATAATTTAAAACATCAATCACAAACATGCAATGAGAAATAACGCACATGCACACAATATTTTTCTAAGGGAAATAAATCTACTAAAAACCCCTTTATTTGCTTGCATTAATCTGATGAATATAAATGTACAATTCATTTTATCAACTGAGCACAACTTGCAAGTGAAAAACCTATCTCTCTACTCACTGAGAAGCTCTGACCACTATAAAATTTATACATGTTTTTAAATGTTGACGTCCACCAAATCATTCACTATAGCGGCATCTACATTCGACATCAAATTCCTTTAATGCAATCCTCCTCGAACTAGCAAAGTGACGAGGCATGGTACTAACTGAGTATGAAACCACATTCTTCACTGTCCAAACAAGTCTTGGTGTGGCCAACGAAGCTCTGGAAGAAAAAGACCTATTTCAAAACATGTTTACGAAGGCCTCAATGTCGAGAACCATCAAATCTATTTCAAAACAAGGGAACACTATGGTAGTGTCTCCAATTTCTCACCTCAAAAAAATCCCTTAATGACCTTACTTGAAATGTCTTGGGAGTCAAACTAAAACTATACAAAAATAGTTGGCATCCCTTGGGCTTTGGTCCAAACATATAGTAACACATTGACGACTGCTAAAAATATATATATATATATAAAACAAAATTCAACCATTAAAAAAAATCCGCTGGTCAAACTAATTCCTCCAACCCATCCCTATATGTCGCGTAGTAATATAACAAATAGAAAATAGAGACGCTTACATGAAGAGTATTTCTAGTCCATGGAATACCTAACTTGTAAGAGATGCAAAGAGGATTTATAAGTATTTTACGGTAACCGTAAAATTGAGTTTTTTTTTTTTTTTTTATACGTTGTCTAATGCTAACATTAAATGTTTGTGGCTTAAGTTACTTAATTTCCATGAGAAAGAGAATGAGCGAAAAAGATATAAAAGGGAAGAGTGTACTTTGATAAAAGTATATAATTAAATAATGATATTATAAATATCTTGATTATATTGGTGTTTTTGAAATTGGAAAAAGGATATAAAGGAGAGTGTACTCTAATTAAGGAATGATTTTATAGATGTCAAGATTATATTGGTTTTTTTTTAGTAGGAGTCGGTTATGATTACATGGTTTTATTTTTCCATTTAATATTTTATTGTGTTTATTTATAATTTTATTGTGTTTATTTATAGAAGAATTTTAAAATTATAAAAATAAAGTTAAATATGCTAAATGTTGAATTATGTTAGGTATAAAAAGGTTTATAAATATTGAGAAGGTAAAAAAAATATTGAAAAAAGTAATTTTAATAAAAAATATATTAATTAAGAAAAATATTTATAAAAATTATTTTAAAAGATATTTATCTATATCAAATTAAAAGTATTATTTAATATTTTATAAATACATATATACTATTTTTTAAGATTTTAGAATTTTAAAAAAATTTACATATTCTTTTTACATTAGCAAATCTATTTGATTTTATATATTTTTATTGCAAATCCATGTTAATATTTATTGTTAATTTTAAATTTTTAAATTCCTATAATGTAAAGTCATTTTCTTTGCATATATTAATTCATCAATTCAACCATGTTTGAATTATTGAACTTTAGACAATGTATGTACCTTAATATTTTTTTCTTTGTATCGTGATGTAAACTTTAAAGCCTTTAGTCACCCTGTGTCGTTGAGGGATTTTTAGTTTCGGGATTTTTTCCTTCATCCGAAGCTCCTTCATTCTGATGCCATCACCATAGCTCTGTCAAACCATCACAAATTTCTTTGCAACAGGGTTCTTCCCTACTCCAAGGTGATGCCATTGCTTCAAATTGCTTGAGCTTTTCGGTCTTCATGAGGTCACTCTCAATGGGTACTCACTCTCTGTAGGTGAAAACTGTCTAATTTGTCTCTACACTTGTGGCTAGAATTCAAGATTGAACAAGAATCCCTTACATCTTAATGTGTCTCCTACATGGGGGTAGGCAACTTCAGGAAGGGCGCTTGCTCAAATATTATGCTATAGTCAACAATGCCTTAATCCCCCTAGACTCAGGATTGAATGGAGGAGCCAAAGGACAAGGTGCACCCTCTTCCTCTCAATGAAAATATTTTAAGGATGCTCTAAACTCAGAGCTGTCACAATCAACTCCCAAAGATCTCTCATGGCCAAGCTTCATTGTAGAGTAAGTAGAAGATATACTAGATCTAGAGGTGGAAGACTCCTCAACTGATATTTTCTTTCTAGCTTATGAGTGGAATGCCATAATTTTCCCTTTTAATGACCTCTAGCCATTAGCATTTGCACTCTGAAAATGGGTACATCAAACTCGGTCCCCAAATATCGATCTATATTTCTGTTTGAATGACTTTGTGGTTTATTTCAAAAACCCAGAAGATTGTCAAAGAATTTTTTATCAAAGACCTTAGTTTTGGAGTTGCTAGAAGCTCTTTTTTTAGTTATTCTTTCCTCAATTCAACCCTTTATCCATTACAACTCTACCAAATAAATACTTCAAATACCATACTAAAAAATGTAATGCTTAATAAATAGAATTGATCATTTCAAATTGTCAATTATCTAATTTTACATAAGAATAACAACAAATAAATCTATATTTCCAATAATACTTGTTCTTCTTACTCTTATATAATTAAATTATAACAAGTTTTACTACCAAACTGAACTTTATATTGAATCGTATTACCGAAAATTAATTCATTATATTTAAAAATAAATGTATAATATTTATTTTTAAAAATTATATTTTTAACCGCGAACAAACCTTTATTTTTCTTTAAAAAGGTGAACGGGTGAAAGGCATTTTAAGCAAGTGCTTATACATAATGTCGTTTATGAATTATTAAAAGCTATCGATGAGACTCCTATCATATTTGTTAATAGGAAAACATATAAATTAATATACGAGACATTGGGTGGTGGATAGCGACACCTTCGCCCGCACGACATTCGGTTTAATACAGTGTCATGCACACACACCAAAATAATAGTGGGCCGAAGTTTTTGGAGAACATGCAGATCATATCAGTGCGAGCGTTTGTTTGTTGAAGGTTATGTGTAACAATCTTGGTGAAAAATTTCATGTCATAAAAGTCAAAAACAATAATCATGGTTGATGGGACATGTATTCCAAGTTGAATATTGAGGAAGATATCCTAGTGGGTGTTCATTTGGTTGTTTATGGCTAAGGAAATTGGAAAAAGCAATCGCTAAGGCATTGGAAAGGCAAAATGAAATTTTTGGCATATTTATTTATGAAAATAATGGAAATTAGGAGAAAAGAAAGGTGAAAAGTCATTGGTTGCATATGAAGAAGAAATTGAAGGAAAATAATGCAAAATGAAGAAAATAGAGGCCCCGTTTATAAAAAGGCTTCTAAGGATCAGTTGGTAACTTTTTGTCAATTGAGTTTTGGAGCTCTCACATTATTCTCTCTCTCACTCTTGGACAGTTAGAGTTTTCTTAGAGAAATTTAGGCATTGGAGCAAGAAAGGAAAATAAGGCAAGAGGAAGCAAAGATCAAATAGGGAAAGGCAAGCTCAAGTAGCTACAACAAGCTTCATTGTAGGTATCAACTTGCATATGTATTTTCCTTGCTAGATTTGGCATGCATGGTATTGCATGTGGTTCTTTTCTATCATGGCATGGGTTTTGCCAAGTGTAATAGTGCTTTCAGCCTAGCCTTGCCATTTTCGGATAGCCATGGTCTGATGGGGTTCTCATGTTTTGTTTGAGTTGGATTGCCACATGGATTCGAAGCTAAGTGGGGTGGATCTCCGAATGATACAGTACATGGCATAGTGCTCCCTGAATCGAACTGTGGATCATGGTAAAGCCATTGGCCTAGTGACCCCTGAGCTACACTGTGGGTTGCAGTAAAGCCAGGATCATGTTGCCTCGGTGGGCCTAGGAATCCTTGCTGGTGAATGGCAGGATATACGGTAAAGCCAAGAGGTGGTTTTCTCTCCGTTGGGCCTAGTAATCCTGAGTTTTGGATATGCAGAGTCGGTCTTGAGTTAGGGCCTAGTGATCTGGCTTTGGATTGTGGTAAAGTCCAAGAGACTAGGAGATAGGAAAATTCATCACGTTATGGGTGGAGAAATCTGGTGGAAACCATGCTTGTTTAGCCTAGTGATCGGGTGGAGATCATGGTAAATCTTGTTATGATGTGTTCATTATCTTGGCCTAGTGATTCAGGATGGCTTACGGTAAATCCTGGTTTCTATTAATGAGGGTGAGGTGGTTAGCCTCAATATGCCCTGGATTTTTCTTTTGGTTTGAGTCCCACATTCATGCTTAGAATATGGCACAGGGATGAATGGATGAAGAGGTATTTGGCTCTGTCATTCTATGGTCATGTGGAACGTAGTAGCCCTATTTCCAGTTTGTTTATCGCATTCATTAATGAGAAATTCATTCCCTTGATTTTCATGTGTAAATGTATTGATGTATATGTAGATTTCATCGCTGATATGCTTATGATATTTTTGTCCCTATTATGTTGGTTATAAGTATGTTTTATTACATCAGATATGTGTGGTTCTTAGCATGTTTTTACTTGTGAATGAATGGATAATGTATCTATGGCCTAATAGATCATAATGTAGCAAATGACATGAGGGAATAATGGTTCATAGCAACTCTCAGATAAGTATGAGATCCATACACTAAATTATGTAATTTACACCTGTAGGTTACATGTTGATGTTATGTTTGACGAAATGCATGTCATGGCTAGTAGGGGTTTGGTTAAGGTATTGTTCAACTTATTTCTTTGGCATCATTATTTGCCTGTACTTTTACTGATTTTAAGTTATTACTTCATTCTGGGTAGTCACTTGGGCTCTGGTCCTGAAAAAGTGGCTTAATCTCGGGGTCACTGGCACAAAATGGGCAATTTTAGTCTCTAGTCAGTAGGAGGCAAGTCTGTGAGAGCGACCTTGGGTTTCTGGACTCTGTCTTGCCCATATCATGGGAGAGACTGAGGCATAATATGTCTAGAACATTAGTGGGACCCAGGGACAGGTTGTCTGAGTGGATGACTTGTCTCCTGAGAATTCTAAAAGTGATGTTGGATGACTGTGTGTGGTGTTTCTATTGATTCCACTTCCTTAATGTCACATAGGAGGTCGAATCTAATTATAGTAGCCTCTCGTCTCATGTTTACCTTGGTTGGCTAGTTACTTGGGTAGATGTAGGAGGAGGGTCTTACAAAGTGGTATCAGAGCATGGTTCATCCCTCAGACTAGGTGGGTGGTGTGTGTTGGTCATGCATGCATGTCAGTTGCATGTCTATCTCTTACACTTGCATTCCATGTGCTTGTTACATTTGATGGATGATTGATTATGGTTGTGGTAAGCTTTCCATGGAAAATTTGATGTTGATTTTGTGGTATGCATTTTTCATGAGTATTTAACTGGTTGTATTATGGTTATATGTCGCTTACATGTTGATTTTATGTCACCTACTTACATCCTTGTATGTCAGGTGTATTCTTGAATTTTTTTATTACATGTATCAGTCTTGTAGGTTGATTACAAGAATTGATCGCTTATGTTCGACTACATGCATTTATTCGTATGTGTAGCTGATTAGGAATTGCTTATGCATGTTGATGGCTTGCATGTGGTAGTGTGTACAATGGAGTAATGATTGTTTTCATGCACAAGGTCATAGCATGCATAGTTGATATGGCTTTGCATTGATGAGTCGACCTTAACTATAGTGATGTTTATGTGTTGACACATTTATTTCCATATGTCTATATGTTGTTATGTTTATGTTATACATGTATCACGCTAATTTGGTGATCTTGCAGAGAAGGTATCCTCCCCAAGCTATACTAAGCTACATTGATTTATTGTGATTTGGTTTATCTAACATATTATGCATTGTAGGAAAGAGATCAAATGGCTAGCAAGGTGGTATACTACATAGAATCTCCCTATCCATCAGATGAGCAGTGTGGTGCAAGGCATACTTCTGATTTGGCTGATACATTGAGAAGCTTGAAGGAATAGATAAGAAGTTGTAAGGAAGATAATGACTGGATCATACAGGCACAAGAGAAACAAGAAGAGGTTAATGCTATAATTCTTCAGAGTTTGTCAGATTTGCAATGACAAGGGTCACACTAGATCATCCATGGACATGAGGATAAAAATAATGGGGCATATGGTAGTAGGTCTCCTGGTAGATGCAGGTCAAATAGATTTGATACGGTGAGAGATGGCAAGTTGTTGGACACTCCAGATAGAAGGTGTGATGAGTAGAGGTAGTATTCTAGTTCTGGTTCTGATAGACATCACGGTCCTCATCATTACCATCCTTACAGGAGTAATGATAGGGGATACTTGCCAATTGAGTTCAGGAAAGAAAAACCACCTACTTTTGATGGAGATGTGAAGAAGCCAGATGATGCAGATGCTTGGATACTTGAGATGAACAAATTCTTTGAGATGCATGAGTACACAGATAACATGAAGGCTAGAGTATTGATCTTCAGCTCGAAAGGTAAAGCAAACATTTGGTGGGAAGATGTTAAGCGCGTCAGAGACATCAGGACATTTGATGTTAGTTGGCGGGAGTTCAAGAGGCTTTTTAGGAAGAAGTACTTGTCAGAGAGGTACTACGACAGTAAGGCCAAGAAATTCTATGAGCTAAAGATGGGATCAATGATAGACAAAGAGTACACGACCAAGTTTCTATAGCTATTGAGGAATGTATCGTATCTTACTGATGAGAAGGATAAATTTCAGGTATTTATCAATGGTTTTCCATTAGCATTTAGAGATCGGATTGAGTACGATCAGCCTCGGTCACTTGAGGAAGTTATCAGGAAATTGAAGCATTTCTATGAAGAATCGAAGCATAAGAATGAATCTCAACAAAGATGGAAGGGAAAAGAGAAAGGTAAAGGTAAATGGCAGCCTAAGAGGACAAGGTCGCCACATGCAGATGAGAAAGAGAATGTGGCACTATAAAAGAATTTTAATGCAGCTAGACAGGGACATGGGTCACAGCAGCAGCAACATAAAGGTGAGGGAATTGGTTGGTTGGAGTGTTGGACATGTGGCAAGGAACACCTTAAGAGAGATTGTCAACATAATTAAGGTGGTAGGCATCAGATACACAGTGCATAGGAGGTGCAGACTGTTGGAGATGTTGGTTAGAGTATCCCACGTGTTGTGGGGAAAAGTATCTGATGCGGATGACACTAACCCTTTCTAAAGGTGACAGACTTTAGCAACAACTGAATGACAAAGTTTTCATGTTCATCTTTATGAAAGCACAGAGAGAATAGAAAGAGGATCAACCAACCTGGTGTCTTGCGCTTAGTCGATCCTTGTCCTTCTCGCTTTGTATCCCGTTCCCAGCTCTTTACTCTCCAAGCCGATCCAGCTACACACAGAATCTGCACAACAAAAGGGAGCAAACTACGAGATACAAGCAATCATAATTGAAGCATGGATTAGGTTGCATCAAATATACATGTAAACACAAAAGCATCTATGTAAAACAAGTATATAGAAGAACATGCAAACTTTATTGATAGAAAGTAACAGGGTTCCAGAGGAAGTTACAACCAATGATGTTGGCCCCAATCCAGCAGCACCTCCTCGGCAGCAAGAACTCTCTTCTTCACCTCTAGTAAAACAATCACCCAATAATCCTGGCAGTATACCAACAGCACCTCCTTGCTTATACCAAAATTCCAGCCTCTATAGACCTCATAGAAGAGCTCTATATATAGGAGAGAAGAGAAAAGGATGAGTCAGCTTGAGACTGACATGAAGCTGCCTTGTGTCCTCTCCATCTCCAGTTAATCTTCAGTTCCTGTGTCCACTTGGAGATCCTTGCTTACACATGGTGATCAAGTACCTCTTACTCATCACAGGGCGAATCTCATGACCCAAGTGTCAGTTTGGAAGCTTCCTGGGCAATTGACACCTTGCAGGAGGACTGTGCCACTTGGCCAATCTCGCCCAGCGCAGGTAGCCTTCATTGTTTTTGACTTCCAGCGCAGGTACAGAGTGGGACAGTTGCAATACAGCGCAGAAGCTCAGTTAAGCAGCTGACATGATCCAAAATAAGCCTGTTCTGAAGTGTTTTCAGGTGGAGAACTGATTGGAAGTGCTGTTGATTGATGACCTTGTTCTTTTAGGGGTAAGAACAACATGTTTAGGGACTGAGGATCCCTGTAATTATCGACATTTCCTGCTCCTTGACGCGAGGCACAAAAATGTCTATAACAGTTGCCCCCTAAAGTATGAGGCCGTTAATCGGGTGAAATGCTTTAGCTAGAGGGTCCGAAGTTCGTTCCAGTGCTGAGGAGAGTGCCCTGTAATACAATACAATACAATACATTATCTTTCATTCATCATTATTCTCATGATCTAGCTGAGGCGGGTATTCCCATGCTCAGCTTTCTATAAATACATTTTGGTACATATGACAGACGATCGTCTGAAGACAGACTGATAATCTTCCGCTAAAATTATCATCCTTTGAAGAGGATGATCATCTGCTGCAATGATGTACATGGCAAATGCTTTTATATTTCCTGAATATATATCGCAGCCCGGATGGATGAAACTAGATCCGGGGTCTTCAAAATCGTTCGATCTTCACTCTAAGTACAAGTCGATCCATGTGAGAATTACGCTGAAGTCGAACATGGAAAGACATCGCTTGATTACCGGTCAATAATGAAAACCGTTAACAAGCGCGAGAGGAATCACCAATAATGACGATGACCCTCAAGGTACGGCAGTACAATTCCCGTGGCGTGAATAAAGGACTTGGCGTCGAACGCCACGCAAAATCTTCTGGTCGAAGGTCATTGATGTATACCTGTCGCCGGAAGTGAGAAACTTGCCATTGAGGCATGCAAGCTTCAAAGTACTGATGGGGGTGTTCCTAGATCGACTTCTTGGATAATGAGCTGAAGTCGACAAGAAGTGATCCGTCAAAGGAGGGCCTTGATGAATCCCACATCAATGACACGGAACGGAGCTAATGATTTAGTGGAGGTGAAACAAACTGTGACATATGATTCAGGGTGGCGATCATGAAATGGATGAAGGAAAATGTATGGTAGTGGATGGGACACGGTTGACACTTTCCGAATGACCCCTCTTGAACATATAACGACACTGATGTCATGGATCGGTAGCATTACCCCGAATGGATGGTGTGGCGAGGACAATGGTGATGAAACCGGTGAATGAGACAACCCAACCCGATGTGATACGGAAGAAAAGTGTCATGTTCAAGAGTGACTTGCTACCTCTAAACTTTGATGTTCTCCCAATTTTTCCCCAGTCATTTCTGACCAGTACCTCTTTATTTTTGTCAAGCTTGAGGAGGATAACATATGCTTGTTCTATAACCTGCCCTTCGGGCAAGCCCATCGCTAAGATTTAACGAGCCTAGCGATAGGGAAACTCGTTCTCGTCTAAAGACAAGTTTGTCGCTATTTAATTATTTTAACGAGTCTAACGACAAGGAAAACTCGGTCCTTTTCATTTTTAGAGAGTCTAAAAAGGTACAGAAAGTCAACTCCATAATTCCTTTTTCGTCATCTAATCCCTTAAGTCCGAAAAAGTATAAAACAATACAGAAGGGATGGCTATTCGGTACTTTTACGAGCCGAACAAGACAAGCGCTCGATCTTTTTGTGTAATAATCCCTCAGGTCCAAAAAGATTAAAATCTAGAGGAGGGATAGCTTTCGGTCGTTTAACGAGCTAGAAGGCCAAAAACTCGGCAAACTTTTCATATTTTACGAGTCAGTGAAAAGAGCTCAAAGAAGACTCGTCTTTTGAGGAACGAGTGATAAACAAGGATAGCAACTGATTCCAGGTACAAATTGGAATTTTCCAATCACGGTAGTGTTACAAGGAGGGCTAGGTGAAATCACTCTTCGCAGCCGTTCCTCAAAATAGGTAAACACACATGGGGGTGAACGATCGGCCAAATGAAATGGAGGTGATGGATGAGAACACGACCAAGGCTTTTAAGGCTTATAAATTTACGATCGCAATGGTTATTTACCGAGACAGGTTCATTTCTTAATGAGCTTGAACTTTGGCGAAAAACCTTGCTCACACTTTTCTATTTTTTAACGAGCATAAATTCCGTGGTAAAACTGCTCGATTCATGGTCAAATTTACTTTCATTAGCTTTTCTCTTTTCAAATGTAGTACTTCATTATCAATTCCTGCAACAAATTTTGTTAGAAATGGATAATAATTGCATGAAAACGAGAATATAACCCTAATATTTAACTTTAAACGGTGTAAAAAGTCATAAAAAGGGGTTTTTACCTCTCATTTACCATTTCATTTGTATTTTGCTTGTTGGAGCTCTGGAGGTGCCTCTTCTTCCTTGATTTTCACCAGCTGATTCCGGGAGATTCTGTGGACGATTTTCGGCGCCGTTTGGACCAGGTAGGAGCTAAACTTCAGCCCTTCACTTTCATGGTCTCCTTTTTCAGTTTCATGCCTGTTTTTCAGCGTTTCTAGGCCCCAGGGGTTCCATTAGGGCACCCTGGCATCAGCGCAGGTTCCCCTTTCGAAACCTGCGCTGTATTCCAGTCAGCTTTGAGGCAAACTGAATTACAGAGCAGGGGGAACACTCTCTGCCTGCGCTGGGCCTAAAAAGACTGAGTTTGCATGAGTTTTTTGATGTTTTTTCGCCAGATTTTCATCAAATTCAGGAACTTACTCATTCTCTTGTTTGATTGTAGGGAACTTTGGACAAAATGTCCCTTACATGGCGAGAACGAGAACATGAAGCAGAGGACATGGTTGCACTCCATGACCCAGTCACGGTGAACGCGCTTCGGAACTGTGGCCTGCTGAAGTTCTTCCGTATCTCTAGCATGAGAGCACAGATTTCTTTACTGCAGTATATGCTTGATGCTTGGGATCCTGTTAACCAAGTATTCCAGATTAGGGGGAAGTCCTTTCCTTTGACCATAGAGGACATGTACTTCTTGACTGGGTTGTCAAGGTGGGGTGCTCCCATTTCTTTGTCAGGTACGGCTCGAGGGACTACTTCCACCAGAGACTATATACGTCAGTATTGCCGGGAAGGTTCACAGCCGAGCAAAGATGGCAAGATCAATATCCGTGACATCACTGACAGGTCTCTCAGATCCATTCTGTTTACTATTGGTAGGATGGCCGGTAGCGCAGCTTTGCATGTTGCCAACAGATCTTATATGCAGCACGCCTTGGAGTGTCTCCAACCGAAAGTGTTTAACTGGTGTGACGCAGTACTTGTTCAGATGAAAAGTCAATTGACCAAGGTAAAGGACTGGGGGCTGAAGAACTTTGGATTTGGTTCTATTCTTACTGCCTTTGTCTTGGAGAAAATCCCATTGATGCAACCTCAGTACATCTTGCTTGATATGCCTTCTCCGACCGAGCCACGCATGCAGAGGTGGGTCGACCATATGTCCCGGCATGCTGGTCAACCTCATATTACATTCACTGAGTCCTTCTTTAGGTGGTTCGAGCGTCAGGAGATGGCATTTTCTGAGTATCCATACGTGGGTATGGACTACCGAGGTGATCCGGACTTGGTGCTTCCGGATGGCGAGCAATGGGGTGCTATTGGTAAAATCTCTGACCATATCACTGTTTATTGTTTTCATTCATGATGTTTACTGTTCAAAACTGATCAAACTCTTGGGTGCAGGCAGATGTTGGTCCTGTTCGTCCAGTAGCTCGTCCACGGTCGCCAGTTGCTGCCCCAGCAGCAGAGCCTGCTAGGAGAGTTATTATTCGCGACCTTGGTGATACTGAGATACTTGCAGCTGTGCAGGAGCAGGTTGAGAGCCTTACTCGTGGCCTTCCGGATGTACAGATTGACGAGTTACCTTTACAGTTGCAGCGACACACCATCGGCGTGCCTAGACGATGGACTCGTCTCTTGCGCATGATCGCACAGACCGTGACGTACTTTCATGAGCACCATTAGGCTAGGGTGCCCCCTAGCATCTTTTTTGAGTTCTAGGTCGTATGACCAATTTTGTTTTGATTACAACACATTATGTACAAACTATAAACAACTTTATATATTTTGATTTTCGGAGTTTATTTCGGTTTATTTGTGATCCACTTACATAGCACCGATGCATCTCTTTTTATATATGTTGTAAATGTCTATCTAATACATAGTTTGCCAATGAATCTGTTAATGTGTTCAAGTTTCTGGAAATATGCTGGTATTGAATTGAATCAAACTCTCTTTCCAAAATCTTAACTCTTAGAAACATACGATAAATAGCTGGATTGCGGACTGAGTATATACCAGTGAGCTGTAGTATCACAAGTTGTGAGTCTAGCCTGACAATTAGTCGGCGTATACCATGAGCAATGGTATCAGAGAGGAGTTCGATCAACGCACTATACTCAGCGATATTGTTTGTCGACCGTCCAATACACACACCTCTGAAACTCACTAACTCGCCGCTTGGATCAAAAATGGCCCAGGCAGCGGAGGACAAATTCCGCGTACTACAACTCGCTCCGTCGGCATATCCCACATATGTTTCAGAATAATTCGACATCTGCAACAAACGAGAAGGGTGGATTACTACCGAAACAAACATTTTAGCGAAAACAAAATACAACAAAAGCACTCAGGTTACTATTTAGGCATAGTAACGCTTGAGGTACAACCCGTTACGGGGTTGCGCCAGTGGTATTCCGTCATAATCCATTAACTCGTAGGCTCCTTTTGCTAACACCCTTTTAACAATATAAGGACCCATCCATAAGGACTGAAATTTTCCTGCTCCTAATTTATCGGATTCTTGGTCGTAAAGCAAAACCAAGTCACCCTCAGAGAAGTTGCGCGGTTTGACATTCTTATCGACTGTGCTATGACTTGTTTCTTATGAGCCTCGTTCGCCAAAGCGGCGTCACGACGGTTTTCATCCAACTGGATCAATTCCAGGAAACGAGCCTCTTCTTCTGAGGTTCCGGGGAGGAGGTCAATTGCGAGTTTAAGTGACGAAATTTCGCACTGGATCGGTAAAACTGCCTCCAGGCCATACACCAATTGGAATGGTGTGAACCCAGTGGCGTTTTTTACCGAGGTTTGGTAAGCCCATAGTGCTGAGTACAGGATTAGATGCCATCTTCTTTTATGAACCCCGATCATCCTTTGCAACATACGCTTCAGGACCTTGTTGATTGCCTCAACTTGTCCGTTGGCTTGTGGATAATACGGAGTAGAGCTGTCGTGAGATAGCCCTAATTTGGCAGCTAATTCGATCATCATGTGATTGCGAAAATACGATCCATGATCTGTCACTATAGCTTGCGGTACGCCGAACCTGGCGACTACATGATTGAAAAAGAAAAGGGCAGCTGTTTCACCAGTGTTATCCAATGTAGGCATCGCCTCGGCCCATTTGGTAAAATAGTCAACAGCGACTATAATATACCCATGCCCCCCGGTTGAGGTGGGGTTACATTGCATGAAATCGATGCCCCACTTGGCGAAGGGCCCAACAGCAACTATCGGCTGTAAGGGTGCGGGTGGTCTTCTGGTTTTGCTATCAAAGATCTGACATGCATGGCAACTTCTGACAGCTATTATGCAATCTTTAAACATAGTTGGCCAGAAATATCCTGCTCGTAAGATTCTTTGTGCTGTCGCATATCCAGATTGATGCCCCCTGCACACGCCTGAATGACAATCATTCAGGGCTTTTTCGGCCTCCTCATGGGTAAGGCACCTCCTCAGAACCGTATCGATGCCACGACGGTAAAGTGTATCACCGATGATCATGTAGTCTTTTGATTGGTATCGTATATGTTTTCGTTCCGAGTGTGAGGTATTAGGCCTAAATTTTTGGGTTTGGAGATAAACAATGATGTCTCCATACCACTCATCGCTTACTGATATCAGAAACAAATTTTCATCCACGATTGACTCTTCTGATGTATCATCGTTGGACGACGATGGGAGATCGCATAATAATTCCGCGAAAACTAGGGCTTTCTTCGATTTGGATTTTACAAAATCTAAATCAAACTCTTGAAGGATGGCTATCCATTTTGAATATTTGCCCCCAAGCAACTGTCGCGACAGTATATATGTCATGGGATTGCAATCTGACAAAACGGTAGTTTTCCTAAAGAGGACATAATGTCGAAACCTTTGAATCACTTGAACAGCAGCAAGCGCTAGTTTTTCAACATAGGAATATTTACTTTCTGTGTCATTTAAGTTTTTACTTAAATAATAAATAGGATGTTCAATTCCATCGACTTCTTGCACTAAGACCATCGCAATGGTCGTATCTGCTGCAGCAATGTACAGGTTAAAATCTCTTTGATAGTCCGGGGCGTACATTAATGATGCTCTTACTAGACAATCTTTCAGAGCGTCAAAGGAAGCTTGCGCAACCTGGTCCCAGACAAAAGGTACATCCTTTTTCAAAAGACGAGTATAACCTTTGGTAAGTTCTGTGTAATTAGGAATGAACCTCCTCAGAAAGTTTGCTTTCCCTTGGAGTTTCTGAATCTGAAGGAAATTTGAAGGTGGAGGCAAATTAATGATTGCCTGAACCTTACAGGGGTCGAGACGAATCCCGTCCTTAGAAACTACAAATCCAAGTAAGCAACCAGAGCCGACGCAAAACACACACTTATGCGGATTGAGTCTTATCTTGTAATGTCGGCAACGTAGAAATATTGCTCTCAAATGCCGCGGATGATCAGTCCGCTTCCGCGAATGAGCCGGAAGATCATCGAGGTAAGGTTGAACGATGTTCTTGATGTCATGGAAGGCATAATTCATTGCCCTCTGAAACGTCGCCCCTGTGTTCTTTAAACAAAAGGGTAATTTTCGATAAGCGAATGTGCCCCACGGACAGATGAATGCAGTCTTAGACTGGTCCTGTGGGTGGATATTTATTTGATTATACCCGGAAAATCCATCCATAAATGAAAAGATTTCACATCCGGCGCATTCATCAATTATCTGGTCGATGAAGGGTGTAGGGTAGTTGTCCTTTGGACAAGCTCTGTTTACATCCCTATAGTCGACGCACACTCTTATCGTCCCTTGTTTTTTCATAACAGGGACAATATTCGATACCCAATCGGTTAGAGGAACCGGGTAGATGAATCCAGCATGGAGGAGTTTTTCAACTTCTGCCTTAATGGCAGCGGATTTCTTCGGATGTACCTGCCGAAGCCGTTGTCTTACTGGTTTGACATCAGGATACATTTTAATTTCATGTTCAACTATGCTCGAGTCAATGCCTGGCATTTCATCATATGACGATGCAAAGACATCTCTAAATTCGCGAAAGAGAGCACTATATATTTCTAGTTCTGAAGGGGAACAACTTTTGCCGACATGAATATTCTCAACAACATCAGATTTTGTCGAGATATTTATGGCTATGGTCTCTTCAATATTGGATAGGTTTCTTTCTGAATCCACCATATTTACAGTATTTGTTAGGAATTCAAACACTGAAGGGTGGTATAGGTCGTGATGAGTTTCTTCTTCACACTCTGGAAGAAGGGAACGATGGTGGTTATCATTCCATGGTGCCCCCTTAATCATCATTAATTGCAAGATTCCTTCGTCAGTCCCATGAACTTTTGACCATGGATCTAATGGGGTACCATATTCTTCGGACCTATCTACCCAAACGCTTGACGAGCGTTCTTTTGGGCTCGCCTCCCATGCCTGAAACATTGATTGCTACAATATTTCAATAGGGCTAGGGGGCAAAACCATTTGATGATCCATGACGACTTTGTCTTCTGCGACCTTCGACGAAGATACCATGTTGCATGTTGCTACAAACGGGATATTCCCTTCATGGAACGGAGGTGGCAACGCGAAAGTTCCCATCATTGTGGGATCTTTTAGCAAGCCTACTCCTATATCTTTTATTGAATGGTCGCTCCCATGGATCAGGGGAATGCTTCCAGTAACTTGTGAACCATTAGGGAGGAAATTCTGTTGGTCGACGATCGTAATCCCTCCTTCAAACGGGAATGCGATCTTCCTAAAATATGTCGACACTACAGCTGCCATGGCATATATCCATGGTCTTCCCAGTAGAATGTTATAGTCAAGATTGCCATCAATGACTTCAACATCAATCTCTACTGTTTTTCCTCCTAGTTCAACCTTAAAGTTATTTAGGATTCCGTACGGAGTGTACGTCCTACCGTCAAATGCTTTCAATGTCGTCGAAGATCGCGACAATGTTGGAGATCCAAGAGTTTTCCAGCAACTCATCGACATGATACATGTCGATGCGCCCTCATCAATAATCGTTCTATGAACAGTTTTGTTGAGTGCTTTCACTTGAATAAGGAAAGCTAATTGCGCTGGTAACTAAGGATCATATCCTTTGTGATCAAAGGATACAAGATTGGAATCTTTAGGATCCACTCCACCAATTGCTGATAACAATGCCTGTCTTTGGGATGGGCAATTTTGTAGTACCTCAAGAGTCGACATAGCAGATGGCGATTGGGCCAAATCCTCCACTACATTATAGTGTTGCGCCACTCTGGCGCGAGGGTTGAATGTCGACTTGTGGACTACTCCCTTAGGTGGCTTTATTGTTAATTCATGCGTGAGGGGGGGTACAACTTCTGCCGAAGTTGTTGTCGAACTACTGGGTTGATCTTTCCCTTTGTCGTTCGACACTGGCGGATTTCCATAATCTTTATTCCTAGTCGATATCAAAGCATCACTTTGCTTAGAAACCGACAGCATAAGCACTTGTGACGGGGAAGCATTTCCACTATCAACCATATTCTGACCTGGGGTAGGAAACGGATCAGTCGACACAGCTGAAGTTTGGGAACTTTTCAGGAACCTCTTCAACTCAGCTTTGAACGGACAGTTCTTTGTTGAATGATTTTCATCACATATTTGACATGGAGGAAATTGTTTCTTTTGCCCAGGAGGGTTTGAAGAAGTTTTTTGAGGGGATGATCCACCTTGTTTCTTCTTCTTCCCTTTGTTTTGTTTCTTCTTGCTTCCTGGTTGATTGGAGTTTTTGTCTTTATCTGTAGATACAGCATTTACCTCCGAAGCAAGAATCTCTTGATTTGCTTTTTGATTCGAAGTCTTACGGGCTTTCTTATTCGAATCCCTTGTCGACTTAGCGTTTGCAGTTCCAATCACGCCATCACCGGCATGAGAGTCACTATTCGATCCGGGAGGAGGAGGGATTGAAAATTCCAGTCTGGGGGCATCAGGTATCTTATCATAGAGCGTGCCCGACTGAGTATACACTAAGTCCAAATACTGAGCACGAGCAATAACCTGCTCCTCTGTTACGACGCCCCCCTTGGCCACATCTTCTGTAATTGCCGGCAGAAGCGACTTTATAAACCACTCAGCTAATAGCTGATCTGGAACATAGGTCTTTACCATTCTGCGACGACGACGCCACTCATGTATATGATCAGATATATGTGTGGCGGTTGTCTGCTTGAAATTAGTTAAGATTTCTGTTCCAGTTTCATACCTTATAGGTAACTGAAAGTGTGTCAAGAAAGTCGTGGCTAGGGAACTAAAATTGTCGAAAGAGGCTCTAGGTAATTCAATATACCATTTGGCCGCCGGACCAGTCAATGTCCTCTGGAAAAGACGAAGCCTTATTGAATCATCATTCAAGGTATTCGACAAACACCACAGATGGAATGTCATCACATGATTCGACGGGTCTTCGCCCGGATTTCCATTGAATTTAGGAATGTCCAAAGGAAGTTTGTGAGGAATCACTGGCCACCAATGGGCATAGGCGATTGGATCGTTCGTCAATCGATGTAAATCTGGTAATTCTAAAGTCGCCACGAATGGCAACTGCTGATTCAGGTTTGGCGAGGCGTACCCAGGGTACGATGGAATCGCCTGAGCAGTAGGTCTTTGCATACCAGTATAATGCAACTGATGTTGATATGACTGATATGGTTGGTGGGCTTGGCCACTGTAAAGTGGTTGGTTTAACCCGTTCTGAATATAGGGTTGCCCACTATTCGCAAAGATCTGTTGCTCAGATCCCTGGTATACCTGTTGAAACTGAGGTTGTTGGTATTGCACCATCCATGGTTGTGAAGCCATGTTTTGTTGTGCAACACTAACCGACGGCCCAAGATGCGGGGTTATGGTCCCCGTTTGTATCTGTGTCGTCCCGGCAGTCGGCGATTGTGGTTGTGTTGCAGGGTCAATTGGCTGTTGCATTACAACTTGGGGTTGACATACAACAGGCATCGATTGAACTTGCGACACGGTTACAATTGCTGGCGTCGTCGGGATATGAGACATAGGTACACTTTGTTGCATAGAATATACAACTCTTGGTTGTTGGGGTAACATAGGTACCCAACCACTCGTCGTTACTTCAGTCAAACCTGAATGTGGTTGAAAACTGCCATATGGGTATCCTCCCGAAAGAGGAAGTGAAAGGGCATATTGCCCCCCATACGGTAACAATCCAGAGCTCAAGGGTATAGATGGCCTTTGAGGACTGGATGGCCCAAAATGATTCCCAAAGGGATCAATTTGTCTAGTTTCAACATAAGAATTACCGGGTATTATACCGGAAGAGAAAACTGGAACAGACCAAGTTGTCATAATAGTCCCTGGGTGGACTCCTTCTAGTTGATGAGAACTAGTTGGGACAGATGGTATGCCGGCAAACATCGTTGGAATGGCAGCAGGAGCTTCTGCTGTCGCCGTGTCGTTTGGCACAGTTCTAGATGTCGACGGTTGTTCAGACATTTTAAGTCTATCCAATAAACTTCCTAACGATTCTTCAGGAACTTCTTGTGGCGATAGACAAACTTCTGATGCAGAAGGAAAAAGAGTGGAACCTACTCCAAAATGAATTGGAGTATTCGCTTGCTGGTCCTCTACGATTTCTTCTATTGCGATCAGACCAGGAGGAAGAGGCAGACCGTCAGGTTCGTAATAGATTTCTGGTGCCGAAGAAGGGGTTGTTTCGACAGCGACAGTTGTTTGAACAACAAGACTCTGTGGACCGGTTTCAAATGGAACTGGTTCAGTTAAACAAGTACTTGTTTTCAGACTAGGATCAATACAATTGTCCTTCTGTTGCCGTTGAACTTCTTCAATAGAGGCAGAGATTCCAGAAATATTGGGAGTGACCAGAATCTCAGATGTTGTTGGAACTTCCGTTCTAACTTTAAAAGGAGATTTTGACCTGGTCCAGCGAGATCGCTTTGCTCGTACTACTTTCGGTTCCGGAGACAAAGATGGTCGACCTGCAAGCCTCCCTGAACGACGGGGTTTTAATTGACTTTCCTCCACGATTGCGGATTACTTGATCAACTAAAATACAAAAAAAAGGGGAATTATGTTTTCGTATTGAATGAATTTTATTAGACGCTTTTAGACACAACTTTGCTTTTTCATGTTTTAAGAGTCGAGAAAAAGCTAAAGATGACTCTAGTCGCCTTCGATGTATTAACGAGCCCGAAGTGACAAATGCTCGGTTGGACCTTTTCAATTATAGAGTTTGAAAAGAGCCAAAAGAAACTGCTCTGGAGATCTAGGCAGAGGGTGTGCCAAACCTTTCGCGAAACCACAGAATACGTTTTACGGTACGGGTGGTCGATCTTCGTGAATGTTGTGTTCACTGCATCGCGATCAGTAGGGCGGTCGACACGGCTTCCTAAGGATAAAGGATAATTGCCTATAGGGGTCTCCCAATATACGCGATGGTACGCGGGAGCTCAAATCCGTATTAGTGCTATCGTCCCTCAGGAGGAATCACCCACCTTCGTAGAGATCGACAGTCACTACGTTTAACGACGCCGGAACACGTCTCTACCTAGACCTCTATTGTGAGCGTTATGTTACAATGCGTTTTTAGATTCATTCAATATATTTTAAGTTGATCTTTTTTATCAGTTTGTCTTTCAGGTTCACCACGAGATGTATTGGTACAAATTCCTAAATGCAGCTAAAATGATAAGCAAGCTTTCACAATCCTTTTAGCTTTGAAAATCCTAACTACTGAGGGGAGAGAAAAACAATATCTTTCCACACAGAGCACAAAGCACAAACTAATGCACTTTCTCCTAGATCAGACACCCAAACTTATCAAAAATGCAAATGCAAGATGCATGTATTTCTTTTCTTTTCCTTTAATGTTGATGCTTAACAAAAGGAAAACTGTTGTATGACTTTCGAATTCAATTTGAAGCGTAAACAAACAAGTATTGTCTAAATGAAAAGACGCTTTACAGGTACTTGTTTTACACCAAAAATATGTGAATTAAAACCATAAAGTGCAAACCAACTTAAACAGCTATGAACAATAATAACACTAACTCATAAGATCGCAATCTAAGAGGCCACAGCTACTAGGTTCGCTTTTCACAATGGGAAATTGTAACTGAAACAAGAAATACTGAAAGAACGTTTACAATTTCATCACACAACTGAGGCGGAATAATGTCAAGGAGATAAGGTCTACAGCAAATACAATAACCAGCAAGCAATCAGCCAAAAAACAAGTGCAAACAGGGCCAAGACACAAAGGAAGAGCTGAGCTAGACTAAGGCCAACTGGACCAGCGCAGGCACTGGTCTGCCAGTTTCACTCTCAGCGCAGTTCCCGAAGGGAGCACCTGCGCTGTAATGCAGACTGCCTGTGGACAGCCTGCACTGACTTACGAGAGTTACGTCTGCTAAGAATTCCGGGTCATAAAAAGCTCAAAAATGTACTGTTTTGACTGAAATAAAATGCTATGGGTTAAGTACAGGCTAAGGGATGATCAAGAGGATAAAGATCTATCACAAAGAGTAAGGATTCATCTGTAGATTAGCTCTTTAAATCTTGAATTTTCTCAGCAAAGGAGCAAGAGTAGCAAAAACCCTCTACTTCGCTTTTGATAGAGTCAAAAGCTTTTCGATTCGGTACTCCTTTCTTCAAGAAATGAATAGCAAAATACTACAACAACAAGATACTAGGATCTCCCCAGCGGAGTCGCCAGTTTGTTGTGGGGAAAAGTATCCGATGCGGATGACACTAACCCTTTCTAAAGGTGACAGACTTTAGCAACAACTGAATGACAAAGTTTTCATGTTCATCTTTATGAAAGCACAGAGAGAATAGAAAGAGGATCAACCAACCTGGTGTCTTGCGCTTAGTCGATCCTTGTCCTTCTCGCTTTGTATCCCGTTCCCAGCTCTTTACTCTCCAAGCCGATCCAGCTACACACAGAATCTGCACAACAAAAGGGAGCAAACTACGAGATACAAGCAATCATAATTGAAGCATGGATTAGGTTGCATCAAATATACATGTAAACACAAAAGCATCTATGTAAAACAAGTATATAGAAGAACATGCAAACTTTATTGATAGAAAGTAACAGGGTTCCAGAGGAAGTTACAACCAATGATGTTGGCCCCAATCCAGCAGCACCTCCTCGGCAGCAAGAACTCTCTTCTTCACCTCTAGTAAAACAATCACCCAATAATCCTGGCAGTATACCAACAGCACCTCCTTGCTTATACCAAAATTCCAGCCTCTATAGACCTCATAGAAGAGCTCTATATATAGGAGAGAAGAGAAAAGGATGAGTCAGCTTGAGACTGACATGAAGCTGCCTTGTGTCCTCTCCATCTCCAGTTAATCTTCAGTTCCTGTGTCCACTTGGAGATCCTTGCTTACACATGGTGATCAAGTACCTCTTACTCATCACAGGGCGAATCTCATGACCCAAGTGTCAGTTTGGAAGCTTCCTGGGCAATTGACACCTTGCAGGAGGACTGTGCCACTTGGCCAATCTCGCCCAGCGCAGGTAGCCTTCATTGTTTTTGACTTCCAGCGCAGGTACAGAGTGGGACAGTTGCAATACAGCGCAGAAGCTCAGTTAAGCAGCTGACATGATCCAAAATAAGCCTGTTTTGAAGTGTTTTCAGGTGGAGAACTGATTGGAAGTGCTGTTGATTGATGACCTTGTTCTTTTAGGGGTAAGAACAACATGTTTAGGGACTGAGGATCCCTATAATTATCGACATTTCCTGCTCCTTGACGCGAGGCACAAAAATGTCTATAACACCACGTGTATTTATGCATCGGTGGGCAACAGAAAGGAATAACACCAGGTATCTATCATTGAGATGGACGGTAAGCTTTGTGATCAAGTTATTTCTATTTTTATTGACCTTGGATATAATTATAGCTATGTTAGTCCTGACTTGGTAAGTGTGGCTTGAGTAAGGAATTGCATGCAGAGTATTGGTTAGTGCAGCTGGTTATAGGTACAAAGAAGCGAATTCATCAGTGGATAAGATCTTGTGCATTTGATTTGAATGGTATGCCTACTACAACACATCTAAATGTACTACCGTATTGGTTGTATCTTCATAGAACCAAGGTAGACTTCTATGAGAAAGATATTGAGTGTGTTGATGACAAAGAGGAACCAAGAGTATTGTAGGGTAAGAAAAAATCTACATCAGTTAGGATGGTGACAACTATGCAAGCAAAGCGTAGCTGTGGGAAAGGGTTTAAGTTATTGGAAGTACACATTTCTACTGATAAGGGTAAGGAAGTTGAGGATATAGATGTGTTAAGTAGTTACCCAGTTTTGTAGCAATTTTAGGATGTATTTCCTGAAGACATTACAAAGTTGCCACCTCACAGGGAGGTAAAATTTTCTATTGAGTTAGTGTCAGGGGCAACTCTAACATCAAAAACACCTTACAGGATGAGCACACCTGAGTTGGTTGAGCTAAAGCTACAATTGAAGGAAATTTTGGACAAGGGATACATTAGGCCAAGTGTATCACCTTGGGACGCACAGGTCTTGTTTGTGAAGAAGAAATATGGAAACCTTAGATTATGCATTGACTATAGGCATTTGAACGAAGTGATTATCAAGAACATGCACCCTTTTCCGAGGATTGATGACTTATTTGATCAACTGGAAGGATCAAAAATGTTCTCGAAGATTGATCTGAGATCTGGATACCATCAGGTACGCGTCAAAGAGGAGGACATTTACAAGACTGCGTTCCATTCCAGGTATGGGCATTATGAGTTTGTTGTTGTTCCATTTGGCTTAACTAATGCTCCATCTGCATTCACGTTCTTGATGAATAGTGTGTTGCATCCATATTTTGATAAGTTTGCTATTGTGTTCATTGATGATATACCGGTATATTTTAAAAATGAGGAAGACCATGATGAGCATTTAGCAGTAGTTTTGAGGTTTATGAGAGGGCATCAATTGTATGCTAAGCTAAGCAAGTGCAGTTTCTTTCAAATTGAGGAACATTACTTGGGGCATGTTGTCTCCAAGGATGGCATTGCACTAGATCCAGAGAAGATAAGATCCATCATGGAGTGGGTAGCTCCTAAGAGTGTGGATGAGGTGAGATCATTCATGGGTTTGGTAGGCTATTATAGGTGGTTCATCAGGAACTTCTCACAGATTTCTTATCACATCACATCATTGCAAAGGAAAGGTAAGAAGTTTGAATGGACATAGGAGTGTGAGGCTAGCTTTGAGCAGCTCAAGTAGTTGCTGACACATGCACCAGTGCTACAAATTTCAAATCCAAACAAAGAGTTTATAGTATGAACATATGCTTGCAAGAGAGGACTTGGTGGAGTCCCTATGCAAGATGGACAAGTGGTATGTTATGAGTCGTGAAAGATGAATGAGCACGAGCATAACTACCTGACACACAATCTTGAGTTGGTAGTGATCATACATGCATTGAATATGTGGAGACATTGTCTTCTTGTGAAGAGGTTTGTGCTTATGAATGATCATATTGGGTTGAGATATTTGTTTCACCAGCGAAATTTGAATTCCAGGCAGGCTAGATGGTTGGCCACGATCAGTGAGTTTGATTTCGAGATCAGGTACATCAAAGGTAAAGAGAACAAGGTGGAAGATTATCTTAGTAGGGAGGTACATGTAAATCATTTGGCAGCTATGAGCTCCTATGGGATAGACCTATAGGATAGGATCTTGCAGGCAGGTCAGCAGGATGTCAGGTATATGGAGATTGTGCACAGGTTGCAACAGGGTACTGATATAGGTATAGGTGGAGGTATAGGTATAGGTAGTGGTACAGGTACTGGAAAAGGTACATGCACAGGTACAAGTGCAGGTGCATAGGGTATGGATTATTGTCTTACAATGGATGGATTGGTTAGATTCAAAGACATGATATATGTGATGGATAACAATGAGCTCAAGAAGGTGATCTTGAGAGAGTTTCACGTGAAACCTTATTCAGGTCACCTAGCCTACCAAAAGACACTAACATTAGTGAAGAGATATTATTATTGGTTGAATCTGAAGAGGGATATAGTAGAGCTTGTGGCTAGATGCTTTGATTGTCAGTGAGTGAAGGCAGAGTGCAAACATCCAGGTGGAATGCTACAACTGGTCGTGATTCCAGAGTGGAAATGGGAGGTCATTTCCATGGAATTCATCACAGGGTTTTCGAAGATAGTGAGCCAACATTATTCATCATGGTTATTGTGGATAGGTTATCAAAGGTTGCACATTTCATTCCGATGAAGTATACATTCTTAGCTAGCAATGTGGCACAGGTATTCGTCATAGGTGTGGTTAGACTGCATGGTGTTCCAAAGAAGATTGTGTTTGACAGGAATGCGAATTTCACTTCCAAGTTATGGAAGGAGTTATTTTTAGGTTTGGGCATAGAGTTAGCCTTCAGTACAATTTATCATCTATGGACAGATGGATAGACATAGAGCGTCAACATGATATTAGAGGACATGCTGAGTATGTATGTGATGCATCAACAGTGGAAGTGGGACGAGTATCTCCCCTTGTTAGAGTTTACATACAACAACGGTTATCAGGAGTCATTGAGGATGAGTCCTTTTGAGGCATTGTATTGGCAGAGTTGTAGCACTCCTATCAGTTGGAGTGATACAATTAGCAGGGTGTTGATTGGACCAGAGAAGTTGGCAGACATGGAACAAGAAATGTAGGTGATCAAGAAGACTGTAAAGGCAGCACACGATAGGCATAAGATTTATGCAGATAGGAACAAGTTGTTCAATGAGTTATAGGTCAGGGAACAACTGTACTTGAGTGTCAAACCGAAGAAGATCTCCTTGCTGATTGGATCTTGTGCCAAGCTGGCACCATAGTTTTGTGGACCCTTCAATATCATTGAAAGGATTGGGCAAGTAGCCTATCGACTTGCACTGCCTTTGACAGTGAAAGTCCATGATGTTTTCCATCTATTATTTTCTTAATAAGTATGTTAAAGATGTTGATCATGTGATTGAATGGTCTATATTGTAGGTGGAACCAGATAGATAATTCTAGCAGAGCCTCAGTGTATATTGCATAAAAAGGTGCTCATTCTCTGGAACTGAGAAATCGAACAAGTTAAAGTGCAGTGGAAACACTTTGGGCCCTATGAATCTACATGGGAGATGGTGGACCAGATGCAGGCTATGTATCCTTCCTTGTTTGTCGTTGAGGCAAAGAAACTTTGATATGGTGTTTTGGGTATATGCTTTGATATGATGCTTTGATATAAGCTTTGATATGGTGTTTTGGTATATGTTTTGATATGATGTTCTGGTATATTTTTGGTACATGTTTTTGGTATATGTTTTGGTGATATTGCTATATCCACATATGTCTATGGATGTAAATACTGCCACGAGCTATGTTATAAATCTCCACTAAGTGGTATGGGTGTCATGTCATTATGATTATTTTGTAATGTTACTATGTTATCATGTGGTTATGTTATCATGATGTTATGATGCCATGTCGGTTGGAACGCAACATGATGATCATTGTAAATAGCATAATGAGCTATGTTATAAAGCTCCAGTATGCGGTATGTTGGCATGATGTTTTGTTTTGAGTGGGTATTTCATTGTAAATGTTTCATCGAGCTATGTTATAAAGCTCCATAGAAGTATGTCTTCTTTTAGTTGGTTGCTAAGGTATATGTGTGATTGAACACTGAGGACGGTGTCCCCCAAGGGGTAGGATTCTATAACAGACCTGGTGAAAATTTCCATGTAATAAGAGTTAAAAACAATAACCATGGTTTATGGGACACTTATTCCAAGCTTAATGTTGGACAAGACATCACAGGGGGTGTTCATTTGGTTGTCTATGGATAAGGAATTGTGAAAGGAAATGGCGAAGGATTTGGAAAGGAAAAATGGCAGTTTTGGCACATTTATTTATGAAAATAATGGAAATTAGGAGAAAAGGGAGGTGAAATGTCACAGGTTGCATGTGAGGAAGAAATTTAAGGAAAATAATGGAAAATGAAGAAAATAGAGGCCTCATTCATAAAAAAGGAGTTTGGGGATCAGTTGGTAACCTTTTGTCAGTTGAGTTTTGGAGCTCTCTCATTATTCTCTCTCTCTCTCTCTCACTCTTGGACACTTAGAGTTTTCTTGGATCAATTTTGGCATTGGAGCAAGAAAGACAAAGAAGGCAAGAGGAAGTAAAGATCAAGCAGGGAAAGGCAGGATCAAGCAGCTATAGCAGGTTTCATTGTACATATCAACTTGCATTGTCCTTGCTATATTTGGCATACATGGTATTTCATGTGGTTATTATCTATCATGGCATGGGTTTTTTCAGGTGTAATAATGCTTTCAGCCTAGCCTTTCCATTTCTGAATATCCATGGTGTCATGTGGTTCTCATGTTTTGGTTGAGCTATATTGCCGAATGGATTCGAGGCCGACTGCGGTGGATCTCCAAAACAAGAGAATATGAAGGATAAAACATGAGAATACATTTTTATCAACAAGAGATATACATTTATAGTACATGGTTTGACCATTGGATTTCACATCCCAAGGTCTCTTGGACTTCCTTTTATCTACTCGGCTTCCACACTAACCCATTGAGGATTAGGTGTCCAACATTACCCCCCTTAATCCGAAGGGTTATGTATAAGTCCAAGAAGAGATTTGTAATACAAAATGTGCAAAAAAAGCATGGCAGCACTAGGCTGAATGTGCTCTATGAAATGTTGGTATAAAGGGCGGTGGTTTAAGGATGACCACCAACACTGGAAAGCTTAGTGCAGTTCTCGGAACTCTTCCAAAACTAGCAAGAAGCTGAAGTCTTCTACTAGAGGAAGTGCTCCTATTGTTTTGAAGAGGGAAACCTTCAACCATGAAAGGGAGGTCTCACCCTACATAAAAGGGAGAACTTCAACCTAAAAAGGGAAGTTTGAACCTGTGATGGTTTAAGGATGACCAACAACTTTAGAATGCTTAATGCAATTCTTGGAATTCTTCCAAAAATGGCAAGAAGCTGGAGTCTTTTGCTAGAGGAAGTGTCCCCAATTCTATTCCTAGAATTCTTCCGAAACTGGCAAGAAGCTGAAGTCTTCTACTACAGGAAGTGTCCCAGATTACCAACTAAAGGCATGCTCAGGGCCATCTTTGTTTTGGGCTACAACTCCGAAACTGGTGTGGCAGGTTGTGGCTCAGGCTCGCTTGATGTGACTTTGAAGCTTGTAGATGACCATCATTTCCTCCCCTGTCAGATACAAGGTGAGATGATGGAGAAAACTAAACTACAAGACTATTCAATACTCTGGAACAAGTTCTGACACGTGATTGGAATATCTTCTTGGTTGTTGATGCCCATTGCCAAGAAGCGATCCATCCAAGATGAATCTTTGTTCTTGCAGGACATTTGTTTCTAAAGCACCTGTGTGAATAATGGGTGGTTTTATGACAGTTCTTACATGGATGAAGATCAAAACAGTGATCTTTTAGATGGCCAACTCGATCACAGTGTTGGCATTTCACAATCTCTTATGGCTGCTATTGCTGTGGAGGAGGGGCAGAGTTTGGAATAGCTGGAGGTGAACTATCATGAAGGAATCCATCACTCTGAAACTGAATGGGCTTTAAGTAGTCTGGAATATGAAAGGACAAGTCCTTCTCATATCCAAGACCAATTCTGTGCTTATTGTGGACAAGTTGTTCCAAAGGTCTGATGACGGGCTTGGGAAGTGCAGACTGAGTTTCTGCATCTGCATGTACAACGGTTGCTTTATTGGGTACTAAATCTGAACCAACTGTAATGTTATTGGCTTGCTTCTGATGGGTTGCAGCCTCAATGTTCTGAATAGACACATGTTCAGAATGACTCCTCTGTTTTAGTTCTTCTTGATGTAGCTGAGATTCGAGCTACAAAAAATCAATTTTCTCTTGTGCATTTTGTAGACAGACCTGAATGTTTGTGAGAGAAACTTTGCTGATTTTTAATGTATCATGATTAGTAGACAATATGAGAGTTTTGAGGAACTCTAATATTTCATTGATTCTGGCCATTTTTTCTTCAATGTCAGATTTACACCTTAAAAAACTGAACAACTACTACTCAATGCAAAAAAGTAATACCCATTCATAGTACACAGCAATATCCTTTATAAATGTGCATCAAATGATCAATGTGCAACCAACAAGTACCAATTACAATCCATTTAAAAAATAATATGATGAAGCTACGTTACTGTTGAAGACCTTAAATTTAATGCTATGATGATATCACTGAAATTGCGTATTTGATAATGATCAGTACAACATATGAGTATTTGATGTCACTGCACTTGAATGCTAAAACAATGTATCAAAGGTGAAGTGATTGTTCCAGCTATAGATTTATAGTGTACTGCTACAAGAACACTGTGACAAGGCTATGCTCAAATGCAATTGTGAAACCTTGCTTACTGTACCAATACAACCTGATTATTCCTTAATTACTGTAACTAGATATCATCAATATATATATGTGGCATTTCTGTTCTTGAGAAACCCTTGCCTTTTCATGGCATCAATACACAACATTATTATAGCCACCAAACAAAACCTTCACCACTTTGTCCTCAATCCTCTTATCTTATTGAAGGAGAAGGGAATTAAATCTTCGAAAACAAAAGCTACTAAAAAACATACCTTGTTAGTTTTAAGAGCATTTGATTTGACCAACTTCCATACAATATTCTTCTCTATACTGTCACTGTAATGACTCAATTTTTGACTGTTGTTTAAATGATAGTAAAGTTGGCCTCAACCAAGGTCAGCTTCATTTTGTTAGGCACTGTAACAAGTATATATATAGATCTTCTGAAACCTCCATTGTAACAATATAGGTCTCAAAAAACTCTACACATTTCATAAATGAAGACATTCAAATCTGCTAGACATTAGAGACTTTCAAGGCCGCAAGCCACAGAGGTATTTTAACTTCAATGATAAGATATTCTTGAAGTGACATAGTATTAAATGCAACATTAGATTTTCTGCAAGGGAAAAGAAACCCTCAGTCCATCTAAATATGGCCGAAAGTGGATGACAAGGCCTGCCTTCAGATAATAATTTTAACTTTCAAACTTCTTCAATCAAATCTTCGCTGGTCCAACCTACGCTGAATTCAAATTGTCATACCAAGCTTTACACTATTGTTTGTTAGTCCTTCATCACAAGAATATGAGTGCAATAGTTCCAAATGAGTTTCTAGCATACCATTATTCAATGAACACATGTAAAACAGTCTTCAAAAATAGTTCAAGGCCCAAAGCAAACATTCATCATTCAATATACCATAGAATACCAAACGGTCTTCTACATCATACTCTCTGCTTCATAAGATTGCAAGCCAATGGAACGACATAGTGAATGTGCAGGAACTGGGAGTTGAATTGCATTCGGCATCGATTTTTCTCTGATTCAAGCATTACACAACCAAAATACATTTCGCGAAATTGTTCGTTTTGGCCAAGGATCGAACCTGCGACGGATCTTTCATGAAACGTGAGAAGTGAGAGGAGGCTGGCATTTGAGTTGGCACATTGGTATTGTTGCTTTCAGAGAATCTGAGTGTGGCCTGTTGCACTTGCTGAATGGCAGAAACAACGTGTGTCAAACGTCTGCAGAAAGAATTCTGAGCTTTGTGTAGTGCAATGGGACTGTGACAGTGGATTGTGAGGGCCGAGGGAGCATTAATACCAACGTCCATACAATCCAGGCCAAGATAAACTCATAACTACGTCCTCTCGATTCTTCTAGAACAAGAGTAAACCTGAAAGGGTGTTGCTACATCTTTGAAGTGCGCTCAATGCAAAAATGGGTATTGATTTGACACAGAGAGAATCAGGCAAACACAAAGGCATCGCTTCCAAAATCTTACTGTAGTCTGGACTGTCAATATGCCTACCAGTATGGTGATTCTTCTTTCACCACTGGCGTTCTCACATTCGACACCTTTACTCTAGAAACTGTCACGACGTGCTCCAAGAAGACGGGGAGCTTTCCCCTACCCCACATGGAGTTCAGCTGTGGGCACGATAATGAAGGAGGAGGATTCCAAAACCAGCCCTCTGCTCGTCGGAGACTTTGCAGATTTACACGGCCGGGGAATCAAATCCACTCCACTCGTTCGCAGCGATTCGTAGCCCACTTTTTATTATCTTCACTTCGAGGGAATCAGCGTCCATAGCTCCCGGCTTGATCTACCCCAAGGCTCTTTCGATCTCAACACAGATGGCAGTGGGGGAATTATCATCGATTTCGGAACGACCATAAATTCTTTGTCGAATGATGCGTATAGTAACTTGAAGAGCACTGTTCAAGAAATTATTCAAACAGACTTCAATGGTAGCATTGAAGAATAGGCAGAAAAGGCAGATACATTAGGGTGGTAAGAAGAATTTTGGTGTTGTCCGAGCAACAGAAGTTAGAGAGATGTTGAGTAGAGTAGCTGGCAAAGGAACACTAATGGAATGCTAACAGCACTGTAGGAGCAGGTATTCGATGGGAATACCAATTGTTACCCATATTATCACTCAAAGAGCAGATTATTACAACTAAGCAGATTTAGAATGGTAGAGACATAATTAGATGAAACAGCTTGGTGCATGCAAGTAGAAGACCTGATAGATAGAGGTGGCAGCTAGAATTTTGCTGAGAAAATATTCATAAGTGAGGGCAGAAATGATTTGCACATAAAGGCCATAAAACAAATGGCTCAAAGTAATTATGCAAGGCAGGAATACGCCTGCTCTGATACCATGTTAAACACACATGGGCAGTAAGAGAATCTGAAGGATAAAACATGAGAATACATTTTTATTAACAAGAGATATACATTTATAATACATGGTTTAACTGTTGGGTTTCACATCCCAAGGTCTCTTGGACTTCCTTTTATCTATTCGGCTTCTACACTAACCCGTTGAGGATTAGGTGTCCAATAGAGCACATGGCCTAGTGGTCCCTGCAATAGACTATGGATCGCAGTAAATCCACTGGCCTAGTGACCTGTGAGCAAGACAGTAGGTTGCCATAAAGCCAAGATTGTGTTGCCTCGGTGGGCCTAGGAATCCTTGCTGATGAATGGAAATATATAAGGTAAAGCTAAGAGGTGTTTTTCTATCCATTGGGCCTAGTAATCCTATGTTTAGGATATGTGGTAATCCTAGAGAGTGGGTCTCGGTTTAGGGCCTAGTGATCCGGCTTTGCATTGTGGTAAAGCCTAAGAGACTAGGAGACAGGAAAATTCCTCATGGTCGGCATCCATACCTTTTTGGCTTGGTGATCAGGTGGAGATAACAGTAAAGCCTGTTATGATGTGCTCATAGTGTTGATCTAGTGTGCTCATTGTGTTGATCTAGTGATGGTTAGCCTCGGTATTCCATTTTTGGCTCTTTTGGTTTGAGTCCCACATTCATGCTTGGATTATGGCACGGGGGTGAATGGCTGAAGAGATATTTGGCTCAACCATTCTATGGTCAGGTGGAATGTGGTAGTCCCATCTTCAATTGGTTTATTGCATTCATTAATGAGAAATTCATTCCGTTGATTTTTATGTGTAAATGTATTGATGTATATGTGGATTTCATGGTTGATATGCTTATGATATTTTTTCCCTATTATGCTGGTTATATGTATGTTTTATGATAAGAAATATATATGGCTCTCAGAATGTTTTTACTTTTGAATGAATGGATAATGTATCTATGGCATAATAGATGATAATGCAACAAATGACATGAGGGAAAAATCGTTCATAGTGATTCTCAAATAAGTATGAGATCCTTACACTAAATTCTATTATTTACACCTATAGGTTATATGTTGATGATATGTGTGATGAAATGCTTGTCATGGCTAGTAGGGATCTTGGTAAGGTTTTGTTCAAATTATTTCTTTGGCATCATTATTTCCCTGTACTTTTATTGATTTTAAGTTACCACTCCATTCTGGGTAGTGACCTAGGCTCTGGGCCTGAAAAAGTGGTTTAAATCCCAAGGTCGCTGGCACAAAACTGGCAATTTTAGTCTTTAGTCAACGACATGCAAGCCTGTTTAAGCGACTTTCGGTTTCTGGACATTGTCTTGCCCATAGCATGGGAGTGACTAAGGCCTAAGATGTCCACAACATCAGTGGGACCCAGAGACATGCTATCTGAGTGGTTGACTTGTTCCCGAGGATTATAAAGCTGATGTTGGATGATTGTGTGTGATGTTTCCATTGATTCCACTTCCTTAAGGTCACATAAGAGGTTGAATCCAATCATAGTAGCCTCTCATGTCATGTTTACCCTAGTTGGCTAGTTACCTAGGTTGATGTGGAAGGAGGGTGTTACATTATGGGACTAGTCATGGGGGAAGTTCTTTGTCGTTTATTTTTGTGGGGTGGAATTTCATCTATATTATCCACTACCTACCAAATAGTGGAGAATGATGAAGGAAGTCAAATTTATATGGTTGTAGTTGTGGACAACAGTAGAGAGGTTCACAACGAGAGAGTGAGGGATTTTTTTGCTGTTACAACACCCTATAAAATTTTGGCTTGCACCAAATTTGGTATCTTCCTTGGTATTGCATATTGTCATTGCAAACATTGAAATCCATTGCATGTTTTTCCCTAAGTGTTTTGGTCCCGTTTGGGAGAAAATAAAAATGTAGTATTTTTTCATGTTAAGTGTTTCATGATGCATACAAGCTTATTTTTGTGGTTTTAAGGGGTTTCCTTTGTCTAAATGAGTTCATATTAGCAGGTAAACATTCATCATACTCATTCCCAAAGTTGTAAACATTGTCGCACAAGTGTATCTTTAGTGTCGCTCTTGTTGTAAGTCATTGCAAAAGTTGTCGCACTGAGGGAAATGTGTTGTTAATGTGTCCCAAATGATCTATATTGTTGTGTCATCAAGTGTTAAAAGTGTGTGATCACAATCAAGTTGTATCACTGTTCACAGTAGCTTTATCAGTCCCACACACAACCAAATTCCAAAAACTTTCCAGCAACTTAACCTCATCTGGCCCTCCTGGACTCTACATTACATTGTTCTAGCCCTCAAGCTACACCCTATCCTCTTGACACTACACAATGTGTAGTTCCTGCCTCCCAGGACTGTGTAGTTCACAGTCTCAGTGCCCAAGCCCCGACCTTGACCTCTTGAATTGCATAATTCAGCCCTCCAGCTTATCCCCAACTATGCATTACATAGTCCCTAAGCTCTACCCTAGCTCTTGAGCTCCTGATCCATGTAATCTCACAATCACTAGGTCTTCTCTACCTTCCAAAACTACGTAGTTGGTTGAAACAATGCAAAACTCCTTAGCCCAGCTCACTGAGTCCCAAAACTGCGCAATATTCCTACCTAATCCAATCTGAACTGTGCATTGTGCAGTCTTAAGGCTCAAGCTTCACCCCTAAATTCCTGAGTTGTGAAATTGTGTAGTCACTGAGTCTCTTCCTCAGCCTGCAACCCAGTTATGTGTTATTTAGTGGATCAACATACATAATGTTAGTGTAGGGGTTTATCGGACTAATGTAGCCTTTTCATGAGTGAATTGCAGATGTAGGTACTCTATTAGTGCGTGACAGGATGATGAAGAATGAGATGGAGAAGGGAAACATGCTAAAATACATCTTTATAGTTGGTTATGCATGATGATCAATCAACAAAAAAAAAAGGGACACTAGTTTGCGATCACAACTCAGGACTTGATATCATTGAAGACTCCTCACCTCTAAGCCATATGGAGGTGGACAAAGGAGCATATTCAAGAAGATACATAGCAAGGAGTAGTGAGAATGGCTTGAAATTTCCATGTCATCATGCAGTCCATGTCAATAGTGTCATGTCATGTCTTTTCATGAGTCGTCATGTGCCATATCATTATGTTGGATTATGTAATTATCTATTCAAAATGTATTATAAAGTGGAAGTCCAAAGGACACATACATAATATGAAGATTAATGTAAAGTTAAAAAGTCATAGGAAGTCAAACAATCATTAGGGTAGTCAAAAAGTCACAAGGAGGTGAAGCATCACCCCATTGGTTATATATACACCCTCATTGTATGAGAGAAGGACTTTTCACCTTGGCTTCTCCTATAAGGCATCAGAGAGTCAGAGTTAGTACTTTTGAGGAGCAAGCCATGGCTTGATTGCTCCACTATTGGAGCTAGTGGTGCTCATTGTATACATGTGTCCTGGAAATTTTACTTAACATATGAAGCTTGATGGCCAACATGTTATTCATGCATGAATTATGAATGTTTATAAGACTTTTATGTGAATGTTTATGATTCATGTTTGTTTTTCACTTGTACTAAAGTAGTTGAACTATTTTGGTTATTTTAGTGCTCATCATATTGAGGATGTGTTGTACTGGTTGTGATGACCATCTCATCTTTGTGGACTATTCCACTAAATGCTAGAAAATTCTTTTTTCTTGTATTGGCTGCATGATCATCACATCTTTGTGGACTATTTTGCTAGATGTGAGATGAATATTTCTTGTTTGTGTGTGTCTCTACTAGGGTGGTACTATTACCTCGCTCCTAGGGGCTCACTCTTTTTCCCTCCACAGTAGAATAACCTTGATACACATATAGCCAAACACTCACTAGGCACACTCACTTGCTTCTCAAAAGCACATGTGCAATCCTCTCTTGTTGTCAATGAAATCCAAGGCAAATATATAAGAATTTATAGCAACTGGACCAATACTCCGAATGGGGATCCTATTCCAAACGTTTTGAGGTCTAATAGGATCTGAGCTCGAGGTGTGACGTCCTTCTACTCATGGTGTTGTAGTTGCATGGTCACACTGGAAGTGGTCGAGTGAGAGCGGACCGGTGGAGATTGTAGGGTTCACTTCAAGCTCTTACTCCTTAGAAAGTCAAAACATCAGTAGGGGGAGGAGAAAGTCTAAACTTCTTCATGCTTTCATCTCCTTAATTTCATTTACAGCAGAAGAAGAGGTTTGTCTTTACATTTTCTAATGGATTCTCAACAAGAAATGATTATTGGTCAGTATTTGATCAAACTTTAAACATATCTCAGAAAGGGACCTGTTATCTATAATTTCTCATTTTTCATAAAGGGACCTGTTATCTACAAATTTTCATTCTCAGAAAAGGGACCTGTTCTATGCACATTATCAGAATGGGATCTATTAAGAGGAAGATTGCATCTGCAAAGAAGAAGACTGCACCTAAGAAGAAGAAGATTGTAAAGAAGAAGACTGCACCTAAGAAGAAGAAGATTGCAAAGAAGAAGACTAGACTGCACCTAAGGAAAAGAGACTACACTTAAGAGAGAAATGGACACCATCACATTCTGCTATGCCTGAACATATCAAACAACAAAAGCTAGCTTCCAAACAAAGAAATATCAGAGGGCTGTAAGAATTTTCATTTTAATACTTTTAATTTCTTTTATTAATTCCAAGTTTTAAATAGTGGTTTATGATGATTATTGATTTTAGTTTCTAATATCTAGCCTATCCTATATCATACATGCCCATTTTTATATCCTGTAGGAGTCATTCCTACTCTTAAAAACTAGATTTTCTATCCTGTACATACATTTCTAGTTACATTAGTCCTATTTTCTATCATGTACATATCCCTAAACCTGATTCTTAAAGCCTATCTTTTATCATGTACATACATTTCTAATCCAACATTCAACCTACAGTCATAAGTACCAACAAACCTGCTAAAACTAAGCATGCATACTCAGAACTAATTAAGTTGACAACTACAGATTAGAAGTTGTCAATTAATAGCTATAGATCCGAATTTGAAGAATGGGATAAGGATACGAAGATGAAGGATTTATAAATTTTTATGGTTTTCAACCAACTTTTTTTAAATCTAGAACATAGCAAATATTTGATAAGACAAAGGGTATGCTATCATAATGAGGATTAATGGTTAGTTCAAAGAAATCATAATGACCTGATGCCCTCACGATCTGAAGACGCCATAATGATCCGTAGCCCTCACGATTTAGAAAAGGGCTTGCACCATACCCAATTTCATCATTCAAAGACTGTTGCTCAGGATGTCACTAAAAATCCATGTGTAAGGAACTGAAGGATTATCATTGAAGTATATGATGCGTGAAGGGACCGAGGGTTCATTGCATAATCAAGTGTTGTATGGAGGTAGCAAGGTTCATTATGAATGAAACCGCTGTGTTGAAAAGGGGAAGTAAATGTTATATTTGTCACGGAGTATAGGTAGAAGTCCGAACCTATAGAGAATGCTGCGAATTTCTCTTAGTGATTGGTAAGCGCTATTTAAAATTCTGAAGATTAAAAGGAAATCCTCTCTAAAATACGTATCGGTATAGCGTTATGAGTCTGTTGACAATAAAAATGTCAACATACGACTAAGAGGCCCATGACACAGGGGAGATTCTATAGAACTGGTTGAAGGGAATTCCAATTTAATTGACAGTGTCCTCCACTAAAAAAATAGAGACACGCATAGCACTTAGGCTCAGGTAGTTTTCTTATCGAAATTATGGTAAAATTCTTTTTACAAACATAAGGAAAATACAATAATTTCTTTTACAACCGTAAATTCTTCTTACAGCATAGGGTAGCTGGAGGTAAAAAAAAATTTCTCATGGAAAACAGAGTAGAGCGAGAACAATTTGACCCTTCCAAATTCCATATTGACTACATAGACATTTTTAGGGCAAAAAAATGGTTGGCATTCCTGGAAAAATTTAATGGGCACAATGAGCTAACAGCAAGGGAGTTTGCCTCTTCATTCACTGGAGAGAGGGCCATTGTAGGAAACTTGTCTTTTAGGGTCTCAGAAGACACAATTGATCAAGAAATAGGCATAAGCCCAGAAGGGGAGAAGTATTTTAAAACAAAGCAGTTCTAGGAGAAAACATGGACACATTTCATATCCAGGATAAGGGTATCATCAGTTGACTGGAAATCAGAGATTCTTAGGAGTTGGCTCATTCATCCATGGGATGAAATAGTTTATGTCATTCAAAAATTTATAACCTGTGAGGGAAGATACAACATTGTATTTCTTTATCATATCAAACTGTTAATGCATCTAAGAGGGGACTTTGTTATAAGCTTGCCTTATTTTCTTTTGCAAAGCTTAACTAAGATGTCTAAGACCATACAAAAACAAAGAAAAAACAAGGATATGAGTTTATATCACTATGGCTTGGTAAAAATCTTGATTGAGTTTGAACTGCAAAAGATAAGTGTGACATGGAAGAAATTCTTGGTGACTAATGAGTTTATAGCAGATGAGGAGCAAGAAAAGTAGCAAGATTCACAGGAAGAACAACAAAATTTAAAGGAAGGGCAGCAACATGTAGAACTATTGATTGATGTAGATGCTATAGAGGAAGACTTTTCAGAGTACAGACAAAGTAACTCTGCTCCATCCAGCAGCAGTATCAAGACAAGAAGAATGGTAAGAGAGGAAGCTGAGAAAGCTGAACAGGATAAAAATTTTACTACCTACATAAGGAAGTCCAAAAAGACTAAGTTTGGTCAGAAAGGGAAAATGGTGGAGGAAGATGAAATTCTACAACAGCCCCAATATGATTACATACAAGGATTGGAAATAAAAGACAATGAATAGGAACAACAAGAACATAAATTCTCAGGAAAGAAGAAAAGGAAGTTGGAAAGTAAAGTTGAGAAATTACAGCAGCAACTTATGGAATCAGAAGTTTTGGAAAGATTGGTGAAAAGAGAAAATGAAACACTCAAAATACAAAGCAAGAAATTTCAAGATGAGAATGAAAAATTTAAAAATAAGGTTAAGAAACTCAAAGCTTATAAAATGAAAATCTGTAGGAAGACCTATAAATTTTACCAGCAAAAGAAGGCAATTAAAACCAAGTATCAAATCTTGAAGATAGAGTATGAAGCCCAAATGAACATCAACACGTTACTTCAGGCAGGCAGAAGGCAGAGTTTGACGGGTTAGAATTCATTTGCATGAGGGCATGCAAAATCCTAAGTTTGGGGGAATGTTGGTATCAAATTATCACTTTCCATTTCACTTAAAAATCCTCTTTTGATTATCATTTTTCACCATTTAACCTTCATATTAGAGCTATAATCCTTAGAAACTAAATGATATGATGTCATTATCATTATTTTTAGCTTGAAATTAATTTTTGAAATTATTGTGTTGAAAATGACATTTTCCAGAAAATTACAAGAAGTTGTAACTTCCTGTAATTGCCCCATGGTTTGACATGTTGCATAATAGGTTGGCGAATTTGAAGATTGTGGGCATGAAGCTAAATGTACACGGATGGTGGATTACCTATCCACTTTCGAATTTGAAGAAAATAGGTGTTCGATCAACATTGGTCAAATCCAGCCACTTCAGCGGAATTTCCAAATTTTGTGAACAAAATTATAACTATTTTGAGAATTTTTGCATAAATGAAGGAACTGATCCAATTTCTACCTTCTTGGATGTAATTAATAGAATTTTGTTAGGATAATATGGAGGAGGAATAACTTCTTTTTTTATAGGATTTGTGATAAATAACCTATGAGGAAATACTATGTTTCTGCTAGATTTTGGACACATGAAAGCACAATTTATGCATTTTTAATTCCAGATTTAATACATACTTCACTATCGATTTTATGCCTTCACATCCAATAGTCATATTATTCTGAATCGTTTTTCAGTGTGCTTGTGAATTGTTGAAGGGCCCTCATCACTACACTGGCACACTCTGTCATCAAGTTTCTTTACTAGCTGCATAGATAGATTTAATACTCAGAGATTATTTTATGTGTTGTAGGAAGGTTATGTGATTGAATTTGTTAATTGGAAAGGATTTGAATTCATTGTGAAAAGGGCCTTGTAAAAGGACTCAACTAATACTGATCTTGAAGATTGACATATATATGCTTGTTGTTGTATAATTTCAATATTTTCTTATTAGCTTAAATTTCAAAGATAGTTCATGGTTTGATTTCCAAGTGATTTATAATTGTGATTGTTAAATTCAATTTGTAGTTAGATAAGTGATTCTTGTAAGAGATTCAACTGTCATTGGTTTGTGACGTTACTTATCTTATTTGTTGCTTGGATTAGTTAGGTGTTGAAATTTCTTTGAATTGTTATGATCCAAGGATTGGAAAGGATTCTATTAAGAAAGATTCTTGTAAGGGAATGATAGGATTTTTAACCAGTCATTAATACTCTATTTTGTTACCTAGGCAATCAGAATTCTTTAGATTTGTTTCATCTAAATTGATGCTTAAGTGTTTGAAAAAACAAGGAAGGACCTCTTGTAAGAGAGCATTGTTAATGTCATTTCACTAGGCTATCATTAGAACCTTAGATCCTTCTAGATCTATATACATTAGATGAGTGCCTCTAAGTGTACTTTCCCGGGTTGATAAATGAATTAAGAGCTTAACTTACTGTAGTAAGTAAAGACCAAACAGTTGATCGACCACATAGTTTATCTATTAGTGCTCTTGTGTTATCGCCTAGGAGCTAACTTGACTTGGTTCATTGTGTGCCCTATTGTCATCCTCTACTTATTTTGATAATGCCTCTGTGAGAGCTATTTCTATGTCAAAAAACTAGGCGGTTATGTTATGCCAACCGGTATCCTCGAGCACCTACGTGATAAACTATCCTAACACCCCTATTTGCTAGTTTGTTGATCCTCTGCCAAATCTGGTGAATATTCTTCTGCAAGAATCCTTTTCCTTAATTTGTTAGAAGCTGGGTGCCACTCAATGGACACTGTTAGCTAGTCAGGGCCCCTCCTTTAGCAACTTTCATTTTTTATTTTTAATTATTTTGTTTTGAAATTCCTCCTTTAGCAACTTTTTTTTTAATTATTTTATTTTGAAATTGTGCCCCCTAAAAAAATTTTGGCTTGGTGAAAAAAAATGTATCTTAGTCATCCAAATAATTTACTTCATCTCTTAAAAAAATTTCCATTCATACAATCATAGTTGAACCTGGCTTAGATGATCTAGTATGAAAACGACACTTGTGATTCCAAGATCTATTCAAAGTTTTGGCTCTAATACCATGCTAGATTTTCCCCCAACCCAACACTCGATATTTATTTCCAAGAAATAAATTATTGAATAAACCAACATCTAGATTCCTAACAAAAATATTTAGCAAAATAAATTAATGATATAAATCACATGAATATACATAATTTTTTGTCGAACAAATCAATTCATAATTAATAAAACTCAAAACCTCATTGGGCTCCCGTCCTGGGATAATGGACCAATTTAGAAACTTTATATGATAATACTCTAGATTCAATCTAGAAAATCTTCTCCCTCTTGCATATTTTGATCTCTAACTTCTCTGCACACTCTAAGACCCAACATACACTCGATAGGATTTTTAACGCAGCATTGTGTTATTTTTGGGTATCTTCTCCTCACCTTAGCCTTGCTTTTATAACTTTACTTTGAGACAAAACATTAACCCTAACCCTAACCTCAAAGTGATTTATAGCCAATATTTGATATAGCCTCACTTGAGACTGATGGTTGAGATTAAATCTTATTCACTAAAGTAATTTACTTTACTTTTTCTAAGTTTTATTAGCTCAATAATCCAACATATTAATATGTGTTTTTCATAAATTAAACTTAGGCTAAGTTACATTAGCAATGTGACACCCTCATCCCACATCTACCTAAGTAACTAGCCAACTGGGCTAAATGTGTGTCCTAAGTCACCTTAGTGAATTGGAATCGACAGAAACACACCATACATACCTTCCACATCAACAACAGAACTCACAGGATCCATCCCAACCACTTAGGTATCCAGCCCCTGGGTACCACTGAGTGTTTAGACCATTAAACCCCTAGACACTCCCTTGATATGGACAAGCATGTGTCCAGGAGGCTCCAGATGCTCCCACAACATGGGTATGCATGCGTCTGGGGAATTTTCTACTCAGACGTGTGCTTGCGACTCTGAGATGTGTGACACATTTTGTGGCCTAGAGCCCAAGTCACTACCTAGAACTTAATGACACTTTCAAAAATGAATTATACAACATAATAGTCATACAAATACAATTACTTGAGCAAGGACTTGACTAGACCCCCTGCTAGCTATGCCAGACATTTCATCAAACATGTCACAAATATGTAATGTATAGGTCTAAACAACATATCTAAGAATAGGGGTCTCATACTTATCTAAGAATCGCTAAGAAGCATTTTTCCCTTATACCATTAGCTACATTATCATTTCTTAGGTCATAGATACATTGTTCATTCATTTACAAATCAAAACATGAGGAGAGCCATACATCATCATTTCCATAATACATATTTATAACCAGCATAATAAAAATATAAATATCAAGGAAACAACAGCCATATAATCCACATCTAACTAGTATAATACTCATGAATTAACAAGGGGAAATAAACTCATATTAATGAATGTAAAAGCCAACCTGCTATGGGACTACCGCGTTGGGACTACTCATAATAAAAATGTAAATATCAAGGAAACAACAGCCATATAATCCACATCTAACTAGTATAATACTCATGAATTAACAAGGGGAAATAAACTCATATTAATGAATGTAAAAGCCAACCTGGTATAGGACTACCACGTTCCACCTGACCATAGATTGGCAGCACTAAATATTTTTTTAGCTAATCACCCCGTGCCATATGCCAATCATGAATGTGGGACTCAAACCAAAAGAATGAAATAGGGCATCCTGAGGCTAAACCACCTCACCCTCATCAATAAAAATCAGGCCTTACCATAATTCCACACCGGATCACTAGGCCAACATAATAAACATGTAATAAAAGACTTTATCATTATCTCCACCAGATCACTAGGCCAAAACAACAATGGATTCCACTATATTTCTCCACCTACACCGTGAGGAATTTTCCTATTTCCTAGACTCTCAAGGTTTACCGCAATCCAAGCTAGATCACTAGGCCCTAAACTAAGACACCACTCTCCAAGATTTATCGCATATCCCATCTTCAGATTACTAGGCCTGATGGAGAGCACCCACCTCTAGGATTTACTGTATATCTTTCCATTCACCGGTCGAGGATTCCTAGAAAAATCTAGCTTTACCACAACCCACCGTCCGGTTTACGGGTTACTAGGCCATGTGTTCTTTTATTTAGAGATCCACCTTACTTAGTTTTGAATCCATTCGAAAATCCAACTCAACCAAAACATGAGAATCCCATCACACCATGGTGTTGGAAATAGTACTGAGAGGGGGGGGGGGGGTGAATCAGTATTATCAGGTCAATTATTTTTCATTTCACAATCAGATTTGTATACGCTACTTCAGTTAGTGAAAACCGCGTAAGTACGCAACTCGCATATAACCATCAGACTTGTAATTTAAATTATTCTTCAGATGTTGATCATTAATCTGTGCATCAAACCATATAAATAGTAGCCAGGAATAGTAAAACAGAACAAGCAGTCACAAATAATGACACAAGATATAAGGTGGAAACCCAATGTGGGTGAAAACCACCTGCCGCAATTCGTCTCTATCTTCTTTTAATTAGAAACTTCTTTTTACAATGTTTCTGTACTGGTGCAGTCTTATACCAGTACGCAGGCTGCTACTTGCAGAAGGCTACGACCTTCTCTCGTTCTTCAGCTTCTCCTGGAAGGGAGATATAACCCCCTTAGCTCTTGTACTATCTGAGGTACTAGTACGTAGATGTTGATCTACAGAAGGCTGCAACCTTCTCTTTTCTACCAGGGACCACGTTTCATAAATTTTCAGACTGGATCCATAAATAACATCAATCAAACATCAAGTCTATCTGCATCAATCAATCTCCTTGCACCAACCAAAACTGAATCAAACAATCACTTCTCTAAATGTTGTACCTAGAAAACAATAACAGTAACCAGACATGAATCCTGAACCCAGACCACTGCAGCAGTAAACAAAAGCAGCTAAATCATATTTCATGAGACGTACACTACTTCAATACGTAGAAACATTCTTGCATACCCTTATGTATTAAGGCCAACCAGCGTATACGCTGTTTTGACTTACTGAACCAGCGTGTATACGTGCCTCTGATGTGCCGAACCTGCATAGAGATATATAAAAGATAATTCACCCTTTCAAATATTCAGATATCAGTTATACCCAGATTAATAGATTTATAGATCAAGTCATGCACCAAATATAACAGATCAAAATCACACAAAGATACTACTATTCAAGCCTTAAGAGCTTGACCCATCCATAGGACTTATCCTTCTTCTAGCACTCACGTTTCTCCTTGGTTCAGATCCAGCTATGCACCATAACCCAATTCTAGATCTTGCTCTTCATAAGATATTCAATGCTTGAGTGAATGCCTTTTCCTAATGATCTCCTTCCCCTTTTATAGTCTTAGGCCTTACTCAATACCATGGTCCAAAACCACTGAGAACCAATACTTGGGGTGCAATAGCTGGGTTTAATACTTTGGATGAGATAGCAAGGTCCAAATCCATAGGTTCAAATACGAAGGACTAAATACCATGGACCAAAAATAAGTTTTCCCACATGTACGCGCATTTCCTTTCATGAAAGTGCGTGCATACGTATACGCGCCTTTTGATCGGCAATCCCACGTGTATACACGATTTGGTTAAGAGGAACCTCCGTATATATATTTTTCTTTCATTCTTAGAGCCTGGACAATGATCTGCCATCTGAGTGAGTTGCCATCAAGGACAACACCTGTGTCATAGTGCCAAACCTATGTCGTAATGCCAACAATCTGCCCCTTTGGACTCGATGGCAACCCCAAGTCACTCAAAGTCATTCTCCCCCTTTATCATCAAGGGCAAAGGGTTATGCTCCCCGTGAGTACATGCTGAAATCTCTGTTGTGTTGTGTTGTCCATGCTCCCCCTCACTGTAGGCAAGGTCTACAAGAAGAAACATGACTTTATACATCATAAATGACCTTCCTATCACCAAAGACTCATACATACATCCATCTCCCAACCAGGTGGGGATATGCCAATATTGACTCATCTACCCAACCAAGTGGGGATACACCAAACGTTTACACATGATAAAACAAGAACATTACAACATCCATCCCAGGAATAGTGGGGAAACCAAAATAGCCCATTACATGACCTTGATAAGAAAACAAATACATGACATAGAGACGAAATATCTACAACAAGACTATGATAGTCATCAACAACTATCATCAGCAACATCTGTCAATCATCATACAGATTAGCAACCATGTTCTCCCTCTACACCTGTTCCACATAAAACCACAAACAACTGTGAACTTGAACTAAGATCTTATGATACCAGCTCACAAAAATATAGAAAAGAGAGATCAACGCCTTAGAATTCATCCTCTTCGAGGGGGCAACCTCCTTTACATTACACAAATGAACAATTCTTAGATGATTCAAATGAGAAAACCTCCTTTCTATATATAGGAGTCTAAGGAGTCACAATATAACCCAGCCGATCTAACAATAATAAATATAAAGCCACAAAAATAACAATAGAGGGATTCTATGGGGCACAGTAATAACAGTATGGGGTCAATAGGGGCACAACAATATTATTAAGGGATATAACTACAATAGTAATGGGGTAATCACTAGTATTATAGGGACCCAACATGCCCCTCTCCTTCAAAAAGTGTTGTCCTCAACGCTTGAGTAGTTCTGGATGCTTCTGTATAAAATTCTCATCCTCTCATGTGGAATCTTCAACGAATAAGTTCATCCACTTGATAAGATACTCCGAAATTGATCGATTTCGTAACTGTCGAGTTCTTATTTCTGTGACTACTTCTAGTTCCAATATCATTTTTCCTTCCTCGTCAAGTTCTGGAAATATTGTTTGAACCGAAAGCTTGTCACCTATAACCTTCTTTGAACATGAAACATGGAAAACTAGGTGCAATTGAGAAGCTACAGGAAGCTCCAATTTGTATACCATAGTACCAATGTTTTGCAACACCTTGTACAGACCATAATACTTTGGTGATAATTTATTATCCTTCTTAGCTTGCTTGAGGGACATTTGCTTATATGGTTTTAGCCATAGGAATACCCAATCACCTACATCAAAACTTCTTTCGATGCGATGTTGATCTCCCTGTTGTTTCATTCTATTCTCTGCCAACACGAGGTTATCCTTTAAGAGTTGGAGGACTTTGTTGATGTTCGATGTGATGTTCCACTGCTTGAACCTTAGAATTTTCTCTTAAATATGATGTGATGGATGGTGGCTGATATCCATAAAGTGAAATAAATGGGGTCATTTTTGTTGTTGTATGGAGGGAAGTGTTATACCACCATTCAGCCAGAGGCAACCATTTGACCCATTGTGTCTGTTTATCAGATACAAAGCAACGAAGATATCCTTCCAAAAATTTGTTTACTATCTCAGTTTGCCCATCAGATTGAGGATGATAAGATGAGCTATGAGCTAACTGAGTACCAAGACAAGAAAATAATTCTATCCAAAAATTTCCAGCGAAAATGGGATCTCTGTCACTTACAATAATCTTTGGGTTTCCATGTAGCTTTTGAATTGTTTCCATAAATGCAATAGAAATTGTACTAGATTTAAATGGATGTGATAATGCACAAAAGTGTGCATACTTGCTAAGTTTGTCAACTACCACCATGATGACACACTTTCCCTCAGACTTGGGTAAACCTGTGATAAAATCCATTGAAACCTCCTCCCAATGTTGGCTTGGAATGGATAAAGGTTGTAATAGACCCGGTGTCTTAATTGTTTCAACTTTATTTTGTTGGAAAACCAAACATTCCGCCACAAACTTTTGAATATTTGGTTTAAGGCCCTGCCAAAAAAATTCCTTCTTAACCCTGTGGTAAGTTTTTAAAAATCCTGAGTGCCCTCCTAAGGGAGAAGTGTGCAATTCCATAAGAATCTTTTGTTTTAGCTGGGAATTCTTACAGAGGTATAAGCAATCTTTGTACCATAACAAATCATTTTTCCAGCTAAATGTATTAGATGCACTGGAGTCTTGTTGTAACTTTCGAATAAGTGCCCCCACTTCTTCGTCGTTCTTCCATTCCTCCCTTGCTTCGTTTATCCAATCTGGTTGGATAATAGAAATGGCGCACAACAATGCTTCCACATCCTCATCCTTTCTTGAGAGTGCATCTGCCACCACATTTTGCTTCCCTTTTTTGTAAATGATTTCAAAGTCATAACCCAACATCTTTGTGACCCACTTTTGTTGCTCTTCAGAGGATAATCTTTGTTCTAAAAAGTATTTAAGGCTATCATGATCCATTTTTACCTTGAAGTGTCTTCCCATTAGGTAGGGTCACCATTTCTTAAGTGCATGGAGTATTGCCACATTTCCTTCTCATAAATAGCTTTGTGTAAAAACTTTCCCTTGATTGGACGACTTTCAAAAGCAATGGGTCTTTCATCTTGCATTAAAACATCACCAATTCCATTTCCTGAAGCATCACATTCCACAATAAAGGTTTTTGTGAAGTCTGGTGTAGCTAAGATTGGTGCTTGGCACATTGCCTCTTTAAGATGCTCGAAGGCCTTTGTTGCTTCTGGAGTCCATGAAAATGCATCTTTCTTCAATAATGTTGTTAGAGGTGTTGCTATTCTCCCATAATTCTTAACAAACTTGCGATAATACCCTGTCAACCCGATAAATCCTCGCAGATGCTTTATGGATGTGGGGATTTTCCATTCCTTAATGGCTTTAATTTTGCTAAGGTCTACCTTAACTCCTTCATGAGATACAATATGACCCAGATATTCCACCTCTTGTACTCCAAAGAAACATTTGGATCTTTTTGCATATAATTGTTTCTCCTCCAATAGTTGTAGCACCCTGTCAACATGTTCAACATGATCCTTCCAAGACTTGCTGTAGATTATTATATCATCAAAAAATACTAACACAAATTTTCTAAGGAATGGTTTGAAAATGGAATTCATCAAATCTTTAAAAGTTGAAGGTGCATTGGTAAGGCCAAAAGGCATGACCAGAAATTCATAATGACCCTCATGAGTTCTAAATGTTGTTTTCAGAATGTCTTCAGTCTTCATTCTGATTTGATGATATCCTAAACGAAGATCCAACTTGGTGAAGTAAATTGATCCATGCAATTCATCTAGTAATTCATCAATGACATGAATGGGAAACTTATCTTTAATAGTGAGCTTGTTGAGCTCCCTATAATTCGGACACATGCACCATGATCCATCCTTCTTGTGCACCAATACTACTGGAGTAGAGAAAGAACTTTGACTCAGTTGAATTATACCAGCCTCTAGCATTTCTGCAACCATACGTTCAATTTCACTCTTTTGGGCATAGGGATATCTGTATGGCCTGATGTTTGGAGGAACACTTCCTGGAATCAGATGAATAGCATGATCATGATCACGAATAGGTGAGAGACATTTTGGAGTCTCAAATACCTTGAAATGATTGTCCAAGATTTTTTGGAGATTTGGAGAAATAGATGATTCCAACATGGAAACATCTAGCGAACATAATTGTGCAATTACACCTATTTGTTCCTTTTTTAGAAGCTTTGTCATACAGTTAGAGCTGATTATCTTTCCCAGTTTCCCTGCAATACCCCTTAATTCAACTTCCTTTCTTCCACAGAAAATTTCATGAAAAGTTCTTGAAAATTAAAAGCTATTGTACCCAAGGATTGTAGCCATTGGACTCCTGGTACAACATCAGCACCTCCCATTGGAATGGAAAGCATTGGGCTAGTCAATACATATTCTCCCATGGATAGCTTGATATTATGGCACTTTCCAGAGCAATTTATTGTTCCTCCATTTGCAACCATCACTTGACACTCTGGTGCTGGATATAAGAAGCAATTCAATTCTTTTGCTACCTTACAATGAATAAAATTGTGGGTACTTCCTAAATCAATCAACACTATTACCTTTTTCTTCTTGATTTGTCCTTCTATCTTGATGGTTTGAGGAGTGGTGATTCCTGCCAATGCATTACAAGATATGGTCGGATTCATTTCTTCTTTATCTAGGCTTTGTTCCTGAAGTATATCCTCTTCTTTTGACCTTTCTTGCTCATTTTCTTCTTCCTCTTCACAATCTATGTAGAATAATTTCTTCTTAGCACACTTATGACCTTTAGTGTATTTGCTATCACAACTGTAACAAAGCCCTTTTTCTCTTTTTTCTTCCAATTGTTGTGGTGTCAACCTTATAGGTTGTGGAATACTAGGTGCAACAACACTTCCATCTTTATAGTTGTGAGTGGTATGCTTCCTAGTTGCCATAATTTTGCTTTCCATTTTTCTTGCTAACCTGAATGCCTTCTCTAATGAATCAGGTTCCCAAAGGTGAACATCATGTTGGATATTATCCTTTAAAGTCCCTATGAACACATCAATCATATGCTCCTCTGGAATATTTTTTACCCTTATGTTCAATTTTTGGAACTCCTTAATGTGCTCCATTATTGAACCCTTTTGTTTGAGACTTATCAATTGGCTAAAAAAAGTGTTGCTTTTTGTATCCTCAAAATGTGCTGTCAATTCTTTCGTAAAAATTTCCCAAGTGATAATTTTTTTACGAGAGCAAAGCCATTCATACCATACAAACTAATTTGGTTCCAAATATAAAGTTGCAATACATACCTTTTGTGTGTTTTGCACATTATTGAGATCGAAAAATTGCTCCATCTGTAATATCCATGTTGCGGGATCCTTGCCATCAAACTTCCTCATATCAATTTTTGGAATATGGTGGGTCTTCAATCCAACATTAGAGTCTATGGAGTCATGATTAACATTTATTTTGTTCTCATCATGAGTTTCCTTTACTACCCTTTCACCATTAGTGACCATTTCTTGTAGCAACTTATTCATATTTATCTTCAATTCTTCCATCTTATCATCCATGCCATCAATTTTAGCATCCATGCCATTCATCTTAGCTTCCATGCCATCCATCTTAGCTTCTACACCTTTCTTTAAAAAATCCATCTTAGCTTCTACACATTTCTTTAAACCATCCATCCTAGCTTCTACATCTTTCCTTAAACCATCCATCTTTGATTCTGTTGCTTTTTGTGCAAGGGACACTTGTTGCACTTGGTCTCGTAATTTTGATATATCATGTTGCATTTCTTACTCTTCTTCATGATTCATGCTAGAGCTTTCAGGTTGCTTATTAGGTGTTTTCATTTTCTTTCCTCGAGGCATCAATTACCATTTCAAACTAATTTTTCAAACCAAGCTTATGCAAAAATTTATAAAACTACACACCTTTTTTCACTTTGTAGAAGCTTGATATTGAATCTGATGTATCTCTGCAATTTTGGATCATCCAATTCTGAAATTGTGATCTTTAGTATCCCTCTATGTCCTCTTTCCAATGCCACCAGCCTCATCCAAATTGGATTCTCCAAGGAAGAGTTATGCACAATCTCCCAAGATGACCTGATTAAAGACTAGTTCAGTAGAGTGAACTTGTACGACGTGCCACGAGTCACTGTTTCAACCTTTGGCTCTAAAAAATATATGCAAGAAACTACAATCTGTCCTCTTTCTGTACCTTCTTACGAAATTTCAATCTTATGCTCAGAGAGAAAGTTATGACATTTTTCCCTAGGTAATCTATTTGGAATGTAATTCAGGAGTATGCAAAAAGACCAACTTCCTCAGATCATATCTCCGCAAATATAGCGCGAAAAGCTTTGAAATTTGGAACCATGATTCAGCGTGATTTCTTCTCAAACGGGTTTTTGTTTTAGCTTCTGAAACGTCATAGAAAAAGAGTTATAGAGAAAATTCCATGATGACATGTTTGGAGCAGCAAAACCCTAGAATCCAAAGCTCTGATACCAAATGTTATGAAACCAACTCACAGAAAGATAGAAAAGAGAGATCAATGCCTTAGAATTCAGCATCTTCGAGGGGGAAACATCCTTTGTATTACACAAATGAACAATTCTTGGATGATTCAAATGACAAAACCTCCTTTCTATATATAGGAGTCTAAGGAGTCACAATATAACTGAGCCGACCTAACAATAATAATATAAAGCCACAAAAATAACAATAGAGGGATTCTATGGGGCACAATAATAACAATATGGGGACAATAGGTGCACAACAATATTAATAAGGGATACAAATACAATAGTAATGGGGTAATCACTAGTATTATAGGGACCCAACAGACTCATCCACCCAACCAAGTGGGGATACACCAAAAGTTTACACATGATAAAACAAGAACATTACAACATCCATCCCAAGCATAGTGGGGAAACCAAAATAGGCTATTACATTACCTTGATAAGAAAAAAAGTACATGACATAGAGATGAAATATCTACAACAAGACTATGATAGTCATCAACAACTATCATCAACAGCATTTGTCAATCATCATGCAGACCAACAACCATGTTCTCCCTCTGCACCTATTCCACCTGAAACCACAAACAACTGTGAACTTGAACCAAGATCTTCTAAGATAATGCCAACAATGCATTATTAGAAGAATATATGCTCCCCCTGAACCTGTGCCAGATGGTCTCTGTCAGACCCATATCAGACTCTTTTCATCCTGAGCCTGGCCCACTTTTGTCTTCAAACCAACATATACGCGACTGTATCCACATAAACCGGCATATGTACGCAGATCCTCCTCATGAAACTCACGTACAACAACTTTTCTCTATGACGGACAAGTTTCAACAGCAAGATGATGCATCAACTACTCCCAGCTTCTGTCTGAGGTATTCAAATGTCTCCCTAGGCAGTGGTTTAGTGAGTATATCAGCAACCTGTTCCTTGGAGGGAACATACACCAATTTGACCTTTTGTTCAAGAACTTGTTCTCGTAGAACATGATATTTGATAGGTATGTGCTTGGTCTTTGAATGCATGACAGGATTCTTTGAAATATTGATTGCACTTGTATTATCACATAAAATGGAGATAGATGGAGTACAAGTGATTTGAAAATATTGCAAAGTTTGCATCATCCAAAGGAGTTGTGTGCAGCAAGATGCAGTAGCCACATATTCTTCTTCAGCTGTTGATAAAGCAATTGAACTTTGTTTCTTACTGAACCAAGATAATAATCTGGAACCCATAAAGAATGCACCACCACTAATGCTTTTTCTGTCATCCACGCTTCCTGCCCAATCTGCATCTGTATATGCATGAAGTGTGAGATATGTATCTCTAGGATACCATAAGCCATAGTTTTATGTTCCTTGAAGATATTTGAAAATGATTTTAACCACCTGAAGATGTGCTTCTTTGGATTTGCCTAGAATCTTCCAACTATTCCCACTGCATGCATGATATCTAGTCGGGTACCCATCAGATAGAGCAGACTACCAATCATGGATCTATAGGTTGGTTGATGTATTGCTGCTGATTCATCATTTGCACTGAGGCTGCATCCTATTACCATAGGGGTACATACTGGTTTCGAATCTTCCATGCCATATTTCTTCAAGATCTGCTTGAGGTACTTGGTTTGAGATAAAAAGATACCGTCTTTATTTTGTTGGACTTGTAAGCCAAGAAAATATGTGAGCTCACCAAGCAAGGACATTTCTAATTCTTTCTGCATCACCAAGGCAAAGTTTTGACTCATGGCTTCTTCATTTCTACCAAAGATGATATCATCAACATACACAACAAGAATTAGCAATTTATCGTTATCAATTTTTATATATAGATTGCTATCTGTTGATCCTTTTGAAAAACCTTGTTGATGGAGGCATTTTTCCAGACGATAATACCAAGCCCTTGGAGCCTGTTTAAGACCATAGAGTGCCTTCTTAAGTCTGCATACAAGTTTTGGATCATTTCCAAGGATGAATCCATTTGGTTGCTCCATATACACTTCTTCTTCTAAGTCTCCATTTAAAAAGGCTAATTTCACATCCATTTGAAATACTTTGAACTTCTGAAAGCTAGAAAGAGTAAGAAACATTCTTATGGCTTCAAGTCTAACAACCGGTGCAAAAGTTTGTTCAAAGTCTATGACTTCTTGTTGAGCATACCCTTTACAAACAAGTCTAGCCTTGTTTCTAATAACATCTCCATTTTCATTTAGCTTGTTTTGAATATCCATTTTATCCATATGACATTCTTATCATTTGGTCTAGGAAACAACTCCCAAGTGTTATTCTTTTCAATCTGCTCAAGTTCTTCATTCATGGCCTTGACCCAGCATTCATCCTTACATGCTTCACTTAAATTTTGTGGTTTAGTGGATGAGAGCAATGCTAGATAGCTTGAAGCTTCTGAAATAGTTCTTCTTGTTTGTACACCTGCCTCTTTCCGCCCCAAAATTTGAGTTTCTGGATGATTCTTCTGAACGTACCTAGAAGGAGTCTTTTCTTCTAAATTTATCTGTTATTCTAGAGCCTCATGGGTTTCTTCTTCATCATAAGTCTGATTTGATGTTGAAGGATAGTCCTCATCGTCTTCGAAATCTTCAGATTTTACCTGCCTAGGAATGCTTCCTTCTTCATCAACCACTACATCAATACTTTCAACAATTTTTCCAAGGCTTTTATTGTAACACTTATATCCTTTGCTATGGGGAGAATAGCCAAGGAGAATGCCTTCATCTGATCTAGGTTCAAACTTGCCAAGGTTTTCATCAATCGTTTTGATGTAACATTTGCTTCCAAAAATTTTGAAGTATTTTACCGTGGGAGTCTTACCATACCAAAGTTCATGAGGAGTTTGAGTGTTGTTCACCCGGACGTTTGTCTTGCTGAGAATAGTAACTGCAGCAAATACAGCTTCACCCCAGAAGGTTGCAGGAGTTCTAGACTCATCAAGCATAGCACGAGCCATTTGTTGAACCCTTCTATTCATTCTTTCCACTACTCCATTTTGCTGAGGAGTCCTTGCTGTATAGAATTCCCTTCTTATTCCATGTTCTTCACAAAAGTCGAAAAATTCATCCGAGGTAAATTCCCCTCCTTGATCAGTCTTGAGGCATTTGATTCTGCAACTTGATTCGTTTTCAACCAAGGCTTTGAATGCTTTGAACTTTTCGAAAGCTTCGTCTTTATGCTTCAAAAGTCCTATCCAACACATCCTGGAAAAATTGTATATGGACAATATGAAGTATTCTTCTCCTCGAGGTGACCTCTTCCTAGATGGACCACATATATCAGTATGGACAACTTCAAGTCACCTACTAGCTGATCCTTCCTTCTCAGGGAAATTAGTTTTGCTTTTCTTACCAAACTGACATGATTTGCATAGTGTATTGTCTGGAATTCTGATGTCAGGGAGATCACAAACCACCTGATATTTGCATGCTTTCCTTATCTCAGAGAAGCTTAGATGCCCCAATCTTCTGTGCCATAGCTAGTGTTCATGATTCTTGCTTAGATAGCATTGTTGTTGTCCTCCCTTGAGTATGTATAAATTATTGGGAGTTCTTATGCCTTTGATCATTGTTTCTCCTGTATCAAGCTCACGAATAATACATCCATTTGATCGAAATATTACCTCATTTCCTTGATCACACATTTGACTGACACTCAATAGATTATGCTTTAAGTCATCAACATACATAACATTTCTAGCTTTGACCTTTTCTTTCAAAAGAACAGAACCTTTACCTTTTATGAGTGCAGGGATGTCATTTCCAAATGAGACCTTTCTTTCCTTTTCTAAGGCACTATATGACTGAAGTTTTTCTTTATCACCTATCATATGTTTCGAGCATCCACTGTTGATGTACCATTGATTTTCCTGGCCTTCTGCATATAAGGCTATACCACATATTTCTGGTTGCAGTTCTTTCTTTCTCCATGTTTTGGGACTCAATGAAGCTTGCTCCTTCTGAGTTGTTTGCCGAAAACTACTCCTCCATTCAAAATCTTCATGACCGAAGTTGTTACAAATAGAACATTCTATTTCATTTTCAAGTGCTAAAAAGTTATTGTAGGTCCTTTTCGTGATCCCGGTCATACTACTTTATTTTTTTGCTTCTCTAGTCATGATGGTCTTGTAGGCAACACATTGAGCAGCTTTGTGTCCAAAGTTATGACAAGAGAAACATTGGCCATTAAAGAAATTCCTACGATTATCAAACCTACCGACCAAATGATTGTAGTTTCTATTGACATCCATTCTTGAGGCAAACTGAGAATGATTTACCTGTGGTTGGTTGTAAAAGTAGATTGCCCCCGATTTACTTGGTGATCTCTGTTCATTCTTGAAGTAAATTGTCCCTGATTTACCTGATGATCTACATTATGCCTTTGCTATGAATTGTCAACCTATTCACTTTTCCTTGCTGCATCAAGATAACTTTTGGAGGTGGATGGCTTCTGTGCTTGAGATGCTTCTTCAGTATATCCAAGACCTGTCTTGATTAGAGGAGAACGCTGCACTTTGATAATCTCATCTAAAGTTTCAGATCCTTTAGCAAATCTAAGATTAAGAGATTTTGATTTCTCAATATCTTTTCTAAGTCCCACAATTTCACATTCTAACTTTTCATTGTGTTTTTCCCTTTAGACAAGTTGGAATGTCAGAGTATCTATAATCATATTCTTTTCTTCTAAAAAAAATTTGAGTTTAGAAATTTCTTCATAAAGACCTTCTTCATCTATAGCATCCAAGAAATCATCATCTTCAAAAGCCATCAAAAGTCTATAATCATTACATTGTTCATCTTCATCACTATTTGAAAATCCATCACTGTCTTCATGTGTATAACAACTCTTCTTACTTACATTCTATTTTCTATTCCATCTAACTGGTTCCTTACCTTTGTCAAGCTTATCTTTATGGGAACACTTGGCAGCATAGTGACCGACTCTTCCATAAGCAAAACATTTGAAAGGTAGCTTACCTCTGAATATTCCAAAACCCCATTGAAGGTTCTTGAAAAAGTTTGATTCTTCCTCTCCTTCTGACATATGTCTTGACTCATTGTAATCTCCTCTTCCTAAGGATTTGAATGCAACTTCTCTCGTGTCTAATGGTCTCGCTTTTCTCACTTCGAAAGCAGTTAGGATTTCTTACAGCTGTGACATGGTAATGCTCTGTAGATTCTGATTTTCTTCTATGGCAGAAACTTTTGATTCAAACTTAGAAGACAAAGATCTTAGAACCTTTTCAACCAAAGTAACTTATTTTTTTTCTTCACCCAAGTTTTTCATACAATTAACAATCTCATCTATACGTAAGAAATAGTTAGCCACACTTTCATCATTGTGCATTCTGAGATTTTCATACTGAATTCTGAGAGTTTGTAGTTTTTCCCGTTTTACCTGATCATCTCCTTCATAGCTTAGAACGATCTTGTCCCATATTTCTTTCGCGGTTTTGAGCTGCATAACCTTGACAAATTTTGATTGAGATAAACTCCCTAATAGAGCATTGACAACCTTTGCATTTGTTTCATACTGCTTCTGACCAGCCGTATCTGTAGGAGTCGCTGATGGAAATGTGTAACCTGTTTCCATGATATCCCAAACTTCTATACCAAGAGATTGAAGATAGGTTGTGATTCTTACCTTCCAATCGACGAAGTTTCTCCCATCGAAAATTGGTGGCCTGATAGATGCCTCTTTTTCGTAGTTGCTCATGATGATAGATCTTCCTTCAAGCGATCAAGCTTCTTCTGAAGGACCTGCTCTGATACCAATTTTTGGAAATAATGCTGAGAGGGGGGGGGGGTTAATTAGTATTATCAGGTCAATTATTTTTCATTTCACAATCAGATTTGTATACGATACTTTAGTGAGTGAAAACCACGTATGTATGCAACTACAGTTAAGGAAACCAGCGTATAACCAGCAGACTTGTAATTTAAATTATTCTTCAGATGTTGATCATTAATATGTGCATCAAACCATATAAACAGTAACCAGGAACAGTAAAACAGAACAAGAAGTCACACATAAGAACACAAGATATAAGGTGGAAACCCAATGTGGGTGAAAACCACTTTCTGCATTTCGTCTCTATCTTCTTTTAATTAGAAACTTCTTTTTACAATGTTTCTGTACTGGTGCAGCCTTATACCAGTATGCAGGCTGTTACCTGCAGAAGGCTACAACCTTCTCTCATTCTTCAGCTTCTCCTGGAAGGGAGCTATAACCCCCTTAGCTCTTGTACTAGATGAGGTACTAGTACAGAGGTGCTGACCTACAGGAGGCTACAACCTTCTCTTTTCTTCTAGGGATCGCGTTTAATAAATTTTCAGACTGGATCCATAAATAACATCAATCAAACATCAAGTCTATCTACATCAATCAATCTCCTTGCACCAAACAAAACTGAATCAAACAATCACTTCTCTGAATGCTGTACCTAGAAAACAATAACAATAACCAGACTCCAATCCTAAACCTAAACCATTGCAGCAATAAACAGAAGCAGCTAAATCATATTTCATGAGACATACGCTACTTCAATATGTAGAAACATGCATGCATACACTTATGTATTAAGGCCAACCAACATATACGCTATTTTGACTTACTGAACCAGAGTGTATATGCACCTCTGATGTGCTGAACCTGCGTACATATCTATAAAAGATAATTTACCCTTTCAGATATTCAGACATCAGTTATACCCAGATTATCAAATTTATAGATCAATTCATGTGCCAAATATAACAGATCAAAATCACACAAAGATACTACTATTCAAGCCTTAAGATCTTGACCCATCCATAGGACTTATCCTTCTTCTAGCGCTTAGGTTCCTCCTTGGTTCAGATGCAGCTATGAACCATAACCCAATTCTAGATCTTGCTCTTCATAAGATATTCAATGCTTGAGTGAATGCCTTTGCCTAATGATCTCCTTCCCCTTTTATAGTCTTAGGCCTTACTCAATACCATGGTCCAAAACCACTGAGAACCAATACTTGGGGTGCAATACCTGGGTTTAATACTTTGGACGAGATACCAAGGTCCAAAACCATAGGTTCAAATACCAAGGACTAAATACCATGGACCAAAAATAAGTTTTCCCACATGTACGTGCTTTTCCTTGCATGAAAGTGTGTGCATACGTATACGTGCCTTTTGATCGGCAATCCCGCGTGTATACACGATTTGGTTAAGAGGAACCTACGTATATCTCTTTTTCTTTCATTCTGAGAGCCTGAACAATGATCTGCCATCTGAGTGAGTTGCCATCAAGGACAACACCTGTGCCATAGTGCCAATCCTGTGTCATAATGCCAACACATGGATATTCAGGAATGGCAAGGCTAGGCTGAAAAAAATGTCACACCTGGCAAAAACCATGACATAACAACAAAAACCATGCAATACCATTCATGCCAAATATAGCAAGGAAAACACACATGAAAATCGATACCTGTAAAGAATCTTGTTGTAGCTTCTTGATCATGCTCTTCCTTGCTTTCCCTTCCTTCCTCTCGCCTTCATTGCCTTTCTTGATCCAATGGTAAATTTCTCCAAGAAAAATATAAGTGTACAAGAGTGAGAGAGAGAGAGAATAATGAGAGAGCTCCAAAATTGAACTAATAAAAGGTTTACGCTGACCAAGCCTGAGAAAAGAGCTTACCAACTAATCCTCGGAAGCCTTTTTATCAATGAGACCTCTATTTTATTCAATTTCCATTATTTTCCTTCATTTTCCTCCTCACATGAAAAATATGACCTTTCACCCTCTTTTTCTTCTAATTTCCATTATTTTCATAAATAAAATTCCAATTAATGCCTCTTTCCTTTCCAAATCCTTTGCCATTACCTTTTCCAATTTCCTTAGCCATAATAAACTGAATGAAAACCCACTAGGATTTTTTTTCCAAAATTCAAATTGGAATATGTGTCCCATGACCTTGGTCTTATTTATTTTTACATGGACTTTTAACCAGGGCTATTATAGAACACTCCCCCTTGGGGGAACGCTGTCCTCGATGTTCAATGATACCTATAACAAATAATAATGATGAAAACAAAACATACTGCCCATGGAGATTTATAACACAACTTAATGCATTATTTACAATGACCACTGCCAAAACATGACAATCATATCGTTTACTCAAGCTTTATATCACAACTCATTACAATATTTACAATAATAACCACATATACATAGATGCACATTTGCTCATTTAACAAATAAAAGGATATGATGCCAGTATCATTCAATAAGGGAATCCAAAGACTCACACCTCTACCCTCAAAATTAGTACCAAGATTCACTTCCTTCCTAGGAAGTCCTGAATCCACTGCCAAAATCAAAGTTGCATCCAATGTCCAGTGCTACAATCTTACACGACTTGTCCTCTCAGGAAACAGTTATTGGCTCATTGTTCTAGGATGCACTTGCAATGTGCATCTGATTCCATATGGAAATGTTAATGACCAAAACAAATCCATCCCCAGCCTTCCCTTCTTTGCTACACAGTCCCTCAGGAAATTTAGTCACCCCCTTCCATGTAGTCACTCATCTTCCAAGTTCCCCAGCTCCCCCTATCCCGGGTGATCCATTCCTTGGAAAGGCTTCCTCACAATGGAAGCTCAACAACCAAGGAATATATCTACCTCAAAATCACCATACTAGCCATAACATGCTCATGGAAATGAATGGACACTATTAGGTATCAGTGTCCCACAATGGCCCTGCTCCTGGAGTGCTTTACCAACATATTGTTTCCTGTTCCAATTCCTTTCACTATTGCTGCTAATTCTTGCCATTAGTTTTGATAACCCAACTGGGTATTTCATGTTTTCCTGTACCAAGCACATAATTCCATTAGATTCAAAATAAATTGAAATAACTTCAAATCATACCTGTTAAACACACATGGGCAATAAAGGAATATGAAAGATAAAACATGAGAGTACAATTTTATTAACAAAACATATACATTTATAGTACATTTTTTGATCGTTGGGTTTCACATCCCAAGGTCTTTTGGACTTCCTTTTGTCTATTTGTCTTCCACACTAACCCATTGAGGATTAGGTGTCCAAGAAGAGAGGTGTAATACAAAATGTGCAAAAATGCATGATCGCACTAGGCTGAATGTTCTCTCTGAAATGTTGGTATAAAGGGCGGTGGTTTAAGGATGACCACCAACACTGTAACGCTTAGTGTAGTTCCTGGAACTCTTCCAAAACTGGTAAGAAGCTGAAGTCTTCTGCTAGAGGAAGTGCTCCTATTTTTTGAAGAAAGAAACCTTCAACCATGAAAGGGAGGTCTCACCCCGCATAAAAGGGAGAACTTCAACCTGAAAAGGGAAGTCTCAACCTGTGATGGTTTAAGGATGACCAGCAACTCTGGAATGCTTAATGCAATTCCTGGAATTCTTCCAAAACTGGCAAGAAGCTGGAGTCTTCTGCTAGAGGAAGTGTCCCCAATTCTATTCCTAGAATTCTTCCGAAACTGGCAAGAAGCTGAAGTCTTCTGCTAGAGGAAGTGGATGAAGATCAAAACAATGATCTTTCAAATGGGCAACTTGGTCATAGTGTTGGCATTTCACAATTTGTTGTTGTTGTTGTGGAAGAGGAGAAGAATCTGGAATTGCTGGAGGTGAACTATCGTGAAGGAATCCAGCTTGTCCTTTCATATTCCAGACTACTCCAAACCAATCCAAGACCAGTTCTATGCTTGTTATGGACAAACTCTTCCCAAGGTCCGATGACGGGCTTGGAAAGTGCAAACTAAACTTCTGCATCTGCATGTAAAACTGTTGCTTTATGGGAGTCTATTTCAATCTTCTGAATAGAAACAGGTTCAAAATGATGACTCCTCTATTTTAATTCTTCTTGTTGTAGCTAAGTTTCATGCTGCAAAAATTCTATCTTCTCTTGTGCATTTTGCAGACAAATTCTAATGTCAGCCAGAGAGGATTTGTTGATTTTTACTGTGTCATTAGTAGTAGACTATATCAAAATTTTCAAAAACTCTAATACTTCATAAGATTTCCCCATTTTCTCCAATTCAAGAGTGCCAAGAAAAATGCAAAATAATGACAACAATTTTAAGCACTTGAATTCTCTAGAAAGAAATATGTAGACACTTGCAGCAGGGTCGATATAAAACAATCTTGTCCCCTTTGAAATAATTCCCTTCCTCAATTTAATGGCTTCATATTTCGAGTATTTGAAGGAAATTGAAAGCACTTCAAGTTAGCACATGCTGGAATTTATACATGTGTTTGTCCTTTACTGTATTGCAATGCCGAAAACAACAAGCAAAACACTCATAAATATGAATTGTTGTTGTAAACAAATAGAAAACAATTTGGTGCATATAACACTGGTATCACCCCAAAAATTAAAGCACCTTCTAATTAGAACCTGTTGAGAAAAACAAATTTGTTTGTTGCACCTTAATTTATGCCCAAACTACACAATAGGAACAAGTAAATTGAACAAGCAGCAACTTTAAATTGAATTGGATCTTCCAAATAATCCTTCACTTTCTCGGCCAGTGAAAAAGAATAGTCAAGTTCAATAGCGACTGCTAATACATTCTTGTAACCATTGACGATAGCATGTGGAACACCTGCAATTGTGGGATTACAGATAGCCGGAGAAAGAGTTGTACATAATCTCATAAACTACAAATTGCTTGATGTGGTGTGCAAATGATGGTCTTCCAGAACTATTCGGACACACGCATATGCCTAGTAGTTAATTCATGCATCATATGATACTCGGTCTTCAAAATACAAATACCAAATATAGCCCAAAACAACCAACGCACAGTATATGGAGCCACACCAAAATGACCAATGCACAATATATCAATTCACATGGAAATAACTTGAATAGTGCCAAAACTAACTCGCATATATCACCAAGTTGTATTCTCGGCATATCTTCAATGTTCTATCATGAATGGTTCAATGCACCTTCTTCACCAATACACGGTCATGCGCGGGAGTCTTCAACGAACATCGTTCCAGCACCACTTTTTTTTATGGGAACTCAATGCATACCATATATTGAATATGTATCACTGTTGGTCATATATACCATAAAATTTTACCATGATCTTCAAAAATATTAAGCTCGAAATTAAATTCACCAACTGATCATCTAGTTCAAGCGTATTATTCAAAAATGTTGTATCAATATGCAAGGCCTGTACATTGACCGAAGTCACTCGCATAGAAAGATCAAGGCAGTATTTGTTATGTTTTTAAAATAAATGCCACTGTACTACAACAAAGCTAGGTAGATGACTTCGTGGCAATGGTCCATGATAAAGTGACAGAATGTATTTACCCCTCAAAGCTATTATGATAGGCAACACATTCAATGTTTCATTCAACGTAATACTCAAAACTAATCAGTGTTAAAGAACACATATAAATATATGGGAAGTGTTAAACAACACATATGGACAGCACTCTAAGTGGTAATGGACAACACTTTGAGTGTAAGACCACAATGTAAGACAGCACAAACATTCACCACAGTGTTATACAACACATATGGACAACGCAGAAATAATGCATACTGTAACAAACATTCAATGGACAACGTTTTTTTTCGAAACAAAGTTGGACAACTGTCCAACAAATTCATAGAAATTATTTACGAGATTGTGCACTTGTCACTTACTATAGCTGCAGGAAGTTGGAGAGACTTCCAATTCCTTCAACATTCAACAAAACCAAACCAAGTAAACCACTTGACTTAAGCGAATTAAGCCACCTCCAATAAGTGACCACGACAACCGAATGAAGATATTGAGAGAAATTTCTCCATGAAGTTGGAAACTCTTTCACATTTCAAACATCTCTCACACTAAACCAAACCCAACAAAGTCAACGGAATGTATCTCTACTCAACTTTTCATGGTGATGAAATCCAACAGGCGGAATCTTGTTTATCCACAACAAACAAAATTATATATATACCACTGTCTTTTTATAATAAGATTTGACATTTAATGAATGATGTAAACAATTGTACGCATCATTCTTCAAAATATGTGCCACTAAAACATGGAGAACCACATTCCAGTCTTACACACTATACATATATAACACTATGTCAAGCCAACGACATATAACACTGTACAACAACTATTCAACGTCGCAAGCCAAGGTCTATCTTACAATGAAGTCCAATTGTACGCACATCACAAACCAGTTGCAATGCAGGTGTATATATACCATTCAACCCGATATAATGTATCACTACCTCTTTATAATAGCTTGAACACAAAATAATGCACCATATACAGGTCACAACACCAACCAAAAAAATAGTTTACACCACAACTTTTAATTCTCATTCATCAACAAGATACTCGGTCACGCACCAAAGTCGCAATATGTTGCTTCAATGCTCGAAAAACTTCGTGGAGAGTGCACCAACCACGATACAAGAATGCACAGCCTCCAATTCAATGGAGAGAAGTAATGCAACCAAAGGATTCAGGACAGAGTATGTGGCAGGAAAATAGGAGTTACAAGAGAATATAAAATGTCTATGACATTGACGCAGTGAGACATTGTTTGCAGCAACTCTCTTGATAGAGGGCATTTACTTAAAAACGCATATGATAGAGGAACGCATATATGACATTGCCTGGAGCAGGCTTCAGGCAACTAGGCAGAATATAGAAGGACGGTTCTAACAGGCTAGAAAATGGTAGACCAACAGATATGTAGAATTAGGCTTGTAGTAATTATGTAGTGTAGGAATACGTCTGCAGCTCTGATACCAATACCTCATTGGTGGCCCGTTAATAAGCTACGCTCACAATCATGTTTACTTCCTGTCACAACAAGTCAAAATAACATCTTCGATCAAATCATTATGTATAAACATATCACATCAGGTTAGCTCAAAACTTAAACATCATAATTAAATTCATAGATCACATGTACCCATCATAAACCAGAATCATAGATGACATGCATAATAAAATTGAATCACATACTGATAATGATCCTTCAATCAGTCCTTTGCTTCTACCTTTGTTCTTTCTTCTGTATGGACACCGAATCAATTTCCACACCTAAAAAACACCTAGTGCTTTCTTCTCAACCATGTGTACATACACATAGTGTGCATCACACAAATACAACCACACATGATATAAAACACCATGCAATACATGCACCTACACCTGACATACAACACATACACCTACATCCAATGTACAACACAACACAATACGTACTCCTAGATCCAGTGTACATCACAACACAATACATACACCTACACCCGGTGTACAACACAACATAAATACATACACATAGTACAACATAATGAATACAGAACACAACATGTACACAACACGACATGTACACAACACAAGATGCACACAACACCATCTGCACACAACACTACTTGTACAACATGTACACATCACCACGTGCACACAACACCATATGTACACAGTACCATATGTACAACATGCACACAACACCATATGTACGTAGCACTGCATATACAACATGTACATAGGATCATATGTACACATCACCACATATCCAACATGTGTACAATACCATATGCACACAACACTCCATATCTGACCCAAACAATTGTCCATGTTCACAACGAATCATTTTTCTAGCTAAATGCATCAGATGTATTGGGATCTTGTTGTATCTTTAGAATGAGTGCCCACACTTCCTCGTAATTCTTCCATTCATCCCTTGCTTCGTTTATCCAATTTGGTTGGATAATAGAAATCACACAAAGAAATGCTTCCACATCCTCATCCTTTCTTTTTGTGACCCATTTTTGCTTCTCTTCTAAAGATAATCTTTGTTCTAAAAAGTATTTTAGATTATCATGATCTGTTTTTACCTTGAAGTGTCTTCCCATTAGGTAGGGTCGCCATTTCTTAAGTGCATGTAGTATTGCCAATGTTTCCTTCTCATAAATAGCTTTATGTAAATACTTTCCTCTGATTGGAAGACTTTCGAAAGAAATGGGTCTTTCTTCTTGCATTAAAACATCACCGATTCCATTTCTTGAGGCATCGCATTCTACAATAAAGGTTTTTGTGAAGTCTGGTGTAGCTAAGACTGGTGCTTGGCACATTTCCTCTTTAAGATGTTCAAAGGCCTTCGTTGCTTCTGGAGTCCATGAAAATGCATCTTTCTTCAATAATATTGTTAGAGGTGCTATTATTCTCCCATATTTCTTAACAAACTTGCGATAATACCCTGTCAACCGAAGAAATCCTCATAGATGCTTTATGGATGTGGGGACTTTTCATTCCTTAATGGTTTTAATTTTTCTAGGGTCTACCTTAACACCTTCATGAGATACAATATGACTTAGATATTCCACCTCTTGTACTCCAAAGAAACATTTGGAGATTTTTGCATATAATTGTTTCTCCTCCAATAGTTTGAGCAAAATGTAAACATGTTGGACATGATCCTTCCAAGACTTGTTGTAGATTAGTATATCATCAAAAAAAACTAACACAGATTTTCTAAGGAAGGGTTTGAAAATGGAATTCATCAAAACATGAAATGTAGAAGGTGCATTAGTAAGGCCAAAAGGCATGACCAAAAATTCATAATGACCCTCATGAGTTCTAAATGTTGTTTTTGAAATGTCTTCCGTCTTCATTCTGATTTGATAATATCCTGAATGGAGATCCAAGTTGGTGAAGTAAATTTATCCATGCAATTCATCCAATAATTCATCAATGACACGAATGGGAAATTTATATTTAATAGTGAGCTTATTGAGCTCCCTATAATCTGGACACATGCACCATGACCCATCCTTCTTGTGAACCAATACTACTGGAGTAGAGAAAGAACTCTGACTAGGTTGAATTACACCAGCCTCTAGCATTTCTGCAACCATACATTCAATTTCACACTTTTGGACATAGGGATATCTATAAGCCCTGATGTTTCGAGGAACACTTCCTGGAATCAAATTAATAGCATCATCATGATCATGAGTAGGTGGGAGGCCTTTGGGAGTCTCAAATACCTTAGAATGATTGTCCAAGAATTTTTGGAGATCTGGAGAAATGGATGATTTCGATGTGGGAACCTCTAGTGAACATAATTGTGCAATTATGCCTCATTATTCTTTCTTTAGAAGCTTTTTCATTCTGTTAGAGCTAATTATCATTCCCGGTTTCCCTGCGATACCCCTTAATTCAACTTCCTTTCCTTCTAAAGAGAATTTCATGAAAAGTTCTTGAAAATTAAAAGCTATTGTACCCAAGGATTGTATCCAATGGACTCCTAGTACAACATCAGCACCACCCATTGGAATGGAAAGCATTGGGATATTCAATACATATTCTCCCATGGATAGCTTGATATTATGGCACTTTCCTGAGAAATTTATGGTTCCTCCACTTGCAACCATCACTTGACACTCTTTTGTTGGATATAGGAAGAAATTCAATTCCTTGGCTATCTTACAGTGAATAAAACTATGGGTACTTCCCGAATCAATCAACACTATTACCTTTTTCTCCTTGATATGCCCTTCTATCTTGATAGCTTGAGGAGTGGTAATTCCAACCAATGTATTACAAGATATGGTCAGATTCATTTCTTCCTTTTCTAGGGTTTGTTCCTAGTGTATATCCTCTTCTTTTAATGTTTCTTGTTCCTTTTCTTCCTCCTCTTCACAATCTATGTAAAATAATCTTTTCTCAGCACACTTATGACCTTTAGTGTATTTTCTATCACAACTATAACAAAGCCTTTTTTCTCTTTCTTCTTCCAATTGTTGTGGTGTCAACCTTGTAGGTTGTGGATGCCTAGGGGCAACAACACTTCCATCTTTATGATTGTGAGTGGTAGGCTTCCTTGTTGCCATAATTTTTCTTTCCATTTTTCTTTCCAACTTGAATGCCTTCTGCAATGAATCTGGTTCCCAAAGGCGAACCTCATGTTGGATGTTATCTTTTAAAGTCCCTATGAACACATCAATCCTATGCTCCTCTGGAATATATTTTACCCTTATATTCAATTTTTGGAAGTCCTCAATGTGCTCCATCATTGAACCCTTTTGTTTGAGATTTACCAATTGGCTAAAAAAAGTTTTTCTTTTTGTATCCTCATAATGTGCTATCATTTCATCCGTAAAAATAGCCCAAGTGACAATTTGTTTATGAGATCAAAGCCATCGATACCATACAAATTGATTTGGTCCCAAATATAAAGTTGCAAGGTGTACCGTTTGTGTGTTTTGCACATTATGGAGATCGAAAAATTGCTCCATCTTTAGTATCCATTTTCTAGGATCCTTTCCATCAAACTTCCTCATGTTGATCTTTGGAACATGGTGGTTCTTCAATCCAACATTAGACTCTATGAAATCATGATTAACATTTATTTTGTTCTTATCATGAGTTTCCTTTACTACCCTTTCGCCATTAGTAAGAATTTCTTGTAAAAAAATTGTTAAATCTATCTTCAAATATTCCATGCCTTTCTTTAAATCATCCATCTTAGCTTCCATTCCATCCATCTTAGCTTCTATGTCTTTCTTTAAACCATCCATCTTATTTTCTGTTATTGTTTGTGCGAGTGAAATTTTTTGCACTTGGTCTCATAATTTTGATATATCATGTTGCATTTCTTCCTCTTCTTCATGACTCATGCTAGAGCTTGCAGGTTTCTTACTAGGTGTTTCCATTTTCTTTCTTCAAGGCATCAATTACTGATAACAATTCTTCACTATGCCCTTTGAATTCCTTCAAACTAATTTTTCAAACCAAGCTTATGCAAAAATTTAAAAAAAATTACACACCTTTCTTCACTTTATAGGGGCTCAAAATTTAATTTGATGTATCTCTACAATTTTGGATCTCCCAAGTCTAAAATTTCTTCCTGTGGTAACCCTCTAATTAATCTTTATAACCCCGCAAGTCTAATCAAGATTGGATTATCCAATGAAGAGTTATGCCAAATCTCCCACAATGACCTAAGTATAGACTAGTTCAGTAGAGGGAACTTGTACGACGTGCTGCAGGTCACTGTTTCAACCTTAGGTTCTAAAAATGATACCAAAAACAACTACAGTCCATTCTATTTCTGTAACTTCTTATGAAAATTCAATCTGATGCTCAGAGTGAAAGTTATGACGATTTTAGTAAGGTTACCTATTTGGAATGTAATTCAGGGGTCTGTAAAAACCCTAACTTCCTCAGATTACATCTCCGAAATTATAGCAATATAGGATCTGAAATTTAGAGGTAAGGTTTAGATCGATTTCTTCTCAAATGGGCTTTTTTTAGCTTCTGAAACTTTGTAGTGAAAGAGTCATAGCGAAAATTCCACGATGACCTGTTTTAGATGAAAATATGGAGCTTGCAACAATCCTAACTTCCTCATATCATATCTCCAAAAATATAGCAAGACAAAATATGAAATTCAGATCTGAGGTTCAGCGAGATTTAGTCTGAAATGGGTTTGTTTTTTAGCTTCTGAAACATCGTGGAAAAATAGTTATAGGGAAAATTCCACGATGACCTGTTTGGAGCGGTGAAACCATAGAATCCAAAAAGATAAAAATGATAGATCAACGCCTTAAAGTTCAGCCTCTTTGAGGGGTGTTATAGACATTTTTGTGCCTTACAACACCAAGCATGAAATTTCCATAAACCAAGGGCTCCTAATTCCTTAAAAGTGTTGTTCTAACCCCTAAAGGAACAAGGTCAACAGATTACAGCTTCTCCCAGAAGTTCTCCATGAAAAACTACACAAAATTGGTCAAAACTGGATCAATGCATTTGCTCCATGGCTAGGGTGCGCTGCATCGCACCTTGTACACACGGGAAGTGCGTTGCAGTGCACCTAAATACACTGTGAGGGTGCGATGGACGGGAAAAGACAAGTGGCGGAGACAGTTTGCGAGGTGGATGATCATGGAATCTTCCAGAAACTTCTCCTGGGACACTTGCCTCTCAAAATCGCCCGAGGATGAGTAAGAGATCAATGAGATCTCCAAGTGGCATCAAGAACTATCAGAGAGAAGACACTAATAAAAAACCCAGAGCTGACTCACACCTCTGCAAATATCTATATATAGATCTCTCATCCCAGAGATCCAGAGGTTAGAGAGGCTGGAATTTTGCACATTGTAAGGAATTGTTGTTGGTTTTGAGATAAACATCAGAGAATTGGGTGATCTATGCTTTGTTGGAGGTGAAGAGGGGCTTCTTTGCTGGGAGGTTGATTCTGGGTTAGGAATCATCCGTTGTAACTCCTCCTGGATCTTCTTGTTTATCAATAAAAACTATTTGAGTTTCTCCTCCATGCTTTTGTATCATTGATGCTTGTTACATTTGTATGGTTAACTTAAATCTGATCCTAAGTTATTTATGAACATAGATCCATGTCTTTGTATAGTTTTCTTCTTCTGTGATCTTACAGGTACTTGGTGAAGCTGGGCAAGTAAGGGAGCAGGTAGCTGGGAGCTGTCAAAGAAGAGAGGAATTGGATCAAAGGATTAGCGCAAGACATAGGTTGGTTCTTGCTATTCCTCTCTATTTAAAGTTCGTAAAGGAAATACAAAAGTAGTTTTCTCTGTTTGTTTCTAAGGCAGCTGTCACACCTTAGTGGGATAGAGCAGTTCTAAATAGACACTTTTCCCGGTAACAAAATGGCGACTCCGCTGGGGACGAATGTCTAATTAGTTTGTTTGTGTATCTCTTGTTGTTTGTTTCATAAACTTATAAGTAGCATTCGAACTGCATTTGCCATAACAAATGCAAAGTAGACATCTACTGCTTCAATCCATTCACTGGATCTATTTATGATTTGAACAGCTGATTCATAGACTATCTGATTTCCCTTGTGATAGCTCTTAGACCCTCCTTAGATCTACCCCTGATTGTGCATTATTGATTACTTTTACTCGGCCAAAAAACCAAAGACTAAACTGCAAACCGTGACCCAGAACCCGGATAGATTCTCGTTTCTGGCCCAGCGCAGGTACTGTGAAGAGATCCTGCATTTCAACGCACTTCCCGAAAGGGCAACCTGCGCTGCAATCCAGTTTCTCTGTGTTACAGGTGCCCTGATCAGCCTAGCCCTGTGTAGCTGAGGTTCTTGTGCTTCATTCTTTGCAGTTTTGTCTCTGAATTTTGTAGCCTGTGATCAGTGTATGACTATTTCAAACCCCTTTTCCTTACTGATATTCCGCCTCATTTGTACAAAATAACTATAGATGTTTTTGTGTGTTTGTTGAGTCGTTTACAGTTTTCCATTGCAAAAGTATAATAATCGTACTGTCGTCCTTTGATTTAGATCTGTCGCAAGTGTCGATTTTGATCATAGGAGAAAGTTTATTTGCTGTTGATGGTCGATTATGCTTTTACTATTGCCTTTGGTTTGAATTTGTGACTTTCTAGTGTCAAAACGAGTATTTATTTCAAAATCATAAAGTGTCGTAATCATCTCTATCTTTTGATTTCGAAAAGAAGCTAGTTTTTGTTTGTCGCTTGAAAGCAAATTCAGATTTGTACATCAACTTTCCTTTTAGCATCAATACTAAGAAAGTCAAAAACAAATACATGCATGTGCATTTGCATATAGACAGTCTGTTTGGCTTGATTTAGGAAAGTGCATTTACAATGTGCTCTTTGCTCTTTGTGAAAAGATTGTGTCTTTCTTTTCCTCTAGTAGCTAGGATTTTCATTGCACAAAAGAGATAAAAGTTTTTTTATCATCTTTAGATTGCATTTTAGGAATTACATCTACATCTCGTGGGGAACCCAAAAGGAAAACTTCATAAGAAAGATCAACTTAAAATAAATTCAATGAATCTAACAATGCTTTGGAAGAGGTCTAGGCTAGAGACGTATTCCGGCGTCGTAAAGCCTGGTAACTGTTGTCCTCACTAATGGTTGGGTGATTCCTCCACTTTGAGACGATAAGTGCCAGTACGGACTTGTGCTCCCACGTACCGTCGAGTATATTTTGGGAGACCCCTATAGGCTTAAATCCTTTATCCATAGGAAGCCGTGTCTGCCACCCTATCGATCGCAATGCACTGAACACAGCATTCGGGAAGATTGACTGCCGTACCGTAAAAAGTATTCTGTAGTTTTGCGATTCGTTTGGTACTCCCTCTACCTAGACCTCTAGAGTAGTCCCTTTCGTTCCTTTTCAGACTCCTTAACGGAAAAGGTCCATCTGAGCACTTGTCACTTCAGGCTCATTAAAAATCGAAGGAGACTAGAGTCATCTTTTGTTTTTTCTCGACTCTTAAAAATTGAAAAAACAAGTTGTGTCAAAGCGTCTAAAATTTATTTTAAATGGAATAATCATCACCATTCCCTCGTTGGTCTTCGAAGTTAGTCTCTTTTCATCGCAAGTTCTTGTAGAATCGCTAGAAAATCTTTTGGATAGACTAGATATGTCTGAACAACCGTCGACATCCAGGACTGTGTCATCCGACGCAGCAGCAGCAGAGCCTCCTGCTGCTACTCCAACGATGTTCGATGGTATATCATCTGTCCCGGCAAGTTATCAACAACAAGCCGGAGTCCAATCAGGGACTGTTTCGACGACATGGTCAGTTCCTATTTCTTCATCCGGATTATCATCTGGTATTTCTTATGTTGAAACTCAACAAATCGATCCAATGTGTCTTCAAAGGCCAATATACCCTTTAAGTACTGGATTTCCACCATATGGAGGGCAGTATGCCTTTTCATTATTCCCTCCCGAAGAACAACCATATGGGAGTTTACAACAAAGTTCAGGTCAAACTGGAATTAAATCCAGCGGTTGGGTACCAATACTTCCTCAACAACCAAGGGTTGCATAGTCAATGCAACCAGTCCACCCTGTGTCGAATATTCCCACTATACCTGGTATGGTGATTGCGTCGCAAGTACAAGCGCTACCTATTGTATGTCAACCCCAAGTTTCTCAGGTTGCAATACAACAGCCTCTTGTCTCGATAACTCAATCAAAACCTCAGGTTAGTGCCTCCTTATCTAGAGCGACTCAGGCTCAAACAAGTACTATGACTCCTAATCTTGGTCAATCATCCAGTATTGGACAACAACAAATGGTCCAACAACCAGGACTGGTTCAATCTCAACAACTGCAATTCCAGCAATCATATCAAGGACCTGAGCAACAAGTCTTTGTAAGTAATGGGCAACTGCATTTTCAAAGCGGTTATCAACAACCATACTATAATGGTTATGCCCATCAACCTTGTCAAAGTTGCCAGCATCAAATACATTATGCTGGTATGCAAAGACCCACTGCTCAAGAGATTCCATCTTATCCTGGGTATGCTTCGCCTAACCTGAATCAACAGTTGCCCTTTGTAGCAACTCTAGAATTACCAGATCTAAACCGGCTGATGAATGATCCAATTGCTTATGCCTTTTGGTGGCCAGTGATTCCGCATAAACTTCCGTCGGATATTCCTAAATTTAATGGAAATCCGGGTGAAGATTCATCGAATCATGTGATGACCTTTCATCTGTGGTGTTCATCAAACACCCTAAACGATGATTCGATTAGGCTTCGCCTTTTTTAGAGGACGTTAACTAGTCCGGCAGCAAAATGGTATATCGAATTGCCTAGAGCTTCATTCGACAACTTCAGTACCCTAGCCACAACCTTTTTAACCCATTTTCAGTTACCGATAAGGTACAAAACGGGAATGGAACTTCTTACCAATTTCAAACAAACAACGGTCACTCACATATCTAATCATATACATGAGTGGCGACGTCGTCGTAGAATGGTGAAAACGTATGTTCCCGATCAGCTTTTAGCTGAATGGTTTATTAAGTCATTATTGCCTTCCATCACGGAAGATGTGGCAAAAGGGGGAGTCGTCACCGAAGAGCAGGTTATCGCTCGTGCACAATATTTGGACTTGATTTACACTCAGTCTGGCACGCTCTACGATAAAATACCTGACGCTCCTAGACCAGAATTCTCAGTCCCTCCTCCTCCTAAATCAAACAATGACTCTCATGCCGGCGATGGCGTGATTGGCACAATAGACATGAAATCGACAAAGGCTACTTCTAAAAAGGCCTGCAAGATTTTTAGTCATAATGCAAATGAGGAACTTCTTGCCTCAGAAGTAAATGCCGTGTCGGCCGACAAGGGAAAACAACTGAAGCAACCAGGGGGCAAGAAGAAAAAGAAAGGGAGAAAAAGGAAGCAGGATGAGTCATCTCCTGGAAAAGCTTCTGCAAACCCTTCTAGGCAAAGGAAACCCCCTGCGGGGTGTCATATATGCGATGAGGATCATCGGACGAGAGATTGTCCACATAAAGCTGAAGTTAAGAAACTCTTTAAGAGTTCAAAAACCTCAGCAGTATTGACTGATCCGTTTCCAAACCCGGGAACCAAACTGGTTGCTAATCAAAATGCTTCTCGATCCCAAGTGCTTATGTTGTCTATCTCAAAGCAGCAAAGTGATGCTTTGACAAGGAATAAAGATTACGGGAATCCACAGTTGTCGAATAACAAGGCTAATGAACAACCTAGTAGTTCGACAACAACTTTGACTGAAGTTGTGCCACCCATCATTCCTAAACCAATGATAGAGTCACCAAAGGGAGTAGTACACAAATCGACATTTAATCCTCGTGCAAAAGTAGCACAAAATTATAATATAATAGAGGACCTGACTCAATCGCCATCCGCTATGTCAACACTTGAGGTACTGCAAAATTGCCCCTCCCAAAAGCAAGCTTTATTATCAGCAATAGGTGGGATTGGCCCAAAGGATTCCAGTCTTGTGGCCTTTGATAATAAAGAATATGACCCTCAGTTACCAGCTCAACTAGCTTTCCTTATTCAAGTGAAAGCCCTCAACAAAACTGTTCATCGAACAATTATTGATGAGGGGGCATCTACATGTATTATGTCGATGAGTTGCTGGAAAAATTTAGGCTCACCACCCTTGTCGAGATCATCAATGACATTAAAAGCATTTGATGGACGATCATACACTCCATACAGGATTTTAAGTAACTTGCAAGTTGAACTGGGGGGCAAAACAGTAGAAGTTGATGTTGAAGTAATCGACATAAACCTCGATTACAACATCCTACTGGGAAGGCCCTGGATATATGCCATGGCCGCAATTGTGTCGACCTACTTCAGGAAGATTGCATTTCCCTTCCAAGGAAAAATTACAATAGTCGACCAACAAACATTTCTCCCCAACAGTTCACAAGTTACGAGAAGCATTCCAATGGTCTATGGAAGCAATCATTCACTTCAAAATATTGGAGTTGGGGTCCTAAAAGACCCCGCCTTAATGGGTTCTTTTGCCCTACCACCTCCGAGTAATCTGACGGAAGTGGCAACAGTGGGAACCTGCAATATGAAATCTTCTATATCTAATTGATTTGGAAGATTCCTAAACATTTTGTCAGCATGGATCATCGCCCTAATAGAAATATTGTAGCAATCAATTTTCTTGGCCTGGGGGGAAAACCCAAAGCAGCGCTCATTGAGTGTTTGGATAGATAGTTCTAAGGAATATGGAACCTCTTCAAATCCTTCGTCGCGTGTACATTCAACAGACGAAGGAATCATTCATTCAATGATAGGAGAGGCACCGTGGGAAGATTACCACCATCGCTCCCGTCTTCCAAATTACCACGAAGGTTATTCCAGCAACCTTAATCATCCTTCAGTTTTTGATTCTCTATCAAATACTGTAAATATGGTGGATTCTGAGGACGGTTCTTATCTCGTGTCGACCTCATTAAAAAATGAAACAAGGAGTCATGAGGATAGTTCTTTTACTATGTCAACCTCATTAAAAAATGAAACAAATGCCCTTTCCAAATCTCAAAGGTAAACCTTCATTCCAACCACCAAGTTGAATGCAATGAATCTTGGGGGGCATGCACCACGATTTGCGTTATTATGTTGGGGTCATGCAAACTTATCACGAGCATTGTTACTGGAGGGTTCAAGCTCGTTAAAAAATAAACCCGCCATGAGCAGTGTCACTGCAGGGTTCAAGCTCGTTAAAAAAAATAAACCCACATCGAGCAGTGTTACCACATAGTTCAAGCTCGTTAAAAAATAAACATAAGACATGAGCAAATGTTTCCACCCGCGTTTAAGCTCGTTAAAAAATGAACTATTCCCCGGTAAATAACCACTGTGAATGTAGTACTTCAACCATTAAAGCCTTGGTTGTGTTTGCACCGTCACCTCCACTTTTTCATTGGCCGATCATTCACCTCCACTTGATTGTTTACCCATTTTGAGGAACAACTACGAAGAGTGATTTCACTAGCCATCCTTGTGACACTGCCGTGATTGGAAAATTCCAAACCTTACCTGGAATCAGCTGCTACCTGTTTTATCACTCGTTCCTCAAAAGACGAGTCTTCTTTAAGCTCTTTTCAACTGACTCGTAAAATATGGAAAGATTGCCGAGTCCTTGACCTTCCAGCTCGTTAAAGGGACAGGAAGTGCTATCCCTCCTCTAGATTTTAATCTTTTTGGACCTGAGGGATTATTGCACAAAAACATCAAGCGCTTGTTTTGTTCGGCTCGTTAAAAGTATCGAAAATTCATCCCTTCTGTATTGTTTTATACTTTTTCGGACTTAAGGGATTAGATGACGAAAAAGGAATTTTGGAGTTACCTTTACGTACCTTTTCAGACTCTCTAAAAGTGAAAAGGGCTGAGTTATCTTTGTCGTTAAACTCGTTAAAAAGATTAATAGTGACAAACTTGTCTTTAGACGAGAACGAGTTTCACTATCGCTAGGCTCGTTAACACATAGCGATGGGTTTGCCCGAAGGGCAAATTATATAACAAGCATATGTTATCCTCCTCAAGCTTGACAAAAATAAAGAGGTACTGGTCAGCAATGACTGGGGAAAAATTGGGAAGAAAACTCAAAGAATCTTTATTGGTAGCAAGTCGCTCTTGAACATGACACTTCCACTCCGTGTTCGAGTCGGGTTGGATTGTTTCATTCACCAGTCACATCGCCATGGTCACACCATACCATCCACATTTGGGGTTAATGCTACCAATCCATCACATCAGTGTTGCCGACATGTTCAAGAGAAGTCATCCGGAGAAGCCACCTGTGTCTCACCCACTACCATACATTATACTACATTCATTCATGATCGCCACCCTGAACCATATATCATCAAATCGTTTTCCCCTCCATCAAAATCATTTGCTCTGTTCCGTGTCATTGATGTGGGATTCATTAAGGCCCTCCTATGACGGATCACTTCTTGTCGACATCAGCTCATTATCCAAGAAGTTGATCTAGGAACACCCCATTCAGTACTTTGAAGCTTGCATGCCTTAATGGCAAGTTTCTCACTTCCGGCGACAGGTTTACATCAATGGCCTTCGACCAAAAGAATTTGCGTGGTGTTCGACGCCAAGTCCTTTATTCACACCACGTGAATTGTACTGCAATACCTTGAGGGTCATTATCATTATCAGTGATTCCTCTCGCACTTGTTAACAGTTTACATCATTGACTGGTAATCAAGCGATGTTTTTCCATGTTCGACTTCAGAACATTTCTCACATGGATCGACTTGTACTTCGAGTGAAGATCGGACGAGATTGAAGACCCCGGATCTAGTTTCATCCATCCGGGCTGCGATATATATTCAAGGAAATAAAGACAATAAATATACAAGCATTGCAGCATAGATAATCATCCTACCAAAAGGATGATGGCTCTATCAGAATCATCAGTCTACACTCAGATGATTTTCTGTCCTATGTACATGAAAATGAATTTATAAAGCTGAGCATGGGAATGCCCGCCTCAGCTAGATCATGAAAACAGTATGAAGATAATGTATTGTATTGTATCTTATTACATGTCTCCTCCCAGTATTGAAAGAACTTCGGATCCTCATAATAAAGCATTTCACCCGACACCAAAAGGTTAACGGCCTCATACTTTAGGGGGCAACTGTTATAGACATTTTTGTGCCTTACAACACCAAGCATGGAATGTCCATAAACCAAGGGCTCCTAAGTCCTTAAAAGTGTTGTTCTAACCCCTAAAGGAACAAGGTCAACAGATTACAGCTTCTCCCAGAAGTTCTCCATGAAAAACTACTCAAAATTGGTCAAAACTGGATCAATGCATTTGCTCCATGGCCAGGGTGTGCTGCATCGCACCTTGTACACATGGGAAGTGCATTGCAGTGCACCTAAATACACTGTGAGGGTGCGATGGACGGGAAAAGACAAGTGGCGGAGACAGTTTGCGAGGTGGATGATCATGGAATCTTCCAGAAACTTCTCCTGGGACACTTGCCTCTCAAAATCGCCCAAGGATGAGTTAGAGATCAATTAGATCTCCAAGTGGCATGAAGAACTATCAGAGAGAAGACACTAATCAAAAACCCAGAGCTGACTCACACCTCTGTAAATATCTATATATAGATCTCTCATCCCAGAGATCCAGAGGTTAGAGAGGTTGGAATTTTGCACATTGTAAGGAATTTCTGTTGGTTTTGAGATAAACATCAGAGAATTGGGTGATCTATGCTTTGTTGGAGGTGAAGAGGGGCTTCTTTGCTGGGAGGTTGATGCTGGGTCAGGAATCATCGGTTGTAACTCCTCCTGGATCTTCTTGTTTATCAATAAAAACTATTTGAGTTTCTCCTCCATGCTTTTGTATCATTGATGATTGTTACATTTGTATGGTTAACTTAAATCTGATCCTAAGTTATTTATGAACATAGATCCATGTCTTTGTATAGTTTTCTTCTTCTGTGATCTTACAGGTACTTGGTGAAGCTGGGCAAGTAAGGGAGCAAGTAGCTGGGAGCTGTCAAAGAAGAGAGGAATTGGATCAAAGGATTAGCGCAAGACACAGGTTGGTTCTTGCTATTCCTCTCTATTTATAGTTCGTAAAGGAAATACAAAAGTAGTTTTCTCTGCTTGTTTCTAAGGCAGCTGTCACACCTTAGTGGGATAGAGCAGTTCTAAATAGACACTTTTCCCAGTAACAAGGGGGCAACCTCATTTACATTACACAAATGAACAATTCTTGGATGATTCAAATGGAAAAACCTCCTTTCTATATATAGGAGTCTAAGGGGTCACAATATAACCAAGTCGACCTAACAATAATAATATAAAGGCACAAAAATAACAATAGAGGGATTCTATGGGGCACAATAATAACAATATGGAGACAATGGGAGTACCACAATAACAATAAGGGATACAACAATAATAGTAATGGGGGAATCACTAGTATTATAGAGACCTAACAATCACATGTTCCATATATCAAGGCAACATATCTATTACTTGGAAATCAACCTTCACCAAGTCTAACAACCATTTCATAATCAAAATCAACTCACATTCATTAGTCATAATGCATAATGTTATGCTCAAGTAAATATGAGTTGCCTCAACACATGTGTCAATACAACTATCTTAAAACAAGATCATTTCTTCATGCAATCTTACAAACACATACTCATATCATGCAATTAATCAATCATTCAAGCAAACTATAAACGTACCATGTTAGATAAATAAACTAGATGACATTATAAACACCAAACAGACAACATAATCAAAGAGTCGAGCACCAAAATATGACATAAGCAATCTCATACCTTAATGTATCTTAGGGGAGGCTATCTTGTTTGCACAATCAAGCTAGACTAGCACGATATAACTTCACAACATATCAAATCAACCATAAATAAGGTCATGATATCCATAATAATCACTAGCTAACATGTTCACATCATAAACTCTTAAACAACTATCATTCATACATAATAATCACATATGCACAGTCAGTCTAGATTGGTATGACATAATATCACAACATACTAACTCATGCCTGAATGTCATAACCCTAACCATTTGCATAGACCAATCCAAATTAGTATGATACATATAACATCAATATATTAATGCTATAACCCTAATCATCAAGTTATTAGTATATAACAACAAGAAGTTAACCTATAACATACTCATTAGCAACATATAACATAATCATCAAGTTATCTAACATAAAGCAACAATAGCAATGCATACAACCACAAATTACTATCATTCATGAGCATCTGACACATGTGCATATGACTACACTAATAAACTAGCATCTATCATGCATGTAACCATAACAAGAGTAAATGACAAACATGTATATAACCCTAATGCATATAACAATCCATTAAATAACATACCTGAATGCCAAACATATAATACCTATATGACGATCTGCCCTTACCCCAAAGTCTAATGCTGCAACCTCACTCTAATAGTCTAAATTTCCTACTTTATCTCATTCAACACATTAGCATCATAACATACCAATAGCAGCATAATGATCTAATTGCATACAATGACCTCACAATGTGTGTCTGACCTACCATACATGCTAACCATAACCATGACAATTCATGCATAACAACATATAGACACTGACATGCATAAAAGATGCATATACAACCATACACTCATGTTGAAACAGTGACAAAAATGACCACCACCATGTGTACACAACAAGCAACCACTCAGATACCACTCTGTGACACCCTCATCCCACATCTACCCAAGTAACTGATCAACCAGGGTAATTATGTGACGAGAGGCCACTATAATGGGATTGAACCTCCTATGTCACCTTAAGGAAATGGAATCAACGAAAACACACCATACAAACCTTCCACATCAGCAAAAAAACTCGCAAGAGCCATCCCAACCACGTAAGTAACTAGATCCTGGGTCCCACTATGCTTTTAGACCATTAAACACCCGGACGCTCCCCTGATATGGACACGCATGCATCTAAGAGGCCCGAAATGCTCTGACAACATGGGTATGCATGTGTCTGGGTACTTTTCTCCTCAAACCTATGCTTGTGACTCTAGGATTTGTGCCACTTTTTCAGGCCCAAAGCCCAAGTCACTTCCCAGAACTCAATGACACTTTTAGAAATGAATTTATACAATAGAATAGTGATACAAATACAATTACATGAACAAGGACTTGGCTGGACATTCTACTAGCCATGACATGCATTTTGTCAAACATGTCACAAATATATAATCTATAGGTTTAAACAACATATTTGAGCATAGGGTCTCATAGTTATCTGAGAGTCACTAAGAAGCATTGTTCCAGTATACCATTAGATGCATTATCATCTATTAGGTCATAGATACATTGCTCATTCATTTACAGATAAAAATATGAGGAGATCCATACATCATCACTGTAATAATACATGCTTATAACCAACATAATAACAATAGGAATATCAAGGAAACAACAACCATATAATCCACATATAACCAGTATAGTACTCATGAATTAACAAGGGGAAATAACCTCATATTAATGAATGCAAAAGACAACCTGGTATGGGACTACCACATTCCACCTGACCATAGATTGGTTGAACCAAATCCTTCTGTCAACCAATCACTCCTATTCCATATTCCAAGCATGAATGTGGGACTCAAACCAAAAGAATGAACCAAGGCATCCTGAGGCTAAACCACCTCACCCTCATCAATAAAAACTAGGCTTTACCACAATCCACACTGGATAACTAGGCCAACACAATAAACATTTAATAACAGGCTTTATCATGATCTCCACCAGATCACTAGGAAAAACCAAGCATGGATGCCACCGGATTTCTCCATCTACAATGTGAGGAATTTTTTTGTATCCTAGTCTCTCAGGCTTTACCACAATCCACACCAGATCACTAGGCCCTAAATTGAGACACCACTTTCCAGGCTTTACTACATACCTCATCTCGAGATTACTAGGCATGATGGAGGGCACCCATCTCTAGGCTTTATCGTATATCCCACCATTTACTAGTCGAGGATTCCTAGGCCCATTGACATAACACAAAATATGGCTTTACCGCAATCCACTATTTGGTTCAGGGATTACTAGGCCATGTGTTATTTTATTGAGAGATCCACCTCACTCAACTTCCAATCCATCCAACAATCTAGCTCAACCAAAACATGAGAACCCCATCACACCATAGCTATTCGAAAATGGCAAGGCTAGGCTGAAAACATTGTCACACCTAGAAAATCCTATGCCATAACAACAAAGAACTACATGCAATACCATGCATGCCAAATCTAGCAAGGAAAACACACATGCAATTCGATACCTGCAAAGAATCCTGTTGTACCTTATTGATCTTTCTCTTTCTTGCTTGTGCCTTCCTTCTTCTTGCCTTCTTTTCCTTTCTTAATATAATGCCAAAGAGCTCCAAGAAAACTCTAAGTGTCCAAGAGTGAGAGAGATCGAATAATGAGAGAGCTCCAAAACTGAACTGACAAAAGGTTTACACTGACCAATCCTGAGAAAAGAGCTTTCCAACTAATCCTTAGAAGAATTTTTATCAATGAGGCCTATATTTTCTTGAATTTCCATTATTTTCCCTCATTTTCTTCCTCACATGCAAGTTGTGACCTTTCACCTTCCTTTTCTCTAAATTTCCATCATTTTCATAAATAAAATGTCAATTAATGCCTCCTACATTTCAAAATCCTTTTCCATTTCCTTTTCCAATTTCCTTAGCTATAATAAACTAAATGAACACCCACTAGGATGGTTTTCCCACCATTTAGCTTGGAATACGTGTCCCGTGACCTTCGACTTATTTATTTTTACATGGATTTCTAACCAGGGTTGTTACAAGAAACTTGTTTAGCCTAGATCAAGTGCTCTAAACAAATGTCGGCAACTTCTACATGCCTAGACATAAGGCCTTTACAAAAGTACCAGCCTAAGCTACAAAAATAACCATTCTCAAGTCTATAAGTGTTGCTTCTACCATCATGGATAACTCTCCTATCAAAATACCATGGCCTTCCAAGAAAAATATGGAAAACATCCAGAGGAATTACATTGCACAATATTTCATCCTTGTATATTCTAATCTAAAAATATACCGTACATCGTTCATTGACTAAGAATTGGTGACCTTTCTTCAACCATGAAACTTTGTAAGGGGTGGGCTATGGTGTTCTTTTTAAATCTAGTTTATCTACCATCTCTGTAGAAATAATATTATCTATGCTACCACAATCAATTACAACCTTACAACACTTACCCCTTCACTTGCACATGGTACTAAACAAACTTCTCCTTTGATCTAGTTCTTTAGTTTCCTTTTTTGAGTTTTAATTAAAACCCTCTGGAACAATAAGGATTCTCCTTCTTTAGCAGCTTCTTCAATTTTCATTGTAATTGCATTCTCTTCTTTAGCTTTTGCCACATGTGCACTCCTCTGACTTGTTGGAGTATTCTATGGGCATTCCCATGACATATGCACCAATTGTCCACATCTATAGTATCTAGGTTGGTAGCCTTTGCCTTTACCACTACTTCTAGAGAAATATCTTCTTCCTCTAAAGTCACCTCCTCTTGGTGGTTGTTTACTTGGACTACTACTTTATATTTTCTAACATTGAAATCTTTCTTTACCACTTGATTTTTTCTTTCCTCTAGCATGAACTTTCACTCTAGTATTTTCTCCTTTTTTTGGAAATATTCTCCTTAGCTTTCAAAGCAACTTGGTAATCATCCATAATTGTGTTTAGAGTCAATACATCAATATCATATTAGATATAATACCTCAAGCCATTAAGGTATATAGAAACCTTTTTAACATCCTCTTTAATGTGCTTGAATCTAATATTTAATTTATAAAACTCTTCAATATATTATTTCACTATCCTGGACCTCTATCTAAGGTTCTACAACTACTTGAAAATATTCAAGTGGTAATCCTTGGGTAGGACATAATTTTTTTAATTTTTACACCATTCTATCCCAACTTTTGGTCTTAGGCTTGCTAACTTTTTTCCTATCAACATGCACTTCATCGCATCACATGGATGTATGTCCTTTCATCCTTGTAACAAAAGACTTGAATATTTTTCCTCATCTACATCTTCATAATCAAAATACTTATCCATGGAATTTACCCAATCATTAACTCATTAAGATTCGAATTACCTTCATATGTAGGTACTTCCATACTTAACCTAACAACCAATTTTTTTTATCATCCTCAACATTCTTTCCTTTGTTGATTCTCCTCCTCCTTATTCTTCAATAGAATATTGATCCTCGATTTCATTGGCATCTCTAGCATGAACTCCTTTCCCCTAAGAAGTCTGCCTTTCCTCCAACCTCCCTTGAATGTTCCTCATCTCCTCCTCTAATGTTACATTCGCTATAATCATACTTCTTCCAGAAGGTCTCCTTCCACCTTCTCCTCGAGCTATGCATTTATTCCTTTATTCCATGTCTAAGAGATATTATGCTCTCATACCACTCTAATGGGGCGTTGCTACAACCTTCTCCTTTTCTACTAAGTTTCACCTTGGATTCATTGTGTTCTTGTCCTTTGACATTATGCTCTTTGCAAATTTGTGCTTGTCGAGGGGTGGCTATTAGTTCAAAGTTTCCTCACAGATCAATAACAAAGTTCCACACTTCACCAATATCTCGATGCCGAGATGGATCCATAAAATGTCAAGGCAATTTTCCCATTGGGGGAAATTGATGGACCCAGGATGGGATCTTGATTCTCAACTCTCGAAGGATCTCAAACCTCTACAACTATAGATCTCACAACAGCCCTAATATTGAGATAAACTTCTATTGATGAGGATATTCTCATTTCTAGGAACTGTTAACAAATGATATTGTTTGCCTCTTGCTACCCAACGCTCACCACAAGCCTCAACACTTTACCTATGGGTGGTGGTAGTAGCTGCAACTTTCGGATATAGTTCCATCTATCATGGCCCCCTATTAATGGGACTTCCTACACACTTGCCACCTAGATCTAATGAGTCTAATTTTGGCTATCCATCAACCTCCTTCTAGTGGTGCAATCACAGGTGTGCTAAATCAATGGCACAACATTGTTATGGGGCCCCTTAAGGCTACCGTGGCTTAACAAGGGCAGATCTAATATTCAAACTCTTTCCATGGGACCCTTGTTAGAGGGAACTACCTTTGAATGACTAAGTTCTGTTGTGGCATGATACAAGTCATATCTATAGATCTAGTTCATCTTGGGGCCACCCTTAGTCTATTGCAAGTTAATGAAGAGGGGAGTTTCTGAAATTGGAATCCACCCTTAATCAAACCACTCTAGTTTCTCATCAAAACATTGATACTCTTTCACTTCCCAAATATGGGATCCAGTTATTTGCTTATGCTTCCACTTTATGTTTGGCCAAGATACACAAACTCCCATCCACAAAGAGTTCTACCACAATCATAGTTTCTGAAATTGTTTGGCCTCTTAGCGAGGTCCTTACAATATTGATAATTTAAAAATAGAGAAATCAATATGGGGGTTTAATCATATACACTGTTCATAGAACATCTTTCCAAACCACATAATTAAACACACAAGACATAAGAAATATAAAAATATGGAAGCTAATTCGGAAGCAAATTCTCCAAATTCTTACAACCACAGAAAATTGCAAACAAGGAATATAACACATATTGATATTATATTACCCAGAACATGTAAATTGTAGTGATCACCTCCTTACCACCCGTGAACCCCACTAAGGATGAAAGAAGGTGAGTTAATATATTTACCCAACCTCCAATGTAATTTTATGGAAATGGGGTCAATTTTTTTTTTTGATCTTTTTCAACTTCTCAAAACCTAAAATGGATAACATCATTAAATTTGGCTTATTTAGACTTTCCAACAACATAAAACTTTCCCCAGTCTGACTTCCAAATCAAAATATATAGCTGATTAAAAAATTTCCTTAGGTTTTGCCACATCATCTGACCTGCTGCATGGCACCCCTGTGGTCCCCACCTGGCTACCCCAGTAATCCATATCACAACCACATGGAATATCTACCCGAGATGTTAACTCGATCATGCTAGGTCGCAACCTTCCCAATTTGTGACTAGTAAAACACTATAACCACTTATATTATAATATAGGGGTAGATGATGTAAGTTTCATGCAGGCCCCCTTTTCCACCTCACCCGAAAATAGAATCCTACGGATTTCCTCTGCAAACCCTTTAAAAATTTCCAAGGAATAAATTTCATAATTACGTGGAAGCCACCTTGCCATTCTCCCACCTCAATTGTCTTGCAATGTGGCACGCACATGGTTTCCCCACATGTTGCCCACGTCGCTTGCTATGCCACAATGTTGTTGGTAACAGTTGAGCCACTCATGCCATGACACATATGCAAGCGATTCCCTTTTGGTGGTGGTCAAATATGTACATAAGGATTAATTGGTATGCATAAGAGGCATGTGGACCCCTCTATTTCCACATCACCCGAGGATAAAATCCTAGGAATTTCCTTTGTAGTCCCCTATTGAAACTTTCGAGGAAGAACTTCTGAGAATATGTGGAGTCTGCCTCATCATATCCCCACCTTAATTCTATCAAGGAGTTCTTCAATCAATTGCATGGGGTCTAGTCCTCATTTATGGACCCCCCCTTCTACATGTTACATCGTCTTCTCACACGGATGCATGCTCGAGCTTGACCAATGCCACATCACCTTAGTAATAAAATATTACGGATTTTGCACCAAGAACCACCAAAATTATTTCTGGTAATGTCATTAACACTTATCACCAGGGTGATGTCATCATCCCTCATCATCGGGGTGATGTCACACCCTCCATGTGGATCCCCTCCGAGGATGCCATATGTCGCTAATCTATATTTTGTTTGGCCCCACCAAAACCCTAATTCTAAGTGACATACATATTGCCTCCTAGGTCGCCACGCTACTTTTAAGCCATGTCATCTGCCACACTAGCCATGGGTCCCACTAAGTTCTACATTGCGTGGTCAAATGCATTTTCCATTATAACTAATTCCGGGTCCTCCACCTCGATACGTCGAATGCCTAGTCACTGGCCCCACTATGCCATGTCGTTCTGATAATAAAATCTTGGGAGTTTATATCCTATCCTCCCTTCAAAATATCCAAGGGAGTTCTTCTGGGGGTCCATTCAATGGTGAGAAAATGTGTTTAGAATCAATGGTCGAGATTCAATCAGAGGTTTCCCTACCAACGGACCCCACAATGCCACATCACATTGACAATTAATTCCTAGCAGTTTCTTAATGTTCCTCCACTTGAAACTTCTAAGATAATACTTTTGGGCTTATGTGGATGGCACTAGTACTCCCATGATATCTAATGGCTTAGATCTCCCATGCTTGCATGCCCTTGATCATGGCGCTTGGTCATATGGTTCATTAGGGAGCCCACTGTTTATCTCCTTCAAGTAATGAAATGTAACCCTCACGACATGTGTGTATATGAAATTGGTTTTATTCAGACTTGAGAGTCAAACCCTAAATGCCTTATGGCTCAGCCCAACATGGCCATATATATAAGTTATAGGTTATTCTTCCTGAGCTCAGTAGTGTTAAAACAAGGTCTGATAGCCAACATTTCAACTACATAATAAACCTGACATAGATCTACCCACTCATTCATAACTAAGCCCATTGGGCCAATTTTAAGCTCATAATAAATTAGATATATACTGGTCCTTTGGTTGATCATACACATAAAACCAAAGCATTAATAGATACAAGGGTTCATTCATTTACTCAAGAACCATAAAAGAAATCAACATTCCTCAAGCATGCAGGAAATCACTTTCCACATTATATCAGAAGAATTAGACTAGTACATTGAACCAATACCAAAACATGCTTTAAGCCATCACATCAAATAGATGCTTAACAAATAATGTACAAAGGCTTGAGTATACAATTGGTGCAGGAGCATTAGAGCTTCTAAGTCATCAATATTTTTTGAGACAAAGCTAACCTGCTCTCAACATGGAAAAGGAATTATATTTCCTTATTGTAAATAATTTTACTTTCTTTATTCCTTAGAGAACTATAGATAGAGATAAGATTTAGTAGATAATATTTTTTAGAAGAAAATTTTCCTTTTAATGCATGAAAAATATAGGAAATAAATCATGAGAGGTAGTAGGAGAAACAATCTTGGTAGAAATAACGAAGTTTTTAGGATAAGAAAAAGTTTTGAAATCTTAGAAACTATTGGGGGCACATTTAGGATTTAGAAAAGCTATGGATATGTAAGATTTCATCAATAAGGAAAAAACATGTCTACCTAGAAAATCATGAGCGATTTGTGGATTGATTTATGGATCTAGGAAAAAATTATTTTGAATGTATGTTATTATAAATATTATAAACCTAAAGGGAAAACAAATGGCTAAATGAATATAGAATCAAAACAAGAGAGAAATGTATGATTATGAGTTATGCATGTACAATTTTCCTTTCTTTAATGGAAATGCAAATTTGCCAAAGGCTCTATGTATGACTCTTTGTATTATTATGTATGTTATTTTAAATGCTTTGAGGTGTGGTGAATAATGTTTAATTGAGTAAATAATATAATTTGTGCATGTAATCCAGATTGAGAAGTTGAACTTTGCAATAAAATTCAATTTCTCCTACATCAAGTGGTATAAGAGCTTGAATGCTCTTTAGAGATTGGAGATGACTACAAAAGCTTGAAAGAGTTGGTATGTTTTTTAGATAGATTATTTTGAAAAGGTACACAGCAGGTGTGCTCCTGGAGTGATTCAAATGAATATTGTTGAAGATAAGAACTTGGCATAGATCTTATGAATATGGATATGGCGTTTTTATATTCATTCTAGTAGTAAAGAATTTATGTTTGTAGGTAGAAGAGAACGAAAGTTGTAGATAACAAACATCATAACAGGTGAAGCTATGACAAAGGTAGTGGGAGAATGAAAAGCTCTCAAGTGAAGGAATTTGTGAGAGAACCCAGTAGCAAATTAAATTGTTGAAATGAGGACATCATAAGTTATCTAAAGAAAAGGTTAGCAGGTGAAATTGTAGCAGCCAAACAACTTTTGAAGCTTAGGAGAAAATGTGCTCTGAAAGGAGGAGAAGGGTTTTTCTACAAAGAACCAGGAGAAGGACAACTTCCAAAAAGCAGAAGTTGGGTAGAAGTTTCATAGGCAATTCCACAGTGAGTGTGGGTAGAATTTCCAAGGAAAAAGAGAAGAGAGGAGTTACCAAGAGGAGAACTTGGTACCGTGACAAGTAGTGGACTTGTTATAAGATGAAGAAGGCTTATTACAGCTCAGCTGAACAAGGAGTGTTTACAAAAGGAAAAGGTAAAGATGGATATTGATAGCCATATAGTGCATTCAGAGAGAATTCATAATCAAATGAAAAAGAGCTCTAGGAAAGTTGGCATGAAGAAAATGAGTGATGAGGAATTCGAGAGGGAAATGGATGAATTGAAAGTACATCTTAGTGTACTAGTGGAGTTGCTACAAGAATATGAGGAAGACCAGAGATATGGTTTGACAATGAAGAAGAATAAGGTAAGATGGAATTCATTACAAATGAAGCTAAGACAAAGGTTATATTTCATATTGAAGGAAGAACTCATAACAATTGAATATGAAATGTATGCTTTTGAAAAATGATTATTCCTTGATGAAGAGGAAGCTAGAGATGTTGAGGAAGATTTTATTCACAATTTTATGAACTATTTAACTAATTCAGTTCAACATGGAGATGTGGTGGCCAAGGCATCAAATGAGAAGCCTCATATTTTTGAATCTGACAATTTGTGTATGGTTGCCAGTGATTAATGGCACTTAGATGATGTGCTTATGCAGGTTGATAAAGAAATGAAATTGTTGGGGAGATGGATGAGATCAAAGAGTTTTTTCTTAAGCATGTGTTCACAAATATTAGAGATGGAAAATTATTGGAAGCTGCCATGAAGGATGACAATGATGCATAAATTATTCAAGAATATAATGCTAAGAAGATTATAGAGGATGAAGATATGCTTCATGAAGACATACTCAAGGAGATTCCAATCATTGGAATACTAAATGAAAGTCTTATTCCAGAGGAAGGAAGCACAGAAGAAGAGATGGAACTTTTGGAAGAGTGGTTGGAAGAAGACCCAAGTGATGGATATTGCATGGATGTTACAAATAAAATTCAAGATGGTTTTGTTGAATTGTATGAGGAGCTTAATTTGTTGGAGAAGAGGATAATAAGACAAAGACTACATATTCAGTATGAAAAATTAGAACTAGAAGAAGAGGGATTTGTCTTGAAATACAATGAGGAGAACACTACAAAGTATGACCAACAAGTTGTAAAGGAGATATGTAAGCCAAAATTGAATAACATTTTTATAACTCTTATGACAAAGGAGGATATGCAACAACATGTGGAAAACAATGTGAAGTTCAACTAAGGATAGAGTTGGATGATGAGATTGATGGAATGTGGATGTTGATGAGGAGAACATCCAAGAGAAGATGCAATAGAAAAAGGAAAACCAACAAGAATGTTGAGCTAATTGAAATACCTTGCATTAGCAAAGCAAGTGAAAAAAAACATGCAAAGATGAAAGGATGCCTACAACACAAGGCTTGGTATCCTGGAGGATTAAGAAATTGATGACACATGACTAGGAGGTCATGAACTATTTCTACCTTGGGAGTCTGATGCAGGAGCATTAGAGCTTCTAAGTCATCGAGATTTTTGGACACACAGATCGAAATATGGTCCTAACATGGAAAAGGAATTTTATTTCCTTATTGTAAATAATTTTAATTTCTTTATTTCATAGAGAACTATAGATAGAGATAAGATTTAGTAGATAAGATTGCTTAGAAGAAAATATACCTTTTAAGGCATGAAAATTTAGGAAATAAATCATGAGAGGTTGGAGGAGAAAAAATCTTTGTGGCAATTAGCAAGTTGTTAGGATAAGAAAAAGTTTAGATATCTTAGAAACTATTGGGGGTGATTTCAGGATTTAGAAAAGCTATGGACATGCAAGATTTTGTCAATAAGGCAAAAGAATGTCTACCTAGAAAGGCATGAGTTATTTGTGGATTGATTTATGGATTTAGGAAAATTTATTTTGATTGTATATGTTATTATAAATATTCTAAGCCTAAAGGGAAAACAAATGACAAAATGAATGTAGAATTTGGTCAAGAGAGAAATGTCTGATTATGAGTTATGCATGTACAATTTTCCTTTGTTTAATGGAAATGCAAATTTTCCAAAGGTTATGTGTATGTCTCTTTGTATTATTTTGTGTGTTATTTAGAACTATTTGAGTTGTGGTGAATAATTTTTAACTGAGTAAATAATAGGATATGTGCATGTAATCCAGATTGAGAAGTTGAACTTTGTAGGAAAATTCAATTTCTCCGGCATCAACAATTATCTTATAGAATGTGCTTATCAACTGAGATTGGGACTTCAACTCTCCACTCAACCTTAGATATATTGTAGCCAAGCCTTTCTTGTAGTAGTCACCCTCAAGCTAGATTCTAGAGTTTGAGGATGAGTGCCTAAGGGATTAAACCAATGCTTCTAGTTGAAACGGGACTCTAAAGGACCATCCACCTCTAACCACAAGCTACTCAGTGCACTCAGTTTTTCATAGGGAACCAAGAGGTCCACCACATCCACCCTTAAACTACCTCAATAAGAATTGTATCTCTACCATCACAATATGAAATAGGGAATCCAGAGGCTCATCTCCACCCACCGTCTAAACAAGGAAGTCTAGAGGTTTCCCACCTCCACCCTTTTCACAACAAGGGAATCCAAAGTCTCTCACTTCCACCCTCAATCAATAAGGGAATTTAGAGGCTCACCACCTCCACCCTAAACAGAATGAGGGAATCCATAGGCTTAACACCTCCACCCTCAACAATTCTTTTACATAGTGGTTCCACCCAATTATGGGAATCTAGAAGTCATTGTAAAGAACAAGAAACGAGCAAAGGGGCTAAATAACTCTCCTTACTTGGAATCCAAGTAACATGCCTCCACCCAAGTTGTCAACGGAATCCAAAGAAAACCATATCGACCCTCCAGCCTTCTAGAGAATGTAGAGACTATTTTCCTCACCTGACAACGATTCTTACCACCTCCTAAATCTCAACAAACTAATTTCTCAACTCCTTTCATTCCAGTAGGAGCATAGAGATATGTTCTCATTTCCTCCTGCGCTATGGCTTTCTTCCTTCCTCTATAGCACAATCATTTCTTCTATATTTTTCTTCCTGAGACTTTCTTTCTTTTTGTTCTTGTTCAAGAATTCTCCTCTCAACTATCTGTTCTCCTTTTCGTGCCTCCACCCTCTCCCCTCAGTGTGTGAGAATGTGATTAGAGAATTTATATCTACCTGTGTTCCTTATCCATAAGTATTTCCACTATCATGCTGCAGTAATTTTCGGTTGAGTGGGTAGGCACTCTAGTCACATGTCCTTGATATTGGCCGTGGTGGTTCTTTCCTGAGTGGTGGTGGGGATGTAGTTGTGTTAGCTCTTCTCCCCACCCACCCCGCCGCGCCCAATCCCTACTTTATTTTTGGTTGACTTCAATTGTCTTAGTTACAAGTGCATCCCATCACCATTATTTTGTTGTCGTTTCTTCCTTGTGAATTTATCCAAGGCAAGCATGGTTCCTCTGTGTTCTTTCCTAGATCCATTAACGTATGTGATTAGTCTAATTTAAAACGTACTTACTTTCCATTCAAGGATATCATAAAATAAGTCAAGCTTCCTTTAAATCCAAAAAAACATCGTTCCTCAAACTCTGGAATCTATCCCAATTCTTAGGCATTTTTAATTATAATCAAAGCATATTTAATATTTACAACAAAGGAGAATTAGCCTGGGCTTCTCACATACTTACATAGATTTAGCATTTCAATACACAAACCCGATACTACTCAAGACAAACACGGATTTTACCTCTTTTTCTTTCTTCTCTCACCTTTCTTTCCTTAAAAAAAAAATCCAAATATAAAATGGAGGTTGTAACTTATAGCCCACTCATATCCCTACATCTATCCTTTTTCTAGAAGCCAATGCCACTCCACTAAATATAATATTTACATCTGTCACATATGGACACCTCAACATAACCTTCGAATAAACACAAATTCTCCTAGCTAAATCTCACGATTTACAGTAATTAAAAAAAGGAAATTGTTCATGCGGGTAGAATAAAAATGTTTTTCTAGGATGCTCCTGCATCAATTATCAACAAACATGGTCAACCATAGATAAGCATAGTAAAACGTCGTCATCAATTATCAACAACCGTGGTCAACCATAGATAAGTATAGTAAAACATCGTCATCCATTTTATCCATAGTCAAGCATAATCAACATGTTTATATATGGTTAACGTGGTCAACCATAACCAAATATGATCAAATAAATACAATCATGACCAATAATAGTTTAAACATACTCAACCATAACTAACCATGGTCAACCATAAACAAACATGGTCAACCAAAGTCAACCATGGCTAGTAATATGTTAGCATAGTCAACCATGGTCCACCTTGTTTAGCCATAAACAACCATGATCAACTAAAGACAACCATAATAAAACATGGTCAACCATGTCATCCATTATAAACCATAATCAACATGGCTACCCTTGGTCAATCATATCTAACCAAATCAAACTATGGTCAACCATAATCAACAGTAACCAAACTTACTAAAATATCAAAAATATATCATTATTGATTTTTTAATTCAAAAATATATTAATCTTCCCCTATAATTCGATTTTCAACTAACATAATTTCGCAAGTAAAATTGATTATTACAATACTATTAATTTCCCCTGCAATTCGACTGTCAACTAACATAATTTCACAAGTGAAAGTGATTGTTACAATACTATTAATTTTTGGATGGAAATTCGTGTTGATTAATGTACATAAATTACTTTACCGTATATAATTGTATTATTATTTATATATATCATAATGTTAATATCATAACATTCTTTTATATTTTTATTTAAATTGAAATAATGAAATAAAATCCTAATAAACCTTAAGTTTCAATTTATACAAATCCTAACTTTCATATTTGTCGGATGTGAAGCCTAAATTTTATCAAATAAAGTTTAGCCAAGTTAAAAAAAGGACTAACCCTACTTAAAACACTCTTCAATAGTGTTAAATCTAAACCCAAACTATCACATAAAACCCAAACACAAAATGGAAGCTTGTGTATCTCAATACCTTGTGAGAGGTGATAAGATAATTATATGCTCAAATACTCACAAATCAATTAGAAGCATGTGTCCACTAATCGATAAGGGTAAAGTATTTAAAATTGAAGCATGTGTCCACTAATGGATAATGGATTAAACTTGATAGTTACCGATTCACCATGTGATTAAAAAAAATAAAAAATTGAAGCATGTGTCCACTAATGGGGACACATGGATAATGGTTAAAGTATTTAAAATTGATACATACCATTAAAGGTTGTGCCTAAGTCACTTCATATGACATGCTTGGGTTTTCAAATGAGATTTAAAAAATAATAGAGCAATACCACGTAATGATCATGAAATGGTATAATATTGGAGAACCGATTTCTTTATTTGTACGAGGAACGGAAGAATATTAGGTAAAAATTTTCAATCACTATGAAAAAAAATTACGAATAGAGGAAGAATATTGGTTAAGACCAATTTAGTTATGAATGATTGACAAAACGAAAGTGACAAGGTTGGATCCTTTTGCTGCATCAAATTTTATAATTCATTATCTTTTTAGTTTATTTTAGAGTATATCCCCACTTACAGAAGGACAACCATTCTTTAGACTACAGGAAAGATTCGGTATAAGCTGTGATTATGGAGCTGTAAGAAAGATAAATTAGTGTTAAAAATAAATTTCCGTACAATCATGCTCCACCGATTATCAGATTCTGAAATTAACATAGTGTTCATTTGGAGCTCTAAAGTAATTTTACTATATTTTTCAAATATAAGAAATTATTTTCCTTTTTAAATTATTTTTTATTTTTAAATATAAATATAAATATATTTATTTTTAAATTGTTTTTTATTTGTTACTTATATTACCCACCCCAAACTTTATTGGATATCTTTTACATTTTTCTCGGCAAAACTAAATCTATTAAGAGAAATCAATATGGTACAAACAGGAAAGGCACAAGACCGTCAGACCGGAAATGATAGATACATCAACCTCGGCCCCGGAAGAGAGATACAATCACAGAGCTACAAGAAAGACAAGAGACCGATAGACCGGAAATGATAAATTCGTCAACCTCGGTCTCGGAAGGAAGAATAACTCTGCTACACCTGAAGATTCGATAGCAAATACAAACTGTCAGGCTGTTACCCCAGCGGGACAGTGATTACACCACAATGTTTTTTCCCTTTCTTTTTGTTAACTTTTGTCCAGCCCTCAGGAGGAGTATGGGCAAGAACAACTTGGAGACTGGAGTTCTCTAGCATTGGGGACTCCTTCTCTGAATCCGAGGAGGAAGTCTCATGGGGACGCTTCTGCGAGTTTGCTGAGACATGGGTGTGCTCCATAATGTTTGTGGGCTGAACCATCGTCTGCGGCATCTGATCTGGTTCTGACTGGTTTTCCTCCTTTTCCATACTTGGAACCTTCTCCATACTAGGGGGGCTGGAGCTTCTGGTTGGCGGCGGTGGGCAGGGGGCCCAACGCTTAGGCTTAGTTTGAGCAAAGAGGCCCTTTTTTGCTCTTGCTGACAGTGAAGGGCAAGAGATATGAAGGTGCCCTGTTTGGTTACAATGACGGCATCTGAAGGCAGTGTTCTCGTACTCTATATACTGGGTCCAGATAGCGTCCTTGATCTTGAGATTGATGTACTCTGGCAATCCCTTACTTAAATCAATCTCCACACAAACTCTGGCATATGTATAGAGACCCTGCCTCTCTCTCTCGTAGTCTCCCTTCCAAAAGCTACCCAGGTCATTGCCTATTTGCCTGTATACTTCTGTACGCCACAGGTGAACTGGGAGATTTGGAAGCCTGATCCATACCGGAGCCTTGGTGATGACTGCTGAAGCTGGGTCAAAGTCGGGAAACCAAGGAGTTAGGAAGAGACCAGCCGAACCCATGAACCAAGGGCCTTCGTCTAGGGCATTGTAGCAATGCTCTAGGTCATCGAACAACACTATGAAATACCCTTTAGCACAGAAATAAACCTTACAACGATCAGTCCAGTTATCTTTGATCCAGTCATAAAGATCCTGTGAGCGCGGCCAGAGCCCATTGAATCTACACATGATGGCTTTTTCAGCAAATTTCTGGGTTTCGTCTTCAAGCTCAGGGTAGGAGACTTCAACTGATGGGATCTCCTCCATTTTGTCAACCAAAAAGGGCTTGGGTGAAGTCTGTATTGGTGGCTCTGACTTTTCAACCTGCTTGCCATGGACTGCATCTTTGTACGAGAAAGCCTTAGCTGAGGAAGGCTCCCCCCCAGCTCCTCCTCTAAGACGGAGGGAAAGGATAATAGTTGCGTCTTTCTCAATGCCGTAAAAAGAAATAGGAAAGGGATCCTCAAGATGTTTACCTTGGTAAAGAAGTCGTTGGTCTGCCAAAGGGATTCCCAATTTGAAGTCCAAAGCATGCTTGAGATGCCGCACTGGATCCACCGGGCAAACCCATTGAAGCATAGTTTTCCCTGAAAGGAGCCTGATTTGGATCTGGAAAGCTGCAGATGATTCTGCAGGCCTTTTTCCCCAACTGATCTGAGGAGCGGGAAGGCCGATGCCTTGATAGAGTTTCAGATCTGCTGTAGAGGGATCTGTGGATTCTCTGTACAAACACTGCGTCAGCGTGTAAGAGGACCCGATCTGCACCGCCGAGGGCTGAGGAATCCTTGAAAATCGTGGATCCAGATCCATGTTCCCTCCCCAAACCTGATCTTCGACCCTGTCATTTGAGATCAATCCTTGCTCGCGTGATCGGATCGTTTTCTTGCTAGGATGGGGCGTGGACATCAAGCACCACTGTTCTCCATAGATGCAGACGGATCTGCCAGGCCTCTGCAATGCGTTTGCAGAGGGGAGCGCATTAGAACAAGTCTGGGCGATGATCGGTTGTTTTAGAATGTGATCCCCTGGATGAGAGGCTGGTACTGCCGTGCGGTGTACGATCTGCGTCCAGAAGAATGGGTAGCCCGGCGAAATCTTACTTTGTGCTGAATCCTGTTTGATCGTCTCCTCAGCGAATCCGTCCCAAAGCGAGAGGGAAGATTCAGTCATGGCGTGACCAGCATGCAAGCCTCTGGCCGTTCGGGAGCATGGCAGACCTATGGGAGCTGCGGCTGCGCTGTCTGCTGAAACCCTAGTGCTGAAAATCGCCATCCGTTCCCTATTATCGGTTCCGGAAATGAGACATGTTCTTGGATATCTTTTACATTAGTTCTAGTAAAAAGTGGTATTTTTTTACCGAGTGGATAACATGTACATCTTTACATTAAAAGCATAAAGTAGGAACATAAGTAAAATATGGCTTACATAATGAAAACATAAAGCATGGTGTCTAAATGAACAAGGCCATTGTCATCTACTTATCATATAACATATAGTCTCTCAATGTGGCTAGATCATGTCCCCATTTTTTGGTATAGTCTCTTAACATGGCTAGATCACACCCTATCTTCGAGCAAGTTTGTCTGATTTTGTAATGAGCACACCGAATCACATGTCTAACTTCCTTGACATTTTAAAAGTAAGGGAAACTAAGCTACACATTAAATTTGTATTTAGCTTCTAAAATATTTTGTGTCACAATCTTAAGAGACTTCACTAGATTGGAGGGATTCTGGCCTATTTAGGTAATCCAATCACATCCTCAACAATATGATTATGTCACCAATTCCATACCACATAGTCCAGAATATAACTTATTGAATAATTAATAAAAAGTCATGTATTTGATTTATCTTTGTTTTGTTAATCTTTGATGTATCTTGTGAGGTTTGTCTGTTTTGTTTTGTTTTTTTTTTATTATTACTTTCATTTCATTTTACTATGTTTGTTGCTTTTCCCTAGTTTCACTTTACTTATATTATGTCTATGCCTTTATTAATTAAAGTTGATTTTTTGAACAATAATAATTGTGGCACGTGGTTATTATTGGATGACAAAATGTAGCATTTTACAAGGGTGCATTTTGAGGTTGGGGCATGCCCTTAACACTTTTCACACTTTCGGGTTCCAGGGGCCATTTGTGGAAATGCTCCCTATGACTTTATTATGTAAACTTGAGAAACTACATGGGGATATATGGTTTTACTATGAGCAACACGCTTCTTAAAAAAGGAGGGAGGGCTTATCGGTATCCCTCTAAAAAGTTGCATATCTACATGCCCATTAATAAATAAGGGTGCTCAAGACTCTATACTCTGGTCTGCAATGTTTGTTAGTAAATTTATTTTAATGTGATATGTATATTAAAAAAAAACTTGAAAAAAATTGTTTGTAATTTCATTAATGAAAATAAATTTATATTATAATAAATTGAATTGAATCGAATTGACTTAATATCTTTATTACTTTTAATTTTTATTATTTTTACATTGTAAGACGTTCCCCTTTAAGAAGAACTCCCCAAGTTGCTACTTTGCACTCCTCTGCACCATCAAATCCATTGTTAGACGATTGAGAGTTATTCTACCCTTAGATCTCATTGTTTTAACTATCAATCAAATCTTGATTTATGTAACCATTCAACTTGTTAATCTTTAAAATAATTATAACCGATGAACATATGTCCATGGCCGGTTTCGGCAAAAAAAGAAAACCAATTTCCACTTCATCCCAACAGGCGATTTTTCTTGTCAACAGGCGATTTTTCTTGTCCATCATTGTTTGTTTAAAACAAGAGTGACAGTGATAATGGGCATGATGAGTATTATGTTGCGCATGAAAGTTTTTCATCTATACCTATGTTGGTGTTGTTCTAAATTCTATGTTTCGTAGATGCTAAATTCTGTGATTGCTGTTTTGTAAACTACTTTTGGATTTAAAGTTTAGACTTTTGGATGAATTATTATTTCCTTCATTTTTCTTTCTCAGCTTAGATCAATCTTTCCCATAGTTTCCGTGATACCGAATTTTTGTATGTGGACCGAGGATATTTCTGCCTCTGTAATCTTTGTCAGCACCCACTTTTTTTGTATGTGGACCGAGGATACCGAATTTTTGTATGTGGACCGAGGATATGATGATGCTAGGGTATAAAGTCGATTCACTTTTAGAGCCATCAAACCATATAGCCAATTTACCAAGATGCAACACTGCAGTTAACTTACACGGTGTTGTCTAAAAAATCCTACTGAAAACTTAAATGTGTGAACCAATTACAAGCTACTATCCAAGGTGTATAACTGAAAACTTAAACATGAATACCAATCGAGGTTGATTGACATATGTATCTACCTGGCATAACACTTCATCACTTAGTTTCATAATAAGTAGTTTCTACACACATTTTTTTTATAGAATCAAATTTGCATCTAATTTGCAGCCAAATTACAAACCACTACTCAAGAAATTGAATGCCAAACTTGACTCTCGCTAACAGTGATGGTATATGGGAAAGTGTAGCTACGTAACATATCTCTCCTGCCACTTACTTTTTTATAAGTACTGATGTCTCTACACAATTTCTTAATATAATATTTACTTACAAAATAAAATCGTGTGCTTATCAGACTTGACAGAGACAATATAAATAACATTAGTACAACGGCTATCACATTGTGATGTGTTAAATATGTTTATTGTTCCGAAACTTATATTTTGGCTCATTATATATTCTATAATAAGGATTGATGACGAAGTCACTCCAGGTTTCTTTAAATTTCTGGAAATCACTGCCCGAAAATGATGAATTCTTAATAACTGGAAATTTATTCTTTTTCTTTTCTAGGACAAAACCTAAATCTTCAACATTTTTCTTGGTTTTGTATGAATGATAGAAATAGAGAGGATGGATAATATTACTTCTTAACATCCAAGATATTGGACTTGTTTATAAGTGATCCATATAGAAGTATGAAGATTGACCCTAAACTATCTCAAGTGACTCTCACTACATACACTTGTAAATCAAGTTGCAATGTGACCGAGCTTAGACTATTCAAACGCAGTTGGTTGTTCAGGCTTACATGGTGACCAATAACATGTGGGTAGACTTGGCTAACCAACTGGGCTAATTATAAGCAATGCTGGAAAAGTCCAACCACAACAACATTTCATCATTGTTCTAGGAGCGTTAGAATATCTCAATTTTGTGTTATCCTCAAACGACCTACATACTTCGCTAGGTTTCAATTTTATAGATATATATAGTTTAATTTCTAGATCTCGTAGTTCCACTGCATTACTTCTCTTCAATCAATGTGAAAGAAAAGAGAAAATAATTTTACGTGAAAAAATTATGAATGAATGAAAGAAATTTTAATGTCCACGAGACTAAAAATAGTCTATTCCATTAAATGTCATGATACCTCTCTTCAACCAATATGAAAGAAAGAGAAAATAATTTTACATGAATAACTTATTTAATGTAAGTATTGCCTTTGTGATACTTTTCTCTCTTGCAAATTAGCATAATGATATTTAGTGATATGTGTATTTATTTTATAAATAAAAATATAGATTTTTAATAATTTATATAAAATAAATAAATAAATAAATAAATTGATTAAATTATATAAAAAATATGAAAGGTTGTCCATATTTTGTTATTAGTTTTTTTTTTTTTAATAACATTGAATTTAGATATGGATTTTTTTTAATCCATCATAAATGTAATATTTTGATTTTTATCTCTATAAATATAATATTTTAAATTATTTATTATTAAAATACTATAATTTATTTGATAAGAGTCAAGTGGTTTAAGTTAAAGGATCTCAAGTGTAAATAATGCTAATATATTCTAAATATTTGTAGTTAAGAGATCAAGGTCCAAAACTCATTAGTAAAAATATACAAGATTCCTTCATGGGTTCGGATGATAGTGTGGTTGTTGTGGTTTCCATGATATTGTCATATATGTAAAAACATGAATAAAAGGTAATAGATAATAATATAAAATTTACGAAAAAAAGAAATTGATTAAGAGGCAATAAAGGACCATGAGATAATAAGGGTGGAAGAAAAAATAGGGCGCATAAGTGATTTGAATTGACGTATGTCAATTTGAAAGTGTAACCTTCCTTGCAAGTTCTACCTTATAAATATTTACATAATTGTTTTCCTTGGATGGTGCTTTAGATGTTTTTGTATGCTTCCTCGGAAGGGAACACTTATCTAAGGTAAACTACTATGGTGAAACCATTATTGAGCTTCCCTAATCAATTTATATCATTCCTCTCCCATGGGAATCCTCTATTACATGATTGAAATGCGCTCCCCCTCCTTGTTCATGGAGAAACTTGTCTGAAAACATGATTGTTATTCTTATATAAGAGAAGAAAATACCATGCAATTAAGTCCAAAAAGAGCTTGTGGCAAGGTAGGAACTTGTAATTGGACATGAGAACAAATGGTTTTTGGGGAAAAAACAATAATTGAAACATCCATAATCATAGAAGAAAACCTTGTTAAACATGCAACCATGTTAGTGCTAATCATGGATAGTTTAATCCAAGTGTTCTCTTCTAGGTCATTTGAGGTAGGAAACTAATAGTGTTTGAATCCTCTTTCTATATGCATTGGAAGGGAAGAAGATATGTGAGGGACTATGGAGCAAAGTATAGGAAGATCATCCTTGTGTTATGAAGGAGATGAGTGTGCCATGGTAATTGATGTTTGGATGAAGGTTCAATGTGCTCAACAATGAGAATAATGGATAAATTATAAGAGTAATGGGTTGGTTTAAGTGAAATTAGAACCCTATAGGAGCTTTGTTCACCTTGGTGGTATTGTAGTCAAGCTTGGAGGTTGAATCCATAATTGATTTCTATATTTGGGCAATGAATAAATTCTTAACAACCAATTTCATAGGCATGAATTCAATTATAAATGACTCTTCCATGTTTTTATTCATGTGGAATGTTTTCTATTAAGATTTTGTTGTGTGATGCCTTCAATTTGATGGGTAATATATGAATTTAAAATATGCAAGGTTATTTCTGGTATTGTTTATTTATACATATAAATTCAAAATTATATTGACATTTTTAGAGGTAGAGTTCTACCTCACAATATGTTAACTAAATAAGGGATTTTGTTATCAAACACCCTTACAATCAAGAGTGTCATCCATGAATGTTATAAAGAGGGATTGAAAAAAATGTAGGGATATTGGTATGAAGAGTTTATCGATCTTTGTAGGTACAAAAGGGGGTATATGGAAAAAATACGGGCCTTTTCTATTAAGAAGATGTATTAGAAGAGGGGTTCAACAAAAGGATTTTAAAAAATATTTATCAATTTTTGGTGAAAGTGGGGGTATTTGGTAATGTCCCATGAATGTGTGCACTATGCACAAGTTCACTAAATGAAAACCCTATGGAAAAAGGTGCTCAACTAATGTCATTCATGGCTCATCCATAAGAAAATTATGGAATGAAAAAACAATAAGAAAATGATGATGACGAATGGTTTTGTGTGAAGCGAATTCCACAGGTAATATGTCTGTTGCTTGTTTTTATACATAAATTTTAAATTATATTATTATTATTATATGTAAAATTCAAACTCGACATAATTTAATTAAATAAATAATTTGTTATTAAGTGGATTGATCTACAATAGTCACATATAAAGGTGCTACAAATAGTGATTCAAAAAACTTTAAGATATTAGGAGATTTCTCATCATACACTGTGGTGAAAATGATTCCATGAAAAATAATTATAAAAAGTGACCATGTTATAAAACCTTAATATTTAATAATAATAAACAAAATCATGATAAAAAAGTGATCTATATGTAGGAAAATTATTGAATTAAAAATCAAGAAAACGAACAAAATAACAATTCTAACCAAATGAGAAAACAATGATATGATTGTCATTTTTTAAATTAAAAAAAAAAAATTATAATCATTTTTTTTTAATCTGATATAACATCACACATTTTTTTTCTTAAATAAGTTAGATTTTTATTTAGAATAACTTATTCTTTTATATAATGGTAATAAACATTTTACTTTTAATAATTACAAACATATTTTAAATTTCGAAACTTTTTCTTCTTTTCGTTGAAAGATTTTTTTTTTAATTTGATATAACATGACGCATTTTTTTTTAAACAGTTAGATTTTTATTTAGAATAACTTATTTTTTATTTAATTGTAAAAAACTTTTTACTTTTAATAACTACAAGAATATTTTAAATTTCCAAACTTTTTTTCTTTTCGTTGAAAAATCCTAGTGTATACCAAAACCATCCGACGAATTTATTTGGTCATAAAAGACACGGAAATCAACACTTAAAAAAACATTAGTTCGATAGACAATGAGAAAAAGGCGAGGCTTTCTCCAATATATTTAGCTATGATTATGATAAAAATGATAAGATATTTTTTCATATATTTTATAGTAAGGATGAAATGTTTTTTAAGTATTAATTAGACAATATAATTTTTAGAGATTGTGATTTATTGTTATTTAAAATAAAGTTTTGAATATATAATGGATTTGATACTTTGAAAAAATTTAGGGCATTTAATATTTGTAAATTAAATGAATATAAGATAAAAGATTTTGTAGGAGATGTGGAAATGAGAGAATTTATTGTTCATTGAGCAAAAGTTTTCTATTAGTCTTGAAATAGAGGTTTCTTTGTTTGTCATAGACCATTTTAAACATCAGAAAGATCCGTTACAATAAGGTAAGCAACTCCCTTAGAACTATAGTTTTGAAAATACAATATTCTTCATAGTGGCTTTTTGTCATTTAACTGTGTTGTGAAAAGGAACACAATGAGATGTTAGTTCAATAAATTTTTGATTTAAAACAGTGAATATTGGTTTTGCATGGGATGCATAGTATCACAGGTTGTAAACAGGTTTAATGGATTTTTTAAGGCAGTTGTATGTATATCATTCTTCTAACATATTTGTTAGCAATTTGATGGTTTATTCAAGTTGTGTACAATCTCTTTACCACAATCAATTTACTTGTAGGATGTTGGCCAATCAATTTTGGAAACTTATTCAAGGGTGTTGGAGAGTTTTGCATTTAACATCACTGCTTAGATCGATGATGTTATCTTTGTGGATGATATGGCCAAACAACATGTTGCCCAACAATGCCTCCATTATTCCTATATCTAGCCGGGGTGTGGTTCCTACTAATAGAAAAGTTTCTACGCCATTTTCACTTCATTTAACTTCCAGCCCTCCATATTCTACTCCTTTTGCTACCCCCACACCACAATCAAGTCTAGGGAGGGGAACTATTTCCCCTTTTAATGGTCGCATAGGTAGCAATGTGCAAGACTATTTCCCTCAAAACATAGGCCTACACCAGTTTCTTGACAGCGAGAAGAAAGTTTGAGATACCAACCGCAATGTCAATGAGCTTGTAAGGACTAGGAAGTTTGTGTTGGTAGAATTAGGCAAGGCTTGGTCCTACAATGAAAATCAAGGAAGTAGGCCATGTATCCCATAATTGATGATGGATTTGGTTATTTGGGGTAGTGGATCGATGAACTTGACTACTGTAAAATAGATTCTTGAGGCTTATTCTTCTGTATAGTGGCAAGCAAGAGTATGGACAATGTAGGATTTTAACTTTCAAGATTGTATAGATTTGGTGAATCAATTTCCTCTTCATACAGTGGGTGCAGTTTGAGCAAACTGTACATTCTCTTTGACATGGAGTGATCTTTACTCCGCTATAGATGAGTTTCCACTAATGCAGTTTCTGGGAATTCAAATGATATAATTGTGGATTACAAGGTCATGTGACAACATGTTGCAAGTGATTGTATTCTTTGTATATTTATTTCTAATTTGACCCCTAATTTTTTAGCCGAATTCATTCATTGAGAACTTATGTTCCCTGGGCTTTTATATACCAATGGAAATTAGTGGTCATAAATGTTTTTATCACACTGATATTTTCATTGCCATTATTTGATTTCCAATATTTGTGCTTCATTGTGTTTTTTGGGATCCCAATACATTATCTACTTAATTGTCTCAATTGCTTAATTTATCTCATGTTTGGAATCCTCTTTACTTTTATGAGAGTCAACATACCCCACCTTTTGACACTTTAATGGCATATGGAGACTATACATTCCAATTGTGGAATCTGGATATGTAGAGCATCACATGAGGATCTGGAATATTGAACAAATTAGTAACACGATAAATATGTGAAAAAATCAAATTTAAATGATGAACATATAGGACTTGAGGCATTTGCAAGGAAATTATTGTAAGTGGATTTGGTAACAATATGTTATTACATTTTATTTCACTGGCATATGAGTCCATATAGAGTATACCACATAAAAATAATGTGTAACTTCATTGGTATTTGAGTAAAATGTGTCACTTGTTATATAAGCTAAATACAAAATAGAGGGACACTACATAATAGTAGAATAATTTTCCCTAGATTTCCTTTTAGACTACCTAGGCTTGTCATCTCAACATCACACCTTAGATATTGCAAATCACATTAAAACTGCAATGCATGTGTGGAAGCAAAAACTTCATTCAAAGAAAACATGGAATAGCTAGCAAATCTAACTCCAAGTCTTCTTGGGGCAGGATGAAAGAATTTCTAGGAGATGCGGAAAGGAGAGATCTTCTTGCTTATTGAGCACAAATTCTTCTACTATCCTTGAAGCAGAGGTATCTTAGCTTGACACATACCATTTTGGACATCAAACAGATCCAATACAAATTCCTCGACAGGTTCCTCATTTCAAATGATTTTCTCAACCCGCGAACTATCTCACAACAGATTGTCTAATCATCTCCCCATTTTTATTAGATCATCTCTTGATTGAAATAAACATTCACACCCACTTTTTTCAACCACTCTTATTTTTCTAAAGAGGATTTTAAAAAGATGGTCATGGACACATGGGCACACTTACATCCCTCATTCTTGAACTCCTATATGGCTCAATTTGCAAAAAACATTTCCATACTAAAACAGGTCGTGAAAGGATGGTCTCAAAATCATAAAGAAAATTGATAAGCCCATGTAAATGTAGTGGAACATAACATAAAACCCTTGTATCTTATTTCCAATGGGGCCCTTTCAAAGGATGTACTAACCACTCTTAGAGAAGTAGAACAAGAGAGATATGATCTTTCTCACAAAGAAGGTAATGAATGACACCTTAAAAGTAGATATGTGTGGATTAGTGAGGGTGACAAAAATACTAAGCTTTCTATTTCATAGAACAATGTATTCTTTATGAAAAAAAGTATGACACAAAGGTAGTTTAAGATTGAAGGGTTGTGAATGTTACATAAATGAAAATAAAATAATTTACAAAATTGTCAGAAAAGGGAGAACTATTTATCAAAAGAAACAAATTTGTAAGATAATCTTCGGCAAAATCACATAATGAATCTTTTGTCGACGCGTTTCGAACCAACCAGTGTGGTTCATCGTCAGGACAAGTTGAAGAACCAATCTAGCTTAGCGTGTATAAATAGAGTGTGCAGAGATCCCAACGGCTACATTTCTAACGGCTAATTTGACCAAGAGAAACAAATTTGTCATAAAAGTTGTCATAAATTCAAAATCAAAGAGAGGTGATCATACAAAATTGTTGGAAAAGGGAACTATTTGTCAAAAGAAACAAATATGTTGTAAAAGTTGTCATAAATTTAAAATCAATGAGAGGTGATCATAAAATAAAATAAATAAAACTAACCCTATGTTAAAAAAAAAAAAAAATTATCGATTTTTGTTTAGTAGTTACGATAAATTTGAAATAAGAATAAAAATAATCTTATGTTAAAATAAAAATTCTATGTTATTGCTTATTTTAATTAATTTTTGTTGGGTGGTTTTGAGGTGGTCAAGTTATAGAGGGTTGGTGGTTTATTGGATAGTATGAATAATCAATATCTTCAACCATGTACAGGTTTTTGACCATGTAAACTACCACAATGGTTTGTTGCAATTGTCAATATAAATCGTTGATATATATAAAAAGTTATAATACAAATTATAATTTTGGCTGCGAGATGTGAACCCTATACTGTGGAAGGGGAAATGCAAAATACTAAAATAGTGTGCGAGATGTGAATCCTATACTGTTGAAGGGGAAATGCAAAATACTAAAATAGTGTGTTGTTAGTTTCACTGCAATTCAAAATGTTTATTTACAATTTCATAGATGATATTCTCAAAGGAAACATTGGAGATGTTGAACATCATCAACTACAATGCACTAGAGTTTCCCATCAAAGTTTTAGATTTTACACCAAAAATTATGAATAATTGGGAGTTGCTCTCTGGCTCATTTTCCTCTAATACGTAGTGATGTGTAAAATTTGTGAGGTTGTGATGCAATTTTATATTTGAAAAAATAGCCATCATATTGTTCATGAATTAATATTATTTTATTTAGCTTGTTTGATGTCATCTACTACCTGTATATTTCAAAATCTATTAAATATTTGTTATTGAAACTTGAAAGACCATATTTGAAGATTAAGATGCAATCTATATTGGAAAGGTTATAGAATCTGTCTATTGGGCCTAATTTAAGTGGTTTCTCTTTATCTTGTAGATTTGAATGGCATTTTGTTTACTAATTTTTATCTTCAGTGATTTTTTATATGACAAGGATTCTTTTGGAATTTATACCTTAATTTTCTTTGTAACATCTCTTGCAATTGCTAATTAATTTAATAAACATTATATTTTTTAGTTTAAATTTTTTATTTAACATTGACATTTTCTCCCTCTCAATACAATATGATTTTCTCTTTTGTTAAATAAATTTATAATTACAAAATAATTTAATAATATTTTTTAAAGATAATAAAATTATTGAAATCTGTTAGTTCAATTAGTTAATTTAAAATTTATGAAATACTTAAAACAAGACCAACCAGGGTCAAATCCCCACCGAGAGAAAAATATAAGTAAATTAACTAATAATATATAATGGAAAAAACTTGGAAACAAATCTCCCAAAATTTTAAAATATCCCAAAATAGAAAAGAGAAAAACATCAAAAACTTATAACAGTTCAACTAGTGCAATTTTCAGAATGTAGTATCAAAAGAGCACGGACTACAGTGAATTAATGTCGTTGAATCAGGCTTCAATGAACACTATCCAGATGCCTTTTTTCGATTCGCATCCTGTGGAGACTGATGCATGGGAAAATCTTTTGGCAATCACTCGTGTATTTTCGTGGTAAGTACGTGGGCACCATTTCCGCATTAGATTCCAACTAAGAAGCGTTGAATTATAACTAGGTAGGTCTTAGGAATTTCTTCATATTGTTGTGTTCTTTAATGGGATATGAATCCGGGCAAAACTAACTGGGTGATGGCGCCTTCAGGTATATAGTTGATTGATCTTACATTAGTGCTAACCTAGCTGATTGATCTTACATTAGTACTAACCTTGGTGATGGATCGAGATTTTCCCAATCTCTAGAACTTTAGCTGCGCCTTCAACAGATCGAACAATTCCACAGTAGGTCAAATGGGAAGGTTGTACAACCAGAACAAGTTTGCACCGTTGGATTGAGCAAAGGAGGGTCACGACTTACCGTGGAAAAAGCAAAGGGAACTGTTGGAAAGTCAAATTTATTCTCACCATAGATATTAATATCATCAATCATGTTGAAGTGTAGGTAAATTCATTTGAAAAAATGCATTGGAATTTTGTTATAAATTTCAATTTAAAAATATATATGTGTATAGGTGTGTATGTTTTCCCAACAGTTAAAATGATGGAATGGTATGTGAACAATAGGAAACCTTAGATTGTATTAGATAATTAATTGATCTTGGACTATGTTAACTAGATATTATAATTGAAATGAATTTTGGAGATCTGTTATTGTTAAAAGACCAATTTTAAAGCATATGGATATAGTGTCAAGGTGAGGATGCCTTCTTAAACAAATAACCAGTTTTAAAGCATATGGTATAGTGTCAAGGTGAGGAAACCTTCTTAAACAAAGAACGATAAACAAAATTTTCTCCAAGTGTCGGTATCACATTTCCATTGGTAATCAAAGCTTTAAGTTGTAATATTTTTAGGGCCTGTTGACTTACCATGACAATGAGCATTATTAATATATGAATATTTTTTCATTTGGATTTTATGTTCTGATTTTGTGAACTGTACCAGCGTAGTTGTCATTTGTATCACTTCGGAATCAGATGCATGTTCTGACTCTGAGTTAGAACCCGACAAGGGGAATGACAAAGGGAAGTAGATTATCGATGCAGAGCCCAACACCACTGTTGCCACCACAAAGATTAAGAAGGAGGAACTTGAAGATCCAGAGGAGGAGGAGCGTCTCTTCCACTCTCAGATGTGGGTAATAGGTTCCCCGCTACATTGCATTGTCGACAATGGGAGCCAAAATAACCTCATTTCGGTAGAGGTCGTGAAGTGGCTAGGCTTACCAACCACAACACATCCACAATCGTACACCATTGGAGGGCTTGACCAAGGACAGGATCTTCACGTTAGCTAGCAATGTCGTCTTCCATACAACATCAAGCCCTTCACAGATGAGGTATTATGTGACGTTGCTCCCCTTGATGTTTGTGATATATTATTAGGCCAACCATACTTATGGAAGCAACATGTTGTGTATGAGTCAAGGCCTCATGCTGTTATTGTTACTTTGGAATTTAAGTTGTACAAGATACTGGAGGTAGCACCCACTACTACCATCTCTTTGGTTACTACAAAACAATGTAGTAAGCTCATTGCCAAAACTAGGAAATTTGTTTTCATGATGATACACCCTTAGGGAAAGAAGAAGACAGTGGCCAAAACCTCTAGACAGGGTCCCTCTGCACGACAACAACAGATGGACAAGGTCGTGGAGGAGTACAAGGACATCTTCACCTCCCCCACAGGGGTGCCTCTGCACTGTCACGTCAAGCACTCCATTGATGTGACCCCATGTGTGCCGCTGCCTAATGGACCAATCTATTGGTGCTCCGTTTTGGAGAATGATGAAATCAAGAGGCAGATTCAAGAGCTGCTACAGAAAGGTCACATCTGTCCAAGTTCATCGCCCTGTGAGAGCCCGACTGTGTTGGTACAGAAGAAGGATGCGACTTGGAGACTCTGTATTGACTATCGGGCACTGAACAAGATCACTGTCTGGAATAGATACCCAATCCCACAGATTGATTTCCTTCTAGACAACCTGAAAGGGGGAAAATATTTTAGCAATCTTGACTTGAAGTCCAGCTATCACCAGGTACCAATCAAACGCTCTGATGTGTGGAAAACTGCCTTCAAAGCCAAGGTGGGCCTTTTCGAATGGTTGGTTATGCCTTTTGGGTTGACGAATGCTCCTACAACCTTCATGACGCTGATGGATGACATATTTTAGCCATTCACCAACTCATTTGTAGTGGTATACTTGGATGACATCCTGATCTTCAGCTACAGTTGGGAAGAGAACCTCCACCACATCCGATAGGTTCTCCAAACACTACAGCAACACAAGTTGTGTGCCAATTTGAAGAAATGCACTTTTGCCATGACCCAAGTTCAGTATCTGAGATACATTATTGATGAATGAGGGGTGCATGTGGATCTAGCCAAGATCCAAGTCATTCGGGATTGGCCAGCCCCAACCACTCTCACAGAGCTATGAAACTTTCTAGGTCTTGCCAATTTCTACCACAGGTTCGTCTTGGGATTCTCTCATATCACTTGGCCCTTGAGTCAAGTCACCAAGGGAGGAGCAAAAGAAAAATTCTTTTGGTCTGAATATCAACTGAAGGCATTCGCAGAGTTGAAACATCGCCTATGCTTTGCACTAGCGCTTAGTTTACCAGACTTGCAACAACCATTTGAGATCAAGACAGATGCCTCTTACTATGTTATTGACATAGTCTTTACTCAACAGGGGCATCCAGTGGCATATCACAGTGAGACGCTTTTAGACACAGTCCTAAAGTATCCCACTTATGAAAAAGAGATGTATTCCATAGTGCAGGCCTACCAACAATGGAAGCATTACATTTTGGGGAAGGAAATGACCATCTACACAGACCACCGACCCCTGCAGTTCATACAAACACAAGGGAAGTTGTAGAATGATCACCATCAAAAGTGCTCCACATACCTGCAGTAGTTCCATTTGAATATCAAGTATAAGAAGGGTAGCACCAATGATGTTGCAGACTACCTCAACCGACCACCAATCATGGTGTTAACCACCGTGCTCAACTCTTGTGGGCACAAGACTTCTGATTGGCCACTTCTCTACAAAAGTAACCCAGAATTTAGCCACACATACCTAATGCTCTTAGAGGGTCAGCAAGTTCCAGATTTTCACCTCCACGATGCCCTAGTATGCCATCTGGGATAGCTTTGTGTTCCTTCAAGCAAGCAAGCCAAGATGATTTTGGAAGCGCACTGCAGTCGCGCCATTGGGCATTTCGGGGTCGAGAAAATAGTTGCAGTACTGCAAAAGTATTTCTATTGGTAGAATCTTCGATATGATGTCGGGAAGTACATTAGATCTTGCATTGCCTAGGCCATTGCTAATCTGACCATCAAGAAGCAATACCTCTATACTCCTCTGCCTACCCCTAGTCGACCTTGGGAATCCATATCCATGGATTACATGTCTTGCCTTCCTTCTACTAAGCATGGCAACAACTATGTTTTTTTGGTCATCGACAGATTCTCGAAGATTGCCATTATGGTGGCCTACAAGAAGAATATCACAGCAGAAGCCACTGCTAAACTCTTCTTTGAACGAGTGTGGGTACACTTTTGGATCCCACAATATATCATATCATATCAGGACAATAGGTTCCTCAATACATTTTGGTCCAGTCTCTGGTCGATGTTGGACACCAAGCTCATTAAGTCCACAACTTTCCATCCCCAAACTGATGGCTAGACAGAGGTCATCAACAGGATGATCGTACACATTTTGCGCATGTACAACCTAAAGCATCCATGCACATGGGATGAGAGCCTCCCCTATGTCTAGCACAACTATAACCAGGCTCTCCACAGTTTGACTGACCACATCCCTTTTGAGGCAGGGTTGGGATTCCAACCACTATGTCCCATTGATGTGGCCACACCATTTGCAGCTACTCAAGCAGTTTCAGCTCATGTCTAGTTAGAAGTTGATAAGGCAAATAGATTCATTGAGCGCATCCAACATATCTGCCAGTAGGTCCATGACATTCAGGAGAAATCAAATGGCAAGTACAAACAACGACATGATCAACATCAGTTTCCACACATGTTTCAAGTGGGAAACAAAGTCTGGTTGCATTTGCAAAAGGAACGTGTTACTGGAGCCTATCGGAAATGCAGACCACTCCGATATGGTCCTTACACCATTACCAAGGCTATGGGTGACAATGCATTTGAGCACAGTGTTCCCCCATTCCTTAGCCTACACCCAATGTTCAAAGTGGACCACCTTTGACCATACTTCCCACCATTGTTGGACACATCAGACATTGTAGAACAACTCACACATACAAAGTTAAATCCAGATTGCATGGAGCAAGCCACAACTAATTGGATCATGGACACGCAGATCAAGAACACCTGACAACAAAGGATCAAACTATATCGAGTTGTCAAAGCAATCCAACTCCTTCACTAGGGCAAGTGGCTCACGAGGGATCAAGTTCAGCAAAAGTTTCCTCATCTCATGGAAGAACTCAATGCAATGGGGTCCATTGCTTCATAAGGGGGAGGAATGATCCAAGTGGATATTGGTGCTCACCCGCCTATTCCACTTGGACCCCCACCATTGTTTCTTTCAGTTTTTCAATTTCCTTATTTGTAGCACAATTTACTATTTTTGGTAGTTTTTCGGTTCCTAAACTTCTGGAGCCGTTTTGAGGCCCTAAACGACGTTTATTTGGGAAAACGGGGATCAACATGCATTGTAGATAAATATTGCTCACTAAAAAGTTGTACCTCGGATAGATCTTTCTAACGAGGTATTGTGTGCATCAAACGAAGATCGTATGCCAAAGTTACGACCCTGGGAAGTTGATGTACCAATTTACCCAAACGAGGCCCATAGTTTGGCCTTTCATCTCCTAGGGTTAGGTTTTTGGATGTTTAGGGTTTTCCATTGTTTCTAAATAATAAATAGGCCTTCGAGCCTCATTGTAACATAGCTTAGAGGCAAACTATACGACTACTTATGAGAATGGCGACAGAGGATTCAGAGGAGGCGACGGCTAGGGTTTGAAGAATACCTATTCAAACTACAGTAAGAGTACCAAATCTGGAGGAGGACAGTGCCAGAGCGGCAGAGCTTCACAGAAGAGGGTAGGTTCTAACCCTATAGATGAAAAACATGGGGTCTAGAGGGACCCCATCTTATAAACAGGCAATGACGCACAAGGGTAAAATTGCACTGATGGGGTGCAAATCTCAGGTTCTGAGAAGACAAGAAAGGAGGATACGACAAATAAAGGAAAGATAAACAATGAGGGAAAAGATACCCAAAAACAAAAAGAAATCATTAGAGGTGACAACAGAGCTGACAAAGACAAAGAAAACCATACCCTAGAACAGAAATCACAAGAAAAGGAGCTTGAGGATGAACAATCAAGGAGAAAGAAGGATTCAAAACAAGTTAAGGCGGGACAGGAAGGAACAAATACGGAAGCTAGAAAGAAAGAGACCCAGGGACCATGCAAACCTAAAGCAACTAAAATCCTAAGGGTAATAATCTCTGACCCAAAACTAGAGGCGTACAGAGAACACATGGCAGAACATGCAGTGATCTGCAAGTTTATGGGTTTCTGGCCAACAGAACGAGCTTTGTGCTTGTGGATCAAGCAGCAATGGAAACCCAGAGGAGATGTAAGACTCCACCTAGGAGCCAAAGGCTTCTTCACAGTGGTATTCACCAATCTGGATGACAAGGATCGCATCTTTGATGGAGGCCCGTATTTCTTCGCCTCAGCAGGTCTGTACATGAGACCTTGGAAGCCCAACTTCACACCAGAACAGGAAACCTTCAAACAGGTACCGGTTTGGATTCACCTATTTTCTCTACCCATTGACTACTAGGGACATGCAACACTTGAACAAATAGGCAACAAGTTAGGAACCTTCATCAAAGCCTCAGAGGCAACATTACAGAAGAGATACACCTCCTGTGCTAGGATCTGTGTCGAGATGGATGTTTCAGGAGCTCTGCATGAGGGTCTATGGTTGGAATACAGAGATGAAGGGTATTTTCAAGCCATAGAATATGAGCAAATCCCATTTCGCTACAGGAAATACCCAATGAACAGAACGATGGAGAAACCCAAGGAAAACACAAGGGGTAAGAATAAGGAGGATTTTATTCGACCTCATGCTAGATAGCGAGCAAACAAAAGACAACAAAATAAAGCAAGTACCTCCTTCAGAAGCATAGGCAATGCTTTTGAGGTGTTGTAATCAGAGACGAAACCAGAGGACACTACTCAAGAGCGGGAGCCATTGCGAGAAAACCAGACCACAACCACACTAGGTACACAAGAACCCATTTCTAGTCCAACAAGCAACTTCCCTCTTGTTTCTGGACCAATAGAAGGACTGGAAGAGGATTCAGAAATGATGACAGGTGAAATGGGACTCAAGGATATGGAACTAAGCGACATTCTGGAACAGGAAGGAATAGACCTACCAAACATGGTAGAACAATGGAAAAAGAAAGGGACTGAACACATATCAGAAGTGGAGGTGAACAGAATCAACACGTTGTTCATAGCACGACAACAAGAAGAGATGGATATGAAGAGAAGAAGCATGGGAATAGCAAAAGGACTAGGGGTGAGAGCTCAGGGGATGCATCAAGCTACAACCAACCCAAAGCACCGAAAAAAACAAGGACGAAGAACAAACAATGAAGCATTACAAGAGCTTGGTCAAATGCTCCTAAACTTAGGTAAGATGAAAGCCCTTGAGGCCTTTACACTAACCTCCTAAAAATTCGTTTATTATGAAAGTACTTTCATGGAATGCTAGAGGGCTAAATGGCCTAAAGAAGTAGAGGTTATTAAAGAAGAAATTCAAAAAGGAACAACTAGATATGATTTTTTTGCAAGAAACTAAATGCTCCAGCAAAACAATGGAAAACATCATTAAAAAATTGGTCAAAAGGATAGAATGCCTGGAAATAGCAAACTGTTGGGTCCCTATAATACTAGTGATTACCCCATTACTATTATAGTTATACTCCTTATTTATATTGTTGTGCCCCTATTACCCCCATATTGTTATTTCTGTGCCCCATAGAATCCCTCTATTGTTATTTTTGTGGCTTTATATTATTATTGTTAGGTCGGCTGGATTATATTGTGACTCCTTAGACTCCTATATATAGAAAGGAGGTTTTGTCATTTTAATCATCCAATAATTGTTCATTTATGTAATGTAAAGGAGTTTTTCCCCTCGAAGAGGCTGAATTCTAAGGTGTTGATCTATCTTTTCTATCTTTTCTTGAGCTGGTTTCATAACATTTGGTATCGGAGCTTTGGATTCTAGGGTTTTGCTGCTCCAAAAAGGTCATCGTGGCATTTTCGCTATAACTTTTTCTGTGACATTTCAGAAGTCGCAAAAAAAACCCATTTGAGAAGAAATCGTGTTGAACCTTGGGTCTGAATTTCAGAGCTTTTCGCGCAATATTTGCGGAGATATGATCTGAGGAAGTTGGTCTTTTTGCAGACTCCTGAATTACATTCAAAATAGGTGACCTGAGGAAAATCATCATAACATTCTCTCTGGGTATCATATTGAAATTTCGTAATAAGGTACAGAAAGAGGACGGACTATTGTTTCTTGTATATCTTTTTCAGAACCAAAGATTGAAAATTGTACACGTGGCACTTCATACAAGTTCACCCATCTGGAAAGGTCTATAATCAGGTCATCTTGGGAGATTGTGCATAACTCTTTCTTGGAGAATCCAATTTGGATCCGACTGGTGGCATTACAAAGAGGACACAGAGAGCTACTACAAGTCATAAATTCAAAACTAGATGATTGGAAAGGACAGAGATACATTAGAGGCAATATCGAGCTCCTACAAAGTGAAAAAAGGTGTGTAGATTTTTTTAAATTTTTGCTTAAGCTTGGTTTGAAAATTTATTTTGAAGGAATTCAAAGGGCATAGTAGAGCATTATTATCATTAACTGATGCCCCGAGGAAAGAAAATGAAAACACCTAGTAAGGAACCTGAAAGCTCTAGCATGACTCATGAAGAAGAGGAAGAAATGCTACATGATATATCAAAATTACAAGAACAAGTGCAACAAATGTCACGCTCACAAAAGTTAAAAAAAGCTAAGATAAATGGCATGGAAGCTAAGATGAATGACATGGAAGCTAAGATGGATAATTGGAAGATAGATTTGAACAAAAATTTGAAGACAGGCATGGCAGATTTGAAGACAGATTTGACAAATTTTCTACAAGAAATACTTACTAATGGTGAAAAGGTAGTAAAGGAAACTCATGATGAGAACAAAAGAAATGTTAATCATGATTCCATAGACGCTAATGTTAGATTGAAGAATCACCATATTCCAAAAATCGATATGAGGAAGTTTGATGGCAAGGATCCCGCCACATGGATATTACAGATGGAGCAATTCTTCGATCTCAATAATGTGCAAAACGCACAAAAGGTACGTATGGCAACTGTATATTTGGAACCAAATCAGTTTTTATGGTATCAATGGCTTTGTTCTCGTAAACAATTTATCGCTTGGGCAATTTTTATGGAAGAATTGATAGCACATTATGAGGATACAAAAAGCAACACTTTTTTTTAGCCAATTGATAAGTCTCAAACAAAAGGGTTCAGTAATGGAGCACAATGAGGAGTTCCAAAAATTGAACATAAGGGTAAAAGATATTCCAGAGGAGCATAGGATTGATGTGTTCATAGGGTCTTTAAAGGATAATATCCAACATGATGTTCGCCTTTGCGAACCTGATTCATTAGAGAAGGCATTCAGGTTAGCAAGAAAAATGGAAAGAAAAATTATGGCAACTAGGAAGCATACCACTCACAACTATAAATACGGAAGTGTTGCTACCCCTAGTCTTCCACAACCTACAAGGTTGACACCACAACAATTGGAAGAAAAAAGAGCAAAAGGGCTTTGTTACAGTTGTGATAGCAAATACACAAAAGGTCATAAGTGTGCTGAGAAGAAATTATTCTACATAGATTGTTAAGAGGAAGAAGAAAAGGAGCAAGAAAGATCAAAAGAAGAGGATATACTCCAGGAACAAAGCCTAGATGAAGAAAAAATAAATCTGACCATATCTTGTAATGCATTGGCGGGAATTACCACTCCTCAAACCATCAATATAAAAGGACAAATCAAGAAGAAAAAGGTAATAGTGTTGATTGATTCCGGAAGCACCCACAATTTTATTCATTGTAGGGTAGCAAAAGAATTGAATTGCTTCCTATATCCAGCACCAGAGTGTCAAGTGATGATTACAAATGGAGGAACAATAAATTGCTCTGGAAAGTGCCATAATATCAAGCTATCCATGGGAGAATATGTATTGACTAGCCCAATGCTTTCCATTCCAATGGGAGGTGCTGATGTTGTACTAGGAGTCCAATGGTTACAATCCTTGGGTACAATAGCTTTTAATTTTCAAGAACTTTTCATCAAATTTTCTACGGAAGGAAAGGAAGTTGAATTAAGGGGTATTGCAGGGAAACCAAGAAAGATAATCAGCTCTAATGGCATGACAAAGCTTCTAAAAAAGGAGCAAAAAGGTGTAATTCCACAATTATGTTTGCTAGATGTTTCCACATTGGAATCATTTATTTCTCCATATCTCCAAAAAGTCCTGGACAATCATTCCAAGGTATTTGAGACTCCCAAAGGTCTCCCACCTATGTGTGATCATGATCATGCTATCCATCTGATTCCAGGAAGTGTTCCTCCAAACATCAGGCCATATAGATATCCCTATGTCCAAAAAAGTGAAATTGAACATATGGTTGCAGAAATGCTAGAGGTTGGTATAATTCAACTGAGTCAAAGTTCTTTCTCAGCTCCAGTAGTATTGGTGCACAAGAAGGATGGATCATGGCGCACGTGTCCGGATTATAGGGAGCTCAAGAAGCTCACTATTAAAGATAAGTTCCCCATTCCTGTCATTGATGAATTACTGGATGAATTGCATGGATCAATTTACTTCACCAAGTTGGATCTTCGTTCCGGATATCATCAAATCAGAATGAAGATTGAAGACATTCCGAAAACGACATTTAGAACTCATGAGGGTCATTATGAATTTTTGGTCATGCCTTTTGGCCTTACCAATGCACCTTCAACATTTCAAGGTTTGTTGAATTCAATTTTCAAACCATTCCTTAGAAAACTTGTGTTAGTATTTTTTGATGATATACTAATCTACAGCAAGTCTTGGAAGGATCATGTTGAACATGTTGACAGGGTGCTACAACTATTGGAGGAGAAACAATTATATGCAAAAAGATCCAAATGTTTCTTTGGAGTCCAGGATGTGGAATATTTGGGTCATATTGTATCTCATGAAGGAGTTAAGGTAGACCCTAGTAAAATTAAAGCCATTAAGGAATGGAAAATCCCCACATCCATAAAGCATCTGCGAGGATTTCTTGGGTTGACAGGGTATTATCGCAAGTTTGTTAAGAATAATGGGAGAATAGCAGCACCTCTAACAACATTATTGAAGAAAGATTCATTTTCATGGACTCCGGAAGCAACAAAGGCCTTTGAACATCTTAAAGAGGCAATGTGCCAAGCACTGGTCTTAGCTACACCGGACTTCAAAAAACCCTTTATTGTGGAATGTGATGCTTCAGGAAATGGAATTGGTGCTGTTCTAATGCAAGATGAAAGACCCATTGCTTTTGAAAGTCGTCCAATCAAGGGAAAGTTTTTAAGCAAAGCTATTTATGAGAAGGAAATGTTGGCAATACTCCATGCACTTAAGAAATGGTGGCCCTACCTAATGGGAAGAAACTTCAAGGTAAAAACGGATCATGATAGCCTTAAATACTTTTTAGAACAAAGATTATCCTCTGATTATATCTTCTGAAGTGGCCAGATCTCACATCTCAATAGAAATCCAAATGGTAGGGAATCCCGACACCTATCTATGCAAAAATGTCTATGGCCCTCAAAAACTAGAGGAAAAACTGCTATTGCTTAGAGTTCTATCCAACATGCAGCAGAGATATCCCCAGGAAAAAGATTTTTTGGATGAGACTTTAATATGATTACTTTTCTTATGGAAAAAAAGGGAGGAATCAGAACGCTCAATCGGGATATTGAAGATTTCCAAGAATTTATCAAATCAGCCAAGCTAGTAGACATCATCCCTAAGAGCAGAGTTTTCACATGGAACAATAAAAGAGGGGGTGATAGGCAAATCGCCTCTAGACTGGACAGGTTCTTGGTAAATGAAACCATCCTTCTGGAAGGGATTACTGTGGATTCAGACATACTACCTAGTGGAGGGTTGGACCACTGGCCCATAATAATGAATGCGGCCATCCTAGGCACACCAAGGAATAAGCCCTTCAGATTTAAAAATTTTTGGTTCAATCATCCAGAGTTTACATCAAAAATAAAACAATGGTGGAGTGAACCGATAGGTATAAGAGGCACTAAAATGCAAATGCTCCAAGCTAAGCTTAAACACATTAAAACCAGGTTAAAATCCTGGAATCAAGAAGTCTTTGGCAACATATTTAAAGAAAAGAAGGTGTTGGAGGAGCAATTGGAACAAATTCACAAGGAATGGATCCAGGGGAATATTACTCAAGAAACAAGAAACACAGAACAAAAGCTCATGCAGGAGTGGTAGACTAGACATCAACGGGAGGAAACTCTATGGAAGCAAAAATCTAGAATTCAGTGGCTTAAGGAAGGTGAAAAGAACACAAAATTCTTTCACAGATCTACCATTGATCACAGGAGTGCTAACAAAATCTTAAGAATAAAGGATGATCAGGGGACCTCTGTGAAAACTCATCATGAAATATCAGCCCTTCTCATAAACCATTTCAGCCAAATAGCTTTGGAACCCAACATTGATAGAGAGGAAGCCATTAGGGATCTAATGACTTCTATTCCCAAGAATATTGCAAAGGATTAAAACAAGGCTTTAAATCGAGTAATCACCTTGGAAGAAGTAGAAGAAGAAGTGAAAGAAATGCCCAATGGTAAGGTGCCAGGACCGAATGGTTTCACCATCAACTTTTACAAAGCTTGCTGAGATATAATCAAAACAGAAGTTTGGGAAGTGGTGGAGGATTCCCAGTGCTCTTCTTCCATCCTAAAATCTCTCAACTCTACATTCATAACCATTATACCAAACGAGGAGGAAGCAAACACTCCATCGAAATTTTGACCAATTGCTCCGTGCAATGTTCTGTACAAAATAATATCTAAAGTCATAGCTAACAGACTAAAGATAATTCTTCCAGGAATCATCTCGGAAGAACAATTTGGTTATGTGGAAGGGAAACAAATTATGGATAACTTATTGCTAGCTCAAGAGATGATTCACACCCTCCAAACTCAGAAAAAAGCTGGCATGCTAATGCAGCTGGATCTGTTGAAGGATTATGATGAAGTCAGCTGACACTACTTGGAGGCTATTCTTACTACCTTTGGCTTTGCGAAGAAGTGGACAATTTGGATCATAGCTGATCCAGGTGGATATTGGTGGCCACCCGCTAATTCCATTTGGATCCCCTCTAGTGCTTCTTACAGTTTTTTTTTCAGTTTCCTTAATTATAGCATAATTTACTATTTTTAGCAGTTTTTCGGGTCCTAAACTTCCGGAGCCGTTTTGAGGCCCTAAACGACGTTTTTTGGGAAATCTACTGCCAGCGATTTTTTTGATAAAAAACATCTTTTCCGTTGTAGTCCTCGGAGAGATCTTTCCGACGGGCTATCATGCACGTCAAACGGAGATAGTATGACCAATTCGCGACCCCGGGAAGTTGATGTACCAACTTACCCAAAAATGGGGCCCACAATTTGGCGTTTCATCTTCTAGGGTTAGGTTTTGGAATGTGAAGGGTTTTCCATTGTTTCTCAACAATAAATAGGCCTTCAAGCCTCATTGTAAGACAGTTCAGAGGCATGTAGCCACCACATCTCTTCTCAGAGATAAGCTACCATCACCCTAGCTGGTTTATTTCCATTTCTGTTTGTAAGCATATTTCAGTATTTTACAGTAATGAATTGAGGTATTATTTCCGCTGCATATCTGTCTTTATGGTTATCTCTGTATTTTATTGCGTTCCTGTTTAAATCCAGATCAGTGGTATCAGAGCGGTCTGCTTTTCTTCTCTGTTTTTCTTTGCATGTCCCCGACGAGGTCAGGATATAAGGAGTTAGGGCTTGAACTGGTCGAACCTTTGCAAGACCAGCCTCGCAAATCCTGATGGCCTCCAATGGCGGATGAAAAGAAAGACGAGGGGGCAGGAGATCCTATCAAAATCTTGCTCGAAGAAGCCCTTGAGCGACAAAGGAACGCGATGATGGACAACTTTGCCCAAATCCTTCAGCGGCTACCCAGGGGCGACGCGTCGGCTTCCAACAGCAACTCTGGAAACGCCACACCATTTAAGGTACAAGTTAATTTTGAAATTCCCATATTCGAGGGTCAGATAGACGCAGATGCCGTCGATAAATGGTTAAATGTGCTAGAGGGTTATTTTTCTGTTCATGATTTTTCCAGTCGAGAAAAGATTATTTTCACTCTTCTCAAAACAGCCCCCCACGTCAAGGATTGGTGGGAAACCTACTGCGAGCAGAAGGATGAAAGTACAGGCTCACTATTTTCAGTCGCACCGACTTGGGATTCATTCCGAGATGCCATCAAGGAGCAGTACTACCCTGTCGGAAGCTATGAGGATCAATACATAAAGTGGACCACGCTACGGCAGGGAAGGGACCAAGACGTACCAGAGTTTACCAATATATTCCATACCCTTCACACAAAGCTGGGTATCAAGGATACAGAGCAGCATTTGGTACTAAGATACCGTGGCTGCCTACACAAGTACATCCAAGAAGAAATAGAATTCCTGAACATCTCCTCGCTCGGCACGGCATACCGATATGCCGTCAAGGTCGAGAAAAAGTTTAAACAGAAGAAGCGAGACTTTGGGTCTGCGAATCCGAAACAAGGGAAAGGTGCCCCCAAACCGCAGAACAAAGGACAAAGCCAAGGCGGGGCGGCCCAAGACAACCCGCCAAAGCTGCAAGCAAAGAGCAGCACCGCGAAGCCGAAGAAGGACACCGGAAAGTGGTGTGAGTTCCATAAGAGCTCCACTCACAACACAAGTGAGTGTCGGGCCAAGCAGTCACTGGTGGCTGAGCTAAAGGTTTCAGAATCAGATGCATGTTCTGACTCTGAGTCAGAACTCGATAAGGGGAATGACAAAGGGAAGCAGATTATTGATGCGGAGCCCAACGCCACTGTTTCCACCACGAAGATCCAGAAGGAGGAACCTGAAGATCCAAAGGAGGAGGAGCGTCTCTTCCACTCCCAGATGTGGGTAAAGGGCTGCCCGCTATAGTTCATTGTCGACAGCGGGAGCCAAAAGAACATCATTTCGGCAGAGGTCGTGAAATGGCTGGGCTTACCGACCACAGCACATCCACAACCATACACCATTGGGTGGTTGCACCAAGGACAGAATCTTCGCGTGAGCCAACAGTGTCGCCTTCCATACAACATCAAGCCCTTCACGGATGAGGTATTGTGTGACATTGCTCCCCTTGAAGTTTGTGATGTGTTATTAGGACAACCATACTTGTGGAAGCGACATGTTGTGTATGAGTCAAGGCCCCGTGCTGTTATTGTTACTTTGGGAAATAAGTTGTACAGGATACCAGAGGTAGCACCACCTACCGCCATCTCTTTGGTGACTGCAAAACAATGCAGTAAGCTCATTTCCAAAACCGGGAAGTTTGTTTTCCTGATGATACGCCCTCAAGAAAAGAAGAAGACGGTGGCCATGACCTCCAGACAGGGCCCCTCCGCACGACAACTACAGATGGACAAGGTCGTGGAGGAGTATGAGGACATCCCCCGCAGGGGTTCCTCTGCACTGTCAGGTCAAGCACTCCATTGATCTAACCCCAGGTTTGCCGCTGCCCAATGGACCAATCTATCGGCGCCTTATTCTGGAGAACGATGAAATCAAGAGGCAGATTCAGGAGCTGTTGCAAAAAGGTCACATCCATCCGAGTTCATCACCCTGTGGGAGCCCGATCGTGCTGGTACAAAAGAAGGATGGAACTTGGAGACTCTGTATTGACTATCGGGCGCTGAACAAGATCACTGTCCGTAATAGGTACCCAATCCCACGGATTGATGACCGCCTGGACCAACTAAAGGGGGAAAAATATTTTAGCAAGATCGATTTGAAGTCAGGATATCACCAGGTACCAATCGAACCCTCCGATGTGTGGAAGACTGCCTTCAAAGCTAAGGAGGGCCTTTTCGAATGGTTGGTTATGCCTTTCGGATTGACGAATGCTCCTGCAACCTTCATGAGGCTAATGGACGACATCTTGCGGCCATTCACCAACTCATTTGTAGTGGTATACTTGGATGACATCTTGATCTTTAGCAAGACTTGGGAAGAGCACCTCCACCACATCTGACAGGTTCTCCAAACACTGCGACAACACAAGTTATGTGCCAATTTGGAGAAATGCACTTTTGGCATGACCTAGGTTCAGTATCTGGGATACATTATTAATGAACGGGAGGTGCATGTGGATCCAGCCAAGATCCAAGTCATTCGAGATTGGCCATCTCCAACCACTCTGATAGAGATTTGCAGCTTTCTAGGCCTTGCCAACTTCTACCGCAGGTTCGTGTTGGGATTTTCTCATATCACTTGGCCCTTGAGTCAGGTCACCAAGGGAGGAGCGAAAGCAAAAATTTTTTGGTCTAAATCTCAACAGAAGGCATTCACAGAGTTGAAAGATCGACTCTGCACAACACCAGTTCTCGCATTACCAGACTTGCAACAACCATTTGAGGTCGAGACAGATGCCTCTGACTATGCTATTGGGGCAGTCCTTACTCAACACGGGCATCCAGTGGCATATCACAGTGAGACACTTTCAGACACAGTCCGGAAGTATCCCACTTATGACAAAGAGATGTATTCCATTGTGCAGGCCTGCCGACAATGGAAGCATTACATTTTGGGGAAGGAAACGGTCATCCACATAGACCACCAACCCCTGCAGTTCATACAGACCCAAGGGAAATTGCAGAATGATCGCCATCAGAAGTGGTCCACATACCTGCAACAGTTCCATTTGAATATCAAGTATAAGAAGGGCAGCACCAATAATGTTGTAGATTGCCTCAGTCGACCACCGATCATGGCATTAACCACCGTGCTCAACTCTTGTGGGCACGAGACTTCTGATTGGCCACTGCTCTACAAAAGCGACCCAGAATTCGGCCACACATACCAGACACTCTTGGAGGGTCAACATGTTCCAGATTTTCACCTCCAGGATGACCTGTTATGCCACCTGGGTCACCTTTGTGTTCCTTCAAGCGAGCGTGCCAAGATGATCTGGGAAGCACACTACAGTCGGGCCGTTGGGCATTTTGGGGTCGAAAAAACGGTGGCAGTACTGCAGAAATATTTCTATTGGCCGAATCTTGGACAGGATGTCGGGAAGTACATCAGATCATGCACTGCTTGCGCCATTGCCAAACCGACCATCAAGAAGCAAGGCCGCTATACCCCGTTGCCTACTCCTAGTCGACCTTGGGAATCCATCTCCATGGATTACATGTCAGGCCTCCCTTCCACTAGGCATGGAAATGACTGTGTTTTTGTGGTTGTCGACAGGTTCTCGAAGATGGCCATTATGACGGCCTGCAAGAAGAATATCACAGCAGAAGCCACTGCTAAACTCTTCTTTGAATGAGTATGGGTACACTTTGGGATCCCACAGTCTATCATTTCAGATCGGGACAGCAAGTTCCTCAGTACATTTTGGTCTAGCCTCTGGTCGATGCTGGACACCAAACTCACTAAGTCCACAGCCTTCCATCCTCAAACTGATGGGCAGACTGAGGTCATCAACAGGATGATCGTACACATTCTACGCATGTACAACTCAAAGCATCCATGCACATGGGCTAAGAGCCTCCCCTATGTTCAGCACAACTACAACTGGGCTCTCCACAGCTCGACTGGCCACAGCCCTTTTCAGGTGGGATTGGGATTCCAGCCACTATGTCCCATCGATGTGGCCATGCCATTTGCAGCTACTCACGCAGATTCTGCTCATGTCCAGTCTGAAACAGATAAGGCAAACAGCTTCATTGAGCACATCCAACATATTTGCCAGCAGGTCCATGACATTTTGGAGAAATCAAATGCCAAGTACAAGCAGCGACATGATCAACATTGGGTGCTACACAAGTTTCAAGTGGGCGACAAAGTCTGGTTGCATTTGCAAAAGGAACGCCTTATCGGAGCCTATCGAAAACTCAAACCACTTCGATATGGCCCTTACACCATTACCAAGGCTGTGGGAGACAATGCATTTGAGCTTAGCATTCCCCTATTCCTTGGCCTGCACCCGGTGTTCAATGTCGACCGCCTTCGGCCATACTTTCCACCATTACTAGACACGTCCGACATTGCAGAACAACTCACACCCACAGAGTTAAATCCAGCTGGCATGGAACAAGCTGCAAATGATCGAATCATGGACACACAGATCAAGCACACTCGCCAGCAGAATATCCAACTGTATCGAGTTGTCAAAGCAGGACAACTCCTTCACCAGGGCAAGTGGCTCACCAAGGACCAAGTGCAACAGAAGTTCCCTCATCTCATGGAGGAACTCAACGCAATGGGGACCATTGATTCCTAAGGGGGGAGGAATGATCCAGGTGGATATTGGTGGCCACCTGCTAATTCCATTTGGATCCCCTCTAGTGCTTCTTATAGTTTTTTTTTCAGTTTCCTTAATTATAGCACAGTTTACTATTTTTAGCAGTTTTTTGGGTCCTAAACTTCCGGAGCCATTTTGAGGCCCTAAACGATGTTTTTTGGGAAATCTATCGCCAGCGATTTTTCTAATAAAAATCGTACTTTTTGTCGTAGTCCTCGGAGAGATCTTTCCAATGGGCTATCATGCACGTCAAACGGAGATAGTATGACCAATTTGCGACCCCGGGAAGTTGATGTACCAACTTACCCAAAAACGGGGCCCACAATTTGGCGTTTCATCTTCTAGGGTTAGGTTTTGGAATGTGAAGGGTTTTCCATTGTTTCTCAACAATAAATAGGCCTTCGAGCCTCATTGTAAGACAGTTCAGAGGCATGTAGCCACCACATCTCTTCTCAGAGATAAGCTACCATCGCCCTAGCTGGTTTATTTCCATTTATGTTTGTAAGCATATTTCAGTATTTTACAGTAATGAATTGAGGTATTATTTCCGCTGCATATCTGTCTTTATGGTTATCTCTGTATTTTATTGCGTTCCTGTTTAAATCCGGATCAATAGCCCTGATTAAGTCTACCAGATTATCAATTCTAGTTAATGGAGTTCCCACAAACTAGTTCACACCTTCTCGTGGTATCAGGTGTTATAGCTCCAAATATCACTCTTGATGTTTGCGATGTTGTACTCATGGCCTAGGGCAACCCCTCCTTCCAGACCTGGTCCAAATACTCAAAAAAAAGTGTTTTACTCCCTATACGCGACATTGCCCTGAGCTAAACGCGTGTGTACGCGGGTCTGTCTATACCCAACCCACATATATGTCTTAAAACACTTAAAAAAATTAAATCTCCTTAATTTTGGGTGGAGGTCACGGGTTTTACTTGCTGATTAACTATTAGTGCCTGTGGCCCAACTGTTCCCAATGAATTCCAAACTAAAAAACTAGTATGGGAGAAGTATAAAAAGGCTTCAATGGGAAGGCCTAAGGGAGGAGAGAAGAGAGAGAAAAATCACTCTGTTGAGATTATCCCAGATTAGGTCTGAAGATCCCTGTGCTTCCAGCACTTCCCCCATTACAGGAAACCCTTGTTTCCTTGAGTTTTGATTTCTTTCCATTTGTTGAGATATCCTTGAGTGAGTTATGGAAGGAGCTTGTTGAAGGCTTGAGATTGGATGAATCCGGAGGATGGTTCCACTTGGAGCCTGTGAAAGGAAGACTCAGGTGAAATCATTCTTTTCTGTACTTTAGTTATCTATAATAAAAGAAACACTTCTCTTGTTACTGATATGAATCTTCTTCATGTTTATGATATCAATGTTATGATTTACAAATGAATGATTATTTCAATTACATAACTAACTTTCAATATGATATGAAGTTGATTTCTTTATGATGTTTAATCCATATACTGTTGTGCTTTCTTGAATTGATTGTTTTGCAAGTTGAAGGAGCAAAAGCAACTCCAAGAGGGTTTGGACCTTATCTGGATCTTCCCAAACGAAGGACCCCCAGGTGCACCCCTCTTTGTTTAGTTTGTTTATATTAGCATCATGGCTGTATGGAATGCTTGTTTTTCTTTATAGATAACCCCCGCTCTGCTAGGGTATTAACCCAAGACCCTAGGGGACATTCTCCCTTAAAAGAATTGGCGACTCCACTGGGGAGAATCCTAATAAGTGTGTTTTCATGGTTACATCTGGTCGTTTATTAGGGTTCATTGTATCAAATGAAGGGATTCGGGTTGATCCCTTCAAGGTAGAGGCAATAATTCAGTTGCCTCCCCTATCCTCAATTCGACAACTTCAAAGTCTTCAAGGGAAAGCTAATTTCTTAGGAAGGTTTATAGCAAATTATGCTGAGATCACTAAAGGATTCATGCATTTTCTACGTAAAGGAGTCCCATATGTGTGGGATGACTTTGCACAGTAGTCGTTTGATGCCTTGAAAAAGGCATTAGTCTCTGCCTTGCTTTTGAGTCCACCGGATTATGGTAGGGACTTCCTTTTATATCTCACTGCGGCAAAATCAACCATAGGTATGGTTCTCATTCAGGAAGACGATGCTCTCATAGAGCATGTGATTTATTATTTGAGCCGAGGCTTGATAGGTCCTGAACTTCGCTATTCCCCTGTTGAGAAGTTGGCTTTGGCAGCTGTTCATGCTGTCCAGTGGCTCCGTCATTATATTTTGCTACGCAAAACTTTTGTCTTAGCAACGGTCAATCCATTCCAATTTGTCCTTAGTAGGCGAGTGATTGGGGGAAAATATAATCAATGGATAGTCATCTTACAAGAATTCGATCTCGAGTTCTTGTCCACCAAGTCTAAGAAATCTATGGTTTTTGCGGAGTTAATCTCTGAGCTGCCTTGTGGAGAGGATACAGTTTATGAGGAAAGTTTACCCGACGAACATTTATTCCTCATCTCTTCACTCGACCCTTGGTATGGAGATATCATTGTCTATCTCCAGACTTCGAAGTTCCCCTCTACTTTCTCTAAGGATGAACGCCGAAAATTATGTCACCTGGCTAAGAACTATCTCATCATCGGTGACACATTATATCATCGAGGGGTTGATTCAATCCTTCAGCATTGTTTAACCCTAGAGGAAGCAGAGTCAGTGCTTAATGATTTCCATAGTGGAGCTTGTGGTGGTCATCTTTCAGGGCTTGCTACAGCCCAGCGTATCTTGTGTGCCGACTATTTTTGGCCTTCGCTCTTCAAAGACTGTGTTGAAGCGGTCAAATGCTGTCACCCCTGTCAAATATATACTCGGAAGATGCGTGCACATCCAGCTCATCTTTTCCACGTTGTCACTGTCGGTCCTTTCACTAAGTGGGGTATTGATTTTACAATTTGCAATCTGCCTTCAACAGTGAATCACAAGTACATTATCGTGGCCGTAGACTACTTCACGAAGTGGGTTGAGGCCATGCCCACTTATAGAAATGATAGCGAAACAACGACATTATTCCTTTTTAATCAGATTATCTCAAGGTTCGGTATCCCAAGAGAGATTGTCACTAACCATGGCAGTCATTTCTAGAACCAACTAATGTTTGAATTAGCTCTCAAATTGGGTTTCCAGGAGGAGCACTCATCTCCATATTATCTTCAGGCAAATGTATAGGTCGAGGCAGTGAACAAAACCCTTAAGACGATCCTACAAAGGACGATCGACAAAAATCAGTCCAATTGGCATCTTATGTTGTATCTGGCTCTTTGGGCATACCGAACCTCCGTAAAGACTACTACATGTTTTACACCTTTTCAGTTAGTTTATGGGATGGAATCTATCTTTCCTATTGAATGTGAAATTCCATCTCTTAAGTTAACTATTGAGCTCCTTCCCGAGACCTCTAGTCTCGAACAGCGCCTCCTTCATTTGGAGCATCTCGATGAGCAACATCGAGATGCTGCCACAATCAATGAGGCTCATAAGAAAAGGTTTAAAACTTCGTATGACAAACTTGTCCATCCTCAAGTCTCTTTTGAAGGTGACCTTGTCTTGGTCTATGACAAAGATAAGGACACCTTGGGGATAGGAAAGTTCAAACCTATTTGGTACGGTCCCTTTATAATTAAACAAGTTTTAGAAAAAGGGGCGTATGAGTTAATCGATTTTGAGGGAAACAAGTTAGCGGAGCCCCGGAATGGGCTCTACCTCAAGAAGTACTTTGCTTAAGTAGAAACTAGGCAATGCATTCTTTGTACATTTTGTATATTTGTAGATATCACATCTTGAGTTTTTTGATATCGACACTTTTTGGTCTGTTGTGGTAGGTGTTGATGGATGACTTGGTCTACTTTGGATTCGCCGATGGTGCTAATCGGCACACTCGGAACCTTGCTTCCGTAGCTTGGGTAATCTACTATCCAACTGGTCAATTGATGGTGTCCAGAGGAGTATGCATTGGTCTCACTTCAAATAATATGGCTGAATATACTGCCGTCATTCATTTACTATCTAAAGCAATTTCTTATGAAATCAATTCATTGGTAGTTTATCTTGATTCCCAATTGATAGTGTCACAATTGAATAACATTTATCGGGTAAGGGTCCATGTTTATATTGCTAGTATTTAAGGGTGAGGTTTTTGCAAAGATCATTTACTTACATTAATTATTTGCACATTCCAAGATCTCATAATTGGTTAGCGGATTCTATTGCTAATCAAGAATTAGACTGGCATATCAATCATTCATCACAATAAAATCAAGCCTCAAAATTCAGAAATATATATATATCATAAAGCATCTCGAGTGTACATATGTGTGTCTAAAATAATATGCAAAAATTGGGACTCAAATGCCCATAATCATGTCCAGTACATCTAATGCCCCGGCTCAGGATGAGCGGCTAAGTATGCTACTACTGCTTTGGCCACATGCCTAAGAGTGCGAACCCAGTCTCGTGGCATGCCAACCACATGACGCTGCATATCTATAGGGAGATCCTCTACGGCCTCCATCGGTACTCGGTGAGTTAGTCTCACCAAGTGCCACTGAACAGTGTGTAGAAGTTGCTCTGTATCTGCAACTGCCTCTTCGGCCCCTCGGCTGCGACGTCCATGCCGTGGGAACCCATCTGGTCGCATCGGCCCAATATCTGGAACATGATCATCATATTAATCATTTGAATCCTATCAAAAATATTTTTCAAAATTTATTATTATATTTGAAAAATCACAAAAAAATCATAAAATCAAAAACATTTGTTACCTATGTCACCCCATGTTGCGGTCGGTGGTAATACTAGATCGGGATCTCCTCGGAAATCCAACCCAGCATAAGGGTAGTCATCTATGGCGATGATCTGTTGCTCCCACCAGGAGAAAAAGTCATCGTCGAAAGTAGTCCGTGGGACATCCCCACCTCCTAGACATTTCATCAAGTCAGCCCACCTGCCCATGTGTGGATCTCGTGGGGTGCTGATCAAAACTGGTAGTCTAGGATGAAGTGCTAGGACCCTCTCAAATAAGAAAGAGCACAAGATAGTTCCATATCTGAAGTTTCTGGTCTATTCCTTCTTGATAGAAGTAAGTTGGCTCTTCAGGTTAGCAAGAAGAGGAGTACACCAATCAAAGACGATGGTGAGGCAGTCTACCACCAAGCTCATGTCTAGTCATGATGCCTGTTGTAAAGAAGCTGATCCTTTCACTCTAGCTATGGTGAACAAGATTGTTCTCAAAGATAAACTCTCCACATGTTTGATTGGAATTTGACTTCCAACCTTCTCAGGATGACCCGAATAGTAGATATATACGTAGTCCTCGATGGAGAGACTATATTGTGACCTGCTAGTGGAATATACCACCTCTCCCCTCTGGGAAAGGCCAGTGATGAAATAAATATCTTCAACCTCTATCCTGAGTGGCATCTAATCAATCATAAATGCGTCATCCTTGATGCTCCAGTAGTGAATGAGCATGTCAAGCAGGTGGGTGTTTTCTTTCATATTCGACATTTTAAAGAACTTTAGCAAACCACATCCTCGTAAGGCATCCAAATCATTAGGATCATTCATAACCTCATCATCCACTAAGGTATGCTCTCTTTCTCTCCAAGTGACTGGCATCCTGAAGAAAAAATGAATTTGGACCGTTAGATTTTTTGTTTGAAGTTTTCGCGGCATATACGTGGGTCCATTTTACACACAGTCGCGTGTAGGGCCTGCATATATGCGGGTTGTTTATATCCAACCCGCATATACGTTGCGATGAAATTTTTAACAAAAATTCAATTGTAAAACTTAAATTAAAAATTCTATAACCAATCACAATTGGATGCAAGATAAGTTTAAGGGTTACCTGGTGATTTTGGGACAATTTGAATGGTCGATTTTGGAAAATGGCAAGGCTTGCTCCTTTTGGTCCACTCCTTTTCTCTCAAACCAAATGATGATAATGGTGAGTAAAAAAACTATTTTATAAGCTTTGAAAATGCAAAAATTTTTCAAATCTTGATTTTGTTTTGTATCATGTGACTTTTAACTTAGGAGCTTGGAATGTCGAGAATGGTTTTATTTTTAGGACATTTTGGACACCTTTTCGACAGTTTCGAGACGGTTCCATGACTATTGACCTGTCATGGCAGGTATCATTTTCCACTGGCATATAGGTTAGGGAAGCCATTTTTTCCATTGCATTATGCATACTAGCCTCCATTTGCCGATAAATTTGCCATAGGGTCGATCCAATCGTGTTATGGTTCGTAAACCACCTTCACTCGCCGATTTTTAAATCATGACACGATGGTAGAGCCATCCTTTTCATGGGCATCATAGTTAGCACCTCACTGACATTTGTTGCCCATGTTGCTTCGATCTGAGTAGGCTCGGCAGTCCTCTATAGTCCCGCCATGACTTATGCGCTGAAGACTCATTCCTCTTTGCTTCTCCACTTCGTTCTAGCCTTACACCCTAGAGGCTCCTTTGTGTTGAGTTGTACTACCACATTGCATTTTGACCATTTGCACCTTTCGGCCTTGAGTTGGCTTCACTTGGACTCATGTTTAAGCCAACTGTTGACCATGATGACTGCAAAATCAAACTTGCATGCCCTTGACTTTTGTAACTTGACACACCTTGACCCGTGGAAGGAATACGCCTTTGAGTGTCTTTGACCAGTTTTCACCTCCCTGCATTGAGCATAGGAATGTTCCAACCTAAGGAACTAGATCATCTGTTTCACTGACACCCGTTCTTTCCACTGTACTATAGCATTCTTTTATTCTTTTTGCAGCTTAAAAAAAAGACAAAAAAAATTATATATTCCAAAAAGATCAGGAACGAGACAGTATTTCCACTTATTATTGGCAACTGAAGTCAGTTGTGTCGCCCTTGAACAAAGCACTCAAAACAAAGTCTCCTCCATTGGGTGAGATTTAGTTTGACTTAGGTATGCCTCAACTTTGTTATTGAGTCAGTTCTCTGCCAATTGGTTATCTCTTCCAATCATATGGAGGGTTCCTTCGTGCCTCCCGCATGGTGAACTTATATAGAGTCATCATATGCTGCCATATAGTCACATTGAGTCATGCTTTTGTTCAAGGGAAGTCAGCCTGAGTTGGCTTTTCTACGGTGTCTCTTGACTCATTTTTGAGTCGACCATCACTGGTTGTCAGTATCTTGTCTATCACCACATCCGTTATATTGGTCCTTTACTCATGCCAGTTTGAGAAGGTCCTCATTGACTTCTTGCTAGCAAGCCTTGTCCTTATCGACGACAACATCTTGCTCTGAGGATAGGCCTAGAGCCGCACCATGGCCCTATTTTCATTATTGATAGGTCACCTTGTGCTCAGCATTGATCAATATCATGGGTCTTTGACTGAGTGGTTTCCCTTGTGTTTGACATTAGCTTACATTATCACACATTGGGATTCATGTAGTACCTTGGTTTCCATTTGACCCTATTGGTGGATACCTCACCTCTGTGTCAGCTTTCATTATTGGTTGGTTCAGAGGGTTTTTGTCATGCGCTAGCCACATCTTGTGTACACCGGAAATGTGCTTTGATTCCCCTCACCATCGGAATAGTGAGTTACCCCTATGAAGAAGTAAGGGCCCTCCGGTCCTCTTGGGTTTACTTATTGGGTGGGGGGGCTTATGGTCGAGTAACTAAAGTTCCTCTCCTCTCCTCTCCTCTCCTCTCCTCTCCTCTCCTGTAAATGTAAGTTAATGCCTATGTTAGGATATCAATGGCACCCATATCCATGTTTCTTTCATGGGAGAATCAAAGGGGGGTGGATTGTGAAGCAGCAAACCGAGACGAGAATTGAACTAAGTAGTTGAAACAACAAAGCTAGAGGTGAATATTCAATGTAGTATGTTATGAAAGATGTTTCCAGACTCATACTTTCACGTTTCGACGTCCGATTCCTTCCACATTATTGGCCTACGGGTTACACTCACGCTAGATTGATGAAGGATGCCTTAATGCCTTCCTTCTAGCTGATCTTTCCCTATCAACTACGACTCATTGCTTTGGGGCAAAGATCTAGATTCCATTTGGAAGTACCTTGGGGTTTGCAGTCATTAGTGGTAGATCCTTCGCTGTCGACAGTGGGAAATCATCATTATCTCCTGATTGATAGATTCTTACAGGTGTTCGACTCCAGCTCATCTATTCATGCTTGTTAGATTGTACTGGGTACCTTGACACTCATTATCATTATTGGTGAGTAGTCTCGCGTTTGTTAATGGTATACATCAATGACCGGTAGTCAAACGATTTCTCACATGGTCGACTTCAGATCATTTATTCCCATGGTGTAGAAATGTACCACGGTGGTCAGTGAAGACCTCAGGTTGCATCAACATTCATTGATTCACTGGACAGTTGCTCCTATCGCTGTTGGTTGATACCACTCCACCTTATATGTTGCAGTCATTCACGGCAGCATTTTGTATGCTGGCACCTAAGTTTGCAGTGTAGTACCATCTTACTCCATCATGTTCATTTGGTACTTTTAGGGATCAGTCTTTCCTATCAGTGATCTGTTTCATCCTTCAACATCATTGACATTTTTATATATGATATTCAGACATGTACTTGTTCGATCGTGATCATATGATCCATTATGTATCTTCCAATGCTTTATATTTGTATATTTGATGGATCCGCTTGTACTTGATATGCAGACATGCTTTACTTTCTCTGAGCATGGGTATGCCCACCTTAGACAGTGTTTCTTTCTGATCTCCTTTTGTGGCTTGGGAGGCTGAACTATGATGAAGCCCTTCTCAACTTTTGATAGGTTTCCTTTCCATGCACTTACATAATATATTTTGGCCATCATGTACCCCTTCTAACCTCATATATTAGGGGGCATATGTTCTAGCTCCAAATCTCACTCTTGATGTTTGTGATGCTGTACTCATGGCCTAGGCCAACCCCTCCTTCTAGACCTGGTCCAAATACTTAAAAAAGGGTGTTTTACTCCCTATACGTGACATTGCCCTGAGCTAAACGCGTGTGTACGCGGGTCTATCTATACCCAACTCGCGTATATGTCTTAAAACACTTAAAAAATTAAATCTCCTTAATTTTGGGTGGAGATCGCGGGTTTTACTTGCTAATTACCTATTAGTGCCCGTGGCCCAACTGTTCCCAACAAATTCCCAACTAAAAAACTAATTTGCGAGAAGTATAAAAAGGCCTCAATGGGAAGGCCTAAGGGAGGAGAGAAGAGAGAGAAAAATCACTCTATTGAGATTATCCCAGATCAGGTATGAAGATCCCTATGCTTCCAGCACTTCCCCCATTATAGGAAACCCTTGTTTCCCTGAGTTATGATGTCTTTCCATTTGTTGAGATATCCTTGAGTGAGTTATGGAAGGAGTCATGCTCAGTGAAGAATAAACGATATGGTCTGAGATGACTTAAAATGAATACTGATTTTAGGCTAGTAAATAGATATGGAAAAACGCGATTTTTGAATGACTGAATTTTCTGGGCTTTGTGGGACGAAAGGACCGCATGAGCTGGGAAATTAAATCAAAGACACAGAATATTTCGTGAGGCAAGATAGGTGGGAGGTTTAGCAATCAGATTTAAATAAAATGGAGTGGAAATACTGCTGAGGAAAGCTGAAAATGGCATACACATGAATCCTTTTCAGACAGAAGAAGATACATATGAATGCTTTACAAGGCAGAGCATAAATTGAATTCTACCTCTTCTACTAAAGAGCATTCAACCAGAAATGATTATGAATGGATGGTAAACATAACAGAATACATATGAAACATAGAAAGAAAAACACATTACTAAACTGACACCACAGGGATCTCATGAATCAGAGCTGCATCATTCTATTAATCTCCAAGCCAAAATTGTACAATGAAAGTACTGAGTTTTTCTCCACGCTATTCCTAGAAACTCCAACCCTTACAAATGATTTTCAATACAATAAATACAACTTTTCTGTTAGAAAGCCAATCGACCCAAAAATGGGAATTATTTAATCATTATTTAACAGAAAGGAAAGCCAGCCATCAGTAAAGGAGTAGCGTTACATTTTCTGCTCGAATAGGTTGATGACCAATGAAGAGGCGGAAATATGTAGGTGCAAATCTCATGAAATCGTAACTGAAGACAAAATAGGCCCCGTGGCTTATTTCTCTGCTGCGATTGATGTTACACGTTTTAAATTTAGGCGTTGGCAATGTAGGACAAAGAGAAGAAGTTACACGCGTTCAGAATGAGTCGATTGCCGTGAAACTAATCTGAGCTGTTCACCATAGAAGGACCGTTCAACTCCTGAGCCATCTTGTTTTCTTACCTTTTGGCGTTTGATGAAAACTAATTCTTCATAAAAATGGTTTTGTATTTAGCTCTTTTGCCTTTAATAAAGGGGAAGACGTGTCAATGGATGATCCCAGCTGGAAATTTGCTAAGCTCGAGAATACCTTATAATATTATCAATGGGTCCTTTCTTCTCTACCTCTCCTAGTGCACAAGATAATGAAATGCAGCCACATTGGTTTCCTTGATTGTTATCAAGATGAATATTAATAGATCCTAGGCACAACTTTTGAATTCAAACATTAGCTCGGAATGCTGAAAGTTGAAATTTCTGACTGGTCAAAACAATATCCTTTCCATGTACAGTGATAGAGATTCAATAATCTTTTTTATTAGTTGCTTCCGATGAATCCAGTATTTGATTGCGCTTTCACGAATTTTGTTACTACCATTGGAGTCAGCTTCTAAAATATTGAGATCTTGATCAACAGTGGTAGGAAACGTTCCCAATATTATCCAGCATTCCTTCTGAAGCTCTTCAATAGTTGTCTTTTCTATACTTGGGAGGAAAGGCAAATCCCCTTCCGACCAGCTTGGTAAGTTTCTTGCTGCTGCTAATATGGCACCATCAACAAAGCTATCTTGTCTATCGGGTGATGAATCATTATGATAGAATTCATCTGCCAACCCTGCAATATTGAAATCTGAAAGGAAAGAATCCAAATGTATTTTTGCTTCCCCTGAAAATTCTACCACATCCCATGGATTCACAGGAGATGAAAAGCCATATCTTGCCATGCATACATCATTTCGCATCTTTCTCCATATAACTGAATGTCATCTCATCTCCTGCCTTTATGGATTGTCCAGCATTGATGACCACTTCTAGCATTTGATCTTTCTTACACCATTGATATGAACAATTTGGGTTAAATGAATGATTCATCATGTCAGCATATGGAATTAGCATATTGGCCTCCTGGACTTTGGCCCCAATTGTCATAGTCATTGTAATGCAACGTGATTGTGCAATACTTACTGCCCAAAGAAAACGTTCATGGTCACGAGCAAGGCGCTTCAGTTTAAATGGAGCATCTGCACACCAGTGTTCTCTCCAAAAGTTCCTTGTACGTTGTTGCTGCATTCTAATCATGCTAGCCAAATTTTCATCTTGTAGTTCAAGAAATTTCCTCCTCAACACTAGGTAAAAAGTCACCATAAAGCTGCCAGAAATTATCCTTGATGTCGAAAGCCAACAAAAGGAGACAAGCCAACCTCAAGTCCCAGTCAGCCTCAGGATCTGTGGAGTTAATAACGTCAAATATAGGATGCCCTAATGGCACAATGTCTGGGAAGAACATCCAAGGAAGGTTCTTACTGACTATAAGCATCAATTCCATGGGAACCTCCATAATCACCCTAGGTCTGCGAAGATGTGGCACGTCTCTTGCAGCATAAACTCCAATGCCATCAGGTTCCTCCTTGAATTCTACTCCATAAGCACGAAAACATTTACTATAGCTGATCCTATAAAAATCAGGATCCACTGGCTCCAATTTCTTCTCAGAAGGTGGTAAAGATTAATCTGTAGGAGAAGAGATTAAGGCCTTTTTCTTCTTGTCAGAGGCTTGAATTGTAAATTTAAAAGATGAAAAGCTTTGCTTTTCATGCCTTTTTTTATCAGAGCAGAAATTTCTGAACTTGCTCAGAAAACAAGGCTCACTGTGGGAGATTTTGACTCATGGACAAGACAAAACACAGCACTGTAAACGCCCAAAATTATCTCTTCTGGGCTCGCAGGTGGTTCTCCATAAGGCAGACTGAATGCGTATGCACCGTGGATTTGACGTGGACGGGTCCCAGGATGCCATGAGTGGGTTCATAGATTGTGTTAGCATGTCGACAGTATCCATGGTAGAGGATAAGATGCGGGCGATCTCTCGTTCTTTCTATATATTGAGTACTAATAGTTCCTTGCAACGATCTCAACATTGTATCTTGGTTCCATCCCAGCATTCAGGCTCTCTCTTGTGTGCCGCGCTCTGTGGGTGCGCCGCGCCCGTTGGAAATTACACTATAAACTCAGGCTCTGTGCGCCACGCACAGTGGATGCGCCGCACCTGCTCCCTCAGAAATTTCATTATCTTATGACGGGCACTTCGAGTCCTTGCATATTGTAGCCACTGTTGATGCCGATGGAAAACTATTTTGCTTGAGGGACCATCATAAGTGATTACCTCCACAACTTCAACATTTGCAAGCGCATGCATTGGGGACACAGGATTTCCCGTTAACTTTTGCAGCTATCATTTTGTTGCCAATCTCTGTATGTACTGGATAAGCATAATCAATAACTGTTGCACCCAAAATTCTTTTTGCCTCAGAAAGTTCCTTTTCCTGTTCTTTGTTTAGTTGTTCAACTCTTCTTTTCAGGTCAGCAAATTTATCTGGATTTGTATACATGAAGGATAATGTTTCAAGCTCTGACTTGATTTGGTACATCCCTAACAACTTAGCCAAAGGCGCAAAAATCTTCAATGTTTCTGAAGCGATGCTACGTTGTTTATGTGGCGGCATGTGAGGCAGAGTACGCATGTTGTGTAACCAAGCTTGGAAACCTTTCTTTCTCCTTCGACAACGCGACGTACAACTGGACCAAATTCTTCTTCTATCCTTTCAAAAGTAACAACATTACTGTCTTCCACAGTATCATGTAAGAGGCCAGCTGCAATTGATTCCCAATCTAATTCAAGCTCGCCAAGGATACGGGCAACTTCTACTGGATGTATGATGAACGGCTCCCCACTTATCCACTTCTGCCCATCGTGAGCTTCAAAGGCTAACTTAAGAGCATCTTTGACCAATTGCAGATGTGCAGATGACAGATATGAAATAGTCGGTTTCAGAACCTCCCACAGTGTTTTAACAGTAACTGTATCAGGATACTCTGGATTGGAATTAGATGAATAGCATGCTCTCCATCTCATATGAGCTCTTGTCCTTAACCTTAGTCTATAAGTTTTCAAATGAGTAACATTATCAACATGCTTGCTACAAGATTCTCCCGTGAAAGGAATGTCATCACTACACGCAACATATCTAGCACATTGATGACTTCTATTTCTTTCCCCAGCTTTGCGCAGTCCATCACCATCTGCTGACGAAGGTCGAGATTGTGTTGTGCTAGCAAAAGATCCACTCAACACCCTCAGTGCCTTCCAAGCACATGATAAAATGCTACAGTTAGATCTGCTGCCTGTATCAAGTTTTATAACTTTACAAACATTCACAGCCTCAAAAGATACTGTACAGCAGCAGTTCCATCCACGGTCCTCAGTGGAAATTTTGCTTTCTTTGATAAACTCAACAAAATTCACTACACTCTCCTTATCCAATTGCACCAAACACTGTCCAAAAGCGTTTCACAGCCTTACAAATTTATTTGGAGCAAGGAATTCGAGTTTTTATAGAGCAGAGGCAAAAATTTTCTGTTCCAGCTCTGTGCACCACGCACTCTGCCCAGTGCGCCGTGCTCAACATTTCTCCATAATTCCGGCCTTTAGACTCAATTTTGCTCCTCCACATTTCACTTGGGCTTCTTTGATATCTTTGGCATGCAGATGGGTTGTAAAAACAATGGATTTACCTTACATAGTTGAGAATTTGATTTTGCTTCTTACAAACCCACTATTTGAAGACTTTGACACTTCTTACAATGAACTCTGTTTTTGATCTTGGACTGAATAATGAATCTCTTTGTTGTATTTTGCAGGGATGGTGGCATGTCTTAGCGAAGGATAACCAAGGCTGCAGTTGAAGTAATTCATGACGGAGGACCTCTAAAAAGACATACTCATTACAAACAATCAATTTGACAATTTCCTCTTCAAAATAGAGTTTTGAAGAGGAATCATCCCTGAGCAATATTAATGATGAAAATCCAAACTTCCCTCTGGCCTGCTGGCTTTATTGGACATTTTGAGGACTGAATCAACTAAACCCTAGACCTAATAACTCTTTGCTGACCAAGAGATTTAGAACAGGACCGTAAATGACCTTTAAAATGATTTGACAAACAGACCTAAACCAGTAGGATAAGGCATGAGGGGAAATGACTGACAAGACCCTTCCATCAGATTATGGCATGCCCCTAGCGGAAGGCAACTGAGTGAATCGAGCGAGACACCTAAAAATGAAATGCAAAAAGAGTTTTGATCTGACAGAGGACTAGCAAGGCCGACTCTAACAGGTTATATGCATGTTGCAAGATAGATTTACTCTTAACGAAATAAAATTTAACTCACCCTTTCCTATTTGTTTTCATCAAATTCAACTCATCCTTTCTTGTCAAGTTCATTTTGCTACAATTTGATCCTTAGTTTGGAATTCTTTTCAATTACAAAACTAGATTGATTGTTGGTCTACAGGTACTACCAGTGTCTTTTAGGGTTGCAATTCTCATCCTACATCTCTCTTGTCATAATCAACCTCTTCCGATTCATCTCACATTTCCCTCAAAACTCTGCTACCGAAACAACATTGAAGGATATTGTGAGCATTTGATTTTGTGCAAAATGGGCCTCTGAGAAGTGCTAGACTTGGAAGAGGCCTCATACAACCATCATACACCCTCATATACCGTTTAACACATTCAAAACACGTTTTCCACCCTCGCTATGCTCATAGATCCAATCTTGTAGCAAAATAGAGCAATCGTGTAACATCCCATAACAATCTTGCAGCAATATTATAGCATCCTATAGAATTATCAAAACTTGACCAAATTTTAACTAAAAGCTAGATTTATGTCTCTTAGGCTTGAATAATGGCCCAAAAGCTTTGAAGCCATGATTGAGGAGGACCAAAGGCCACTTTAGACCTGCCTTTCCTTTACTACAAGTATAAATCTGTAATTGGGGTTAGACTACAGATTTCCAAATCTGAATAGTATTGATAGTTTTCTTATGAAATGCACATGGAATCTGTCACTAAAGTTAAGTTTCCTTGAAAATAGTGATAAAAAGGGTGATTCATCAATGCAAAGTAGATTAGGCTTGATTCTTGAATTCATGCTTTCTTAGGGTTTTAGTTACAAGCACTCTTGTTGATAGATTAATTTCCTTTTCAAAGCAACTTTTTCATATTTTGCAATTAGACTAATGATTTACATTTCTGCAAGTATAATAGGGTTTACATTCTGCAAGTAGGTTAGTATTTCTAACTTCCACAAGTAGCAAAGTCTTTACATTCCTACAACTAGAGTTAGTCTTTACATTTGGTTGAATGACATTTTCCTTTTCTTGATGAAGTAAGAGTGGGACCTTCCATTAATCTAGAAAAATACATAATGTACAAAGAGAAGCACTAGCTCTGACAAAATTTAACAGGCATTTGGGCTGGAAAAACCCAAACCAAACTCCAAAAGCTGTGAAAATCCCGAACAAGACTACAAAGGCGCTGTAAAAAAAACATCTGCCTGTGGGTTATGGCCCAAAAAACCTATTGGAAGCATTCAAATGAGGCTTAAAGCCTTAAAACCCGATCACATCACTTTATCGGGTTTCCTTTTAAAAACTGGAACTGATCATGATATCAGAAGACAAAGGAATTCTTGCTCAACACCCAAAAGGCCGAACTTCAAATCTTTTACACCCGCGATAATAAATATCGGCGGGTCCGCACTCCCGGTCCATCGGCGATCCATGGTGCTCTTCAATCACTGATCTCCGATCGGCCCAATCTCCACCATTGATTCCAGTTTCCGATCCAACGACTATTTGTGTGTCACTAAATCCCTCATCAGTGAATTGAAATTCTAACTCCGCCATCCCTTGACCTCACTCTAATGTGATTTGCGATTAGATCTTGGCCATTGATCTGGCGCTCAATCCGACGGTTATCGTTGGTTGGATCAATCAACTTTCACGACAAACCACAACCGTTGATCTACATGCGCTAGATCCAATGACTGTAAGGGATTTCAGGTTGACCAGTAGCGGTTTCCTCTCTCCTCCTCGTTGTTACGTGTTGCTCAATGAGTGGCATCGGGTGCTCACCCTTCAATACCACTCAAGGGTTTGAGGGTGCCCGAAATACCACTTTTACTATTGCAAAACCATTCCCCGTGAATTAACTTCGCGCTCTTTCACCATTACTATTCATCGATCTAGAAGATCCGACGGTTACGGGTCCTTTCTGTCTACGTCGTTGATCTTTTGCATATCGATGGAAATATGCTTAAATCCAAGTTTATCTGCCATACTCTATCTTTACAAAAAAACTCATATATCGACTTATTTAAATAGGCCATCTTTCTATATTTTTCGGGTGCATCTGTAGAATTGACCTACATGCAGTAACCAACCTGAAATCTATACGATGATGGAGTTCAGGGCAAACTTTATTCAAGTGTCTGTCCTCTTGCCCACTATTTACCACTTGCTACTTCCCCGTGATTATTCCATTTTCTTCTGTTCCCATTAATTTTCTCTCTGCTTATTTGTCATGCTTTGAAAGTATTCCTTGTCTTTGGTAGCCTTTCTGTGGCAATCTTCCCACAATCTCCCTGGGGGAGTTGACATCCAGACATATCTTCTATTACTTTTTGAATAGAATACTCCTTCATTCGCCAAACGATCCGCTAATGTGTTGGTTGTTCTGCGCACATGAACAAAATTAAGGGTTCTCAGGGCTCTCAAATGGGATTGTATACATTGATAAACCTACAATAACCTCCAGTGTTTCGACACTTTTTCTGGTGTTGTGCCACTGCTTATTTTCTTGACTGAATTAATTATCAATTCAGAGTCAACTTCAATGATAGTATTATATAAATTTGATTCAATCAAGATTTCTAGGCATTGATCTACACCCGTGAGTTCCGCCATATTATTAATGGCCTTCCCCAAATGACTATGAAAGATGACTTTTATGTATCCTTGCTCATCTCTTATGACTCTGCCATACGCAGCCACCCCCAGGTTTCCTTTAGAGGCTCCATCTATATTGAATTTCAAAAAACCATGAGGAGGAGGTTGCTAGAAGTCCTTATCTGCTATTATATGACATACAGCCCCTGGGGGAAAGGCACCTGTAGACCCAAATGTAATAGTATTTGTGCATCCTGGTCTTGAGGTGGGTTCTTGAGGGGTTTCTTTAGAAGGGTTCCTACAGTCTCTTTGAGCTGTCTAATGATCTGAGCTATGATGCTCTAGGTTGAGCCAATTATATTCTTGAAAATCCTATCATTGTTTTCTTTCCAAACATCCCAGATTAGAAAGCCTGGAACCAGAGTCCAGGCTTTGTTGATTACTTCATTTTCAGAGAAGTTTCTCCTCCAATTCTTCAAAGTGCCAATAATGCTGAAATTGTCCCTATTTGTTTGTCTAAAGATTGAAGCCACCCAATTCCACAAGGTGGAGGTGAAAGGGTAGAGGTTGAGTAGATGTTCCATTGTTTCTTCTTGTAATTCACATAGCTGGCATCTAGATGGACTGGCTACACCTCTTTTCTGAAGGTTTTCCCAAGTCAAAATCTTTTTATGTTGCACCAACCACATGAACAATTTGATTTTCATCCAGTGCTGGTTCTGCCATAGGTCCTTCCATACCTTATCAGGGTTTGGAAAGTCAAGCCCTAGGGCCATTCTCTTGGCTTCTTTGAGGTTGAAATTGCCTTTGTTGTTTCTTCCCCATCTCAGTTGGTCTGACGAAGTTGATATCAAAATATTTCTCTGTTCCAAGATCATTGCAAGAGCTTCTACCTGGGCCTTCAAAGGGGTTTCTTCACTATATACCAGGTCCTTCCATATTCTCCATTTTCCCTTATTCCTATCCTGATCCTAGAAGTCATTTACCCTGAGTAAACCTTTGTTGTCAGTGTCATTCTTGAGATTGGCTAGTTCTTCTCTTAACAGGTTAGGTTCCTGTTTCCAGTTGTCCTCCCAAAACCAAGCTATGTTTCCATCTCTGATCTCCCAGAAATTATGTTTCTGAATAATGGCTCTATTCTCCCAAGATTTGTTCTAAATGTGGGAGCCTTTGATGAGCCCAGACATTCGAATGTGATCTCTTTCTTTCTAGTTATTTTCATACTTCTATTTCCAGACCTTGGCCCAAGGGGTTACCAATTCTTTTAGCCATCTCCACTATAATTTTGTCCCCAAAACTTTGCTTAGGGTTTCAGGGTCATGAAGTCCCAAACCACCATACGTCTTAGGTTTACAGATCTTATCCCATGCTACCAAAGCACATTTCTTTTTATCTTCCCCTTTTCCCCAAAGAAAGTCTCTTTGGATATTTCTGATGTGTTGCACAACTCCTTTAGGAGCAGGAAGGGCTGAAAACATGAATATGGGAATAGTTTGTAAGATAGCTTTTGTTAGCACTAGCCTTCCTGATAAATTCAAAGACCTGCTAGTCCATTTCCAGAATTTGTCCTGGAGTTTATTAGTGACTGGCTCCCAAACTACCTTGTTCAGAGGTTTTTCCATTAGAGGTATTCCCAGATATTTGGCAGGAAGTTGTTCTCTTTGAAAGTTGAGAATTCTGGTAAGGTTTCTCTGAATAGAAATGTTAGTATGAAAAAGGAAAAGCTTACCTCTGTACCAACAGCCATAGCAAAGTCGTTCAGGATTTGCTTGAAAGCTTTAGCTTCCTTGACTGTGGGTGTACCCTGCAGCATGGTGTCATCCACAAATTGTTGATGAGTCAAGGCATTCCCATTCAGGGTGAGTTTGAGACCCTGGATTTTTCCTTCTTCTTTGGTTGATTTGATTCCATTGCCTAAACCTTCCATCATGAGAATAAAGAGGAAGGGGGAGAGCAGATCTCCTTGTCTGAGGCCTCTCGAAGGCCTAAAGGTTCTGGATGGAGAACCATTAAGTAGGATTGAAAAACTAGCGGTGGTGACAAGGGCCATTACCTATCTTATCCAGTTGTGGTCAAATCCATGCGCTTTTATTACTTCCCTGATGTAAGCCCAACTTAGCTTATCATAAGCTTTGGCTAGGTCAAGTTGTATAATCATACCTACTTGTTTATTACTCTTGAGAGAATGAACCACCTCATGAGCTTGAATGATGTTATTTAGAATTTGCCTTCCTTCCACATATTCAGTTTGTTCCTTAGATGCCAGAGTTGGAAGAAGAAGCTTGAGCCTGTTTGCAATTACTTTGGATATTATTTTGTACACCACATTGCATAAAGCTATGGGTCTAAATCTATTTGGTGTCATAGCTTTTTCATGATTTGGAATCAAAGTTATGAAAGAGGAATTAAGCTCCCTCAAAATAGTTTTGTTTTTCCTTGATTCCTCCACCACATCAAGGATATCTTGTTTGACTATTTCCCAACATGCTTTGAAGAAGTCTACATTGAACCCATCCAGGCCTGGAGATTTCCCATTTTTCATCTCTTCGATGACTTCGCTGACCTCCTCTTCAATCACTGGCCTGTTAAGATTGTAATTTTCCTCTCTTGTTACAAGCATAGGAATGTACTTTGTGAAGTTGTTGATATATTGTGATCTATCTATGAGAGGCTTCTCTGCTATGCTTTGGAAATGTTGTATCAGAGAAAATTCTATTTCTTTGTGGGTGTTGAGTTGTTTTCCTTGAGTATCTCTGAGTTTTGAAATCCTGTTATGAGAACTGTGATCCATGGTTGACTTGTGAAAAAACTTTTTGTTTCTTTCTGCTTCTTTTATCCATTGCACTCTCAATTTTTGTCTCTAGAAGATCTCCTCTTGCTTGCATTTGTCTTCCCATTCCTGATGAAGAGAGTCATCTTGTATTTTCCTTTCCTCGGTAAAGCCATCTAAGATGAGGACATGGTTAATTCCCTGTAGTTTCTGGTCAACTTCTTTTTTGGCTTTGAAGATATTGCCAAATTGATTTTTGTTCCACTCTTTAAGCCTGAGTTTGATGTGTTTCAGTCTCTAATGTAGAAGGAACATATTAGTTCCTTGAACAGCCATATCTTCTACCCACGATTTTCCAATATTGCTGATGAATTCAGGGTGGGTGAGCCAAATATTTTCAAACCTAAAAGGTCTAATTCTCAGAGTTCCTATCAAAGAAGCTTCAAGTTGGATAGGCTAGTTATCTGAGCCTCCAAAAGGGAGGATTAAAGCAGACAAGTCAAGGCCTGTGAGAATGATATCCTCAGAGATTATGAATCTATTTAGTTTAGAAGAAACTTAAGTAGTCCCCCCCCACTTATTATTCCAGGTGAAGGTACCATTTTTTGTCTCTGTATCCACTAGTCTCGTGTCTTTTATGAAGTTATAAAAGGTTATGGAGTCTCTACCTAGTGTTTTGGTCCCACCTTTTTTTACTGAAAGAGATCTAATCATATTAAAGTCCCCTCCCAAAATCTAGGGCATAACAGGATATCTTTCTCTTAGCTCCTCCAATGAGCTAAGAAGCATGAATTTGTCTTCAAGTTTTTGTCGACCATAGATATTTGTGATCAAATAGACTTCCTTGTCACCCAAAGGTTGGATCACCATTGATAGGTAGTTCTTGGATGCTTCAACATCTAGTATTCCAAGTTTCTGGGGGTTCCAAAGTGTGAGAATCCCTCCAGCTATGTTGTCTACTTTTACTTCCATATATTCATACTTGATGAGCCATTTTCTATGTATCTCTCTTATTTTATCTATTGAACATTTTGTTTCTTGGATAAACACCATATCTAGTTTTTCTTCCTTTATTCTAATACTAAGATTTCTTTGCTTCCTTTTGCTTCCTAGACCCCTAGTATTCCAGGTTGTAAGCTTCATTAAGAAAGGTTTGTAAATGAGTAACTAGTAAGGTCTTTCATCTTACCTGAGTTGATCATGAGCTTCCCACACTCTATTAGCATCTCATTCTATCGTTTTCTTCCTATTTTCCTACTTGGGTTCTTGGGAGCGTGTCCCGATGTTTCCTCCATCATTTTTACCCCTCTATTTTCCTAGCTATCATGGTTTCTTTTGACTCCAGAACCCTTTGTTTGAGATATCCAAAGGAAGAGCTGTTGTACTCTGTCAAACTCCTCTTGTGGTAGAGAATCAACCCCTTTGGTGGTTCCCTACTCCAAGAACTTTTCTAGATCGAGATTCTCCCTTTCAAGAATTTCCTATAGATCATGGTCCTTCATTCCAACCTTGCTAGGGGTCATCTCATGGTCCCTGTCAAGTTCCATAGTGCTTGGTAGATCCTCCTTTAGTTTACTATTTTCAGGTATATCCTCCATGCTATCATATTTTTCCTTCTCTGCAGGACTATCCTCTAGTATCTGGTTCGTTCCATTGTTCTCATCTTCTTCTTCTAATATCTTGAATCTATTATGACTTGGTTGCTTCTCCTAGTTGGTTTCCTTCTGGTTCTTTTTCCCTCCTTTCCCTCTACCTCCCACCTTAGAAAAGCCTTCAGTCTCTTTTCCTGTGTTGGTTTTAATATTTCTCCCCATTTTGTTTAATGGGTAATATCTGAAGAGGTGCCTGTGTTCATGACATTTGCGACATCTGAATGGAACATGTTCATAGTCCACCATCTGCACCCATTCTTCATCATGTACTTCTAGAATAATTTCGTTCGGAAGTGCTCCATATAGGTCCATTTCTACGCATATGCGGGAAAAGGAGGTGCATTTTCCTCGTAGAGTCGCATATGATATTTTAGAAAAATGACCTAGTTTATTGCCTATGGCTTTTAAGGATTCTGGCAGCCAATAATCTAGAGGTAGGGAGTAGAGTCTAATCCATACCACCACTGATGTGAATGTCTCTATTTCTGGGACAAAATTCATCACCCATGGTCACATGTAGAGTCCTGCAGCAAAATAAAAATATGGTCCTCCTTCGAACACTCTGTCTTTGTCCTCTAAATTTGTGAGCACTACTGTGAAGAAACCCTTGGACCCAAGGTGAAGATTTATTTCTCCCTTAGGTTTCCAGTGGTTCTTTATCCAATCATGCAAAGCCTTCTCCGTTGGCCATATCCCCATAAATTTTCATATTATTGCATACGCCACCATGTGATCCCTATGCACCTATAGCGCTACATCACTTAAAACAACCCGAGGTGTGATGGCTGACCTATTTATAGATTTATTTCATATTCTTGTGCTCAGCTCTCTGACTACCTCCTTCTTTTCTCTTCTCTCTTCTGACTTCCTCATGGTTCTCCTCCTATTCCTGTGCTTTGATGTTTTTTTGTTTTTCTATGTTGATACTCCCAGTTTCTGCCTCCATAGGTTTCTTGAATCGGTTCAAAACTACATGATTGTAGGAGGGAGTGGAACTCCCCCCTCCTCACCCCTCCATGGTAACCAGCACTAATGCCTGTTGCAAACCCTAGTTCAGCTCGCTTCCCCCACAACCTCTAATAATCTTTGTCGTCAAAATTAGAATGGTAACTAATGTTGAGATCGGTTGAATAACATTTTCATTTCTGTAAGTAGAATGATATTTCCATTCTTGCAGTTAGAGTAGAAATCTCTGTCTTTTCATGCAATTCCCTTCCTTGATCTAGTTGAAAGGGTGATCTTTGTATGCCTTGATCTTATCCATTGATTGAAGCTAGCATGAGTAGAAGTTGACCTACTATGCATCTCGCACTGTCACCTCTTAAGTTTATATGAACCCCAGGTTGATAATTAAAGTTCTTGATTGAACTTAAATAGGAATGCAATAAATTATAGATATAACCATAAATACAAAGAAGTAGCAGAAATAACAGTTCATTTCATTTATATCAAATACTGAAATATGTTTACAAATATAATAGAAATAAACTGTCTCGGGAAATGGTAGCTTATCTTTGAGAAGAGATGTAGTGGCCACATGCCTCTAAACTATGTTACAATGAGGCTGAAGGGCCTATTTATTATTGAACGATAAGGAAAAACCATAAACAACCAAAATCCTAACCCCAAGAGATGGAACGTCAAGAGTTTATGGGCCCTGTTGGGGTTAGCTAGGCAACAAACTTCCCGGGGTCGTAACTTGGTCATATTATCTTTGTTTGGTGCGTACGATACCTTGTTGAAATTTTCTCTCCGAGTACTGCATGATTTGTGGTATGCATTTTCCTACATTTATGGGCTCCGTGCAAACATAAAAAAATGTCGTTTAGGGGGTCAAAAATGCTCCAGAAGTTTAGGATCTGTAAAAACTACTAAAAATAGTAAATGTTGCAATAAACAAGGAAACTAATGAAATCGACTAAAGGTCTAGGTAGAATAGGTGGGTTGACACCAATATTCTGCTGGATCAGTCCTCCCTCCTTAGGAAGCAATGGTCCCCATTTCGTGTAGAGCCTCCATGAGGTGAGAAAATTTCTCTTGAACCTGGTCCCTTGTGAACCACTTTCCCTCGTGAAGGAGTTGGCTTGCATTGGCAACTCGATATAGATGGATCCTCTATTGGAAACTATTCTTGATATGAATTTCCATGATCTGATCAATTGTGGCATGTTCCATGCAGTCTGGGTTTAGCTCTATTGGTGTGAGTTGTTCTGCAATATCAGATGTGTCCAGCAATGGTGGAAAGCATGGTTGAAGGCAGTTTATATTGAACACTAGGTGCAGACCAAGGAATGGTGGAATGATGATCTTGAAGTTATTTTTCCCTACAAACTTGGTGATGGTTTATGGGCCATATCGGAGTGGGGAAATCTTGAGGTGGGGTCCATTGAGGATTTCCTTCTGTAAATGTAGCCAAATTTTGTTGCCCATCTGGAACTTATGCGACACCCAAGGTTGATCATGGAACTGCTTGTACTTAGCATTGGCTCTGTCCAATATATCTTGGACCTACTGGAAGATGTGTTGAATGCGCTCAAAGAAGTTGTTAGCCTTGTCGGCTTCGAAATGGCATGAGTCGAATCTACTTGAGTAGCCATAAATGGTATGGCCACATCAATGGGATATAATGGCAAAAATCCCAGCCCTACCTGAAAGGGGTTATGGTCCATCAAGTTATGGAGAGCTTTGTTGTAGCTATGTTAGACATAGGGGAGGCTTTCATCCCATGTGCATGGATGCTTCGAGTTGTTCATGCAAAGAATGTTTACGATCATCCTATTGACAACCTCTGTTTGGCCATCAGTTTGGGGTCAGAAAGTCGTGGACTTAGTAAGTTTGGTATCAATCATCGACCAGAGACCTAACCAAAATGCACTTAGGAATCTGATATCCTGATCTGAGATAGTGGAATGCAAGATCCCAAAGTGTAACCACACTCTCCCAAATAAGATCGTAGAAGTGGCCTATGTTGTGATACTCTTCTTGTAGGCCGCCATAATGGCAATCTTGGAGAGCCTATTGATGACTACAAAACGTAGTCATTTTGGTGCTTAGTAGAAGGAAGGCCCGACATGTAATCCATGGAGATGGATTCCCAAGGTTGACTAGGAGTAGGAAGAGAAGTATATATGCCTTCCTTCTTGATGGTTGATTTGGCAATGGTGCAGAAAGTGCAGGATCTAATGTACTTTTTAACATCCTAATGAAGATTTGGCCAATAAAAATACTTATGTAGTACTACCATTGTTTTCTCTACTCCGAAATTTCCAGCAACCTTATTGTAGTGCACCTCCCAAATCATATTGGCATGCTCGTTTGAAGGTACACATATGTGTCCCAGGTGGCATAACAGTGCATCTTGGAGGTGAAATTTTGGAACTTTCTTACCTTCTAGAAGCTTTTTTTTATGTGATGTAGAATTATGGATCACTCTTGTAAAGATGCAGCCACCTTGAAGTCTCATTCCCATAAGAGTCAGGCATAGTGATCAGTGCCATGACTGGTGGTTGGCTGAGGAAGTCTGCAACATTATTGGTGCTTCCCTTCTTGTACTTAATGTTCAAATGGAATTGTTGCAGGTTTGTGGACCATTTCTCATGGTGATCATTCTGCAACTTCCCTTGTGTCTATATGAACTACAAGGGTCGGTGGTCTCTATGGATTATCATTTCCTTCCCCAGAATATAATACTTGCATTGAAGACATGCCTGTACAACGGAATACATTTATTTTTCATAGTTGGGATACTTTCAGACTATGTCTGAAAGTGTCTCACTGTGGTAAGCCACTAGCTGCCCCTTATAAGTAAGAACTGCACCAATAGCATAGTCAGAGGCATCTCTCTCAATCCAAAATGGTTGCTACATGTATGGTAATGTGAGAACTGGTGTTGAGAAGAGGTGATGCTTCAACTCATAAAACACCTATTTTTGGGTTTCAAACCAAAAGAAAATTTCTTTGGCTCTGCCCTTGGAGACTTGACTTAAAGGCCAAGTGATATGAAAGAACCCTAACACGAACCTACGGTAGAAATTGGCGAGACCTAGAAAGTTTCAGAGCTCTGTTAGGGCGGTTGGGGATGACGAATGCTGAATGACTTGTATCTTGGATGGGTCCACATGAACACCCTGCTCATTAATGATGTACCCTAGATATTGAACCTGGATCATGCTAAAAGTGCATTTATCCAAATTGGCACACAACTTGTGTTGTCAAAGGGTTTGGAGGACCTGATGAATATTATGGAGGTGTTATTCCCAATTTTGGCTAAAAATCAAGATGTCATCTAAATACACAACCATGATGCTATTGTTGAAGGGTCACAAGATGTCGTCCATCAATTTCATAAAGGTTGCGGGGGCATTCATCAACCTGAAAGGCATGACAACCCATTCAAAAACCTCCTCCTTGAATTTTAAGGTAGTCTTCCACACATTGGAGGGTTCAATAGGAACCTGGTGATAACCAGACTTCAAGTAAATCTTTCTGAAATATTTGGCCCCCTTAAGCTGGTCCATAAGGTCATCAATCTATGGGATTGGGTACCTATTCCAAACAATGATCTTGTTTAGCGCCTGATAGTCAATACAGTGTCTCCAGGTCTCGTCCTTCTTCTATACCAATACAATCGGGCTCCCACAGGGTGATGAGTTTGGCCTAATTTTCCCTTTATGCAACAAATATTGAATCTTCCTCTTGATCTCATCGTTCTCTAGAACAAAGCGTCGATAGATCAGTCCATTAGGTAGCGGTGCATCCAGGGTTAGATCGATGGAAGGCTTGACCTGACAATGCAGAGGTACCCCAGTAGGTGAGGAACAAATTTCCCTTTACTCCTCCATGACCTTATTCATTTGTTGCTATTGTACGGAGGAGTCATGTCTAGAATTCATGTCCACAATATTCTTCTTTCCATAAGGGCGAATCATAATGAGAAAAATTTCTTGGTTTCTGAAATGATCTTACTGCATTTCTTTGTAGTGATCAAAGAGATGGTGGTAGGTGGGGCTACCTTTTGTATCTTATAGAACTTATTTCCCAAAGTAATAATCACATAGTGAGGTCTAGACTCATATACAACATGTCACTTCCAGAAGTATGGTTTTCCTCATAATACATTACAAACTTCAAGAGGAGCAACATCACACATACCTCATATGTGAAAGGCTTGATGTTGTAGGGAAGGAGACACTGGTGGCTGATGCGGAGATCTCGTCCTTGGTGAAGCCACTCGATGGTGTACGAATGCATATGTGCTATAGCCAGTAGGCCCAACCACTTCACAACCTCTGCTGAAATGATGTTCTTTTGGCTCTTGTCATTGATAATGAACTGCAGTGGAGAACCCCTCAGCCACATCTGTGACTAGAAGAGGTGTTCCCCCTCCTCTTCATCTTCAGGGTCATTCTTCTGGATCTTGGTGGTGGCCACAGTGGCACTAAGCTTCGTGTGAATGATCTTCCTCCTTTTTTCGTCCCCCTTGTCAAGTTCTAACCTAGAGTCAGAACATGCATCTGATTCGAAAGCCTTCATCTCATCCACCAGTGACTGCTTGGCCCGACACTCACTTGTGTTTTGAGTGGAGCTCTTATAGAACTCACACCATTTTCCCTTGTCCTTCTTTGTCTTCGCGCTGTTGTTATTTTCTTGTGGCTTTAGCGGGTTGTCTTGGGTAACCCCACCTTGGATTTTTCCTTTTCTCTGTGGTTTCGAGACGCCTTCCCCTTGCTTCAAATTCATAGACCCAAAGTCTCACTTGTTATGTTTAAAATTTTGATCAATTTGGACAATATATCAGTACGTTATGTCGAGCGAGAATATGTCTAGGAACTCCATCTCATCTTGGATGTACCTGAGTGGATAGTCATGGTACTTGAGTAACAAATGTCGCTCAGAATCCTTGATACCCAACTTTGTGTGAAGGGTATGAAAAACATTGGTAAACTCTGGCACATCTTGGTCCCTTCCCTGCCACAACATGGTCCACTTTATGTATTTATCCTCATAGCTCCTGATAGGATAGTACTTCTCCTTGATGGTGTCTCGGAACAAATTCCAACTAGGTGCATCTGAAAATAGTGAGGGTGTACTTTTGTCCTTCTTCTCACAGTAGGGTTCCCACCAGTCCTTTAGGTGGGGCGCAACTTTGAGAAGTGCAAAAGTAATCTTTTCCAGGCTGGAAAAATCATGAACAAAAAAATATCCTTCTAGAATATTTAACCATTTATTTATGGTGTCTGCATCTATTTGACCTTTAAATATGGGGATGTCAAAGTTAACTTGCACCTTAAAAGGCATAGTGCTTCTAGAGTGGTTGCTGGAAGGAGATGCGTGCCTTTTGGTAGTCATTGAAAGATCTAGGAAAATTTTTACATCATCGTGTTCCCCTGTCACTCAAGGGCTTCTTCGAGCAATATTTTGAAAGGATATCTTGCCCCCTTGTCTTTCTTCTCTTCTGCCATGGGAGGCCATCGGCGTTTGTGAGGATGCAAATATTCTACGAATTCGAGCCCTAACTCCTTAATTGGGGACATGCAAAGAAAAATAGAGAAATAGTAGACTGCTCTAATACCACTGATTCAAACTTAAACAGGAACACAACAAATTACATATATAACCATAAATACAGAGAAGTAGTAGAAGTAACACTTCATTTCATTAATATCAAATATTGAAATATGTTTACAAAAAAAATGGAAATAAACAGGCTCGGGCGATGGTAGCTTATCTCTGAGAAGACATGTGGTGGATACATGCCTCTAAACTATGTTATAATGAGTATCAATGGCCTATTTATTATTGAATGACAAGGGAAAAACCTAAACAACCAAAACCCTAACCCCAAGAGATGAAACACCAAGATTTTGTGGGCCTCGTTGGGTTTAGTTGGGCAGCCAACTTCCTGGGGTCATAACCTGGTCATACTATCTTTGTTTGGCATGTACGATACCTTGTTGGAATGATATCTCCAAGTATTATAGGATTTGTGGCAAGCCCCAACCACGGCCACAAGCTTGTTGCATATCTCAAACAAAATTTGTTTAGGGGTTCAAAACTACTCTAGAAGTTTAGGCCTTAAAAACTTATAAAAATAGTAAATGCTACAATAAAAAAGGAAACGAATGAAACCAGCTAGGGATCTAGGTGGAATAGGTGGGCGGCCACCAATATCCACCTAGATCGGTAGACTTGGAAGTCTCAATATTCTTATTATGATACTGAGGCTCATCACAAAGTAGGAGTGGTCCTTGGTCATCTTATTTATAGCAAGGGTATATAGGTAGATCCACCTAAAGTAGAAATTGTTTGGTTGTGTTATATTATTTCCATGACTAGCCCACGTAGTTAACGGGGAGTTAGAGGGGGGGCGAAGCCCCCACTTCATTGTGCCAATTGCATAGCGTGGGGATCGCAGGGGGTTTGAGGGGTGTCGGTAACCCCCCCTCTATGGGGTCCGAGGCAGCACCCTGGAAAATTTTGTTTTTTGGACCCTATATTAGGTTGGGTAGACCTACCTGTTATAGACATTTTTGTGCCTTACAGCTATAAGCATGAAATGTCCATAAACCAAGGGATCCTAAGTCCCTAATGATGTTGTTCTAGCTCCTAAAGAAACAAGGTCAACAAATGACAGCTTCTCCCAGAAGTTCTCCACCAGAAACTTCCCAAAACTAGTCAAATCAGGATCAATTCAGAGGCTCCACTAGCTGCCTGCGTTGCAAAGCACCCAAATACACTGTCTAGGTGCGTTTCAATGCAAGTGAATGCACTAACAAGGTGCGTTGAGCGGGAAATGACAAATGGCAAGCTCATTCAATGAGGTGGAAAGATAATGGAAGCTTCCAGAATCTTCTCCAATGACACTTGCCTCACTGAATTCGACTAATGATGAGTAAGAGGCTCTCAGCCTCCAAGTGGAAGCAAGAACTGACAGAGAGAAGCCACAATTCAAAACATAAGCTGACTCATCCTCTCTGCTTACATCTATATATGGATCCCTCATCCCAGAGATCCAGAGGCTGGAATTTTGTACTTTGCAGAGAATTGCTGTTGGTTTGAGATTGAGATTAGTACATTGGGTGATTTATGCTTTGTTGGAGGAGAGGAAGGGATTCCTTTGCTGGGAGGTAGATGCTGGATCGGGACTCACTTGGTTACATATCTCCTCTTGGACTTTCTTATCATATCAATAAAATTATTTGAGTTTCTCCTACATGCTATGTATCAATGATGTTTTGTTATATTTGCATGTTTAGCTTAATCTGATCCTAAACTTTTTATGAATGTAAATCTATATCTTCGTGTAGTTTCTCTCTTCTGTGATCTTGCAGGAATTCGTTGACGCTGGGCCGGTAAGGGAGCTGGGAGCTGGGAGCTATTGAAGAGAGGAGCGATTGGATCAACAAACTAGCGAAAGACACATGTTAGTTACATCCTTCCTCTTCATTTACATTTCATAAAGAAGAATACTCAAGTAGTTTTCCTTGTTTGTTGCTAAGGCACTATCACACCTTAGAGTGGGATAGGGGCATTCTGAATGGATACTTTTCCCAACAACAAATTGGCGACTCCGCTGGGGATCGTATCTAGTTAGTTTATTTGCGTTTCTATTGTTGTTCTTCTCATAAACTTAGGAGTGGTGAATCGAACTGCATTTGCCATTTACAAATGCAAAGTAGAGATCTGCTACTCTAGTCCGTTCACTGGGCCTGTTTATGATCTGAACAAGCTGATCCACAAATGCTCTAACTGCCCTTTCTGATAGCTCTTAGTCCTCCTTTAAATCATCCCTCTACTTGTACCTTACTAATAGCTTTTATCCGGCCAAAAACCTTAGATCAAACTGCAAACCGTGACCCAGAACCCGGAGACAATTCTTGTTTCTACTTCAGCGCAGGCTCTGTGAAGAGACTCTGCATTTCAACGCAAGTCCCAAGAGGGCTACCTGCACTGTAATTTAGTTTCTCTGTGCAACAGGTGCGCTGATCAGCCTTTGCCCTGTGCAGCTGTGGTTCTTTTGCCTCCTTGTGTTCAGTTTTATCTCTGATTTTTGCAGCCTGTTATCAGTGTGTGTACCTATCTGAAAACCCCTTTTCTTTGCCTTAATTCCGCCTCAGTTGTATAAAAGAAACTGCATGTGTTTTTGTGTATTTGTTACATCATTTGCAGTTTCCCATTACAAAAGTAAACTAGTCATATTGTCGCCCTTAGATCTAGACCTGTCGTAAGTGTCGTTTTGATCTTAGGAGTAAGTTTGTTTGCTGTTGACAGTTGATTGCGCTTTTACTTTTTTCTTTTGGTTTGAATTTGTGAATTTCTAGTGTCAAAACAAGTGTTTACTTCAAAATCATAAAGTGTCGTAATCGTCTTTTTGATTTCAAAAAGAAACTTGTTTGTGTTTTCACTTGAAATCGAATTCAAATTTGTACAACAGCTTTCTTTTTAGGCATCAATATTAAGAAAGTGAAAACAAATACATGCATTTGTGCATTTGCATATTGATAGTTTGTATGGTTTGATTTAGGAAAAGTGCATTTATAGTGTGCTCTTTGCTCTTTGAGAAAAGATTGTGTCTTTCTTTTCCCCTTGTAGCTAGGATTTTCATTGTTAAAAAGAGATAAAAGCTTGCTTATCATCTTTAGACTGCATTTAGGAATTGTATCTACATCTCGTGGTGATCCAAAAAGGCAAACTTCTAAGAAAGATCAACCTAAAATAAATTGAATGAACTTAACAACGCTTTGTAACTTAACGCACAACATAGAGGTCTAGGCTAGAGACGTGTTCCAGCGTTGTAAAACCTCGTAACTATTGCCTCACTGATGGTTGGGTGAATCCTCCTGAGAGACAATAAGTGCTAGTACGGATTGTGCTCCCACATACCGTCGAGTATATATTGGGAGACCCCTATAGGCATAAAACCTTTATCCATAGGAAGCTGTGTCGGCCGCCCTACTGATCGCAATGCACTGAGCACAGCATTCGGGAAGACTAACCGCCCGTACCCTAAAAAGTATTCTGCGGTTTTGCGATTGGTTTGGCACACCCTCTACCTAGAACTCCAGAGAAGTCCCTTTCGTTCCTTTTCAGACTCCTTAATGGAAAAGGTCCATCTGAGCACTTGTCACTTCAGGCTCATTAAAAATCGAAGGAGACTAGAGTCATCTTTTGCTTTTTCTCGACTCTTTAAAATTGAAAAAGCAAGTTGTGTCCAAGCGTCGTTAAAATTTATTTTAAACGGAATATTCATACCCTTTTTCCTGCATTCATCTTTAGGTTGAGAAAATGGAGCCTACCAACCAAGGAATTCCCCTTGGTGGAAATCCTAGTCCCTTCTCCTCTTGGGGAGATGTTGGTGCACCCCATATGGCCACATTGTCGCTTCCAGGACTGACAATTGGCTTGTCGATCTAGCTCTTCTCAACCAATGTCGTTCAGAACACCACTATTCCTGAACAGTCGAATCAACAGTTGGACCAGTCCAGAGTTACCCACCAACCTTCTACCTCCTCTAATTCTTCCTCTCCTCCTTCCTCTTTGCTTGATGGGGCTGGCAAAGCCAAAAGTCAAGTTCCTAAGGAGAAGAAGGAAAAGAAGAAGAAAGAGAAGAAGAAGAAGGAACCAAAGGCGATTGGGGGCAAACGAGTGTCGTCTAACGAAAATCCACACACTGCACTGACCAGGCCTAAATCGCCATGTGTCATTTGCAAGGGAGACCACTTTCACAGAGATTGTCCCTGCATCCCTCGGATACTAAGGGACTGGTCTCCCCGTTTGCACAATCCGGTGGCGTCAACCTCTGATAGCCATGTTGAAAGCACACCGTCAACTAGCGAAAGTGAAGTCCCAGGACAAAAAGGGAGAGCTAGATCTCCTTGTAAATTGTGCGAAGGCAATCACGCCATCCACCGTTGTCCCTTCTTAGACGAAGCTAAAAGAGTTTGGATGATCGTCCGGTTTCACCGTTACGACTCCCTCCTGGATATAAAAAACTCTTGCCGAGTCCTTCGTTAGTTGAGAATCCAGCTAGCCCGCTCAAGTGGTCAGCTGAAGCGCCTGTCACTGAAGATGAACCAGCTGAATCCATACCCGATGAAAGTCAAAAGGTCGAGGTGGTAGTTGACCCGGTCTTGCCTTCAGAGGTTTTATCTTCGGATGATACAGTCACTAAGGAGAATAAGGATGACACCGTCCAAATTCTCTTCATCAACACAGACTCCGACGAGCATGGGGGAAATCCACCCATTCCTTTACCGCAGGAAGGAAGTTCGTCAGAGCGATACCCGGCCGTCTACTCGGTCCCACCACCAAACAACCTAGTTGTATCCTTCGACTGGAACCAACTAGGCAGAACCCGTTTGCCAGCAAGCATACCATTCCGAATTATCGTCCAAATATACAGAATGGTCATGGCTGGCACCATCATTGATGAGGGGGAATCTGTGAGTATCCTTTCCTCTATTGATTGGAAATCGCTTGGTTCGCCATCACTTTTGCCTGAGATGAGAAATCTGACGGGCTTCGATAAAGGAACCAGTCGACCTTTAGGGATCCTCCCCAATGTGCCCATAACATCGAAAGGGAAGACCGTTCAAATGAACGTGATGGTCGTTCAAGGACCCTTGGATTATAACCTACTCCTTGGACGATACTATATTTATTGCATGGGAGCCATCGTCTCCTCACTCTTTAGAGTAATGTGTTTTCTGCATGAAGGAAGAGTGGTCAAGCTCGTGGACCAGCTTTCATTTCCCGGATCACGCACCGCAAATAGTCATATACCATCCCTAAATGGTCTCTTCACGCAAGAAATGTCTCAACCCACGGTCCGTCCTCCCGATGAGCGCGAGTAATTCAGAGGGATATGACTGGAACCCAGGGGGCGTGCGTCCTGGTCTGCTTCAGCAGGAAAACTTAGGGTATAGAGTAGGTTTCCGTGGGAGAATATGACTAGTCTGTACCCCGTCCGTGATTGAGATAGGGGTTATTCTAGAATAAGATTCTTTTGTCAAAGTTATGTGAGTTGGCAGGCATCATCGCTCACCTTTGTTTATCTCGGTAGACATCGCCGAAGAAGTGTTTTGTTTGAAAGATTAATGGAACAATCTTTGGGTGACCTGTAAGAGGTAGGCCTCTCTCGGTAAAACAATTGTTTTGGCGGAAGTGAAGTAGAGGTAACCTTGAAACTTTGTTTTATACCTGGGGGCATGCAAACCTTTTGGAGTGCAAGCAAGGGGCGGCTATTTATTTTTTAAATTTTTAGGACCTCTAACCCTTTAAACTCGTAGGATTAGTCGTCACCAAACTTGCATAAAGAAAGGAAATGGGGAAAAAATCTAAATGTTGCTGTTTTATATGAGACATTCTTATCATATGACTGGATAATCGAGCAGTTTTAGCACATAGTTCATGCTCGTTAAAAAATAAACATAAAATCGAGCAAGTGTTTCAATCCGCGTTTAAGCTCGTTAAAAAATGAACTATCCTTCGGTAAATAACCACCGTGAATGTAAATTTATCAGCCATTAAAGCCTTAGTCGTGTTTGCACCGTCACCTCCACTTTTCCATTGGCCGATCGTTCACTTCCATTTGATTGTTTACCCATTTTGAGGAACAGCTACGAAGAGTGATTTCACTAGCCATCCTTGTGACACTGCCGTGATTGGAAAATTCCAACCCTTACCTGGAATCAGCTGCTACCCATTTTATCACTCGTTCCTCAAAAGACGAGTCTTCTTTAAGCTCTTTTCATCTGACTCGTAAAATATGAAAAGATTGCCGAGTTTTGGCCTTCCAGCTCGTAAAAGCGACCGGAAGTGCTATCCCTCCTCTAGATTTTAATCTTTTTGGACCTGAGGGATTATTGCACAAAAAGATCGAGCGCTTGTTTTGTTCGGCTTGTTAAAACTATCGAAAATTCATCGCTTCTGTATTGTTTTATACTTTTTCGGACTTAAGGGATTAGATGACGAAAAAGGACTTCCGGAGTTAACTTTACGTACCTTTTCAGACTCTCTAAAAATGGAAAGGACCGAGTTATCTTTGTCGTTAGACTCGTTAAAAAGATTAATAGCGACAAACTTGTCTTTAGACGAGAACGAGTTTCACTATCGCTAGGCTCATTAAAACATAGCGATGGGTTTGCCCGAAGGGAAAATTATAGAACAAGCATATGTTATCCTCCTCAAGCTTGACAAAAATAAAGAGGTACTGGTCAGCAATGACTGGGGAAAAATTGGGAAGAAACTCAAAGAACCTTTATTGGTAGCAAGTCGCTCTTGAACATGACACTTCCACTCCATGTCTGAGTCGGGTTGGGTTGTTTCATTCACCGGTCACATCACCATGGTCTCGCCATACCATCCACCTTTGGGGTAAATGCTACCAATCCATCATATAAGTGTCGCCGATATGTTCAAGAGAAGTCATCCAGAGAATTCAACCATGTCCCATCCACTACCATACATTATACTTCATTCTTTCATGACCGCCACCCTGAACCATATATCATCAGATCGTTTTCACCTCCATCAAAATCATTTGCTCTGTTCCGTGTCATTGATGTGGGATTCTATAAGGCCCTCCTTTGACGGATCGCTTCTTGTCGACATCAGCTCATTATCCAAGAAGTTGATCTAGGAACACCCCCTTCAGTACTTTGAAGCTTGCATGCCTCAATGGCAAGTTTCTCACTTCCGGCGACAGGTATACATCAATGACCTTCGACCGAAAGATTTTGCGTGGTGTTCGACGCCAAATCCTTTATTCACACCACGTAAATTGTACTGCAGTACCTTGAGGGTCATTATCATTATCGGTGATTCCTCTCGCGCTTGTTAACAGTTTACATCATTGACTGGTAATCAAGCGATGTCTTTCCATGTTCGACTTCAAAACATTTCTCACATGGATCGACTTGTACTTAGAGTGAAGATCGGACGAGATTGAAGACCCCGGATCTAGTTTCATCCATCTGGGCTGCGATATATATTCAGGAAAAATAAAGACATTGACATGTACAGCATTGCAGCACAGATAATCATCCTACCAAAAGGATGATGATTTCATTAGAATCATCAGTCTACCATCAGACGATTGTCTGTCCTATGTACATAAAAATGAATTTATGAAGCTAAGCATGGGAATTCCCGCCTCAGCTAGATCATGAAAACAATATGAAAAATAATGTATTGTATTGTATCTTATTACAGGTCTCCTCCCAGCATTGAAAGAACTTCGGATCCTCCTAATAAAGCATTTCACCCGATAAACGGCCTCATACTTTAGGGGGCAGCTGTTATAGACATTTTTGTGCCTTACAGCTATAAGCATGAAATGTCCATAAACCAAGGGATCCTAAGTCCCTAATGATGTTGTTCCAGCTCCTAAAGAAACAAGGTCAACAAATGACAGCTTCTCCCAGAAGTTCTCCACCAGAAACTGCCCAAAACTAGTCAAATCAGGATCAATTCAGAGGCTCCACTAGCTGCCTGCGTTGCGAAGCACCCAAATACACTGGCTAGGTGCGTTGCAACGCAAGTGAATGCAGTACCAGTGTGCGTTGAGCCGGAAATGACAAATGGCAAGCTCATTCAACGAGGTGGAAAGACAATGGAAGCTTCCAGAATCTTCTCCAATGACACTTGCCTCACTGAATTCGACTAATGATGAGTAAGAGGCTCTCAGCCTCCAAGTGGAAGCAAGAACTGACAGAGAGAAGCCACAATTCAAAACATAAGCTGACTCATCCTCTCTGCTTACATCTATATATGGATCCCTCATCCCAGAGATCCAGAGGCTGGAATTTTGTACTTTGCAGAGAATTGCTGTTGGTTTGAGATTGAGATTAGTACATTGGGTGATTTATGCTTTGTTGGAGGAGAGGAAGGGATTCCTTTGCTGGGAGGTAGATGCTGGATCGGGACTCACTTGGTTACATATCTCCTCTTGGACTTTCTTATCATATCAATAAAATTATTTGAGTTTCTCCTACATGCTGTGTATCAATGATGTTTTGTTATATTTGCATGTTTAGCTTAATCTGATCCTAAACTTTTTATGAATGTAAATCTATATCTTCGTGTAGTTTCTCTCTTCTGTGATCTTGCAGGAATTCGGTGAAGCTGGGCTGGTAAGGGAGCTGGGAGCTGGGAGCTATTGAAGAGAGGAGCGATTGGATCAACAAACTAGCGAAAGACACAGGTTAGTTACATCCTTCCTCTTCATTTACATTTCATAAAGAAGAATACTCAAGTAGTTTTCCTTGTTTGTTGCTAAGGCACTATCACACCTTAGAGTGGGATAGGGGCATTCTGAATGGATACTTTTCCCAACAGCACTACCTATGGTTTTGTGCACGTTTTTTGCACATGGTTTTGGATGCAATGGTTTTTGGTACATGGTTTTGGATGCGATGGTTTTTGGTACATGGTTTTGGATGTGATGGTTTTCGTTCCATGGTATTGGATGCTTTGGAATGTATCAATATGTATTGTAACATTGAAAGGAACATAATGACAAAAAACTCAAGCTGGTAGTCCCGGTTTTGGGATCCAGGGAAAAATCTCTATGTATATGTGTTTTATGTGTTATGCTCTCACATTGTTTATTTTTTGTGTTTTAGAATTCATATGCAGGTAATTTTTATACAGGGGTAAAACCTAAGTTTGGTATCAGAGTTGTTTTAGCTTCAAGGGGATGCCTTTGTTGTTCAGGGGTTTCACTCAGGCATGTGTTAGACCATGTTCAGTGGGAGATTTGTAGGATCGATTCTGGTGGTGAAAGAAGATGGCGAGCAGTGGAAAAAGAGAGATCGAGAAATTTAATGATCAGAGTTTTGAGTTATGGAAACTCAAGATGGAGGATCTGTTGGTGGATAAAGATTAGTGGATCGCGGTAGATCCAAGTACTAAACCAACAAGAGTGTTTGATGAAGAATTGAAGAAGTTGGATCAGAATTCAAAGAGCACAATATGGTTGTGTGTCTTAGATTTAGTATTGTTGAATGTATCATGGGAATTTATGGCGAAGGCTTTGTGGGACAAGTTAGGGACTTTGTACCAATCTAAGTCTCTGGTGAATAAACTGTTCCAATGGAAAAAGTTGTATAACCTGAGGATGAAATATGGAGACTCGGTGACAGAGCATTTGAACGCATTTAATACTATGGTAAGTCACTTATTATCTATTGATATTAAAATTTTAGATGAAGATTAGTGCATCGGTTTGTTGTGTTCTCTACGCGATTCGTGGGATAGTATGGTTATTCCAATAGGTAGCAATGTAATTGCCTTACAGTTTGATGAAATAGTCTCATCCTTGCTGACGGAGGAAATGAGACAGAAAAATATGGAGAGCCAGAATGGTGATGCCTTGTCTATACGAGGACAGTCCCAGAACAGAAACAAAAATAAGTCATCGAGTGGGAGGTCTAAATATAGAGGGAGATATAAATCTCCAGGAAAGCCTGTAAAGGTGGTGTGCTGGAAATGTGGAATCATGCAAAGGAAGGGAGTTTCCACAGTGGTATATTGATCACAGACAGCAAAACTCCTGAATAAATCTAAAGAGAGTGAACAAAGAAACCAAAATTTGGAAGCAGAAGAGGTCTTATCTGATCAGCGCACCTGCAACACAGGGAAAGTGTGATGCAGCGCACCTACTACACATGGGAGGTGCGATGCATCTAGATTCCTAAGAGGAGAAAGTGTGATGGTCCTAGGACGAGACTTCAACTTGGTTCTTGGTCACATTTTATAGCTTAGTTCAGGGATTTAGGCCGAGCTAATGATAATCACTAAATAGAAATCACAGGGGTTGATCTAATGAGGTTATTGGAGCCACCACTAGCGCAATTAGGATGTTTGCAAATCGATTGTTCAGTTTATAAACAAAACCCGAAGATAGACTGAAGCAAAATTGATCTACTTTGCACTTGCATAAAAAATGCAGTTCGAGGGCTAGATAGCTTAACTTTAGGCTTTGTCTGTAAGTTTATAAAGCAAACAAGTATAAACAAGCAAACAAGCTATTTTTTCCCCAGTGGAGTCGCCATTTTGTTATCGAGAAATCTAGTGTCTATGCAGAGCTGCTAGTCCCACTAAGACAGGTAGCTATCTTAGAAACAAACAGATTAAAGTTAATTTCATTTTCCTTTATGAGAAGTAGATAGGAGAGGATCAAAGAATACCAACCTCTATCTTTCGCTTGGTTCTTTGCTTGTTCCTTCTCCTCACCGATAGGTCTTTGCCACTTCTCTCTTGACTACTCCACTTCAAAGAGTACCTGTAAAGTCAAAGCATCATAATACCTTCAAAGTGTAGAGATATACAATCATAAGCAATATAGGACTAGATATATATTGACCACACAAATGCATATACTATCAGACATACAAGAATGTGGAGGAAAACTTGAATAGATTTATTGATATAAAGATTAGAAAAGAGGATTACAACCCATTGATCTATCCCAATGTCATCCTCCCAGTATGAAATCCCTTCTTCACCTCATGAAAAGCTTAGATCACCCAACACTATGATGTTCCACTAGGAAACCAACAACACTTCCTTACAAGATACAAAATTCCAGCCTTTGGATCTCTGGGATGAGGGATCCATATATAGATGATTGCAGGGAGGTGAGCCAGCTTCTGGGATTTTGATTAGTGTCTTCTCTCTGATAGTTCTTGATTCCACTTGGAGATTGATGATCTCTTGCTCATCCCTGGGCAAATTCAGAGAGGCAAGTGTCACAAGAGAAGTTTCTAGAAGATTCCATGATTATCCACCTCGCAATCTGTCTCTACCATTTGTCCATTCTCGCCCATCACACCCCACAGAAGGGCTTTCTAGTATGCATCGCACCTTTTACACTGGGCAGGTGAGATGCATCGTACCCTTAGCACTGAGCAACCTGTATGGTCCATTTTTGACCAGTTCTGAGCAGTTTCCTGTGGAGAACTTCTGGGAGATGATGTAATCAGCTGACCTTGTTCCTTTAGGGCATGAAACAACACTTTTAGGGACTCATAAGCCCTTGGTTTATGGACATATATGATTTGGGTTGCAGTGCCCAAAAATGTCTATAACAAGTAGGTTACTATGAATGGTTTTGGTGACAACAGGAAAAAATCTACAAAAACCTTTCCCTTACAAGTTTAGGGCAGATGACTTGCTTCATTTGTATGCAATCTGATTGAAATTCTCACTACAATTATTTTTGGATTTATAGGTTAGAGAACTATTCTTTGGAAAAGGAATCATTGTTTCATAATTAAGTACTCTATATTTCTTCTTTTCCCTCTTTTTTAATCCCTCTTAACTCTTCATTATTCGATATATTAATATCCTACCCATTATTCTAAATTTGATACCATGTCTTGCTTCTGTTTTCCCTTTTTATTCCCCTTTATTTTTTTAACCCCTTTCTCCCCTTTTCTATTTCCCCCCTCTCTAATATTGTTACTCTACTCTATTTTTATTTCAAAATTCCCCTAATGATATTCCCTCCCATTATTTTAAGTACACTCATGTTCATGCTTCTTTACTCCCACTACTTCTGAATTCTCTCGATCTTCTTTTCCCAACACATTAGCAGTGGCATCTCATATTGCACTATAAGGAAAATTAGTCTAATGCCAACCATGATATAGTTTAGTTGTGTTCATTGTGGTCTATCAACCATTGATTTCCATATGAATGATTGAATCACAATATCTTGCTTTTTAACTAAAGTCTAGGCATATTGCACCAACTACATGCATATTTTATTAGTGCGAGGACATTTTCTTCAGTATAAGAATGCTTTAGCAATACAGGAATTTGCAAAAATTTTACTGATTTTGTCTACACGAATTATGTTTCTATATGAATTGAGTGGATAATTTGATTCTATTATTATTCAGTTGGTAGAAGTGATTATCTATAACATAGTTTTTAAGTGTACATAAATGGTTGGCGTATTTAGCATATCATAAAACCTATGTTAACTTTTTATCTTTAAATTGATTGCTCTATCTCATATTTTTGTTCATTGAATGTGGATTGTGATGATGATGGCTATCTCTCGCTTATTTTCCATCATTATGGTAGAAAGAAGGAAGCACTTTAAAATGATTCGTAGGGTTAAAATACTTATATTCCTTGGTTCATATATTATTACCTTCCACCAAGAAATGTTTTGTAATCATTGTGGAGTTATGATTTTTTCCTTCTAAAACTATCACCCAGGACCATTAATTATGACAAATATTCGTGTCGAGCTTAGAGTTATGTTTGTTGGGAATTTGAAAACTCTATATGGTGTTTCATGTCAATAATGGGTTTTGTTGGAGCATTATGTTTTCTACTCGGGCATTGTGTTCGTAGGAGAGGTTATTCTTGCACTCATTAGAACTTTGAGGGATGGAGATTTTAAACACAGGGTTGTAATTCAGTGTGATCTAGTCTCAAATATGAAGTCAGTGCGAAGGAACATTGTGGCACCAGTCAAGACAAAACCTTCGACAATTAAGTAGATTGAAGGAATGCTAGAGTATGAGACCAACTTTCCAATTATCCAAGAAACGTGGTGGCTCCCATTTATATATAAATTTAATGTTTTTGACTCGGGTGTCACGAGAGAATTTGAAGATGGATTTGATAGAAAAATAATGCTACATTAGGCACATTGATGTTCGAGGTTTCAAAAAAATCAATTTCTTAAGTAATTGAATTACCCTATACAGACAAGCAACGGTTCAAAAAGGTTAAGGTGGAATAGGGGATATGGCAATGTTTTCTTGACAAGTTGAATTATAGTATTAACTGGAAGAAAGGAGTCTGGGATAACTGCATGGTTGAGAAATGGAGAAACATTATGTATGTGCTGCAATTTTTTTGACCTATGAAGGGTGATATTTTATTACGTTCTTTTACCTTATTCAACTCCTACTGCATTTCGAGTTGGGTCAACTACTTAATTTTTGTGCATTTCCCATTAGAAATTTTGATTAAAATGTCTAAAGAAATGATGAAAATTCCTTCCATTTAAATAGGGTACAAGCTATGTCATTATGGGTCAGTTAAGATCCTAGTTATCGAGGAGTTAAAGAAGAAGGGATCTACATGGGAGGATTTAATAGTAGCACAACAGTTTGGAAACCCTAAACATGTAATCGATATTCAAGTTCAACTAATGGAATGGTTTTCTATGAGTATTAGAGGCTCTAACTATAAATTTTCTCAAAATGAGAAGGCCAATTATGTTCAAAATAAAAGTGTTATTTCTAAGTCTAGTCAGGGTGAGGAAGTTAGTAAATCTGACCAAAGTAAGAAAATGGCTACTAAGAAAGAAAAAGAGATATCTGAATTTAAGGAGAAGATTAGTCCCAAGATTTTCCAAAAGAAGGCAAGTGGTGTTAAGAGACTATAGGAAGGGCTTAATTTAATACTAAAGGGAGTCATAGGAGACATTCTAACTATGTTTGTGGTACATTCACCAACCCAGATGTTCACTAGAGGTATGGACAGAAATATGCATGGCCCCTCTTCCTCTAAGAAAGTACCTGTGATAGGTGAATCCTTTGATCCTTTGTATAATAATGAACATGATACTGAGTAGGTTCCACATACAGATGAGAAGGTCCAAAATCATGATGCCAAGAATACTTTGCAGGATATTCATATGGAGTTATTACATGTAGAAGGGCAAACTCAAAGCCTTGGTGGGATGAATGCTTTGAAAAATAATTGTGTAGAACAAGGGTTATATACAAACGACTAGCTACAAGACCCTGATGGTAATATATCTTCACAGTAAGTTTGTATGCACAAGAAATTTAAGCATGTAGCTAGTGACAAAATATCTATATTGGGTAAAAGGTCAGTGACTAAAAATGGAAATCTCTCTATTTTGGTGGATGCGGTACTTGCCATCGATAAATCTGTCAACAAATTGGGAGATTCAATTCTTTAAGAATAGGAGGACTCAGTTCCTCTCTCCTTTTGGTTGAGAAAAACTAAGAGAGAAAGAAAGATTTAATCCCCGAAGGAAAAAGTGATAAAAGTGGAGGTTTTAAATTGTTATCTAAGAACCCAGAATCTGTAATTTATGGAGAGGAATAAGGAACTTGGAAAGGAAACAAATAATTTAAAGGAAAAAGTCACAAGGTGGAGAATACATGCAACATAAATGAAGACCAAGGTCAAAAAATATAATAGGTAGTTGAAGAAGATTCAAACTACAAGGTCCAATATTAATATCCAAATCAAGAAAATATGAAGTAGCCTGAGTTTCGAAGTTTTCTTTCTTGCAGATGTTGGTATGTTTTTGTTGTGTGAGGAAACCGAAAAGAATCAGGCTAGGGGGATGCCAAGCCCTAAAAATGCTATATTTTTTACCATATGTTCCCATTAAGAATCCTCTATTTTACAAATTTTGAAGCCCATGTCTACACATTTTCATGTTTGTTTTGGGTGTGAACTTGAGAAAGTGAGTTCTAGTCACTTATCATTAAAAGTTATTAGGTTTAATATTTAATCTTTCTAAATTACTTCATTTTTTTGTATTACTAAGGTTTATTATATTTATTAATCAGTCACCAAACTTTAATTTATCCTTCGCATTCAATTTTTGTGTAATCTGAGAATCCTGCACTATATGAAGTCCTTGTACTAGTTGGACTCTCACTCATGGTCAAAGACGTGGACTAATGGATAAAGTGACTAGTTATGACTTAGCTCCTAGATTTAGTGTTGATTAGAATCTGTTAGGTATGAAATCAGAGGGATGTGCACAAATATTTTCCTCCAGTATTCAATAGAATATTCAGAGATGAAGCAACATTTTTCTAAAAGAACCCTTTTTTCAGAGAACCAAATTTCTGTGATCAGAGGGAGAATGTGCCAAAACCCCATGGATGATAGTTTGTTATGATCCTCTTTTCTTGGATATTGATGGCTTTGTCGAAGCATGAGATGTAATATGATTTCTATATAATCTAAACCTTGATAGAAGTCTAGGTTAGCAATACCCTGTTATGTTGTCGATGTAATGTTAGTTCGAAGTCAAGGTGTTGCTTTGGATTAGCCAGGTTTTGACCAGTGATCTCCTCATCTAAAAGATTGTTTTTGAGTATTAAAAGAAGGTTGATGTCAGTTTTTACTTTCACTTTATTTTAGGAGGGTGCGATCTTGTTGGTTTGGGCCCAACCACTCCAGCTCGACACACATCAAGTATACAATGCGGTGTGGTGAGAATATTGGTATAAATCTCGTCTGGTTTGTATAAATCAATAGTGTGGTATTTACCATTATGATTTGGTCTTATTATATGCTCTATTCTCTTTTGAGTTTATATATTTCTATAGTATCTTTCAAATCCATGAATGTATGATAGGTAGACCTAGGAATTGATCAATGAATGCATCTAAGTCATGCCCCTTCATTTTTTGATTGATGCGAGTGCAGTAACAATCCCTGGAATGGTTGTTCTTTTTTTATAAGACTCAAAAATACTTATGACCTCATTGGAAATCATATCCTCGAGTAGTGAAATTATTTGGTTTTGAAAACTCTAAGTAACACAGCAACACTTCATTTACATTGAATCTCATTTTCCTTGAAGCTCTTGAGTCATCTAGACTCAAGAACTGAGATTTCTCGTTCTTTTGGGTAGCTTATGTGTCTAAGTGTAACTGGACGAGGCTATTGAAGTTCTAAGTTTATTTTCTAGTGATCTGGATTGATTTGGAGTTTTTTTGGCTTATTGTGAATTGAATCATGTCTCTTATATTTGTACCGGAGTATATCATTTCTTAGAAGTCACAGTGTTGGGTTTTACTTTGTAGAAATTATATGAATATTTATGCCTGCACTCGACTGGGGTCGATTTAGAATGAGTCATTTGGAAATTGATTTGTTTGGTATTGATTTAATCCATTGTCAACCTTGTTTGTGGCTTGTGTTATTTTTCAGACTCAATGCTTAGATCATTTTGATTGATACATGAATGCAGATAGTGTGATAAAAACGGGTGAACATAGGAAAGCTAGTTGAAAGACCAGTTTGTTCATTATTTACGGTTATAATAGCATTGGTTTTATTTCCAATTTCATGATACCACCATCTTTTACTTAGCCTCCTTCTGTGGTGAGAGATAGAAGCCCAAGTTTGGTTGGAGTGTTTTCCTAGATTGAAGCAGTGCTAGAATAGAGTAGGATTTCCCTTTATGCTTGGTGATGTTTTCATAATTGACTTGCATCAATAGAAACCACACTTTGTATAGAAAAGTGAAAGATATAGAACAATGTTGGAATCTTGTGTCAAAGTTTGGACTGCCAACAACTTATTTGGTATTGATTGAATACATCTTCTATGTTTCTCTATGTCATGTTGTTTTTGGTATAAATCTACAAGATTAGTGTGATGAATGATTTGAGGAGTGAAATAGGTAAATCGTGAGTTGATAGTTTTAATAAATTTGTGAGATTAGTGCAGAAATTTAGTTTAATTTACTTGTATATTTTTTTAGGGTTTGGGAGCTTGTGATGAATAGTTGGAAACAAGAGTGATTCCTTAGAGTTTCTAGGATCTCTTAGCATTTCTCATGTTGTGCCTTGAAGTGTACGACCCCTAGTTTTTCAAGTAAGTGTTGAGTTAATTTTTCAGACATAATCAACACCTAACGCCAACCTAATAACCTAGGTCAACCTAGTAAATCTAATAAACTTGGTTCACCTACTAAGAAATATAAACTTAAGTCAGCCTACATCATCCAATCAAAACTAGGTCAACCTAGTAAATCTAGAAAACCTAGGTCAACATAGTAAATCTAGTAAACCGAATAACCTAGTTCAACCCAATAAACCATATGTCAACCTAATAATGCTAGGTCAACCTAGTAAAACTAATAAACGAATGTCAACCTAGGTCAATGTACATCAACACATTAAACCTAGGTCAACCTAGTAAAACTAATAAACGAATGTCAACCTAGGTCAATGTACATCAACACAATAAACCTAGGTCAACTTGGTAAACATAGCTAACTTAGGTCAAACTTGTAAACCTAGTAAACCATGCTAAAGCCAGTAAACTATGGTAAATATACTAAACCTAGGTCAACCTAGTAAAACTCGTAAATATAGCTTAACCTAGTAAATGTAGATCAAACTAATAAACATAGGCTACCTAGTAAACCTTAGTCAACATAGGAAACATAGGTAAACTTAGTAAGCCTAGGTGAACCTACTAAATCTAGTAAACTTAGTCAATGTAAGTCAACCCAAAAAACCTTGGCCAACCTAGTGAATCTAGTAAACCCATTGAATCTAGGTCATCCTAGTAAACCTAAGTCAACGAAGTAAACCTAGTAAACTTATATCAACCTAGTAAATCTAAGGTAAATCTACTAAACCTAGTAAAATTAGGTCAACCTAAGCCTAGCAAACCTACGTCAACTTAGTAAACCTAGTAAGTCTTATGAACCTAATAAAGCTAGGTTAACCTAGAAAACCTAGGTCACCCTAGTCAACCTCGTAAAGCTAAGTCAACTTAGTAAACCTAGGCCAACCTAGTAAATCTAATAAGCCCAAGTAGACATGGTAAACATAAAAAACTAGATAATCTTAGGTCAGAATAGTATACCTAGGTTGACTATGGTTGACTTAGTAAAGGTAGCTCAACATAGTTAACTATGGCTGAACACAGTTGATCTTGTAAATGTAGGTCAACATGGTAAACCCGGTAACCCTAATTATGATTATGAGGACATTTATTATTTGACAAATTGTGATGTCATTTATTATTCATCACATTGTGACATCATTTACTCTTTGTTATTTTGAAATGTTGTTTGTCGTATGTAACATTTCAATGTAGCCACACTACAACATGGTTTGTTAATTGTCACATTTTGAAATTGTTTGTTTTTCACCACATTGCTATCTCATTTCTTGTTTGTCAAATTACAATATTGTTTCTTGTTTATCACATTGCAACGTCATTATCTTATCTAATTGTGATGTTGTTTGTTATTCATCACATTACAAATTTGTTTTGTGTTTGTCACACTACGATGTTGTTTATTGTTTGCCACATTATGACGTTGTTTTTCGTTTGCCACATTTGGAACAATATTCAAGTTAATTCCCATGGTGACTATGGCCCACCATGGCACCCATGTTCACTCTGGTTGAATTTGATGCTTACGTTGATTATGGTTAACCATATTAAACATAACCAACCATAGGTAACACGTGTTAAAATATAGATTAATGTATATTTAATATGTTAATATGTTTTTAATGATGACATAGTGAATAATACATAAGATTGAGTATTATTCACTATGTCATCATGCTTGTCTATGGTTAATTATAAATATATTAAACATAATGTTATCATTAATTAGATTGAACTTGATGTTCATATTGATTATATTTAATCAAAGTAATAAGGTATTAATGTTTAGATTAAAATATTATTTATGTGTTAATTTATAAATTAATATATATTTATATTATGTTTTTATAAATTTATTAAAGTTTAAATAAATTATTAAGCTTGTTAATATAGTTATAAATTAGTAATTAAATTATTAATATCAATCTTAATATTAAAATTATTAAATATTAATATTAACATTAACTTTACTATTAGATTTATTAGAAAATCTAAACTTAATGTGATTGTAATGACAATAATTAAACTTAATAATGATGATTGTTGATAATGCCGATCAGCGTTATAACCACGATTGTTAATTTGCAGGCATATTAAATAATGTATGAAATGTCATTTTATGCAAAGGAAAAATCAATTTGCCAAAGAAATAAGTTTAAACCAAAGAAAAATTATCATTTAGTGGTCAAAATCTGACTGTCCGGATGTCTTTACTGCCAAAAAGCTGAAGTGTCGTGTTTCCAAATCTAGGAAGTAGATCACCAACCTGTTACATTGGATATTAAATATATGTTTGAAGTGATTTCCATATATTACTAAATTTATATTTTAACACTCTTTTACAAGATTCAAATTTATTTAGCAGTAAGTGTGTATAGATTATATTGTGTGTAGATTATAAAAAAGAATTTTTTTTAATTGAATTCTATATCACTGACCATAATAACTATGATCATTTCTATCATCCAAAAACTTTAAAAGATGAAAACATAGATTTTAATTTTTTTTAATAAAATATAAAATATATTTTTTTGACAATAATTTAATTAAAAACTTATAATTTTTAATAAGAAAATTACTCTTATTTAATTACAAATTTATAATATAGAATTTTTATAAACTTTATAGCTATTGGTTTTCATTCTTAGTTTTTAATAAAAAACTTAACATTATTTAATAAACTATCGCTTTTATTTCTCTTAATGTTAAATTTATTGTAAACCAAACGAACCAGTATCCTATCAAGATTAACTTTTTATTATTGTTTTTCATTCTCTTTAATAATAAATTTATAGTCAACCAAACAAATCCATATCCTATCAGGTTCAACTTATTTTTCCATTAATCCAATAGTACCAGCAAATTTTCAATTTTTTTAGCCCAATATGATTGAAATTGATAACTCTACATTGCTACAATACTATGAACCAAAACAATGACTTATGAATATTAAGTACTAGAGAAAATTATAACTCAACAATATTTATTTTAATTAATAAATTTAATAAAAATATAAAAACCACATAATTATTTTGAAATTTTCAATTTAAAAATTAAATCCTAATATCTATTTCATGATTATTTATAATTAAATTAAAATTTAATAACTCTTCCATATATATATAGAAATTAAAAACAAGCCGGTGATGTATCTTTTCTTATTTGGCCATACTAATTGTACAAGCGAAGGAAAGATTTCCTCGGAATAAACTTTCAAAACCGATCGCACTTTGACTACACAGATTGTAAAACATTTGATACAAGTAAATAAAATTGATGCAACTTTGAAATCCCAGTCAACCAAAGGATCTTAAGGGAGTTGGTTGTTGGAGTTAATGCTTACATTCCATATTTAAGAATTTGGTTTGTGTTGGTTGAGAAATTCTCTCAACCTCTCTATCTAATTTGGGAATAAGTTGGATCTCAGAAACTCTATTTAATAGAGTAATCTGAATGTAAATCTGTGTGTGTGAGTGTGTTTGCACATACACCATTTGTGCATAATATATGATTTGAGTTTCTGTAATTGTGTGTTTTAGCTATTTTTATCATGGTATCAGAGCTAGATCTGAACCTGTGTTGTGAGGAGGTGCATCTGGATGTTAATCGGAGCTATTTTTATCATTGGGACTGTCAATTCTGATGCGTCGCTATCCGAGATTTTGCCAGCTGGTTTTCTTGATCAGATCGAAGAGATAAGGGTGTCGTCGCTTCTAACTGGTCCCGCCATCAACATTTGGCATTGCTATCGCATCGTTCCATCGGTGGGTTCTTCACGCCCTGTGACTGGAATTCAATCTTGCAAGGTCTCTGCAATGGCGTTCCGCTGTTGAGGTTTCCGCTTCATGCCGACCAGTACACCAACTGTAAGTTATATCCGAGATGGCCACTGCAGATGTTTTATTGCTACATGTCCTTTTATCACTGTGATATTGGTCGATATTTATGGGTTTTGGGAAGAATCTGCGTTACAGAGAGAGCCGTGTCTGATATTCACGCAGAGAGGCAGCCGATTCCAAAAGCTATAATTGAATCCGATAGAAAGAGTGGCATTGACCTCTCAGAGCTCTTCATTGTTTTCCAACTAGAGCTGACGGGAGATACTGATATTATATGTATATATGCATGGCAGAGGCGAGATTGATATTCTGTGTGTATATATGCGTAGCAGAGGTCGAATTTGCAGCGCTTTCACTCTCAACTGGAAGAGAGTTGGAATTGCTGTGCGTATAATTACGACGATGTCAAAGCCTAATCAAGATTTGTATGTGAGCTGTTGGGTGAGCATGTCAATGCATTAATTCTACACAGCACAGTTACATTTTGATGTATATGTCAATATGTTTATTCAAAATTAAAAAAAAAAAAACAATAAAAATAACCCGCAGTTCAACTATGTGTCTGATGCCAGTATTTAAAGATCAAGTAACAGTAAGGCTCAATATGGATGGTTGTCCAGATAGTATGGCAGTTGCGGATCTAGGGAAGGATCCCTCATTAGTGGTAGACGTGGAAGTGGTTTCATAATGAGGTTATGCAACAGATTGGGATGCTGTCCAGTAATTGACTTCGGGAGGTCCTTGATTCGGGAGTTGAGGAAGGGAACTCGAGAATCCAACTTGCCAACTACACCTTTCCGAGGGTTATGAGGCAACTTGATGGAGCATCTACTGATAAACTTGATTATTTTGTTATTTTCATGTAATGTAATCATGAAGGGGGGATGTTGGAGTTAATGCTTACATTCCATATTTAAGAATTTGGTTTGTGTTGGTTGAGAAATTCTCTCAACCTCTCTATCTAATTTGGGAATAAGTTGGATCTCAGAAACTCTATTTAATAGAGTAATCTGAATGTAAATCTGTGTGTGTGAGTGTGTTTGCACATACACCATTTGTGCATAATATATGATTTGAGTTTCTGTAATTGTGTGTTTTAGCTATTTTTATCATTGGTTGGCTGAGTGGTTATGCCAACAAGTTTCTCCAGATCAGCTTACTGCCTGTTTTCGTGCCACCCTGGAAGAAGTTGTACCAGGCAGCGGGAGAGATCAGCTTACTGCCTTTTTTTCATGGCTATTTTGGAGGCCAACCCCAATTTCTTTACCCTAGAGAAAATTACAGAAGGACTCGTCTACCAAGGCCGAGGAATTACCCAAACTGTTAAAAATAAACCAAAATCCCAGCAAATTTTTTTATATCCAAACACTTTTTAATCTTTTTAACATATCATGCAGTGACACATTTTAATAAAATACTTCAAACTTTCAGCTACCCTTTAAAATAAAACCTCTGCACTAACCAGAATCCCAGAATTTTTTTTATATCCAAACACCTTTTAATCTTTTTAACATATCATGCATTAAGACATTTTAATAAAATACTTCCAACTTTCATCTACCCTTTAAAATAAAACCTTTGCAATAAACGCTTTAAAACACTTTTCGATTAAATTTAACACGTTTTCGAATAAATTTTTTGGATAACTTTAAAACCTTCAAACCTTAAAAAGATTCAAACTTGGCTTGTGGCCGTTGGGGCTGGGGCCTTGTTCCGCTGGTTATGACAGCCACTTGACTGTCACACAAATTGACTTTTCAAAGTAATTGCGAGTTTTCAACGAGACTCACGCTGCCGCCTCACTCGCAACGGCCTTTTTAAAGCTTCGTTTAATTATTTTTGGACTATTCTCCTCTTCGGCTGTGTTAGACCAGAGCATACATAACACACAACAGATTTATAGTATGAAACATAAACGGCAATAGCAAAGAATAATTCACAGAGATAGAAAAATGGAGAAACAAGAAGATTACTCAGTCAGAAATCGCGGAATAGATAAAACAATCATTGGAAAACACAAATCACTTTGCATTACATAACAAACTTGGTCCTTGGCTTGCTTTCCTTAGCTAGAGAAATTACAAATTTATAGAGGTAGAAGAAGATCTAGAATCCTGTGTGTGATTCGGATGGAGATCTGGAATGATCTAGAAACCATTGGCGGTGTAGGAGGATCTAGAATCTTGCATCTGATTCTAGAAACTAATGGCAGTGTAGAAAGATCTAGAATCTTGGAGATCTACAAAGATCTGATCTAGAATCCTCCGTGAATTTGGCTTCACACTTAACATTCTCCCACTTGAAGCCAAATAAGAGTCATGAATTCACACTGAGTCCTATCATGCCTCTACATAACTCATGTTTATTTCGTGGTAGAATCTTAGTGAGCATATCAACAGGGTTCCTATCTGTATGGATCTTTTCCAAGGATAACTGTTCTTCCTCCAACACATGCCGAATCCAATGGTATCTTAAGTCAATGTGCTTGGTTTTTGAATGAAATGCTGGGTTTTTCGCCAAGTGAATGGCACTCTCACTATCACAATATAACACATACTTGTTCTGCTTTATTCCTATCTCTCCTCAGAATCGCTGCATCTACAACATCCCTTTACATCGCTGCATCCACAACATCCCTTTACAAGCTTCTGTTGCAACTATGTACTCTGCTTCTGTTGTAGAGAGGGCTACTATTCTCTGTAGCCTTGACACCCAAGATACTGCTGCACCTACAAATGTATACAAATAACCTATAGTGGACTTTCTAGTATCCATATCTCCAGCCATATCTGCATCTGTAAATCCTTCAAGCACAATCTTATCATGATCAAAACATAAACAATAATCACTAGTACCCTTGAGATACCTTAAAATCCATTTTACTACTTGCCAGTATTGTTTGCCTGGATTAGTAAGTAACCTGCTCACTACTCCCACTAATATGCAATGTCTGGTCGTGTGCATACAATGGGATACATTAAGCTACCAACTACTAAAGCATAAGGAATTCTGCTCATCTCTTCTTTCTCTTTCTCATTACTAGGACATAATTCAGTATTCAGCTTGAAGTGGGCTCCAAGGGGTGTACTAACTGGCTTTGCATCCTTCATATTAAATCTGTCAAGCACCTTCTTGATATATTTTTCTTGTGACAACCACAACCTTTTGTTTCTCCTGTCACGCATAATTCACATGCCCAATGTCTGTTGTGCTGGTCCCAAATCCTTCATTGCAAATTTGCTACCCAAATCTTTCTTCAACCTATTGATCTTATTCTTATCATGCCCAACAATCAACATGTCATCCACATATAACAATAATATGATATATTTTCCTTGATCATACCTCTTGATATAAACACAATGGTCAGCTGCCAACCTCTGAAAACCATGTTCCAACATGAATGAATCAAATTTCTTGTACCATTGTCGAGGTGCCTGTTTCAACCCATAAAGACACTTTTTCAACTTGCAAACAAAACCTTCTTTGCCTTTTTCTATGAAGCCTTCTGGCTGCTCCATATAAATTTCTTCCTCCAATTCACCATGAAGGAATGACGTTTTTACATCTAACTGTTCACATTCTAGGTCTAAAGCAGCAACTAGACCAAGAATGACTCTAATGGATGACATTTTCACAACAAGTGAGAAAATTTCAGTGAAGTCAATACCTTTTTTTTGGGCATGTTATCACTCAGGTTGCTCCCCAAAGTTGTAAGAAAGGGAATACAGCGGAGGTAACCACAGACCAATCTTTTAGATATAGATTCTAGCCAATCTGCATCCAGAGAGGGCTCTCTGGATGCAGATTGGCTAGAATCTGTATCTAAAAGATTGGTCTGTGGTTACCTCGGCCTTATTCCCTTTCTTACAACTTTGGGGAACAACCTGAGTGATAATAGGGCAAAACGTTTCACCATAAGCCTTGTTTTATACCACTCCTTCTTTTCGTCACCTTCATGCTTAATCCTATACACCCATTTGTTTTGTAGAGCCTTTCTACCTTTTGGGAGGTTTACCAACTCCCAAGTTTTATTTTCCTGCAAAGAGTTCATTTCTTCTTCCATTGCTTTCTTCCATTCTTTACTGTGCTCAACTTTACAAACTTCTTGAAAACAATTAGGTTCACCTTCATCAGTCAACAAAATATAGTTTGAAGGAGGATACCTTTGTGAAGGCTTATGAGGCTTAGAAGATCTGCGAACCAACTGTGGTGCTGCATTATTAGGTTGAATCTCCTGTAAAGGTTCCCGCAAGATTCCTTCTTCTTGTTGTTCATTATTTTCCACTTCTTGTTCTTCATGCTCCTGCATTTGCTGTTCATTTTCTTGTATTGGTGGTATGTTTTCCTGCTGCTCTTCAAACCTGTCAATAACCTTCTTGACCTCCAACTCACCTACAGTCCTCTTGAACATTTCTGACTCATTAAATATAACATCCCTGCTTCTAATAATTTTATGTTTGACTGGATCCCATAGATGATAACCAAGATCTTCATCTACATATCCCCAAAAAATGCATTTCATAGATTTATCATCTAGCTTAGTTCTATTTTCTTTGGAAATATGTACGAATGCTTCACATCCAAAGATTTTCAAGTGAGAATAATTCAAATTCTTACTAGTCCAAACTTCTTCAGGGATACCGCAATCCAAGGATGTAGTTGGATATCTATTTATGAGGTAGCAAGCGGTCCTGACTATTTCAGCCCAAAAATTCTTCTCCAAACCGGAATTGGACAACATACTTCACACCTTTTCCATAATGGTGCAATTCATCCTTTCTGCAACACCATTTTGTTGAGGAGTACTAGGCACAGCCTTCTCATACTTTATGCCAAACCTGTTACAATATTCCTTAATTGCATTTGAGCAATATTCTCCCCCATTATCTATTCTTAAACACTTCAGCAATTTGTTAGTCTCTCTTTCAATAGCAACATGGAATTTTTGAAATATTCCGAACACTTCACTTTTATTTTTCATAGGATACGCCCAAACCTTCCTGGATGCATCATCTATAAATGCTACAAAATATGATGCTCCTCCTAATGATTTGATGTTAACAGACCCAAACACATCTGAGTGTACCAATTCTAACACATTTTTCTTTCTGTCGTGGACATCTCTAAGGAATGAAACGCTTCTTTGTCTACCATATATACAATGCTCACAAAGATCAATATTGTAGGATTTCAAACCTAGCAATAAATTTTTACGAATAAGGATTTTTAAGCCCTTCTTGCTCATGTGACCCAAACGCTTATGCCACAGATCTACTAAATTTCCTTCTCTTCTGACAACAGCCAAATCTGATTTTTCTATCAGTGTCTTCAATGTGTATAATGTTCCCATCTTGGGTCCCTTGGCCACGACCAATGCACCTTTGCTAATTTTCCAGCCTCCTTTTCCAAAGCTTGTCGAATAGCCTTCATCATCCAGTCGCCCCATAGAGATTAAACTCATGCACATATCTGGTACATGCCTGACCTTTTTCAACAATATATCTTGTCCATCTTTCATCTTGATCTGGACATCTCCCACTCCAACAATACTGCAAAAATGATTATTCCCCATATGCACTCTACCATAATCACTGGGATTATATGAAACAAAACTATCTTTGCATGGGGTTACATGGTGAGATGCCCCAAAGTCAACGATCCAATCAAAGCTACTGCTAGATGTATATACACATGCATCCTCTACTGAAACAGTAAACAACACATCACCATATGTGGCTACAACAGTGGTCTCACCTTCATTTGTGCTGGATGACTTGTGATTTGTACTAGACGGTCTCTAATCCTTTTGTCCTTTCTTCTAGAATCGACATTCTCTCTTCATCTGCCCGGGTTTGCCACAATGAAAGCAGATGATCCTTTCTCTCCTTGATTTTGATCTGCCTCTCGATCTTGATCGCCCTTGCCGGCCTCGATCCATTCTCCTACCACGATCATCTAAAGCTAGAGCCTCTCCTCCCTGGTTTTCCGCAATTGACTTGCGTTGTAGCTCCTCATTCATTAAACTGCTGCTGACATCATCAAACTTCAGGGTCCCTATAGTTGTTGAAGTGCTCATAGCTACAATTAAATTTTCCCAGCTGTCTGGCATAGAACACATTAGCAAAATTGCTCTAATTTCATCATCTAAAATGATTTTAACAGAGACACGCTGATTAGTAATAATATTAAATGCATTCAAGTGCTAAGCAATTGAAGCACCCTCCTTCATTTTGAGATTATAAAGCTTCTTCATCAAGAACATTTTGTTTGATGTTGTGTTCTTCTCATATAGCTCATGGAGCTTCTTCCATAATCCTTCAGCCATCTTTTCTTCGGACACATTGAAATAAACATTATTTGCTAAATATTGGCGGATTGTTGCAATCGCCTTTCTATCTAGCTTATTCCACTCTTCATTTGTCATCGATGAGGGTTTCTTTGTTGTGCCCTCAATCAACAAATACCGATCCTTTAAACTCAGTATATTCTCCATCTGTGATTTCCATAGGGAAAAATTAGCACCGCTTAACTTCTCCATATCTATAACTGTTGTCTCCCTTTTTAATCAAATTCACGCCCCAAAACATAAAAAACTCCACTTAAAAAATAAAACTTTAATTATTACTCTTTCTCCTTTTAAAATACCCTTTTCAAAATTCTTGCTCTTTTTAAAAATATACTTTTCAAAATTCCAACATATAATTATATATGTTTCATAATAAATATAAAAACATATATAATGTTTTAACCTTTTCACATTTCACACATACATATGTTGGTTTTAGAAAAAAACTTGACGTATATGTGCAAGCTTGATGTAAAAAAAACTTACGAACACCACGTTTCAACTCCAAACTTCACGGATCTCCACTTTTCAAACTCCAGCAACACGTTTCAACATAGGTCCATGACCTTGTTTTTCTTGCAGCAACTGTCTTTTAGTTCCAACATTCCTCAGTTGTTTCCTGGAAAGATCCTTCAATAGCGCCAGGGGTAACAACCAACGTTTTAACGAACGTTGCCAGAGCAAGGCGATGGCACTAAGCGGCTTGCACGGTGAACCTAGCTCTAATACCAGTTGTTAGACCAGAGCATACATAACAGAGAGCGTATTTATACTCAGAGACATAGACGACAATAGCAGAGAATAATTCACAGAGACAGACAAATGGAGAAACAACAAGATTACTCAGTCAGAAATAGCGGAATAGATAAAACAATCACTGGAAAACAGAAATCACTTTGCATTACATAACAGGCTTGGGCCTTGGCTGGCCTTCCTTGGCTAGAGAAATTACAAATTTATAGAGGCAAAAGAAGGATTTAGAATCGTGTGTGTGATTTGGATGGAGATCTGGAATGATCTAGAAACCACTGGCGGTGTAGGAGGATCTAGAATCTTGCATGTGATTCCAGAAAAACTAATGGCAGTGTAGAAAGATCTAGAATCTTGGAGATCTAGAAAGATCTGATTTAGAATCCTCCGTGAATTTGGCTTCACACTTAACATGCTAGCGGCTACTGTGGCTGTGGTTGCGGCTACGGGCCATGGTGAAACTTTCGACCCTTTTATCACTCAGTGTATTGCAACTTGCCGCTGCAGGATTTTCAGTTTTTTGGATTTTTGTTATATATCTCTGATACTAAAATTTGTTGGAAAAGCTGCCAATTTGTTAGAAAAGCCGAAAAGAAAAAACACAAAATTAACACACAAACCGAATGAGCGGGTACTCTTGTATTGATCCCATAAACTTGATTACAGGTATTTAAATTTTCAAGTCAGTTTCTCATTCAAAATAACTTCACATTTACACTCACTCTAAATTCAATTCTTTCCAAAATATGAGTTAACACGCTCTAAATTCAACTTTTCCCAAAATATAACTTAAATTTAAATTTCCTAGTCAGTGTCTCATTCAAAATAACTGCACATTTAGACTTACTCTCAATTCAATTTTTTCCAAAATATGAATTAATACGCTCTAAATTCAACTTTTCCCAAAATATGACTTAACTCAAACTCACTAGACCAGTCAGTAATCTGACTCTCCAAATGTAACCAACTCTCACATAGTAGAATAATTACAATTTTCAACAGTAATTTCACTAATGAATCTAAACTAGATTCTAAATAAATCGAATTGCATGAAAACTTTTTAAAAAATCACACTCAAATATTATTAACATTTTTAATAATACTAATAAGAATCTTTTTTCAACTTTAATTAAGTTTTATAAATTTTGCCAATCGCATATTAGTATTAGTAAGCCGATCAGGTTTCTCTTTTACCATTAAACCAGATCTGATTTAAATTCAACGCAATTATAAAAGACAAAAATAAAATCATGTGTATCTCAAAAACAATCACATAAGATGCGATCTTATCTTATTTTGGCCATACTCATGGTAAACGCGAAGAAAAGATTTCCTCGGACTACACGGACTGATCGTACTTTGACTACACGGCCTGTAAATATGGAAGAAAGGCCAATAGATAGAAGCAAATCCCAACGAAAGGATGTATAAGCAAATTTCGAAATCCCAGCCAGCGGATCTGAAAAGGTTTAAAGTCTTGAGCATCACGGCTGAGCTGTTTATTTTTTTTATCATAACTAGATTATGCTTTAGATAAGTACTGTTCTCTAAAACCATACGATCGGAGTTCTCTAATTTTCTTCTAATCATATATAGGGAAAAGAAATTGGGGGTCGGCCTCCAAGGCGGCCATGAAAGGAGGTAGTAAGCTGATCTCGAGATCGACGCTTCCTCCTCCTTCCCTGGCGGGATATAGAGATACTTTCCCATCAAACTTGTTGGCACGACCACTCCTTACCCGCACCGGCCTTCCCCATCCGAAGTCGTTGTCGTACATTGGAAATCTCGGAGAACTCCCAATGAGCACACTGTTATCGCCCATTATTTTATCCAGCTTCACAGTGGGGTGCTCGTTAAATCTTTGCACCGTCGCCCTGATGCTGCCATCGGTGTGCGATGATATGATGTGGTGCAGCAACGACGCCGTGGATGAGATATCGGCCGCCAGGAGCTCCCCGGCCGTGACCGTGGTGCTAACGAGTTGGGCGGCGTTGCCGAAATAAGAGTAAGGCAGAGGAGGAATCAATCTGGATCGGCAGTTCACTGAGATCTTGAAGGTCGTCGGCTCGTGGGGAAGCAGGCCGCGAGCCCGTGTGATGGCCTGCCACATGTGGGCACACAGTGCCTGGAAAGAGGAGATTATAATTGAGTCCTCTGATTTATTCCGGTTGGCTCTGTCCTTTAGCCTCAAGATCGTCTCCTTGCTGAAGTGAAATACTTTTTCTCTCAGCGGAGGCGGGGAGAAGTTGTTGATCGTTAGGGTTGGAGGCAGCTCCAGAGCTATGTGCGAATCTTTTATGTCGAAACACCGGCTGTGAAGTGGCGGGTGAGAGATTGTGGCCACTCCTCTGCAGAGATCGGCCCATGAGTTTATGAAATGCCACAATGAAGTCCCGTCTACGACTGTGTGGTTGACGGTGAAGCATATCGCGATTCCATCTCTCAGCTTAGTCACCTGTTCATATTCAAATTTAGAAAAAGTATATCAGAACATTTGAGTCCAAGAAAAGATTGAGTAATACCATTAAAAACCGACATAAGAGGTTTAGGACTGACCTGAACCACCAGCAAAGGAAGAAAACGACCGTCAACGTTAATAGCGCCGTCAAGGGCAAACAATTGGCCAACAACACCTGGATCAGCCTCCGTACTCGCTACTTCTTGAATCCCGACATCTGGCGCAGATGCTTCGATCAAATCCACGCCGGCATCATTACAGTCGATGTACAGAAGCCCATCTGAGGAAGTGATGAGCCTTCCTGCCAAGGGGTAGAAATGGACGAGGACTTCAGCGAGGCTCTTCTTGAGAAGCTCCACCGCCGAAATAAAATGGTGATCATCGGCGAAGGGCATTTGGTAGATGAGACCCTTCTGAATGTAATCGATGTAGAGCATCTGTAAATCGGAAGGGCAGAGCTTGCAATGCTGGCGCTGCGATGGGCGAGATGGGATTATTGTTGATTTTTGGCCCAAGCGGACCACTCGGTTGCTAGAAGGGATTGCAGGTTCGAGAGACATGGCGAAAAGCTTGTAATGAACGGTGATATGTATATCATGGATGGGAAAGAGAACAACAATTGCGTGTTGAATTCGTGAGGCCGATACGCTTTACATATATCCGAGAGGGAGGGTATGAGATATGTATTATGATGCAGGAAAGGACATGACACTTTTAACGCCATTTTAATTTTTTTTAATAAAATAGTGTCTTTTTTTCTTTCTGGTCAGATCTAGGTTGAGTTTAAGTAGGGTTGAATGAAAGAAAGATGAGTTTAAGTAAGGTTGGATGAAAATGTTATAATCAAGATGATAGAAGACAATTATATTTATGTTTAACTGATGACCATAAAGTAGGTCAAAGAGACTTTTGAATACAATTATGTTCATAAAATTAGGGTCTTTTATAAAAAATACAATGCATGAATATAAAAGGTAGAATATAAAAGATACAATGTATGGAATGCTTTGATGAAGAGAATTAGACCCATTCTCCTAACATTCGAGATTGGCTCAAGAGCATTGAAAAAAATTCCACAAAGTTTGCTCGTGAGATGAAGGGTCAGTGGGAGGTAAGGACTATCCACTAACTCATTGTCTAGGGGACTATGTGCACTGCTGAGGTTTGGAGGACCTAGTTCGTCTCCAAGGGATAGATCTGATACGGTTTAGTTGCTGGGGTCTCGTGTTGCGGGGTGAGGTCCCACTGATCCTCACTGGTCTAGAGTTTGGATATGAAACGATATCAATCGTTTTCTTTGTGCCCCTGTTTGAAGGTAGTACCTTGAAAAATGTCATAATCCTATGTGTGGGGCCTGGTCTTATGGGAGGCTGAAGAATATGCGCTCAGAACCTAGGATCACACTACAGCTAGATCACACTACAGCTAGGCCACATCAACACTTAACATAATCGATTTGAGAATCACACCACAATAGCCGTTAACATAAATAGATTTTTGTCCACTTAATTTCCTCGCAACAAAATGACTTAATACTACGCCCATCACTATCTACACCTTATAGACAGATTTTATTACTTTTAACTAAAGAATCTGATTTTAATTAAATATGTATTAATTATAATTATATTTTCATAAATTTCAATAATATAACATAACAAAATATTAAATTATTATTATTTCATATTAAAATATTGTGAAAAAACAAACCTAATTAATTATTATAAAAAATACAATGAATAAATATTGAATAATAAGTCAATGATTAACTATTGTCTTATTTATTAAATGAGAATATTACAATATAAGATGGAAATAGTATAATAATCATGAAAAAAACAAAGTATAAAGCCAACTATTAATTTATTACATGGTAGCTATCTTTTTGGGGTCTTTTTTATCACTAGGTAAAGTAATTTTGAATAATTTTTAAAATAAAATTATGTAAAATTTAATATAAATTTAAAAATTCAAGAATAAGAAGTGGTTTAATTTATATTAAATAGTAAAATAAAATATTACTAGCATAAACAAAATAAATTATTAACCGTTTTAGAATTAGTTAGTCAAATACGCAAAGTTGCATTCTCTTCTTTACCATCTTTTCCTCTGACCTCAAAGCCACTGGAGTGCGCAACATTAACACATGGCAGTAGGAAAATATCATTTCAATAAACAAGCAAATCGCAAGGAACAATATTATTCCCTCTTACAGATCCAGTGGACCAAGTTCTAGGGGAGTGACACCATTACCTGTGTGCCCTCCTATCCACCTCAGCTGCCAATGTGGAGACACCTGCCAACCTTGTATGACACCTTTCGAATAGTTCATGCCACATGTTGTGGTGGGTGGGGGCATTTAAGTTTTCAGCTACCTCATCATTTAGGGTTTCATTCCTTCTCTTTTGTGTGATGTCTTCTCTACCCGGTGTTGTTTTGTTTAGGTCCGGTGTGTGGGTGATGCGCTCCACCAACGATGGCTTGGGACGGCTCCAGTACTGGTTCGCCTTGTCCACCATTCTTGAGATATTCACCGGGTGAGGTTTCTTGCAGTGGTTCGTTAGTAGTTTAGGGTTTATGGTGTGGTTGTTTAATTACGCCTAGCATTGCTGTTCAGGGTTTAGGGTATTGTTGCTTTACCTGTTTCAAGGGGGGTTTAACTATGTTGTTGTTGTTAAACGCTCTGCATCGTCGGGGGTTTACAAATGTCATTGTTGTTGTTCGTTCTGCACCGTTGAGGGTCTACAAATACCTTGGTCGTTGTTCAATTCTCACGGCCTATTATTTGGGAAGGAGCCACTACAAAATTCTAACCAATTCGAGGTCCATGAAGGTAAATTTCTAAATACAAGGGTTTTTTTTCGAATTGCCTGTGATTGGTTTGTATGTTTTTGCCAACTGCTAATTTCTCATGTTTTACAAGTTTTGGTTGCAGATAATTTGTGTGGTTGTTGCAGAAAAGTTATGGCAAGGTCTGGGGGATGTTTGGACATCGTGGTGGCTTCTGTGTCTATCTGGTAGGATTCTAAATCCTACCAGCCACTGTGTTTTTCAACGCTTAAACCTGTTGTTGGGATTTTTGTTTTTTTTTCTCTTGCTGCACTATTGTGTTTTTGAACACTTGAATTTCCTGGGAAATTAGCTCTTATTGCATGTTTTCTGCATTTTCTTCTGATTTCTATTATGATTTCTATCAATTGTGCTTGCTTTGTTACCCTCACCTTACCCTCCCATGAACGTGACTTGTTTTCTTTATTTTTTGGGCGCAATGTTTGATTTAATTTGACTTAGGTTTAGCCCATGTACCCACTAAATCTCAGGTGATTTTTTTAGTCTAAAGTGTTTTATACGCTTAGGAAGCTCCTCTTGTAGGCTACAATTTAATAAGATGGGGCTATAAACCCTCATTTGGGGTAGGAACCTATAGCTCGAAGCTCCACTCAAGGGTGATGCGACTTAAGTAGGCTGTGAAGGGGTAGCCTCGACCGTATGGTCTATTTTGGGATTGAAATGCTCTGTGGTTCATCTCATTTTTGTTGTTTAGACCTTCTTTGCCTTCAAATTTGATGTGGGTAATTGTTTTTTATGTGGTATAATTAGCTTTGTAATGAATTTTGACACGGAAATAACCTCTGTGGTGTTTTATGGATATTTGGATTGCACTGTTATAAGGGTTATATGATTTGTATATGGTGGAGTTTACTTCTATGGTATCCAAGGGGTAGCCTCGACCCTATGGTCTATTTTGGGATTGAAATGCTCTTTGGTTCATCTGATTTGTGTTGTTAGACCTTCTTTGCCTTCAAATCTATGCAGGCAATTTTTATTTTTTTTATACTTTATATTTTTTTATTTTTCTTTGTGGTATGATTAGCTCTGTAATGAATTTTGACACTGAGTTCATCTATGTGGTGTTTTTTGGATATTTGGATTTAACTATTATAAGGGTTATTTGATTTGTATACGGTGGAGTTTACTTTCTATGGTATCTAAGGGGCAACCTCAACCCTATGGTCTATTATGGGATTTGAATGCTTTGTGGTCCATCTGATTTGTGGTGTTTAGACCTTCTTTGCCTTCAAATCTAATGCGAGCAATTATTTTTTCTGTTGTCTGATTAGCTCTGTAATGAATTTTGACGAGGAAATCATCTATGTGGTGTTTTTTGGATATTTGGATTGAATTGTTATAAGGGTTATCTTATTTGTATATGGTGGAGTTTACTTTCTATGGTATCCAATGGAGGTCCTAAAAAAATCACACAACTAATTACCCAACCTTATCAGTGTGAGATGGAATTTTTTTTTTTTTTGCCAAATGATTTTTTTCGAGTTAAATTGATTTGTAAGAGAAACTTTGCATTATGTTTGGATTCGAAGTAAATTGGGTTATAAGGGAAATTCAATGCCGAGAGTGCATTACCCATTTGTATTATGTTTCAATTGGAGGTACATTGATTTATAAAGGTATTTTGATGCTCATAGTGGGCAGTCCAGCCCATTTGCATTGTGTTTTAATTCATTTATTTATTGTTTGGAATAGAGTTTGCAGTAATATGCAAAGATTTCACATTCGAACTTCTTAGACATATACTTTAAATACATTGATTGCATTAATCTGTGAAATTCATTTTCTGATTCATTCTTCTATAACACTTACAGTTAAAAGATGTAATTCCAATTAATGTTTGGGTTGGAATGAATGTACAATTGAAAGATGTTTGGGTTGGAACGAATGTACTTGTGTATTATTGTTTCATTCATTTGTGGCATTTGGTTTGTGGAGAAATCTGGATTTTATGTCATTTTGGAAATGGCTTTGGTTCTGGTCATATTTAGTGTTGTTGGGAAAAGTATCCAATACGGAATGACCCTATCCCACTCTAAGGGTGATAGTACCTCAGCAACAACTGAATACAAAGCTATTCAAGATTACTTCCTTATGAGATGTAAGAGAGAGGAGAAAGGGATCCACTAACCGTTATCTTCCGCTAATGGTTGATCCAATCTTCCCTCTTTGCTGCTTGCTCCCAGCTCCTTGCTCTTTCACTGGCCCAGCTACACAAAGATCCTGCAAAAGCACAAGAAAGGGAAACTACAAGAAGCATACATCCATAACTGATTCAAGGATTAGAATAAATCAAATATACAAGCATCAATTCGCCATAGAGACACATGCATATAGAAGAACCTCAAATGCTTTATTAATGGAAGAAGTAAAGTTCTGAGAGTGTTACAACCATAAGAGGCCCAATCCAGCAACACCTCCCAGCAGAAAGAAATCTCCTCTTCACCTCCTTCAAAGCAATCACCCAATAGTTCTATACACAAACCAACAGCACTTCCTTACTTGCACAAAATTCCAGCCTCCTGAGACCTCATGAGAGAGCTCTATATATAGGAGATTTGGAGAAAGGATGAGTCAGCTTGAGACTAACATGAAGCTGACTAGTGTCCTCTCCCACTTTAGTTAATCTTCAGTTCTTGAGTCCACTTGGAGATTCTTGCTTCCACTTCGAGATCAAGACCCTCTTACTCATCACAAGGCGAATTCCTTGACCCAAGTGTCAGTTTGGAAGCTTCCTGGGCAATTGACACCTTGCAGAATGATTGTGCCACTTGGTCAATCTCGCCCAGCGCAGGTAGCCTTCATTAGATTTGACATTCAGCACAGGTACAGAGTGGAGCAGTTGACATTCAGCGCAGATGCTCAGTGGAGCAGCTGACATGATCCAGAAATAGCTTGTTTTTTAGTGTTTTCAGGTGGAGAACTGATTTTCAGTGCTGTGGTTTGCTGACCTTGTTCCTCTAAGGGTAAGAAAAACATGTTTAGGGACTTTGGATCCCTCAGATTATCGACATTTCATGCTCCATGCTGTTAGGCACAAAAATGTCTATAACAGTTGCCCCCTAAAGTATGAGGTCGTTTATCGGGTGAAATGCTTTATCAGGAGGATCCGAAGTTCATTCAATCGCTGAGAGGTGCCCTGTAATAAAATACAATACAATACATTATTTTTCATTCTGCTTTCATGATCTAGCTGAGGCGGGCATTCCCATGCTCAGCTTTATAAATTCATTCTGGTACATAGAACAGACGATCGTCTGATGGTAGACTGATAATTCTCTGCTGACATTATCATCCTTTGAGTAGGATGATCATCTGTTGCAATGATGTACATAACAAATGTCTTTATATCCTGAATATATATCGCAGCCCGGATGGATGAAACTAGATCCGGGGTCTTCAAACTCGTTCGATCTTCACTCTAAGTACAAGTCGATCCATGTGAGAATTGCGCTGAAGTCGAACATGGAAAGACATCGCTTGATTACCGGTCAATAAGGTAAACCGTTAACAAGCGCGAGAGGAATCATCAATAATGACAATGACCCTCAAGGTACTGCAGTACAATTCACGTGGTGTGAATAAAGGACTTGGCGTCAAACACCACGCAAAATCTTCTGGTCGAAGGTCATTGATGTATACCTGTCGCCGAAAGTGAGAAACTTGCCATTGAGGCATGCAAGCTTCAAAGTAGTGGGGGGGGGGTGTTCCTAGATCAACTTCCTGGATAATGAGCTGAAGTCGACAAGAAGCGATCTGTCAAAGGAGGGCCTTAATGAATCCCACATCAGTGTCACGGAACGGAGCTAATGATTTTAGTGGAGGTGAAAACAATCTGTGAAATATGATTCAGGGTGGCGATCATGGGTGGATGAAGGATAATGTATGGCAGTGGATGGGACACGGTTGACTCTTTTTGAACAACATCTCTTGAACATATAATGACACTGATGTGATGGATCGGTAGCATTACCCCAAATGTGGATGGTTTGGCGAGGACCATGGTGATGAGACCGGTGAATGAAACAACCCAACCCGATGTGATACGGAGGACAAAGTGTCATGTTCAAGAGCGACTTGCTACCATTAAAGCTTTGAGGTTCTCCCAATTTTTCCCCAGTCATTTCTGACCAATACCTCTTTATTTTTGTCAAGCTTGAGGAGGATAACATATGCTTGTTCTATAACCTGCCCTTCGGGCAAGCCCATCGCTATGTTTTAACGAGCTTAGCGATAGGGAAACTCGTTCTCGTCTAAAGACAAGTTTGTCGCTATTTAATCATTTTAACGAGTCTAACGACAAGGAAAACTCGGTCCTTTTCATTTTTAGAGAGTCTGAAAAGGTACAGAAAGTTAACTCCAAAATTCCTTTTTCGTCATCTAATCCCTTAAGTCCGAAAAAGTATAAAACAATACAGAAGGGATGAATTTTCGATAACTTTAACGAGCTGAATAAAACAAGCGCTCGACCTTTTTGTGTAATAATCCCTCAGGTCCAAAAAGATTAAAATCTAGAGGAGGGATAGCTCTTCCGGTCACTTTAACGAGCTGGAAGGCCAAAACTCGGCAAACTTTTCATATTTTACGAGTCAGATGAAAAGAGCTCAAAGAAGACTCGTCTTTTGAGGAACGAGTGATAAACAGGGATAGCAGCAGATTCCAGGTACAGGTTGGAATTTTCCAATCACGGCAGTGTCACAAGGATGGCTAGGTGAAATCACTCTTCGCAGCTGTTCCTCAAAATAGGTAAACAATCATATGGAGGTGAACGATCGGCCAAATGACGGTGGAGGTGGCGGGTGCAAAACACGACCAAGGCTTTTTATGGCTGATAAAATTACGATCACAAAGGTTATTTACCGGGATAGGTTCTTTTTTTAGATAAAAATGAGCTTAAACTCTGGAGGAAACATTGCTCACTGCTTTTATTTATTTTTTAACGAGCATGAAGTGTTGGAAATAATACTGAGAGGGGGGGTGAATCAGTATTATCAGATTAATCAAACTTTTTAAATGCTCAGAAACATATACGCTACTTCAGTTAAGTGAACCAGCGTGTACACGCTACTGTGACGAAGTAAAACAACGTATAAGAAGAAAACTCACAATTTAGTTAGCTTATTCTTCAATTAAGTGCATCAGGACATTATTCACCACATTAACAGTAAACATGTGCAGTATAGATAAAAAGCCACACACATGAACACCAAGATATAAGGTGGAAACCCAATGTGGGTGAAAACCACCTGCTGCAAGTTGTCTCTATCTTTCTTTAATATGAAACTTCAGTTTACAATCTTTTGTACTGGTGCAGCCTTATACCAGTACGCAGGCTACAACCTGCAGAAGGCTACAACCTTCTCTCGTTCTCCAAACTTCCTTGGAAGGGAGCTCCAACCCCCTTTGCTCTTGTACTAGCCAAGATACTAGTACGTAGGTGCTGACCTACAATCTTCCTTCTTTCAGGTATCACTTTTCATACATTTTCAGACTTGGATATTCCTGAAGCACAACATTACAATCTGAAGACCACAATTCATTCAATTTCCACAACAGATCATTGAAGCATAAAACAACCAAACTTTGAATCACTGAACCACTGAACCCTGTCAATCACCAGTTACCAGAACACAGAGCAGACTACAGAACTCTGCAATAACAGTCAGACCCCACTGTAAACCCAAAATCAAGCTTCAAAAGATATACGCTACTTCAATGAGCAAAACCCGCGTATACACGCGCTTTTACCGAAGCCAACCTGCGTACAGATCTAAAAATAAACTTTCTCAATTTGCAGCTGTACCAGACATTAGTTAGACCCAGAATGTAACATTGCGACAATATACAGATCTAGAAATACGCATAATCAACCATATCATGATAGTGCATTTCAAACCATTAGATCCCGATCTATCCTTAGATCTAGTCTTCCATCAACCGATGTGATCTCTCCTTGGCTTAGATCAAGCAACTCAGAACCTGCATATCAGATCTCTTTCTCTCTTAGATATTCAAGCCTTGTCGAAAGATGATTTTGCCTAATGATCTTCTTCTCCTTATATAGTCTTAGGCCTAGCTCAATACCAAGAGCCAAAACCATAGTAACACAATACCATCAACTTCAAAACTAGGGATCGACACGCCCGTCGAGACACAATGGTCCGAAATCATAGGCACAACTTCCAAGGACTAACCACCATGGACCAAAGATACTTTTCCACATACACGCGCTTTTTCTGAAACCAACTTGCGTGTACACGCGACTTGGGCTTAACGAACATGCGTATATGAACTTCCTTGGCATGCTGTACTAAGATCTGTCTTCTGATTAAGTTGCCATCACCTGTACCAACCTCTGAGCACCTGTACCATCCTCTGAGTGAGTTGCCATCAAGGACAACACTTGAATCATAATGCCAACAATCTCCCCCTTTGGACTTGATGGCAACCACCACACCAAGTCACTCTCCCCCTTTGACATCAAGGGCAAAGGGCTGTGCTCCCCCTGAGGACATGCTGATACCTCTGCTTGGCTGTGCTGACTCGTGCTCCCCCTGACAGTAGGCCAGATCTGCAAAAGATGTTCTTCAACAAGAACCAAGACTTATACACCATAAGGGACTTTCCTATCACCAAAAGACTCAATACATACATCCATACTCCCTACCAAGAGGGGACATATCAGAAACAACCAATTATATTACAACATTCATCCCAGGCATAGTGGGGAAACCAACATAGGCCGTTACATGACCTTGACACCATAAAAGAGATATGACAAGAGAGATACATGACATAGAGACAACAGATCTAGACCAAGACTTAGGAAAGGCACCAGCAGCATCTGATAAACATCTTGTTAGATCAGCAACCAGAATTTCTTTCTGAGCTCCTTCTCCTGAAACCAACAACCAAAACATCTGAATGCCAACAATGCTTTATGAGACTTTTAAGCTGCTCCCCCTGAACCTGTGCCTGTTGCACTCCCTGAAACTGTGCCTGAAGAATTCTGACATTCCCATTGCTGTTCAGCACTTCAGAGTTTTCCCTTGCTGTTCAGAACTTCATATACGCGATTTATCCTGTATAAAACAGCGTATGTACTTGATTGGTATGTGCTTGGTCTTTGAGTGCATGACTGGATTCTTTGAAATGCTGATTGCACTTGTATTATCACATAAGATAGAGACAGGTGGAGTGCAAGTGATTTGAAAGTCCTGCAAGGTCTGCATCATCCAAAGAAGTTGTGTGCAACAAGATGCTGCAGCCACATATTCTGCTTCAGCTGTAGATAAGGCAATCGAACTTTGTTTCTTGCTGAACCAAGATACTAATCTGGAACCCATGAAGAAAGCACCTCCACTTGTGCTTTTCCTATCATCCACACTTCCAGCCCAATCTGCATCTGTGTAAGCATGAAGAGTGAGATCTGTATTTCTAGGATACCATAAGCCATAGTTTTGGGTCCCTTGAAGATATTTGAAGATTCTTTTGACTGCCTGAAGATGAGTTTCCTTTGGGTTGGCTTGAAATCTTCCAACCATTCCTACTGCATGTGTAATATCTGGTCGAGTACCTGTCAAATAAAGCAAACTCCCAATCATGGATCTATAAGTGGGTTGGTGGACTGCTGCTGATTCATCATTTGCACTGAGGCTGCATCCTGTAACCATGGGTGTACATACTGGCTTTGACTCTTCCATGCCATACTTCTTCAAGATCTGCTTGAGGTATTTGGTTTGAGACAAGAAGATACCTCCTTCATTTTGTTGGATTTGCAATCCAAGAAAATATGTCAATTCTCCAAGAAGTGACATTTCGAATTCTTTCTGCATAACCAAGGCAAAGTTTTGACTCATAGTCTCTTCATTGCTGCCAAAAATAATATCATCTACATAAACAACAAGAATTAGCAATTTGTTATTTTCAACTTTTATATAGAGATTGCTATCTGCTGATCCTTTTGAAAAGCCTTGTTGGTGAAGATATTTGTCCAACCGATAGTACCAAGCCCTTGGAGCTTGTTTGAGCCCATAGAGTGCCTTTTTCAATCTGCATACAAGGTTTGGATCATTCCCAAGAATGAACCCATCTGGCTGCTCAATATATACTTCTTCTTCTAAGTCTCCATTCAGGAAGGCTGATTTCACGTCCATTTGAAATACCTTGAAGTTTTGAAAGCTTGAGAGAGCAAGGAACATTCGGATGGCCTCTAGTCTTGCCACAGGAGCAAAGGTCTCTTCAAAATCTATTCCTTCTTGCTGTGCATACCCTTTACAAACAAGTCTGGCCTTGTTTCTAATTACTTCTCCATTTTCATTTAACTTATTCTTGAAGACCCATTTTGTTCCTATTACATTCTTATCTTTTGGTCTAGGAACTAATTCCCAAGTGTTGTTCCTTTCGATTTGCTCAAGTTCTTCATCCATTGCTTTGACCCAACATTCATCTTTGCATGCTTCTTTCACATTTTGTGGTTCAATGGAGGAGAGTAGAGCCAAGTAGCTTGAAGCTTCTGCAAGTGTCCTTCTTGTTTGTACTCCTGCTTCTTTCTGCCCCACAATCTGAGTTTCTGGATGATTCTTTTGGACATATCTGGATGGAGTCTTCTCTTCTATTCTTGTCTGCTCCTCTGGTTCTTCTTGAGATTCTTCTTCTTCTTGAGGTTCTTCTTCTTCATCATTTCGCCTTTGAGAGTAACCTTCATCTTCTTCAATGTCTTCATGATGAACTTGCCTAGGAATATATCCCTTCTCATCAACCACTATATCAATACTGTCAACAATTCTGCCAAGTCTTTTATTGTAGCACTTGTATGCTTTGCTATGTGGAGAATAACCAAGAAGAATGCCCTCATCTGCTCTAGGTTCAAGTTTGCCAAGTTGCTCATCAGTATTCTTAATATAACATTTGCTCCCAAAGATTTTGAAATGCTTCACGGAAGGAGTTTTACCACTCCAAAGCTCATGAGGTGTTTGAGTGCTGTTTACTCGGACATTTGTTTTGTTAAGAATGATAACAGCAGCATGTGCAGCTTCACCCCAGAAGGTTGCAGGAGTACCTGATTCATCGAGCATAGCACGAGCCATTTGTTGGATAGTTCTGTTCATTCTTTCCACAACCCCATTTTGCTGAGGAGTTCTAGCTGTAGAGAATTCTCTTCTTATCCCATGTTCATCGCAGAAATCAAAAAATTCATTTGATGTGAACTCCCCACCTCTGTCAGATCTGAGGCACTTAATTTTGTGTCCTGATTCATTTTCAGCCAATGCTTTGAAGGATTTGAATTTTTCGAATGCTTCATCTTTGTGCTTCATAAGCCCTAACCAAACAAACCTTGAGAAATCATCAATGAATAATATCAGATATTCTTCTCCTCGAGGTGTCCTTTTCCTAAATGGACCACATACATCTGTATGGACTAGCTCAAGAGGCAAGCTAGCTGATCCTTCCTTCTCTGGAAAGTTAGTTCTGGTTTGCTTTCCAAACTGACAAGATTTGCATATGGTGTTGTCTGGAATTTTGATATCTGGAAGATCGCGAACTGCCTGATATTTGCATGCTTTCCTTATTTGTGAGAAGCTTAGATGTCCCAACCTTCGATGCCATAACCAGTGCTCTTCATCCTTGCTAAGATAGCATTGTTGTTGTCCTTCTTCAAATATGTACAGATTATTTGGAGTTCTTTTGCCTTTGAGAACTGTTTTACCTGTATCAAGATCACGAACAAGACATCCATTCGATCTGAAAATAACCTCGGTTTTTTGATCACACATCTGGCTGACACTTAGAAGATTATGCTTCAATCCATCAACATACAAAACATTTCCAGCCTTGACCTTTTCTTTCAAAGGAGCAATACCTTTTCCTTTTATAGTTGCAGGAGTATCATTTCCAAAAGAAACTTTCTTTCCCTTTTCTAAAGTAGAATAAGATTCAAGTTTTTCTTTATCACCTGTCATATGTTTCGAACATCCACTGTCAATGTACCATAGATTTTCCTGTCCTTCTGCATAAAACGCTATCCCACATCTTTCTGTCTGAGGTTCTTTTATTCTCCATTTTTTGGTGCTCGTGGCTTGTTCCTTTTTCTCCTGAAACCTGCTCCTGCATTCAGATTCTTTATGACCAAAATTATTGCAAATAGAACATTCAACTTCATTTTCAAGAACCGAAAAGTTGTTATAGGTCCTCTTTGTAATCCCTGTCATACTTCTTTGTTTTTGAGCTTCCCTAGTCATGATTGTTTTATATGCAACACATTGAGCTGCTTTGTGACCAAAGTTATGGCAAGAAAAGCATTGTCCATTGAAGAAGCTTCTGCGGTTATTGAATCTACCAGCCAACTGATTGTAATTTCTATTTTCATCTATTCTTGTGCCAAACTGAGAAGATTTTACCTGTGGTTGGTTGTAGCTTTTGTTCACCCTTAAGAAGGATTGTCCCTGATAGTTTCTGTTTGTAATTCGTCCCTGCTTTACCTGATTATCTTCATTGTTCTTCTGCTCATTTCTTCTTGCTGCATCAAGATAACTTTTTGAGGTGGATGCTTGAGAGGTTTCTCCATTATAGCCCAAACCTGTCTTGTTTAGAGGAGACCGCTGCACATTGATAATCTCATCCAAAGTTTCAGATCCTTTGACAAACTTAAGATTAATAGCTTTTGTTTTCTCAATTTCTTTTCTGAGACCAACAATTTCACCTTCTAGTTTTTCAAGATGTTTTTCCTTTTCATCAATTTGAAATTGCAAAGTATCAATGATCACACTCTTTTCTTCTATGCATCTCTTGAGTCTAGTAATTTCATTATAGAGATTATCCACATCTACAGCATCCTCATAATCATCATCTTCAAATGCCATTAATAGCTTATATTTATTACCTTGTTCATCTTCATCACTGTTTGATAAGCCATCACTATCTTCATGGGTGTAGTAGCTTTTCTTATTTGCACTTTGTTTCTTATTCCATCTAGCAGGTTCTTTTCCTTTATCCTTATTAGGACATTTTGCAGCATAATGACCTACTCTTCCACAAGCAAAGCATTTGAAAGGTAGCTTACCTCTGAACCTTCCAGCACCCCTTTGAAGATTTCTGACAAAATTTGATTCTTCTTCCTCTTCTTCTGGAACATGGCTTGCTTCATAGTAATCTTCTTTTCTTGATGCCTTAAAAGCAGCTTCCCTTCTGTCTGATGGACCTCCCTTTCTCATTTCATAAGCAGTTAGAATTCCATGTAGCTGAGACATAGTGAGAACTTTGAGATTTTCCTTTTCTTCTATTGCAGATACTTTAGATTCAAACTTGGGGGATAATGATCTTAGAATCTTTTGAACTACTATAGTCTCTTTTATTTCTTCACCCAAATTTTTCATACAATTAACAATCTCATCTACCCGAAGAAAATAATTAGCCACACTTTCATCATTATACATCTTGAGGGTCTCATATTGAATCCTGAGAGTTTGAAGTTTAGCTTGCTTTACCTGTTCATCTCCTTCATAGCTAGTGATCATTTTGTCCCATATCTCTTTTGCTGATTTGAAGTGCATGACCTTCATGAATTCTGTTTGAGATATACTTCCTAATAGAGTACTGACTGCTTTTGCATTTGTTTCATATGCCTTTTTCTCAGCTGGATCTGTAGGAGTAGCTGAAGGAAAAGCATAGCCTGTTTCTACAATGTCCCAAACTTCTGTACCAAGAGATTGAAGATATGCAGTAACTCTTACCTTCCAATAATTGAAATTTGTTCCATCAAAAACCGGTGGCCTGATTGATGCTTCTTTCTCGTAGTTGCTCATGATGAATGATCTTCCTTCAAGCGATCAAGCTTCTCTGAAGGACCTGCTCTGATACCAATTGTTGGAAATAATACTGAGAGGGGGGGTGAATCAGTATTATCAGATTAATCAAACTTTTTAAATGCTCAGAAACATATACGCTACTTCAGTTAAGTGAACCAGCGTGTACACGCTACTGTGACGAAGTAAAACAGCGTATAAGAAGAAAACTCACAATTTAGTTAGCTTATTCTTCAATTAAGTGCATCAGGACATTATTCACCACATTAACAGTAAACATGTGCAGTATAGATAAAAAGCCACACACATGAACACCAAGATATAAGGTGGAAACCCAATGTGGGTGAAAACCACCTGCTGCAAGTTGTCTCTATCTTTCTTTAATATGAAACTTCAGTTTACAATCTTTTGTACTGGTGCAGCCTTATACCAGTACGCAGGCTACAACCTGCAGAAGGCTACAACCTTCTCTCGTTCTCCAAACTTCCTTGGAAGGGAGCTCCAACCCCCTTTGCTCTTGTACTAGCCAAGATACTAGTACGTAGGTGCTGACCTACAATCTTCCTTCTTTCAGGTATCACTTTTCATACATTTTCAGACTTGGATATTCCTGAAGCACAACATTACAATCTGAAGACCACAATTCATTCAATTTCCACAACAGATCATTGAAGCATAAAACAACCAAACTTTGAATCACTGAACCACTGAACCCTGTCAATCACCAGTTACCAGAACACAGAGCAGACTACAGAACTCTGCAATAACAGTCAGACCCCACTGTAAACCCAAAATCAAGCTTCAAAAGATATACGCTACTTCAATGAGCAAAACCCGCGTATACACGCGCTTTTACCGAAGCCAACCTGCGTACAGATCTAAAAATAAACTTTCTCAATTTGCAGCTGTACCAGACATTAGTTAGACCCAGAGTGTAACATTGCGACAATATGCAGATCTAGAAATACGCATAATCAACCATATCATGATAGTGCATTTCAAACCATTAGATCCCGATCTATCCTTAGATCTAGTCTTCCATCAACCGATGTGATCTCTCCTTGGCTTAGATCAAGCAACTCAGAACCTGCATATCAGATCTCTTTCTCTCTTAGATATTCAAGCCTTGTCGAAAGATGATTTTGCCTAATGATCTTCTTCTCCTTATATAGTCTTAGGCCTAGCTCAATACCAAGAGCCAAAACCATAGTAACACAATACCATCAACTTCAAAACTAGGGATCGACACGCCCGTCGAGACACAATGGTCCGAAATCATAGGCACAACTTCCAAGGACTAACCACCATGGACCAAAGATACTTTTCCACATACACGCGCTTTTTCTGAAACCAACTTGCGTGTACACGCGACTTGGGCTTAACGAACATGCGTATATGAACTTCCTTGGCATTCTGTACTAAGATCTGTCTTCAGATTAAGTTGCCATCACCTGTACCAACCTCTGAGCACCTGTACCATCCTCTGAGTGAGTTGCCATCAAGGACAACACTTGAATCATAATGCCAACATGAAGACCGCGTTAAAACTGCTCGGATCTTGCGTTTATTTTTTAACGAGCATGAACTTTATGCTAAAACTGCTCGATATACCAGTCATAAGATAAGAATGTCTCCTGTGAGATCTCTATTTTTTATAGAGCTTCATCTTCACTAAGCTTTGCTCCCTCTCATCCTTTCTTTATGTAAGTTAGGAAACGATCAATGACCGCTCTTTGCTTACACTCCAAAAGGTTTGCATGCCCCCAGGTATAAGGTACAATTTCAAGGCTGCCCCTACTTATCCTTCAAAACATTTGTTTTGATGGGTGAGGCTTGCCTCTTTCAGGTTATCCAAAAAATGGTTTTATTTGCTGCCGCAAATGAAACTCTTTTTCTGGCGATGTCTATCATTAGGTTACTCAACGATGGTTACTATTTGTTGCAGCAAAGGAATCTCTTTCTTTGGAGGCTGCCCCTACTTATCCTCTAAAACATTAGTTTTAATGGGTGAGGCTTGCCTTTTACCCAAAGATGGTTACAATTTGCTGCCACAAAAGAATCTCTCTCTTTGGTAGCCTACCTATTTAGACAAAGGTGAATGACTAAAATCATCAAACACATAACTTTGACAAAAGAATCCTGTTCCAGAACAACCCCTCTTCCTTCTTCCGGACGGGGTACGGACTAGTCATATTCTTCCGCGGAAATTCTACTTTATACCCAAGGTTTCCTCTGCCTGAAGCAGACCAGGATGCATGCCCCCTGGGTTCCAGTCCCATCTTTCCGAATCACTCGCACTCATCGGGAAGGAGGACTGGGGGTGGAGACATTTCTTGGGTGAATAGACCATTGAGGGTTGGTATTTGACTATTTGCGATGCGTGATCCTGGGAATGAAAGTTGGTCTACGAGCTTGACCATTCTTCCTTCGTGTGGAAAACACATTACTCTAAAGAGTGAGGAGACTATAGCTCCCATGCAATATATATAGTCTCGTCCAAGGAGTAGGTTATAATCCAAGGGTCCTTGAACGACCATCACGTTCATTTGAACGGTCTTCCCTTTCAATGTAACAGGCACATTGGGGAGGATCCCTAATGGTCGACTGGTTCCTTTATCAAAACCCGAGAGATTTCTTATCTCAGGCAAAAGCTCTGGGGAACCCAATGCTTTCCAAGCAATAGAGGAAAGGATACTCACAGATGCCCCTTCATCAATGATAGTTCCAGCCATTACCATTCTGTAGATTTGGACTATGATTCTGAATGGTATACCGGCTGGTAACCGGGGTCTACCTAGTTGGTTCCAATCAAAAGACACAACCAGGTTGCTTGGTGGTGGGACCGAATACACGGCCGGATACGATCCTGACGATGTTCCTTCCTGCGATAAAGGAACGGGTGCATTGCCCTGATGCTCATCAGAATCTGTGTTGATGAAAAGAATCTGGATGGTGTCATCCTTATTCTCTTCAGTGAGGGTGTCATTTGAAGATGAATCTTCAGTGACGGTGTCATTTGAGGATGAAACCTCTGAAGGAAGAACCGGGTCAACTGTCGTATCGACCTTTAGACTTTCGTCTGGTCTGGATTCAGTAGGTTCATTTTCAATGACTGACGCTTCAGCTGACCACTTGAGCAGGCCAGCTGTATTTTCAACCAACGAAGGACTCGGCACGAGTTTTTTGTATCCAGGAGGAAGTATTGCCGGTGGAACCAGACGATCTTCCAAAACTCTCTTCGCTTCGTCTAAGAAGGGACAGTGGTGGATGGCGTGACCGCCTTCACACAGTCTGCAGGGGGATCTTACTCCCCCTCTTTGTCTTGAACCTTCACTTTCGCTGGTTGACGGTACGCAATCAACATGGTTATCAGAGGTTGATGCTCCCGAATTGTGCAAACGAGGTGACCAGTCCCTCAGTATCCGGGGAATACAGGGACAGTCTTTATGGAAGTGGTCTCTTTTACATATGACACATGGTGATTTAGGCCCGGTCTGTGCTGTGTGTGGGTTTTTGTCAGATGTCTTTTGCTTGACCCCAGTCGCCTTAGGCTCCTTCTTCTTCCTTTCTCTCTTCTTCTCCATGGGAGCTTGGCTTTTGCCAGCCCCACCTTGTGAAGATGAAGGATTAGAGGAAGAGTTATAAGAAGTAGAAGGCTGGTGGGCAGCTCTAGACTGATCTAACTGTTGACTCGACTGCTCAGGAACCATGGTGGTCTGAACTACATTAGTTGAGAATAGCCAAATAGGCAGGCCAATTGTCAGTCCTGGAAGCGACAATGTGGCCATGTGGGGCGCACCGACTTCTCCCCAAGAGGAGAATGGACTAGGATTTCCATCATGTGGAGTTCCTTGGTTGGGGTGTTCCATGTTCTCAACTTAAGATCAACGCAGGAATAGGAGGTGATTATGTTCCGTTTAAAATAAATTTTATAACGACGCTTAGACACAACTTGCTTTTTCACTTTTTAAGAGTCGAGAAAAAGCTAAAGATGACTCTAGTCTCCTTCGATGTTTTAACGAGCCCGAAGTGACAAATGCTCGGTTGGACTTTTTCAGTTATAGAGTTTGAAAAAGGCCAAAAGAAACTGCTCTGGAGTTCTAGGCAGAGGGTGTGCCAAACTTTTCGCAATATATACGCGACGGTACGTGGGAGCAAGTCCGTATTGATACTTATCGCTTCACCGTGGAGGAATCACCCAACCACTCAACACTAAGATATCACGTTTAAGGACGCCGGAACACGTCTCTAGCTTAGACCTCTAGATGTTTGCGTTATGTTTCAATGCGTTGTTATGTAAATTCAATTTATTTTAAGGTTGATCTTGTTTAGCAGTTTTCCTTTATGGATCACCACGAGATGTATAGTAACACTACTAAATGCAGTCTAAGATGATAAGCAAGCTTTTCAATCTTTCAAATTTGAAAACCTTAACTACTGAGGGAAAAGAAAGATAACACCTTTTCACACAGATCATAGAGCACACACTAATGCATTTTCCTAAATCAACATGCAAGCTGTCACAATGCACATGCACAATGCAAGTATTTCTTTTCTCTTTCTTAATGTTGGTGAAATGCAAAAAGAAAGCTGTTGTATAATTTTGAATTCAATTTCAAGTGAAAGCAAACAAGCTTGTCCAAAATCAAAAGACACCTTAAGATTTACTTGTTTCGACACTAGAAATATATAAATTCAAACCAAATGACGAAAGAAAAAGCTCAATCATCTATGAACAGCAAATAAACTAACTCTTAAGATCAAAACGACACTTTATCACAGGTCTAGATCTAAGAGGCCACAGCAAGACTAGTTCACTTTTCGTTATGGGAAACTGTAAATGCATAAGAAATACACAAAGAACAAACAAAGTTTCTTTATACAAATGAGGCGGAATAGTGACAAGGAAAGTTGGTTTCAGATAGGCCCACTGACTAGTAACAAACAGCAAAAACAAGAGTGAAAACAAGGCAAGAACCAGCAGGAAACCCCAGCAGCACAAGGCAGGACTGGTCCAGCGCAGGTAGCCCCTTCGGGAACTGCGCTGAAATGCAAACAGCCTTTGTACAGCCTGCACTGAAGAACGAAACTTTCGTTTCTAGTGGTTTCCGGGTCACAGATTGCTCAAAAATTCACAGTTTTTGCTCAAATCAGAAGCTATCAGTCAAGGACACACTAAGGGATGACAAGGAGGATGAAAATCTATCACTAAGAGCTTATTAGAGTCCTTGTGGATCAGCTCTTCAAATCATAAAATTGCCCAGAAACTGAACTAGAGTAGCTGCCCTCTACTTTGTATTTGAAAGATTCAAACACAGTTCGATTCGGTACTCCCTTTGTTTATGAAATGAATAGCAAAAACACAATCAACCAACAAGATACGATCCCCAGCGGAGTCGCCAATTTGTTGTTGGGAAAAGTATCCAATACGGAATGACCCTATCCCACTCTAAGGGTGATAGTACCTCAGCAACAACTGAATACAAAGCTATTCAAGATTACTTCCTTATGAGATGTAAGAGAGAGGAGAAAGGGATCCACTAACCGTTATCTTCCGCTAATGGTTGATCCAATCTTCCCTCTTTGCTGCTTGCTCCCAGCTCCTTGCTCTTTCACTGGCCCAACTACACAAAGATCCCGCAAAAGCACAAGAAAGGGAAACTACAAGAAGCATGCATCCATAACTGATTCAAGGATTAGAATAAATCAAATATACAAGCATCAATTCGCCATAGAGACACATGCATATAGAAGAACCTCAAATTCTTTATTAATGGAAGAAGTAAAGTTTCTGAGAGTGTTACAACCATAAGAGGCCCAATCCAGCAACACCTCCCAGCAGAAAGAAATCTCCTCTTCACCTCCTTCAAAGCAATCACCCAATAGTTCTATACACAAACCAACAGCACTTCCTTACTTGCACAAAATTCCAGCCTCCTGAGACCTCATGAGAGAGCTCTATATATAGGAGATTTGGAGAAAGGATGAGTCAGCTTGAGACTAACATGAAGCTGACTAGTGTCCTCTCCCACTTTAGTTAATCTTCAGTTCTTGAGTCCACTTGGAGATTCTTGCTTCCACTTGGAGATCAAGACCCTCTTACTCATCACAAGGTGAATTCCTTGACCCAAGTGTCAGTTTGGAAGCTTCCTGGGCAATTGACACCTTGCAGAATGACTGTGCCACTTGGCCAATCTCGCCCAGCGCAGGTAGCCTTCATTAGATTTGACATTCAGCGCAGGTACAGAGTGGAGCAATTGACATTCAGCGCAGATGCTCAGTGGAGCAGCTGACATGATCCAGAAATAGCTTGTTTTTTAGTGTTTTCAGGTGGAGAACTGATTTTCAGTGCTGTGGTTTGCTGACCTTGTTCCTCTAAGGGTAAGAACAACATGTTTAGGGACTTTGGATCCCTCAGATTATCGACATTTCATGCTCCATGCTGTTAGGCACAAAAATGTCTATAACATTTAGTCTGTTGTCTTATTGAGTTTATATGACATGGATCTAAGTTGTCCTTTTGTAAATTTCCATCTTGACGAGCTTCTTTATTGCTATGTCTCCATATTTGTTGAGGTATGGAATGTTAGGTTCGTTGACATATTTGTTGATGTATGGAATGCTAGGTTCTTTGTGAATATGAAACTTTTATATGTTAATGAATTTCAAGTGCTACAATTTATAAAAGGAGAAAAATCCACAAGTTGGTATAACCATTTCTCTCATATTATTGAACTTATTCCTCAAATGTTCCATGCTTCTTTTAATTACAGTACAAGTTTTGTGAGCTTGTTGGAGCGGATTCCTCTTTGTCAATTTGTTTTTTCTCCATGATCATTGTAGTCATTAACTCTAAGGGATTTTAATTTGTCCCAAAATTTGGTAACATATGCAGTGGCCAATAGAAGGACTGCAATTTATGTATTATTACATTATGTTAAAGCAATGAATATGGAAACATCATTGTCAACTTGGACAAATATTTTTGCTCTACATTTGCACAAAAGTGAAGTTATGAATATGGGAAGTCTTTTTCCATTAAGTAAAGTGTTTGCATTGTTAGTGTCGGTATCTTCATCCCTCCATCAGTGATCAAAATTTCTCTTTTTGCATGCATTTTAGGTGTCCCATCTGATCAACTGCACTCCATTAGGATCATGGATCATCTGATGGTAGTGGCATATTATCAAATTTCCCTCATGGTCTTTACCTGCTGGCCTATTTTCACAAGTTCGGGTCATTTACAGTCATTTTCCGTCTTTACATTTGCAACTTTTTTTTTTAGGGTTTTAGGTCTCGTTAGGTCTAGGGTTTGTCATCATAGTCTTGTAAAAGCTCAATAATGGTTAGCAGGCACATGAGGAGGTCAAATAAAGTCTTAGCATCAAAAACTTCAATAATGACATACTCAGTGATTGATTTTTTCTCAAAACCTTGTTTTGAGGAAAAACAGAGTTTTTACGTTTTATGTATAAAATTTCATGTAATTTTAATTTTCCTATATGTAATAAGTCTGGAAATGTAGCCCTGGTCACCTTGCCAAACTCCTGTACTTCAGCTCCTGTAAGAGAGACAAGAAATTCAAAGCATTAGTCCATCAAAAGTCAAAAAGAGGGCCAAGCTGTAAAACAGAGTTTTAAAGAACCAAGTGAAAAGCAAACATTAGAAAGTGGGTTTTTCGTAAATGAAAAATTAAAGTCACTTGTATATAAAATGTTCTTTCATGTTAAAGACTTCATTTGTGCCTAATGAGAGAGTGGACAAACGAAAATCACGTTTTTGAGGCAAAGGGAGAAAAACTGCAGCAAAAGTTTCAAATCTTCCTGGCGCGGCACACCTAGGTAGTGGCGCAGTGCACCTACTCAGCACAGCACACAGAGCACAGAAATTGCACTGAAAGATCAACAAGCACGGTGCACCTATTGAGCGCAGTGCACCTGTGTGTTAGCGCGGTGCACTAGTACTCTAAGCCTAAAGTTCATCCAATCGACTTGCCCAAGCTCTAAAAACTTTGCAATCATCATTCCTCAAGTAAGTGGAAACTTTCATTGTGCCATTACAAGAGATTTGATCAGCTTTGATGGTATTTTAATAGGTGAAAAAATAAACCGTAGTTTGCTGCACAGTTGCACTACAAAAATTGTCTAGGGTTTGCAATTTTGTCATTATTGCCATTTTACCCTCTATATCATTTTCACATTCCCCTCCACTATATTTCCCAAATTTAATTTCCCTTTCCCTCTCTCATTTGCATTCATCCTACCCCCCTATCCCCAAACCCTAAAACCCTATCAAATTCCCACTATTCCCAAACCCTAATTTGCATCCCCAAACCCTATCACTCCCTAAAAACCCTATAGTCAGCATCAAATCCTCCTTTCATTAGTCCCACTCATCAATCCCATTCATCAAACAACAATCACCTATTCTTGATATTAAATCTCTTCATACTCATCATTTTACACCATACAGTGGAAAATATGGAAACAGATTCAGCTTATGAAATGGATGAGGAAACTGTGAGTGATTCCTCCCAAGAAATTCATACACCAAGAAAACCACATAAGGGAGGAAAACACATCTGGGAGGAGCCCACTACACTCACAAAATTATTGGCTTGTCCTCTTGTAGTAGCATGTTTCAAACATCAACCTTGCTACCAGTTTTGTGAGATGGTGGAAAGAGTGAAATACCACCCTGAGCTTGCTAGAATATTTTTCCTTCATCTTCATAATGGCCAGGTCAATTTAGTAGGTGTTACCTTCACTTTGACACCTGAAACTATAGCTGAAGCAATAGGTATTACAACTGTGGGTGAACAATGGAATAAAGGACAACTTGTGGATAAAGAGCATTATGAGCCTTATATCAAGGCTAGTTATCAGAAGCAAATTATTAGGGTCTTTCCTTTCAGGTAACTACACGACACATATGCTCCACTCATGAAGCTCATTATCAAATACTTTAGCTGTGAAGGGAGATTTTCTCGCTTGTACACTTATCATGTCAGATTATTGATGCATTTCACTAGAGTGAGGATGATGAATCTCCCCTATTTCATATGCAAAAATATTGAGAAAATGACCACATTGGTGCAAAGAAAACCTCCTCATCAACAATACAACAACATTTATCACTTTACATTGATCAAGATTGTTGTTTTGCATCAGCTGAGTTTGCTGAATGTTTCATGGGATGATTTCATTTCACATGAGGTTTTAAAATGCCCTCAATTGACCCCATCAGTGTTTCAAGAGGCAGGAGGGCCTTCAAATCAGCAAGAGGTTCATGAGACTCAAACTACCAATGTGCCAGTATTTATCACTTATCAAAAAGGCACAAGGAGATTATTTGCAGCTGCCAAACAAGTACTATCACCACCTGGGGTGGAAGGGGTCTTGTTTCCTTCATTAAACCATAGGCAAATGCTATCTTCACTCGGGGTGAAAGGGGATTTGCCTTCTTCTTCAGCAAAGCAGGTACAGGACAAAGGGAAACAAAAATTGCATGATAAAGGGCCTTCTGAAGGTCAAGAGAGAGATTTCATTTTGATTCAGGATGAGGACACTGATTTGGGCTCCCAAAGCTCAAAACTCAAGGAGATCATCAAAGAACGGGAAGTTGACATTCATGACTTGTCTCATAACCTTGAAAGAGCTAAGTGGATCATAAACTACCTTTAGCAAAGGAACAAGTAGTTGGAGGACAAGTAGACAATCATGGAGCTACAAAACATAAGGGAAAATAGGCAAGCAACAAAGAGGAGGAAAGTCAAATTGACACCGCTTGAGCAAGAGGTTGACGATGACCGTGAATCTTGACTAGAGAGGGCAAATATGCACTTGGAGAAGCTCTTTGAGAAAGCCAACAAGGAGAAAAAGATGTTGAGGCACATGGCTTTTCATTATTTGGCAAGAAACAAGATTTGCAAAGCAAGGATAAGGAGCTTAAAAGCCAAATTGATGAAAACTTTGAGGAGCAAGAAAGAGCAAGATAAGCTCAAGATCTTGGCCGAAGCTTCCTTGGCCCAACATAGTACTTAATTCAGGTCACTCATGCCAAATTTCAAGAAATTTGTCACACTTTTTGGTAATTTTGAAATTTTGAAGGAAAAAACAGGTTTTTTTGTCTGGTGCGTAGCACCACTTGGCGCTCGCTTTTGATAGAGACCTCCTCTGGAGGAAAACTTTATAGTTTTTGATTCCTTGTGAAAAATCATGCATACCCAGAAATTACTAGAAATTTTTGTCAAGTTTTGGGCCTCCAAAAGGGTCAAAAACACCCCAAAAATGCCCTCTCTGCCCCTTTTTGGCCACACAGGAAGCAATGTTGGGAGAATTGATTTTTTGAGGGGCAAATGGACACCAAAATAAAAAATTCCACTTTTTTTGGAAAGTAGACAGATATAAATTTCCAACAAGCCCACTTGGGGCAATTTTGGTGAAGTGGAAAGCCTCCAAAAATAGCTAGGAAAAAGCGCTACGCAGAATATGGAAAAGTGCCATTTTTGCCCAAAAACTCTGTTTTTCGCCTAGTTTTTTCTCAGTTTGACTTTTTTCTCTCTCATGGTCAAACTCATGATGTAAATTGATGGAATTTGACATAAAAATGATGAAAAATCACTCATGGAGGTAGATACATCACGTATAGGTGGTTTTGAACTGAATGAATCAGTTTCCTAGGTTTTAGAGGCAAGTTGCTCCACTCCCTATTTTTTAGTTCTTAGTTTAGATCTTGTTGAAATAGCTCCTAAACTCATAAATTCAACCCCTAAAGTCTAGCATGTTTGTTGCCTATATCTAGTACTTTTTCAGTCATTTGTAAAGGTTGGACGCTTGTGAATGCTTTGAGCACTATTGTACATCATCTCTGCAGTTTGGCAAGGAAATAGACCAGGGTTTGCAGCATTTTGTGGGATTCTTGTGGCAAGGTGATTTAGTATTGTTTTTCCTTCTGTGATTCAAGTTATCATGTGTTTATGTGTGCCATCATCCCTCTCTTTTCATCTTAACTAAATCAGTCAAGTATAAAGGTGGAAATCATTGATGTTGCAGTGCTCTACCTTAGGGTTTTTTTAGCTTTACATGTTTTCTACTGTTTGAAGAGGAATCATGACACTTTCATGCCCTCTCCAACTCCAACCTAGTCTTAAGACTCTCCATTTCACTTAATTCAAGGTCCTAAAGAATTTTCCTACCTCGCCCCACAGAAACCCTTGCAAGACTGAGTTCATTCCCCAGACCCAAAACTGCCTTTCACATTTGATCTAGCAAACCAACATAGAACTCAATCAAAATCCTCTAAGAATATACCTAGCCTAAAATTAGTCTTTACATCAGTCATATCAAGCTTTATTGGCCATATTTTCCTGAGATTAACAAGGAGAGAGCCCTTTCCCGACCTAGTAGGGCTAGCTACCAGGTTAAGCATGGTTTGATGTTACCCTAGACCTGCCTTTCTCAGCCTGAGGTAGATTTAGGCCATAACATGCATTACATTTGATGTGTAGTATATGCATTTGTAGGAGTAATTTAATTTCCATAGTTGACAACCCAATTGATTGTGTTTTAATTGGAGGTAAATTGATTTATAAGAATTGTGTTTGGATTCAAGTAAATTGGTTTATAAGGGAAATGCAATGCCCAGAGTGAATTGCCCATTCGTAATCTGTTTTAATTGGAAGTGCATTGATTTATAAAGGTAATCTGATGCTCATAGTGGGCTGGTATACCAGCCCAATTTGCATTGTATATTCATTTATAAGAGTCATTCAATGTCCATAGTTGGCAAAATTGGAGGTAAATTGATTTGTAAGAGCACCTTTGCATTGTGTTTGGATTCAAATAAATTGGGTTATAAGGGAAATTCAATGCCAAGAGTGCATGACCCATTTGTATTATGCTTTAATTGGGAGTACATTGATTTATAAAGGTATTTTGATGCTCATAGTGGGAAGACTAGCCCATTTGCATTGTGTTTTAATTCACTTATGTATTTTTTGGAATAGAGTCTGTGACAATATGCAAAGATTTCACATTAAGAGATTTCACTTTCGAACTTCTTATACAGATACTTTAAATGTAGTGGCTGTATTAATATGTGAAATCCATTTTCCGATTCATTCTTCTATAACACTTACAACTAAAAGATGTAATTTCACTTAATGTTTGGGTTGGAATGAATGTACAGTTAAAATATGTTTTGGTTGGAACAAATGTACCTGTTTATTGTTGTTTCATTCCTTTGTGCATCTGCTTTGTGGACAAATCTAGATTTTATGTCATTTTGGAAATGGATTTGGTTTTGGTCAGATTTAGTCTATTGTCTTACTGAGTTTATATCAGATGGATCTAAGTTGTCCTTTTGTGAATTTCCATCTTAAAGAGCTTCTTTATTGCTATGTCTCCATATTTGTTGATGTATGGAATGTTAGGTTCTTCGACATATTTGTTCATGTATGGAATGCTAGGTTCTTTGTGAATATGAAACTTTTATATATTAATGAATTTCAAGTGCTACAGTTTATAAAAAGAGAAAAATCCACAAGTTGGTATAACCATTTCTCTCATATTATTGAACTTATTCCTAAAATGTTCCATGCTTCTTTTAATTACATTACAAGTTTTTGAGCTTGTTGGAGCAGATTCCTCTTTGTCAGTTTGTTTTTTCTCCATGGTCATTGTAGTCATTAACTCTACGGGATTTTAATTTGTCCCAAAATTTGGTAACATACATAGTGGCCAATAGAAGGACTGCAATTTATGTATTATTACATTATGTTAAAGCAATGAATATGGAAACATCATTGTCAAATTGGACAAATCTTTCTGCTCTACATTTGCACAAAATTAAAGTTATGAATATGGGAATTCTTTTGCCATCAGGTCAAGTGTTTTCATTACATTTTGAATTGTATTTGGATTCGAGTAAATTGGTTTATAAGGGAAATTCAATGCCCAGAGTGCATTGCCCATTCATAATGTGTTTTAATTGGAAGTGCATTGATTTATAAAGGTATTCTGGTGCTCATAGTGGGCTAGTATACCTGCCCAGTTTTCATTGTATATTCATTTATAAGAGTCATTCAATGTCCATAGTTGGTAGAATTGGAGTTAAATTGATTTGTAAGAGCAAATTTACATTGTGTTTGGATTCAAAGTAAATTGGGTTATAAGGTAAACTCAATGCCAAGAGTGAATTACCCATTTGTATTATGTTTTATTTGGGAGCACATTGATTTATAAAGGTATTTTGATGCTCGTAGTGGGAAGACTAGCCTATTTGCATTGTGTTTTAATTCATTTATGTATTTTTTGGAATAGAGTCTGTGACAATATGTAGAGATTTCACATTCAGAGATTTCACTTTCGAACTTCTTAGACAGATACTTTAAATGCAGTGATTGCAATAATCTATGAAATTCATTTTCCGATTCATTCTTTTAGAACACTTATAACTAAAATATGTAATTGCACTTAATGTTTGGGTTGGAACGAATGTACAGTTAAAAGATGTTTTGGTTGGAACGAATGTACTTGTGTATTGTTGTTTCATTCCTTTGTGCATCTGGTTTGTGGAGAAATGTAGATTTTATGTCATTTTGGAAATGGTTTTGGTTTTGGTCAGATTTAGTCTGTTGTCTTACTGAGTTTATATCAGATGGATCTAAGTTGTCATTTTGTAAATTTCCATCTTGAGGAGCTTCTTTATTGCTTTGTCTCCATATTTGTTGATGTATGGAATGTTAGGTTCTTTGACATATTTGTTGATGTATGGAATGCTAGGTTCTTTGTGAATATGAAACTTTTATATATTAATGAATTTCAGGTGCTACAATTTATAAAAAGAGAAAAATCCACAAGTTGGTATAACCATTTCTCTCATATTACTGAACTTATTCCTAAAATGTTTAATGCTTCTTTTAATTATATTACAAGTTTTGTGAGCTTGTTGGAGCGGATTCCTCTTTGTCAATTTTATTTTTTCTCCATGATCATTGTAGTCATTAACTCTAATGGATTTTAGATTGTCCCAAAATTTGGTAACATACGCAGTGGCCAGTAGAAGAACTACAATTTATGTATTATTACATTATGTTAAAGCAATGAATATGGAAAAATCATTGTCAACTTGGACAAATCTTTTTGCTCTACATTTGCGCAGAAGTAAAGTTATGAATATGGGAATTATTTTGCCATCAAGTCATGTGTTTGCATTACATTTGATGTGTAGTATATTCATTTGTAGGAGTTATTCAATGTCCATAGTTGACAACCCAATTGATTGTTTTTTAATTGGAGGTAAATTGATTTATAAGAGAAACTTTGTACTATGAATGTATTTAAAGATTTTTGGACTTGCTGTCATGTCCCAGCTACTATTAACTAACAGAAAAAAAAAAAAAAAAAAAAAAAAAAAACAACAACAACAACAACAACAACTCAGGTACAGTGACTTGTGAACCTGTTAACTCGTGAGACAAACACTCCCTCTTGTTCACCCCTAGTTGGATTCTCCTCCATCAAGCTCCCGGGGTAACCAAAAGTCATGGCTCCAGTCCATGAGCTCCTCGATAACATACCATGCACGTTGTATCTACCTCTCATCAAGCCACAAACTATCCTCTATAGGATGGTTCTTCAACTTGACGAGGTATTGTAGGTATTCCTTTTTCCATGTCCGCCTGGTCACTTGTGTGTCGAGGATTCCCTTGATTTCAAATGGCTGAGCTGAAGGCATCTGTCTCATCCACAAACTACTCTTCTCCTGGGTGTCCCACTTTGGTTGTGCCGAATTGTCCTCTTCTAGATTGGCAGTGTATGGGAATAAATCTATCACATTAAAAATGGGCGATATTCCTATACCTAGAGGCAATTGCAGTTCATAGGCATTTGCAGAAAACTTACGCAGAATTTTACAAGGTCCAATTCTTTTAAATTTTAGTTTATTGTACTCACCCCTAGGGAAGCGTTCCTTGCACAGGTGCACTAGGACCTGATCCCCCACATTAAATTGTACCTCATGTCATTTCAAATCAGATTTCTGTTGGTACCTTTGACTGTTTTCCTGTAATTTCATCTTCACCTGCTCATGTAGGTCATTAATTGCTCTTACAAAGTCTTCCCCGTCATCACTTCTTTTCTCTAGTTATCCAAAATCTTGTAGTTCATGCACTCCTCGGGGATGCATTCTGTACGCATTCTGAAAAGGACTGCTTCATGTGCTTCGGTTTGGTGAATCGTTGTAGGCGAATTCTACTTGAGCAAGTACACGATCCCACATACATGAATTTTCTCCCACTAGACTCCTCAGCAGGTTTCCTAAACTTCTGTTCACCACCTCCGTTTGTCCATCCGTCTGTGGGTGATAAGCGGAGCTGAAATTCAATTGCGTGTCCAGCTCTTTCCACAGGGTGCGCCAGAAATGTCCTATGAATTTCACATCCCTGTCAGAGACAATGGACTTAGGTAAGATGTGCAACTTGACAATCTCGGTAAAAATCAAGTGTGATACGTGAGTGGCATCACTGGTTTTCCTACAAGGAATGACATGTGCCAGTTTTTGAGAATTGGTCCACTACCACCATCACAGAGTCATGACCATGTTGTGTTCTTGGCAAACCCAAGACAAAGTCTAAGCTGACTAAGTCACACGGTCTACCTAGAATAGGCAGTGGTGTGTAGAGTCCCGTATTCTGACTGTGTCCTTTTTTGCAACTGACACACTTTACACCTGGTTACAAATCGATGCACATCCCTTCGCATCCTCAACCAATAATAAAAGTGACTGAGCTGATATAAGATATTATCAATGCCGAAATGTCCAGCAAGACCTCCACTATGTTTCTCTCGAATGATGTTCTCCCTCATCGAATAGTCAGGAATACACAACTATCCTCCCTTAAACAACACCTTCTCCTGTAGGTTATAGTCCAACCATGGACTATTATTCCTCATCAAAGGGCTTTGGCAGGCTTCATAAGCCTCCTTAAAATCCACATCCATCTGATATAAGTATTTCAGGTGTTCAAAACCCAGCACTTGTATCGTGCTCTCCTGCAAGAGCAAAACCCTCCTGCTCAATGCATCTGCTACATTGTTGGCCTGTCCAATGTTTCAACACAACGTGCAACTCTGAAAGTATTCAACCCACTTTGCATGCTTGTGGTTTAGCTTGTGCTACTGCATAACGTACTGCAATTCAGAATTATCAGAAAATAAAAGAAACTCATCACCCAGCAAATAGTGCCTCCAATGCTTCAATGCTTGTATGACAACATAGAACTCCTTGTCATAAGACGAATACTTCTGCCTGCTTTCATTCAACATTTCACTGAAATAAGCAATAGGTTTGTCTTCCTGGCTGAGCACGGTCCTAATGGTTGTACCACTAGCATCACAATGAACTTGAAAAAGTTTGTTGAAGTTAGGTAGCCTCAAAATTGGCCTCTCAGTGATCTTCTTTTTCAATATCTGGAAGCTCTTTTCTACAGCTTCAGTCCACTGAAAAGGTTGACTTGCCTTCTTGATTCTATCCAACATAAGTGCGCAGATTCCACTAAAGTCCCATATAAACTTACGATAAAAACTTTCCAACCCACGAAAAATTTAAACTTCAAACAGACTCTTAGGGGTTGGCTAGCTAAGTATAGCTACAACTTTTTCTGGGTCCATTTTCACCTCATTCTCTGCAATCACAAAACCCAAATAGACCAAGTCCTTCTAAAAGAAAGTTCATTTCTTCAAATTTATCAGTGACTTGTTTTGCTGCAACTTTTCCAAAAAATATCAAACATGTCGAAAATGTTCCTCCGTAGTTTTGCTGAAAATCAGTATATTGTCAAGATACACAATCACAAATTTCCCAATGAACTACTTCAACATTTCATTCATCAGGCGCATAAAAGTACTAGGTGTGTTACTTAACCCAAATGGCATCACCAGCCATTCATACAGCCCTTCATTAGTCTTGAAAGTTGTTTTCCATTCATCCCCTTCCCGGATTCTAATCTGGTGGTATCTGCTCTTCAAATCTATCTTTGGAAAATATGCTGCCCCTCTGTTATAGACATTTTTGGGCACTACAACCCCAAGAATAAATGTCCATAAACCAAGGGCTCCTAAGTCCCTAAAGGTGTTGTTACAACCCCTAAAAGAACAAGGTCATCTGATTACAGCATCTCCCAGAAGTTCTCCATGAAAAACTACTCAGAACTGGTCAAAACTGGACCATTTCACCTGCTCCATAGGCAAAGTGCATTGCATCCCACTTGAATACACACAGTAGGTGCAATACATGTCAAAAAACCCTTCTATGGGGTGTGATGGGCAAGAAGAGACAAATGGCAGGGTCAATCCGCAAGGTGGAGGAGCATGGAATCTTCCAGAAACCTCTCCTGTGACACATGCCTCTCTGAATTCGACCAGGGATGAGTAAGGTATCATCAATCTCCAAGTGGAATCAAGAACTATCAGAGAGAAGACACTAATCAAATCTCAAAAGCTGACTCACCTCCCTTGCAGACATCTATATATGGAGCCTTCATCCCAGAGATCCAGAGGCTGGAATTTTGTATCTTGTAAGGAAGTGTTGTTGGTTTCTTGGTGCAATATCATAGTGTTGGGTGATCTAAGCTTTTCATGAGGTGAAGAAGGGCTTTCTTGCTAAGAGGATGATGCTGGGTCAGAACAATTGGTTGTAATCCTCTTTTCTCTTTCTTGATTATCAATAAAGCTATTCAAGTTTTCCTCCACATTCTTGTATGATTGATGATTTATGCATTTGTGTGGTCAATGTACATCTGATCCTATATTGTTTATGATAATAGATCTATGTTCTTGGATAGTGTTATGCTGCTTTGATTCTACAGGTACTCCTTGAAGCTGGGTAGACAAGGAAGCGAGTGGCAAAGACCTACCAGAAGAGAGAGGAATCAAGCAAGGAACCAAGCGCAAGACAGAGGTTGGTCTCCTTATTCTTCTCTTCTCTATTTCTCATAAAGGAAAACAAAAGTAGTTTTTAGTGTGTTTGTTTCTAAGGTAGCTACCAGCCTTAGTGGGACTAGCAGCTCTATATAGACACTAGTTTTCCCGATAACAAAATGGCGACTCCACTGGGGAGCGAGTAGATTGTTTGTTCATCTACATTTGTTTACTTTATAAACTTACAGACGGAGCCTGAAGTCAAGCCAGCTAGCCTTCGAACTGAATTTGCTATGCAAGTGCAAAGTAGATCAACGCTGCTTCAGTCAATCTCTGAGTTTTGTTTATGAATTAAATGATTGATTTACAAGCTTTCTAATTGCCCTCGTGGTGGCTCTAGTAACCTCCTTAGATCTACCCCTGTGATTGATTTACTGATTACCACTTGCTCGGCCTAAATACCTGAACTGAACTGCAAACTATGACCTGGAATCCAATCAAAGTCTCGTCCCTGGTCCAGCGCACTATCTGTTCTGTGAACTTCAAATGCATCGCACTTCCCGAGTGTAGTAGGTGCGTTGCATTTCAGTTTCACTGTGTTACAGGTGCGCTGATTAGACAAGGCCTTGTTCCTAAATTTTGGTTTCTGTGTTCACTCTTTTCAACTCTATTCAGGAGTTTTGCTACCTGTAGTCAGTACACCTCTGTTTGAAACCCCTTTCCTTGCTGTTATTCTGCCTCCATTGTGCAAAGAACTGTAAATGTTTTTATGTATTTTTGAGTCATTTTCAGTTCTCCTTTACAAAGTAGCGTAATTGTACTGTCATTTCTTGATTTGAAAGTGTCGTTTTCAGTCATAGAAGGAATCTGATTGTTCTTGATAGTCGATTACACTGTTACTCTTGTATTTTATTTGAGTTAGTAGTTTTTCAAGTGTCGAAAGCAAGTTTTCAATTCCAAATAACAAAGTGTCGTCATTGTCCTCATTTTGTTTTGAAAAGAAACTTGTTAGTAATTGTCGCTTTGGAAAATAATTCAGATTTGCGCTTAGCTTTCTTTTTATCATTCATACATTAAGAAGGCTGAAAACAAATACATGCATGTGCATTCACATTTAGACTATTTGTTGGTTTGATTTAGGATAGTGCATATAGTGTGTGCTCTCTGCTCTTTGTTGAAAGAACGCCATCTCTCTTTCCTTAGTAGCTAGGATTTTCATTGCAAAAAGAAGGTTAAATGACTATTTATCATCTTAGATTGCATTTTAGGAATTGTACATCTACATCACGCGGTGAACCTGAAAGGCAAATTTCTTAAGCTAGATCAACTATAAAATAAATTTAATGAATCTAAAAATGCTTTGGAACCTAACGCACAACATCTAGAAGTCTAGGCTAGAGACGTATTCCGGCGTCGTAAAGCCTGGTAACTGTTGTTTTCACTGTTGGTTGGGTGATTCCTCCACTTTGAGACGATAAGTGCCAGTACGGACTTGTGTTCCCACGTACCGTCGAGTATATTTTGGTAGACCACAATAGGCTTTATCCTTTATCCATAGGAAGCCGTGTCTGCCGCCCTATCGATCGCAATGCACTGAACACAGCATTCAGGAAGATTGACTGCCGTATCGTAAAAAGTATTCTGCAGTTTTGCAATTGGTTTGGTAATCCCTTGTCTAGATTTCCAAAGCAGTCCCTTTCATTCCTTTTGAGACTCCTTAACAGAAAAGGTCCATCTGAGCACTTGTCACTTCAGGCTCATTAAAAATCAAAGGCGACTAGAGTCATCTTTTGTTTTTTCTCGACTCTTAAAAATTGAAAAAACAAGTTGTGTCAAAGCGTCTAAAATTCATCTAATTCGGAAACATCCTTCCCCTTGATTTTTAGTTGATTGAGTAATCCACAATTGTGGAAGAAAGTCAATTGAAACCCTGTCGTTCGCGGAGGCTTATGAGTCAACCATCTTTGTCTCCAGAGTCGAAACTATTACGGACAAAGCGAACTCATTTAACTGGTTCCAAATCCCCTGGTAAAGTTAGAACAAGTGTTCCAACACCATCGGAGACTCCGGTTACTCCAAACATTTTTGGTATCCCTGCCTTTACAGAAGAAGTTCAGCAACCACTAAAGGACAGTAGAACTGATCCTAGTGTGAAGGTAAACACTTGTGTTACTGAGCCAGCTCCATCTATAGCTGATTCGGAAGGTGTTATTCCCCAAACATCTTTCACTGCAGATTCTATACCTTCTTCGGCACCAGGAATATTTTACAGACCTGATGGTCTACCTCTTCCACCTGGTCTGAATGCTATTGAAGACATTGTGGAGGAACCTCCATCGAGTACTCCATCGCGATTTGGAGTCGGGATCACTCTATATCCTTCTTCATCAGAAATTAGTCTACCGCCATCTAAAGCTCCTGTAGAATCGCTAGGCAATCTTTTGGATAGACTAGAAATGTCTGAACAACCGTCGACATCTACGATTGTGTCATTCGACACAGCGGCGGCAGAACTCCTTGCTGTCACTCCAACAATGTTCACCAGCATACCATCTGTCCCAACTAGCTCTCAATCGCCAGACAGGGCCCACTCAGGGGCTATTTCGACAGTATGGTCCGTTCCTGTTTGTTCATCCAGAATAGTATTCGGGAACTCTTATGTTGAGTCTCAGTAAATTGATCCTTCAGGGTGTCAATTTGGGCATTCCGGTCCTCAAGGGCAAGCAATTCCTTTAAGTACCGGATTACCGTCGTATGGGGGGCAATATACCCTTTCATTGTCTCCTCCGGGAGGACAACCATACGGGAGTTCACAACAAAATTTAGGTTATGCTGGAATTACATATAGCAGTTGGGTATTGGTACTACCTCAACAACCAAGAGTTGTATATTCGATGCAACAATGCTTACCTGTGTCAAATATACCAACTACGCCAGCTATTGTGATGGTGCCATAAGTACAAGCATTGCCTGATGTATGCCAACCTCAGGTTTCTCAGGTGGTAATGCAACAGCCTCTTGTCCCTATGACTCAACCACAATCGCCAACTAGCGGAATAACACAGGACCAAACGGGTACAATTACCCCTCATCTTGGTCAAACAGTCAGTATTGGACAACAACACATGGCTTCACAATCATGGCTGGTGCAATACCAACAACCACAATTCCAACAAGTATACCAAGGATCTGAGCAACAAATCTTTGCAAATAGTGGGCAGCCATATATTCAAAACGGTCAAAATCAACCGTTCTACAATGGTTATGCCCATCAACCTTACCAAAGTTACCAGCATCAAATGCATTATGCTGGTATGCAAAGACCAACTGCTTAGGAAATTCCATCATATCCTAGGTATGCTTCACCAAACCTGAATCAACAGTTACCCTTCGTGGAAACTTTAGAGTTACCGGATCTAAATAGGTAAACAAACGATCCAATTGCTTACGCCCCTTGGTGGCCAGCGATTCCGCATAAACTTCCGTCAGATATTCCTAAATTTAATGGAAATCCGGGTGAAGACCCATCAAATCATGTGATGGCATTTCATCTGTCATGTTCATCTAACACTCTAAACGATGATTCGATTAGGCTTCACCTTTTTCAGTGAACGTTAACTGGTCCGGCAGCAAAATGGTATATCGAATTTCCTAGAGCTTCATTCGATAACTTCAGCACCCTAGCCACAACCTTTTTAACCATTTTCAGTTACGAATAAGGTACAAAAGAGGAACAGAGCTTCTTACCAATTTCAAATAGACAACGGCCACTCACATATCTGATCATATTCACGAGTGGCGACGTCGTCGCAGAATGGTAAAAATATATGTTCCCGATCAGCTACTAGCTGAATGGTTTATTAAGTCATTATTACCTTCTATCACAGAAGATGTGGCAAAGGGAGGAGTCATCACTGAAGAGCAAGTTATTGCTCATGCACAATATCTAGACTTGATTTATACTTAGTCTGGCACGCTCTATGATAAAATACCTGATGCTCCTAGACCAAAATTTTCCATTCCTCCCCCTCCTAAATCAAACAAAGACTCTCATGCCGGTGATGGCGTGATAGGTACGACAAGCACGAAATCGACGAAGGCTACATCTAAGAAAGCCCGTAAGATTTATGATCAAAATGAAAATGAAGAACTTCTCACCTCGGAGGTAAATGCCATGTCGATCGACAAGGGCAAACAACTGAAGCAACCAAGGGGCAAGAAGAAAAAGAAAGGGAGAAAAAAGAAGTAGGATGAGTCATCTCCTGAAAAACCTTTTGCAAACCCTTATGGGCAAAGGAAACCTCCTGCGGGGTGTCAAATATGCGATGAGGATCATTGGACGAGAGATTGTCCACATAAAGCTGAAGTTAAGAAACTATTTAAGAGTTCAAAAACCTCGGCGGTATTGACTGATCCGTTTCCAAACCTAGGAACCAAACTGGTTGCTAATCAAAATGCTTCTCGATCCCAAGTGCTTATTTTGTCCATGTCAAAACAACAAAATGATGCTTTGATATCGACAAGGAATAAAGATTACGGGAATCCACAGCTGTCAAACAACAAGGCTATTGATCAACTAAATAGTTCGACAACAACTTCAACCGAAGTTGTGCCACCCATCATTCCCGAGCTAACGATAAAGCCGCCAAAGGGAGTAGTACACAAATCGACATTTAATCCTTGTGCTAAAGTAGCAAAAAATTATAATATAGTAGAGGACCTGGCCCAATCGCCGTCTGCTATGACGACACTTGAGGTAACGCAAAATTGCCTCTCCCAAAAGCAGGCTCTATTATTAGTAATAGGTGGTATTGAGCCAACGGATTCCAATGTTGTATCCTTTAATCACAAAGGATATGACCCTCAGTTACTAGCTCAACTAGCTTTCCTTATTCAAGTGAAAGCCCTCAACAAAACTGTTCATCGACCAATTATTGATGAGGGGGCATCTACATGTATTATGTCGATGAGTTGCTGGAAAAATTTAGGCTCACCACCCTTGTCGCGATCGTCAACGATGTTAAAAGCATTTGATGGACGATCATACACTCCATACAGGATTTTAAGTAACTTGCAAGTTGAACTAGGGGGCAAAACAGTAGAAATTGATGTTGAAGTAATCGACGGAAACCTCGGTTACAACATCCTACTGGGAAGGCCCTGGATATATGCCATGGCTGCAGTTGTGTCGACCTACTTCAGGAAGATTGCATTTCCCTTTCAAGGAGGAATTACAATCATCGACCAACAAACATTTCTCCCCAACAATTCACAAGTTACGGGAAGCATTCCAATGATCCATGGAAGCAATCATTCGCTTCAAAATATCGGAGTAGGTCTCCTAAAAGACCCTGCCTTAATGGGTACTTTTTCCCTACTGCCTCCGAATAATCTAGCGGAAGTGGCCACAGTGGAAACCTGCAATATGAAATCTTCTATATCTAATGGATTCAAAAATTCCTAAACATTTTGTCAGCATGGATCATCGCCATTTTAGAAATATTGTAGCAATCAATTTTCTTGGCCTGGGGGGAAAACCCAAATCAATGTTCATCGAGTGTTTGGATAGATAGGTCTAAGGAATATGGTACCTCTTTATATCCTTGGTCGCATGTACATTCTATAGACAAAGGAATCATTCAGTCAATGATGTTAGGAGAGGCACCATGGGAAGATTACCACCATCGTTCCCATCTCCTGGATTACAATGAAGATTATTCCAATGACCTTAATCATCCTTCAATTTTTGATTTTCTATCAAATACTGTAAATATGGTGGATTTCAAGGACAGTTCTTATCTCGTGTCGACCTCGTTAAAAAATGAAACAAGGAGTCATGAGGATAGTTCTTTTACTGTGTCAACCTCATTAAAAAATGAAACGACTCCCTTTCCAAATCGAGTCTTTGATTACGATCTCGTAAAATCAAAGTCGAGTCTTTCGAAGATCTCGAAGGTAAACCTTCATTCCAACCACCGAGATGAATGCAATGAAGCTTGGGGGGCATGCACCTCGATTTGTGTTATTATGCTGGGGGCATGCAAACTTATCATGAGCAATGTTACTATAGAGTTCAAGCTCGTTAAAAAATAAACCCGCCTCGAGCAGTTTTAACGTGGAATTCAAGCTCGTCAAAAAAAAACATAAGCAATGAGTAAGTGTTTCCCCTAGCGTTTAAGCTCATTAAAAAATGAACCAATTTCCTAGTAAATAACCACCGTGAATGTATTACTATAGCCTTTGAAGCCTTGGTCGTGTTCTCATGATCACCTCCACTCTGTATTGGCCGATCATTCACCTCCACTTGATTGTTTACCCCTTTTGAGGAACAGCAGCGAAGAGTGATCTTGTTAGCCATCCTTGTGACACTGCCATAATTGGAAAATTCCAAACCTTACCTGGAATCAGCTGCTACCCAAATCTATCACTCGTTCCTCAAAAACGAGTCTCCTTTAATCTCTTTTCAACTGACTCGTAAATTATGAAATGATTGCCGAGCCATTGGCCTCTCCAGCTCGTTAAAGTGACTGGAAGTGCTATATTTCCTTTAGATTTTAATATTTTTGGACCTGAGGGATTATTACACAAAAAGATCGAGCGCTTGTTTTGTTCGGCTCGTTAAAATTACTGAAAATTCATCCCTTTTGTATTATTTTATACTTTTTCAGACTTAAGGGATTAGATGACGAAAAAGGATTTTTGGAGTTTCCTTTACTTCCCTTTTTAGACTCTCTAAAATTGAAAAGGACCGAGTTATCTTTGTCATTAAACTTGTTAAAACCTAATAGCGACAAACTTGTCCATAACAAACAAGAACGAGTTTAACTATCACTAGGCTCGTTAAAACATAGTGATGGGTCTGCCTGAAGGGAAAATTATAGAACAAGCATATGTTATCCTCCTCAAGCTTGACAAAAATAAAGAGGTACTGGTCAGCAATGACTGGGGAAAAATTGGGAAGAAAACTTGAAGAAACTTTGTTGGTAGCAAGTCACTCTTGAACATGACACTTTCACTCCGCATCCGAGTTGGGTTGGGTTGTTCCATTCAATGGTCACATCACCATGGTTCCATCACACCATCCAAATTTTGGGTTAATTCTACCAATCCATCATGTCAGTGTCGTCGATATGTTCAAGAGAAGTCGCTCAGAGAATTCACCTGTGTCTCACCCACCATAATACATTTTCGCTCCATTCTTTCATGACCGCCACCTTGAACCGTATATCACCAGATCGTTTTCACCTCCATTAAAATCATTTGCTCTGTTCTGTGTCATTGATGTGGGATTCACTAAGGCCCTCCTATGACAGATCACTTCTTGTCGACATCAGCGCATTATCCAAGAATTCGATCTAGGAACAACCCTTTCAGTACTTTGAAGCTTGCATGCCTCAATGGCAAGTTTCTCACTTCCGGTGGCAGGTTTACATCAATGGCTGTTGATCGAAAGATTTTGCATGGTGTTTGATGCCAAGTCCCTTATTCACACCACGTGAATTGTACTACAGTACCTTGAGGATCATTATCATTATCAGTGATTCCGCTCGCGCCTATTCACAGCTTACATCATTGGCTGGTAATCAGGCGATGTCTTTCCATGTTTGACTGCAGAACATCTCTCACATGGATCGACTTGTACTTTGAGTGAAGATCGAACGATATTGAAGACCCCAGATCTAGTTTCATCCATTTGGGCTACGATATATATTCAGGAAAATAAAGACATCAAATGTACATCATTGCTGCACAGATAATCATCCAATCTAAGGGATGATGGCTCTACCAGAATCATCAGTCTACACTCAGACGATTGTCTGTCCTATGTACATGAAAATGAATTTATAAAGTTGATCATGGGAATGCCCGCCTCAGCTAGATCATGAAAATAATATGAAGATACTGTATTGTATTGTATCTTATTACAGGTCGCCTTCCATCTCGAAAAAACTTCGGATCCTCATGATAAAGCATTTCACCCGACATCAAAATATTAACGACATCATGCTTTAGGGGGAAACTGTTATAGACATTTTTGGGCACTACAACCCCAAGCATAAATGTCCATAAACCAAGGGCTCCTGAGTCCCTAAAGGTGTTGTTCCAACCCCTAAAAGAACAAGGTCAACTGATTACAGCATCTCCCAGAAGTTCTCCATGAAAAACTACTCAGAACTGGTCAAAACTGGACCATTTCACCTCCTCCATAGGCAAAGTGTGTTGCATCCCACCTGAATACACATAGTAGGTGTGATGCATGTCAAAAAACCCTTCTATGGGGTGTGATGGGTGAGAAGAGACAAATGGCAGGGTCAATCCGCAAGGTGGAGCATGGAATCTTCCAGAAACCTCTCCTGTGGCACTTGCCTCTCTGAATTCGACCAGGGATGAGTAAGAGATCATCAATCTCCAAGTGGAATCAAGAATTATCAGAGAGAAGACACTAATCAAATCTCAAAAGTTGACTCACCTCCCTTGCAGACATCTATATATGGATCCCTCATCCCACAGATCCAGAGGCTGGAATTTTGTATCTTGTAAGGAAGTGCTGTTGGTTTTGTTGGTGCAATATCATAGTGTTGGGTGATCTAAGCTTTTCATGAGGTGAAGAAGGGCTTTCTTGCTGAGAGGATGATGCTGGGTCAGAAAAATTGGTTGTAATCCTCTTTGCCCTTTCTTGATTATCAATAAAGCTATTCAAGTTTTCCTCCACATTCTTGTATGATTGATGATTTATGCATTTGTGTGGTCAATGTACATCTGATCCTATATTGTTTATGATAATAGATCTATGTTCTTGGATAGTGTTATGCTGCTTTGATTCTACAGGTACTCCTTGAAGCTGGGTAGACAAGGAAGCGAGTGGCAAAGACCTACCAGAAAGAGAGAAGAGAGAATCAAGCAAGGAACCAAGCGCAAGATAGAGGTTGGTCTCCTTATTCTTCTTTATCTATTTCTCATAAAGGAAAACAAAAGTAGTTTTTAGTGTGTTTGTTTCTAAGGTAGATACCAGCCTTAGTGGGACTAGCAACTCTATATAGACACTAGTTTCCGATAAACACCCTCTCAAACATTCCATCTGTTGTCCATTCATGGAAATGGAAAC